>CM042694.1:252072915-253322915 GCA_023614405.1 Avena insularis | reverse complement strand
CCTCCTCTCTATTTATGTCCGGGGCTGCCTTGTCAGTACCTTCTCCATCCCCTCCCATCACATCTCTCTTATCCTCAGGTTGTAGAGTGCGACTTCTTCGTCAGCGCTGTCATCCTTGAGTTCGTCCGCTCTTCGCCACATATCCTACAGCCTTGCCGGTCATCAAGGGCGATGCTTCGTGGCTTCAGCCTACGGTAGTTCTGATCGGTTCCCCGCTGCTCCCAAAGGTGGTTCTGACTAGTAACTGGGTGGATCTGACCTCTCTAATCGATTCTTGGTTCAACCGTTGTGATTGATTTTCGATTGGCATATTGTGTGGTTTTCTTGGATTTACCAGTAGGATTTGGTACGATCGGTTTCTTGGACTTCCTTCTTATTTTGAGGATAAATTTCTGGATTTTCTCCGCGCGGTAATGTAACTGGGTTCCCCGCTGCTCCCAAAGGTGGTTCTGACTAGTAACTGGGTGGATCTGACCTCTCTAATCGATTCTTGGTTCAACCGTTGTGATTGATTTTCGATTGGCATATTGTGTGGTTTTCTTGGATTTACCAGTGGGAATTGGTACGACCGGTTTCTTGGACTTCCTTCTTATTTTGAGGATAAATTTCTGGATTTTCTCAGCGAGGTAAAGTAAACATATCTCTCAATGTTTGTGCAATCAAGTTGTACTCGGCTCATTGGAGTTGTGCTCTAGAGCATAAAGATCTTATAAAACTTGAGATCCACAATCTTTGCAAATCTAATCTGCACATTTATGCTGTCTTAATCTGTAAACTTTCGAAGCGAACTGGGTGGATCTGACTTCTCAAATTGGTTATTGGTTCAACCTTTGAGATTTACTTTCAATTGGCATATTGCTTTTTTGGGGGTTCACCGATGAGAATTGGGACAAACTGGTTTCTTGGACTTCCTCCCTTCTTATTTTGAGAATAAATTCCTGGATTTTTTCAGCACGCTAATGTAAACATATCTCCTCATGTCGGTTATGTAAACATATTTCCTCACGTGGGTTATGTAAACATATCTCCTCACGTCGGTTATGTAAACATATCTCCTCGCGTCGGTGCAATTAAGTTATACTCGGCTCATTGGAGTCATGCTTTAGGGCATAAATGATCTGCTTACACTTGATGCTTCTCCTTTTTGTTTGAGTTCACAATCTATGCAAATCTAATCTGCACTTCTGTGCCATGCTATTTTTTTTTGATGAATTATGCTGTGTTAACTTGTACTCAACTTTCAAAGCCAGCTTCCCTTTACAAGCTATTAATGATTAACAATGTTGCAGTCGACAGTGCTGCTAATGCTGCAGTTGTTTTGTTCTTGGTCTAATTAAGCATGTCCTGCTTGATGGTAGGTCAGACGGTGCATCAACATCAATTGTGCGTCGAGGTCGGCAAAAAAGTATGAGCACTGCCCCTGAAATTGGTGATGACTTTGCGAGGTTGGTAAAATGATTAACTCTCTGAACAACAAAGAATTGTACCAAGTCTAGTAACAACCTTTACATTTATATTTTACTCAAAAGTTCAACCAACTAAAATCCTTGGTTGCCTTCTAGATAGGCAATATAATATTTCTTAACACAATTATATAATTATGAAAAAGAAAGCAAACTAAAATTATGAGAAAGAAAGCAAGCTAGGTATGTATTCTACCTTATGCCTCCCTCCAGCCATTACTATTACCAGTACCCGCATGATGAGGCACTGTGGTTCGGATTTTCATAAATTTCACTCCCAGAGTTTTTCTTAGTTCAAACTTCTAGGCATGTAACCTGCTCTGTATTTCAAATATTTATCATGGAGCTGGTTACATGTCCCCCCCCCCCCACCCCCACAAGCTGCATGTCTACAGTGTACGGAATTATTTATATTGCTTTGCTCATTTGGTAATCAGATAAATTTATTATTTAAACTTCTGGGCATCCTCTATTGCTTTGAATCATGAACCACAGTTGGTATGGCTTAGCTGTTTTGTCACAAGAAAGATAAGAGCTTCTCTCCATGGATTTTTCTGCTTTTCTTCTTTATTTTGTTCTTTTCAGAAGAGTGAATTGCGCTAAGGTCAATAAATTTGCAAGCTGGGTGCAAGGGTAATGTTTGGTTTGTGCCTAGATTCATACTACCATTTTTTGGTCATGAGCAACAATTTGCTTGTCGATACATGATTGACAAATTTTAGGCATGCCCATATGTCCTTTGTCCACTCTAGGTCTAGTGTACTACTTCACCAACATTGCCCAACCAAAACCTTGGCTAGCCAATTTTGTGGTAGGTTTTGCTTGGGTTCTAAACACATGTGTATTTTCTAAAGTTCTTGGACTTATTTGTACCCATCTTGCAAGGAATTTTTTGTGCAACTTCTTCTTTTCAGAATTTTAATGTCCGGGTTGACATAGTATAATGTTTTGCTTGTCTTCAGGGCAGTAAAAGAAATCAGTGAAAGCATGCGGAAAAATCGCCATACAAGGACACATAATGATGGTAGTCCAGGACATTCAAATGATTCACGGGAAAATGTATGTTTTGTCCTTTTGACTGTTGACACAGTTTTACTTGATTTTCACTGATCTCTGCACGGCCTGCTTCTTTACAAGAACATGTTTTCTTTGCACTGTGTAATACACTCAATAGTTTGTCGGAACGGCTCTAAATTACTTAAGTTTGGTTAACGTATTGCGTTTGATTCCTTATAATATATAGGAAGCGGTTGGTGATTTCAATGGCGACGAGGTGTCTGTAAGAGAACCAAATGTTCAGGAGGGTTCAAGAAGGCAGATTAGTACTCAGAAGGCATTGTCATTACCTTCATCGCCGCATCGGTTAGGCAACCATGGTTCTGATCTCAGGGAGCCAGCTGACATTCTTACAGCAGCAGATCTGATGTCCAAGTGGAATAAGGCGTTGCAATCTTCACCATTTCTGAACAAGCCGTTATTGCCTTTTGAGGAATGGCATATTGAGTTCTCAGAAATTACTGTTGGCACTCGTGTTGGAATAGGCAAGTGCATTCTCTCATCCATCCATTTTGGGCTATATTCTGGAAGTCTTGCATAAGTTATGTTTTGTTACTTCTATGAACTTGCTAAAACAAACGTGATGTTTTTAAAGGAATAGCAGTTCTACAATTACCTGTTGGAGTCTTGAAACTGACAGTGGTTTCAGTTAATTAAAGCTAATACTCATGTTAATGCTTTTATTAGGTTTTTTTGGAGAAGTATTCCGTGGCATCTGGAATGGAACAGATGTAGCTATAAAAGTATTTTTGGAGCAAGATTTAACAATGGAGAATATGGAAGATTTCTGCAATGAGATCTCCATACTTAGGTTCTACTTATAGCTTTGTTGTAATCTTTGTTATGAATTATCTTCAAGTTCTGTTCTCTTACTGTTTCCTTTCCTTACTTTCAGCCGCCTCCGACATCCCAATGGTATTTCCTGTACAATCACTTTACAGCAGTTTCAGTTTGTTTCTCTGTTGATCTAATTGGTCTTACTGTCTAAAATGTTATTTCCTATTCATGCAAGAACTTCTGATGCGATTAGAAGAAGTCTTCTAACAATGATTATGTTCCTCTGGACTGCAGTCATATTATTCCTTGGTGCATGTATGAAGCCTCCTCACTTATCTCTAGTCACTGAATATATGGAAATGGGTTCTTTGTACTATTTAATTCACACTAGTGGCCAGAAAAGTAAGATCAGTTGGCGAAGGAGGCTAAAAATGCTCCGCGACATCTGTAGGTGAGCAGATGACACTTCTTTATCCCTAGCATGTGTTTGTTTTTTGAGTGATTTAGGAGTTACCTGATATATGTCCTTGAGTTATGTAAATCTTCATCTGGTTATTTGTTTGTGCAAGGGGTCTTATGTGTATGCACCGTTTGAAGATAGTTCATCGCGATCTAAAGAGTGCAAATTGCCTTGTTAACAAGCACTGGACAGTCAAGTTATGTGATTTTGGGCTCTCTCGGGTTATGTCGAATTCTGCAATGAGTGACAACTCATCTGCAGGTACTCCAGAGTGGATGGCTCCTGAACTTATTCGTAACGAACCATTTACAGAAAAGTGTGATATCTTCAGCCTCGGAGTTATCATGTGGGAGCTTTGCACTCTGAGTAGGCCCTGGGCAGGAAAACCACCAGTTCAGGTAGTCAACATACTTGTTCATGCCTTCCTTTTTGTTATCTGTAGTAAATGAACTCACGTGAAGTGCTGTGTAATTTAAGGTCGTTTACTCCGTTGCGAACGAAGGGGCAAGATTGGAAATACCAGATGGACCTCTGGGTAGCTTAATATCAGGTACCTTTTATGTTTACTTTACACTGTAATCAGCCAACATTTGGCTGCATCATGTTTTTCTTCTCTGTAAGGATGGACCTCTGGGTAGCTTGATATCAGGTACTCCCTCCATTTCAAAATATAAGATGTTTTAGCTTTCTAAAAGGAAATGAACCTACACACTAAAAGGGGTCTAGATACACCCCTTTCACAAAGCTAAAACATCTTATATTTTGAAACGGAGGGAGTACCTTTTATGTTTACTTTACACTGTAATAAGCCAACATTTGGCTGCATCATGTTTTTCTTCTCTGTAAGACAAAGCTAAATCATTTCCTTAGAAGCTACTATAGAAGAAACTGATTAAATCTCAGACCTCGTCCGATACTTCCAACTATAGAATATAGATTTATATGATTTGTGGTGGAATTTTCTTTTGCACAATAGTTGCTGCCATATTATTCTGGCAGAAATGCATGAGTTTATAACCTGCAGACATCTATTTGCCAGATCTGCCTATATTTGACATATATGCAAAAATTCAGTATATTTCCTGAGTTCTTGTCAAGTACCTGACGCTGAAACATGCTGCATTTTTGTTGGATAGATTGCTGGGCAGAACCAGAGAAGCGTCCAAGCTGCCAGGAGATCCTGACCCGTTTGCTTGATTGCGAATACACCTTATGTTGAGCTATTTTTTGCTCTAGTATGTATAGCGGTCCTAGAGGCAGCACATCCGTGTCCGGCTTATACATCATTTATTTTCCCATTTCTCATCATATTGACATCTTTGAGATGTAAATTATCAAACTTACAATAATAATATGAACTTCTCATAGCATCATTGCTATTACATTGTCATCCTTTATAAGGCAATATGGATGATAGTCGTGTATTTCTTTGTTCCTTGTCTTCTAATGTTCATGTGATCGAAATGCTTATGGCCTTACGGGTCATACGATTCGTGAGGTGAGTTTTGACATAGCTATTATAAAATCTGTTCAGTGTAATTTTCATTGAAGGAATGCAGGGGATTTTCCCAGTTTACACCAAATTATTCTTGGATATAGTGTATTCTTGGAACAGAGGGAGTACTAAAACATGTCGTGAAAGCCTTAGGATCTCTAGAGACAAGTGTTGGTTTGTACTTCACACGTGTACATAAATGATGGCATATATCAAGCATGTTGATGTAGCACAAAGGTCGTGGAGGAATGTAGCACCCCGGAATTCTCCAATTAGAACTTGCTTATTCTTTTACTTTGTTGCATTATTATGCCACATTGTATTTGAGCATCATATCAAACCTTGTATTTGTTTTTGTTGCTATCGCCAACACCTCTCCATCTTTTATATCTCTATTTTGTTTTCTACAACTTTGGAATCAACTTGGAAGAGTTCCACTATTTTCTAAATGCTTTTATTCAATTTTCTAAAAACCCTAAACCCCATATCTTGTATCATGCCCAAAAAGAATATGGTGGACATTCTTATTGACATGTTCTATTTCCCTCTTGCCATGTTTATGTAGCTCCTTCCATAGTTTAGGTCGTTGAGTTCCATAGTTGTTGGGAGGTTCGCACATGCTTAATGTTGGAAATAATCATGGTTCTACTTACAGTTTGATAATTAAAATGTTGGGAATAGATATACCTGTAACATCCTTGAATCGGCCATATATAGATTTTAGCGATTCAAGATAAACAGGGCAAAAGGGAAATAGAACATGTCAATAAGAAGAATGCCCACCATATTCTTTTTGGGCATGATACAAAATATGGGGTTTAGGGTTATTAGAAAATTGAATAGCATTTAGGAAATAGTGGAACTCTTCCAAGTGGATTCCAAAGTTGTAGAAAACAAAATAGAGATATAAAAGAGCGAGAGATATTGGTGATAGCAACAACACAAGCAAGACAAAACAAATGCAAGGTTTGATATGATTCTCAAATGCAATGTGGCATGATGACATGAGCATGATATCATGATGATGCAACAAAGTAAAAGAACAAGCAAGTTCTAATTGGGGAATTCCGGGATGCTATAATTCAACACCACTAACAATGGATCTCGTTCCGAGATATGTTCCATGGTACGGGGAAGAAGGGTGATGATCGGATTCTTCTTGCTTCGTGTCGATCCCCGCCACACCACTAGCAAGGCTTCTTGCTCTATCTTGAAATCGTTGACACCACCAACAACAGGTTGCTGCTCACCTTCGTCGAAAGAATACTCCAGAGAAACAAAGGCAGAAGCAAAGGTCTCAAAAGACAAGACCACCTCTAACTTCCGTGGAAGGAGTAAAATTGCATTAATCCACCAATTCAATGTACAATAGCGAATAATAAGAGTAGTGGTATGGTCATGACTCCGTCCCGCACTCAAAGCATTACTCTGTACATGAATAGAAGAATTATGCAACCCAACTCTCGAAATTTAGACTGGAAATCTCGACAAGCTATGATCAGAAAGTTTGGGAAAACAAAGGAGTGATGCATGCTCTTTATCGGATCTAATGTAGATGATGTCGTCATGTTGGAAAAAATTTGGAAGGTTTAAAGATTTTTTTAGTGAATTTAGGGTCAAAAGAAAGGTATAACAGATGAAAGATTCACCAGATAGCATGAAGACTGGATGTAGAAACACTATTGCAAGAGGAGGAATCGAAATCCTAAAGGTACGGCGGAAATCTAACCACGGGAAATCCTGGACTTGAAGAAAGGTAAGAGAGCAGATTCAAAACACGCAAAGGTAACAGAAGAATAGCATAAAGGTAAGGAATAAAAGCAGAGCTACTCAGATCTAACTGACAGATTTTACAAAATAGTTTTGACACTCTACATCAACCATTAGCTAGATTATCCTATAGGTTGGACTGGGCAAGGTTATGGACACCATTGGTTATTCTATAGGACTCTTAGTCCCATTTGCATCTTGTCCGTACTCGGATGTTGTATTGGATCTTTATAATGTATATCTGTATTTTTGACTCGCTGAGTCGTTGTTGTATATATATATGTTCTTATGGGTTTCACCATGGACTATTGTGTAATGGTATTACTTTGTTTTTCACCCGCACGCAAGTGCCTGATGGGCATCTTTGAATCGTTTCTATGTGGGTTTGGAGACTAAAATCTATATAGGGACGATTCGAGGATGTTACAAGGAACAACTCCACCTTGCTACTATAATAAAGACAACACAAATATTGAAGGAACCATTTCAATATAGTACGCTAGATATCGCTCTAGGGGTGGGGTTGTCAAGAGTTCAATCCAGGACTCTTAACATACTAGATCTAATCCAAGATCTAAAACAAGGATACAAAGTTCTCTTTATCTATACTACTATATATTGTATGAATAACTTTAAATACTGATTGTTGGATAAACATCGTCAAATCCCAATATTGCTAACCATTGGATTTTCCTTTTTATACGTTAAATTATGTCATGTGTAGCATCTAGAAAATTCTCTTATTAGCCTTTAGCACAACGGACACTATGCACAAAGTTTAAAACATACTTCTCCATAATTCTAGAATTTTCTATGGTTATAATATCCCAACTTACTTTTCTTAATAGAGTTATTATTTTTTACTTTGTTATTTCTCTTGGTTTAAGACTATACCTTAACTAAAATTCATTTATGTTTTGCATACGGAGCATTGTTAGTACAAGATACTTAATTATAACACACACCTCCAGACAAAATGTGTTTAACATATTTTAACTATGTTTTATCTAGAGTATGTCACATAATTTTTGAGTTTTAACTAGCTAATATCGATTGCTTTCTAAATGATATGAAGTGCAGAAGTGGCACAAGAACTAAATATAGACTTGATACTTTATGGATGTGTCTCAAAATTATATTTTTTAGCTTTACAAATTATAATTTACATAGCGATGATATGTCATACTCCGTACTTCTATTATCTGAGCTCCCACGTGCAAGTCACGTGCAACTTACTAGTAATAATAGGTAGAGGATGCATCGCCTCACATAGATAGATTTGAAGGCCTCTATTTATAGGTTGCATAAGCCTTCACTACTTAGTTCTACTCATAGCTAGAAAGTTCCAGAGAACACTACTTAAAGTTAGAAGATAAGTGTGAAAAGCCTACTACAATCCATAGTAGAACACTCTAGAAACTATTACAATACATATGACTAAAGGACCATATTACCTAGAATGTAGTAGAAGTGCGTAGAAGTTAGCACTGGATTTTACTTATCTTTTATTTTATTTTATTTTATTTTCTCTATTGTCCCTCGTCATCCTCTCCTGGTTGTTTAGAACTCGATCTCGAGTTATCTTCATAGATTTCTTGTTCCACAAAACAACGGATAAAAAGCCAAGTCTGCCACATTGATTGTGTTGGATATTCCCATCTATGTTGGAAGATCTATCACAAGCATTATCATTTGTCTTCCTTAGAATAGAGAAGGACCCATACTTCCGCTGCCTAAGTTTCCCTTTAATGCATAAAGGCCATCTTTCTGTCTAGAGGTATACCATCTCCTTGCCACCAATTTGGAATAGTTTCAGCCTCTATTTGCAGTCAGCTAACTGTTTGTGCTTCTGATTTTGTGCCTTCACTTCTTCCTTTAGTATAGTATGCTCTTCTGGGCTCATTTGGTGGTGGAGAAGATTAGGAGGACTTGCTCCTTTTGCTAGAATTTCAACCGCTGATTGTCATCCACCTTTAACAATATGTTCAACACACATATTTGCCTCCTTCATGTCTTCCATAAACTCATTAGAGGTGTGGGAAATAGTTAACATACTTCTACTTTCCTCCTTAGAGGTATTACCATTTGATTGGTTTGGTAGAATGATGATTTTTCTCTTGTTCCAATTGAAAGAGTAATAAATTTATTTTCCTTTGTGTGTAGCATCCACATAAAATTGCCACGACCTCCCAAGAATAACATGGCTTGCATCCATATCAACAACATCACACAACACATTTGAGTGATAATACTTGCCCAAAAGAGAGTGTCAGGTTGAATTGTCTGGTGATTCTTATATTCGCCCCTTTATTGATCCATCCAATATTATAAGGATTTGGATGATCAAGAGCCTCTAGCTTTAGATGGTTCACCAAATTCTGAGAGGTAAGATTCTCGCAGCTATAACTATCAATCACTAATTTGCATACCTTTCCATTCATGCATTTTATCTCGAATATTTTCTTCCGTTGTGTGTTGTAGAGATGTGGTGTCGAGCACAAGAGACACTGAATCACACATACCACCTCTTCGCCCTTTTATTCACAAATATCTTGTCCTTCTACATCTTTAGATTCATATTCTTCATCATCTTCGCCATCATGGGTTGTTGTGTTGAAAAATTTCCTTAATGTGTAGTTGCTAGATACATGTACCTCTTCACCACATTTATAGAATCTTATCACAGGCTTTGCCCTACTCTTGCCCCTGGTTTTCTTTGGGACTAGTTGTTTTGCCTTAGGTTGAGAGGTCTCCTCTTCTACTCTATGGAAGTAACTCCTAAATGAGACTTCTCTATGCGGATATGGAGTCTTAATTGCCTTTCTTGCCCTCAACAAACTCACAGGTTTTAAGGCTAGCGCGTGTTCTCGATCAAGAGACCAAATTTGACACATCATCAAACAATCCTGGATAGCATCATTGTGACCATCGATGTACCATACAACTTGTTGATCTTCAGTTTCAGCAAGGTTGCACCTCACTTATAGCCTTAGAAACTCCTCAGTGTACTCTAAAATGGTCCTATTTCCTTGTGCACAATTCTAAAATTGAATAAATAGGATTTGATCGTAATCTGTAGCCAAAAATCTCCCTTTCAAAATCTCCCTTTCAAAAGATTATTCATCCACCACCAAGATCTCACACGAGGTTCTCCTCTTAGTCTGCGATCTTCTTGAAGGCGATAACACCATGCACCAACTCCTCCTTTCAGCTTGTATGTGACAAAGGAACTCTACCAAAGGAACTCTACGATCCTCATGAATATTCATGACCTCAAAGAAAGTCTCCACTTCATACAACCAATGAAGGCACCCTTCAATATCAACATTGCCATTAAAAGTAGGGATCTCAACTTTCACCTTGTATGTATCTCTCGCGTATGTAGCTTTGGACACTCTCAGATATGCACAGAGATTAGTTTCTTCATGGGGTGACCTTCAGAGGTTTCAACATAAATTGGCCTTCTGCATGTTCTTGGGGTATTTGGGTTTGAAGATGACCTTCCTTTCTAAGCCATCGAACATCTCCTTCCTCCTTTGATGAATCTTCTCCATTGGCAGCAGGAGGAGGAACACCCCTTCTTATCATCTCAACCAGCTGATCGAACCTTTGGTTAAGATCTTCACGTAGCGCTTGGATTTGTTGTTCTGCATCATCCATTCTCTTTCCTAAATCCTCCATTTATTGCTGCAACTTGCTCCCAATAAGGAAACCAAAAGCTAGAACAGATCAACAGGGATGTGATACCACCTGATGCAGCACAAATGTTGTGGCTATAATAAAGACAACACAAATATTGATGGAACCACTTCAACATGCTACGATAGATATTGCTCTAGGGACGTGAGTTATATATCGCTCTAGGGGCGGGGTTGTCAAGAATCTGATCCAAAACGCTCAACAAAAGTTGCCTATAAGAGAAAGAAGGGGCGATATACTGGCCCCATGTAAAGGTGCAGGTAAGAGAAATAATAGGCTTTGCACGAACACAGGATTGATGGGTATTTTGAATTTGGTTCTGAAAATTCTAAGATTGTAAATATATATCTAGTGAGCACAAAACTTGTAAATTTTAATTTTGAGTAGTATCATGGTATCAAGGAACCATGTGATGTTTTCCCGTCCTGGCCGATAAGAAAAGCGGTATTCAAAATGGATTGTTCACATGCATATGCAAGTCAAATATATTGCCGTACTACCAAGATTATCTCTAGGTATATGAAATTTATTAAAAGCGGGTTTATGAAATTTAGGTTCGGATTTTTCTTTAGGATTTTTAGCATGTTTTTACTAATAAACACATGTACCTTTTGCATAAACATAACAAAATAGAGGCTTGAAATCTCCTAGCGTCATTTGTACATTTGTTGTACCGTGTTTTTATTTAGAGCCCTTGCTAGAAGAGATACCATGAAAATGACCCCTAAAATAGCCTTCTATAGACCCATATTTTTCCTTTTTTTCTTCTTGTTTTTCTCTCTTCTTCTCCCCTCATTCTTATCATCATGCATGACTAGGCACGCACGCTGATGGCTCAAAATATATTTGAGCTCGTTGGGGAACCCCAAGAGGAAGATATGATGAGCACAACAACAAGTTTTTCCTCAGTTATGAAACCAAGGTTATCGAACCAGTAGGAGCAAGGAAACACCTCCAAGGTGTTGTTTCCAACTTAGAATCCTGCACAACACAACCACAGAACTTTGCCCCCAACTTATAGTGAGGTTGTCAATCTCATTGGTTTTGCTGAAAACAAAGGATTAAACGTATTTTGTGGAAGATAGTAATTGCTTGCAGAAAGTAAACAGAAAGCAGTAAATAGTAGATTGTAGATTAATGGTAAAAGAAAGGACCGGGGTCCATAGTTCACTAGTGGTGATTCTTCTTAAGATAGATGACATGTTGGGTGAACAAATTACAGCGGGGCAATTGACAAACATCGAGAAAGCATACATGCATATACTAATCATCTTGACTCCTATGATATTTGATTGGGCATTACAACATTATACATAGACTGTAATCCAACTACATCTATGACTAATAATCCACCTTCAGGTTATCATCCGAACCCCCTCCAGTATGAAGTTGCAAGTAACAGATAATTGCATTAAGCAAAGTGTGTAAAGTAAACAATACGATTATTCTATGAACAAAGGATTGCTGTTTTCTCCCTAGTAGCAACAACACATCTAGTACCTTAGAGATTTCTGTCACTTCCCCACATTACTAGAGGGATGAACCCACTATGAGCATAAATACTCCCTCTTGGAGATGCTAGCATCTACTCGGCCAAGGTAGATACTAACAACGAAAAGCATGCAAGATCACAAATAACAAAGACATGATAGAATCAATAATCAATCTGAAATAACATCTCAATATCCATCGGATCCCCGCAAACACAACATGGATGATTACAAATAGATGATCTTGATCATGAGCGGAGCTCACAAGAACTAAACATGGTAGCACAAAGGAGAAGAACCAACCATATAGCTACTACATGGACCCGTAGTCCAGGGATGAACTACTCACGCATCACACAGGAGGCAGGCATGGTGATGAAGAAGGCCTGTGGTGATCTCCTCCTCAGGGTGCCTGGAAGAGCTTCAGATCGCTCCCGATCTAGGGATGGAGATGGCGGCGGCTACAGACTCTTTCGTGGAATTTTGATCGGGTACTTAGGGTTTCTGTATCGGAGGCTTCTTATAGGCGAAAGGGGAGGCCGAGGGGGTGCCCGAGGCGGCTACACCACCCCCAGGCGCGGGCCAGGTCTGGCCACATGGCCAGGTGGTGTGGCTGGCCCCTGGCCCCTCTCCGTCTCGTCTTCTGGCTCCGTGTTCCCCTCGGTGAAATATTGACTTTGGCTTTTGTCCCGTCCAATTCCGAGAATATTTATTTTCTGGCTTTTCTGGAACCAAAAATAGCAGAAAATAGGCAACTGGCACTGTGTCATCTTGTTAATAGGCTAGTTCCAAAAAATGTGTAAAAATACTCCAAAGCGTGGACAAAACATAAGAAAGTAGATATAAAACAAGCATGGAACATAAAAAATTATAGATACGTTTGCAACGTATCAACATCCCCAAGCTTAACTCCTGCTCGTCCTCGAGTAGGTAAGTGATAAAAAGAAAGAATAATTTTTAAGGTGACATGCACCATTATAATCTTGATTAAAGTATTGGTAAAACATTGATAGCTGGGATCATAGTACTTTAACATAGCATGAAAGATATAGTTCTAACAATAAGACATAGCAACTATGTTGTAGCATGAAAAGGTACAAACAAAAGATTCATGAATAAAAATGCTCTGCAAGACGTTTATTTGTTTCACATAAAGAAAGCATAATGAGAATGGTATTCAGCTTGTCCCTCATAGTGTAGCAAAACATAAATGCATAGGACACCTTCAAAGTTCATAAGGGTGACTAGATACAAATAGTTTAAGAACAAGCAATATCAAAGTTATGAATCAATCAACAAGTCTTGGTACAATGCACATTAAACTAAGAATGGCCACTATGCTCTCTTAATAGGTGCATAAAGATAGAAGATGGAGACTCAACATAAAAGTAAAAGAAAGGCCTTCATAGAAGGAAGCAGGGATTCAAGTCTCATAAAGAGCTTCCAAAAATTATGGTACTTATTAGCTTTTAGCTCTCATTGCCCCTATCATAAGAATCTTGAAGTGATTAAGGTTAAAGTGAACAAACTATGGAGTATATGCTTGACAAACTATAAGTTGGCAATCTCATGTCCCTTGAATACGAGGGCCGCTCCTCATGCTACTCAAGTTTAGTTACCGGTAAGTTCTTGTCATAGTAAGTACATGTGTATCATAGAGAACCGCCAACAGGGTACCCCTTGCCCGATGATACGGAAGAATCCCCATATCAAAATGACAAGGCAAGCAGACAATAAGCATCTCAGTATCTTCTTATTTACCATGGGAAAATGGTGCTTTTTTCTCTCTTTCCTCTTTTTTCATCTCTTTTTCGCAATCTCTATCTCTTTTTTTATAAGAAGAATGCTTCATATATTTCTCATTCTGGTTATGCTGCAGGTTTCCACCATGATTAGGCATGGATTAGATCAGCGGCCCAGGCATTTCTCTAACACACATACATAACTCCATGGACTTACAAGCTCCCCTTTCATTTCACACCAACAACATCCATAAACAGAAGAGCATGATATCAACTGGGTACAATGTACAAGCAATGTTGAAAGCATTCCCCATGACAACATGGTTCTGCTAATACCCAACGTATAAGTGCAAGCATATACAACATAGATGACACAATGGTTCAAGTTTATTAGGGGCAAGAAAAGTAAAGCGTGCCATCAAGTTCGTGAGAGCTTTAATCACTAATTTTCACGTAACAAGTTTAATTTGGAAGGTAGATAAAACATGAATATACTTGGAATAGCAAATGTTAATAGGTAGGTGTGGTGGACTCTTTGGAATAACTTGGTTTTATTTGGAGTTGGATGCATGAGTGGAACTCATACTTGGTATGGAGGGTAGAAAAAGACTGGGGCGACCAACTAAGAGAGCAATAATGTCCATAATCATGCAAAATGACAAAACATCATTAATTAAAGCATAAAGTGATATTACAGGTTGGAAACTAAAGGATCATAGAGGCTATGGTGACTTGGTATAGTCTTAACATGGTGTGAGCATGCACCAAGTCAACCCAAATAAAGCATCAAAGGAGAATACCACAATACTATGATTTAATATGCTAAAACAACGCATGATTCTTTCAAGGCACATTAAGCAATCTCAATTGTTTATAACATGTCATGCTACAGCAAAAATCAGTAAGCATAAAGCCAAAACAATATCAAGCATGACATGCAAAGCATAGGCCACAGTAAAAAACAATCTCCTTTTTACCACTTAAGCATGAACTTTTCCTACTCTTTTCCAATCCAAACCAATCTATTTGAAAACTAATGCATGAATGAGGGGGTCCAACCAATTTATTCAAGCAAACTAAGCAAACTAAGCAAACGAAAACCAAAAACAAAAATGAAGACGCTCCAAGAACAACACAACTATGCATGAAACAATAAAAATGAAGTGTTTGGAAGAAACCTGAAATTTTTATTGATGAAGAAGGGGATGCCTTGGGCATCCCCAAGCTTTGACGCTTGTACTTCTTGAATATTTCTTGGGGTGACACGGGTGGCATCCCTAAGCTTGAGCTTTTGTCCATTCTTCATCTCATCACATTATTCTTCCCTACACTTAAAATTTCCTTCATACAAAACTTCACACAATCTTCATTAGCAACATTAGTGTACTCAAGATAATAAGTCTTTAGGTTCAGTTTCAACACGAGTAAAACTTCCATTAAAACAAAAGATACTATAGTAATTTCTTTTAAAAGTTCAAGAATTTTGGCAAGAACTCAAAGAGAAAGAGATTAAGAGGCAAATGCAAATAATGGTAGAAATCTGTCAAAACAGACCAGCAGGTAAAAACCAATTTTTTCGAAGACCTTCTGTTGCTCAAATCGAAAAGTGTTGAACTAAATAAAGTTGGATAACAACCTGGGGCAAAAGCACAAAACATTACTGCTCAAACCGACGTACAGAGATTTTTCACGAATTTTTACAGCGAAGCACAAAAATCTGTTTCGAGACAACAACTTTCCCAAGCATTACTTCTCTCTCATTAGAGGTTACTCTTGGCACAAAAACCACACAAAAATGATAAGGAGAGGTTATTACTGAAGCAATAAATTCCAAAAATCAACTAAAACTTTTGGGTTATCTCCCAATAAGTACTTTTCTTTAACGCATTTAAGTTAGGCATAAGAAGCAAGAAAAGAATCAAGTATTCTCAAATGAAGAAGCATTAAAACCAGATTTCCTGCCCTACCTTTCTTACCTTTGTTCTTATCCTTGGGGAACGTGTGATTGTTTGGTGGAGAAGCAAAGTGCATGATGCCGTTTTCTACATCTATTATTGCTCCAAGGAGTTTTAGTAGGGATCTTCCAAGTGTAATTTGTCCTTTTCCTACACATTCAATAACAAGATAATCAGTAGACAACACTTTCCCTAGAATCTTTGTAAACACTCCTTTAGCTATTCCAATCGGTAATATTGTGGCATTATTACCAAGAGATATTTCTTCTCCCTCTTTAGAAAGCCCCCAAAGATTCAAAGATTCACAGATATCTTTAGGCATAAGACAGAATTCAGACATGATATCACAGCGTGCATGAAAAGTTTCATTATTTATAACAACTTTTACTCTAGGAAGCCATTTTGAGGGTTCAAAATTTATTGGAACATAATCATGATGCTCTCTAAGCATGTTATAGCATTCTTTTAAACTAGCAGTGTGGGTCTCAAGAGTGTTCAATCTAGCAAATATGTTTATAAAGGAAGAATCAGATTTGCTAGGGAAGTTATATGTTAAGACCAACTTCTTTATGGCTTTAAAAGCTTCATACTCATTGCATTGGAGGAAATCTCCTCCTACTACAACATCCAAAGAATATCTATAGCAAAGAGTAGTTCCAAAGTAAAAACTTCTAAGAAACAAGCTTTGAGTCATTTTAGGTTCAGTTTTTTCATGTAAATCAGAGATTCTAGACCAAGCTTCTTTGAAACTATCTTCAATTCCTTGTTTGAAAGTAAAAAATCATTTACTCAGGTGACATAGTGATTGGAGCAATGTTAGACATAATGGCAACTTAAGGTAGGAACTAATACATTTTTTGTGTTTTTAATAAAGAAAGCAAACTAGTGCAACTAATTTTTTTGTGTTTTTGATAAAGAAACAAGCAAACAAGGCAAAAATAAACTAAGCAAAACAAATAAAACAAAGTAAAGAGATTGGTTATGAGGGACTACCCTTGTGAAGATGTCCTTGACTCCCCAATAATGGCGCCAGAAAAATAGCTTGATCGCTCAAAATATATTCGAGCTCGTTGGGGAACCCCAAGAGGAAGGTATGATAAGCACATCAGCAAGTTTTCCCTCAGTTATAAAACCAAGGTTATCGAACCAGTAGGAGCAAGGAAACACCTCCAAGGTGTTGTTTCCAACTTAGAATCCTGCACAACACAACCACATAACTTTGCCCCCAACTTATCGAGGTTGTCAATCTCAGCGATTTTGCTGAAAACAAAGGATTAAACATATTGTGTGGAAGATAGTAATTGCTTGCAGAAAGTAAACAGAAAGCAGTAAATAGTAGATTGTAGATTGATGGTAAAAGAAAGGACCGGGGTCCATAGTTCACTAGTGGTGATTCTCCTTAAGATAGATGACATGTTGGGTGAACAAATTACAGCGGGGCAATTGACAAACATCGAGAAAGCATACATGCATATACTAATCATCTTGACTCCTATGAGATTTGATTGGGCATTACAATATTAGACATAGACCATAATCCAACTGCATCTATGACTAATAATCCACCTTCAGGTTATCATCCGAACCCCCTCTAGTATTAAGTTGCAAGCAATAGATAATTGCATTAAGCAAAGTGTGTAAAGTAAACAATATGATTGTTCTATGAACAAAGGATTGCTGTTTTCTCCCTAGAAGCAACTACACATCTAGTACCTTAGAGATTTCTGTCACTTCCCCAGATTACTAGAGGCATGAACCCACTATCACGCATAAATACTCCATCTTGGAGTTGCTAGCATCTACTCGGCCAAGGTAGATACTAACAACGGAAAGCATGCAAGATCACAAATAACAAAGACATGATAGAATCAATAATCAATCTGAAATAGCATCTCAATATCCATCGGATCCTCGCAAACACAACATGTATGATTACAAATAGATGATCTTGATCATGAACGGAGCTCACAAGATCTAAAGATGGTAGCACAAAGGAGAAGAACCAACAATCTAGCTACTACATGGACCCGTAGTCTAGGTATGAACTACTCACGCATCACACCAGAGGTAGGCATGGTGATGAAGAAGGCCTCCAGGGTGATCTCTCCCCTCCGGCAGGGTGCCGAGAAGAGCTTCAGATCCCTTCCGATCTAGGGATGGAGATGGCAGCGGCTACAAACTCTTTCATGGAATTTTGATAGGGTACTTAGGGTTTCTATATCGGAGGCTTCTTATAGGCGAAAGGGGAGTCCGAGGGGGTGCCGGAGGCGGCTACACCACCCCCAGGCGTGGGCCAGGCCTGGCTGCGCGGCCAGGTGGTGTGGCCGGCCCCTGGCCCCTCTCCATCTCGTCTTTTGGCTCCGTGTTCCCCTCGGTGAAATATTGACTTTGGCTTTTTTCCTGTCCAATTCCGAGAATATTTATTTTCTGGCTTTTCTAGAACCAAAAACAGCAGAAAACAGGCAACTAGCACTGTGGCATCTTGTTAATAGGTTAGTTCTAGAAAATGTGTAAAAATACTCCAAAGTGTGGACAAAACATAAGAAAGTAGATATAAAACAAGCATGGAACATCGATTATAGATACGTTTGCAACGTATCACACGCCCACAACCCCCACTTGTCGCCAACCCTCTAGCACACCGCCAGCCTGCCACCGCCCCTTTGGCACATCCCTAGGAGGAGGATGGCGTGGTGGCTCGATTTTTGTAGTGTCTGAGAAGAAGGAGAGACGTTGAAGCTCTTGCCATGCCTAGATGGGTGCGACGAGGCTTGCTACATAGACGTGATGAATGCAACGGAAGTGGTTCTCGATGAGCATCGGAGCGAGCCAGGAAGAGCTAGAAGGGAAGTGATTGATGCTCATGGTTAGTTGGGGGAGGCCGGTCTACGGTGCGTATGATGCCGACCTCGAGCATGTCGACATTTGGCTTCTAGATTTGTTGCGTAGTGGGTCGTCAACAATAGCGACAACAATTTTAGGTCCACACGGAAGTTCACGGGAGAGGGTATGGGAAGAGGGACCGCGACACTACCCGGACCACCCATGAGTTGGGAGGACGGCCTCGCACAACAGGTGGGTGGTGGGAACTAGAATATGTAGAAGGTTCGTCGCAATTTAGGCTGAGTTGGCAAAATTTCCCTCCCGCTAACTGCTTTCTGCTTCATGCGTAGTTATAAATTTTTCTCAAATACTAGCAATCCAAGGTTCTCCTGGTGGATATATAGAGAATTTTTAAAAAGTTTTATCTCGAGGGGTCCCTTTGAGTCATGTTTATGGCTAAAACTAAGGTTATTTGAAAGGCCAATGCAATATATGTGTCATGGTATTGCGATAGTAGGTGCCATCGCGAGAGGCATAATTGGAGGGAAGTGAAGCAACATCGGAGGATCCAAGATCTAGGAACATAATTAGTACAGGCAATGTACCTTGGTTTAACCCCTCTATGCATGTAAAGACTTACTTCCTACCTTATTTTACATTGAGTATAAGTCGATTAAAAGGTTTTGCCGACTAAGATCTTTGCTCAGGAGCTGAGTTCTAAGGTCTCGTGTCTTGCGATGACCCAGCATACCACTTCATGGTGTAGTATGCAAGTCATTGACATAATACCAATGAAACACCATTCCATCAGTATTATCTCTCTCACAGTGGTACAACAGAAACATCGTGGGTCCAAGGCATGACTAGAGATTAGAACTGAAAGTCTTACAAAAGATTCAGAGGGAATCTTAAGTACAAAGAGGAAAACAAACTTACAAAGGAAAAATTAGAAACAACAACTCGTAAAATAATCTATGAATTAGTCTACATCTAATACTATCTGGCTTGCGATTGCTGCTACTACAATGCTCTACAGAGATATGTTCTATGAGTTAGAGATTTGCATTCCTATTTTTTCTAGAACTTTGCCTCCACTTTTCTTGATGTAGAAATTGACTCCATTGTCTTCACTGAATAACTCTAGCTTGTTGTAGTGATTCTTCTGAGTATCGGTTGGTGTTGATGATGTCTTCGGTGACTTTATAATCTAGCAAGGGTTAATAAGGTACGGTTAGTATGAACGTACTCAGCAAGTTCATTAAAGAGAACTATTTGTGCACTATCTACATCCACAGACCATAGGTCATATGCTATGCAGGTTTTCATAAACATTTCTTCAAAGGATGCTTTTATTCTGTAGATCTATGTCCATTAGCCTTCATAGGTTTACTAGAGCTGCATGGAGCTCCTTTCCTGCCGTGTTATGCGGGGTTATGGAGAAGGGCAGTGGTTGGCTTGGATCATCCACTAGGCCCCATATCAAAGGAAGTGTGGACGGGTAAGCTGCCTAGTTGTGCGATTCCCAAAATAGGGAGTAACATGTCACACTTTTTTACACTCTGCAAAGGTGCGTTGCTTTACCCATAAGAGATTAAATCCTTTTTGCACAACCGGGCAACTTACCCATCCACACTTCCTTTGATATGGGGCCTAGTGGATGATCCAATCCAACCACTGCCCTTCTCCATAGACTTGCATGGCCACCCAATTTTGTAAGCAGAAATATCTTTGTATACTCCTTATAGGAAGATATAACTTTGATAGACCCCTTGCAGACCCTCGTAGACACCAAGTATCAGGGGGCACTAAGGGGTCCCATCCATATGTTGGATCCTCAGCGAGGAATGTGCAACGTCATGATAAGGTCGTCCGTCAGTACACGAAAGGAAGAAGATCCAGATGACTTCTGTAGAGTCATTATATATCCTATAGTTAACGTTTAATATACGGTGCAAAATCACCGACTCCATTGGTTATTAAATCCTAGATGATATTGCACCGTGCAAATGGAACCTCCACCAACCACATATATATATATATCATATAGTAGTTCCATTTGCCTTCCATATTAGGTTACCACCACTCGGGTCGATATCCAATAAGTCATATTATTATTAAAACAGTATTTTCTTCCATCCTTTTTAAAATACAGGTGATAAAAATAGTAGATTACAAATACTTGATGATTGCAAGATTATGCAGCCAAGATATTTGAGACAATATCAACTCCAATATCTGAGAACAATATCATTAGTCTAGTAAGGACTAATGTTTAAAGAAACAATATGCTATTATGCATAAGGAATGCTATGCAATCATTCTAAATCCAAAATCCCCGAAATAACCTTTAATGGTCTAGTGTTTGTTGGGCTATGGTGATTTCTTTAGGGTGTGTTGTCTTTTAGCTTAGTTTCACACTTGTGCTTCTTATTAGGGTTTGTGATAGTGTGTGAAATGACTTATAAGTATAACCAAGTAGCATACAACAATATAACACTCAAATGTTAGCAAATGACCAAAAACTCCTTCTATAAGGATTTATTATTCAACTAAAGCCTTTATGAAAATGATTAAATCTTACTTCTAATGTACCTTAAAAGAATAACTTTTGAATAAAAACTTACTTAGTGAAATAAAAGCATTTACATTTGTAGAAATCTACTTTTAGGGTTTATCTTAACTCTAAATTTGTAAGAAATGAAACAACTACTACAATTGAACTAAACACATTATTTGTATATGGGACTAGGAAATATTTGATAGAAGTTGTTATTGTACTTTGTTCATTTAATTAGGTTTCACAAAGTAACAATTACTGTTAGTTAAGTTTTATTACTATAATAAGTTAATGAAAGATTTCATCAATAAAGGAATTAGTGGTTATATTTTATAAATAATAAAATGGTATTATCATAACAATTTAAGAATTTTCTTTGGATTTAGTTAAATTACATATTTATAAAAGACATGAAAAAAATTTAATAATTCAAAAATAACATCTTTTGATGTTTTTATCATTTACAAAACCTTTTTGAAAAATAGTATACAATTATTTTCAAATGATAATTTTAGAAAATGCATTTAAGATGATTTGAATTGTTTTACTTCATTCTACTAACAATTGAGATAATTATTACAAATAATACTTAAGTAAATAATGGTAAGTTTATAAACAATTTTATATAATGTTTTATGAATTTATAATAAAAGGAAAAGGTTTACCTAATATTACTAAATCATTACATTTTGATTTACTTAATAAGTGTAATATTATATTTTTGACATGTAGGTATTATTTTTGTGATGATTTTGGTACATTATATGTATTTTGTCATTTATAATTAATAAAATATGAATCTTCTAAGTTTTTATTACATTATGGAATATTTTCTAAATAGTAAATTAATTTGTTAATTTTTTGACAATGTATAATAACAAATTCAACTTGTAGATATTATTTTTCTAATTTTTTTGATACATTATTGTTATTTTTCTAATTAAAAATGAATTAGTTATGATTTTTCACAATTTTATTCATTTTAAATCAATTTATAGTTCTTTTTTAATGGGATTTCTATTTTCGTGCCCCTGGCTCGTTAGTTGTACTCAGTTTTCCCTAGTCGCTTAACTTTTCCTAATTTTTGCCCCTCTCCTTCTCGAAAACCCATCAAAAAGCTCGAATGGTAGCAGCCGTCAGGTTGACCGTTGACTGACGTGTGGGGCCATGCGATTTGGGACCATGTGTGGTCGTTTGGTCAGGAACGTGTTATGCTGATGTGTGGGGCCGCACCATGTGGGACTGTGTGGGGCTGGTTTGTTGGGAACGCGTTATAGGGGACGTGGTGTGGGACCATGTGGGTCGCGTTTGGTGGTTACGTGTGCCCTGCCGCCTAAATTGGAAGTTTTATTTTTTGTTATTTTTATGATTGACCTTTTAAAGAGCGCCTTCCCCCTCTCTCGCTAACAGTTGTGCTTTTTCCCAAAAAGGTAGCGAAATCTAGAGAAGCTTCTATCTTCATTCATTGTTCCTTTTGGCCCTCGATTTTTCCCAATCTGGTAGCAAATCTAACCAGCACCATAAATACATTCAATAAACAGAGCATATATAGATAAAGCAGCTAATATAGGATATATAGTATGGTACTTAACGAGGTTCGACAATTAGGCTGCTCAGTAGCAGCAACGGAAAAGTTCAACACAAACAATACAAAAGAAGCTGCTTTACAACAACAGCAACAACAACACAAGATCAGTAGCCCCTCATGGACTCCGCCAGGAGGGACACCACCTCCTTACTTCGGTGCCTTCTCCATTTCTTGCTGCCCAGTCCCTTGACCTTGGGCGCCTTGGGATTGATCAGGGGCATGCGACCCTCCTCGATGGACACCTTCTTGAGGTTGCGGAGGTGAAGACCGAGCGCCTGGTGCTTGGCTCTGAAGCCCTGGATGTTCACGAACTCGCCGCGGATCCTCATGTCCTCAGCAGGCTTCACGAGGGAGTTGAAGTCAGTGGCGTGGAGCCTCCTGGTGGTGCAGAAGGGGCACCTGTAGACGTTGCTGGCAAAGTAGTTGTCATACTGGCCGGGCTTCAGCCTCCTCAGCATATGGCAAGTCTTGGTGTCCTTGGACTCGTCGTCACTGCAGACGTCACTGCTATCCTCCTGTTGGTAAAAAATGTAGAGTGCAATCATGACATGCTTGCAATATCTTGATTATCAGGATTGATTATTTGCATAAATTAACCAACAGAGATCCCCTGGTTATTCCCAATCCCCAAATCTCAAACCAAATCGAATACTGATCCCAACTACAGATCGGGAAGACAAATAAAATAGGATTGAAATACGAACAAGAGGATTCATCAAAAACAAGATGTAACACAAGAGGATTAGCTACTGTAAAAATACCTAGCATCCAACGATTAAAAATACGAACAGCCGAACCCTAATAATATACGATCTAGCATCCAAAGATGGGAATGCGGGAAGAACAAGGGAAGGGGAGAAAACCCTAGTTACCTCTGACCATGGGTCAGCGATGCTGGTGTCGTAGGGGTTCTCCGGCCTGATGTAATCATCCTCCTCGTAGGGGTCCCAGCCGAGCAGGATCTGCCCAGGAGTAGCGGGGGCCTCCTCGCTGACGGCTATGATGGAAGCGCGTACGGGGATCTGGATGGGGACGGCGGCTGCCTTCGATGCCTTGTTGGGGGCCTGTATGGGGACAGGGGCCTCCTCGCCAGTTGCCTTGGAGGCAACGATGGCCACCTTGCCGTTCTTCTCCATCGCCGACGTGGTTGGGGTTTTCTTGGGGGTTTGTAGAAGGTGATGGCACAATGGAGACGGTTGAGTGAGCGAGTGAGAGTGAGGAGGCCTCTATGAAGGAAAAAGGAAGGGACAATTCGTTGTAGCACCGTGCACCGTGTAACCGCGTACGCTACTGCACCGTGCATGGACACACGTGTCCGCTACCGCCCCGTGCACCGCTGAAATGGATCGTATGGGCACCTAGAGGGGGGGGGTGAATAGGTGCTACACCAATTTTTAATTCCTTTTCAATTTTAGGCTTAGCACAAAGGTAAATTCTCTAGACAAACTAATGTGTGGAATTTCCCTATATGCAAACCTATCTACTAGCGAGTAAGGAGCGAGTGGAAGAGGAACGAGTGAACCGAAGTGAAGCACGCAGAGACACAGGATTTGTTTGACCGCAGTTCCTTCCTTGTTAAGGGAAGTACGTCTGCGTCGGAGGGGTGGGCGGTACTAAGACCACCACGCCACAAAAGGCCTCACCCTGTTCTCCGATGGATCTCGCCACAACAGGCCTGATCCACCTTCCACTATAGGTACCCTTCGAGGCGGGCACCAGCGCCTTTACACAACTAGCGGGGCAACAACTCCACAACAACTTGGAGGCTCCCGAAATGACAACAAGCTGCCACAAGAACAAATTTGTCAAACATAATAACAAGATCTAGGTATTGACAAGAATACTAGATCAGGGATTTCTCCAAGTGAATGGAGAGGAGTTGAAGCGCTTGATTCTTGATGTTCATGATGAACTTCTCCTCCTTCAATTCCACCAAAGATCAAGACCTTCAAGTGGTTGAAGTGGGAGATTGAGAATGAGATCTCTTGCACAAGGTCTGGTCAATTTCGAATGAATCAAGAGGTCTGATCGTTGGGGAAGAAGGGGTACTTATACCCCCTTCCAAAAACCAGCCGTTGCACATTTTAGGGGCCGGATTATCCGGCCTGGGGAAAACACTGCCCCAGACTCAGAATATCCGGCAGATAATCCGCCCCCTCACAGAGCGTCGCGCCGAGCTTGCCCTTGATCAACTTCTGGGGGCCGGATTATCTGGTCCTATGTGAAGGCCGGATTATCTGGCCCGGGGAAGAAAAGCCGCCCAGTTCGGATTTTCCGGGAGAAAATCTGACCGAATACCGAGCGATGCGCCTTGGCTCCTTTTGCTCGAAAACTGGGGGCCGGATTATCCGGCCCTTGCGAAACCTGGATTATTCGGCCCAGGGAGGAAAAAATGCCCCAGTTCGGATTTTCTGGGAGAAAATCTGACTGGACACAGAGTGACGCGCCTTGGATTCCTTGAGACATGAGGTAGGCCGGATTATCCGGCCCTTGGAAGGGCGGATTATCCGGCCCCCCTCAAAACTTCCTGCACACTTAGCACACATGAAGAATCTCCATAGTATTGTTATCTAACACGCAAAACATAGGAAATCATGAAATGTTCTTTCAATCTCCCCCTTTTTGGTGTTAGATGACAATACCAGGATATGCAGGAGAAAGACACAAGACACATAGAGATAACTATGAAAGGGACTCCCCCTCAATGTGTGCATAATAGAGTTTTGCATTGGAATACAAATGCACAGAAATAGGTGAATCTATTCCATAGACAAAAGGGCAAAAACACATACCACCGAAGTAGAGAATAGGCATCCTTGACATAAATCACAATTATTACTGGATAACCATTATGAGTGCACGCCTTCCGTGATAAACCTCCAGCAATAGGATATGAATAGATATAACCATGAGCATAAACCACGATATGAAGACCATAGGTAACATCCAGACAACCACATAAAGTCTCAACCACAAATCATAAACCACGAATTTAAAAGTTCAACGCTAAATGGGCATAAGCAGGAAATAACGAATAGAAAAGCGCAAGTGCTTATGCCCGACCCATGCAAATCCACAGACAACCTAATAGAACTACTTCTCCCCCTTTGGCATCGAGACACCAAAAAGGGAGAAGAGCGATGCTAGCGCCCCATGGGATCACTCATCGTAGTCCTCGTCCGCGTCCTCGTCCTCTTCTTCATTCTCTTCCTCATCCTCATCATCAAGCTCCTTAGTGTCACCTTCCTCATCTTCATCATCAGCTGTAGGCGCAAACGGGAACAAGTGACGCTCCATCTCACCATAGTTCAGCCCGGAGGAAGAGTTCCACCGAGCATACGGAGTGGGAGGTGTAGGAGCCGGAGGAGCACCCGAAGCGCCAGACATATGGTGGAGAATGAGCTGCTGGGAGTGAGCCAACTCATGGCGCTGCCTGTAAGCCTCGTACTGACCCTTGCGTGTGTCCACGCCCATGCAGAGAATGTGACGCTGGAACCAGTTCAGCTGCTTGATCTCACGGGCCACGGGAGGTACAGCGACTCATGAGCATCCCTCATGAGGCCCTCAGGAGCAGAGGAGGGGTGAGAGGTCTTCCGAACATTGTTGTATATCTTCTTGGCCTTGTGCACCGAGTCAATGTGGAACTCCTCAGCAGGAAGCAGGTGGCGGATGAGCATCATAATGTAGGGCGCATAGGGAATGGACAGACGGTTGAACATAGCATCACGCATCTCATGGTAAATGAAGTCCATGACATCCAGCCTGTACTGCACTGACTCATTCTCACAAGAAGCAACTTCATGAGAAAATTGAAGTAGCTGAACAAGGTGACCACGGATGCTGTCATTGTTGCCCCCACTCAGTGTAATAGAGTCACGGAAGAGACCCACCAAAGCAGCATAGATGGGAGCAAGACCAGCCACAGTACCCACAATGCCATTGTCCACAGTACACGGAGAGAGAGCAGCATCCTTGTTGGGCTTTAGCTGAGTGATGATGCGATGACCACTAGCTCTATCCCTGCTGTGGAAGGAGTACCCCAAAACCTCAGCAAACATGTGAAAATCAGCAGTCATGGGCCTGCCATGAGTCATCCACTTCATAGTACGACGCTCATCACCACAAATCACCAGAGTGGATAAGAATTGCTTCACCACCTCAGAGTCAAAGGAGCATTGGAGAGACATGAGACGGTGCAGCCCCATCCTCTCAGCTACATACATTGCATCCACAAGATGCACTTTCTCCAAAGCCTCAGCAAGTACCAGTGGGTGCATAGGCCTAATGTTCAGCCTGGCATAGATGTCTTCATAAATTCCTTTCTGTTATAACACACCAAAACCGGGTATCCCCCAGCTCATCATCACGAGGCAGCTCAGCAAACAAGTCATGGTGACGGATGACAGAGAAGGAGACCGCATCCAGAGCCCTGTAGTTGATCTTGGGCTCCTTGCCCTTCCTCTTGGACACCCCCTTCCGAGTCCTCTTGGATTGTTCAGCCATGCGCCTCTCTTCGTTCTTCCTTCTCCTCAACTCAACTTCATCCACTAAGTGACCCTGTCCGTCGTCCCGAAAGTACTTGGCGCGAGGACGGCGCTTGTAGGTCTTGGAAACACCAGAACCACCTGTGAGGAGAATAAGGGCGATAGCATGGGGATAAGCATACACACAAGTCCAGGAGAGAGCATGGAAAAGGTAGTCAAAAAGTTCATAGGTCAAAACTACTCAATACATACACCAAAGTGAAATTGAAGCAGACTTGAATCTGTCAGGCCGGATTATCCGGCCTGGCCAGGGGCGGATAATCCGCCCCTGGCAGAAATTTTCGATTTCACCAAGATTGCATGCAAAAAAGTAGATCGGGCCTAGAAACTGCAAGACTACGAGTTCTATGCGAAAACACATCCTTCTAGACAACGTTCCACCCAACAAGATACACATCTAGCCAAAGATGGGGAGAGAGGGAGTTACCTCACTCATTGGAGGAAGAACACGGAGGAGAAGGTACCTGGAGGCGCGGAGAAGAAGATCCAGGGAGGCCAGGAAAATCCGGTGGCCGGAGAGGCTCCGGGGAGGGTGAGGGGCGGCAGGCGGCGGCTGGGGAGAAGGAGGGGGCTGGGGGAGAAGTGCTGCTCATTATGAGCCCTTCTCCCCGAGCCCTGCCCTTTAAGATCAAATCCGCCAGGGTCGGATTATCTGGCCAATACTTGGGCCGGATTATCCGGCCTAAATTCTAGGATTCACATACATGTAACCAGGCCCGGCCCCCAAACAACACCCCCACAATGTGTACAAGGGACTTGTGTGCAAGAATAGATGGCTTAGAGGTAGGGAAGGCTTAGGATTAAGAGAGCCAAACTGAGATGGTACTAGACACTCAAAATTGCAAAAAAACAAATCAAATAAAAGCCAAGATTGAGTGTGATTCCCATAAGAACAAGAGAGAGCAAATAACATCCAAAAAGATCCAATTCTCCACAAAGGAGAGGGCGGTGGCCGAAGCCACCTTGTTGGAGTGTATGGTGTGACACCGCGAAGATATATCTTGGGTTCACGACCAATACTCATCAATCAGCTCACATATCACAACATGATATTAAGAGAAATGATATAACTTTCTATTGGCATTATGGGGGGAGGGTTAGCCCAATAAGTTAGGACCACACTCCCCCTATATCCATGCCCACACCTAGACAAAACAAGGATTGAGATGTACGAGTGGGTGCATGGGTAATCAAGACAAGCTCCCGGAATCAATGATATTTAGCTCATTCCTCAAATAGCAGAATCTTGATTCATCAAGTGGCTTTGTAAAAATATCCGCCAGTTGGTTCTTCGTGCTCACAAAAGATAGATCAATATCACCTCGAGCAACATGGTCATGAATAAAATGATTCCGAATCTCAATATGCTTCGTCCTTGTGTGCTGAACTGGATTGTACGCAATTTTGATAGCACTTTCATTATCACATAAAAGAGGCACTTTGTCACAATTGACACCATATTCCTTTAAAGTTTGCCTCATCCACAATAATTGAGTACAAGCACGGCAAAGAAGAACATATTCAGCTTCGGTGGAGAGAGATATACAATTACGCTTTTGGAGGACCAACATACAAGAGATCTTCCCAAGAATTGACAAGCTCCAGAAGTTGACTTCCGATCATCCTTATCACCAGCCCAATCTGAGTCAGTATAACCACATAAAGAGAAATTGGACCCCTTGGGATACCAGAGACCAAAGTTGGGGGAATGAACTAAATATCGAAAGATCCTCTTGACCGCCACTAAGTGGCTTTCTTTAGGAGCTGCTTGATACCTTGCACACACTCCCACACTCAACACAATATCGGGTCTAGATGCACAGAGGTAAAGAAGAGAGCCGATCATGGACCGGTATACCTTTTGGTCCACATCTTTACCATGAGGGTTGAGTTCAAGATGACACTTTGTTTGCATCGGAGTAGCGACACCATTTAGATCCGTCATCTTAAATCTCTTGAGCATGTCTTGGATGTACTTTGCTTGATTAATAAAGGTTCCTTCTCTAAGTTGCTTGATCTCGAATCCAAGAAAGAACCGTAGTTCCCCCATCATACACATCTCAAACACTACCATAAGCTTTGAAAATTCATCGTTAAAAGCTTTGTTAGTAGAACCAAAAATGATATCGTCTACATATAGTTGGCATACGAAGAGCTCCCCCTTAACCTTCTTAGTAAAAAGAGTGGGGTCGATTTGCCCAACTTCGAAACCACGATCTAACAAAAGCTCTTTAAGGTGCTCATACCACGCACGTGGGGCTTGTTTAAGGCCATAGAGTGCCTTATCGAGTTTGTAGACATGGTTCGGGAAGTTAGGATCCTCAAACCCCGGGGGTTGCTTTACGTATACCAACTCATGTAGAGGACCGTTAAGGAAGGCACTCTTGACGTCCATTTGCTGCAACTTAAAATTGTTATGGGTAGCATAAGCAAGAAGGATACGGATGGACTCAAGGCGAGCCACAGGAGCCTAGGTCTCGCCGAAGTCGATGCCCTCAACTTGGGAGTAACCTTGTGCCACAAGTCTTGCCTTGTTCCTCACAACAATGCCATTCTCATCTTGCTTGTTCTTGAAAATCCACTTGGTGCCGATAACAACGCGACACTATTTGGGTTTCTCCACTAGTTTCCAGACTTTGTTGCGCTCAAAATTATTCAATTCTTCATGCATAGAAACAACCCAGTATGGGTCTTCAAGAGATTCAAAGACCTTCTTAGGTTCCACCATGGAGATATGAGCTTGATGCTCACCAAAACTAGCCAATTCTCTTCTTGTAGAAACCCTTCGTCGAAGATCACCAACAACCTTGTCGAGAGTGTGACCCCTCAACTCAAGGTTACGATCAGCACGAGCCTTGCGACGAAGTTCAATAAGTTTATTGTCTCTTGGTGGAGGAGATTCATCACTTGAGTCTGCATTGGAAGCATTTTCTCTGCCTTGATCAAGAATCGAACATCGATGGCAGTGGTGGAGATGTATGCCCTTGAGGTGAGTCCAGAGTCAGAAAGGTGAGGTCAGAATCGAGAGTCAGGGCCGGATAATCCGGCCGATGAAGAGGCCGGATAATCCGGCCTGGGAGTACTTGCAGCATCTTCATCAGGGATCCTGGGACTTGCTTGAACGGGCAAGGAGCCGGATAATCCGGGGTCAGCCAGAAAATCCAGCCTGGAGCTTGCGATGATATCTTCACCACCAGGAGCAGAAAGGTCAGCTGGAGCGGGTTGGCCGGATAATCCGGTGTCCACCGGAAAATCCATCCTGGAGCTTTCTGGAGCATCTTGACCTTCAACAGTTGATGGCGATGGTGTAGAAGTTGCCCCCGTGGTTGGAGCATGTTGCGTATGTGTAGATGAGGGCTCTATATGAGTAGAGCATTGTCCTTCCCGGTCTGTCACAAGGGGTTCCTCAATGGGGCGGAAGAATCCCACGCCCATTCTTCTTATGGCATCTTGGGGTATTTCAACATCTGCATCACAAACACCAACTTGCTCTGCACGGGAACCGTCATTTTCCTCGAACACCACACTACAAGATTCTACAACAGTTCCGGAGAGCTTATTGTAGACTCTATAAGTGTGGGATTCGGCACCATAACCAACAAAAATACCTTCTAGAGACTTAGATTCAAACTTAGATAAACGAACTCCTTTAATAAGAAAGAAACACTTACACCCGAATACCCGAAAGTATGAGATGTTTGGCTTGTTACCGGTAAGTATTTCATACGGAGTCTTGTCCAAAATCTTGCGGAGGTATAAACGGTTGGATGAATGACAAGCAGTAGAGATTGCTTCAGCCCAGAAGTTATATGGAGATATGAATTCGGCCAACATTGATCTTGCCATGTCCATTAGAGTCTGATTCTTCCTCTCGGCTACACCATTTTGTTGAGGGGTGTACGTAGCGGAATATTGATGTCTTATCCCCTCTTCACTTAGGAACTCATTTAAGGTGTAGTTCTTGAACTCCGAGCCGTTATCACTCCTTATAGCCAGAATGGGGACGTTGTGTTGACGTTGAACCTCGTTGGCGAAGTCGATGATAGTTTGTTGAGTTTCACTCTTCAACTTGAAGAAATAAACCCAAGTGTATCTAGAGTAATCATCAACAATCACTAGACAATACTTCTTCCCACCGAGGCTTGCATGAGATGGAGGTCCGAAGAGGTCCACATGAAGGAGCTCCAAGATCCTTTTTGAAGAGATAATGGTTTTCCTTCGATGAGGTTAATCATGCATTTTCCCTTCAACACATGCCCTACAAACATGATCTTTGGCAAAAGAGACATTTTCTTTTAGTCCAAGAATGTGGCCACCCTTGTGGAGACTTTGCAAAGTTCTCATATTGACGTGGGCTAGTCGGCGATGCCATAGCCAACCCGCGTCAGCCTTTCCGAAAAGACACATCAGGCCTGTAGTGGTTTTCCCCGAAAAGTCCACCACGTACAAGTCGTTTTCGACATATCCCACGAAAGCGACTTTTAGAGACTTGCTCCACAAGAGTACCACTAAATCAGCATCAATGTAAACTGCAAAGCCCATCTTACCAAGGGCACGAACTGAAAGTAAGTTATACTCGAGGGTCTCAACAAGCATGACGTCCACGAGGGAGATATCGTGAGCCACCACAACTTTGCCGAGACCCAATACCTCAGATTTTGACTTGTCACCATAGGAGACGGTAATGTTATCACGGTTTGGCCGCATCTCCGTGATGATCTCCTTGCTCCCGGTCATATGACTCGTACAACCACTATCGAGTACCCATTTAGAACCACCAGAAGCATAGCCCTGCAAGAAAATTACTTCTTGGTTTTAGGTACCCATTTTTCAATGGGTCCTCTCATGTTAGTAACAAGGGTCTTGGGAACCCAAATAGACCAAGGAATGTAACAATCATAAGGCCCTACATAACTAGCATAAACATCACCATAAGAATCACAATATAGTTCGAAATTAGGATTGTTGATCCCTGCAAAACCATCATAATTAGTCTTGTCATTTGTAATGTTGCTAGTCTTTGATTGAGCAGTCTTGTTCTTCTTCTTCTTCTTCTTCTTCTTCTTCTTGTTGTTTTTCTTGCTCTTTATCTTGGGTATGTAACCAAGACCTTCTTTACTGTGGTTTGTCCTTTGCCTGCTCAGTATCTCATCAATAACCCCTTTACCTTTGTGTTGAGAACTTCTTGTAAGATCTTCTTTTCCAGGGGATGAAGAGGAGGTACTTGGCACGTCATACCGTTTCAATTGAGTTTGGAGCTGGTCATGAGACTCATTTAGAGTAGAATGATCACTCTTCAATGCCTTGTGAGCACTTTCAAGATAATCAAACTTCTCCAAAAGTCTAGCATGAACATCCCCAAAATCAATCTTTTCTTTCTTTAGTTTCTTTACCTTGGCAAGAGCATGATCACGTTCTTTAATGAGCTGAGCTACAGCTTCCTCTTGTGACTCCTCTAGGGATTCGAGTCTTTCTTCCAAAGAAACTCGAGCTTCCTCTTCCTCTTCCAAAGCATTCTTCAAAGAGGCTATCTCCAAGGCATCTTCTCTTTCAATTCTGCCCTTTTCTTCAAGGAGATCTTCGGCTTGAGCAAGTTGACTCATAAGAGCATCAAAATGGAGTTTGTGCTCACCTTGTAGGTTAGTGAAAAAAGTATCCAAGGCAATAACTTCTTCTTTCATTTCAAGACTATCATGATCATCCATATCCAAAATTATGTTAGTTTTAGGAAATGAGGAGTTAGAAGTTGATACCTCGGATCCTCTTGCCATTAGACAAGTGGCATTGTTGTTGATGGCGTTCTCGTTCGGCAAGTCGAAGAGAGAGGAGGGAGTCGATGTGGTGGCTATAGCAGCCACTTCTCGGGAACTTTCATCATCCTCTTCATCTTCACTTGCGGAGGAGTATTCCTCTTGAGCTACAAGTACCATCTTGGGTTGCTTCTTGAAAGGGCCATTCTTCTTAGCAAACGGCTTCTTCTTAGGAGCTTTGGATTTCTCTTTGAGAATGAGCCCGCCTCCATTGTCTTCTCTATTTTCATTAGGACACTTGTAAACACCCAGATTTTTAATCCCAGATGCCCGTTATGCCATACCTCGCAATCCCAGGATTACCATTTTTGCGAGACATAACGGATTGGATATCACAGTACATCATCCATTACAACCCATACATAAGGTTTTACACAAATAAGGATCTCATGATCCAGTCTTTAATACAACAAGCAGCGGAAATAAACGATAGCGTAGCGGTGGGGTCCATCTTCAGGGGCACATGCAATGCTGACGAAGGCAGATAGTCCTAGTTATCATAGATGTCTTGCTGACCGTCATCTTGATAATCTCCTTCATAGTCTTGCCATGATAATAGCCAGGGACAAAAGCCATGAGTACTCTTTAAGTACTCGCAAACTACTACTAGCAAGGAGTATAAATCTAAGTCCAAGTACTAAATCTAAGTTTAACTATCAAATTAAGTTTGAAACCTAAGCTGAGTTCAGAAGCAAAGAAAGATAAAGTAAAGTTCTAGAATCACTTAAGTTGGGAAGCTATTATCATCAACACAACCCTGTTGTGGTCAAGTCAAAGTTCATCATTCATTTCAAGTTATTTAGAAAACATCTGACAACGAAACAGTATGGCCATTCCAACTGTCCATAATCATGAGACGCGCTATTCGAATAGTTTGACACTCTGCAGAGGTGGTACACTTTCACCACAAGATTCGATACATCTGTCAGGGATAACCCTGAATCGTCATACTGAGTATGCAGATAATCAAACATAACCTTCCCTTTACACACCCTAGTATAAGCACCTCTCCTATGAGCATGGCCTCCCAACCATGACCATCAGTCATCTTGGGCACTACATAGGTGGACAACATTGAGAGGTAGCCTCAGCTCAAACCTCTCCCTTGAGGGAACTAATACTAATGCATATAAATTTCCAGCTAAGCCTTACCCAATTCAGGTAATGTGGTTGTACGGTAAATTTGGAATGGTATCGCATCCGAATCCAACCATCAGTTTTATAAAAGGGTTAAGGCTCATGCCTCGTCATTTTCATCATCATAAACCAGTTGTGTCTCTCAACACATGTCAAACCATCTCAATAGAATGACTCATCATTCCAAGGTTTTCACAATTCATTTTCACCAAGTGTTTCCATCTAAGGTGACTCAAGTTTTGATCTATTCTAAAATACTAAGTTAAGAGTGTTCACTAAGGTGGAAAGATGGGATCAATCTCATGCCATAAAATGACATCTAAATGTTTCTAAGTAGGTCTAGTTTTATACTTTTTATGCTACCTTCCAAATAAGTAAGGAACTTTGCATACTAAGGGGAGTAAAACTTGTAAGTAAGACTTGGGGTACTAATAGTTAAAAGGGGGTGTGATCAAAGCATGCTTAAGGCATCTTTGCTAAACCATCTAGTTTAATTCTAGCCTGCTAACAATAGCTTGCCTTGGTTGGTGTAGTGGTTGAAGTTTTCTTCTTCTTCTTGGTAGAACTCCTCCTCCTCGAAAGCTTGGTCGGTACTAGCGTCTATAAATACATAGGGAGTAGACAATCACCAAACAATACTTAACTAGGCTAAGTAGCATTCTAAAACACACAATTGATGATCTATTATCATCACAAGCATCACAAGTTTAATTCAATAGTTTCAACCTTTTTATTTTAGAAAAGTAATTTCTACTCACTAAAATATAACTAAAATTTAATATTCACCACCAAAATATGGGCTCCTGTGGACACATGTCCACACCACATATTCTAACATGTGGGAATGAGATTTAAAGGTTGGATCAATATTACTTTAGTTTAAGTTTATTATTTAATGATTTAAAGTGACTAGAAATGCCTATATAGCATTATTTTGGTACTAGTCCAAAGTCACTGTATGTCAACCTTAATATTATTACATATTTAGATAGATATGATGAAATGTGATTTTTGAGAGTTGGAATCAACTCAAAAGCTAACTTGGTTGATTTTATAAAAATGTTGCAAGTTGCAAAAGCTTCTGTTTTGTTATTTTTATTAGGAGAGATCTATAACTCTAACTGAATTACATCCAACGGGCCTGGATAGATCATTTTAAGACCTTTCAGACAAAATTGGTTTCATACAATTTGGATTTATAAAACTCTCTGAATTGAATTTTGAAATAGGGAACAGAAACTAGATTTAACTAAAAAGGAAAAACCAGATTTGAATCTATGGGCTAGCGCGGGAAAAGAAATGGGCTGGCCCAGTGGTGCTCCGCGGCACGGGGCTCAGCTGACAGGGGGGTCCCACTTGTCAGCGGCACTTAACACGCGAAACGGTACGCGCGCTGTGGGCCGTGCGATTAGAAGCGAGATCAACCGCTAAGGGTCGTCGTCGACGACGAATAGGTCGCCGGCGAGCTCGAACCCTAGCGGCTCGGTGGGGGTCTACTGGGGGCATACCAGGGCTCCAGCGGGGTCGGCGAGGCGGGCAAACAAAGTGGAAGACGACGCCGAGGCGAGGCGTGGTCGCGGTGGAGCTTGGGGCGGTCGAAATCAACGACACCCTTCTCCTCCAGAGGCGACGACTCTGGTTCCAATTCCGGCGAGCTGCTGCTCCACTTGCTCTGGCTAGAGGTGGGTGAGGTTCAGAGAGGTGAGTGGAGTGGAATGGTGTGGAGAAGAATGGCTGGGGAGGGCTCCTTTTATAGGCCCGACGGTGAGACCGAGCGGGATGGGCGGTCGACGGTGGCGACATGGCTACGGCGAGGTAGAGGCATGGTTGGGATGGCGATTGATGGGCGGTTCCCTGGCGGTGCTCTAGGACTTAAATGCGGCCGTAGGGGCGGTGGCACGCGGTCTGGGCGAGGTGGCGCTCTGCGCGGCCGAAGCGGCGGTGTCCACGGCGAGCGGTGGCTGTGGGGCTTTGGGCGGCGAACGGGGATGTCTGGGGGTGTTCTCCAGGTCGAGGCAGAGCGACAGGTGCGGGCTGCGGTCGAGTGGTGACTTGTGTGCGCGGGGACAAGGCGTGCTCTGGGGGAGGCGCTGGCATGGTGCGGTGGCACTGGGCGCGGGTTGTGCTCGGTGGTCCACTGCTGCTCTTGCTCGCAAGGGGAGGGAGGCGAGTGAGGTGTTGGCTACCTCCTAGACATGGAGAGGAAGGAGGAGGTGGTCTGGGGGTGAGGGCAAGGTCAGTTGGTGCTCGGCATGGCTTGGCCTGGCCACTAGGGTGTAGGGGTTGGGGTGGTAATGGCATGGTTTGATCAAGTGGAGACAGAGGGAGTGTTTTGTGGTCAAATGGGTGGCAAAACCCTGTAGAAACAGTGAGCTAGCTAATTGTGTTTGATTCTGCCTGCTATGTGTTTGATGAAATAGCCGCAAGAGAAAAAGTTTTGAATTTTGAGTTCAATTTTTTTGAGTGATCTCCACTAGTGATAGGTAGTCTCTGGTTGCAAGGGTTTTGAAAGTGGAGCTCAAATAGATGGTTTTTGACATAGGGGTGATCTATGCATATGCATTAGATTCAATTTTAAACTGTCATTTAAAATAGTTAACAGAATGTTTTGAACAGATCAAAAGGTGGGCCTTGGTACCTCATTATGTGTACTAGCAAGGGGTGCAAAGATCAAGAATTGTTTCTGTTAAGGATTGAGTACTAGGAATAGCCAAAGTAGGCATGAGAGTTAAATTTGCCAAAATGACCATTCCTTCTTTTTAATTCTTTTTGATTTGATTTTCTTTAGAAAAAGTTTGGGAATGATGTAGATGAGGTTTAAATCACTTAAGAAACATTTTACAAGCATTGGATCAATCAATCATGGCAATTCAAACAACTCCTATTTTAAATGCACACATATATGAATGCTTTCATTTTAAATTTGGAAAAGTTTTTGTTAACCCTATTTTTGGATGATTTGATCTTGATAAGCTTGGATTAAAGTTTTGGGATGTTACAACACTCGGCTACAAAGTGCAGTCTATCTCCACAGTTGAAGCAAGTTCTCAATCTTGGGACACTTTCTCTTCTTCCATTTGACCCGTTCTTGCGCTCAATGTCAGACTTGGCTTTGGCAGGGTCCTTCCAAAAGTTCCTTGCATAGAATGCCATGTACTCACCATGTGCACGTTTGACCTCATCGGGGCAGTCCATGGATATCCTCTCAAAAGCTCCTTCATCTTCCTCTTGCTCAACAACATTGGCTTTGAGAGCCACATTGACCCCCTTTTGCATTCCAATGGCCCGAGCACGGGCATCTTCAGCATTCTTTGCCGCCACTTTGAATGACGCCATTTCTTACATGACTTCATTGGATGTCATTTGATGATAGTTTTGTCTACCTTGCAAGCTCTTCAAATCCGTTGGTTCGAAAGGCATTAAGGCACTCACATACTTTCTTTTTATCCATGCATCATCAATGTGAGTGGCCCCATGCTTCCGAAATGTTGTTGCGATGCCCTTGAGTCTTCTATACATGTCCTCATGGTTTTCGCCATCCATCATGTAGAATCCCTCAGCTTCATTACTAAGGGCATCATACCTGTTTCTTCTCATGCTTTCATTTCCAACAAAAAGGTCCGTAAGAGCATCCCACGCCTCTTTAGCTGTGTTGAGATGTTCAATGTGTGGCATGTCCTTGGGACCCACACCCAGCTGTATCATGTGGAGAGCAGTGGCATTCAACTGGCTATCCACAACTTCCCTTCTTGTTAGATTGGTTTGATCTCCAATATGAAGACCTTCTTCAATAATCCTCCACAATTCAATAGAGGAGCTGCAAACATGAGATTTCATTAGAAATTGCCATTGGTTAAAAGAGGATGTAGTGAGATTGGGTGGATCGCCCCTATTGTTTATATGAGGATGAGGGATAGGTGGGTCGGGGGAATATACATGGCGAACCTCACTATATTCCTCCTTACCACTTCCCTTTTTGGAGGTGGAGCCATTTAGTTTTTCACCTTCCACATCATCATCCTTGGATCCGGTGTTACCCTTTTCCTTAGATGATGGTGAGGGAGCCTCAGAGGAGGATGGAGATGGGGCTATTGATGATGTAAGGCGAGCAATCATTTGATTCATCTCCTCCATCTTGGCCTCAAAGGATTTCAACAAGGTTGTTTCCAATGACTTGAGATCATCCATTGTGACCTTATCCACAGCCTCATTTCCATCATCCTTGGTACCCATACTACTCTTAGGCGGTTAAGCCCGAATTAAGAGCCGGGGCTCTGATACCAATTGAAATGGATCGTATGGGAACCTAGAGGGGGGGGGGTGAATAGGTGCTACACCAATTTTTAATTCTTTTTCAATTTTAGGCTTAGCACAAAGGTAAATTCTCTAGACAAACTAATGTGTGGAATTTCCCTATATGCAAACCTATCTACTAGCGAGTAAGGAGCGAGTGGAAGAGGAACGAGTGAACCGAAGTGAAGCACGCGGAGACACATGATTTGTTTGACCGCAGTTCCTTCCTTGTTAAGGGAAGTACATCTGCGTTGGAGGGGTGGGCGGTACTAAGACCACCACGCCACAAAAGGCCTCACCCTGTTCTCTGATGGATCTCGCCACAACAGGCCTAATCCACCTTCCACTATAGGTACCCTTTGAGGCGGGCACCGACACCTTTACACAACTAGCGGGGAAACAACTCCACAACAACTTGGAGGCTCCCGAAATGACAACAAGCTGCCACAAGAACAAAGTTGTCAAACACAATAACAAGATCTAGGTATTGACAAGAATACTAGATCAGGGATTTCTCCAAGTGAATGGAGAGGAGTTGAAGCGCTTGATTCTTGATGTTCATGATGAACTTCTCCTCCTTCAATTCCACCAAAGATCAAGACCTTCGAGTGGTTGAAGTGGGAGATTGAGAATGAGAGCTCTTGCACAAGGTCTGGTCAATTTCGAATGAATCAAGAGGTCTGATCGTTGGGGAAGAAGGGGTACTTATACCCCTTCCAAAAACCAGCCGTTGCACATTTTGGGGGCCGGATTATCCGGCCCAAGTGAGGGCCGGATTATCTGGCCTGGGGAAAACACCGCCCCAGACTCGGAATATCCGGTAGATAATCCGCCCCCTCACAGAGCGTCACGCCGAGCTTGCCCTTGATCAACTTCTGGGGGCCGGATTATCCGGTCCTATGTGAAGGCCGGATTATCCGGCCCGGGGAAGAAAAGCCGCCCAGTTCGGATTTTCCGGGAGAAAATCCGACCGGATACCGAGTGATGCGCCTTGGCTCCTTTTGCTCAAAAACTGGGGGCCGGATTATCCGGCCCTTGCGAAACCCGGATTATCCGGCCTAGGGAGGAAAAACCGCCCCAGTTCAGATTTTCCGGGAGAAAATCTGACTGGACACATAGTGACGTGCCTTGGATTCCTTGAGACATGAGGTAGGCCGGATTATCCGGCCCTTGGAAGGGCGGATTATCCGCCCCCCCTCAAAACTTCCTACACACTTAGCACATATGAAAAGTCTCCATAGTATTGTTATTACGCAAAACATAGGAAATCATGAAATGTTCTTTCAACCGCGACATGCATACCGTGAGTCACCTTTTTTCCCTCGTGTCTAACCCTGGCAACTTAGTTGTGCTCAATTATACCCTCGAGTGTAACACTGGCAGTTTGGTTGTACTCAGTTTTGCCCTCCAGTACGAACACTGTCGTACGCAATATACTCAGATTTACCCTCTGGTGGCATGTCAACAGAGAGTCAACGAATGGGTTTTAGCTAGATAATTTATGCACACCAAATTCAAAAAGATCAAAACATAGTGGCATCTACCTAGGGAATCTTATTATGTGACCTGCCACCATAAGAAGTGTATATAAATCAAGTTTTAACCTAAATCACCACTTCTCGAATCACCTACTATCTACGAAGGTTCATGGCTTTCTACTCAAGCCTCTTCCTAAAACATCACTCCCCAAAACATAGTTTGTCTAAATGAGGCAATAATTGTCAAACTGGTATATATTTGAATTGCAAATAGTTTGATGTATGCCAAGATGTATTTTATTGTACAAAAGATGCATTTTCCATTTTTAAATCTCTTTCTATTTTCTATTTGAATCCCTTTGTCAATCTTGCCCTTGGTTTTTAAGTTATACTCAGTTTTGCCCTTGGTTCTTAAGTTCTACTTAGTTTCCACTCTCTCTTAGTCACAATCTATCACACTTGTGCTCATCTTGGCTGCTACGCTCTGATTGGTTGGGATAGTTGTCATGCAGATCGTGCCCACCAACCGTTGATCCTCTGTGATCTAGCAGACATAATAACCCCTATATCTGTCGGGGGGCATCCCTCTATCCATGAAAAATAACGAGTTTGCCACCGGTACTTTAACTTCATAGACAAATGATTTTGAATATAATTTGAAGGGAATGTGTTCAAAGGTGTATAATTTTTGTATATGCAAGTTTTTGCATTACATTCCACTCTATTAAAATGATAATCTCATAAGATTTTCTTAGCACAATATTATCACGTATTAAGTGCGATTTCAAAGAGTTCAAATGTGTATATTTTTCGTATATGCAAGTTTGTGCATTACATTCCACTCTATGAAAATGGGGGATAAAATGATAATATCTCAAAATTTTGCTAGCACATCATTACCATGTATTAAGTGTGATTTCACAGTGTTTAAAGGTTTATAATTTTCATATACGCAAGTTTATGCATTATATTTCACTCTATGGAAATGATAAATAATTAGGATTTTATTAGCACAACATTATCATGTCCTAAGTGCGATTTTTTCAAAGAGTTCAAAGGTGTATAATTTTCGTATATGCAAGTTTATGCATTGCATTCCACTATATGAAAATGATATTCTCTCAAGATTTTCTTAGCACAATATTATCACGTATTAAGTGCGATTTCAAAGAGTTCAAATGTGTATAATTTTCATATATGCAAGTTTATACATTACATTCCACTCTATGAAAATGGGGGAGAAAATGATAATCTCCCAAAATTTTGTTAGCACATCATTATCACGTATTAAGTGCGATTTCACAGTGTTCAAAGGTTTATAATTTTCACATATGCAAGTTTGTGCATTACATTCCACTCTATGAAAATGATAAATGATCAGGATTTTCTTAGCACAACATTATCACGTATTAAGTGCGATTTCAAAGAGTTCAAATATGTATAATTTTCATATATGAAAGTTTATGCATTACATCCCACTCTATGAAAATGGGGGGGGGGGATGATAATCTCTCAAAATTTTGTTAGCGCATCATTATCACATATTAAGTGTGATTTCATAGTGTTCAAAGGTTTATAATTTTCATATATGCAAGTTTATGCATTATATTTCACTCCATGGAAATGATAAATGATCAGGATTTTATTAGCACAACATTATCATGTCCTAAGTGCGATTTCAAAGAGTTCAAAGGTGTATAATTTTCATATATGCAAGTTTATGCATTACATCTCACTATATAAAAATGAAGCTAGACAAAGGGCCGTCATCGCCGGAGAATAAGAAGAAAGGGGAGGCAACGACACGGGCATGGGTGCGGGGTTGGCTCGGAGTCCCATCTTGTAACGCCAACCTGGGTAAGTTGTGGGTCCGACTCTTACGTGGATAAGTTATGGGTCCGATGCTGATCTGGATAAGTGGAGAGAGGTGTCCACTATGGGAATCGACTGAACGCGGCCCCACCTGTCAGCATGTAACAGTAAGGGTCCACTACAGGACCCGAAAGAATATGTCCCCACTTGTCAGCACGTAACGGTGAGGGTACACTACAAGACCCGACTGAACGCGGCCCCACTTATTAGCACGTAACGGCAAGGTTGACGGACGGCGAGTTTTAGACCATGTTAGAGTTTCGTACAAGGAGATGGACAAAAGGGAGGAAAAGTTAAGCGACTGGGGAAAACTGAGTACAACTAAGGAACTGAGGGCACGAAAATAGAAATCCCTTTTTTAATTATATAAGGAATTACATTTTGAATAACATTAAAAAAATTATTCAATATAAAATCTTTCCTAAGTTGTTTCTTCCCTCACAATGGGACCCACATGTCACCATTTAATAAGTATAGAAAATAATTAGAGAAATGAATATCTAAAAATATAAAATAAAATATGACACATGATGATGTCACCAATGGTGATCCACGAGATCAAGCACTGATCCTAAGCTACAGGCGATGTGAGATTGTGGGAGCTGCGACGTTCAACTCAGCGCTTCACGCTGAACAGAAAATGGATAGAGCTGCTTGCAAATGGTGGCCAGAGATGTGTCAACGACGAGGTTCTACGGCTGATGGTGGTGCATGGTGTCAGCGAGATTCAGGAAGCTAGAGGAGTATTTGAGGGCACCAGGAGAACCAAATGCTCACCAGGAAGCTCGCGGAGGGGTAGTCAAGCTTAGAATCGACGTCATACAACATTGACTAGCAGCATAGAGGAGGATCGATTCACCCGATTCATGGTGTCCTAGCTTGCACGACTTTATAGAGAGAAAGATGAAGGCGGGGGGAGTCCAATGGTGGCCTCGTAATGGCTCGAGGTGGTCAGAGACAGAGAGGCGTCAAGGTAGCTACGAGCTAGGGTTTGGGGAAGATGAGAGAGAGAGGGGAAATGGGGCATGACGAGGGTTCCTGGGTGATGCAAGGCTACTTATAGATGTCAAAGAGCGGCGACATGCATCGCATCAATGAGACGGTCGATCGGGTGGTCGCCAGTGCTCCACCGAGTAGCTTCCCCCGTTGATGCCTTCTGTCATGAGGAAAAAGAAAGGGAAAAAAGAAAGTTAAATGGTACGGGCTAGTGTTGGGCTGCACGTGGGCCTAAATGGGTTGTTCCAAGGTTCCGGCAAAGCAAGAGAAAGAGAGAGTTGCTGATGTGCTAGGCGGTATATAGGAGGGATAATAAATGGGCTATGGATAGGAGTTGGGATGTTTTCTTTTTCTGATTCTTTTTTCATTTTCTGTTTTTAAAAAACCTCATCAAACTTGTTTTCTAGTAGGTTTAAAATACCAAAAAATATTGAATATTCAAAACAATGTTGGGTTCTATTATTATCAAGTGGTTTCCTTAACTTTGTTATTTTGAAAATTCAAACTATTACAGAGGTTTTTTACTAAATAAGATAAATAGTAATTAGAGTTTTGTTTAGTATTTATAGAATCATCCAAAATATGATTTTCGTTCTACTTTGAAAAATGGAATTTTAAAGAGTTAGGGTGATTAGTGATAGCCATAATATTTTTAAATATGGCATCCTATAATATTTGATATGTATATATATTATGGTGGTTTAAATTTTGTGGTTTTCAAGATTGTGATCCCATTTATTCAATACCTGATACGTCCATTTTGCATCACTATTCTATATCATAATTTACTGTTATTCATTGATATATTCATATTAAAAAAATGATACTTTTGTTATTTCATCTGTTTTTGCATGGTTGATGACTTTTGGAGCATGGATCGCTGCAGTCAGGATTCTGATGGAAAAGGTGCTGTTTGGAGGCAAAATTCGCGAAGATCAGAAAATCCAGGAAAATACATGGAAAATTCTATTTTTCTAGAAGACGAAGATTGCTAGAAGGGGAAGTGGAGATGGGCCACAGGGGGCCCACACCACCCCATGGCGTGGGCAGCCCTAGGCTGCGCCAGCAGGTGGTGTGGCCGCCCTGGCCCACTCCAGGCTCTCCCCTCTAGCGTATATTATCTCCACGGAACCCTAATACCTGGGGGCGACCACAGAAAGATTCTGCCGCCTCTGTGGGGGTGGAAAACACTGAGAGAGAAAGATCTCTCCGACAGACAGAATTCTACCGGAGGAATTCCTTCCCGGAGAGGGGAGATCATCGCCATCAACACCACCATCAAGATGGACTTCATCGGGATCATCATCATCATCATCATCATCACCACCACCATCATCTCCACCAGCACCATCATCACCACTTCATACCCCTGTAACAATTGGGTTGAATCTTGCATAGTTCTTAGGGGAAACTTTCCCGGTGTTGATTACTCCTTGTAGTTGATGCTATTGAGTGAACCATTGAATTATCGTTTATGTTCAGATTGTTACATATCATTATATCATCTCTGATCTTGATCCATATGATGTCTTCTGAGTAGTTCGTTTAGTTCTTGAGGACATGGGAGAAGTCCTGTTGTTAGTAGTGATATTGTGTTGAGAAAGATTCAATGGTTTGATATTTAAGTTGCGGTGTATTTCTTCTAGTAGTTTCATGTGAACGTTGACTACATGACACTTCACCTATTTGGGCCTAGGGGAATGCATTGTGTATTTGGCTACTAATCATAGGGGTTGCCGGAGTGACAGAAACCTGAACACACGTTAGGAAACCTTTGCACAAGGGATGTCAGGGTCTTAGAGTTTAAAGCCGTGGTTAGGTTTCTACCTTAATTACTTTCTTGTACTTGCGGATGCTTGCAAGGGGTATAATCACAAGTATGTATTAGTCCTAGGAAGGTCAGTACATTAGCACAGGTTCACCCACACAACACTTAGCAAACTAAAGAAGATTAATCAACTATGTGAAGCGAAAGCACTTGACAATATTCCCGCGTGTCCTCGAGAACGTTTGGTCATCTTAAGTAATACAACCGACTTGTCCTTTGCCAAAGAAAGGATTGGGCCACTTGCTGCATTTATTCTTATTGTCTTTTATTTACTCGTACTTTATTTACCTGCATTATCAAAAACCCCTAAAAATCCGTTTGCTAAGTATTTACAAAGAATTCCTACTCCAAGCCATTCGCCAACACCTTCTGCTCCTCGTTGGGTTCGACATTCTTACTTATCGAAAATACTGCGATACACCCCCTATACTTGTGGGTCATCAAGACTATTTTCTGGCGCCATTGCCGAGGAGTGAAGTGCTATTGGAGAGTGGAACTGGTAAAGGAAACTTCTACTGTGAGCATTGTTTACTTCTGTTACTTACTTTAATTCCAATATGGATAATTCGTTGAGTTTCTTATTTCATAATGCTACTACCACTGCTAAGGTAGTAGATGAACCACCACCTTCTGAGAATGATACTTTTAAAATACCTACAAAAATTAATGATCGTGTTATGGATAACTATTATGTTGGAGATGGAACTGTCCATCCCGGTGATCATTTGCTCTTTATACACGAATTATGCGGGTTGTTCAAGTGTGTAGGTATTACAACAGATCAAGTCAAGAAGAAGTTATTCTCATTATCACTAAAAGGAAGAGCTGAAGAATGGTATAAGCTGCTGAAGAATGGTTAAGCTATTGAATGGGAGGAAATAGTGCCTCTCTTTTATTCGAAGTTTTATCCTCCTAGTGAGATTCATAAAGATCAGAATCAAATATACAACTTTTGGCCTCTTGATGGAGAGAGTATAGCTCAAGCTTGGGGGAGATTGAAGTTACTAATGCTCAAATGTCCTATTCATGAGCTCTCCAACAATATTATTATCAATAACTTTTATGCAATGCTTTCTCTTCATGATAAGGATTTATTGGATGCTGCTTGTGCTGGATCATTTACACACATGGAAGAAGAAGCTAAATGGGATCTTCTATACCATATTCAAGACAATGCTGAAGCATGGGAGAATGACAAAGGAAGAAAGTCAGGTATAAATTATGATTATGAATGCATTGAATCTTTTATGGGAACCGATGGCTTTCAGAATATTAAAAATGCTTATGGTTTAGACTCTCAAGCTATTACAACTTATTTTAAGGCTTTTGCTTCCTATATTAAAATTCCTAAAAAGAAATGGAACAAGTATCATGCACCTTATAAAGACATTGTTAGTAGTGTTCCTGCAAGAAATACTGAAGTTTATACTGCTAATCACATTTTACCTGAACCTTACATTGAGAAAATACCTTTCCCAGTTAAAGTAAAGGAACATTCTATGATAGCTAGTATGGTTAATGAAAGTACGAATAAAGCTGTTGAACACGATAAACAAATGGATGATGAACCTATATGTCAACACCCGGATTTTTAATCCCAGATGCCTGTTATGTCATACATCACAATCCCAGGATTACCATTTTTGCGAGACATAACAGATTGGATATCACAGTACATCATCCATTACAAACCATAATAAGGTCTTACATGAATAAAGGATCTCATGATCCAGTCTTAATACAACAAGCAGCGGAATAAATAATAAGCATAGCGGTGGGGTCCATCTTCAGTGGCACAGGCAATGCTGACGATGGAAGATAGTCCTAGTTATCATAGCCGTGCTGCTGTCCGTCATCTTGGTAGTCTCCTTCATAGTCTGGCCATGAGAATAGCCAGGGACAAAAGCCATGAGTACTCTTTAAGTACTCACAAACTACCACTAACAAGTAAGATAGTTCTAGTAGGAATGCTAAACTCTAAGTTTAACTATAAAGTTAAGTTTGAAACCTAAGATGAGTTCAGAAACAAAGAAAGATAAAAGAAGTTTGAAAACACCTAAGTGGGAACTTAATTATCATAGTCACAACTCTGTTGTGGTTAAGTCATGTCACAATTCATTTCATAAGTTGTTTTGAAAACATCTGACAACAAAACAGTATGGCCACTGCAACTGTCCATAACCGCGAACGCGGATATTCGAATAGTTTGACACTACCGAGGTGGTACACTTTCACCACAAGATTCGATACATCTGTCAGGGATAGCCCTGAATCATCATACTTAGTATGCAGATAATCAAACATAACCTTTCCTTTACACACTCTAGTATAAGCACCTCTCCTATGAGCATGTCCTCCCAACCATGACCATCTGTCATCTTGGGCACTGCATAGGTGGACAACATTGAGAGGTAGCCTCAGCTCAAACCTCTCCCGTGAGGGAACTAATACTAATGCATATAAACTTCCGGCTAAGCCTTACCCAATTCAGGTATTGTGGTTGTACGGTAAAATTGGAATGGTATCGCATCCGAACTCAACCATCGGTTTTGTAAAAGGGCTAAGGCTCATGCCTCAACATTTTCATCATCATAAACCATTTGTGTTTCTCAACACATGTCAAAAGATCTCAATAGAATGACTCATCATTCCAAGGTTTTCACAATTCATTTTCACCAAGTATTCCCATCTAAAGTGACTCAAGTTTTAGTTTAGCTCTAAACTAGTAAGTTAAGAGTGTTCACTAAGGTAGGATGATAATCTCAATCTCATGCCATAGAATAACATTTAAGGTTATCTAGATAGGTCAAGTTTTATACTTTTTATGCTACCTTCAAACAAGTAAAGGACTTTAATAAGGTAAAGAAGGTAAAAGCTTGGAGATAAAACTTGGGGTAGATAAATAGTCAAAGTGGTATAACCCAAGACATGCCTAATGCACCTTGCTTAGGTTATCTAGTTTAATTCTAGCTTGCTAACAATAGCTTGCATTGTTAATGATGGCTTGCCTTGTGCAGTGTAGTGGTTGAAGTTTTCTTCCTCCTCCTCTTGGTAGAACTCCTCCTCCTCGTAGACTTGGTCGGTACTATCGTCTATAAATATATACAGAGTACACAATCACCAAACAATACTTAACTAGTCTATTTAGCACACTAAGGCACACATTTGATGATCTATTATCATCATAAGCATCACAAGGTTTTATTAACTAGCTTCATTCTTTTCATTTGAGAAAAAGTAATTTCTACTCATTGAAATTAACTAAGATTTAATATTCTCCAATTAAAATATGGTATCATGTGGACACATGTCATCACCACATATTCTAACATATGGGAATGTGATTTAAAGGTTGGATCACATTTAATTAAGTTTAAGTTTAATATTTAATGATTTAAAGTGACTAGAAATGCCTATATAGCATTATTTTGGTACTAGTCCAAAGTCGCTGCATCAAACCTTAATATTATTACATATTTAGATAGGTATGGTTAAATGTGATTTTTGAGAGTTGGAGTCAACTCAAAAGCTATTATGGTTGATTTTATAAAAATGTTTGAATGTGCAAAAGCTTTTGTCTTGTTATTTTTACTAGGAGAGATCTGTAACACTAAATGAATTAAATCCAATGCGCTTGGATAGATCTTTTCAGAGGCTTTCCAAAAAAATTGGAATCACTCAATTTGGTTTAGTAAATCTTCCTAAATTGATTTTTGAACTAAGGGACAGAATTGGATTTAAACTTAAATAGAAAAACACTTATTTGAATTCGTGGGCTAGCGCGGGAAAGGAAATGGGCCGGCCCAGTGACGCTCAGTGGCACAGAGGGCGGCTGACAGGTTGGTCCCACTTGTCAGCGAGACTTAAAACCCGAAACGGTATCTAGCGATCTGGGCCACACGATTATAACGCGGATCAACGGATCACAGTCGTCGTCGACGACGGACTCGTCGCCGGCAAGACCGAACCCTAAACGGATGGTGGGGGTCTACTAGTAACGTACCAGGGATCCAGCTAGTGCGGCGAGGCAGGCGATCAAACTAGACGATGATGGCAGGCTCAGGCGAGGTCACGACAGGGGCTGCGGTGGACGAAATCGACGATAGCGTCTCCTCCTCTGCAGCGGGGTCCTCTAGTGCAATTTCGGCGAACTACGGCTCGAGCGGCTCCGGCGAGAGAGGGAAAAGGTTTAGGGGAGAGAGGGGAGTGGAACGGTGTGAGAAATTCGTGCTGGGGAGGCCTGCTTATATAGGCGCGACGGTGAGACCGAGAGGTGTGGGTGGAGCTCGTCGGTGACGATGACACAGGGGGCTATCGGCGTGGGTGAGGTAGGCGGATGGTGGGCGGTTCCCTGGCTGTCAGCTATGGCGCAATGGCGCGGCTAGGGGCGGTGGCATATGGTCGGGAGCGTCGCGCGCTCTAGGAGACAGAGGCGATGCTCGACACAGCGCTCGGCGACTGTGGGTCACGCGGTGGTGCATGACCGTGTCTGGCAGGGTGCTGGGGTCGAGGCGGAGCGGCGTGCGTGGTATGGCGTCAAGGCACGGTCTGCTGCGTGCTGGCAGCGATCACGTTCTGGCTGGCTCGCAGAGAGAAAGGGCGACGCAGTGCTGAGGTGGTCCAGGGCTTGGCTGGGCTTGGGGAAGGGGTAGTGAGTCGCGGTGTGGTTTGGTCTAGCTACTAGACATGGCGAGAGAGAGGGGCGGTCGGCTGCGAGCTATCCATGCTCGACCGGCGAGCATGGTGCTCAGGTGGCGCGACACTGCTGCAAATGGATAAGGGGTAGCCTCTTGATGGCTTGGTTGGTACTGGGGGAGACACAAGGAGGGGTTTTAGGCCTTAGTGGCATTTGATCACTGCTTTAAAACAGTAATAGTTAGGCAGTTTGTTTAGTGCTCACTAAGTGTTCGACACAATGGCCGCAAGAGATTTTAATTTGATTTTTTGAAAGATTTTTGGTGGGTGCTTTGATCTGATGCTTGGTAGGCTGTGGTTGCTAGGATTTGTTAAATGGAAGTCATTTGGGTGGTTTTTGCAAAAGTGTGATCTATACATATGAACTACATTCAATTTTCAAATGTCATTTAAATTTAGAGTTTGAAAGTTTTTTGGGATGAAACAAAGTGGGCCTTGGTACATCACTACTTGTATTAGCAAGGGGTGCAAAGAACCACAAATGTTTCTGTTAAGATTTGAGTTCTAGGAATAGCCAAAGTAGGCATGGTGATTAAAATGGCACAAATGACCATTTGCTTATTTTATTCTTTTTGATTTGTTTTTCTTTGGGATTTGTTTGGGAATGATCTAGATGATGTTTAATTCACCTTAGGATCATTTTACAACCAATGGATCACTCAAACATCGCAATTCAAAACCCTAAATTATATGCACACACATATGAATGCTTAATTATTTTAAATGGAAAAGTTTTTGTTAACCCTAAATTTGATGATTTGGATCTTAATAACCTTGGATTAGAGTTTTGGGATGTTACAAACCTTCCCCCCTTAAACAAAATCTCGTCCCAAGATTTAAGAAAGAAAACTAGGAACTGAAGAGATCTGGGAACTCAGTCCTAATGTAATCTTCTCGCTCCCAAGTGGCTTCCTCTTCGATATGGTTACTCCATTGAATCTTGAGAAATTTGATACTTCTGGTCCTGGTGGTTCTGTAAGATTCCTCTAGGATACGGATGGGCACTTCACGATATGTCAGGTCCTTGTTGATATGAACATCTCGGTGATCGATGTTCTTGAAAACTTCAGTCTTCTCTAGCACTTCTAGGCATTTGCGAAGTAACAAGATATGGAACACATTGTGGATGGCTGGCATCTCCTCTGGTAGTTCCAGTTGATACGATACTTCTCCTCGACGATTCAGAATCTTGAATGGTCCGATATATCTGGGGGCTAACTTTCCTTTCAGACTAAAGCGTTGCGTTCCCTTCAATGGCAAAACCTTGAGATATACAAAATCTCTGACATTGAAAGTCAGGTCTCTCCTTCTCTTGTCAGCATAACTCTTCTGTCTGGATTGGGTGGTCTTGAGGTGCTCACGGACTTTGTGAACCCTCTCTTCGGCTTCTCGGAGAATGTCGAGTCCAAAGATCTAACTCTCTCCTACTTGCGACCAATTCAAAGGGGTGCGGCACTTTCTTCCGTATAGGAACTCAAATGGTGCCATTTGCAAACTAGTTTGATAACTGTTGTTATAGGAGAATTCTGCGAAAGGCAGGCAGTCTTCCCATTTTGATCCGTATTGCAACACACAAGCTCTCAACATATCTTCTAGGATTTGGTTGACTCTCTCAGTCTGTCCATCAGTTTGCAGGTGATAAGCGGTGCTGAAATTCAACTTGGTGCCTAATCCTTCCTGGACTTTCTGCCAAAATCTCAAGGTAAACTGGGTTCCTCGATCTGATATTATGGTCTTGGGGGTTCCATGTAGACTAACAATTCTAGCAATATACAGCTCTGCTAGCTTCGAACTCTGTAAGTTGTCTTGACAGGTATAAAGTGGGCTACCTTGGACAGTCTATCAACGATGACCCAGATTGAGTCATTTCCCCTACTAGAAGTAGGCAAACCGGTGATAAAGTCCATTCTGACGGAGTCCCACTTCCATTCCGGAATCTGTAATGGTTACAACAGTCCTGCAGGTCTCTGATGCTCTGCTTTGACTCTTTGACAGATGTCACACTTGGCGATGTAGCTTCCGATTTCTCTCTTCATCTTGTGCCACCAAAATTGCTCCTTCAAATCTTGATACATCTTTGTTCCTCCAGGGTGGATAGAATAAAGCGTATCATGAGCTTCCTGCATGATAACTTGCTTCAGCTCCGAATCTGCTGGCACATGACATCGACCTGCATCATAGAACTCCTTCTTCGTCTTCGGTGAATCCAGGTACCTTTCCTTTACCAATACAATGTTTGATTCCATTGATACTTTCATTTACCTTTTGGGCTTCCTTGATTTGGCTAATCAAAGTGGGTTGAAGTTCAATGCTAGCTAAAAATCCTTTGCTAACTATCTCAGTTCTAAACTGCTCCAACTCCTCATACAAACTTGGTTGCTTCTCTTTGATCATGGTGTTTAGCCTACACGGCAATCTACTAAGAGTATCCGCTACCACATTGGCCTTGTCAGGTGATAGTGAATGTCAAGGTCATAATCCTTGATTAGCTCTATCCATCTCCTTTGCCTCATATTCAGCTCCTTCTGAGTGAAAATATACTTCAACCTCTTGTGATCTGAGTAAATCTCACAGTGATTACCCATAAGATAATGACGCCATGTCTTCAAGGCCAAAACTACGGCTGCTAACTCAAGACCATGGGTCAGATAGTTCTGCTCATGCTGCTTTAGTTGTCGAGACAGATAAGCAATGACTTTGCCTTCTTGCATCAATACACATCCATCCGAGACCAATCTTGGATGCATCACAATACACATCAAACGGCTTCTTGATATCTGGCATGATCAATATTGGGGCTGAAATCAGTCTCTTCTTCAGCTCTTGGAAACTGGCTTCACATTTGTCGGTCCATTCAAACTTCTTGTCCTTCTTCAACAATTGGGTCATGGGTCTGGCGATGCTCGAGAATCCTTCTACGAACTTGCGGTAAAATCCTGCTAATTCGAGAAATGCACGGACTTGGGTTTGAGTGGTGGGGGCTTCCCATTCTTCGACATCTTTAATTTTGGCGGGATCAACAGAGACTCCTCCGGCAGACACAATATGTCCTAGGAATCCTACTTCTTTCAGCCAAAACTCACACTTGCTAAACTTGGCATATAACCGATGCTCTCTCAGAGTTTCTAGGATGATTCTTAGATGTTGCTCATGCTCTTCTTCTGACTTGGAGTAGATAAGGATATCGTCGATAAACACAACGACAAACTTATCTAGAAAATTCATAAAGATCTTATTCATGATATTCATGAAATAAGCAGGGGCATTGGTTAATCCAAAAGACATAACCGTATACTCGTATAAACCATAACGAGTAGTAAAGGCGGTCTTCGGAATATCCGTTGCACGAATCTTAAGTTGGTGATAACCAGTCCTAAGATCAATCTTTGAGAATACCTGGGCACCAGTCAACTGATCGAATAGATCCTCTATCTTTGGCAAAGGGTACTTGTTTTTGATGGTGACGTCATTCAGCTTCCTGTAATCGGTGCACAAACGGTTGCCTCCATCTTTCTTGTTGACGAATAACACTGGTGATCTCCATGGCGATGCGCTTGGTTGAATCAAGCCTGTTGCTAACATAGCATCCAACTGCTTCTTCAATTCTACTAACTCTGAGGGGTTCATGCTATAGGGTCTCTGGGCTATGGGTCTGGTTTCGAGGATTAGTTCGATAATGAACTCAATATCCCTATCCAGGGGCATAGCTGGCAATTCATCTGGGAATACGTCAGGGTATTCACAGACTACTCGGACTTGTTCTATGGTGGGTAGGGTTAGACTCTTGTTGCACTTGAATTGACGGGGTAAGGTTTCAGATATATGCTCTACTGTTACTCCAGAGCTACTGGTCATGGTGATGGCTTTCTTAGCACAGTCTATCTGTCCTTTATGCTTTGACATCCAGTCCATACCTAGTACTACTTCCAATCCTTTGGTTCCAAGTACTATTAGGTTTGCATAAAAATCTATCCCATGTATTCTGATAGGCACAACTTTGCAAATTTTTCTAGCTTTTGTAGTTGAACCCGAGATTTGAACTATCATGACATGCTTCAAGTTGGTTGGGTGAATCTTACTAGTGCATGCAAATTCTTAGGTGACAAATGAATGCGATGCTCCAGAATCAAACAACACTCTTGCTAAAACTGAGTTGACAGAAAACATACCCAGCACTACATCTGGCGCTTCTTGGGCTTCTTCGGCATTCATGTGGAAGAGATGGCCGTTGCGGTTGTGAGGGTTCCCTGGGGCAAACCTTCTCCCTGGTTGAACACGACGCTGCTGTTGAGCTAGGGCATTCACATTGTCAGTGGCGGCAGTCTTCTTGGGGAACTCATTGGAATAGTGACCCTTCACTCCACACTCGAAACAAGTTATCTGGGACTTGTCTTTAGCTGTGACAAGCACAACATTGCTTCCAGTTCTGGGTACAGTGTTGTTGTTGTTGCTCTTGGGAGGTGCACAGTTGAAATTGCTGGTGTTGCCGGGGTTGTTGCTGTTTCCTCCGGACTTCACATTGCCTCTGGTACGGTTGGGGTAGCTTGGGCGAGACATTTGGGGTCGGTTGTTTCTTGGTGCATACCCTGCAGACGGGTTGGGACGGTACTTCTGGTGACTGTTGGATCTAGCTTGGTGCATCATACGACGTTTGCGTTTGTCGTTTTCCTGGTTAATCTTCCCTTCCATCTGAATGGCAGAGTCGACTAGCTCTTCAAGATCCTCGAAGCGGATGTTGACAAGGACAGTCTGCATCTCATCATGCAGTCCGTTCAGGAATCTCTCCTTCTTCTTGGCCTCCGTGTTGATCTCATCAGGTGCGTACCTGGCAAGTGATAGGAATCTGTCACGGTACTCCACTACAGTCATTCTGCCCTGCTTCAACTCTCTAGATTCATCCCTCATTCTGGTAACTAGGCCCTGTGGCACGTGGGTGCGGCTGAACTTGATTTTGAAGGCTTCCCATGTCATCACTTGACCATGGTTCATCAGGCGGATGCTGTTCCACCAGGCTCGTGCATCTCCTACCAAGTAGTGGGTGGCAAAGAGAACTTTCTTGTTGTCATCAACTCTGGTTACTTCCAAATTGTTCTCCATCGTCGGCAACTAGTCATCAGCATCTAATGGGCTCTCCGAAGTGCTAAAGATTGGGGGATTGGTATTCTGGAAATTTTCAGCTTGGATCCTTGATGATCCTGATTTCCATGCCCTTGGTTGTTTTGGGCCATCTGGGCTATCTGTTGCAGTGTTGCTAAGTTGGCCTGGCGCTGCCCTGCTTGCTTCACGGTCTGCAACTAACATCTGCATAATCTGCAGCATTGGGTCTTGCGATGAGCTGCTCCCTCCGGGGTTTCCACGAGTCATCTGAAGATTGAGGTAGATAAAGGGGTAAGAGGGAAAGTTCTAAGGTTCATGGTTTTGGTTTCAAAGCTAAAACTTTGAGTTTGACTCAGGTTTTGCAACTAACTTCATTTCATTCATTCAGACAGACACACGATACAAACACACACACACACCACAACAACAAAGGAAAACAACTGGTTTTAAGAACCATTCTGTAAGCTACGATACAATGGGACCGATACATGTCATGCTACGACAGTGCTCTAGTGCATCTACTCATCGTCTATGAAGTCGGAGTCCTCATCATCAGTGTAGAAGTCCACGGCATCCTCCTCCAGAAAGTCATCATCATTGCTGAGGTAATAATCCATATCTCCCTGGATGTCTTCACCCTCCTCTTCTTCCTCCTTTGCCGCAAGCTGAGCTTCTTGCTCCTTGATGGTCTTGTCGAGGTCCGCCACCTTCTTGCAAAGACGGGCGATGGTGCGATCCTTCTTTTTGTGCTGGCGCGAAGAGACTGACGGTCCTTGACAAGCAGTGAGAAAGTCTGGGCCTTCTAGGTGGCAATGGCACGGTTGTGGTTGGCAAACTCCCTAGCATTGTCCAATTCCTTCTGGCGATCGTACAGCAGGAAGTCAAGGTTCTCACCTTGACACTTCAACTCCGGGTGACTTGGCATCTCCATTGGCATTCCCATGAAGTCACGCCTTGCATAGTGCACAAAGCGGGTTCCTTGGATTTGGTTGACACTGAGGGCACATAGACGTGCAAGAGCTTCATGCATTGCCCTGGCTAATCCATCTAGCCAGTTATTCTCTCTTATGGAGAATTGGATTCTCTCGGACGTTGGTGCTTCTATGCTTCCTCGAAGATCAGCGGTGACTTATACGTCCAAAACGTATCTACTTTCCCGAACACTTTTGCTATTGTTTCTCCTCTAAACTTGTGTGATTTGGATGCAACTAACACGGACTAACACTGTTTTCAGCAAAATTGCCCTGGTGTCTACTTTTTGTGCAGAAAATCAACTATCAGGAAAAATCCCGGAAAATATGCTGAAAATCCTATTTCACCAGAAGACTCCCGGAGCCAGAATACGAGACGGAGGGGGGCTGGGCCTAGGCCACACCACCTGGCTACGCGGGCAAGCCCAGGCCACACCAGGGGGTGGTCTGGCCACCCCAGACTGCCCCTCAGTCTCTCTCTTTGCCTATAAGTTGCCTTCTGACCTAAAAACTCAGGGGGGTTCGACGTTTTTCCAGAAGGAGTTCCGCTCCGCCGCCACCACCAGATTTCACGAAACAGCACCAGAAACTCTGCTCTGGCACCCTGCCGGGACGGGGAATTGGAGGAGATCATCGCCATCATCATCACCATCGCTTCTCCATCGACCATCCATGTTTCCCCCATCTATTAGTGAGTAATCCCCCGCTGTAGGCTATGGGGATGGTAGGGATTGGATGAGATCGTTCATGTAATGGCATCAGATTGTTACGGCATGGTGCCTAGTATCTTTTATTAGTGCTTTATGACTTTGTTGCGACTTGTTATGCTTAATGCTTGTCACTAGGGCCCGAGTGCCATGATTTTAGATCTGAACATGTTATTGATTCATTATGATAGTATTGTTTATGGTCTTATCTACAAGTTGTATACACACGTTGCTGTCCGGAACCAATGGCCCTCAAGCGATGTAAATCGGGATAACCGAGGGAATGGCTTTGATGTGAGGATCACATGTGTTCGGAGTGTTAATGCTTTGCTCGGTGCTCTATTAAAAGGAGCACCTTAATTGCCGTAGTTCCCTTGAGGCCCACATGCCAAATGGGCTGGCAGGACAAAAGATGTTGTGCAAGTTCTCATTGCGAGCACGTATGACTATATATGGAACACATGCCTAGGATTATCTAGTACTTGGATGCTTTATCTTATTTATCTGCAATTTCCCTATGTTCTGATTGCTATGTGAATTGTCTTCTCCATGCAACGCCCGTCCACCCATCCCTATGCCTACCGTGACTCAATCCCACTGCCATCGCTATTGTTATCGCTTTACTTTACTTTACTACTGCTGCTACTTTACTATTTCTACTACAAAACTGTTGCTACTGATAAACTGCTATGAGCAAGATTGTTTCCAGGTACAGCTGAATTGACAACTCAGTTGTTAAGGCTTATAAATATTCTTTGGCTCCCCTTGTGTCGAATCAATAAATTGGGTTTCACTTCCCTCGAAAATACTGCGATACACCCCATATACTTGTGGGTCATCAAGACTATTTTCTGGCGCCGTTGCCAAGGAGCATAGCTTTATTTATCAAGTTCACTTGGATTCTCTGTTGTTCGCTGCTATCCATCCATCATGGGTAAGTCTCGTGATGGCAAGGTTCCTATTTTACCATCCACTACAAGAAGAGGTACGGTTCTGAACACCTCTATTGCTCTTGATTCACCATCTGTTATGAGTAAGCTCGTTACACCACCACATACACATGCTACACACACTGCTACTACTGCTGAATCTAAAACTTCTGATACTTATGATGCTGATTCTACTGTGCTTGATAAGAGTGGTTCAATAGGTCCTTTCCTAGATGCTATGATTGCTAGAACTATAGCTGGAAATACTGAAACTCCTAATGAAGACACTACTACACCTGTTAGTTCACTTGAGTCTAGTGAAAGCTATGATATTGAAGATGGTTATGTTGAGATGACCGATGAATTTATTAAAGAATGTAAAAACACCCATGATAGGAGCGCTGTTAAGAGTCTCCTTGAGAGGCGTACTATTAGACCCAAATTGTCTCCTATTGCTAAGTTTGCTGCTTCTCCCATAAACATTATAGATGAAGATTATGATTTCTCTCTCGATCTATCTTACATAGCTATTGTTGAGAAAGAACCTTTTTGTGGGACTAAAAATGAAAGTGCGGTAGCACATATGAATGAACTTTCTACCATGAGTGGCTTGTTTTATGATGATATTAAGATGCGTACTTACTTTGTTGCTAAGATTTTCCCCTTTTCACTCAAAGGAGAAGCTAAAACTTGGTTTAGTAATTTACCTCCTGGATCTATTGATAGCCCTGATTGCTTGATTAGTACTTTCCTGCAGAAATATTTTCCTCCTAGTGCTAGACATGCTATTTTGCAGGAACTTTTTGATTTTAAACAGGGAGAAAAAGAGGCATTGCCCGAATCTTGGGCAAGGTTTTGTGCTTTGATTCATGCACAAGATGGAAGTCCATTACCTAAGAATGAGCTTCTTGATATATTTTATAATGGACTAACTGAAGAATCTAGGACATACCTAGATAGTTATGCTGATTGTGTTTTCAGGAATAGGCCTCTTAAGGAAGCTGAGGAATTAATGGCTAAAATAAGTAAGAACTATGAAGATTGGACTCCTCCTAAACAAGCTATACCTGAAGTAATTGTACCTGAACATACAATTCCGGTGCCTATTCCAACATCAAAGAAGAGGGGAGTTATTGAATTAAATGATGAAGTGATGAAGGAAGCTACGACATGTCTTAAGGAGAAGGGAATTAAAGATGCAGATGTTAAGAATTTACCTCCTATAGAAGAATTATGTAAGCCTCTTCCCTACTCATCCACTATCGAGGTACACTCTCTCCAACACTTTGATGAAGGTGATATCCCTTACTCTAAACCTCCTGATCAATGCTTAGAAGAATTCGATATCTTTATTGTTAAGCAAGATAATTTTAATAAAAGGGTGCAAAATCATCTAATGGAAAACACTAGAGCTATTGTTGAGTTGAAAGATATTGTGGAAAGAACCTCTAATGATGTTAAAATGATTGCTAAACACTTTCAAATGGTTCAAACTCAAATATATCAACTCATTAAAGTGCAAAAAGACTTGCTAGTTAATGCTGCTAAAGAAAAACATGCTTATGAAATTAGAACTAGAAGTGGTGCTGCTACCCAGGATCCTCTTTATCCTGAGGGGCATCCCAAAAGAATTGAGCAAGATTCTCAACAAACTGAAAATAGTGGCTCTACTCGTAAGAAAAGGAAAAATAAACATAAAACTATTGTAGAATCCTCCAAACCTGCTATAGATCCTAATAGTATATCTATTTCTGATGCTGAAACTAAAAGTGGTAATGAAGAAAATGAAGCTCCTAATGAAGAAAAAGTTGAAGAAGAACCTGAAAACCACACTAAGAATACTAAATACACTAAAGAAGATTTTATTGCTAAGAAACATGGTAGTGAAAGAGAACCTTGGGTCCAAAAACCGATGCCTTTCCCTGATAAGAAACACAAGTCAAAGGAAGATGAACACTATAATAAGTTTTGTGAGTGGATGAAACCTTTATTCCTGCAAATTCCTTTGACTGATGCTATTAAATTGCCTCCTTACTCAAAGTATATGAAGGATCTTGTCTCGAATAAAAGGAAGATCCCTAATGAAGAAATCTCTACTTTGCTTGCTAATTTTTCCTTCAATGGTAAGGTTCCTAAGAAACTTGGAGACCAAGGGATTCCAACCATCCCTTGCTCTATTAAGAATAGTTATGTTAGAACTGCTTTGTGTGACTTGGGAGCTGGAGTTAGTGTTATGCCTTTCTCTCTCTATAAGAGGCTTCAACTAGAAAAGTTAATACCAACTGATATATCTTTGCAAATGGCTGATAAATCTACCACTATTCCTGTGGGTATATGTGAGGATGTACCTGTTCAAGTGGCTCATAATTGCTTGATATTAACTGATTTTGTTGTGCTTGAAATGCCCGAAGATGATAATATGTCTATTATTCTTGGGAGACCTTTTCTTAATACTGCAGGAGCTGTTATCAGTTGTAATCAAGGAAAGGTAACTTTCAATGTTAATGACAAGGAACATACTGTCTATTTCCCCAAGAAGATTGAAAGGACTTACAGTTTGAATTCAATTGAACATGTTGAGGGCATTCAAGTTGGAGAAACATATTGTCCCATACCAAGAGAAAAATTTGAAACTATTATGATTGGGACCATTGCTATCGAGGTTGTGGTAACATAATCATTAGTGGAATACAAAGTTTTGTCTCATATGGAATTGTTTTGGTAACAAGACCTGATCAACCTTGTTAACAAAAGGATTTCATTGAACAAAACAATGTTTTCACTATGATTATTTCCGTGTACTTCTATTCCATCCATTTTAGTTTTTTCTTTCGTTTAGTTTTCTTTTTGTTATTAGTTGCTTGCTTGTTAGAGTGTCTTAGAACTTCTGTAGTTCTAGCTTTGTTTTGTCCTTGCATCGTTTTCAAAAAAAATCTGTCTGTCAGAACATCATTCTTCTATGCCTGAAAATGCCCAAAAATAAAGTGTCTCAAAAAATTCCAGAAAATTCATATTAAATTTTTACGTGAAAAAGGGGCAGAGGAGTGCCTGTGAGGTACCAGGGGGACCCACTAGGCAGGCACACCACCTGGTGGCGCGGCCTGCCCTGGGTGGCGCCATGCCCTGGTGTGGGCCACCCCTGGCCCTCCACTAACTCTCTCACCTGCCACTTTCTTCTCTCCCCCGAGTAAGCTTCAGTTCATTGCTCAAAATCGCATTCTTGCTGTGCTTGCTCTCGATTTTTTCGATCTCCTTGCTCAGCACATCTTTCTTGCTGAAATTTGGAGCATTTGTTCCCTGGTATGTGACTCCTCTCCTTGTCCAAGTAGATTTGTGTTTAGTGGTTTATATCTTGAGTATTTTGCTACTGTAGGTGACAGGTTCTGAGATCTTGTAAGCTTGTTTGATGCTTAGAGATATAGCTTTGATGCATGTTTAGGCCTCTTACAAGTCCCTATGAGTAGAATCCTTTATTATATTTACTTTGCAATCACTTGTTTAATAGGTGTTTAAATTTTAGAATACCAAGCATGAACAACCATACTTTTGGAGAGATATTTGAGAGTGATGTACCTAGGAGGTCGAGGCCCTCAAGATCAGCCTCTCAGTTTAGGCCATCATACAACAAAGATCTCATTGCAACTCGTATTGGTAATGAAAGGGATGATGGGGATGCTCACCCATCCACTTTTCCTTGTTTTACTTTCTTACAAGCTACAGGAATTCTTGATGATTTCTTGCTACTGATTGAGAGGGTTAGTTTGACTTCATATATGCAAGATGAGAGTGAGCAATACGCTATGCTCACCAAAACCTTTGTTGAGAGCTTCACGTTTACTAACACATCCTATCAGTCAACTGTCTCTTTCAAAATTTATAATCTGCCCTTCACCATGCCTTTGGAGCGATTTTGCAGTATTGTAGGTGTAAGCATGACAAGGACCGTGAAGAAAATTCAAGGGCGGCCCGCTGATTTACTGGAGCTTTACCGAGGGGTGACCAATGATGATGACCGCGTGGCGCAACGCGGAAAGATAAGAAATATCCAACTCCCTGCTCTTAGATACTTTGCATATCATCTTGCTACTAGTATACTGGGTAGGGAGAACACAAGTAATATCTCCAACTATCATTTAGCCTTCCTTGCTGCTGCGCTTAACAATGATACTCGGTACAACCTTGGCTCGCTTATTGCTCACTGCCTAGCTGCTAGGGGGCCTATCTATGGGGGGCATCATTGCCTCGTGTATGGTCAATGCATTAGGCCTTTTAGTGGACCCCAACGATACTGTACTGGCACCACAGAGGCTTGACCTTGTTGCTATCAAAACTCATCACTTTGTCACTGCTACTTCTGATTTGAACAGTCTAGTATATAGGATGCTTTTCACTGACGGGGATAAAAGGGAGATCCCTTTGCCACAACCTTCTTTGTTTAATGTTCACAAGAGACCGTGGTCGCGCTCCAAGGAGGAGGTGGACGAGAAGCTTCACTTGCTAGGCTTCCACGAGCAGCATCAGGAGGATGTTCCCTCTACGATTACTCCACACACTACGGAGGGACGTACTCGAGCTCGCACCAGGACGAGGGTACCTCCTCGTCATACCACGATGACACTTCATCCTGGCCGGCTTGGGATTGATACCCACTTAGGCCAAAACCCTAAGCTTGGGGGGAGGTACGCCGACACCGCACTCATCTCCTTATCATGTTGCGTCGGTACTTTGTATATTCATGTTTTGTTCTCTCTTTAGTTTTCGTTCTTTCTTTGCTTTTGCTTTCTAAAACACAAAAAGACCCAAAATGTTTCTGTTGTTTCTCTTTGGTTTGCTTCTTCTTCTTTTTGCCTTGGTTTGCTTTTCTCTTTTTGTTTTGTTTGAACTATTCAAAAAAACCCAAAAAGATTTTGCTTTGCTTGTTTTTCCCTTTTGGTTCTTGTTTAAAATTCGATAACACCAAAAATATTTGTCATTCTTCTTTGGTTTTGTGAGTTTGTTGCAGGGTTCAGCAGTCCTCAGTGGGATTCGGTTTCATATTATTATTACTCAAGCCACACAAGTGAAGAGCAATAATGAGGATTAATGACAACTTGACGCGTGGTAAGAGGCTGGTAATGAACTCTATTTGTTTTCATTTTTGTACATATACTCATCACTGTGGGCATGTTTAGTCTGTTCGTGTAGGGTGTATGTTATCTTTGGATGCTTAGTAGTTCTTGCTTTCGTATGATTAGTTACAGCTTGCTAATAGTTTGTAGCATGTCTTATGAATGTTTGCTTGCATTACTCTATTCATAATTTTGTATGACACTGTGGTATCCTCCTCTGAATGTTTCATTTCAATTGACTTGGCACATGCTCATGCATGCACATGACTGTAATAATTAGTTAAGCCTCGATGAATTATTTTGCCTTGAGGATATTGAATCACTTTCATGCCATGATTAGTCCTGTTTTGTTGCAAGTATGATTATGACAACTTTTGCTCTCTCATTTGTCGCTCCCTTACTATTGCTAGCCTTCACATTCACTGAGTATGTTTTACTCATGTTTCCAACTCCCCAAAACCAAATATTGCCAAAGTGTCCACCATACCTACCTATTAGCATCATTTGCTACCTGCATATTCAATATGCCTTGTTTTCTTCCGAATAAAATGTTTGCTTGTTATGGGAAAGTTAGTTAGTAAAGCTCTCACGAACTTGATGGCACACTTTACTTTCTTGCATTTAATAAACCTTAACCATTGCATCCTTCTTTGTTGCGTATATGCTTACACTTTATAAGTTGAAGTTAGCAGAACCATGTATCATGGGGAACGTTTTCAACATTTCATTGGTACTTAGTACCTCGTTGATATCATGTTCTTTTGCTTATGTATCTCGGCGGTGTGAAATAAAAGTGGAACTTGTAAGATCATGGAGTTTGTATGTATGTTAGAGAAACGCCTGGGCCGCTAGCCTAAGCCATGCCTAATCATGGTGGAAACTTGCATCATAACCATAATGAGCATTCTATGAAGCATCCTCAATAAAAATCTATGCACATAGTAAATAAAAAGATCGCTGAGATGCTCGTTGTCTGCTTGCCTTGTCATTTTGATTATGGGATAGCTCCTGTATCATGTGCAAGGGGTACCCCGTTGGCGGTTCTCTATGATACATATATACTTACAATGACAAGAGCTTACTCGTGACTGAAGTTGAGTAGCATGAGGATCGGTCTTCGTGAGTAAGGGGCATGAGACTTCGATTTATAACTTGTCAAGCATACCCTCTTAGTTGTGTCACTTTTACCTTAACCATTTAAACATTCTTATGATAGGGGAAATGAGAGCTCAAAGCTAACGAGTACCATACTTTTAGCATTTGGAAGCCTTTCAAACTATTCAAAACATTTTCCTTTACTTGTTGAGTCTCCACATATTCTATGAGCACTTTCTTGAGAGCATAGTTGTCGTTTTTTGTGCTTGTCTCATTACTTGATTATTTGTGTTATGACTTTGATGCTTGTATCTTTGATATCTTTACTTCTAGTATTCACCTAAACTTCAGAGGTGCCTTGGCATTCATAATCAAAGGCAAGCGAGATACCACTCTATCATACCTTGTTATGAGCATTGTAATGTTGCTTATGTTTATGCTTCATGCTACTTATTATTTTTTGAGTTGGAATCTCTTCATAGCTTGCAATGCCTATTTAGTAAACTTAGTTGCATACTCCTTATTATGAATTGTCTAAGTAGTTGATCGCATGCTGAGAATATATACATCATATGAAGCAAATGTGTTCGTGAAAGTTCTTTTATCGCACTCAGTTTTCAACTGAATTTCTTGAGGACAAGCAATAAGCTAAGCTTGGGGGGAGTTAATACGTCCAAAACGTATCTACTTTCCCGAACACTTTTGCTATTGTTTCTCCTCTAAACTTGTGTGATTTGGATGCAACTAACACGGACTGATGCTGTTTTCAGCAGAATTGCCCCGGTGTCTACTTTTTGTGCAGAAAATCAACTATCAGGAAAAATCCCGGAAAATATGCCGAAAATCCTATTTCACCAGAAGACTCCCGGAGCCAGAATACGAGACGGAGGGGGCTGGGCCCAGACCACACCACTTGGCCGCGCGGGCAAGCCCAGGCCGCGCCAGGGGGTGGTTTGGCCGCCCCAGACTGCCCCTCGGTCTCTCTCTTTGCCTATAAGTTGCCTTCTGACCTAAAAACTCAGGAGGGCTCGACGTTTGTCCAGAAGGAGTTCCGCTCCACTACCACCACCAGATTCCATGAAACAGCACCAGAAACTCCGTTCTGGCACCCTACTGGGATGGGGAATTGGAGGAGATCATCGCCATCATCATCACCATCACTTCTCCGTCGACCATCCATGTTTCCCCCATCTATGAGTTAAGAATTCCCTCGCTGTAGGCTATGGGGATGGTAGGGATTGGATGAGATCGTTCATGTAATGGCATCAGATTGTTACGGCATGGTGCCTAATATCTTTTATTAGTGCTTTATGACTTTGTTGCGACTTGTTATGCTTAATGCTTGTCACTAGGGCCCGAGTGCCATGATTTCATATCTGAACATGTTATTGATTCATTATGATAGTATTGTTTATGGTCTTATCTACAAGTTGTATACACACGTTGGTGTCTGGAACCAATGGCCTGGCGAGTGTAAATCGGGATAACCGGAGGGAATGGCTTTGATGTGAGGATCACATGTGTTCATGGAGTGTTAATGCTTTGCTCCGGTGCTCGATTAAAAGGAGCACCTTAATTGCCAGTAGTTCCCTTGAGGCCCCGCTGCAAACGGGCTGGCAGGACAAAAGATGTTGTGCAAGTTCTCATTGCGAGCACGTATGTCTATATATGGAACACATGCCTAGGATTATCTAGTACTTGGATGCTTTATCTTATTTATCTGCAATTTCCCTATGTTCTGATTGCTATGTGAATTGTCTTGTCCATGCAACGCCCATCCACCCATCCCTATGCCTACCGCACTCGAATCCCACTGTTTACTGCTATTGTTACTGCTGTCTTTACTTTACTACTGCTACTACTTTACTATTGCTACTACAAAACTGTTGCTACTCATAAACTGCTATGAGCAAGATTGTTTCCAGGTACAGCTGAATTGACAACTCAGTTGTTAAGGCTTATAAATATTCTTTGGCTCCCCTTGTGTCGAACCAATAAATTGGGTTTCACTTCCCTCAAAAATACTGCGATACACCCCCTATACTTGTGGTTCATCAGTGACTAGCCATTGTAAATATCCTCCTGGGGGTCCAGGAAGTTGAGCTCCAAGAAACTCCGGATGTGGGCGTCCCAATAACTCAGACAGTGAATCTAGACCCCTCTCGAAGATCAGTTGGCCTCCGTTGCCCAAATGGTAGAACTTGCTGAACTGAGTCCCCATCTACAAGAATTAAGGATGAGGAAGTTAGTGAGGTTATCAAGTGTGTCAACTTTTATGTAGTAATGTAAGAATTGGAGGAACATGAATTTTTGAGAAAGAATGAATTCCCAAGGGTAAGAGAGGAAATAGTTTTTCATAAATACTCACTTTGGTTGTGAAATTAAGTTTTCGTTCGGACGTCCATTCTAACTAGGGTCTCCTATGGTCAGGATGGCTCTGATACCAACTTGTCAACACCCGGATTTTTAATCCCAGATGCCTGTTATGTCATACATCGCAATCCCAGGATTACCATTTTTGCGAGACATAACAGATTGGATATCACAGTACATCATCCATTACAAACCATAATAAGGTCTTACACGAATAAAGGATCTCATGATCCAGTCTTAATACAACAAGCAGCGGAATAAATAATAAGCGTAGTGGTGGGGTCCATCTTCAGTGGCACAGGCAATGCTGACGATGGAAGATAGTCCTAGTTATCATAGCCGTCCTACTGTCCGTCATCTTGGTAGTCTCCTTCATAGTCTGGCCATGAGAATAGCCAGGGACAAAAGCCATGAGTACTCTTTAAGTACTCGCAAACTACCACTAACAAGTAAGATAGTTCTAGTAGGAATGCTAAACTCTAAGTTTAACTATAAAGTTAAGTTTGAAACCTAAGTTGAGTTTAGAAACAAACAAAGATTAAAGAAGTTTGAAAACACCTAAGTGGGAACTTAATTATCATAGTCACAACTCTGTTGTGGTCAAGTCATGTCACAATTCATTTCATAAGTTGTTTTGAAAACATTTGACAATGAAACAGTATGGCCAGTCCAACTGTCCCCAATCATGACACGGCTATTCAATAGTTTGACACTGCAGAGGTGGTACACTTTCACCACAAGATTCGATACATCCGTGTGGATAGCCCTGAATCATCATACTTAGTATGCAGATAATCAAACATAACCTTTCCTTTACACACTCTAGTATAAGCACCTCTCCTATGAGCATGGCCTCCCAACCATGACCATCTGTCATCTTGGGCACTACATAGGTGGACAACATTGAGAGGTAGCCTCAGCTCAAACCTCTCCCGCGAGGGAACTAATACTAATGGATATAAACTTCTAGCTAAGCCTTACCCAATTCAGGTATTGTGGTTGTACGGTAAAATTGGAATGGTATCGCATTCGAACCCAACCATCAGTTTTGTAAAAGGGATAAGGCTCATGCCTCAACATTTTCATCATCATAAACCATTTGTGTTTCCCAACACATGTAAAAAGATCTCAATAGAATGACTCATCATTCCAAGGTTTTCACAATTTATTTTCACTAAGTATTCCCATCTAAAGTGACTCAAGTTTTAGTTTAGCTCTAAACTACTAAGTTAAGAGTGTTCATTAAGGTAGGATGCTAATCTCAATCTCATGCCGTAGAATGACATTTAAGGTTATCTAGATAGGTCAAGCTTTATACTTTTTATGCTATCTTCAAACAAGTAAAGGACTTTAATAAGGTAAAGAAGGTAAAAGCTTGGAGATAAAACTTGGCGTAGATAAATAGTCAAAGTGGTATAACCCAAGGCATGCCTAATGCACCTTGCTTAGGTTATCTAGTTTAATTATAGCTTGCTAACAATAGCTTGCATTGTTAATGATGGCTTTCCTTGTGCAGTGCAGTGGTTGAAGTTTTCTTCCTCCTCCTCTTGGTAGAACTCCTCCTCCTCGTAGACTTGGTCAGTACTATCATCTATAAATACATAAGGAGTACACAATTACCAAACAATACTTAACTAGTCTATTTAGCACACTAAGGCACACATTTGATGATCTATTATCATCACAAGGTTTTATTAACTAGCTTCATTCTTTTCATTTGAGAAAAGTAATTTCCACTCATTGAAATTAACTAAGATTTAATATTCTCCAATTAAAATATGGGATCATGTGGACACATGTCATCACCACATATTATAACATATGGTAATGTGATTTAAAGGTTGGATCACATTTAATTAAGTTTAAATTTAATATTTAACGATTTAAAGTGGCTAGAAATGCCTATATAGCATTATTTTGGTACTATTCCAAAGTCACTGCATGCAAACCTTAATATTATTACATATTTAGATAGGTATGGTTAATTGTGATTTTTGAGAGTTGGAATCAACTCAAAAGCTATTATGGTTGATTTTATAAAAATGTTTGAATGTGCAAAAGCTTCTGTCTTGTTATTTTTACTAGGAGAGATCTCTAACTCTAAATTAATTAAATCCAATGGGCTTGGATAGATCTTTTCGGAGGCTTTCCAACAAAATTGGAATCATTCAATTTGGTTCAGTAAATCTTCCTGAATTGATTTTTGAACTAAGGGAAAAAATTAGATTTAAACTTAAATAGAAAAACACTTATTTGAATTCGTGGGCTAGCGCGGGAAAGGAAATGGGCCGGCCCAGTGACGCTCACCGACGTAGAGGGCGGCTGACAGGTTGGTCCCACTTGTTAGCGAGACTTAAAATCTGAAACAGTATCTAGAGATCTGGGCCACACTATTATAACGCGGATCAACGGCTCACAGTCGTCGTCGACGACGGACTCGTCGCCGGCGAGACCGAACCCTAAACGGACGGTGGGGGTCTACTGGGGACGTACCAGGGCTCCAGCTAGTGCGGCGAGGCGGGCGATCGAACTGGATGGCGACGACAGGCTCAGGCGAGGTCACGGCAGGGGCTGCGGTGGACGAAATCCACGGCAGCGTCTCCTCCTCTGCAGCGGGTTCCTTCGGTGCAATTTCGGCGAACTACGGCTCGAGCGGCACCGGCGAGAGAGGGGAAAGGTTCAGGGGAGAGAGGAGAGTGGAATGGTGTGTGGAATTCGTGTTGGGGAGGCCTGCTTATATAGGCGCGACGGTGAGACCGAGAGGTGTGGGCGGAGCTCGTCGGTGACGACAACACAGGGGGCTATCGGCGTGGGTGAGGTAGGCGGATGGTGGGCGGTTCCCTGGCGGTCAGCTATGGCGCAATGGCGCGGATAGGGGCGGTGGCATATGGTCAGGAGCATCGCACACTCTGGGAGACAGAGGAGGTGCTCGACGCGGCGCTCGGCGACTTTGGGTCGCGCGGCGGTGCATGACCATGTCTGGCAGCGTGCTGGGGTCGAGGCGGAGCGGCGTGCGTGATATGGCTTCAAGGAGCGGTCTGCTGCATGCTGGCGGCGATCACGCTCTAGCGCGCTCTGGCTGGCTCGCAGAGAGAAAGGGCAGCGTGGTGCTGAGGTGGTCTAGGGCCTGGCTGGGATTGGGGAAGGGGCAGTGAGTCGTGGTGTGGTCTGGTCTAGCTACTAGACATGGCGGGAGAGAGGGGCGGTCGGCTGCGAGCTATGCATGCTCGACCGGCGAGCATGGTGCTCAGGTGGCACGGCACTGCTGCAAATGGCTAAGGGGTAGCCTCTTGATGGCTTGGTTGGTACTGGGGGAGACACAAGGAGGGGTTTTAGGCCTTAGTGGCATTTGATCACTGCTTTAAAACAGTAATAGTTAGGCAGTTTGTTTAGTGCTCACTAAGTGTTCGACACAATGGCCACAAGAGATTTTAATTTGAATTTTTGAAAGATTTTTGGTGTGTGCTTGATCTGATGCTTGGTAGGCTGTGGTTTCTAGGATTTGTTAAATGGAAGTCATTTGGGTGGTTTTTGCAAAAGTGTGATCTATACATATGAACTACATTCAATTTTCAAATGTCATTTAAGTTTAGAGTTTGAAAGTTTTTTGGGATGAAACAAAGTGGGCCTTGGTACATCACTACTTGTACTAGCAAGGGGTGCAAAGAACCACAATTGTTTCTGTTAAGGTTTGAGTTCTAGGAATAGCCAAAGTAGGCATGGTGATTAAAATGGCACAAATGACCATTTGCTTATTTTATTCTTTTTGATTTGTTTTTCTTCGGGATTTGTTTGGGAATGATCTAGATGATGTTTAATTCACCTTAGGATCATTTTACAACCAATGGATCACTCAAACATCGCAATTCAAAACCCTAAATTATATGCACACACATATGAATGCTTAATTATTTTAAATGGAAAGTTTTTGTTAACCCTAAATTTGATGATTTTGGATCTTAATAACCTTGGATTAGAGTTTTGGGATGTTACACTATAATAGCAAATGTGAAAGATTTTGTCGCTAAATATGTAGAAGAGGGACACACTATCCTTTGTAAGGATACTTCTAATATTGTTTCACAAAGTAGTGTTATGAGAGCTAGTGTCCCTGTGTTTTCTGTTAGGATAAGGGATCATTGCTACAACGGTTCTTGTGATAGTTATATTATTAAATTTCTGCATGATACTGAAATTTATTATGAGAGAGGAAAAATGGTTCTAATGCATCTAATTAACATTAAATTTCCTCGTTTTATGCTTAAAGTCTTGATATTGCACTTGTTTTGCCTTCCTATGCTTGCAGCTTCTGGTTTCAACAATTTGTTTGTTTACAAAAATCCCATGCATAGGAATTGGGTTAGACTTAAACATGTATATTTTTGCTTCTTGATGCTCTCTTTTACTTCAATTCATATTCCTATGTGAGCTTCATTGAAATTATCCTGCCCATCTTAATGGCTATAAAGAAAGAGCTTTTTGGGAGACAACCCAATTTATTTGTGCTTTCAGTTTGTTTTTGTTTCTTTGAGTCTTGGAAGTTATTGTTTCAGTAATAACCTCTCCTTATCCTTTTTGTTTGGTTTTGGTGTCAAGATCAACCTCTAATGGGAGAGAAATAAGATTTGGGGAAGTTGTTGTCCGGAAACAGATTTTTGTGCTTCACCGTAAACATTCGTGAGAGATCTCTGTACGTCGGATTGAGATGTAATTTTTTGTACTTGTGCCCCAGGTCGTTATTTAACTTTCGTTAGTTTGGCACTTTTTGATTTGAGCAACAGAAGAGTTTCTAAAAAAATGACATTTACCTGTTGGTCTGTTTTGATAGATTTTGCCACTCTTGCATTTGCTTCTTAAGTCGATTTCCTTTTTGAATTCTTTTTGGGTCTTCGGAAGGAGTTGCTACAGTAGCTTATGTTTTGATGGATTTCAGTTGAATTTGAACCTAAAAGGTTTATTACCTCGCTTATAGTAATGTTGCTAATGAGAATTGTGTGAAGTTTTGTGTGAAAGAAATTTCCAGGTTATTGGAGAAAATGGTGTAATAAGAAAGTGAAAGGTTTCATGACTCGAGAAATATGAGTATGAATATGAAGATATTGATGTTATTCAAGCGGTAACTCTAGAAAAATTTATCAAAGACCAAATTTAGAGACCTGCAGAGTCCGATTTCGAAAAGGTAACAGTTCTGGTAAGAAAAGTTCCGCGAAAATTTTGTCAAGTTATATTTTTGCAGTTTTTATCCAACAAGGAAAGCAACGAAGCGAATGAGGGACGGAAACGGAGCCAGGGTGTCTCACACCACCCCCTTGCGCGGCCCCCCTAGCCGCGCCAGCAGGTGGTGTGGCCACCCCGGACTCCGTCTCCGACCCGTTTTCTCCTAGTACCTTCCTTTTGTTGTAAAACTTTGTAATATATTCCCCCGGATCTCCTGAGGTTCGTATATCGTGTTCTCATCATTGTTTTTGTTTCGATCTATTCAGATGTCGTTCAGGGGTTCATCTTCAAAGGATTACGAGCTGTGACGCTGTCGCGAACTCCATCGCAATCTCTCGCCTACATAGGTATGGTGGGCTTTAGAGGCAGTAAAGCATGCACTAAACAACCTACAGAGGCTCGATAAAACTGTCGGCTATTAGAGAGGGATAAGAGAGACCTATTTGGAACCAACCTGATACTAACACCAAACATAACCCATCCTAGAGATTTCCTCCTCGAGACCAAACGAGGAAGTCCTTCCGAGGAACTCACATAGTTGGCAATTTTATTAATCATTCCATTGAAGTTGTTGTACTTACTAGTCATATATAGATAACATAAGACATTCCAATATCACCAGCTGTTGGCACTTTTAATTCACCATTCTGTTGTAGTGGAGCTGATTACTAGTCATGCCAAAGTCAAATTTATAACACTACTTTAGTTTGAGTTGTCTATGGTCGAGACACTGTACTCCAAGTAGTACATAACCGTGGACATGGCTTTTCGAAAAGTTTTGCCCTGCAGGGGTGCACAAATAGCAACACGTGCACGATCAACCTAGGGAAAAACGAAATAAAAAGCATCGAGGCATCACGACAAAGCATTCACATGATTCAAAAATGATTTCGGAGGGCCGCCCCACTAAGCTACACACAATGAAGTCGGTCGGGCTTCGAGACGGACCCAGGGTTTATGCCAATGGCTATAAACGTTTGGGAACCCAAAAGTGTGACTGGGCTTGTCGATACCGTGAAAACATTCCACCTTCGTAAACAGTATAGGTAAATGCTCCACACGCAATAGTAGTAAATAGAGCGGTAAAGCATGTCATAAGTACATGACAGTAATAAAGCCCCAAACTAGTTTGTGAAATCCAAAAAAAGATGTGAATCAAGATCAGTCGAAGGGGATTCATTATCCCACTTGCAGATAGTGTGATAGTCAAGGAACATGTGTCATGTACTCGGGTCTTAGGTGGACACAAGTGGGCGAGATAAAAACCATATCTCAACTATTGCCCACCGGTGGTGCTTTATTAGTTATATCTATTCCCAACATTTTAATTATCGAGTTGTAATTATAACCTTGATAATCTCCACCATTACGCCTGTGCCAACCATCCCAAGAACTGTGTAACTCGATGACTCGAACCAACACCTAAGCAAGAAACTACGATTCACAAGGCCAACTATCTACTAAAACATCGGGCAATAGGGTGTGACCAAGGAAATATAGGCTACATGGAATATAAATGGTACGAAAACTAAAGCATCGCACACGAATAGCAATAGAGAGAAGTAAAGCCATAAAGCAAAAATAGGTAGAAGGGGGAGGATGCTCACCTGGCACCCATAGCTAAAGATACATTCGAAGAACTTGTCAAAGCGCACAACATCTCATCATCCTATCCGGGAATGAGCAAAGAACTAAAAGGAACAAGCGATGCAACAATTACAACTAATGCAAAAGAACCGACATGATCATGATATGATGCATGACATGGCAAGATGCGGTCCCACTTAGCAATATTAAGCGAAAACAAAGTCTGACAATTAATTGGACAGTTCAAATTGTTTAGTACCCCGCAATTTAAATGTTTAATTAAAAAGTCAAGGCATGCCATAGATGAGCTATTCAATTTAAATAGAGCCGGAATAAGACAACAATATCCTGCATAAATGCTCGATATTTTATTAATTAGGTGTTCGGCTAAATACACTCAAACAACAAGATATGTATGCAAGCATGAGTAATTTAATATGCAACAAGTTGTATATAGCATTTATCAAAATAGGGACGGGTTTAGGTAGGGACCACACATTTTGTTTCTAAAGATCTTGGGTGCGAAGGGGACGGGGTCCAATGAGAACGGTCTTCGGATTCGAGATCGGGGGTCTTCGATCTAGGAAGGAGAGCTTGGCATTCCACGGTCTTTGGTACCATGAAGAAGGTCTTATGGTTTATGTGAAGGTGAACAATGTGTTCCATGTGGACTATCTTTCAACTTCGACTCAAGAGTTAATGGCGGACTTGGATTCACATAAGTCAATTTGAAACATGGGGTGCATCCTTGTCTTTAGGAGGTCCTAACGAGGAGTCAGATGGCACTGATATGTCGTAAACGTATCTATAATTTTTGATGCTCCATGCTTGTTTTGTATCAACTATCTTATTTTGTCTACACTTTGAGGCATTTTTATACATTTTCTGGAACTAACCTATTGACAAGATGCCGCAGTGCCAGTTGCCTATTTTCGGCTGTTTTTGGTTTCAGAAAAGCTAGTAAAGAAATATTCTTGGAATTGTATGAAACAAAAGTCGAAGTTCCTATTTTTCCTGACACGACGCGGAAGTCCAAAGCAGAGACAGAGGAGAGCCACGAGGAGGCCACACCATAGGGTGGCGTGGCCCCCCTGGGCGTGCCAGGCCCTGGTGTGGGCCCCTCGGGCGGCCACCGACCTCGCCTCTTTGCCTATATAAACCCCTCGAGACGAAAACCCTAAGGGGAGGATCATAATTCCACGAAAAGTTCCACAGCGCCGCCGCCACTGAAGAGGAGATTTGGGAGACAGAAGTCTTTGTTCCGGTACCCTGCCGGCACGGGGAAGTGCCCCTGGAGCCATCTCCATAGACTCCACCGCCATCTCCATCGCCGTTGCTGACTCCCATGATGAGGAGGGAGTAGTTCTCTCTTGAGGCTAAGGGCTCTACCTATAGCTATGTCTTCATCTCTCTCTCTCTATGCGTGATGTTATTGAGATCATGAGCTTTGTAATCTAGTTGAATAAGTAGATCTATTCTGCTACTCAAGTGCTTTAATTAATCTCTACTTATCCCCATGTGTGTGAAGTTGACAGTGTGCACACCGTGTGGCACTTAGGCTAAGGTTACAGAAATACTTATGATGAGTATAATTTGAGTTGGATGTCTCTATGAGATTGTGGTGTTTGTTGGAACCATCTAGCGCTCAAGGTGATAGTGAGGGGTTATCTAGATGGGGAATGCGAACTTTAAAGTGTGCTGTTATAGCCCTAGATCGTCCAACCGGAGATTAGTTCAGGGTAGCATAATGAAGAGAAGATATTTATATGAGAGTGTCCACTAGTGAAAGTATGATCCCTAGGCCTTGTTTCTAAGCATTGAAACACCATTTACAATCAGTACTGTTACATGTTTGCTTGCTGCCACTCTTATTTCAGATTGCAATTACCACTTATAATCATCCATATTACTTGTATTTCACTATCTCTTCGCCGAACTAGTGCACCTATACACCTGACAAGTGTATTGGGTGTGTTGGGGACACAAGAGACTTCTTGTATCTTGATTGCAGGGTTGATTGAGAGGGATACCTTTAACCACTTCCTCCCTGAGTTCGATAAACCTTGGGTGATCCACTTAAGGGAAACTTGCTGCTGTTCTACAAACCTTTGCACTTGGAGGCCCAACACTGTCTACAAGAATAGAAGTGTGCGTAGACATCAAGCTATTTTCTAGCGCCGTTGCCGGGGAGGTGATGACCCACAAGTATAGAGGGTGTATTGCAGTATTTTCGATAAGTAAGAGTGTCGAACCCAACTAGGAGTAGAAGGTGCTGGCTAGTGGTATGGATCAGGAATTCTCTGCAAATACTTAGCAAACAGATTTTTAGGTTTTTTTTGATAAAGCAAGTAAACAAAGTACGAGTAAATAAAAGACAGTAGGAATAAATGCAGCAAGTGGCCCAATCCTTTCTGCAGCAAAGGACAAGCAGGTTGTATTACTTAAGATGACCAAACGTTCTCGAGGACACATGGGAAGACTGTCAAGTGCTTTCGCTTCATATAGTTGATTAATCTTCTTTAGCTTGCTAAGTGTTGTGTGGGTGAACCTGTGCTAATGTACAGACCTTCCTAGGACTAATACATACTTGTGATTATACCCCTTGCAAACATCCGTAAGTACAAGAAAGTAATTAAGGTAGAAACCTAACCACAACTTTAAACTCTAAGACCCTTACGTCTCTTGTGCAATGGTTTCCTAACGGGGGTTCAGGTTTCTGTCACTCCTTCAACCCCTACGATTAGTAGCCAAATACACAATGCATTCCCCTAGGCCCATATAGGTGAAGTGTCATGTAGTCGACGTTCACATGACACCACTAGAAGAAGTACACCATAACTTAAATATCAAACTATTGAATCTCTCTCAACACAACTCCACTACTAACAACATGACTTCTCCCATGTCCTCAAGAAAAAAACGAACTACTCACAAGACATCATATGGATCATGATCAGAGATGAAATAATGATGTATAACAATCTGAACATAAACAATAATTCAACGGTTCACTCAATAGCATCAACTACAAAGAGTAATCAACACCGGGAAAGTTTCCCCTATGAACTATGCAAGATTCAACACAATTGTTACAACAATATGGAGATGGTGATGAGGGTGCTGATGATGATGATGGTGGTGATGATGATGATGATGACCCCGATGAAGTCCAGCTTCATGGTGGTGTTGATGGCGACGATCTCCCCTCTCCGGGAAGGAATTCCCTCGGCAGAAATCTGTCTGCTGGAGAGATCTTTCTCTCTCGGTGTTTTCTGCCCCGCAGAGGCAGCAGAATCTTTTTGTGGTTGCTCCCCGAGTCTTAGGGTTTCGAGAGGAATATATACGCCAAAGGGGAGAGATAGAGGTGGCCAGGCGCCACCACACAGTGGCGCTGCGCTAGGGGTGGTGTGGGCCCCCTGTGGCCCATCTCCACTCCCTCTTCTGGCATCCTTCGTCTTCTAGAAAAATAGGATTTTCCGTATATTTTCCTGGATTTTCTGATCTTCACGAATTTTGCCTCCAAACATCACCTTTTCCATCAGAATCCTGACTGCAGTGGTCCATGCTCCAAAAGTCATCAACCATGCAAAAACAGATGAAATAACATAAGTATCACCTCTCAATACGAAATATATCAATGAATAACAATGAATTATGATATAGAATAGTGATGCAAAATGGACGTATCAACTCCCCCCAAGCTTAGAGTTCGCTTGTCCCTGTTTAAACCGAGCTCAATAAACATGGCCTCAGGTTTATGGAGTGAAGAGTCGATAAAATAATACGGACAAGAAGCATCACATTCATCAAATACATAGATCATAATAGAAGACAACTCACTATTATATAACTTAACTTGCAATAAGTAAAGGAAACACAATAAAGATACATAAAGTGAATCATAATTGGTAATGGCAAACTTAGCTCTTGGTCGAAGAATAGTTGATAATTTGCTAGAGTTCACAAATAACTGGTTTTCAATGATAGCTTTCAAAGTAGTAAACACCAAGATAAGAGCAATGTGCAAAACAAGGAACATAAGAAACATGATTGAATAAATCATCATATGAATGAATGAAACACACCAACTCAAAATACTTGCTGAGATAGAAGGGAGTAGGTTTACTGACTCAACTACAAAGTAAAAGAAATGCCCTTCGCAGAACTTGATCCATAGCAGCAACTTGTTGCGAAATGTACCGGTAATCCGGTCTGCCATCTCTTCTTCACAGAACTTGAATAAATCATCTCTCTGGTAGTATTCCTTGTTTGACTCACTTGGCATTAACCTGGGTTGAGTCAGATCACCCAAGGCATACGAATCAGCGATCCGGATTGTCTCTGCCAATGTAGTTGGCATATCCCTTTGCAATCTTTGACATAACATGCTTGCATATCTGCACCCCTGCACAAACCATGCTATGGCCTATGACTCAATTACACCCTCACAGGAGTTTCGCACTATACACCACCGGGTCAAGAATTCCCGGTCTGTCTCATTCGGTTTCTGCTTGCACATTGCTAGGGTCTATGGCCTATTCGGCCTCTGATACGTACTTGAGAAATTGCTGACAAACATTTCCTCAAAATCGATCCAACAGTTAATACTTCCGGGCGGCAAATTGTTTAGCCATACCCTCGCTGGCCCCTCCAACATCTGCGGTACATATCTCACTGCCCATCTCAAGTTGCCTGTAGCAATTTTTACTGTTGTAGCGTACTTAATCAACTAATCCTCCGGCTTTGTGCTGCCGTCATATGTTTTTGTGCCTCTAGGTAATTGGAAGTTAGGTACCAGAGGTTCCTTCATGATCCGGGGCCCAAAACACCCAGGACCTGGAGGACCTTGGCATTCGATTTGCTCCGACCTATACAACCGATCCAGTTTTAACCTGGCGTCGTCAGGCATCAAATTCCTGCTTCCCAATCTTGACCCTATCACGTGATAGTCCGGCCTGGGATACCCAGCGTTTACCATTTCCGAATCACCATCATTGTATCTATCTTGATCCTGTGGAGCTGCTCTCTGTTGCATACCTTGGCCGGCACTGCACTCTTGCCGTGGTATATTCCGCAGCTGCGGTTGCCCTGCACCTACCGAATTACGCTGTCCGGCATTGCCGTTTACAGCATTCCCTTGACCGGCATTGCCTTGGTCGCGGTTACCTCGACCAGCTTCACCTCGGCTCACACTTCGTCGATCCTCATCTCTCTGCACTTCTTTTCCTTTCCCTGCCCTTGCCGGGTCATACGGGACTATCTGTTTGTTCCTTCTGGCCGAGGTTACTACCTCTTCTCTCCTAGGACCACCATGAGGAGATGATGCAGCTCCAGCGGATTTCTCTGGGTTACCTACCGCCGAACAAACGATCTTGGAGGCCCCAGCCCTCTCCGGGTTAGCCCTGAGTAATTCCTCATTTTGCTTGTTTGTGATCTGAACCAACTCATTGACCCTATCTTGCTATCTCTGACGGGCTTCACCCGTCAGACCCTCTAACTCGACGCAATCGTGATCCGCTCACGAGGTTTTTGCCGGGGTACTATACTTCGGCAGCCCCACGGATAAACAGTTCTCTGATTCCTCAATCCTAGTATCACCCTCTTTGTTCATTTCACTCATGAGGTTTCTCCCCTTTACTTTTACAGCATCTACCTTATTTTCCTTTGCATACTCACACAGTGTCATGTTCAATGACTGCTGAGCCGCGGCTATCTTTTTCGCACCCTCTAGTATTTTTTGCCTAGTCTCTTCTAGCTCGGCCTGTGCCTGAGCCGGATCTACTACTGCTGCTACTGGGTTCGCCAAGCTATCCATCGCCTGCTGCAACACATTTTCTGGCCTCTCTAGAGGAGGACCTCTACTTTTCCTTGGTGCCTTTGGCGTTACCTCCAGATCTGGTGCCGGATCTTTGCCTGCGCCTGCACCTGGCGCAGTCATCATCACCTCGGCACGGTCTGGGGAGCGAGTGATACGCGCCCCACGAACCGTGCTAAGGGGTGGCTCGCCTCCTTCGACGACATGCTGTGGGTGAACGCATGACACATCAACAACAACGTAGATCTTGTGCGCACCGACCTTGACGAAGATGCCCTTGCACGGAAGAGGATGCTTGCCGAAGCAGCCAGCGTTGTCGCTGACGAAGTCCAGCGTTCCAAAGCGCTGAACGAGCCCGGAGATGATGCATTCGCCGGTGACGATGAAGTTTCCTGTCCGGATATTCACTCCTGCTAGCGCCGCTAGCCCCACGGTGGGCGCCAACTGTCGTGGTGGTGTCACGGCAGATGCCATGGATAGGCTAAAGGTGGGGACAAGATGCACTAGAGGAATCCAGGGAGGGATAGTGTGGTGATTCCACACACAGTTGCTTTGTATTTGATTTACTTCCACAGTTTACAAGTGCTCCTTGAGCTGTATTGGGAGAGGAGGAAGAAGGAACTCTCTTACTCTCACCACTAGCTAGCCCTCAGGAACTCACTAGTAAAACACCAACCTCTCAAGATCAACTAGTCAAAGACCAACCCCTTCTACAGAGGCCCTAGCCCTCCTTATATAGGGGGTGGCTAGGCCCCCAATTAGGGCATACGTGGAGGCATATTCCAAGGAATATGCCCCCTCCCAAAATAGTAAGCCGACCGGGTCACTTTAACCCAGCGTCATCCATGTAGAGGCTACGTGAGCCTCTGCGGCGCCCGCGTCATCCGACACAGGCATCGTCACCTTTGTCGGCCACGCCTTGGTGGTCCTGGCCTCTGTCCGCTTCGCTCACGCTCTGTGTACAGTGGTCACCCTTTGACCAGCGAGATACCTTCCTTCTCTTACAAGCTTGATATAACCCGGATCGTTCCTAGTTGATCCGGCCATACCTGTACCTGCATACAAGTTAGATACATCTCACCGACTTACGATATAAGTCGGCTGAGACCCAGTTAGGTGGACATCCCCTGGTCCAGGTTACCCCGTGATTCGGCCTGCCTTGAGGTGACTCGACCAGGACCTGCTTTGACCTTGCCGTACCTCGGCTAACTCGCCTTTATACCCCGGCGTGACCCTACCGAGGGGTATCCCCCCAACATTAGTCCCCGAAACTAGTGCGGTCTTTGCTGCCTTAGCCGCTAAGGCCACAGCAGGTTCAATTTTATCGAGCCTCTCGCTTCCTTTCCGAGTTACCTCATAGTCCGGATTTCATAGGTTTACTTTCCCTTGGCACATTCCGAGTTTTCACAATGACGATCTCCCGGAGAAGTTCGGTCCCACCGAATTTGCTGCGCAAATGAATACCGCTGCCAAGGCAATTAACCTTGCGGGTCGGATGATGGAGGTACGTTACTTCATCTTTTCCTTAACATGTAGTAGATATTATTGATATAGCATTAGTCCCCGAGCCTCCGGGGGAGTAACTTGTTACTCGGCCGGATGCTCCTTAGTAAACTAACGTAGCTCCTTAATAACTTCGAATATGCACAGCCGGGTTAAGTTCCACTTGGCCCAGATCTTGTATACTTCAAATATGCACACACCTAGAGCCGGGTTAAGTTCCACTTGGCCCGGATTTTGTACACTTCGAATATGCAGACACCTAGAGCCGGGTTAAGTTCCGCTTGGCCTGGATTTTGTACACTTCGAATATGCACACACCTAGAGCCGGGTTAAGTTCCACTTGGCCCGGATTTTGTATACTTCGAATATGCACACACCTAAAGCCGGGTTAAGTTCTGCTTGGCCCGGATTTTGTACACTTCGAATATGCACACACCTAGAGCCGGGTTAAGTTCCACTTGGCCCAGATTTTGTACACTTCGAATATGCACACACCTAGAGCCGGGTTAAGTTCCGCTTGGCCTAGATTTTGTACACTTCGAATATGCACACACCTAGAGCCGGGTTAAGTTCCACTTGGCTCGGATTTTGTACACTTCGAATATGCACACACCTAGAGCCGGGTTAAGTTCCACTTGGCCCGAATTTTGTACACTTCGAATATGCACACACCTAGAGCCGGGTTAAGTTCCACCTGGCCCGGATCTTGTACACTTCGAATATCCACAAGACTAAGCTATCCTTTTGTACTCTTTTCAGGTGACCACCAATCGCCGGAGCGCTGAGTTTCAGCGTCTCCTGGATACTCACAAGATGCTGCGCGCAAAACATAGTGCACTTCTCGCTGAACATGAGAAAAGGGGTAAGTTTCTTCCTTGGCATTTTTCCATTTTTCTTCATCTTTTTCCGCCGAACTAATCCATCATTCGGATTTCGCAGCTGGGGTGGAGGCTGAGAATACCATCATGAGGAAAAACTTGGTGTAGATCAAGGGTAAGTCATTCTTGCTCAACCTTGCTATGCTCTCTATCTCCTTTTCTCCTTGGCTCGGCAAATATTCATACCTCGGCTTTGCCGGGTCAACAAACTATTTCAGCCTCTCTTGAAGATAGTGTGCCCGTGCCTGATATGATGCTGCATTTTCTCGAACAAGCAGGGCAGCACCAAGCTGGACTCAAGAAGAAAGACGATGAGCTCGCCGTCCTCCAAACCAAAGATGATGAAATCGCCAAGCTTAAGGCGGACATAAAGAAGCTGAAGGCACACCACCAATCCGAACTAGAAAAAGCTGGCCAAGACTTTACTGAATAGCGCGAGTGCCTCAACCTCCATATCGCCAAGGACCAAGAATTGCTGAAGGAGGCCGACTCTAAGCTTGAGTCGGCAAATGCTGAGCTTGTGCAACTCCGGGAGAGGCGTGACAAATGTACCAAGGAGCTAACCGGATCCACAGCCACATTTCTCGTAAGTTCCTTTTCTCTTCAGTTGTCATGAATCTCTCCGGGTCAACTTTCCTTACTTATTTCGCCTATCTTGTTTTCAGACAAATTTCCACAAGGCAATGCTGTTGCAACTACCGCTGTCGCCAAGTTCCGCCAGAAGAGGGGTACCCCAATTACCCCTGGCGCTGGAGAAATTCCATATGACATGGAGGGCTTGCTGGTCAGCTTGTCTTCTCGTGTCGAAATTGTGAAGAATTACAACAAGGACATTTTGGATGTAGCAATCTAGATCTTCAATGCCTTTTGGCCTGAAGAAGATACTCCGGAGGGTGCCACTGCTCTTTTTGCCAGGCTGATGGAGTGCGAGACTCAGCTTGATCTCTGGAGAGAATCTGCTGGATGCACCAGAGCTGAAATTGTTCTCCACTACGTACTTACGTGGTATGAGAATATTGACCTCAAACTCCTTGAGCGCATGCGCACCGGATCAAGGTGGTCCACTGACCCGGATTGGGTAGCTCGGCGCAAGGCTTGCGCCCATAGCTTCATCCAATACGCCCCCATTCATCAATGGAACGAGGGACCAAGCTTCCTAGATGCTGCCGACGATGAAAATGCTGAAAACATTAAAGATGATTCGGATGAGGATGAAGAGGACGAAGCTTTGAACGTCGAGGAAGACGCAGATGACTCTGAAGCCGAGGCTGGGGCTGCACCTGCTGGCACCGAATTACCTCCTCCTGCTGCTCCTTGATTATAAACACTTTAAATTTCATCAGATCCCCGGTATGCCGGGTGCAATTGTATCAAGCACACAAGTGATATTTTGCTACTAAGTTTTTATGCTGAATTGACTTGGGCGTAGTCCCTGAGTTTCATTTTCTTGTTCTTCCAATTTCTTGGCTCGGCTCGTGTCTACCTTGGTTCGGTTTTATAACTTACGAGTCCGAACTTCAAAAATTGACTTAAAATACTTGGAAACTTTAGGATTAGCTGAAAATAATTCAGCATAATAGATATAAGATAAGCATAAGGTTAGTCCTAAAAATAAACGTCGGCTCGATTAAGTTCATTTCCTTAGTCGTTTTTCATGTGTTACGCAATTCCAAACTTGTTCTCTTGCTTTCCATGAAGCCAAATCTTGTTGGACATCAGCAAGTCGAAGAGTTAGGTTTTTGGTGCTCACACACTACTAATCCGGCTTAAGTAGAAACAACTTACGCCAGCCGACGTATAAATAATAAACACCAAATACAACAAATGTTATTAAGGCAGTCCCTGAGTTACTGCTCGAGGTGCCAAGATTTCATTAATAAGTTCATTACCGGCATACATACCGACATATGAGTGACTCGGATACACACACTTCTCTGCTAAGTGTAGAAAGGACGAAGTAGAGCTACATTCCATGGACGCTTAGATTCCTCGCTGGACCTGTCCGCCTTGTTCTTCTCCTATGGTTTTGCATCGATGAGATAATATGAGTCATTGTGCAATGCTTTGCTCACGAGGAATGGCCCTTCCCATGGGAGGAATAACTTATGCATGCCAGCAGTATGTTGTACCAACCGGAGTACCAGATCACCTTCCCGGAAGACTCGGGGGTTTACTTTCCGGCTATGATAGCATCGGAGATTTTGCTGATATATGGCGGATATGGACAATGCCAATTCTCTCGCTTCTTCCAGCAGATCAACATCATTTTGCCGAGCTTCTTGCACTTCGGCTTCTGTGTATTGGGTGACCCTAGGCGAGTCATGCTCTATGTCGACTGGTAATACAGCTTCTGCCCCATATACCAGAAAGAATGGCGTATAACCCGTTGATCGATTCGGAGTTGTTCTTAAACTCCACAGTACCGCTGGTAGTTCTTCTATCCAGCACCCCGCAGATCTTTGCAGCGGCTCAATGAGCCGGGGTTTTATCCCGGATAATACTAATCCATTGGATCTTTCCACCTGTCCGTTCGATGCGGGGTGAGCTATCGAGGCTACGTCTAGCCGGATCTTCTTATCCTGGCAGAATCACGCAAATGCTCCTTCAGCAAAATTCGTGCCGTTATCTGTTATGATACTGTGAGGATAACCGTATCTCAATATGATATCTTTGAGGAATGTCACGGCCGTGGCTCCATCACATTTCCTTATTGGCTTCACCTCAATCCATTTTGTGAACTTGTCCACCATGACCAAGATGTGGGTCATGTTCCCCCTTGCAGGTTTGAATGGGCCAACCATGTCCAAACACCATACAACAAATGGACAAGTAATTGGTATGGTCTTGAGATCAGACATTGGCATATGTGTCTTGGTAGCATACCTCTGACAACCATTGCATTTTCTTACCAAGTCCTCTACTTGTTCTAAGGCACTTGGCCAGTAGAACCCATGTCAGAAAGCTTTTGCCACCAATGCTCTAGACGAGGCATGATGCCCACATTCCCCTTGATGAATATCTCGGAGGATGTCAAGCCCTTCTTCCGGGTAAACACATCGTTGGAGGACATTGGTCACACTCCTTTTGTATAGTTCGGAATTGATGATCGTGTATGCTTTTGCTCTCCTCTGAGTTTGCCTGGAAAGCACCTCCTCAGCGGGTAAGGTTCCATCTTTCAGGAATTGAAATATGGGCAACGCCCAAGCTGGTATAGCTCGCACTGGGAACACATCCTCATCAATTTCCATCTGATCCACTGGCATAACCTCAGTCGGATCATGCTGAATAGTCCCCGGGTCTTGTGAAGCAGTCCCCGGGTTCACCGAGGCAGTCCCCGGGTTCACCGAGGTAGTCCCCGGGTTACACGTACCACCTCCCATGTCAATGTCCATGGGTACAGCTCCGGACTCCAGATCTTCTGGGACGTAGATTGAGTCGGTTTCTGGGGACGGCCTGATAGATGGTTTTCTGAGGTGTTCTAATACTACACCCGGCGGAATTGCTTGTCGGGTTGATCCGAGCTTCGACAATACGTTGACAGCCTCATTTTCCACCCGGGGTACACGGCGAAATTCACATCCCTCAAAATAACCAGATATCTTCTGCACATGGAATCTGTATAATGCCATGTTTGGATCAAGAGCGTCCCACAGCCCCGACACTTGCTGAACTACCAAATCCGAGTCGCCAAAGCATTGGATCCGACGTATCCCAATTTCTTTTGCCACTTTGAGGCCATGCACAAGTGCCTCATATTCGACCACATTGTTTGATGCTGCGAAATGGATCTGCAGCACATACTTCAGCTGGTCATTTTTTGGCGAAGTAAGCACAACTCCGGCGCCTAACCCGGTTTTTGTTTTTGACCCGTCAAAGTGCATTCTCCAATAGTTCGGATCTGGTAATGGTGGTTCGTATTGCACCTCGGCCCAGTCTACAAAAAAGTCGGCCACAACCTAAGACTTGATTGCTTCTCTTCTGTCGTATTGTGGCGCATACGGAGCTAGCTCAATTGCCCATTTTGCAATCCTGCCACTTGCATCCTTGTTACTCATTATTTCGGATATGGGAGCTTCACATATTACTTTGATGGGATGCTCCTCAAATTAGTGTTTTAGCTTCTTAGCCGACACGTACACACCATACGCCACTTTCTGATAGTGCGGATAATTTTGCTTTGATGCGGATAACACTTCGCTTAGGTAATATACTGGCCTTTGCACTGACTTACCCTCTTCATCGCGCTCTACCATAATTACTGCACTTACAACTCGGTTGGTTGCGGCTATATAGAGCAACATTGGCTCCTTTGATAGTGGAGAGGCTAACACTGGTAAGGCTTCATTGGCCTGCGGCGTCCAAATGAACTTGTCCGACTTTTTCATGAGTTGATAGAGAGGCAGTGCCTTTTCTCCCAACCGACATACAAACCGACTTAAGGATGCCAGGCAACCAGTGAACTTCTAGACATCGTTAAGGCACTTTGGCAGTTCCATTCGTTCTATGGCCCAGATTTTAGTTGGATTGACCTTGATTCCTCGGCTGGAGACAAGAAATCCGAGTAATTTTCCAGCCGGGACACTGAAGGTGCATTTTTCCGAGTTAAGCTTCATTCAGAACCTCCTTAGGTTCACGAATGTCTGCCTGATATCGTCAAGGAGCATCTTGCTTTCCTTGGTCTTGATAACAACATCATCCACATATACCTGCACATTTTGACCAATTTGGTCGTGCAAACATTTATGCATACATCTTTGGTATGTTGCCCCTGCATTACGTAAACCAAATGGCATGGTGCGATAGCAATAAGCCCCATATGGGGTGATAAATGCGGTCTTTATTTGATCACTTGGGTTCAGAGGTATCTGGTGGAAACCAGAATACGCATCAATGAATGACAACAGTTCACACCCAACAGTGGAATCTATGACCTGGTCTATCCTTGGCAGTGGGAATGGATCCTTTGGACACGCCTTATTCAGGTTCGTGTAATCGATACACATGCGCCAAACCACTACCACATTCAGATCGTCCTTCTTCTTCTCCACCAGCACCGGATTAGACAGCCAATCCAGGTAAAGTACTTCCATGATAAATCCAGCTGCTAGCAACCGAGCTATCTCATCTCCTATGACTTTTCTCCTATCTTCGGCGAAGCGGTGGAGAGGTTGCTTCACCGGCTTTGCTCCGGGTCTCACGTTCAAAGAGTGCTCGGCCAACTCCCTCGGAACACCTTGCAAGTCATGTGTGGACCAAGCAAAAATATCCCGATTCTCACGGAGGAAGTTGACGAGCTCGCTTTCCTATTTGTCATTTAACCCGGCACCAACTGTTACGGTGCGCTCTGGGAACATATCATCAACAGGAACTTTCTTGGTATCCTTTGTCGCTTGGAATGAGACACTACCATGCGGATTACTCAGCGCCGGCATATACTGCTGCGTGGATTGAGCTAACGCTGCCACCTCTTGGATTTTTCTCTTTTCTTGCACAATCACAAGTGACTCGGCCAGGTTAGACCCGGCTGACGCGCACTCAATAGAACATCGGAAATCACCAGTTATGGTAATCACACCATTTGGCCCGGGCAGCTTCATCTTCAAGTAACTGATATGACTACTTTCCATGAACTTGTTCAGAGCTGGCCTGCCGAGTAACGCGTGATATGCGCTCTCCAAATTGACAACGTCGAACTCCAAATTCTCAGTTCGACAGTTATCTCTTGTGCCAAACAATATGTCAACCCGGACCTTGCCTATGGGCTCGCAAGAAATGCCTGGCACAATGCCATGGAAAGTTGTCCTTGTAGCTTGGAGCATGTTCTGCGAGATACCCACTTTCGCATCGTGTCCAAGTACATGATATTTATGCTGCTGCCATTGTCAATCAGCACCTTTGAGAACCTCACATTAATGTTTGGCCCAATGAATGTTGGGTCCAACACTAGCGCATACAAACCAGGACTTGGCATAAGCTTGGGATGATCTTTGATGCTCCAGGTAATCTCCTGGTCCGACCAAGGCATATACCTCATCACTACTGGCATTACCGCATTAACTTCCATGTGTCAGCACTGCAAACTCTTTCTGTCTGTCTCTTCTGTGGTAAACACACAGTAGCTCTGATGATACTCTCTATACTCATTCCTCCCCTTGTTTCCGGGGTACCTCTGATCCGGTTGATGCTGGTCTTCCACTTGATGCACTGCATCCCTTCTCTCATGATTGTCATACCTCGCGGAGGGGGAGGCAACATTAACTGTTGCGTGTTCGCTCCGGAGAGCAATTGCTGCCGGGGTAACTCCTACCGAGGTTGATCATTCCGAGGTGCCTGAGCATTCCCCGAACCACCTTGTTCTATCTTGCGCATCCGCTCACACTTCCTGGTTGTATGACCCGCTGGGTTACTCGGATTTGGCGTGTGAAATTTACACGGCTGATCCAGCATTGACTCATAGGTATACCTCGGACAATCCTTCTTTTCCTGCCACTGTTTCTTTTTCTCTGGCGTCCAAGTTTTCTTGCCATCATTTCTTGGAGTCCATTGGTGTCCTCTAGTTTTCTGACGTTGGTTGGTTCCTGCACCAGATTGATCTTGATTCACAGCACCAACTTGTTGCAAACTGTACCGGTAATCCGGTCTGTCATCTCTTCTTTTACCTTGGTAATGATTCCTCTGGGATGACCCGGCTCCATCTCTCTGGTAGTATTCCTCGTTTGACTCACTTGGCATTAACCTGGGTTGAGTCGGATCACCCAAGGCATACGAATCAGCGATCCGGATTGTCTCTGCCAATTTAGTTGGCATATCCCTTTGCAATATTTGCCATAACATGCTTGCATATCTGCACTCTTGCGCAAACCATGCTATGGCCTGTGACTCAATTACACCCTCACAGGAGTTTCGCACTATACACCACCGGGTCAAGAATTCCCGGCCTGTCTCATTCGGTTTCTGCTTGCACATTGCTAGGGTATGTGGCCTATTCGGCCTCTGATACGTACTTGATAAATTGCTGACAACCATTTACTCAAAATCGATCCAACAGTTAATACTTCCGGGCGGCAAATTGTTTAGCCATACCCTCGCTGGCCCCTCCAACATCTGGGGTACATATCTCACTGCCCATCTCAAGTTGCCTGTAGCAATTTTTACTGTTGTAGCGTAGTTAATCAACTAATCCTCCGGCTTTGTGCTGCCGTCATATGTTTTTGTGCCTCTAGGTAATTGTAAGTTAGGTACCGGAGGTTCCTTCATGATCCGGGGCCCAAAACACGCAGGACCCGGAGGACCTTGGCATTCGATTTGCTCCGACCTATACTGCCGATCCAGTTTTAACCTGGCATCGTCAGACATCAAATTCCTCCTTCCCAATCTTGACCCTATCACATGATAGTCCGGCCTGGGATAACCAGCGTTTACCATTTCCGAATCACCATCATTGTATCTATCTTGCTTCTGTGGAGCTGCTCTCTATTGCATACCTTGGCTGGCACGGCGCTCTTGCCGTGGTATATTCTGCTGCTGCGGTTGCCCTGCACCTACCGAATTACGCTGTCTGAGATTGCCGTTTATAGCATTCCCTTGACCGGCATTGCCTTGGTCGTGGTTACCTTGGCTAGCTTCACCTTGGCTCACACTTCATCTATCCTCATCTCTCTGCACTTCTTTTCCTTTCCCTGCCCTTGCCGGGTCATACGGGACTATCTAGTTGTTCCTTCTGGCCGAGGTTACTACCTCTTCTCTGCTTGGACCACCATGAGGAGACGATGCAGTTCCAGCAGATTTCTCTGGGTTACCCACCGCCAAATGAACGATCTTGGAGGCCCCAGCCCTCTTCGGGTTAGCCCTGAGTAATTCCTCATTTTGCCTGTTCGCGATCCGAACCAACTCATTGACCCTATCTTGCTGTCTTTGACGGGCTTCACCCATCAGACCCTCTAACTTAGACGCAGCTGCATCTGGTGCTCTAAGGTTTTTTGCCGGGGTACTATACTTTGGCAGCCCCACGGATAAACAGTTCTGTGATTCCTCAATCCTATTATCACCCTCTTTGTTCATTTCACTCATGAGGTTTCTCCCCTTTACTTTTACAGCATCTACCTTATTTGCCTTTGCGTACTCACACAGTGTCATGTTCAGCGACTACTGAGCCACGACTATCTTTTTCACACCCTCTAGTATTTTTTGCCTAGTCTCTTCTAGCTCGGCCTGTGTCTGACCCGGATCTACTACTGCTGCTACTGGGTTCGCCAAGCTATCCATTGCCTGCTGCAGCGCATTTTCTGGCCTCTCTAGATGAGGACCTCTACTTTTCCTTGGTGCCTTTGGCGTTACCTCCGGATCTGGTGCCGGATCTTTGACTGCACTTGCACCTGGTGCAGTCATCATCACCTCGGCGCGGTCTGGGGAGCGAGTGATACGCGCCCCACGAACCGTGCTAAGGGGTGGCTCGCCTCCTTCGACGACGTGCTATGGGTGAACACACGACACATCAACAGCAACGTAGATCTTGTGCGCGCCGAGCTTGACGAAGAGGCCGTTGCGCGGAAGAGGATGCTTGCCGAAGCAGCCAGTGTTGTCGCTGACAAAGTCCAGCGTTCCAAAGTGCTGAACGAGCCCGGAGACGATGCGTTCGCCGGTGCCGATGAAGTTTCCCGTCCGGATCTTCACTCCTGCTAGCGCCGCTAGCCCCACGGTGGGCGCCAACTGTCATGGTGGTGTCACGACAGATGCCATGGATAGGCTAAAGGTGGGGACAAGATGCACTAGAGGAATCCAGGGAGGGATAGTGTGGTGATTCCACACACAGTTGCTTTGTATTTGATTTACTTCCACAGTTTACAAGTTCTCCTTTGAGCTGTATTGGGGAGAGGAGGAAGAAGGAACTCTCTTACTCTCACCACTAGCTAGCCCTCAGGAACTCACTAGTAAAACACCAACCTCTCAAGATAAACTAGTCAAAGACCAACCCCTTCTACAGAGGCCCTAGCCCTCCTTATATAGGGGTGGCTAGGCCCCCAATTAGGGCATACATGGAGGCATATTCCAAGGAATATGCCCCCTCCCAAAATAGTAAGCTGACCGGGTCACTTTAACCCAGCGTCATCCATGTAGAGGCTACGTGAGCCTCTACGGCGCCCGCGTCATCTGACACAGGCATCGTCACCTTTGTCGGCCATGCCTTGGTGGTCCTGGCCTCTGTCCGCTTCGCTCATGCTCTGTGCACAGTGGTCACCCTTTGACCAGCGAGATACCTTCCTTCTCTTACAAGCTTGATATAACCCGGATTGTTCCTAGTTGATCCGGCCATACCTGTACCTGCATACAAGTTAGATACATCTCACCGACTTACGATATAAGTCGGCTGAGACCCAGATTAGTGGACATCCTGTCAGGTTACCCCGTGATTCGGCCTGCCTTCAGGTGACTCGCCCAACACCTGCTTTGACCTTGCCGTACCTCGGCTAACTCGGCCTTTATACCCCGGCGTGACCCTACCCGGGGGTTTTCCCCAACACAAGTTGTAAATTGAGAATCTCATGTCCCTTGAATACGAGGGCCGCTCCTCATGCTACTCAAGTTTAGTCACCGGTAAGTTATTTTCATCGTAAGCATATGTGTATCATAGAGAACCGCCAACAGGGTACCCCTTGCCCGATGATACGGAAGAATCCCCATATCAAAATGACAAGGCAAGCAGACAACAAGTATCTCAGCAATCTTCTTATTTACTATGGGAATATGGTGCTTTTTTCTCTCTTTCCTCTTTTCATAATCTCTTTTTTTCCTTTTTCTCTTTTTTCTCAATATCATACTCTTTTTTTATAAGAAGAATGCTTCATAGATGCTCGTTATGGTTACGCTGCAGGTTTCCACCATGTCAGCATGGATTAGACTAGCGGCCTAGGCGTTTCTCTAACACATATACATAACTCCATGGACTTACAAGCTCCCCTTTCATTTCACACCGACGACATCCATAGACAAAAGAACATGATATCAACTTGGTACAAAGTACTAGTGCAATGTTGAAATCGTTCCCCATGACAACATGGTTCTGCTAATTCACAACTTATAAAGCGCAAGCATATACGCAACATAGGTGAGCACAATGGTTCAAGTTTATTAAATGAAAGAAAGTAAAGTGTGCCATCAAATGGCATAACAAGTTTAATTTGGGAGGTAGATAAAACAAGAATTTACTTGGAATAGCAATAATGCTAATAGGTAGGTATGGTGGACACAAATGGCATAGGTTTTTGGCTTAAGGGATGGATGCACGAGAAGAATTCCCTGTCAGTACAGGTTTTTGGCTAGCAAGGTTGGGTAGCAAGTATAAGAGTTGAAGGAAACAAACAAACATACAAGTGATAAAGACAAACATGCAATCTTCCTTGGAAGCACAAAAGATCTTAACTAGAGAATACTAAACTTATGAGCAAATCAAGAAAGAAAGATGATGAAATAATTTTTCTTTAGAGTAGCTTTATCTTTTTCATTCAACTCTTCAAAAATAGTGTTGCTACTGACCGAGCCAGGTTTGCCAAAACCAACTAGATTAACTCAATGATCCCAAAGTGATACCAATACTAACAACAAGATCAATCATATAACCACGAATTGAAAACTAATATAAGCTATGCAAAAGAGTAAATGATAGAACTTCTCATTAATATTCCATAACGGCAACTCAAACCAAGGGATACATATCTAACGAGAGAGGGGACACTTCCATAATGCAAACCATCCTACATGATAACTTCTCTATTCATGATATGACTCTACTAAAAAGGTAAAAAGATAGAAGATAGTGATGTGATACCATGGCACTCCCCCAAGCTTGGAACAAACCAAGGGGATGCCAAACCTGATGACGAATTACTCCTTTGGTGGTGGTGGTATCCTCTCGATGAGCTTCTTGACCAATTTCCCCAAGTCTTCAATCTCGAAGGTAAGGGTACGAATCAACTCCGAGTTGTGCTTGATGCGGTGCATGATCATGTCAAATTGTGGATCCCAGCTCTTGTGATTCTTTTTCTGTTCTTCCCTCTTGGAGTCTTCTTTTCCTGCATGGTTATGGATAAAGGTATGGAAGGGACTCTTGGTGCTTGGAGAAGGTGTCCTTGGTGCCAAACAGTGATGCGGAGGTTTCCCTCCAGTTGACATCCGTGTAGTCCTTTTGATCCTGGCAGGGTTCACCACCACTCCAATACTTGTAACGGTAGTGTCGGTGTGCTTTGCCTCTTCTTCACCTTCACTCTTGATCTCCTTCTCCTACCCGGGGTCTTGGAGGTCTTCCTCCATAGGCTCATTCCTTTTATCCTTGGCGGACACCATTGTGCTTCAAAGCTTTCAAAAATAGTTCCTAGCAGAAACAGATCGAAACAAAAACACGACGAAAACACGATATACGAACCTCGGGGGATTCGGGGGATTATATATTACGAAGTTTCAAAACAAAAGGAAGGTACTGGGAGAAAACGAGTCGGAGGCGGAGTCTGGGGTGGACTCACCACCTAGTGGCGCGGCCAGGGGTGGGCCCACGCCACAGGGTGGTGTGAGCCACCCTGGCTCCGTTTCCATCCCTCTTTCGCTTCTTAGCTTTCCTTATTGTCTAAAAACTACAAAAATATAGTTGGATAGTATTTTCGCAGAACTTTTCTTACCAGAACTGTTACCTATTTGAAAACGGACTTAGCAGGTCTCTGAATTTGGTATCTAGTAGATTCTTCCGGAGTCACCACTTGAATAACATCGATATTTTCATCTTCATACACTTATTACTTGAGTCATAAAACCTTTCACTTCCTTATTACACCATTTTCTCCACTACCTGGAATTTTCTTTCACACAAAACTTCACACAGTTCTCATTAGCAACATTAGTATAAGTGAAGTGATAAAACCTTTTGAGTCCAACTTCAACGGAAAACCATCAAAACATAAGCTACTGTAGCAACTCCTTCCGAAAACCCAAAAAGAATTCAAAAAGGAAATCGAATAAAGAAGCAAATGCAAGAGTGGCAAAATCTGTCAAAACAGACCAGAAGGTAAAGATCAAAATTTTCAAAATCTTATGTTGCTCAAATCAAAAAGTGCAAAACTAACGAAAGTTAAATAACACCCTGGGGCAGAATCACAAAACATTACAGCTCAATCCAACATACAGATATCTCTCACGAATTTTTATGGTGAAGCACAAAAAACTGTTTCGGGAGAGCAACTTCCCCAAATATTACTTCTCTCTCATTAGAGGTTGATCTTGACACAAAAACCAAACAAAAAGGATAAGAAGAGGTTATTACCAAAGTAATAACTTCCAAGACTCAAAGAAACAAAAACAAACTGAAAGCAAAAAAATAAAAATAAATTGGGTTGTCTCCCAAAAAGCTCTTTCTTTATAGCCATTAAGATGGGCATGATAATTTTGAAGATGCTCACATAGGAATATGAATTGAAGTGAAAGAGAGCATTAAGAAGCAAAAATACACACATTTAAGTCTAAGCCACTTCCTATGCAAGGGAATTTTGCAAACAAACAAGTTGTTGAAACCAGAAACCACTAGCATAAGAAGGCAAAACAAGTGCATCATAAAAACTTTCAGCATAAAACGAGGAAACTTGATATTATTGAGATACATAAGAACAATTTTTCCTCTCTCATAGTAACTTTCAGTATCATGCATAAACTTAACAATATAGCTATCACAAGGGCCATCGTAACAATGATCACTTATTCTAACAGAAAACACAGGAATACTAGCTCTCATAACACTACTTTGTGAAACAATATTAGAGGTATCCTTACAAAGGATAGTGTGTCCATCTTCTACATATTTAGTAACAAAGTCTTTCACATTTGCTATTATAGGTTCATCAACCATTTGTTTATCAGGTTCAATAGCTTCATTTGTTCTTTCATTAACCATACTAGCTATCATAGAATATTCCTTCATCTTAACTGGGAAAGGCATTTTCTCAATATAAGGTTCAGGTAAAACATGATTAGCAGTATAAACTTCAGTATTTCTTATAGGAACTTGATACATTGCAAATGTATCTACAATTTTTGATGTTCCATGCTTGGTTTTATCCACTTTCTTGTGTTTTGTTCCAACTTTGGAGTACTTTTCATATGATTTCTTGGACTAACCTATTAACAAGAGCCACAGTGCCATCTGCCTGTTTTACCTGTTTTGGTTCCGGAAAGTCGGAAAATGAATATTCTCGGAATTGGACGGGACAAAAGCCAAAGTGCCTATTTTTCCGGAAGGATCAAGTGCGAGAATCGAGGCAGAGAGAAGGGGGAGCCACCACACCACTGGCCATGCCAGCCGATCTGGCCAGCGCCCGAGGTGGTGTGGTCGCTCCCGGCACCCCCTCGGCCTCTCCTTCTGCCTATATATTGCCCTCGGGACGAAAACCCTAAGAGCCTGATCAAAAATCTACGAAAGAGTCTATAGCCGCTGTCATCTCCATCCCTAGACCGGGAGGGATCTGAATCTCTTCCCGGCACCCTGCCGGAGAGGGGAGTTCACCCTGGAGGCCTTCTTCATCACCATGCAAGCCTCTGGTGTGATGCGTGAGTAGTTCATCCTTGGACTACGGATCCATGTAGTAGCTAGATGGCTGGTTCTCCTCCTTTGTGCTTTCATGTTTAGATCTTGTGAGCTCCGTTCATGATCAAGATCATCTATTTGTAATTCATACATGTTGTGTTTGCGGGGATCCAATGGATATTGAGATGCTACTTCAGATTGATTATTGATTCTATCATGTCTTTGTTATTTGTGATCTTGCATGCTTTCCGTTGTTAGTAGCTATCTTGGCCAAGTAGATGCTAGCAACTCCAAGAGTTAGTATTTATGCTCGATAGTGGGTTCATGCCTCTGGTAATCTGGGGAAGTGACAGAAATCTCTAAGGTACTAGATGTGTTGTTTCTACTAGGGAGAAAACAACAATCCTTTGTTCATAGAACAATCGTATTGTTTACTTTACACACAGTTCGTAAAGCAATAATCTGTTGCTTGCAACTTAATACTGGAGGGGGTTCGGATGATAACCTGAAGGTGGATTATTAGTCATAGATGCAGTTGGATGGCGGTCTATGTATTATGTTGTAATGCCCAATCAAGTCTCAAAGGAGCCAAGATGATTAGTATATGCATGTATTGCTTTCTCGGTGTTTGTCAATTGCCCCGCTGTAATTTGTTCACCCAGCATGTTATCTATCTAAGAAGAGCCACCTCTAGTGAACTATGGATCTCGGTCCTTTCTCTTTACATACAATCTACAACTGTTTACTGCTTTGTGTTTACTTTCTGCAAACTTTTACTTCTTTCCATTCGATACGTTTAATCCTTTGTTTTCCGCAAAACACGGTGAGATTGACAACCTCATCGCAAGTTGGGGACAAAGTTCTGTGGTTGTGTTGTGCAGGTCTCCACGTTGCTACTAGCACCGGTAGTGCGCTCCAAAGCTCAGCTAGTAACACCTTTGGGGTGTTTCCTTGCTCCTACTGGTTCGATTAAACCTTGGTTTCATAACTGAGGGAAAACTTGTTGCTGTGCTCATCATACCTTCCTCTTGGGGTTCCCAACGAGCTCTACGTCGAACGATGAGCACATCAGAACACACTTAGAAATATCTTTATAAGGTTCATGATACTTATTCCACTTCTTTTTAGGCACTTCAATGTAGGAAGCAAAAGCCTTAAAATAAGAAGCAATAGCTTGAGAGTCTGGACCATAAGCTTTTTTTAATATTTTGAAAGTCATCAGTTCCCATAAAAGATTCAATGCATTCATAATCATAATTTATACCTGACTTTCTACCTTTGTCATTCTCCCAAACTTCAGCATTGTCTTGAATACGGTCTAGGAGATCCCATTTAGCTTCTACTTCCATGCGAGTGAATGATCCAGCACAAGAAGCATCCAATAAATCCTTATCATGTAGAGGGAGCCTTGCATAAAAGTTATTGATAATAATATTGTTGGGGAGCTCATGAATGGGACATTTGAGCATTAGTAACTTCAATCTCCCCCAAGCTTGAGTTGTACTCTCTCGATCAAGAGGCCAAATGTTGTATATTTGATTCTGATCTTTATGAATCTCACTAGGAGGATAAAATTTTGAATAAAAGAGAGGCACTATTTCCTCCCATTCCAGAGCTTGACCATTCTTTAGCAGCTTATACCACTCCTCAGCTCTTCCTTTCAGTGGTAATGAGAATAACTTCTTCTTAACTTGATCTGTAGTAATACCTGCACACTTTAACAACCCGCATAATTCGTGTATAAAGAGTAAATGATCACCGGGATGAACAGTTCCATCCCCAACATAGTAGTTATCCATAACACGATCAATAATTCTTGTAGGTATTTTAAAAGCATCATTCTCAGCAGGTGGTTCATCTACTACCTTAGCAGTGGTAGTAGCATTACCTAATAAGAAACTCAGTGAATTATCCATAACAAAAATAAAGCAACTAACAGAAGTAAACAATACTCACAGTAGAAGTTTCCTTTACCAGTTCCACTCTCCAATAGCGCTTCACTCCCCGGCAACGGTGCCAAAAAATAGTCTTGATGACCCACAAGTATAGGGGGTGTATTTCAGCATTTTTGATAAGTAAGAGTGTCGAACCCAACGAGAAGCAGAAGGTGCTGGCTAGTGGTATGGATCAGGAATTCTCTGCAAATACTTAGCAAACGGATTTTTAGGGGTTTTTGATAAAGCAAGTAAACAAAGTACGAGTAAATAAAAGACAGTAGGAATAAATGCAGCAAGTGGCCCAATCCTTTATGCAGCAAAGGACAAGTCGGTTGTATTGACCAAATGTTCTCGAGGACACATGGGAAGACTGTCAAGTGCTTTCGCTTCATATAGTTGATTAATCTTCTTTAGCTTGCTAAGTGTTGTGTGGGTGAACCTGTGCTAATGTACCGACCTTCCTAGGACTAATACATACTTGTGATTATACCCCTTGCAAACATCCGTAAGTACAAGAAAGTAATTAAGGAAGAAACCTAACCATAACTTTAAACTCTAAGACCCTTATGTCCCTTGTGCAATGGTTTCCTAACGGGGGTTCAGGTTTCTGTCACTCTGGCAACCCCTACGATTAGTAGCCAAATACACAATGCATTCCCCTAGGCCCATATAGGTGAAGTGTCATGTAGTCAACTTTCACATGACACCACTAGAAGAAGTACACCACAACTTAAATATCAAACTATTGAATCTCTCTCAACACAACTCCAGTACTAACAACATGACCTCTCCCATGTCCTCAAGAACAAAACGAACTACTCATAAGACATCATATGGATCATGATCAGAGATGAAATAATGATGTATAACAATCTGAACATAAACAATAATTCAACGGTTCACTCAATAGCATCAACTACAAAGAGTAATCAACACCAGGAGAGTTTCCCCTATGAACTATGCAAGATTCAACACAATTGTTACAGCAATATGGAGATGGTGATGAGGGTGCTGATGATGATGATGGTGATGATGATGATGATGATCCCGATGAAGTCCAGCTTGATGGTGGTGTTGATGGCGACGATCTCCCCTCTCCGGGAAGGAATTCCCCTGGCAGAAATCTATCTGCCGGAGAGATCGTTTTGTCTCAGTGTTTTCCGCCCCGTAGAGGCGGCTGGATCTTTTTGTGGTCGCTCCCCGAGTCTTAGGGTTTCGGGAGGAATATATACGCCAAAGGGGAGAGCTAGAGGTGGGTCGAGGCCACACCACACAGGGCGCGACCTAGGGTGGCCCCGAGGTGTGGCCCATCTCCACTGCCTCTTCTAACATCCTTTGTCTTCTGGAAAAATAGGATTTTCCATATATTTTCCCGGATTTTCTGATCTTCGCAAATTTTGCCTCCAAACAACACCTTTTCCATTAGAATCCTGACTGCAGCGGTCCATGCTCCAAAAGTCATCAACCATGCAAAAACAAACGAAGTAACATAAGTATCACCTCTCAATATGAAATATATCAATGAATAACAGTGAATTATGATATAGAATAGTGATACAAAATGGACGTATCAGGAGGTAAGGTAAAAGGTACTCACATCCTCTAGCTACTAAGCTATCTTCTAGTACTATTGCTGGTGTGTGAGTGCTCGAAGTTATTTTCTTTGGATTCTGCAATTATATCTTTTTGTTTCTTGTTTTTATTTTCACTAGTTAGGCTTAATGGAAAACAACAATTTTTTTAGAGAGCTTTATAGTATTTATCTTGAGTTAGGACATGAAGTGTTTCAAGAGAAAATTTAAAAACCTATGGAACTTTATTTGCATGCTAATAGCAATTATTAGTATGAATTCTTTGAACACCATTATTGCTAATTCTATGTAAAGTTTAAGCTTGGGGAAGCTGGTTTTGATGAGCATGATATCTTTAGTCCCCCAAGCACGGCGGAGAAAATTTACTTTGATGATACTATACCTCCAATATATGATGATTACAATGATGAGTATGATATTTTCAGTCCACCTTCTATTGAGGAGAAAATTAATTATGATTACAATATGCCTCCTATATATAATGATTATGGCGATGAGAATAATAATGATAGCTATTTTGTTGAATTTGCTCCCACTACGATTAATAAGAATGACTATGCTTATAGGGAGTGTAATAATTATTTTATGCATGTGGCTCATGATAAGAATGTTTTATGTGATATTTATATTGTTAATTTTATTCATGATGCTACTGAAAGTTATTATGAGAGAGGGAAACATGGTTTTATGTATCTCAACAATATTAAGTTTCCCCTCTTTATGTTGATAATTTTGAAGTTGCACTTGTTTTGCTTTCCTATGCTTGTTGCTTTGTGCTTTCATGACTTGTTTCTTTACAAGATTATTTTTCATAGGAAGTGGGTTAGACTTAAATTTGTTCCATATTTTCTTCTTGATGCTCTCTTTTACTTCAATTTATATTTCTTATGTGAGCATCATCGAAATTATCATGCCTATCTTAATGGCTATAAGGAAAGAGCTTTTGGGAGACAACCCATTATATTTTTCCTTTCAGTTTATTTTTGTTTTGTTGAGTCTTGGAAGTTATTGCCTCTGTAATAACCTCTCCTTATCCTTTTTGTTTGGTTTTTCTGCCAAGAATAACCTCTAATGAGAGGGAAGTAAGATCTGGGGGAGTTGCTGTCCCGAAACAAATTTCTGTGCGTCATTGTAAAAAAATCGTGAAAAATCTCAGTATGTCGGATTGAGTTGTCATGTTTTGTGCTTATGCCCCAGGTTATTACCCAACTTTAGTTCGTTTTACACTTTTCAATTTGAGCAACAGAAGATTTTCGAAAAAATCGGTCTTTACCTGCTGGTCTGTTTTGATAGATTTCTGCCATTATTTGTATTTGCCTCTTAATCGGTTTCTTTTTTAGTTCTCTTGCATCACTTGACCTTTTAAAAGAAATTTCTACATTAGCTTATGTTTTAATGGTTGATTTACTTGAGTTGAAACTGAACCCAAAGGATTATTATTTTGAATACACTAATGTTGCTAATGAAGATTGTGTGAAGTTTTGTATGAAGGAAGTTTTCAAGTGTAAGGAGAGAATGATGTGATGAGATGAAGTATGGACAAAATCTCAAGCTTGGGGATGCCACCCGTGTCACCCCAAGATTCAAGAAGTACAAGCGTCAAAGCTTGGGGATGCCCAAGGCATCCCCTTCTTCATCAATAATCTCAGGTCTTCTTTCAAGACACTTTATTTTTATTACCTTATGCACTATGTGTTGTTCTTGGAGCGTATTTGTTTTTAGTTTTTTTGCTTTCTTTGCCGTAATAATTTGGTTGGATCCCAACGCACTTTTTTGGAGAGAGACACACCCCGTTATTTATTGCCTAGAACACTCTAGTTTTCACTCTTATTGTTCTGTGAGTGTTCTCCTTTGCTAGCACTGTGTTTAGCTTTAGTTTTCTTATTCTTTTGGCTTAGAAATTTTTAGTTCTTCTTTGTATATGGGTGAGACATGCTCTCTGGTCTTTATTGATTATTATATTGGAGAGTTGTTTCAAATAAGTCGATTGGTGTTGGAAAAGAGTAGGAAGTTTCATGCTTATAGTGGTACAAAAGGAAGCTTGTTTTGACTGTGACTTAGACTTTATCAAACAATTGAGATTATTGTTTCTTTGACCATATGCTTAGTGATTATTGTTGTAGCATGACTTGTTTCAAACAATTGAGATTCAAACAATTGTTGTAGCATGACTTGTTTCAAAGAATCATGCGTTGTTTTAGCATACAAAAGCATAATATTGTGGTATTCTCCTTTGATGCTTTATTTGGGTTGACTTGGCACATGCTTACACCATGTTAAGACTATGAACCAGTCACCATAGCCTCTATGATCATTTAGTTTTTGACTTGCAATATCACTTTATGCTTTAATTAATAATGTTTTATCGCTTTGCATGATTATGGCCATTATTGCTCTCTTAGTTGGTCGCTCCCAGTCTTTTGCTAGCCTCCACTTGTACCACATATGAGTTCCACTCATGCATCCAACCTCCAAGAAAACCAAGTTATTCCAAAGAGTCCACTATAAATTCCTATGCATGGTGTGTTACACCATTCCAAGTATATTCATGTTTTTATCTATCTTCCAAATTAAACTTTTGTTATGTGAAAATTAGTGATTAAAGCTCTCACAAACTTGATGTCACACTTTATTTTCTTGCACTTAATAAACTTAAATCATTGTGCCCATCTATGTTACCTATATGCTTGCACTTTATAAGTTGTGAATTAGCAGAACCATGTTACCATGGGGAACGCTTTCAACATTGCACTTATTATTCAGTTGATATCATGTTCTTTTGTTTATGGATCCAGTCGGTGTGAAATAAAAGGGGAGCTTGTAAGCTCATGGAGTTTGTATGTGTGTTAGAGAAATGCCTGGGCGGCTAGCCTAAGCCATGCCTAATCATGGTGGAAACTTGTAGCATAACCATAATGAGTATTCTGTGAAGCATCCTCAATAAAAACCTATGCAAATAGCAAATAAAAAGATTGCTGAGATGCTCATTGTCTGTTGCCTTGTCATTTTGATATGGAAAAGCTCCTGTGTCATGGGGCAAGGGGTACCCTGTTGGCGGTTCTCCATGATACACATGTACTTACAATGACAAGAACTTACTTGTGACTAAAGTTGAGTAAGATGAGGTTCAGTACTCATAAGGAAGGGGCATGAGATTTTCAACTTATAACTTGTCAAGCATATCCTCATATTTGTGTCACTTTAACCTTAATCACCTCAAGATGCTTATGATAGGGGCAATGAGAGCTGAAAGCTAATAAGTACCATAATTTTTGGAATCTCTTCATGAAACTTGAAATCCCTGCTTTCCTTTGTGAATGGCCTTTCTTTTTACTTTTATGTTGAGTCTCCGTCTTCTATCTTTATGCATCAATTGAGAGAGCAAAGTGGTCATTCTTAGTTCAATGTGCATTGTCCCAAAACTTATTGATTGATTCATAATTTTGGTATTGCTTGCTCTTAAATTATTTGTATCTAGTCACCCTTATGAACTTTGAAGGTGTCCTATGCATTTATGTTCTGCTAATCCATGAAGGACAAGCTGATTACCATTCTTATTATGTTTCCTATATGTGAAACAAACAAATGTTTTTCAATGCATTATTATTCATGATCTTTTGTTTGTACCTTTTTATGTTGCAACTTAGTTGCTTTGTCTTATTATTAGAACTATATCTTTCATGTTTATGTTAGAGTACTATGATCCCAGCTATCAATGCTTTTTAAATACTTTGATCAAGATTGTGATGGTGCATGTCACCTCAAAAATTATTCTTGTTATCACTTACCTACTCGAGGACGAGCAGGAGTTAAGCTTGGAGATGCTTGATACGTCGTAAACGTATCTATAATTTTTGATGCTCCATGCTTGTTTTGTATCAACTATCTTATGTTTTATCTACACTTTGGGGCATTTTTATACATTTTCTAGAACTAACCTATTGACAAGATGCCGCAGTGCCAGTTGCCTGTTTTCTGCTGTTTTTGGTTTCAGAAAATCTAGTAAAGAAATATTCTCGGAATTGGACGAAACAAAAGCCGAAGTTCCTATTTTTCCCAACACGACACGGAAGTCCAAAGTAGAGATGGAGGAGAGCCACGAGGCGGCCACACCATAGGGTGGTGCGCCCCCTCGGGCGGACACCGACCTCGCCTCTTCACCTATATAAACCCCCCGAGGCGAAAACCCTAAGGGGAGGATCAGAATTCCATGAAAAGTTCCGTACCGCCGCCGCCACTGAAAAGGAGATTTGGGGGACATAAGTCTTTGTTCCCGCACCCTGCCGAGATGGGGAAGTGCCCTCAGAGCCATCTCCGTCGACTCCACCACCATCTCCATCGCCGTTGCTGACTCCCATGATGTGGAGGGAGTAGTTCTCTCTCTCGAGGCTAAGGGCTCTACCGGTAGCTATGTGTTCATCTCTCTCTATGCATGATCTTATTGAGATCATGAGCTTTGTAATCTAGTTGGATAAGTAGATTTATTCTGCTACTCAAGTTCTTTAATTAATCTCTGCTTATACCCACGTGTGTGAAGTTGACAGTGTGCACGCCGTGTGGCACTTAGGCTAAGGTTACCGAAATACTTATCATGAGTATAATTTGAGTTGGATGTCTCTATGCGATTGTGGTGTTTGTTGGAACCATCTAGCGCTCAAGGTGATAGTGAGGGGTTATCTAGATGGGGAATGCGAACTTTAAATCATCCAACTGGAGAGTAGTTCAGGGTAGCATAATGAATAGAATATATTTATATGAGAGTGTCCACTAGTGAATGTATGATCCCTAGGCCTTGTTTCTAAGCATTGAAACACCGTTTACAATCAGTCCTGTTGCTGCCACTCTTATTTCAGATTGCAATTACCACTTATAATCATCCATATTATTTGTATTTCACTATCTCTTCGCTGAACTAGTGCACCTATACACCTAACAAGTGTATTGGGTGTGTTGTGGACACAAGAGACTTCTTGTATCTTGATTGCAGGGTTGATTGAGAGGGATACCTTTGACCACTTCCTCCCTGAGTTCGATAAAGCTTGGGTGATACACTTAAGGGAAACTTGCTGCTATTTTACAAACCTCTGAACTTGGAGGCCCAACACGGTCTACAAGAATAGAAGCGTGCGTAGACATCAGGCACCACGATGTGGAGCAACTCATCCACATGTCCAGATCAGACCGCGGAAACATGTGCATGACAACATGACACAAATCAGAACATGATCACATGAACGTTTCCAGGAGGCCTTGTGTTGTTGCAGATATTATCTCAAATACCTAGCTGTCGGGGTGCAACGGTAGGACAACAAACTCGGGGATGGGGCCTCACGCATGCTGCAGGGACACTAGGATGAACTTGATGGAGGCCATTGCCTACGGGGTGTTCTGGGCCCGAGGTCGCAAGCACACAGTGGTGTCCGGTGGCCAGAGAGAAGCACTGGGGTAGGGGAACATGCCGGGGCTAGCAGCGCTAGACAAGATGAGGCCATGCATGGGGGACAAGCTCAGGGCGGTACAGCGCAGAGCACGAGGCAGTGGCCAATCAAAGGCGAGGTGGCGGAAGGGAGGAGCGGCGAAGGACCTAGGACACCATCGTGCACAGGCCGGAGAGCAGAGGGATGGCGACATTATAGGGAGGTGGTGGACAATGAAAGAGCTTGAGGGCGTGTCATTATGCCCGTGGTTGGAGCACCAGGAGGCGGGGAGTGGGCACCGGTGGTGGAGCCGTGCTAGGAGGAGAAGGACGATACGCATGCAGGGTCCGGGTCGAGGAGGAGGAAGACGGGAGAGAGGTCACTGCAGGAGGAGCGATTCCACGAGAAGCAGAGACGGAGGCCATAGGTAGGGGACATGTGGAGGTCGTGCTTGGACGGGCGGAGCAAGCTGAGGCGGTGGCACCAGAGAGGAAGGGTGGTGGCACGATGGGATTGGTGACACGACGCTCACGAGGAGAGACGAGCGAAGCGAGGGCCCCGTGGTAGGTGGGGTTCGCACTTGGGCTTGGTCGCGTGCGGGAGGCGTGCATGCTTGTCATTTGTGTGTGGGAATCTCGCGGTGCACCATGTGCGTGTTTGCATGTAGGGTGCGCTAGTTGTGGGTCGGGTGTGTGTGCAACGGGCAGGTTGGGTCGGTGCAGGGCGTGGTGTGTGGAGGCGGGGTGTGTGTGTGCACAGTAGCGGGGTGTGTGTGTGTTAGGCAGCTGAGAGGATTAGGGTTGGATGGATGTTGGGTAGTAGGTGTCCAGCTGAGCTAGCCTTTGGGCTAGCCCAGTCAGCTGCCTCCCCCCCAAAAAATATTTCTTTTATTTTATTCGTACTCTGTTTTGTTTTAAGACCTTTTTTAAATAGTTTTTGGGGCAAATATTTGAGTAGCAAAATATGGGTTTTATATTTTAAATAAAGATAGGTAATGTAGCAAATAAAAATAGGGTTTTAGTAAAAATATTTGTAGGGGCAAAACAAATGCATGATGTCATGATGATGCACAAAATAAACAATAGGCAATTCTAATTATGGTTTTCCCGAGGTGCTACATGGGAGAGCACCTACCAGAGGAAGGACTACTGGATGAACTTCCTAGCATGGGAGCACAACGCGTGAAGCTCGCCTGTGTTTCACGGTGAGCTCTAGCGCTGGGAGATCTACGAGGGCGTCCCCAACTACCCCCTCCGGTGACGAGGATGCGATGACGACCAGGATGATGACGACAAGGGCGAGGGCGTTGGCCACATCATCAAGCAGGAACCAGGTGCCCAACAACTGGACCGGAGCACCAGGCCATCCTGGCAGCCGGCTAAGACAGGTACGTCATCCTCGAGCAGGTCATCGCTTTGTCCGTGGAGGACGAGGACGCCAAATGGGACGGCTACCACGACGCCTTCTAGCTGACGGTGATGGTCACAGAAAAAATGCCTCCCTGCCCCTCCCCCACTGCTGCCATCGTGGGTGTCGATGGTAGATCATCGCCACGAGACAGAGCTAGCCGCTCTGGTGCCACCTCCACCGCGTCAACCCGAGTGGCCAGCGTGGCTCGGGCAGGTGATCAACCCGCCAACGCCAGCGTACGCGCTGCTGCCCCACAACCTTTGGGCGCCACTGCCCTACATCTATCTCGTCTCCAACAATGAGGCATAGATGGACATGATGCTGCCATAGGACAAGGGCCATAGCTATGACAACCTTTTTCTTTTATTTCCTATGTAAATTATCTATGAATATGTAAATTTTCAGCAAATTAGTGTGCTTTTATATTTAGTTTGAATTCCAAATTATTTTTGTGTCTATGGACAATGGACAATAGTCCAATGTAGACAGGATGGGTCACACCGCTGGGCGCGTCGGCTAGACAAGTCAGACCGCGACCCAAATTTCTCCGCGGGCCGACCCAGTCAGACAAAATCGATAGGTTTGCATCACTGATTTGGGTTGGCCTATTGGAGATGCCCTAACGGAGTTGGCTATTATCTTCTTCTCTTGTATATCAAGTCTGTGTTGTTGTCTAGCTTCTTGACTCTTGTGAACCAATTAAGGGAACTTATATGACACATGCCTTCTTCACCATGTAATCCTGGTAGAAGAGGCGGCCATCAGGGCATCTCTACTGGGCCGACCCATTTCGGACATAGGATGTGTTGATGACGCCGTCGTACTTGCCCAAATTAAGAACGAGGCTGGAGGCCACGCGCTTAGTAGCGGAAGTGTGGTGTCTCGTGCGGAATGAGACTTCGCCCCTAGCCATCTTGCCCCACGGTGGGTGCCAATTGTCGTACTATGTAAAACAGCAGGGCCTAAGAAGGCTGAATAGAGGCGTGGGAATAATAAGGGAGACTAATGACGGTGTCCGCAGGAGGGATTGGATACGACAATGCGTAGCAAGACAGAAGACGTACCCAGGTTTGGAGACCTCATGGTGAGATAACACTCCTACTCCTGCCGATCTGACTATGGTATGATGAACACAAGGACTACAGAGCGCTCCTTGAGCTGTATGAATCCTAACGAACTAACTAAGACCAACCCTTGCTATGGAAGCCCTGCTATCCCTTATATACTGTTAGAGTAATTGTTACACGGGTCTGGCTGGCTGGCGGGTCCCACATGCTGGCCCTAGCCGGGTAGTCATCCATAGTATCCTGCCATGATGAGCTCAGGTACAACACTTCGCCCCCGGCCAGCACGAGCATAGTGGATGCCTCCCTTGCACACATGTCCTATGGCAGCCGCCCCCGACCAACACAGATACACTGTCCGCCGCTGCCGTGATTCCTAGAGTCCGTGTCGCTATCTTCAGCCTTTACGTCCCATCGGTAGCTGGCTAGGGTGTGGCACGCACTATGGCACACGTATCCCTAGCCTCTCCATCTTCTAGACTCGCCCAACCCTACTGTCATTGCCCAACCAGACTGCCACCTTGGCGATCTCTTGATCCTGATCTTCTCAGGCTCTGTCTTTGATTCGTCATTCGGTTGAGCTCCGTCAGCCGGCGGTCAAAGATCTCTTATTTATTCTATCCGGCTAGCCTACCCGGGGGTAATCCTCCCGACAATATCCCCCAAGCATGCGTGGATTTTTCCTTTGGGGAAATGTGCATGGGCTTATCAAAAAATTTGAACCTACATCCGACTAAGAACTGGCGGTTGAAATAATCGGCAGCGTCAGTGCTGACGCAAGACACACATGTCGGTCATCATTGCACCCCTGCGGCACGCAGGCTCATGTCCTGTCGCGTGTCGCATCGGGAACTGCTGCACGTCGCTTTGGGAACCGCTTCCTAGATTTTCTATGCGCGCCGTGCTGCCACACGAGATCTAAGCGGTGGTTGGAGGTGGGGCATGGCCCGGGGGTTTCCACATGGCATGCTGGATGGTTGCCCTCCCCCGACGTTAAATAGCAACTGGGGCAGGGGCCACCCACACGCGGACCCCCTCTCTAGCACTGCTTCCTTCTCTTCCTTCTTCTCCTTCGTTTGATGTTCCCTGATCTTGCCGCATCGCCCACTCTTAACCACCAGCGATGACGTGCCCTCGCATCTCGGTGCCGACAATGACAGAGGAGATGGCGGAAATCCGTGGCGCATGGTGCAATTCCGCAGTGAGATGGACCATATCGAGAAGTAATGTCGGTTGCAGTTCCTTCCACCGGCGACGGAGGTTAAGGTGCAACTTGCACCGGCGGAGGAGGAATCCCTGCACCGCATGAGGGGAGAAGGTCATGTTCCTCTCCCACTTGGCACGCGGCCTCGCTCTCCATGTCCACCAATTCTTTTTCACCTTCTTGGCCTTCTTCAACCTCCGGCTGCACCACCTCGACGCGAATGACATCGGTATGCTAGCGCACTTCGTAGCTTTCTATGAGTGCTACCTCAGGATCTAGCCGGATCTCGGGCCCTTCCTCTGGCTCTTCCTTATCCAGGCGCAAACGTAGTGGGTGAAGGGCTCGTTAACCGTTTGCGGCGGTGCCTCCATCTATTCCCATACGCAGACTGGCTACACAAAATTCTGGCCGCACAAGCTTTGGCAGCAGTCGTACTTCTACATGTGGAATCTAATGGAGGTGGACTGGATCAACCTCGGCCTTCCAAGATGTGGAGTCCAGCTGGAAGAACTACGATCTGAAGATACACAACTCCAAAACAGAGACCAGCGTGATGAGGAACCTCGTCCAAGATGGCATGATCGGCCTCGACGTCACTCTCAGCTGGATGTCCCGGCTAATGATGTGGCTTTAGCAGCACATCCATAAGATGTGATACTACTTAGGCTGGCTAGACCCGACCCGACTGTCTCGCCGTGATCCCCGCTTCCCCAGCCTCTGCCAGTGGGCCTGGATGATCACCAAGGTGAAGCTCAAGGAAAGTTGGACCTTCAGGCAGCCCCCTTCACGTAGGAGAACTGCGCACCTCAGGTAAGCACTTGTTCCTTTTTTTCTTGCACTACTGACTCTAGCTCACAGATCCGGTTGACATCTTCATCCGGCGCAACACCTCGCCTGCATCTTGTGAGAGGAGGTCGACAACCTCGTCTAAGCCTTCGATCCTGACTTACCTGAGCCGTGTGCTCGGCGGGCCGGTGAGGAGCCAAATGGAGAGGGTGAAGCGTTCCCTAGCTAGAACGATGAACCGGGAGATGACCTCCAGGGTATCGAACAGGAGGAGGGCAAAGCTCCTCCGGCTCCCGAGGCGGGAAAGCGCTGAGCGACAGATGCTAGCTCCAGCCAAACTTTTGCAACGGCAAAACCGGCCAGCAAGAGGGGATGCCCCAGTGCTCCGCGACCCTCCTAAGGTGGTCGCAATAAGGCTCCTATCCCGTTCATCAGTGGTAAGATTCTTCCCACCTTGCCCTTCTCATTCTTGCTTTTCCTTCTTTTCTTCCGCACTAGTTGCCAACTATCATAGACTTCGCCTCATTTCCCTTTATTTCCATCTCTAGCGTTGCCATATCCTTTAGCGTGGCCAGCCCGGTTCATGCATCCATCGCATCTCCTCCTCACGCTTCGTCAGTCCAGCCAGACCTGAACCCTGCCGCTGCCCCTTCTCTGCGAGAGGATCCGCCGCAGAAGAACCAAGAGCTGGCTAGCGGTACTCCGCCGGACACTAGGGCGGCCCAGCCAGGAACCGCAGCATCAGGCTTCGGTAGAGGTGGTGGCCCCACCATGGAGGCAGGGAAACAATGACCGAGAAGTAGGTGGTGGAGGTGGCGATGAAGGCTCGGGCGAGGAACCGGGCGATGAGTGGCACGTGGAGCTCCATGATGCTGCCGCCTTTTAGGCCGGAGGCTCGGATGCTCAGCCGTCCCCGTCTTCCATGTCCCTCAAGGACCTAGAGGCCAGCCTCGAGCTAGGGTTGAAGGAGTGTTGGGGCCGCCCGAACGCTGGAGCAGAATCTTGCTCCCGCGAATGGCACCTCCTAGAGTAAGCGCCTGCTGATTTTTACCCTTGTTTTTACTTCCAGCATTCCCTTTGGCCTCTCTTCTTACTTCTAGTTGATTTCGAAGCCATCATGGTCTGCACGCAGCGGGAGATTGACCAATTGACGAAGGATAATGAGTGCCTCAGTCGATCCAATTTCAACCTCTGCTTGCAAAACAAGGAGTTCCATTCCAAGGTGGACAAGCTAGAGGCTACCATGAAGGATGACGAGGCTGTTCTTGCCAATCGGGCCTCCGCCTTCGAGCTGCTCGACAAGTAGTGCAAGGAGTAGGAGACAAATGTCACCCTGCTGAAGGCGCGTAGACAGGCCCTCCTGATGGAGCTTTTGGAAGTCGGGCGGATGGCCAAAGGTACGTCTTTCACTTTTCACTTCATCCGGGTTAACTAGCTGGCTCTGTTTTTCTGATAGCCTATTATCTGGGAGTAGATGTCCTAGCGTACAACCAGCTTCAGGAAGACTGGCCAAGTGAGAAGCCTTACAAACAAGAGCTCGTTGCCCAACTAGGCAAGGAAGCCGCTGAGCTTCGCAAGACCGCCACCATGCTCTTTGGCTTCCTCTAGTCGGACGCGCCGACTACCATCGACTGGCTATGGTATCTGGCGACATGCATCGGGGCCAAAATGGCCTTGGCACTCATGCTCCCATGGTACAAAGATGCCCAGCTAGAGAAGATATAGGGGGCCTCTAAGCCGGCGCCGACCATGCCTACCATGCGCCAAGAACAACCTGGACATCGCGCCGCCGCGATCAAGATTGCCGGCTACACGGACGTCAATGAGGTCCTCATCAAGTCGGAGTCTAGAGGGGAGCAGGAGCTAGGCACGGAGTCAACCTCGCAGCAGAATGCAGGAGCTGAGACGTCAAGCGCGCCAGCCTTGGAGCGACGGACCAGGACCAGCCTCATGGAAAGGGCCAGGTCGCCTAGGGTTATCCCGAAATGCCGGGTGAACTTGTTTAGACTTTTATTCTGTCTTTCGTTATCTCGCAAACTTGTGAACTTGTGGGAGCTTCTGAAAGATCACGGATGTCGCCTAGAGGGGGGTGAATAGGCGGTTTATAACTTTTAAGAGATGGGCTTCACAATGGCGGAATAAAACTAGCGTTTTCTTTTGTCAAGCATAAAGCCTAGATATACTAAGGTTCACCTATGTGCACCAACAACTTATGCTAAGTAAGACAAGCAACAAAGTGATAGAAATATAGATTACTTCAAGAACAAAGGCTATCACAAGGTAAAGTGCATAAGTAAAGAGCTCGGGTATAGAGATAACCGAGGCACGCGGGGACGACGATATTTGACCGAGTTCCTCCCAACAAGGGAGTACGTCTCATTGGAGGGGTGGGCGGTACTAAGACCACCAACGCCACGAGAGACCTCACCCTACCCAAGCACCCACCATGCGACAAGCACCCGTTCCACTATGGGACACTTGAGGGCGGTCACCGAACCCGTACAAGATTGGGGCAATCTCCACAACTTAATTGGAGGCTCCCAATAATCACCACCAAGGCCACTATGTTGGGGAGAGCTCCACAACTTAATTGAAGGCCCCAAGAACACACTGTCGTTGGATTGAAGACATGTACGCCGATAGGGGGTACTCAAGGCGTGTGGAGAAAGGGGGTGTGAGGTGACGGTATTCCGGGACAGTGATCACACAAGATTTAACCAGGTTCAAATCCGTCGGCTTTGGACGGATCCTACTCCTGCTATCAATCCAATTATACGACAGAGCCGGAATATGGGTTACAAGGGTTTCGCCTGTGCGAGTTGAGATTGTAGAATATTGGGTTGCCCTAAAGGTTGGTCCCTAGGACGGCTTATATAGATATCCAGCCTAGGATTTACAAGAGAGACCTATCCAGCTACGACAAAGAGTCGGTTACAAAGTACATCTTGGACCACAAGTAACTAAACATGCCTAAGTTGGTAAGTCTTCTGGCCCTTCCCGTAGCCGGATGGACCTCCGTCTCTTCTGTCTGACTGGGCCGCCCATGGAGCAAAGCTCTAACCCAAAGTGGGCCACCCTGGTCAGCAAGTCACAGTTGGTATACCCGGAAAGTATATCCTCAACAGTAGCCCCCGGAAGCCTCCAAGATCCAGAGTCGGATTTCATCATCTAGCTTGATTCATCTTTGGCTTGTAGAATCTTGAAGGGTTCCTGAAACTCAAAAGAAAAGGTAGGATCCGAGTCTTAAAGCAAGTCGCACTTATGAGTACATTATTCAGATTTCTAGTTTGAAATTCAAACTAAGGCAGAACTTGGCCTGTGACATAACTTGACATCAGTCAAGGTCAAGTCATGTCACTGACAGACATTCCTGACAGCATGACCATTGGTGGGTCCGCTTATTGCGGAACTGAGGTGTCGTTTCAATGCGTGCATGGAGATCGAGGCGGGGTAATCCTCCCGAGGAGGTTACCTAGCTCCTTCCACGATGCGTGGCATGGTTACTATTTGCCTTGCACAAATCTTGGCGCATGTGAGGGATATAAGGGGTCTAGATCTCCTTTATCTTCCTTACCAGTGCCATTACCTTCTCCTTCCTCCCAATGCCACCGCACACAAGTTCTTCTGCTCCCTCCTCGAACCACACATCACCGCCCATCTATGGTCTCCTTTGCCCATAAAATGGCTGACGCCTCCTCTTCCAGCACGGCGGCGACCACGGCGGTGACCTCTACAATGGCGGAGAAGGAAAATTTCTACGGGGTGTGGATCCCATGCATCCTCGACGACGAGAAGCTCTGCTTCGTTGAGAAGGAAGGCCTCCTTCGCACCAGCGACTAGCGAAGTGGCTTCGATCAAACCATCCCCACCCCTAGCGCCAATGAGCGGGTTCACTTTGGCACTCATCTCGACAGAGGTTTGAGATTTCCCCCCTCAGAGTTCTTCTCTAAGGTTATAGATTATTACGGAGTTCAACTCCAAAACTTCCCCCCGAACACAATTCTTGAAATTAGTGCCTTTGTGTCTCTATGTGAGGGTTATCTAGGAATAAAACAGAGTCTTGTTCTACTCTTGTAGTACTTCGGTACCCAGAGAAATTCCATCACTTACGGTAATCCTTACATTACCGGAACTCTTAGCCTGACTGTTAGGAGAGACCGAGTCTACCCTAAGATTAAGGCTAGTGAGTCCGTGATGAAATGGCCATCCATGTTCTTTTACCATAAGGACAGACCGACTCCCAACAAAGAAACTGCTTTGCCGGCTTTCCTTGATGGTGCTTCCAAGCCCCAAGAGTCCTGGGATGCGAAAGCTCCAGCTCTCTCTGACGATCTGCTTCTCGCCAAGAGACGGATCGAGTACCAGATGAAGCACAAGGGTCTGAAAGGATCTGATTTGATTCATTGCTGGCTGGCATGCCGGATTCAACCCCTCCAACATCATGGTGATAGGCTCATGCACACGATCACCAAGAGCAAGACGGATTCTCTTAGGATCTGCTTGAAACCAATCTCGGACAAGGAGTATGAGTCCCAGATTAAATGGTTGATTAAAGAGCAGGTCGAGAGGAAGATTCTAGATATCTCTGGACATGTATATGACTGACGATCCTAAGACACTAGTAAGTTTTCTAGCTATTACTCTTATATTTGAATATGTGCTCATCCGTACTTTGTCATAGTTTTCGCAATACTGAGATGATATCTCTTTCAGCTTGTGGACCTCCCCGAGTTGGAGCTTGCTCCTCTCGAGGGATATCCACCTGAGAGATCCGCTCCTCAGGAGGATGAAGATCTTGTTCCATTATCGGAAGTGCTTACCCGGAAGCACAAGGCTCCGATAGTTGTTGTGGGTGCCCAGAAGGTACCCGTTGTAAAGAGGTAACCTTATTTACAAGGTTTTGAATGTTAATTCATATTTTCTTCCTGAGTTACAACGATCTTATTTCTATTATAATTCAGGGCCAAAACAGTTGCCTAGGGCAAGGGGCAAGGAAAACGGGGGAAAAGCCTGCGTCAGCAGAAACTGACTCTGGGCTCTCCTACTATTCCACCTCCGACTCCTACCGCAAGGACATCATCAGTGCCATAGGATACCTCTTCCCCACGCATTGAAGATGTTTTGGCTCACACATCAGAGCCAGTGAACCTAGGTTCGCAGACCGAAGTCACCCTGAGTGACTCGATACTTGATAAGGGTGAACCCTCAAAGGGTAATCATCCCTTGACGGAGACCTTTGTGGAGAACCTTCTACAGAATCTAGGTTTTTCCAAAGTTGGCCTCACTCGGAAAAGTGTAGAAGAGATCCAGAAGCTGGCTCTCCATTGCATGGAGACCTGGAATATCATAGCGGAGGAGGAGGAAGAGGCTGAAGACGTCAAACTTTCTGACCTCCTTGATCAAGTATGTTTCCACGACGAGAAGTTGAAGGATAGCGTGGCCCCGCCACAGCTAGTGATTGCTCTGACTCTCACTGAGAAACTTTCGACTATGGTGAACATGAGCCTCAATAAATTAACTCATGAACATTTTGTAAGTCATAATCCGACTCTTCTCTTTACTGTATTTTATATCATATCATCTAGCCCCCAAGCATAAAATTAGATAGGAAATCTAGATTTATGCTTTTATAGGATGCCATAGAATGAACTTAGTATAGCCCCCCAAGGCTCGTCCTGATATTTAATATAGTTAAAATATTAGCCCAAGTCTTAGTAGACTCCTGACTCTGGTTACTATTCTAACTTACAGAAAGTTAATTCTTATAACCAGGAATTATTGAAGAATATATGTAACAAGCGGAGAGAGATAAGAGCTCTCTAACTTGAAAATGCGCAACTAAAAGTTTCCAAGGATGAGGCTAAAGGTAAACATTTCAGGCCTTCCTTATATAGTTTATTATTGATCTATAGCCGAGTTTATATATGGCTTTTATGTCTTGATTTACCAGAGCTGGTGAAACAGTCCTGCAAAATGATTAAACAAGCCGAAGATTATAAGGTCCTGGAGGTGGAGAATGCTGACTTGCGAGCTACACTGGAGAAACTTAAAGCAGATCACGAGACCAGCATCGCAAGTGTTCTTGAATCTAGCAACCACGCCACCGAATCGTGTGATCGCACCATCGCCAAATAGGACCAAACAATCTCAGACTTGCAAGATGCCTTGGACAAGGAGAAGGACATCACCGAAGCTCTCCGGAATGAACTCCAGAGTCTTCAAGAGGAGAGGGCCAAAGTAGATGATAGTATCTTTGGTAAGTTTTTCCATCCCTGCATTATCATTTTTCTGAATTATGAGATTCGGAATATTTTGTTGACCTTGCTTTTTTTCATTCTTATAGGTCCTCTCAACATGCTAGATGCCTCTTCATTCGAGTCTCGTACCATCCGACTTGTAGCCGTTGGGGACCTGATTCATGATTTCTGCCATTCTTTGGAAGAAATCGGTGAATCCTTCTGACTCTCTGGCCTAGACGCAATGTCGGCCTTTGAGCTACGAGACAAGGTGAAGGATATGCCCTAGCTCGTCAAGGATTGGAATATGTCCTATGCATGCACCGCGACACAGAATGCCCTGACAATGGTAATGAGCCACCATGGAAGCATGGAAATATGGCAAGTTACCAAGGCTTATTCAACTGTTGATGAAGATGGCAAGGAGCAGAACATCAAAGAAATCTGGGATTCTTGCACCGGATATGCCTCTCGCATGGCTGAGTTGACCAGTTTTGACGATCCATTCCTCACACCAGTTGAAGTGCCACCACCCCCAAGGAAGCAACTGCTGAAGTTTCTGAATTCGATGAGCATACCGAGTCTGACTTACTTGTCTTGGAAAGATATCGGGGTGATATGGGTGATGTGTCTAGCGAGCCAGCAGATCCCGCCTCTTCACCTGCATCATAGTGCACCAGAAAACAATGTGTTATTTTGAAATAGTCTGATTGTAATAAGTAGTATATTATTTTGCTAGTTCTAAGCTTGTAAGAACTGATGTTTTACTCCCTTTTAGCACTTTTGGCTTTTATTTTGATGTGCCTGAAAATTTACATAAGCACTTTTTGTTTTGTCTATACTTATTGTTTATCTGGCTTTCCGCCTCGTCCCTTTCGTGAGTCGGCAAACCTTTAGCACAGAAAACTTTGCCGAGCAACGAAGCTTAATTGCTAAACCAGTTTAAACCCAGAATCAAAGCCGGCTTCCAGTACCAACAATTCACTACTCGAAAAATACCTGCATTTAGCAATCAGACAAAAACCAAAGTATAAACTAGAAAATTTAGACTTATACCCGAAGGTAGCATTTTTAGAATCGGAAATCTAACCAGAACAAAAATGAGCATAAAGTACTTTCAAGTATTCTAGGATTTTCGACTGTGACATGACCATTCGGAAATAAGATGGTCCATAAAAACATCTTGGAAAAACATTGAGGAGACCAATACTTTTTTTCAATTTGAACATGTACACATATATGATTACAAAGAAAGAAATTTTAATAATAAAAGGGACGTAGCTGAGTAATATTCCAAGGACGGTCTATTTCATTCGGGTTTGTACTGCCTCCAGCACTCTTTCTCTTCTTAGTAGCAGGCCTCTCTTTTTCTGGCCTCATGTTTGTTAGGTAGTAAGAACCATTGTGCAATAATCGACTAACCATGAAGGGCCCTTCCCATATAGGGGCATGTTTGTGCTCTCTTTTTTGCACTAGCTGAAGAACCAAATCGCCCTTCCTAAAAGACCGATTTCTGACTCCCTGACTATGATATCTGCGTAATTTGCTGATAGGCTGTAGATCTCTGTTCAGCAATGACACGAACTTACTCAAGCATATTGAGGTCATCTTGTCGAGCAACTTCGGCATCCTCTTCGATATATGCAGTGACTCGGGGAGATGTGTGAATAAGATCACTCAGAAGAAGAACTTCTACACCATGGACCAAGAAAAAAGGTGTGTATCCCGTTGACCTGTTAGGAGTGGTTCGTAAACTCCATATTATGGACGGTAATTCATCCACTCAAGCCCCCGCAGCACGATGTAGTGGTGCTTCGAGTCTTGGTCGTAGGCATTGAAGAATTAAACCATTTCCCTTTTGACTTGTCCATTGGCTTGTGAATGTGAGACTGATGCAATATCAAGTCGGATCCCCTGTTCATTGCAGAATAAGACTAATTCTCCCATAGAAAAGTTACTCCCGTTGTCGGTAATAATACTATGTGGATATCCGAATCGGATGATCACGTCCTCGATGAACCTTTTGCTGTTGCTCCATCACAACTTGTGACGGATTTTGCCTCAATCCATTTTGTGAATTTATCCACTACCACAAGAAGGTGAGTGTATCCACTTTAAGCCTGCCAAAACGGTCCTACCATGTCAAGCCCCCAGGCTGCAAAAGGCCATGTAATCGGAATTGTTTCCAGCTTATCAGCCAGAACATGGGCTTGTTTGGCGTATTTTTGGCAACCTTTACACGTCTTGATCAGCCATTCAACATCTACCTTAGCTGTAAGCTAGAAAAATCTATGTCTTAAGGCCTTTGCCACGAAATATTTGGCTGTAGCGTGATGTCCGCATTCGCCTTTGTGAATTTCTCTTAGGATTTCCACGCCTTCTTCTGAAGAAACGCAATGCTGAAAAACCCCAAATGCACTCCGCTTATAGAGCTCACCCCCACCACTGTGTAGGATTTTACTCGTCGGACGATCTGTCGGCTCAGAACCTCGTCTTCGAGTAATTTTTTCTCTACCAAGGAATCAAGGTAGGGTTGGGTCTAGCTGGGAATTACAGCCAGAATTTCTATGAGTGGTGAGTTGGATTTGGTCGGATACTCCTCATCAACTCCTGTGATAGAGGAGAATTTTAAGTGCTCTAAAAAGCACCATCTGGGACCTATTTCTGTGCATATCCTATTCTTGATAGAGCATCTGCTTCCTCGTTTTATGCTTAGGGAATGTGTTGAACTTCAAACCCTTCGAACGATTTAGATGATTCATCCATGACGGCTTTGTAAGCGGCCATGTGTTTGTTAGCGTTGCAAATGTCGGATACTTGCTAAGCAACTAAATCCGAGTCTCTGTAACACATTAGTCAGCGAATGCCGATGTCTTTTGCAATTCAAATTCCATGTAGCGGTGCTTCATACTCAGCAATGTTGTTGGTCGCTGTGAAGTGGATCTGCAATACATAGAACAGTTTATCACCTAGGGGTGACTTAAGTACCACGCTAGCCCCCGAGCACCCGCACGCTTTCGACCCATCAAAGTGTAAGGTCCAAAACTCTGTCTCTAGGAGGTCTATATTTTCGAATGTCTCTATCCAATCAGCGACAAAGTCAGCAAGAATCTAGGACTAGATTGTTGTTCGTGGTTTGTACCTAATGTCAAAAGCCGCTAGCCTATTCCCCACTTAGCAACGCATCCTATGGCATCGCTGTTGTTGATTATGTCTCTTATTGGAGCTGTGCTCACTACGGTAATCTTGTTCCCTTGAAAATAGTGTCATAGCTTTCTAGATGCAAAGAACACACCATAGGCTAACTTTTTGTAATGAGGATACTTTTGCTTTGATTCAGTCAAGACCTCACTGAGATAGTAAGTCAGACACTACACCAAGTGTTCCTGTTTTTCTTTCGGCCGTTCCACCACCATGACGGCACTAACGACTCTGTTTTTCGCAGCTAAATATAACAACATCGACTCATGTGGCTCCGGTGCTGCAAGAATAGGGGTGGACGAAAGTACGACTTTTAGATCTTGTAGTGTAGCTTCAGCTTCATCAGTCCAGCCGAATGCCTTGGTCTTTTTCAAGAGCTTGTATAGTGGTGCGGCTCTTTCACTAAGCCCGCTTACAAACCGACTGGCTGCCGCAATGTAGCCAGTTAGTCTCTGTATGTCGTTCAGGCGAGTTGGCCTGGAAATATTGAGTATAGCCTTTATTTTGTCACGGTTCACCTCTATGCCTCTTTGAGACACGATGAAGCCTAACAATTTTCCGGCTGGGATTCCAAAGAAACACTTCTTCGGATTGAGCATTATGTTGTATTTTTGTAGATTGCTGAATGTTTCCTCCAAGTAAGAAATTAGTGTTTCCTTCTTTTTGGACATCACAACTATGTTGTTCATATATGCATGTACATTGCATCCGATTTGATCGTGGAAGCAATGCTGCATAGTGCGCTGGTACGTAGCTCCTGCTTTTTTGAGCCCAAAAGGCATCGTAACGTAGCATAAGATTCTGAAAGGCGTGATGAACGAAGTCTTTATTTTGTTTGACTCCTTCATCCGAATTTGGTGATATTCGGAATATGCGTCGAGAAAACATAGGAGTTCCGAGCCTGCTGTCGAATCAATCACTTGATCAATTCTAGGCAGAGCGAACAAATCTTTGGGATAAGCCTTCTTCAAGGTAGTATAATCAAAACACATACTTATATCAGTGGTGTCCTTTTTAGGGACCATTACAGGGTTGGCCGACCAATCAGTATGGATGACCTCTTCTTTGAATCCGGCTAACTCAAGCCTAGCTAGTTTATTAGCTATTGCTTTTCACTTTTCATCTCCAAAACATCATAAGGACTATTTCACGGGTTTAGTGTTTGGGTATACATTTAGACTATGCTCGGCAAGTTCCCTAGGTACTCTAGTCATGTCAGATGGTTTCCATGCGAAGATATCTTTATTAGCTTTGAGGAACTCGACGTTCGCACTTTCCTATGCACGGTCTAGACCTACACCTATCTGGGTCACCTTGGAGGGATCATCATCCTTCAACAGCGTCATCTTCGTATCTTCCGATGCCTTGAACTCTGGATTTAGCTTTGTCACCTCCTTCTTCGTTGCGGGCATCTCGGACGAGTCAATGTTCTTCTTGATCTTCTGGTACTCCTAGGCGTTCAATACGGCTTCAGCAAAGGTGGTGTTTCAATCCTTGCACTCTCTTACCTTCTTCGGGTCTCCCGAGATTGTGATGACACCATTGGGACCTAGAATTTTCATCATGTTATAAATGTAGTAGGGGCGAGCCATGAAGGCCTAGTAGGCTAGACGCCCGAAGATAGCATGATATGCGCTCTTGAATGGGACCACTTCGAAGGAAAATGATTCCGTCCGGTAGTTCTTTGGAGTTCCAAAGGTAATATCCAAAGTGATCTCTCCCAGGGAATTTGCTTGTCTTCCGGGGACAACTCCGTGAAAAGTCACAGAGTTGTGATTCAGCTGTGTTTCCAAGATCCTCATCCGGTGCAGTGTTTCGACGTAGATGATGTTGATGCTGCTGCCACCGCCCATGAGGGTCTTGGAGAACCCATAGCCGTCAATAAGTGGATTGATGACCAGAGCGTACTTTCCTCGCTTGTGTAATTTAGTTGGATGATCACTTTGGTCAAAACTGATTGTAACTTCTGACCAATTCAAAAATTGAGGAACAGGCGGAACAGTTGCGTTGAGCTCATGCATTACCGCCTTTTTGACCATAGCTGGTTGAGATCCGAGGAAGCAGACGTAAGTGTATTTCTTGGTTGGGAAGGTCTTTTTTCCATCCGACTTGGGATTTGAAGCTTCTGCTTCCTCCATGTCGGAATCTTCCTTGGTCTCTTTATCTTTGTCAGAATTTTTCTTTCCTTTTCGTCGCTTGGCCTTGTAGCCAACGAGTTCGTCTTTCTTGATGTTGTCGTTGAAACAACACTAAGAATTGGTGTGGGATGAGCCCCCGTTGCCGTACGGGTGATGCACACACGAATTATTGGCAATGTCGGCCCAAGAGTAGGTTTTACCAGGTTGCTGGTCTCCTCTACCTTGGACTCTGGAAGTTCCTCAGCCTCGTCCCTAACCGCCTCCGCGGCCTCCTCATCCTCCAGACCCAAAAGTTGCATTGACATATGCGGTTTCCAGATTGGGTTTCTCTTCCGAGGTGTTTTTGCGTTTTGCAGTTTGCTTCTTTGGTTGTTTTGCCGACTGTGGTACAACCAGCACATTCAACAGTCCCTCTGCATCATCATCGGCATCAGCGTACTTGCTTGCCGTCTCTATCATCTCTCCCAAATTAGTCACTTTGTCACACTTTAAGCGATGACGTAGTAAACCAATTGGGAGTCCTGCAATGAATGTTTCAATCGCAGTTTGATCATTTACTCCCTCATAGGAGTTTTGTGTCGATCCATCATCTGAGGTAATCCTGGCAAGTTTCTCTGGGTTTCTGGGTGCACCGCTATAGATCTCTGACCGTGTAGGGTCTCCTGCATGTTCCCTCGAAGTTTTGAAAGAAAGCACTTTGCATGTCATACCAGTTGTGGATGGTATTTTCCGGGAGTTCATTGAGCCATGATCGAGCCATTTTCCTTAGCATAAGAGGGAGATACAGGGTCGCAACCAAGATTTTTCCTCCTTTAGCGATGCAGTAGGCCTGGAAGAAATCCTGGAGCCAGGTGTCTGGCCGAGCTAGGTGTCTGGCCCAGCCCGGTGTCTGGCCGAGCCACACCATCGTAGGGCTGGATGTACCTTGATATGGCAAACCCTTCTGGAAAGTTTGTTTGTCATACATGCGGTCCGAAGCACTTTGGACCCACGTAGATCTTGTCTGACTCGTAGCGCCGTGCCTCAATGTTTGAGTTGATCCTGTTCCTGGCGTCACTTGGTGATAAGGCACGTTATCTTGATTGTTCACTGCGGATACGATGCCCATGAGCCAGACTCCTGCTTCTTCTGCCACCACCTCCACCACGGCGTCCCCTCTGGCTTCCCCCACGAGAGCCGCTATGGTGACTGCTTGGCGGAGAAGGTGGTGGTGAATTATTACCCCCAGCTGGGGCTTCAAGGTGACGGCCACCATGTCGGCTTGTTCCAGCGCGATGTTTGTCGTTTCTTCGTCCATCATTGCCATCATGGTGGCGTGGCTCAGCCGGACAGCCAGTGTGTCTAGGAGGGGGCATCCTTTGTCAGTCCCGCTCCCGACATTGAGCTTCTTCATCTTCCCTGCGATTATTCGAGTGTCGCCGAGGAGGTTGGACCATTGCTGCAACAACGTCTCGCTCTTCCGCTGGGGAAACATTGTGCCAGCTTCGTGCGGGTCTATGCCGCTGTCGTGAAGATCCAGTTCTTGAGTAATTATCTTCTCGAGGGTCGGAATGGTGATGCTGTTCCGGCTCGCGTCGGGGCCTTATGTCTTCGTGTCGAACCGTATTCGTGTGGCATTGGTCTAACTTGGAGACCAACTTTCCTCTACCGGACGTGGTGACCTTTTGTTGTTCTAGGCCCTTGTTGAGTAATTTCACACTCAGCCGGACCTGGTCTGGGCTTGGATTATTAGCCAGGAGATCTCGAGCCGTAGCAGCATTTTCCACCGGCGTATTATACACTCGGTTACCCTTGCTGGCGATCCGAGACTTCCCTATATCTCCTTCGAAAAGGGTTTTGTGAACTTTCAGGTTTCTATTGGCTAATTCAGGGCCGTTCCGGGTCTTCTGATGCTGCCGGGTGCTAGGCAAACCTGCATCTGTAATGCGCTTCTTCTCCTCAAGGATATTGGTTTCCTCAAGAAGTACTTGGCGATGCGCCTCTAGGGTCTGGACCCTGTCTTCCAACTCCGTAGGTGTAAGTTCCGCAACTGTTGGGATATGTGTAGTCAGCGCTTATCCAAGGAGTTTACGGGCACCAGGGCTAACCACGTGTCCATCCAATGGAGTATCTTTGGGATCATCTGGGATCAAGGCTCCATTTGAGTCTGCTTCGTAATCTTTGGTTATTACCTCCTCAATTGGGAGGTCCTTTCCTAGAGTCTTCTTCTTCTTCTTTGCCTTCTTGGCTGCACCGGTAGCAAAGATGGATTTGGGTCCGAGTCCTGGAGTTAGCCTTCTATCAGTACTCTCAGACATTTGGACGTTGGGATTATCCCCGAGATCCATGTCGTCTTATGGTTCTGGAGAGTTTGCTCCGGATCCTTCCTCCATGCTATTGTGCAGGCTTTGATCCATAGCTTATCCTTCTTCCACGGTCTTGAAGTTATATTCCTTGTCGTATTCCTTGGAGAACTTTCAGAAATCTGCCAACATCATGGAATCATCCGAAGATGCCGGTAAGTTGACGTTTGTTTCGATTGCCTCTAGCACCGAGTCGTTGTTGTCTCCAGCATCTGTAGAGCTTGATCTAGATCCAACGTATCCAACAAAGTGCGATGCGTGTGTCCTGAGGTAGTTGTAGCTCTCTTAGTGGGCTTCCTCAAAATGCTTAATGGTCTCAAGAATCTCATCCATGCTGGCTTTATGCAGCATCATGCGCCTCAACATGTGCCTCAGGAATGGTTGTCCTGCTCCAGTGTTGCAAGAGCTAGAGCTAGAGCTGTAGTTGCTTTGATCTTGCTGAGATTCGACCTCAACAGGGAGAGCCTCCTGAGATTCGATCTCTACGGGGAGACCTTCTTCAGATCCGATCTTCTCCACTATCTCCGCTTCAGGTGGGGGCTGGGTGGGATTAGGGTTTTCTGGGACCCGAAACTCTATCGCTTCAGCCAACAAAGTGGATCCAAAAAGTTCTCCCGCCTCTATCATCATTACTGGGGTGGGTTGGGCGGGTTCAGCGAAAATGAGATAGACGTCGATCTCGCCGAAAGACATGATGTTGTAGGTGGTCACAGGTTCCTGATACATTGCAAATGTATCTATAATTTTTGATGTTCCATGCTTGGTTTTATCCACTTTCTTGTGTTTTGTCCACACTTTGGAGTACTTTTCATATGATTTCTTGGACTAACCTATTAACAAGAGCCATAGTGCCAGCTGCCTATTTTCTGCTGTTTTTGGTTCCAGGAAAGTCAGAAAATGAATATTCTCGGAATTGGATGGGACAAAAGACAAAGTGCCTATTTTTCCGGAAGTCATCAGATGCCAGAATACGAGACAGAGAAGGGCTGGGGGCCAGCCACAGCACCTGGCCACACGACCAGGCCTGGCCCGTGCCAGGGGGTGGTCTGGCCGACCCCAGCACCCCCTCGGCCTCTCCTTCCGCCTATAAGATGCCCTCGGGACGAAAACCCTAAGGGTCCGATCAAAAATCCACGAAAGAGTCTGTAGCCGCCATCATCTCCATCCCTAGACCGGGAGGGATCCGAAGCTCTTCCCGGCACCCTGCCGGAGAGGGAAATTCACCCTGGAGGCCTTCTTCATCACCATGCAAGCCTCCGGTGTGATGCGTGAGTAGTTCATCCTTGGACTATGGATCCATGTAGTAGCTAGATGGCTGGTTCTCCTCCTTTGTGCTTTCATGTCTAGATCTCGTGAGCTTCGTTCATGATCAAGATCATCTATTTGTAATTCATGCATATTGTATTTGCGGGGATCCGATGGATATTGAGATGCTATTTCAGATTGATTATTGATTCTATCATGTCTTTGTTATTTGTGATCTTACATGGTTTCCGTTGTTAGTAGCTATCTTGGCCAAGTAGATGCTAGCAACTCCAAGAGTTAGTATTTATCCTCGATAGTGGGTTCATGCCTCTGGTAATCTGGGGAAGTGACATAAATCTCTAAGGTACTAGATGTTTTGTTGCTACTAGGGAGAAAACAACAATCCTTTGTTCATAGAACAATCATATTGTTTACTTTACACGCAATTCGTAAAGCAATAATCTGTTGCTTGCAACTTAATACTGTAGGGGGTTCGGATGATAACCTAAAGGTGGATTATTAGTCATAGATGCAGTTGGATGGCGGTCTATGTATAATGTTGTAATGCCCAATCAAGTTCCAAAGGATTCAAGATGATTAGTATATGCATGTATTTCTTTCTCGATGTTTGTCAATTGCCCCGCTATAATTTGTTCACCTAACATGTTATCTATCTTAAGGAGAGCCACCTCTAGTGAACTATGGATCCCGGTCCTTTCTTTTACCATCAATCTACAATCAACTGTTTACTACTTTGTGTTTACTTTTTGCAAACTATTGCTTCTTTCCATTCGATACTTTTAATCCTTTATTTTCCACAAAACACGGTGAGATTGACAACCTCATCGCAAGTTGGGGACAAAGTTCTCTGGTTGTGTTGTGCAGGTCTCCATGTTGCTACTAGCACCGGTAGTGCGCCCTGCCAAGGCTCAGCTAGCAACACCTTTGGGGTGTTTCCTTTCTCCTACTGGTTCGATTAAACCTTGGTTTCATAACTGAGGGAAACTTGCTGCTGTGCTCATCATACCTTCCTCTTGGGGTTCCCAACAAGCTCTACATCAACACTGAGCCATCAAGCATTTTTCTGGTGCTGTTGCCAGGGAGTCAAGGACATCTTCACAAGGGGAGTCCCTCATAACCAATCTCTTTACTTTGTTATTTTTGTTTTGCTTAGTTTCTTTTTTCTTTGTTTGCTTGTTTCTTTATCAAAAACACAAAAAAATAGTTTTACTAGTTTTCTTTCTTATTTGAAAACCCAAAAAAATGACTACTCTTGAAAACACTAAGTTGTGTGACTTCACTAGCACCAACAACAATGATTTTATGAGAACACCTATTGCTCCACCTGTGCCTGAAGATACTTTCTTTGAGATAAAACCTGCTTTACTAAATCTTGTTATGAGAGAACAATTTTCCGGTATTGGTAATGAAGATGCTGCTGCCCATCTAAATAACTTTGTTGAACTTTGTGAGATGCAAAAGCATAGGGATGTAGATGGTGATATTATTAAGCTGAAATTGTTTCCTTTCTCTTTGAGAGGAAAAGCTAAAGAATGGTTGAATTCCTTAACTAGGAATAGTATTGATTCTTGGACTAAATGCAAAAATGCTTTCATTGGAAAATACTATCCTCCTGCTAAGATTATATCTATGAGAAGTGAAATAATGAAGTTTAAACAATCTGATAATGAGCATGTTGCTCAAGCTGGGAAAGAATGAAATCTTTGGTAAAGAATTGTCCCACTCATGGACTGACTGCTTGGATGATTATCCAAACCTTTTATGCAAGATTGAACTATTCTTCAAGGAACCTATTGGATTCTGCTGCTGGAGATACCTTTATGACCATCACTTTGGGTGGTACAACAAAACTTCTGGACAATATGATGGTTAATTATTCTAAATGGCATACTGAGAGAGCTCCACAAGGTAGGAAGGTAAATTCTGTTGAGGAAACCTCCTCCTTGAGTGATAAGATTGATATTATTATGTCTATGCTTGTTAATGGGAAAGCCCATATTGATCCAAATAATGTTCCTTTAGCCTCTTTGGTTGCTCAAGAAGAGCAAGTTGATGTGAACTTCATAAGAAATAACAATTTTGGCAACAATGCTTATGGTAATAACAATTATAGGCCCTACCATCGTAATAATACTTATGGCTATAATGGTAAACCTGGAGTACCTAGTGAAGGAAGAATTTTAGAAGTTGAAAGAGCCACTAAAAACTTCATGCAAATGCAATATGAGCAAAATAAACTATTTACTAAAACTATGGAGGAACAATCTACCATTTTGAAAAACATTAGCCATCAACTTGAGAGTCTAAATAGGGAAATTCCTAGCTTACAATTGAAACTTTCTAATGCTGAGAGGAATATATCATCTTTGTCTGAAGCTCAATCTTCATTGATTAATAAAATGGCTGCTAAACCTGAAACTAATGATAATCCCTTTGCAGCTACTAATGCTATACAAGTAAGAATTGATGAAAATGTTAGACTATTAGCTGAATTACATGCTAAGTGGGAAAGAGAAGATGAAATTGCTAGAAACATTAGTGTTTCTAGTATCACTACCACTAGTGTTGAGGCTAGTAATAGTTCCACTACTCTAGATGATAAATTTGATTTTGATCTTGATGGTTGCAATATCTCTGAAGTTATTAAGTTCCTACAAAAGCTTGCTGAAAGTCCTAATGCTAGTGCTATGAACATGGCCTTACAAAACACATTACTGATGCTCTCATAAAGATTAAAGAAGAAAAGATGAAACATAAAGCTTCTATTGCTACAAAACAAGAAGATGGTTGGGAACCCATCATTAATATGAAAGTAAATGACTATGATTTCAAAGCTTTATGTGATCTTGATAGTAGTGTTTCTATTATGCCTATAAGGATTTATGATATGCTTGATTTACCTCCACTTGAAGATTGTTATTTGAATGTCCCACATGATGATAATGCTAAAAATAAACTAATGGGGAGTCTTAATGATGTCCTTATTATGGTTAACAATGCCTATGTCCCCGTTGATTTCTATGTTTTGGATGTTGAATGCAATGCTTCTTGTCCTATTACTTTGGGAAGACCTTTTCTTAGAACTGTCGGTGCCATTATTGATATGAAAGAAGGCACCATTAAATATCAACTCCCACTCAAGAAAGGTATAGAACAATTCACTAAGAAGAGAGAGAAGATTTCTTTTGCTTCTCCTATTAAAACAAAATTTTGTCTTAATGCTTCTTCATTTTAGAATACTTGATTCTTTCTTGCTTCTTATGCCTAACTTAAAGGCGTTAAAGAAAAGTACTTATTGGGAGATAACCCAAAAGTTTTAGATGAGTCTTAGAAGTTATTACTTCAGTAATAACCGCTCCTTATCCTTTTTATTTGCTTTTTGTGCCAAGAGTAACCTCTAATGAGAGAGAAGTAATGATTGGGAAAGTTGCTGTCCCGAAACAGATTTCTGTGCTTCACCGTAAAAATGCGTGTAAAATCTCTGAATGTCTTTTTGAGGCGTGAATTTTTATGCTTCTGCCTAAGGTTGTTATTTAACTTTAGTTAGTTCAACACTTTTTGATTTGAGCAACAGAAGGTCTTCGAAAAAATTCGTCTTTACCTGCTGGTCTGTTTTGACAGATTTCTGCCATTTTCTGCATTTGCTTCTTGTTGGTTCCTTTTTCAGTTCTTTTGGGGAATTGAGATTTTTTAGGAAAGTTCTAAAGTAGCTAGTGTTCTAATGGGAGTTTATTTGGTGTTAGAACTGAACCTTAAGACTTATTTATCTTGAGTGCACTAATGTTGCTAATAAAGATTGTGTGAAGTTTTGTATGAAGGAAAAATTTCAGGTGTATGGAAGGAATGAGTAATGAGATGAAGGATGGACTAAAGCTCAAGCTTGGGGATGCCACGCATGTCACCCCAAGAAATATCCAAGAAGTACAAGCGTCAAAGCTTGGGGATGCCCAAGGCATCCCCTTCTTCATCAATAAAAATCCCAGGTTTCTTCCAAACGCTTCATTTTTATTGTTTCATGCACAGTTGTGTTGTTCTTGGAGCGTCTTCTTTTTCGTTTTCGTTTTGGTTTTTCGTTTGCTTTTGTTTGCTTAGTTTTCTGAATAAATTGGTTGGACCCCCTCTTTCATACATTGGTTTTCAAATAGTTTGGTTTGGTTTGGAAAAGAGTAGGAAAGTTCATGCTTATGTGGTAAAGAGAGCTTGTTTTTGACTGTGGCCTATGCTTTGTCATGCCATGCTTGATATTGTTTTGGCTTTATGCTTAGTATTCTTTGCTGCAGCATGACTTCTAATAAACAATTGAGATTGCTTAATGTGCCTTGGATGAATCATGCGTTGTTTTAGCATATTAAAGCATAGTATAGTGGTATTATGCTTTGATGCTTTATTTGGGTTGACTTGGTGCATGCTAACACCATGTTATGACTATCTCAAGTCACCACAAGCCTTTATGATCCTTTACTTTTCAACTTGTAGTATCACTTTATGCTTTGATCAATGATGTTTTGTCGCTCTGCATGATTATGGCCATTATTGCTCTCTTAGTTTGTCGCTCCTAGTCTTTTGCTAGCCTCCACAACCAAGTATGAGTTCCACTCATGCATCCAACTCCTTAAACCAAGTTATTCCAAAGAGTCCACCTTACCTACCTACTAGCTTATTATATTCCAAGTATATTCATTCTTTCGTTTACCTTCCAAATTAAACTTGTTATGAGAAAACTAGTGATTAAAGCTCTCACGAACTTGATGGCACACTTTACTTTTTTGCATCTAATAAACTTGAACTATTGGGTCCTTCTTTGTTGCATATATGCTTGCACTTTATAAGTTGAAATTATCATAAGCATGTATCATGGGGAACGCTTTCAACATTGCACCTGTACTTTGTACCCCGTTGATATCATGTTCTTTTGCTTATGGATCCCGACGGTGTGAAATAAAAGTGGAACTTGTAAGATCATGGAGTTTGTATGTGTGTTAGAGAAACGCCTGGGCCGCTAGCCTAAGCATGCATAATCATGATGGAAACTTGCAGCATCACCATAATGAGCACTCTATGAAGCACCCTCAATAAAAACCTATGCAAATAGCAAATAAAAAGATCGTTGAGATGCTCATTGTCTGCTTGCCTTGTCATTTTGATTATGGGATAGCTCTTGTATCATGTGCAAGGGGTACCCCGTTGGCGGTTCTTTATGATACATATGTACTTACAATGACAAGAGCTTACTTGTGACTAAAGTTGAGTAGCATGAGGTTCAGTCTTCATAAGTAAGGGGCATGAGATTTCGGTTTATAACTTGTCAAGCATATCCTGTTAGTTGTGTCACTTTAACCTTAATCACCTTCAAGATGCTTATGATAGGGGCAATGAGAGCTGAAAGCTATTAAGTACCATAATTTTTGGAAGCTCTTTATGAGACCTGAATCCCTACTTCATTCTATGAAGGCCTTTCTTTTACTTTTATGTTGAGTCTCCACCTTCTATCTTTATGCACCTACTTTGAGAGCATAGTGTCCATTCTTAGTTCTATGTGCATTGTCCCAAGACTTGTTGATTATTGCATAACCTTGATATTGCTTATTTTAAACTATTTGTATCTAGTCACTCTTATGAACTTTGAAGGTGTCCTATGCATTTATGTTTGCTACTCTATGAGGGACAAACTGAATATTATTATGCTATGTTTTCTTTATGTGAAACAAACAAACGTCTTGCAAAGCATTGTTATTCATGATTCTTTTGTTTGTGCCTTTTCATGTTGCATCATAGTTTCTTTCTCTTATTGGTAGAACTTTTTCTTTCATGTTATGATTGAAGTACTATGATCCCAGCTTTGAATGTTTTACAAATACTTTGATCAAGTCTTTGATGGTGCATGTCACCTCAAAAATTATTCTTTCTTTTTATCACTTACCTACTCGAGGACGAGCAGGAGTTAAGCTTGGGGATGTTGATACATTGCAAATGTATCTATAATTTTTGATGTTCCATGCTTGGTTTTATCCACTTTCTTGTGTTTTGTCCACACTTTGGAGTACTTTTCATATGATTTCTTGGACTAAGCTATTAACAAGAGCCACAGTGCCAGCTGCCTGTTTTCTGCTGTTTTTGGTTCCAGGAAAGTCAGAAAATGAATATTCTCGGAATTGGACGGGACAATATCCAAAGTGCCTATTTTTCCGGAAGTCATCAGATGCCAAAATACGAGACGGAGAAGGGCTAGGGGCCAGCCACACCAACTGGCCGCGCGTCCAGGCCTGGCCCATGCTTGGGGGTGGTCTGGCCAACCCCAGCACCCCCTCGGCCCCTCCTTCCGCCTATAAGATGCCCTCGGGACGAAAACCCTAAGGGCCCGATCAAAAATCCATGAAAGAGTCTGTAGCCACCGTCATCTCCATCCCTAGATCGGGAGGGATCTGAAGCTCTTCCCGGCACCCTGCCGGAGAGGGGAATTCACCCTGGAGGCCTTCTTCATCACCATGCAAGCCTCTGGTGTGATGCCTGAGTAGTTCATCCTTGGACTACGGATCCATGTAGTAGCTAGATGGCTGGTTCTCCTCTTTTGTGCTTTCATGTCTAGATCTTGTGAGCTCCGTTCATGATCAAGATCATCTATTTGTAATTCTACATGTTGTGTTTGCGGGGATCCGATGGATATTGAGATGCTATTTCAGATTGATTATTGATTCTATCATGTCTTTGTTATTTGTGCTCTTGCATGCTTTCCGTTGTTAGTAGCTATCTTGGCCAAGTAGATGCTAGCAACTTCAAGAGTTAGTATTTATGCTCGATAGTGGGTTCATGCCTCTGGTAATCTAGGGAAGTGATAGAAATCTCTAAGGTACTAGATGTGTTGTTGCTACTAGGGAGAAAACAACAATCCTTTGTTCATAGAACAATCGTATTGTTTACTTTACACACAATTCGTAAAGCAATAATCTGTTGCTTGCAACTTAATACTGGAGGGGGTTCGGATGATAACCTGAAGGTGGATTATTAGTCATAGATGCAGTTGGATGGCGGTCTATGTATAATGTTGTAATGTCCAATCAAGTTCCAAAGGAGTCAAGATGATTAGTATATGCATGTATTGCTTTCTCGATGTTTGTCAATTGCCCCGCTGTAATTTGTTCACCCAGCATGTTATCTATCTTAAGGAGAGCCACCTCTAGTGAACTATGGATCCCGGTCCTTTATTGTACCATCAATCTACAATCAACTGTTTACTACTTTGTGTTTATTTTTTGCAAACTATTGCTTCTTTCCATTCGATACTTTTAATCCTTTATTTTCCACAAAACACGGTGAGATTGACAACCTCATCGCAAGTTGGGGACAAAGTTCTGTGGTTGTGTTGTGCAGGCCTCCATGTTGCTACTAGCACCGGTAGTGCGCCCTGCCAAGGCTCAGCTAGCAACACCTTTGGGGTGTTTCCTTGCTCCTACTGGTTTGATTAAACCTTGGTTTCATAACTGAGGGAAACTTGCTACTGTGCTCATCATGCCTTCCTCTTGGGGTTCCCAACGAGCTCTACATCAACACTGAGCCATCAGTTCCCTAGCCAGAATCCAAGTCTCATCGAGAAGGACAAGAGAGATGTCGCTGGCGTAGAGGACCCGACCAACAACGATTGTCTCGCCGATTCCGATTCATGCAGATTCCGCCCATAACAAAGATCTGAAACTCACCTGCCCCATGGTGGGCGCCAACTATCGTCGGATTAAAGACATGTACGCCGAGAGGGGTTACTCGAGGAGTGTGGAGAAATGGGGTGTGAGGTGATGGTATTCTGGGACAATGATCACACAAGCTTTACCCAGGTTCGAATCTGTCGGCTTTGGATGAATCCTACTCCTGCTATCAATCTAGTAATACGGCATAGCCAGAATATGGGTTACAAGGGTTTCGCCTGTGCGAGTTGAGATTGTAGAATATTGGGTTGCCCTAAAGGCTAGTCCCTAGGACGTCTTATATATATATCTGGCCTAGGTTTAGACGAAAGACCTATCTGGCTACGACTAAGAGTCGGTTACAGAGTACATCTTGGACCACAAGTAACTAAACATGCCTAAGTTGGTAAGTCTTCTGGGCCTTCCTGTAGCCGGATGGACCTCCGTCTCTTCTGCCTGACTGGGCCACTCGTCGAGCAAATCTCTAATTCGAAGTGGGCCACCCTGGTTAGCAAGTCATAGTTGATATACCCAGAAAGTATATCCCTAAGACACGCCACAAAGGCCACACAACCATCTAGGGTTCCAAGAACCCAAGAGGGACAATCTTCTTGATTTTACCAACCAAATCCTCTGTAGAGCACTCAAACTGATGTACCTAATGCAATGGCAAGTCCTTCACTCTCAAATTCCACCAAAGCTATAAAAGCTATTGGGAGAATAAGAGAGGAAGAACACAAGAGGAAATCCACAAAAGAAACCCCAAGATCTGGATACCAAGATGTTCCCCTCACATAGAGGAGAGATGGATTGGTGGAGTTGTAGATCTAGATCTTATCTTTCAAATCCCCCAACAAGATTCAAGGAATATAGGAGGGATTGAGAGTATTTGCAAGCTCTTGAAGGTAGAAACAATGGAGGAGAGAGAGAGCAAGCAACAAGCCCCTTGGGGAAGAAGGGGGCCTTTTATAGGTCCCCGACAACAACTAGACGTTGCAGACCACTTATCTCGGAGTTTCCGGCGTTCAGGGCCAGAGTCTCAGGCCCCCAGGACTGGAGTCTCCGGGGTCTAGACTTTGGCCAGGACTCCAGGCAGCCTCTAGACGCTCTTTGTACACCCCCCGGAGTCTGGGCTGGAATTTGTGATGGAGTCTCCAGGGTGCGAACCCCAGAGTCTCCGACACTCACAAAACTGGCAGAAACATCGATACAAAAAAATCATAACTTTTGCATTCAGACTCCAATTTTGATGATCTTGGGCTCATTTCGAAAGGAAAACAAGCTCTACAAGATTATGTAGGGAACCATCATAGTCCAGCAAGGTAGGATAGAACCTAATGATGAAAGGTTTAACCTATCTATAAAAGACAAACCGGTAAAACCTCCAACATCGAAAATGCAATAGAGAATGCATATGAAATCCGTTTTCGATGAACTTGAGCTTGTCATGGAGATTAACACAAGCTCTAAATCCTCTCATGTATAAGAACCAAGAAAGATGATGCCAAGTATGCAAATGTTTGAGCTCTCTTTGAAGGATATGATCAAGTTACTCACTCGAGAGCCCCTCTTGATAATACGGTTATCTATCCTAAACCCGGTCTCCCAATAACAACATGAGACCGGCAAAAGGGAAAACCTATCAAGATAATACCTTTGCCTTGACCAATCCACTTGAGCTTGATGTAGACAATATTGTCTTTGTCAAGATGGACACCTTTCTTGATTGATCTTCCTTGAGCATGAATGATGAATACTTGAAACATGCTCCCCCATACACCATGGGGAAACCTCTTCTTTGACCTTGTCTCCATCGATCCATGAGCACCGAGGATGGCACGCTTCAAGCATGAGATCTTCTAGAGATAGCGCATCTTGAGATTGCACAACATTTCTTCTAACTCCAATTGGATGATGTCTTGGAGATACACATGAGGAACTCCATCTACTTATTCAAGACACACTTGATCTTCTTTTCTTTATTCTTCTTTTTCTACAAGATAATAATAGGCCCAAAGCCCTTGGACAATGCTTCTTATTAATTTCTTCTACCTTGAAGCCAACACATGCTCCAAGCAATGCCAATGGAAAATTACTACAAGTGCAACTTAATGCAAACATTAGTCCATAGAGATTGTCATTAATTACCAAAACCACACATGGGGGTCCACATGCTCTTTCAATCTCCCCCATTTTGGTAATTGATGACTATCCCTTTGAGAGGGTTTATATAAGGAATTTTAACGAATAAAATGGTAGCACAAATATAAAATACTACACAAGTATGTGATATTGGTACCACCACCATATATAGAGAAAACTCCCCCACAATCTATGCATGTGTGATGAACTTGAATTTCATTACATATATTGCCAATCATAAACATTGGTGGAGTTTCCTCTATATAAACCACATGCTAAGCAACAACAAGATGCAAGAGCATGACAAGAAAATGCTGAAGAACAAACTCAAGCATAGACCAACTTCCCTTCAACCCTCTAAAACTTGTCCCCCATTGGCATCGATTGCCAAAATGTGTGAAAAGTTCTAGAAGGACAATATAGTGATAATTCCTCCAAAGGTGTGCATTTGCACATATCCAATGATGAATACTTGGGAGGAACTAGAACTATATTGAGAACCTGAAGATTGCCAAAGTAAATAAAAATAAAAGAAGCATCAAAAAATGACGCAAGCAATCACAAGATCCGACAAACCAATTGAAAAAACAAATGAGATCAAATAGAAACAACAAGATATTATTATACGATTAAAAGAGTTTTAAATACAAATAGAGAAGCTCCCCAAGATTTTTTCACAAATAGAATAGTTGCATTTGATTACATAATGCATAAATTTGGAATCCTTGTTCCCCATGAGCATTTAAAACACAACAAATGAGAAAGAAGACAAATGAGCATTATGAAATGAATTGGGGGAGCTCCCCAAGGATTATGCACCAATTATGATAATTAAATTTGGTAACAAAGTGCATAATCATGGAATCCTCACTCATCCAAATTCATTTAACAATACACGGTATGAGAGAACAACTATGAGTGCCCAAAGATGCAAATACAAGAAACAAGCAATCATTGGCAAATTAATTTGGAAGCCACCGAAGAATCAAAAAGAAATAGAAACGTGGTCGCCAAGGAATAAAATCTCAATGAAAAATATCTTATCTTAAGTGTATATGTTTCTAAGTGGAAAACATCACAAAGACATATGCCCATAAGGAAACAAGCACACAAAAGGAAGATGGACAAGAAAGCACATGAAAACCAAAATGAAGTCACAACATATACCAATAAGATTTTTGCTTGAAAGCATGGCCAAAGGCACAAAATTACCTTATTGTTCATTAATTAGCTTTAAACACCAACACACTACATATATTACAACTATCACCAATGGAAAAGGAGATAGTTGGAATATATGGAGAAAGTCAACAAGAACCACAAAGGAAAAAATAACTTGGAAAGTCTCACTATTTCACATGAGAGACTTTGAGGAAAATATAGACAATGGAATTGCTAGATTGACATATTAGGTATTGATGAATCATATGTATGATTTTGTATAGTCCCTCTAATATGCACTCATCTAAATTTACTCACATTTGCAATAAGAGTTTCTAATAATACCAAAACACAAACAACAATATTTGCAATTACAAGAGAGATCATGCAACGAAGCAACCTACAAGTGGTTGGAAACAATATGTGTATGCATGAGTAAGGGATACTTGTTACTGAGATATAATTGGTAGGATGTAGAGGATAATAATTCATTGATCATCCTAGCTTGTATCCATTGGACATGTAGACACTACTTCTTCCTTATTTGAGAGACAAGTATCCAATATCACCAATGTACACAAATGGGAAAATCACTACTTACCTATATTAAATGAAACACAAGAGAAAGCCAATAAAATCAAATGACCCAAAAGAGGCAAGGAAGACACATGAGTCAACACAAACAAACAATACCAATGTAAATATGATCAATAAATTCTACCATATATAAAGTACCAATTATCCAATTACAAGAAGTATAGGAATAATTTTCCCAAGGTAGCTTGCGAGAAAATCTAAGATCATATTCACACTAAGAAGCATATAACAAAGTATAAGAATTCAACTTGATGCTTCGAAAGAGATTCTTGGTAGCTTCTAATAGTTACAGCATAACTAGTGATTAGAGTGACTTGAAGCTAATGGTTTCCATGAGGATATAGGGATCCAAATATGAGAATGCACATACCAAGAAACATTCTCACAAACAAGATCCAAAAGATGAGAAACAAAGGCATTCAAGCAAATTTGAACTTGTTTGAGCAAATGTGTCACATAGGAGCTAGATAATTATCAATATGAATTCTATGTGACACGACCTTGAATTTTCACATTTTCTAGGCTTGTAATATGCACTAAGTATATGACTACCCCATAATGTGATAACCATAAATCTTAACACGAGGCAACAATATCTAAAATAGAGATAATTAATGGACACTATAGAACTTAAATTTATCATGAGGATGACATACCACATAGAGATTGGATAATCTTGCAATATCACTACTAAGTGGTATTCCTCATGTACACACATTTTTAGGATTTTGGAATTCCCAAGCATAACACTCCCCTAAAATGGGATAGTCCATTAATTCCAAAAGGTTACCAATTGAATTTAATAATGGCTCCAACACAAGAAACAAACATACATGGTGTGTAAACCAAAAAATAAGTAAGTGGTAAGCACAACATATACAAAAACATACAAGGTACAAAACCAACACATGCATAAGGGGCGATTAACTTTCAATGTAATGAGTTAATCACATGTTACCGCAAGGAGGAACAATGGAAATATAATAGAGGCAATATAATGCACATGACTTGGCTTGACAAATATAATAGATGAAGATCCCTCAATTCTTCATGATGAAACCAAGTCTCCATTGTCCTCCAAAATCACATATTGATCAAGTTTTGGCTTGTTGGTCCCCAACCAAGTTGGGTCCTAAGAAGTTAGTCACAATAAGCTTGGCAACCCAAATGGTTCTTTTCTTGACACCACACTGAGCACCAAAAAATTTGGCAAACACATTGTCAACCTCATCCTTAAAAAGAGAATAAGCATCATCAATCAAGATAGGGTTAGATGAGAATATACCAATAGTGCATGAGGAAGAAATGTGCCCCTTTTCATGACAAATGTAGCAAGTTCTTGTCTTGCTATCTTTCTTCTTAGGTGATGCCTCAACTTGAGGAAGATCTCAAGTTGTCCTCTTAGGAAGAGTCCCATATCTAACTTGACGAAGATATTGATGCCGCTTCCCTTGTTGCTTCATACTAAGAGGCTTCTTATTCAATGGGCAAGATCTAACATGATGCCCTTCTTACTTGCACTTGAAGCAAACAATGTTGGCCGAATTATTTACTTTATCTTGGCCATTCTTCTTGTTGCCTGATGGCCCAAAATATATCGAGCTCGTTGGAGAACCCCAAGAGGAAGGTATGATGAGCACAGCAACAAGTTTTCCCTCAGTATGAAACCAAGGTTTAATCGAACCAGTAGGAGCAAGGAAACACCCCAAAGGTGTAGCTAGCTGAACTTTGGCAGGGCACACTACCGGTGCCAGCAGCAACATGGAGACCTGCACAACACAACCACAAAACTCTATCCCCAACTTGCGATGATGTTATCAATCTCACCGGTTTTGCTGAAAACAAAGGATTAAATGTATCGAGTGGAAGAAAGTAATAGTTTGCAGAAAGTAAACACAAAGTAGTAAACCGTTGATTGTAGATTGATGGTAAAAGAAAGGACCGGGGTCCATAGTTCACTAGAGGTGGCACTCCTTAAGATAGATAACATGCTGGGTAAACAAATTACAGCGGGGCAATTGACAAACATCAAGAAAGCATACAAGCATATACTAATCATCTTGACTCCTTTGAGATTCGATTAGGCATTACAATATTATACATAGACCGCCATCCAACTACATCTATGACTAATAATCCACCTTCAGGTTATCATCCGAACCCCCTCCAGTATTAAGTTGCAAGCAACAGATAATTGCATTACGAACTGCGTGTAAAGTAAACAATACGATTGTTCTATGAACAAAGGATTGTTGTTTTCTCCCTAGTAGCAACAACACATCTAGTACCTTAGAGATTTCTATCACTTCCCCAGATTACCAGAGGCATGAACCCACTATCGAGCATAAATACTAACTCTTGGAGTTGCTAGCATCTACTTGGCCAAGATAGCTACTAGCAATGGAAAGCATGCAAGATCACAAATAAAAAAGACATGATAGAATCAATAATCAATCTGAAATAGCATCTCAATATCCATCGGATCCCCGCAAACACAACATGCAGAATTACAAATAGATGATCTTGATCATGAACGGGGCTCACAAGATCTAAACATGATAGCACAAAGGAGGAGAGCCAGCCATCTAGCTACTACATGGACCCGTAGTCCAGAGATGAACTACTCACGCATCACACCGGAGGCTTGCATGATGATGAAGAAGGCCTCCAGGGTGAATTCCCCTCTCTAGCAGGGTGCCGGGAAGAGCTTCAGATCCCTCCCGATCTAGGGATGGAGATGACGGCGGCTACAGACTCTTTCGTGGAATTTTGATCGGGTACTTAGGGTTTCCGTATCAGAGGCAATATATAGGTGGAAGGAGAGGCCGAGGGGGTGCCTGGGGCGGCCAGACCACCCCCTGGCGTGGGACAGGCCTGGCCGCACGACCAGGTGGTGTGGTCGGGCCCCAGCTCCTCTCCCTCTCGTATTCTGGCTCTAGGTGTCCCTCGGTGAAAAACTGACTTTGGTTTTTGTCCCGTCCAATTCCGAGAATATTCATTTTCTGACTTTCCTGGAACCAAAAACAGTAGAAAACAGGCAGTTGGCACTGTGGCTCTTGTTAATAGGTTAGTCCAAGAAATCATATGAAAAGTACTCCAAAGTGTGGACAAAACACAAGAAAGTAGATAAAACCAAGCATGGAACATCAAAAATTATGGATACGTTAGCAACATATCAACATCCCCAAGCTTAACTCCTACTCGTCCTCGAGTAGGTAAGTGATAAAAAGAAAGAATAATTTTTGAGGTGACATGCACCATCATAAAATTGATCAAAGTACTTGTAAAACATTCAAAGCTGGGATCATAGTACTTCAATCATAAAGACAAAGTTCTAGCAATAAGACAAAGAAACTATGTTGCAACATGAAAAGGCACAAACAAAAGATTAATGAATAACAATGCTTTGCAAGACGTTTGTTTGTTTCACGTAAAGAAAACATAGCATAGTGGCATTCATATTATCCCTCATAGAGTAGCAAACATAAATGCATAGGACACCTTCAAAGTTCATAAGAGTGACTAGATACAAATAGTTTAAAATAAGCAATATCAAGGTTATGCAATAATCAACAAGTCTTGGGACAATGCACATAGAACTAAGAATGGCCACTATGCTCTCAAAGTAGGTGCATAAAGATAGAAGGTGGAGACTCAACATAAAAGTAAAAGAAAGGCCTTCATAGAATGAAGTAGGGATTCAAGTCTCATAAAGAGCTTCCAAAAATTATGGTACTTAATAGCTTTCAGCTCTCATTGCCCCTATCATAAGCATCTTGAAGGTGATTAAGGTTAAAGTGACACAACTAACAGGATATGCTAGACAAGTTATAAACCGAAATCTCATGCCCCTTACTTATGAAGACCGAACCTCATGTTACTCAACTTTAGTCACAAGTAAGCTCTTGTCATTGTAAGTACATATGTATCATAAAGAACCGCCAACGGGGTACCCCTTGCACATGATATAAGAGCTATCTCATAATCAAAATGACAAGGCAAGCAGACAATGAGCATCTCAACGATCTTTTTATTTGCTATTTGCATAGGTTTTTATTGAGGGTGCTTCATAGAGTGCTCATTATGGTGATGCTGCAAGTTTCCACCATGATTAGGCACGGCTTAGGCTAGCGGCCCAGGCATTTCTCTAACACACATACAAACTCCTTGATCTTACAAGTTCCACTTTTATTTCACACCGTCGGGATCCATAAGCAAAAGAACATGATATCAACGGGGTACAAAGTACATGTGCAATGTTGAAAGCGTTCCCCATGATACATGGTTCTGCTAACTTAACCTTATAAAGTGAAAGCATATACACAACAAAGATGGACGCAATGGTTCAAGTTTATTAAGGGCAAGAAAAGTAAAGTGTGCCATCAAGTTCGTGAGAGCTTTAATCACTAGTTTTCTCATAACAAGTTTAATTCGGAAGGTAGATAAAAACATGAATATACTTGGAATAGCATATGCTAATAGGTAGGTATGGTGTACTATTTGGAATAACTTGGTTTAAGGAGTTGGATGCATGAGTGGAACTCATACTTGGTTGCGGAGGCTAGCAAAAGACTGGGAGCGACAAACTAAGAGACCAATAATGGCCATAATCATGCAGAGCGACAAAACATCATTGATCAAAGCATAAAGTGATACTACAATTTGCAAACTAAAGTATCATAAAGGCTATGGTGACTTGGGATAGTCATAACATGGTGTGAGCATGTGCCAAGTCAACCCAAATAAAGCATCAAAGGAGAATACCACAATACTATGCTTTAATATGCTAAAACAACGCATGATTCCTCCAAGGCACATTAATCAATCTCAATTGTTTATAACAAGTCATGGTACAGCAAATAATACTAAGCCTAAAGCCAAAACAATATCAAGCATGGCATGACAAAGCATAGGCCACAGTCAAAAACAAGCTCTCTTTACCACTTAAGCATGAACTTTCCTACTCTTTTCCAATCCAAACCAAACTATTTGAAAACCAATGTATCAAAGAGGGGGTCCAACCAATTTATTCAGAAAACTAAGCAAACAAAGCAAACGAAAAACCAAAATGAAAATGAAAAAAGAAGACGCTCCAAGAACAACACAACTGTGCATGAAACAATAAAAATGAAGCGTTTGGAAGGAACGTGGGATTTTTATTGATGAAGAAGGGGATGCCTTGGGAATCCCTAAGATTTGACGCTTTTACTCCTTTGATATTTCTTGGGGTGACATGCGTGGCATCCCCAAGATTGAGCTTTAGTCCATCCTTCATCTCATTACTCATTCCTTCCATACACCTGAAATTTTTCCTTCATACAAAACTTCACACAATCTTTATTAGCAACATTAGTGCACTCAAGATAATAGGTCATTAGGTTCAGTTCCAACACCAATAAAACTTCCATTAAAACACTAGATACTGTAGCACTTCCCTCAAAAAGCTCAATTTCCCAAGAGAACTCAAAAAGGAACCAACAAGAAGCAAATGCAAATAAAGGCAGAAATCTGTCAAAACAGACCAGCAGGTAAAAACCAATTTTGTCGAAGACCTTCTGTTGCTCAAATCAAAAAGTGTTGAACTAATGAAAGTTGGATAACAACCTGGGTCAGAGGCACAAAAATTAACGTCTCAAAACAACGTACAGAGATTTTACACGAATTTTTAAGGTGAAGCATAGAAATCTCGGGACAACAACTTTCCCAATCATTACTTCTCTCTCATTAGAGGTTACTCTTGGCATAAAAAGCAAATAAAAAGGATAAGGAGCGTTTATTACTGAAGTAATAACTTCCAAGACTCATCTAAAAGTTTTGGGTTATCTCCCAATAAGTACTTTTCTTTAACGCCTTTAAGATAGGCATAAGAAGCAAGAAAAAGAATCAAGTGTTCTCAAATGAAGAAGCATTAAGATTAATACCAAAAATATCTTCAACAAGGAAAGGTATCTCATCCAAATAAGTTCTATAGGATCCTCTCTCAATGCTCTTTGGTCCACTATTTTCATCAAACGGGTTTTTGGGAACAATCCAATTAAGATTCTTTTCTATGGCTTCGTGCATTGCTACAAGTTTAAAGGGTATTGGTATCTTAGTTTCCTCCCCATTAGGCTCGGTTTTGTTCATCTTTTCTCATGTACCAATAACATCTACACATGAGCCTAGCATATTAAAACATTCAAAGACTTCTCTAGCTTCCTTGGCAACATCATAGAATTCCTTAAGCAAAGTTTCTAGAATAAAATCCCTCTTTTCAGGGTCCTCAATTTCTTTAAGTTTAAGAAACATTACTTGCATTAAGGGGTTAAGGTTAACAAACCTAGCTTCCAACATGTGAACTAAAGAAGCTGCAGCAATTTCATAGTTTGGAGCAAGTGCTGCAAGGGATCTATCCTCAATGTCCTCATGCTTACTAACATGATTAAAGAATTCTTCAATATTATCTTCTCCAATTAAAGTACCACTACCTATTGAAAGGTCTTTAAGGGTGAATTTAGGGATCAACATGGTGAGCTAAGGAAGAGGTAACATGTAATATCCCAAAACTTCAATCCAAGTAATCAATATCAAATCTACCCAATTTAGGGTGAACAAAAACTTTTCCATTTAAAAATCTTTAAGCATTCATATGTGTGTGCATTTAAATAGGAGTTGTTTTGAATTGCCATGAATAAGTGATCTATTGGTTGTAAAATGACTCTAAGGTGAATTACACATTATCTAGATCATCCCCAGGCAAATCCCAAAGAAAAAGACATAAAAAAGAATTAAATAAGCAAATGGTCACTTTTGCCGTTTTAATCACCTAGCCTACTTTGGGCATTTCTAGGACTCAAATCCTAACAGAGAAAATTGTGGATCTTTGCACCCCTTGCTAGTACAAGTAGTGATGTGAAAAGGCCCACTTTGTGATCGCCTAAAAACATTCAAACTCTAATTTTAAATGACATTTGAAAATTGAATCTAGTTCATATGTATAGATCCCACTTTTTCAAAAACCACTCAAATGAACTCCATTTTCAAATCCCAAGCAAACCTAGATGCTCAAGCATAAGATGAATCACTCCACCAAAAAACTTTCAAAAATTCAAAAGTTTCTCTCATGCGGCCATTTGATCGAACAGGTGGCAGGCAGAAAATTTCTGGCCTAACTAATACTGTTGCACATTGATCCCTTGTCCCCCATTTGACCCTCACTGCACTCCCCTGTCCCCCTAGCATCTACCCCAGCCCAGACCAGCACTCCTTCTTCCCCGCAGCGCCAGTGCCGCGCCACCCGAGTATGGTCACCGCCAGCCGAACGCGGGCAACACGCCAGAGACCAAGCCGCGCCATTCCAGCTTGCCCGCTAGCACCGCCTAACCCTACCGCCTCTCCCTGTCCACCCCTCGATCGCTTCTAGCCCCTGGACCACCTCAGCGTCATGCCGCTCTTTCTCTCTGCGTGCAGCTAGAGCGCGCCAGGGCGCGATCGCCGCCAGCACACCATAGATCATGCCTCGACACCAAATCGCGCACGCCGCTCTGCCTCGACACCCACACCCTGCCAGACACGGTCGTGTACCGCTGCACGACCCACAGTCGCCATGATCACCGTCGAGCACCGCCTCTGTCTCTAGAGCGCGTGAAGCCCCCGACCATTTGCCACCGCCCCTAGCCGTGCAATTACGCTGCAGAGGACCGCCAGCAGACCGCCCACCGTCTGCCTACCTTGCCCACGCCAGTAGCCCTCTGTACCGCCCTTGCCGAAGACGCCAGCCCACACCCGTCGGTCCCCTCGTCGAACCTATATAAGGAGGCCACCCCCAGCCTCACTCTTCACACCATCTCACTCCCCTCTCTCCACTGACCATTTCCCCTCTCTCGCCGGAGCCGCTCGAGCAGCACATCACCGGAATTCCGCTGGAGGTAGCCGCTGCAGAGGAGGAGAAGTCCCCGTCGATTTCGTCCACCTCAGCCCCTGCCGCGACCTCGCATGAGTCCGCCGTCATCCACAAGCTCGTTTGCCCGCCTCGCCGTACTAGCTGGAGCCCTGGTACGTCCCCAGTAGACCCCCCACCGACCGCTCTAGGGTTCGGTCTCGCCGGCGACGAGTCTGTCATCAACGATGATCGTGGATCGTTGATCCTTGTTCTAATCGTAGCGCCCAGATTACCCCGTACCGCTTCGGGTTTTAAGTGTCGCTGACATGCGGGACCAGCCTGTCAGTCGCCCTCTGCACCGCGGAGCGCCACTGGGCCGGCCCAATTAGTTTCCCGCGCTGGCCCTAGAATTCAAATTAGGATTTTCCTACTTTAGACTTAAATCAATTATGTTTCTTATTTTAAAAATCAATTCAGGGAGTTTTACAAATCCAAATTGAGTAATTCCAATTTTGTTGGAAAGCTACTAAAAATATCTATCCAAACCCGTTGGATTTAAATCTTTTAGAGTTAGAGATCTCTCCTAGTTAAAATAACAAAACAGAAGCTTTTGCACATTCAAACATTTTTATAAAATCAACCATAATAGCTTCTGAGTTGATTCCAAATCTCAAAAATCATATTAACCATACCTATCTGAATATGTAATAATATTAAGGTTTACGTATAGTGACTTTGTACTAGTACCAAAATAATGCTATATAGGCATTTCTAGTCACTTTAAATCATTAATTATTAAACTTAAACTTATTAAAATGTGATCCAACCTTTAAATCACATTACCATAAGTTAGATTATGTGGTGATGACATGTGTCCACATGATCCCATATTTTAATTGGAGAATATTAAATCTTAGTTAATTTCAATGAGTAGAAATTACTTTTCTCAAATAAAAAGAATGAAACTAGTTCATTAAACCTTGTGATGCTTGTGATGATAATAGATCATCAAATATGTGCCTTAGTATGCTAAGTAGACTAGTTAAGTATTGTTTGGTGACTGTGTATTCCGTATGTATTTATAGACGATAGTACCGACCAAGTCTACGAGGAGGAGGTCTACCCAGAGGAGGAAGAAAACTAACCCGCATGATTCCCGAGGCATGCCTCTCTGAGGCCATCCCACCGGCACTCGCCGGCGCCACTCCGGAGCCACCGGACACATATCCATGGGCTCTCATTCACTGGATTCATCTGGTGGTGGCTAGAAAATCACCTATTCTGGGAGCTCCATCGATGGTAAGTTCCTTGTTGGATCTCTTATTCTCTCGGATAATCGCTGGATGGTCATTCTCAATGCCAATGGTTCACCACTGGAAGGTAGAAGTTTGGAAAATGGGGAGGTTCTCTTGATTGGTTCTGTGGTGAGGTTCCCCTCTCATCTTGCTAGGATCAATGATATTTTGCCACCAACTTCTGATTTTCTTGGGACTTCTCATGTTCATGAGTGCAAGAGTGATGATTTGAAATTTATGTGGCATGTTACTAGCTCTACCTTGCCTTCTGATGTTTTGGACAATGCTCCTGGTTTTCTGGTCCTGTATACTCTTGCTAAGCGGATTGTGTTACTAAATCGTGATAAGGTGGTTATTGATGCTAGATTCCTTCTTCAAGATGAGAAAGTTTCCTCTGGTATTATCTTGGATCTTGTCGTCAAAAGAGTGGTGGTGGGTGATCAAATCTTCGATGTGCCCACTTCATCAACCAAACACAACAACATTTCTGTGGATTTCTCTAAAGGGAGGATGTTTGAGGATAATATGTTCAAAAAAATTGGTCACCACATTAATTTCTCAGGAGGATTTCGCAGAAGACCTTTCTTACTTGTTGGTTCATTTGGTCGTGCAAATTTTAAGATTGATATTCATACTATTGGCATTGTTCTTCAAGGTTGTTTTGGGGGTCATGCATCAAAATACCAAATCAAAATCCTCCAAGACAGAACCTTTAGATTCTCGGTGGCATCAAGAGCTGTGGGTTTTCAAATATATAATTCTGGTTCTTTCTCTGATGAATCATTCATATTGAATATCAAACTTTGGGGTGATGGAGACCCAAATTGGAAATTCGAAGAGAAGGAATATTACAAAGAATTGGACAAGGATTGGACAATTGTTTCATACAAAAAGAAAAAAAATCCTCTGTTTTTGATCGTATTGGTTCTTCGACGTCACCGGTACCATGCAATAACGGTCAAAATAAAGATGACATTACTCGTGTAGTACCGGGTGCATCATTTGCGGAAATTGTGATTAATGGAAAAGGTATTAAAGAGGAGAAATCAACTGCAGTCAACAAATCTCCTACAATTAATTTGCCTGGTCTTTTACCATATTTGAAATTCCCCACTTTCCCTTCTTGTCCCTGGCCCGACAAATCTTATCTGCATTGGTTCAAGGCCCATGTCACGCTGCAAGTTTCGTGGCCCAGGGTGTATGGCTGTCTTAAGGATTTTGTTCTTGCCCAAAAAATTAATTCGGCCGAAACCCCTGTCTCCTCAACTCCCTCGCCTAGAGAAACCCCAACTGCCTTGCTCTACTCGTCGCCGACGACAACCACTGATGCAATGGCAAATATTCCACTTGACCCTCAGCCATTTATTCCCCATGGCTTCGAGATTATGCAGGTGGCTGGCAGGAATCGAGTCAAGAGGGTGGTGGTTCCTCGCCGACCAAGGACTCATGAACAGTATGCCATTGCGCACATCCATCCCCTTCCTCCTGGTCCTGTCCCTTTTGGTAATATCAGGGATATGTTGCAAGATTTGTTTATCAATGATGCACATGTAGAATTTCGTGATATTCAAGATTGCCCATTTGGTTCTGCATATGTTCAATTTCGAAATGTCAGTGACCGTGACCGGTTAATTGCTGCGGGTCATATTCCCTTCCAAGATGTTGCTATTTCTTTTGATAGGCATAATGAAGGAATTAACTAGCGTAGGACTCAGTTTAACAATGAATGTTGGGTTATGCTTCTGGGTCCTCCACTTGATCACTGGCATCATGATGACCTGAATGCTGTATTCTCTGATATTGGTAAAGTTCTGCTTTGGCAGAGGGACCCTGAGCACAAGGGCAGGATCATTGCAAAGCTCAGAGTCACTAACCTCTTAGATGTTCCTAAAAGTGTTAGATTCACCATTGGGGACCTGGTGGAAACTGAATCATGGACCTTTTCTGTGGAAATATTGAACAGCAATCTCCTAGGGGGCCCACCTAATGAGGACCCACTACCTGATGATGGTGCTGACCCACACCCTCTACCTGTGGTGGGACCCATATTTGGGCCCCCTTCTCCACCTCCTCCACCACAACCTGAAGGGGACATTGGTGGATGGGACCAATGGATTGACCCTGCCCCTCAGAATAATAATGCTGGCTGGGGCAACTGGAATGCTGTCCAAGGACCTATATTTGCTGAAGGTGTTGACATGCCCATTGACAACCAGGATTTTCCACCTCAGGAGGCTGAGAGTGCTGTTACTGGATCTATACTTGTTGCAAATGTTTCATCTGACAGTGACAAGGCATCTGTCCATGGAGCAGAGGATATTGAGGTGGAGCAAAACATTGCTAATGCCGATCAGGATGTGGGCATGGGAGAAGGACTGCTTAACATTCTGCAGAATTACCAAGATGAGGAGGAGGACACCAACCAAGCTGATGAGGGTAACATGCAAGATGACTGGATGATGGAGGACACTAACCTCCTCTCTCCAAATGAGGCACACCTTCAAGTCGGAATGGACATTATTCCTTTTGTCAACTCATCTGAGATGCTTTCTGCTAGGAATTCTTTCTCAAAGCAAGGTCTTGAGCTATGGGACAGATTCTTTGCTCCACACATGAATCCTTCACCTGTCAAAGGCAAACTACAATGTGACATTCCTGTAAGTTGGTTTAATTTTATCACTCTAATGCTCATCACACCTGAGAAATTCAGTTGGACTAGACATTTTCTCACATCTCCCCTTTGGGAGATTATTAAAGAGCCAATTACTGAAGAAACTACTTTCACCTTCATTATACCCGATGAATGTGTTGGACAGATTCCTCCTCATTGCCTAAATGATTCCCCATCAAGCATGATGGTGCCAAATGCTCCTGCAAAGAGGAGGAGGGGTAAATAACCACTGGTGGAATCTGAGGTGAGAAGGAGCCCCAGAATTGTGGAACTTAATGGGGTTTTAAAAGCCATATGAATTGCTCTGATCATAATTGCCTTTCTTGCAATGCTGCTCCACCTTGTATCAGTAATAAGGCTGTTAAGAATCTTGCTGAATCATTTTGCAAGGTTAAGGAGGGGGAACTTGAGAAAAGGTTGCTGAAGAAGGGCAGGATCAATGACTTGATCATCAAGCCACCTGGAAATCCTAAACCTAAGAAGACTAGTCCAGAACCATACCTTACAAGCAAGAAGAAGGGAGGTGCTGCTGAATCTTGTGGACAACAGTCTAAGAAGAAAGTGAAGGAAATATGCCCTGAGAGGCAATAATAAAGTTGTTATTATGTATTCCTTGTATATGATAGATGTTTATTTTACATGCTATAATTGTATTGATAGGAAACATCAATACATGTGTGTTTAATAAACAAAAAGGGTTCCTAGTCATGCCTCTCTTATAGACTAGCTTGTTGATTAACAAGATGATCAAGGTTTCCTAATCATGGACATTGGATGTTGTTAATAACAAGGTCACACCATTGGTGGAATGATGTGATGAACATTCATCCAAAGTATAGCATTACGATCAAGTCATTGTGTTTATATTGCTATAACATCATACGAAGTAATCTTTATCCTTAGACCATGAGATCATGTTAATTGCTAACACCGGAAGAGTATCTTGATAACATCAAACGTCACACCGTAACAGGGTGACTATAAAGATGGGTTCAGTGCTACGAAGGTGTTATGTTGAGGCTCATGGATCAAGAGTGGAATTTGTCAATCCATATCACGGATAGATATACTCTGGGCCCTCTCGGTGATATCACATTAGGATAGCTTGCAAGCAAGTGATGTGATCACTAGAATGTTATATCACGGGAACGAGAAAAGAGTGCATGTCAAGAATTGAGATCAAACGAGGTATGGAGATTCCGATGATCGAATCTCGGACATGTAATATATCGAGAGACAAAGGGATTTAGTTACAAGCGTTAAAGGTTCTCACGAGCACAGGAGTCATCGTTGAATGTGTAGCAGTCAGTACGGATCTCCAGGTCCCGCTGCTGATTATTGATCGGAGAAGGGTCTCGATCATGTCTGCATTATTCGCGAACCGTAGGGTGGCACACTTAAGAGTTACCAGACACCATTTTGGAGCACATATGTTTGAACGCATTTAAAGAATTGCAAAGCGCAGGAATTGTTTCAATAGAAACCGAAATTGTTTCAGTGAAATTGCGTAAGGTGGTTCGCATGTGATATTGAAATATAGCAAGCTATATGTGAATGTTTGTTAATTAAAGTAATTAACAAAATTCTGAATAAATTTAATAAAAGAGTTTTATTAAATGAGAGAGCATTAAATTTGGAGAAACTTAATGCATTTAAAGTGGAGACTTTAAAAGGGAATGTGAAGAGGCATTTTAATGTGGAGGAGTTACCACCACATGAATGGGGGACGTGAGGGGTCACCCCCATGCGCCGGCCATGGAGAGAGGGGGCACCCCCCTCCTCCTATAAAAGGCCACCCATTCCCTCCTTCATCCTCACACCTCCTTGTGAAGGATCTCTCTCCTCCTCTAGAATTATTCCCCCATGGTCTCGGATTAGCGAGATACATGTTCCCGGTGGCATTTAAATGTCTGAAGGAGTTGTTGCTCACTGGATCGCTGGAGCGAGGAGGTGGAGGTTGTCCGTGGCTTGAACGTAAAAGGAAAAGTGGATGCGCTGCTGAGTTGCGGCGCTCGGACTTCCTCACGATCTTGAGATCGGCAAGTGTACGACTACATCAACCACGAGTTCCTACTCGTTAACAAAGCTCGTTGTCTTCGAGGGTAAGTTCTCTATGGATGTATTGAAGGAAATATGCCCTGAGAGGCAATAATAAAGTTGTTATTATGTATTCCTTGTATATGATAGATGTTTATTTTACATGCTATAATTGTATTGATAGGAAACATCAATACATGCGTGTTTAATAAACAAAAAGGTTCCTAGTCATGCCTCTCTTATAGACTATCTTGTTGATTAACAAGATGATCAAGGTTTCCTGATCATGGACATTGGATGTTGTTAATAACAAGGTCACACCATTGGTGGAATGATGTGATGAACATTCATCCGAAGTATAGCATTACGATCAAGTCATTGTGTTTATATTGCTATAACATCATACGAAGTAATATTTATCCTTAGACCATGAGATCATGTTAATTGCTAACACCGGAAGAGTATCTTGATAACATCAAACGTCACACCGTAACAGGGTGACTATAAAAATGGGTTCAGTGCTACGAAGGTGTTATGTTGAGGCTCATGGATCAAGAGTGGAATTTGGCAATCCATATGACGGATAGATATACTCTGGGCCCTCTCGGTGATATCACATTAGGATAGCTTACAAGCAAGTGATGTGATCACTAGAATGTTATATCACGGGAATGAGAAAAGAGTGCATGTCGGTAACGAGATCAAACTAGGTATGGAGATACCGATGATCAAATCTCGGACATGTAATATATTGAGAGACAAAGGGATTTAGTTACAAGCGTTAAAGGTTCTCACGATCACAGGAGTCATTGTTGAATGTGTAGGAGTCAGTACGGATCTCCAGGTCCCGCTGCTGATTATTGATCGGAGAAGGGTCTCGATCATGTCTGCATTATTCGCGAACCGTAGGGTGGCACACTTAATAGTTACCGGACATCATTTTGGAGCACATATGTTTCAGACGAAAGAATTGCAAAGCGCGGGAATTGTTTCAATAGAAACCGGATATTATTTCGGGTGAAATTGCAGAAGGTGGTTCTGCGTGTGATATTGAAATATTGCAAGGGGCTATATGTGAATGTTTGTTAATTAAAGTAATTAACAAAATTCTGAATAAATTTAATAAAAGAGTTTTATTAAATGAGAGAGCATTAAATTTGGAGAAACTTAATGCATTTAAAGTGGAGACTTTAAAAGGGAATGTGAAGAGGCATTTTAATGTGGAGGAGTTACCACCACATGAATGGGGGAGGTGAGGGGTCACCCCCCCATGCGCTGGCCATGGAGAGAGGGGGCACCCCCCTCCTCCTATAAAAGGCCACCCATTCCCTCCTTCATCCACACACACCTCCTTGTGAAGGATCTCTCTCCCCCTCTAGAATTATTCCCCCATGGTCTCGGATTAGCGAGATACATGTTCCCGGTGGCATTTAATGCAGGAAGGAGTTGCTGCTTCCGCTGGATCGCTGGAGCGAGGAGGTGGAGGTTGTCCGGTGGCTTGAACATGTGTGCGAGTGCGGATGCACTGCTGAGTTGCGGCGCTCGGACTTCCTCACGATCTTGAGATCGGCATGTGTACGACTACATCAACCACGAGTTCCTACTCGTTAACAAAGATCGTTGTCTTCGAGGGTAAGTTCTCTATGGATGTATGTCCACCCGTTTGCTTTGTACCTAGTAGATAGATCTTGGCGTGTAGTTCACACCGTAGGATTTTTTTTGTTTTCTATGCTGCAGACCCAACAGTGGTATCAGAGCCTGATCTATGCGTAGGTGCTTTGCACGGGTAGTACACATGTTTATATGTGGGCGATGATGATCATGTTATTGCATCTTCTATGTACTTTGGATATTGGTGGCATAGTGGGATGAAGCGGCCCGGACCAACCTTACATGTCATCGTACACGAGACCGGTTCCACGACTGACATGCAACTTGTTTTGCATAAGTGGCTGGCGGGTGTCTGTCTCTCCTACTATAGTCAATATCTGATTTACAAACGAGTTGCTAATAACTTGGTTATCCTCGTTGTGGTTCATGTTCGTAGGTTAGACAGGTTCTATCTCTGAAAGCCCTAAGCCACGTAAAACTTGCAATTGATAAATTAGAGGCGTCTAGTTTAGTTCGTTGCTGGGCTAGTGTTTTGATATGGTATTGTTGTAAGTAGATGTATAATAGATACTCTTACAACTCACTTAACGTGTAAGTTCCATAGACCTTGGCCTTACACACAAAGGAATGATAAAGATCATACCACGATGCAAATGATAGAGATCAAATGCATGGACCATATCATCTCACTTCACACATTAGATGTTAGCATCTTATATTGCTAGTTTGCTGCTTTGGTAGCATTATAAGATGATCCCTCATTTAGATATCAAGATAAAATGTGTTCTTCCTTAAGTATGCACCGTTTTGTGGATCGTGTTTTGAGGCATCACGTGATGATCGGGTGTTTTCAACTCTACGCTTTCATACAACGGGTATAAGATAGTTTTACACACGCAAATACTAAGGTTCTTACTTGACGAGCCTAGCATGTACAGACATGGCCTCGGAACACGGACCTAAAGGTTAAGCATGAGTCATATAGTTGATATGATGCCCATATAGATGCCCGCCTTTGAAGCTACACCGACTCACGTGATGATCGGACTTGGTGTAGTGGATTTGGTTCATGTAATCACCAAAAGGACACGAGGGATGTCGTTTTTGAGTGGGAGTTCATTAGTAATTTGGATTAGTCGAACTCAATCTATCATAAACTTAGTCTAAATATACTTTACAAATTCTGTTGTAGATGGCACCACCTGCTTTTAATTTCAATTTGTTCATGGAGAAAGAGAAACTTGCTACGAATGGTAGCAACTTCACCAACTGGGCTATGAATTTGAGGATTCTCCTCACTGCTGCACAAAAGCAATATGTGCTAGATGCGCCGCTAGGCCCCCCACCAGCTCCTGATGCCCCTGACGAAGAAAAGAACGTCTATATAACTTGTCAGGAGGACCGCAACTTAGTTCATTGCGGCATACTATATGGGCTAGAGCGAGAACTTCGAAAGCGTTTCGAAAATGACAATGCCTTTGATACCATGGGAGAATTGAAAATGATTTTCGATACCCATGCTACCGTAGAGAGTTATAATGCTACAAAAAAGTTCTTTAGCTGCATGATGGAGGAAAACAGCTCCGTTAGTGAGCACGTACTCAAAATGTCTGGGTACGCCGATAAGCTTGTGTCCTTGGGAATAACGATTCCCATTGACTTAGGCATACATCGTGTTCTCCAATCTCTGCCACCTAGCTACAAGAGCTTCGTGATGAACTATAATATGCAGGGCATGAAGAAGTCTCTTCCCGAGCTTCTGTCAATGCTTAAGACTGTAGAAGTGGAGATTAGGAAAGAACATCAAGTGTTGATGATCAATAGGACCACCGGCTTCAAGAAGGACAAGAAAGGCAAGCACAAGGGAAAGAAGGGTGGCAAGTCTGTTGCCACGCCTGAAAAGAAACCCCGAGATGGCCCTAAGTCTGACACCGAGTGCTACTATTGCAAGGGATCGCCATTGAAGAACCGCCCAAGTATTTGGCGGACAAGAAGTCCGGCAAGGCAAACAAAGGTATATGTGATATACATGTTATTGATGTGTACTTGACTAGTACTCGCAGTAGCACTTGGGTATTTGATATGGGATCGGTTGCTAATATATGTAACTCGGTTCAGGGGCTGCGGAACAAGCGACAACTAGCAAGGGATGAGGTCTCGATGCGGGTCGGCAATGGATCAAGAGTTGATGTGATCGCCGTCGGAACGCTGCCTCTCCATATGCCATCAGGATTAGTTATAAACCTAAATAATTGTTATTTGGTGTCTGCACTGAGCATGAGCATTGTATCCGGATCGTGTTTGATGCAAAGTGGTTATTCATTTAAGTCTGAAAACAATGGTTGTTCGATTTATATGAATAATATATTTTATGGTCATGCACCTATGTTGAATGGTTTATTTCTGTTGGATCTCGGTAGCAGTATTACGCATATTCATAATGTTGATGCTAAAAGGATTAAACTTGATAATGATATATCTACATATATGTGGCACTGCCGTCTAGGTCATATTGGCGTTAAACACATGAAGAAACTCCATTCTGATGGACTTTTGGAATCACTTGATTTTGAATCATTTGATACATGTGAGCCATGCCTTATGGGCAAGATGACTAGAACGCCGTTTTCCGGTTCAATGGAACGGGCATGCATCTATTGGAAATCATACATACTGATGTGTGTGGACCAATGAGTGTGTCGGCGCGAGGTGGATATCGTTATTTTGTTACTTTCACGGATGATTTGAGTAGATACGGGTATATATATTTGATGAAACACAAGTCTGGAACTTTTGAAAAGTTCAAAGAATTTCAGAATGAAGTGGAAAATCATCGTAACAGAAAGATCAAATTTCTACGGTCCGACCGTGGAGGAGAGTATCTTAGTTTCGAGTTTAGCACACATATGAAAGACTGTGGAATAGTTTCACAACTCATGCCTGCCGCAACACCACAACATAATGGTGTGTCAGAACGTCGTAATCGTACTTTATTGGATATGGTTCGATCTATGATGTCTCTGACTGACTTGCCACTGTCATTTTGGGGTTATGCACTGGAAACCGCTACATTCACTTTAAATAGGGCACCATCTAAATCTATTGAAAAGACACCGTATGAATTATGGTTTGGAAACAAACCTAAGCTGTCATTTCTTAAAGTTTGGGGATGCGATGTTTATGTGAAGAAACTTCAACCGGATAAACTCGAACCCAAAGCGGAAAAATGTGTCTTCATAGGATACCCTAAGGAAACGATTGGGTATACCTTCTATCACAGATCCGAAGGCAAGGTCTTTGTTGCCAAGAATGGATCCTTTCTTGAGAAGGAGTTTCTCGCGAAAGGTGTGAGTAGTCGGAAGGTAGAACTCGAAGAGGTTATTGAACCTTCTCTTCATGAAATGGCGAGTAGCGCAGCTCTAGAAATTTTTTCGGAGTTGACTTCACCTAATGAAGAGAGAGCTAATGATATTGATCATGAAACTCCGAAAGAGGACACTACCGAACTTCGCAGGTCAAGCAGGACACGTGCAGCTCCTGAACTGTATGGCAATCCTGTTATGAATTTCATGATTGATGAAATGGATGACCCTGTGACATATGAAGAAGCGATGATGAGCCCGGATTCCAACAAATGGCTAGAAGCCATGAAATCCGAGATGGAATCCATGTACGAGAACCAAGTTTGGAACTTGGTGGACTTACCTCACGACCGAAAGGCCGTTGAGAATAAATGGATTTTCAAAAGGAAAACTGATGTTGATGGTAATGTGACCATCTATAAGGCTCGACTTGTCGCAAAGGGGTTTCGACAAATTCAAGGAGTTGACTACGATGAGACATTCTCTCCCGTAGCGATGCTTAAGTCGGTTAGGATTATGTTAGCAATTGCTGCATATTTCGATTATGAAATATGGTAGATGGATGTCAAAACTGCGTTCCTCAATAGTAAGATTGAAGAAGAGTTGTATATGATACAACCTAAGGGTTTTGTCGATCCTAAGGATGCTAATAAGGTGTGCAAACTTCAACGATCCATCTATGGACTGAAGCAAGCATCACGAAGTTGGAATCTCCGCTTTGATGAGGTGATCAAAGAGTTTGGATTTGTCCAAACTTATGGAGAGGCTTGTATTTACAAGAAAGTGAGTTGGAGCAATGTGGCATTTCTGATATTATATGTGGATGACATATTATTGATTGGAAATGATTTAGATCTTTTAAACAGTGTTAAAAGTTATCTAAACAGTAAATTTTCGATGAAGGACCTTGGTGAAGCTTCATGTATATTAGGCATTAAAATCTATACAGATAGATCAAGACGCCTAATTGGGCTATCGCAGAGTACATACCTTGATAAGATATTAAAGAAGTTTAATATGGACGGAAGTAAGAAGGGGTTCTTACCTATGTTGCAAGGCAAGACATTGAGTAAGACTCAAAGTCCGGCTACGGCGGAAGAAAGAGAGATAATGGATAGGATCCCCTATGCCTCAGCCATAGGCTCTATAATGTATGCCATGCTATGTACAAGACCGGATGTGGCACATGCTATTAGTTTGACTAGTAGGTACCAATATGATCCAGGTTCGGAACACTGGATAGCGGTCAAGAATATCCTTAAGTACTTGAGAAAAACTAAGGATATGTTTCTTATATACGTAGGTGAAGAAGAGCTAGTCGCTAAGTGTTATGTCGATGCTAGCTTTGACACTGATCCGGATGACTCTAAGTCTCAATCCGGATACGTATTTCTCTTGAACGGAGCAGCAGTTAGTTGGAGGAGTTCCAAACAACCTGTGGTGGCTGGATCAACAACGGAGGCGGAATATGTTGCTGCTTCAGAAGCAGCACAGGAAGCAGTTTGGATGAAAGAGTTCATTACGGAACTGGGTGTGGTTCCCAGTGCGTTGGACCCGATAGTGATCTATTGTGACAACAATGGAGCCATAGCCAACGCAAAGGAAGCAAGGTCTCACAACAATTCCAAGCATATTAAGCGCCGGTTTCACTCCATCCGCGAACATGTCAAGGATGGAGATATAAATATTTGTAAAGTGCACACGGACCTGAATGTAGCAGATCCGTTGACTAAAGTACTCCCTAGGGCAAAACATGATCAACACCAGAACTCCATGGGTGTTAGATTTATCACTATGTGAACTAGATTATTGTCTCTAGTGCAACTGGGAGACTGAAGGAAATATGCCCTGAGAGGCAATAATAAAATTGTTATTATGTATTCCTTGTATATGATAGATGTTTATTTTACATGCTATGATTGTATTGATAGGAAACATCAATACATGTGTGTTTAATAAACAAAAAGGGTTCCTAGTCATGCCTCTCTTATAGACTAGCTTGTTGATTAACAAGATGATCAAGGTTTCCTGATCATGGACATTGGATGTTGTTAATAACAAGGTCACACCATTGGTGGAATGATGTGATGAACATTCATCCGAAGTATAGCATTACGATCAAGTCATTGTGTTTATATTGCTATAACATCATACAAAGTAATCTTTATCCTTAGACCATGAGATCATGTTAATTTCTAACACCGGAAGAGTATCTTGATAACATCAAACGTCACACCGTAACAGGGTGACTATAAAGATGGGTTCAGTGCTACGAAAGTGTTATGCTGAGGCTCATGGATCAAGAGTGGAATTTGTCAATCCAGATGACGGATAGATATACTCTGGGCCCTCTCGGTGATATCACATTAGGATAGCTTGCAAGCAAGTGATGTGATCACTAGAATGTTATATCACGGGAACGAGAAAAGAGTGCATGTCGATGCGAGATCAAACTAGGTATGGAGATACCGATGATCGAATCTCGGACATGTAATATATTGAGAGACAAAGGGATTTAGTTACAAGCGTTAAAGGTTCTCACGATCACAGGAGTCATCGTTGAATGTGTAGGAGTCAGTACGGATCTCCAGGTCCCGCTGCTAATTATTGATCGGAGAAGGGTCTCGATCATGTCTGCATTATTCGCGAACCGTAGGGTGGCACACTTAAGAGTTACCGGACACCATTTTGGAGCACATATGTTTCAGACGAAAGAATTGCAAAGCGCGGGAATTGTTTCAATAGAAACCGGATATTGTTTCGGGTGAAATTGCAGAAGGTGGTTCTGCGTGTGATATTGAAATATTGCAAGGGGCTATATGTGAATGCTTGTTAATTAAAGTAATTAACAAAATTCTGAATAAATTTAATAAAAGAGTTTTATTAAATGAGAGAGCATTAAATTTGGAGAAACTTAATGCATTTAAAGTGGAGACTTTAAAAGGGAATGTGAAGAGGCATTTTAATGTGGAGGAGTTACCACCACATGAATGGGGGAGGTGAGGGGTCACCCCCCCATGCGCCGGCCATGGAGAGAGGGGGCACCCCCCTCCTCCTAAAAAGGCCACCCATTCCCTCCTTCATCCGCACACCTCCTTGTGAAGGATCTCTCTCCCCCTCTAGAATTATTCCTCCATGGTCTCGGATTAGCGAGATACATGTTCCCGGTGGCATTTTGTTTGGAAGGAGTTGCTGCTTCTGCTAGATCGCTGGAGCGAGGAGGTGGAGGTTGTCCGGTGGCTTGAACGTGTGTGCGAGTGCGGATGCGCTGCTGAGTTGCGGCGCTCGGACTTCCTCACGATCTTGAGATCGGCAAGTGTACGACTACATCAACCACGAGTTCCTACTCGTTAACAAAGCTAGAAACAAAGTGATAGAAATATAGATTACTTCAAGAACGAAGGCTATCACAAGGTAAAGTGCATAAGTAAAGAGCTCGGGTATAGAGATAACTGAGGCACGCTGGGATGACGATATTTTACTGAGTTCCTCCCAGCAAGGGAGTACGTCTCGTTGGAGGGGTGGGAGGTACTAAGACCACCAACACCACAAGAGGCCTCACCCTATTCTCCCGAGCACCCACCATGCGGCAAGCACCCGTTCCACTATGGGACACTTGAGGGCGGTCACCAAACCCATACAAGAATGGGGCAATCTCCACAACTCAATTGGAGGCTCCCAATAATCACCACCAAGGATACTATCTTGGGAAGGGCTCCACAACTTAATTGAAGGCCCCAAGAACACGACACAAAGGCCACACAACCGTCTAGGGTTCCAAGAACCCAAGAGGGACAATCTTCTTTATTTCAACAACCAAATCCTCCATAGAGAACTAAAACCAATGCACCTAATACAATGGCAAGTACTTCACTCTCAAATTCCACCAAAGCTACAAAAGCTATTGGGGGAATAAGAGAGGAAGAACACACGAGGAAATCCACAAACGAAACCCAAAGATCTAGATCTCAAGTTGTTCCCCTCACATAGAGGAGAGATGGATTGGTGGAGTTGTGATCTAAATCTCCTCTTTCAAATCCCCCAACAAGATTCAAGAAATATGGGAGGGATTGAGAGTTGCAAGCTCTTGAAGGTAGAAACAATGGAGGAGAAAGAGAGCAAGCAACCAGCCCCTTGGGGAAGAAGGGGGCCTTTTATAGGCCCCCACGACAACTAGCTGTTGCAGACCACTTATCCCGGAGTTTCTGGCCTTTAGGACCAGAGTCTCCGGTCCCCAGGATTGGAGTCTCCGGGGTCCAAACTTCGTCCAGGACTCCGGGCAGCCTCCATATGCTCTCTATACACCCCCGGAGTTTGGGATGGAATTTTGGCCGGAGTCTCCGGGGTGCGAACCTCGGAGTCTCTGGCCCTCACAAAACTGGCAGAAAAAACAATACGAAAACAATCATAACTTTTCCATCCGTACTCCATTTTTGATGATCTTGGGTTTGTTTCGAAGAGGAAAACAAGCTATACAAGATTATGAAGGGAACCATAATAGTCTAGAAAGGTAGGATAGAAAGGTTTAACCTATCTATAAAAGACAAACTGGTAAAACCTCCAACATTGAAAACGCAATAGAGAATGCATATGAAATCCGTTTTTGATGAACTTGAGCTTGTCATGGAGATTAACACAAGATCTAAATCCTCTCATGGATAAGAACCAAATAAGAACCAAGAAAGATGATGCTAAGTATGCAAATGTTTGAGCTCTCTTTGAAGGATATGATCAAGTTACTAAATCGAGAGCCCCTCTTGATAGTACAGTTATCTATCCCAAACCCAGTCTCCCAACAACAACATGAGACATGCAAAAGGGAAAATATATCAATACAATACCTTTGCCTTGACCAATCCACTTGAGCTCGATGTAGACGATCTTGTCCTTTTCAAGATGGACACCTTTCTTGATTGCTGTTCCTTGGGCACGAATGATGAAGACTTGAAACATGCTCCACCATACACCATGGGGAAACCTCTTCTTTGACCTTGTCTTCATTGATCCATGATCACCAAGGATGTCAAGCTTCAAGCATGAGATCTTATATAGATGGTGCATCTTGATCTTGCACAACATTTCTTCTAACTCCAATTGGATGATGTCTTGAAGATACACATGAGGAACTCCATCTACTTATTCAAGACACACTTGATCTTCTTTTCTTTATTCTTCTTCTTATACAAGATTACAATAGGCCCAAAGCCCTTGGACAATGCTTCTTCTTCATTTCTTCTACCTTGAAGCCAACACATGCTCTAAGCAATGCCAATGGACAATTCCTACAAGTGCAACTTAATGCAAACATTAGTCCATAGTGATTTTCATTAATTACCAAAACCAGACATGGGGGCCCACATTCTCTTTCACCTTCGACTCTCTTTACATTTATGCAATGTACTTGCTTTTTCCTCTAGATTTTTTTCTTGTACTTCTGATTTTTTCCTTGTCCACCCACTAGGTGATATTCTGCCTCTGTAGGTTTCTTCTGTTCGACTAGTCGCCTACAGCCGGGCGGGACCACTTGCATCCCAACACTTGCACATTTTTCTCATCATGCAGTTTTATCCGGTTGATCGCCTCTAGATGGGGAAAACTACAACTTCCAGTGGGGACGTGCTAGTTCACCCACTGTGTGTAGCCCCCGATATTTGAAGTAGTTAACAAAGACAAGTGCTTTGAATCTTTATTTTTATCTCTTTCTTTCTTTCCTCAACCTATTGTCCTTCCTCTTGACTGAACCCTTTCGGACGGGCAAGAGAATATGCATCCCGGCCGTGCTATCTTACTGGTTTTGTTCAGCTGGACACCTCTAGTCGAGGGAAAACTACAACTTCCAGTGGGGGTGCGCGAGCACACCCACTGGGTGTAGCCCCCGAGATTCAAAGTAGCCGATGCAGACATGTGCTTTGAATATTAGCTTTCTTGCCCTTTTAAACATATTGAACTTGCTACTCGGCTGGACTCCTTCAGCTAGACGGGAACTCTCAATTTCACTAGGGGAGCACGAGTGCACCCACTGGGTGTAGCCCCCGAGTTTTGGAGCAATTGACGGAGTCAACAACTTCAAAACTTATTTGCATCTTGTAATCGACTCGGCGCGGTCGTGAATAAAAAACACATAAAATGAATTGGTTGTCAGTACAATAACATACATAATACATGTTGTCGACCGGACGATGGTTTTACTCGTCGAAAAACTAGCTCGTGTCCTTCTGAACGCTTAGTCATTTTCCCGTGCACTTTGTTGTTTATGTTGTGTCCTTGCCAGCTGGTTAGACGGGTTGTGGTCTGCAGCCGGTACCGAAGGGGAGCTGATAATACATTGCAGATGGCACTAGAGGCTTAGCAGCCGGAAATATACAAACTAGGCACTTTTAGTTGGAATGTCCAGACTGTCGCATCTTTTGCCGTTATTCGTGTGGAGTGCCTCTAGCTTTTGCTCTTTCTGGCCAGACAGCTGGGTTTTTGTTTGTAGCTAAGACAAAGAGTGCGCCTTTGGAACCACGCATAGTGCAAAGCCGGTTTATAGAATAGCAGGCTGGGCCAGCCGGTGAGCCCCCAAGTTAGGGGAAGCTGAAGCCGGAAAACTGAAATCAAATTTTTTTTTGGATTTCTAGCAAGGATCCCCCGAGGGTTGCTCGGGGCTCCACATCTTTCATTCATAGGGTTTTCAGGATACATACAGTGCCATAAGACTAGGTGTAAAACGGATGGAGTAGGGCTACATTCTAGGGACGCTCGTTCTCCTCGTCCGACTTGTCCATCCTATTCTTGCGCGGCTACTACGCGTCGATGATGTAGTAGGACTTGTTGTGTGAAGTGCTTTTCTGATGATGAAGGGGCTTCCCAAGGTGGCAACAACTTGTGCATTCCCTTCGTGTCTTGCACCAGCCAAAGCACCAGATCTCCCTCACGGAACACGACGGGTCGAATCGGGCTCGAATGGTACCGACACAGGATTTGCTGGTACATGGATGATCTTGACAGAGCTTGCTCATGGGCCTCTTTGACGAGATCCACGCTATCTTCTCACACATCTTGGTTTTCCTTTTCCGTGTAGAGGATCTTGCGGGGTGAGTCAAGCTCGATGTTCACCGTGAGGATTGCCTCGAGCTGTAGATGAGGAAGAACTTCGTGAAGCCCGTTGAGCGGTTGGGATTGGTGTGCAGGATCCACAACACGACTGTAAGTTCCTTAATCCAGCAGTCAGGCGAGCACTCCAAGGGCTCGATCACCTAAGGCTTGATGTCGGCAAGCACTAGGCCATTTTCCCTTTCGACTTTCCCATTGGATTGTGGATGTGCAACGTATGCTAGATCTAGTCGGATCCCCTTGCTACTGTAGAATCGGGCAAATCCCCCCTTGGCAAAGTTCGTGTCATTGTTCGTGATGATGCTGTGGGGGTATTTGAATCAGATGATGATGTTCTATAAGAAGGTGATGTCCGTGGCCCCATCTAGCTTCTGAATGGGCTTCACTTCTATCTATTTCATGAACTATTCCACCACCACCAGCAGATGGGTCATGCCTGTGCGAGCCTACTTGAAGAGACCGACCATGTCTAGTCCCCAAATAGCGAAGGGCCACTTGGATGGGATCATCTTGAGCATCGCAGCCAGCATGTGCCTTTGCTGGCCGAACCACTAGCACCCGTTGCACACGCGGACCATCTTCTCCGTGTCATCGAGTGCGGTGGGCTAGTAGAAGCTATGGTGAAACGCCTTGGCAACTATCGCTCTAGATGAGGCGTGATGGCCATACTCGCCTTGGTGGATGTCCTTTTGCAGCTAGTAGCCTGTGTCCACATCGACGTACTGCTAGAATATGCCTGACACGCTGCATACATCTCTTGTTGATGATGGTGTATGTATGTGCTCACCGCCTCATCTGGCTGGCCTCCACCTCATCGTCCGAATCCATTGGTGATGAAGTTCATCAAGGGATGTGCCCAAAATGGCACTTCCGAGATGGCGAAGACACTTTCGTGCATCGACTGAAGGATATCTAGCGACCGGCCAGGTGGGATGCCCGAGTTGGCAGCCTCGAGACTCTTGAATCAGATGGTGATGCTGCACTTTACGAGATGGTAGCCCCTGGGTCTTTCGATCTAGGCAGCGTTGGTGCCTTGGAGCCGGTGGGCGGCTTCTTTCTTGCAGAGCCGGAGCCCCCGGGTCGTTCAATCCGGTAGCCCCCGGGTCCGATGCCGAGATGATGGAGTCGGATGTGCAGGTTCTCCAAAGAGACTCTAGGTGGAAATTCTTACTTGGTGGATCCAACTCGCGCGAGATAATCGACCCCTTCATTACTGGTCCGGGGATATGATGGAATTCGCACCCCTTGAAGCAGGAGCTGAGTTGCTAGATGTGGAACCGGTACAGAGCCATGTTGTCATCCCGGGTATCCCACTCCCCTAATAATTGCTGCACCACCAAATCCTGATCCCCAAATTAGAGGATCCAATGAATGCCGATTTCTTTGGGAAACTAGAGGCCGTGCGCCAATGCTTTGTGTTCATCCACATTGTTCGAGGCGGTGAAGTGGATCTAGAGCATGTACTCCAGCCGGTATCCTTTGGGCAAGGTGAGCACAATGCCGGCTCCCAAGTCCCTCCACATCTTCGAGTCGTCGAAGTGCATCCTCCAATGGTACAAATCGAGAATCGGCAGCAAGTACTAGGTCTCGACCCAGTCGACCAGGAAATCCGTCAGTGCCTGCGACTTGATGCTAATCCTTGGCTCGTACTAGATGGAGTAGGCGGCTAGCTCGATTGCCCATTTGGCCACCCGACCAGTGTAGCGATGATCTCCGAACAGGGTGCGGTGCACACCACCCTAATCATATGCTCCTAGAAGTAGTGCTCGAGCTTATTTCATGGTATGTACACACCATAGCGCATCTTCTGGTAATGCGGGTAGTTCTGCTTGGAGGGAGAGCACTTCGCTCAGGTAGTAGACGAGCCTTTGAACCGACTGGGACTTGCCTTCCACGTGGCGCTCCACCACCAGGACGATGCTGATGACCCGGTTGATGGCTGCTATATAGAGAAACATTGGCTCCTTCCTAGGCGGCATGGCCATCAATGGTGTTGTCGATATCATGCGCTTGAGGTCATGGAATGCAGCATCTGCCTGCATGATCCAGGTGAACTTGTTCATCTTCTTCATTAGTTGGTAGAGCGGAAGTGCTTTCTCGCCCAACCGGCTGATGAACTGTAACACCCCAGCATTAGAGATTAGAAATAAGCTGAACACAGGTGTGTGCATTGCATTCATGCATAGAAAATCTGAATAATTTTCGCGCTTTTAAATGAAACTTTCCAAAGTGATTGGAGCTTCTCTTAACTTGGTGGAACTGAAGTAGATCATCAAGTTGACTGTGATAAGTTTCAATATGACCTTTGCTAAAACTTTATCTTTGGGTAATATAATTTGATCTAAGGATAGATCAAATGTAATAAAACTAAGTCACCACACACTACTTAATAAGGAGTACTTGATCTACTAGATATCATTACATGGTATTCCATACAACAACTCAAGGATGAATATTTAATGTTCTATAGATGATATCTAGGTATTATCTACCACAAACCTTGAATAGCAAGTTAAGTATATAACTTAAGTAAATGAAACCCCATAACTAAACCTTGATATACTTGCTTGCAATAGTTATTCCTACCATGAGAATCATGGTAGTTTCTAGCACTAACTATTATTACAAATAGAGTAGTAAAGGAAGTCAAGCCAAGACCATTCAACACATACCCTTAATATGATATTAAGAGGTGACATTCCTATTTAACCAAGTCCTAGTGTCAATGGATCATCACTACCGAGTGACCAATTCTTGACCTAGCACTTGTTAACCTTTAGCTTTGACCTATTATATTGACCTTCCAAAGGCCTTAAGTAATTTAATAAGAAGGAGGAACTAGATATGGTTGAGTGTACCATCATCAATGGAATGTGATCCTTAGTGGAGATCAAACCATTAGATGTTGGAGGATTTAACTCACTCATGAGTTAACTAGAAGAAGTATTTAAACCCAAGAGTTTAGATAGTAATTATGGAGATACAAGGAAGCTAGTAGTATTAGAATATCCAATGATAATCTTGTTAATACAAGTGGTTATAAACTTAGAGTAAGTTTTCTTCACAAGATAAGCCTATGGAGAGATAAGTACAAGTCTATTACTTAGTGTTAATGGATCTTTATCAAACAATAAGAAGCTTAAGCTAAGCATGATCAACGGTTGGTGATCATCATTCTCAAGTCAACTGAGGATGGATGCTCAGGTGTTGAAGTAGGGTTGTGAGTATACTAAATTAGGCAAGCCCTGGTAAACTGAATCATCTAGCTTGATCATGAGAAGTCAAGCTAGAGTTTGATGTAGTATATAATATGAGTTGTATGGAGTGGTTGGAGGCATAGTTGTTTAATCAAGCTAATACAAGAACAGACTTGTATTATGGGAGTAGTACCATACCTATTCTAGAGGATTGTTATCACATGTGATATATAGAGAGAAATATAATCTTGCAAGCCTTGGAAGAAGTTGCAAGATGGAGTTAAGGAAGTTAATAGATGGAGTTAGCAGTAGCTACATTGATAGGTGCATCAATGGTAGTTAGTTAAGAGGAGTTATATACTAGGAGAAGAATGAAGGAGTAATGTTGAAGTGGTATGACCATGTCATCATATGATGATATGGTGGAGTCAGATGATGGACTTATTCAGGAAGATGTGATCTTTGTGAATAAGATGAGAGAGATTTATAGAGTATATTTAGGAAAAGAATTCCTTATCTCAAGATAAGCTTAGTGAAGTATTGAGGTAAGAATTCTTTAGAAACCTTTAGCTAGCTATACATGCAGCCATGACAAGACCCATGTCTACTTCATTATTCAAAACCCTGGAATCAAATGGATAGGGAAACCATTTCCTATTCCTAGGTAACCATTGAACAATACCACTTGGCCAATTGAAGCTTCCAAGAGATAATTAGAGAACCAGATGAGTGTTTATAGATGAAAGCCTTCTTTGCTTTATTATCATAACGTTTAATAGAAACCAAGTTTTATCAACTAGCAAGATAACCTTAGGAAGAAATCTCAATAGCTCATTCTAAGTGAGATATGATTCCTGGTCACAAAACATTAAGGGAATATCTCTTAGTCTTTAACCTTCATCCATATTCAAAATAGGATGTGAGTTTATTAAATTCCTCAAAGCTCATGATAACCACTAGAAAGTGAACATCTTCATTAATGATTGTTATTAATACTTAAAGAATTAAACAAGGTGTTTCAATGATAATTCTAAACACTGTTATTCAAGTAGAATTTAATTAGAGAAATCTCCAAGTGTGGAGGACCATAAACTTGAAATCACCAGAGGAATAATAAAGGTTATAATTAAGCAAGACTTAATAATCTATAAATAAGTTTGTAACATATTTTACAGAATTTCAAGCACCCAAGCATTTACAAAATGTTCAGTACATATTCACAAAGTATTACAAATGAAATTCAAATTTAAATAGATAGAGAATTAGAAAACAGAATAATAAATAAATAAACAAAATAGAAGTATTTTTGGCCTAGCCCAACTTGTATTTCCTCTATCTAACGCCCACAAGCAGCCCACACCGGCCCGCAACAGCAGCCCAACTTTTCTCTCTCTCTCTCTCACTGACAGGTGGGGCAGTGTATGGACTACGGGTTGAGTTTGAAAATGTGCCAGGGGGTTTTCTACAAAACCGTGCTTCGTCGTCTTCCTCGCCTGCTGGAAGCAGCTGCGTGTCCGCGTGGCTACCGTCGATCCTCTGCCGTGTTGTGATGCTCGCCACCATCGTTGGAGGGAGCAGATAAGACCGCCGCGTCGTCCTCTACATCCTCATACCAATCTTATTCCCTCTCTCGCCCTGTGGAGCAAATCCCCTTCTCCACCGAAACCCTAGCCACCGCTCATCGTTGTTTCGGCTGTTTCCGACCGTCCATCGCCTCATCGAGGTCACCGTTGGAAACGCTGACGTGTCCTTGTTCGTCTCCGATAAGCTACGCAAGCAGCGCTCCACGAGTAGCGTGGAATCGAGTTTGAAGCTTCATCGTCTGCCGTCGTTGCTGTCGTCGATTCTCCGCCGACTGACCTTCCCACGCTTCATCGATAACACCATCTGCATCCCGGTGAGCCAACGGTGCTCAGGAACCTCTCCGCTTGTTCTCTCTCACTCTGGTTCGTCCTCGCCACGGTCATCCGAAAGCGCCGTCGCTCGCCGCCGTTGTCTGTTGTGCTCCGGCGACCAAAAACCGGCTGCGCGACTGTCAGTCGACTCGCCGTGGCCATCCGCACCTAAACAGACCATCCCCGCATTGCCGCAAAACCCTGATCGATAGATCGATGCTCGATCTGAGGATCGTTCTCTGTTGACGTCAGCGTGACATCATGTTGATGTCATATTTTTTTAATATATCTATTATTGTTATTTTCCTATAAGCGATAAATATCTGGAATATGACATGGCCAGTGGCCCACTAGTCAGTGACTAGGGCTAGGAATAGCCTGGTGAGAAAAGTCCCTACCACATGCTGACATCAGCATTACCTCATAAACTCGTTTAATATTTATTTTAATTCCAGAAAATGAATAAATCTTATTAAATCAATATCTTTTGTTTTATAAATCAGAAAAATATATATTATATATCAAAATGTGCAGAAAAATAAAATCTATAATATAAACCATTTATTATAATTACTTTCCCACTTAAATAAGATCATTAGTATTTATTAGTAAATAATATATTAGAAATAAACCTTAATAAATAGATTCTATTATTTAAAATTCATAAAAATAAGTAGAATATATCAAAAATCTTAGAAAAACAAAATAAAGGCTTATAAATTTGTTTTATACGTTTTTCTATCCCTTAACTAATATTTATTATTTAATAAGTATTTATAAAGTGATAAAACTTATAAATTTCATATTTTATTATTTAAAAATCACAAAAATACCTATAATATACCAAAATGATCACAAACATATAATCTACACCTTAAAAATATTATATTTCATAATTGAAGTGAAATAAAAGATAAAGGTCTAATAAATCTTATTTAAACTCTTTTCTTTTATTTTAATTCATTAAAAATATATAAATCTTTACTATTGCTTTTAGCATTATTTATTTAAAGTCTAAATGTGTAACAACAAGTTAAATTGATGTTTAAATGAAGTTAAAATGGGTCTAACTATTTTAAGAAATATTAAAAGTAATCGTTGCATATATTTTTTCTAAAATCCCTAATTGATTCTTAATCTTGTTTAAGAAATATTTCAGATACCATGTTCCATTTGAATGTTTTAGTATTGTATACTACTTGTTATACTTATATATTGTTGCACACACTCTCACAAGCTTTAACAAGAAGCACATGTGTAAAGCTAATATAAAAGTACTACTCATTCCAAAGAACTCATCACAAACTCCAAACCCTAGATTATGTACGATTGTTACGAGGATTCGCATTTATCAAACCACATTACATTACTTACGCATAATTGCATTTTGCATCTTTAAACATTAGTCCTTACCGGACCTATGATGTTACTTTCAGAATTTGGATCTTCTAGTATCTCGAAGACCATGAGTGCATAATCTTGCAATCACAAAAGGCAAGTTCACAACTTGCTCATGTCCTTTGATTATTTTCTATCAAATGCTTGTAACTCAAATGTTGTCATCACCTATATTTCAAAAAGGTCAGAAAACACTATTTTTACAATAATATGATTATGGATTATTTACCAAATGGTAATAATCTATTGATACGGTTCTAGTGGTAAAGGAACATAATATCTAGGACTTAACAACAATTGTTGCCAATGATTCTAGCGTCGTATATTACACGTCAATCATAAGACTTGGAATGGGACAGGAAAGTCAGTTGTATCTTCTCCCTTTCGCATGGATGGATGACCTTATCGTGAGGTTGTTGATTTCTCGTGGAGAATCCAGCACATGGGTGAGACCCCTTAGTTCCCCGCGATCTTGGTGTCTAGATTATCTGTGCATCTCTGTTTGGGTCTGAGTTCACCATAGCTAATGGTGACCCCCAAACAGAGCTGCGTACGGAGTCTCTGAGAGGCTACCCAAAGAGTAACCGTGGTAGTTGTCTCGAGGGACCGTGTCTCATGTGGGGTCGTGGAGAGGGCAGTACTGGCTTGGGTCTTAGACTGGGCCCCATACCAAGGAAGTGTGGACAAGCTCGTGGCTTGGTTGTGCAACAAGGCTAAGGTCTCTTATGGGAAAAGTGACGCACCTTTATAGAGTGTAAGAATTGTGACATGTTACTCCCTGTTCTGGGAAGGAGCTACGAACGCGTCAGGAAAAGAACCCCATGAAGGTTCTGGTCAACCTGTGAAGTCTGTCGGACATAGTTTTCAGAATAAAAGCAACCTTTGAAGAAATGTTTATGAAAACCTGCATTGCCTATGAGCTATGGTATGTGGCTGTAGAGATAGTGCATCATACACCCCTTTTTAGTGGACTTGCTGAGTACGCTCGTACTCAACCGTACCTTCTTAACCCTTGCTAGGTTTTAAGCCGTTGAAGACGACGCCCACATCAATTTCTGCTCAAAGAAACCATCATCGACAACTCAAGTTCTTTAACAGAGTCAATGAATTCCACATATACGTCAACCGAACCGAAGACTAAGTTCTTAAGTAGATAGAAGTAGATTCTCTAGCCATAAAACCTACTTCTGTAGAGCATTGCAATAGCAGCAATGGCAAGCCAAATAGTTTATATACTAGTCGTAGTTACTAGATAGTTCTGAGTTATTACTTCTAGTTCTTCTTAGTAAGAAGTTTCTTTCTCTCTCTTTAACCTAGAGTGTTCTCTGGATCTTTTGTAAAGTGTCGAGTTGTAATCTATAGTCATGTCTTGGACCTACTGTGTTTCTGTTGTACCATTCTGAGGGATGTAATACTAGTGAACAGTGTTTCATTGGTGTTATGTCAATGACTATAGTGTACTACATCATGTAGTGGTAGGCTGGGTCACCGCATGAATCGGCTGAGGGAGACCAAACAGCCAGTGAACTTCTGGGCACCAAGCAAGCTCATCGGTGGCCGCATCCTCTCGATGGCTGCAATCTTCTTGGGATTTTCCTCGATCCCTCGTTGTGAAACAAGGAAACAGAGGAGCTGGTCGTGTAGCACACCGAAGACGCACTTCTCTGAATGCAGCTTCATCTGGTACCGGCGAAGATTCGCGAACATGTCATGCAGGTTGTTGAGGAGGGTATGCTTTTCCTTCGCCTTGATCACAACATTCTTAACATAGGCATGTACATTCTGGCCAATTTGCAAGTGCAAGCATTTCTGCATGCAACACTGGTAGGTGGCGCCTACATTTTTCAAGCTGAATGGCATGGTCACATAGAATAAAGCCCCGTAAGGGGTAACGAACGATGTCTTTATCTGATCAGCTAGATTTAACTGGATCTGATTGTACCCGAAATAACAATCGACAAAGGATAGCAGGTTGTAGCCAAATAATATCATTTTGGGGCCCAAAAGTTGAGACACCAAGGCAAGCGGTACCCAAGTTGCTTATAATCAGCCGAGTTGCCCATAGTTGGTGTGCCAAATACTCATAGGGTATTTTTAGGCATGAATTCAACATAATGTTTCAATACAAAATATCAGGCTAATGCCCGTCAAGTTGGGCCCCCTGTCAGTTTTTGCCGTTATGTCGCTGCAGTCGTGTAGGCGTCGTGGCTGTCACGTAGGCTTGCAGCGCTGGCGCAGTGGATAGGACAACACAACCGATAGCGTGTATTGACGTGACAACATAGGGCACATATATCCTCATTATTATTATTTTTAATCCTTGTTTACTCAGCAGCTGGAATGGCACTGCCATGCGTCTCTCCATTGGACTTCCGTCCCCGTTGTTAACCACTACCTTAGAAACGCATTCATGGTTCCACCGTTCCCCTGTCTCACAGAAACCACTCTCCTTCTTCCTGTCCTCTATCTTCTTTCTATCTTCTCCTTGCCACCATGGAAGGTCGTCTCACTCTAGGGACAAGCTTCATTGCCCATGACAATAAGAAGATAGACGTCGTCTACACCAACGAGGAGGAGACAGTGGTGTGAGTTCTGAGGATGTATGAGGATTGGCTTGAGGAAGACGAGGACAAGTTCGTGGGATTGGACCTCGACTACACCTCGGAGGACCCAGAGATCGAGAATGAAGTCGCCATCTTTCAGTTGGCCATGAGGAAACACGTCCTCGTCTACCACTACTCCTGGTTTGTAGATCTGCTCTCTGTAGTTAACCTCTTTTAGGGTTTTCTCCTCTTGTTCTTTATCCATTTTCTCATCTTGTAACTACTGAATTTTATTAGGACCAAATAAATTATGACAAGCCAATGTTCAAAGTCTTAATCTTGCATTTACTAAACTTTTTAAAATTATATTCAGATGATGATCTTGCATTGACAGAACATTTGTAGTTACAAATTTTGGTGATGACAAGCTACATACTTTCAGGACTGACAAGAAGTGTCTGCCTCTGCGCCAGTACCTTGTAAAAAAGGAATTGTTTTCTGCACTGTTGACAAAAGAACTGATTTTTAAAAATTTCGTCAAGAGGGAATTACAATTCCTGCGCACAAGTGGATCGATATCCAGAGTCTTATCAAGATCATAGGGGGCTCGAGAAAGGACAGAATGGCTACACTCGCAACTAGAATCCTCGATGAGTCGTACATCAGAATGAAGGCAGATTTAATGGATAGGCACTGTTTCTGGGAGGAGAGGCCATTATCTGAGATAAACATGAAGTATGCAGCCATAGATGCTTACGTGACCTACCAGCTGTACGTTAAGATCCATTTATTTCTATGTTTCCTCGTGTTTTGCCCCAATTGCAAGAGGGAAGACGAGCTTAGCGGATCCCTTTGTACCAAATGTAGTATAGCTAAGCATGATGCTGCATATGCAAAGAAAATGGCTACATCTGAAGCAGCTAACAGAGAGGCTGCAACTGAAGCAGCAAACAGAGAGGCAACATCTTCCAATGGCAACAACTAGGCTTGTGATGAACCGCTAATTGTGTCGTAGGATGCTGAAGATAGGGAAGCCAAAGCAGATTCCAGGTGAGAAGAACTTGCATTTCATGAGTTGTGGATGGCCAATAATGTAAGAAACAGTTGGAATGCTAGTAGTTGGTCTCCTAGGAATGATGGCAAGCACCTCAAGTGGTGTGATGAGAAGTGAATTAAATTTTACTCCTTTGTGTTATGTTTCTGTTTTGTGGAACTCATGTAGCTTGTCAAGATGGCTAGCGCCTCAAGTGAGAGAAGTGAAATAAATTTTACTTCTTTGTGTTATGTTTCTGTATGTGTCTGGTAGCTTGTCAAGATGGCAGCTCGTTAACTGGCAGTTTGAAAGAGTACCTTTTTCCTCTCTCACTAACAGTTATGTTTCTTTTTACCCAAATTGGTAGCAAACCTAGAGTAGCTTCTCTCTTCGATCATTCATTCCCTTTTGTCCCGCTTTTTGGCCCGTTCTGGTAGCAAATCTAGAGCAGCAAGTCACACCAGGCAGAATACATTCATTCAGAAAACAAAACAAATGTAGATATAGCTGTGCGCAGCTAAATAGGATATAACGATAGAAAGTAGGTTGCTTAATGAGGTCCGATACATTCGTTGCTCAGCAGCCATCACATGCAAAATATACAAAATCAAAAGAAGATGCTTAGCAGTAGCAACAGTAGACACATTCAACCCCTCCTTGCATGCGCCTGCGCCTCCTCCTCCTCCCTCTAGCGCTTCCTCCACTTCTTGCTACCCAGTCCCTTCATCTTGGGGGCCTTGAACTTGATCGGAGGCATGTGACCCTCTTCGATGGCCACCCGCTGGAGGCTATGGAGGTGAATGCCGAGCACCTAGTGTTCAGCAATGTAGGCATTGACGTTCATGGTCTAGCCGACTTTGGGGGTGCCAGAGCTTGATCCCTCTATATGCATCACGACGCAATTGAAGTTGGTGCCAGCGAGTCTCGTCCTGCAAAAGGGGAAACTATAGACACCGCCGGCGAACAAGGCGTCGTACTGGCCGGCCTGTAGCCTCCTCAGCACCTAACGAGTCTTGGTGTGCCTGGACTTGTCATCGCTGCAGATGTCGCTGCCGTACACCTATTGGAAGAAAAAAAGGAAGGATTAAATGATGTAAGAATATTGAGCAATCAAAATGCGAACAACCGAACCCTAATAAACCAAGATCTAGCATCCAACAATGGGAACATGAGAAGAACCATGGAAGGGGAGCAAACCCTAGTTACCTTCGACCATGGGCCATCGATGCTAGTGTCATAGGGTTTCACCGGAGCGATGTACTCTTCTAGATCTTAGGGGTCCCAGAAGAGCTAGATCTACGCGTGACCGGCGGGGGCCTCCTCGCTGGCGGCTACGTCGGTAGTGGGGATGGGGGCCTGAACGGGGACGGCGGCTGCCATCGATGCCTCAACGGGAGCCTGGACGGGGACGACGGCTGCTTTCCACACATAGAGGGGGGCTAGGACGGAGATGGGGGCCTCCTCGCCGGCGGCCTTGTAGGCGACGAAGGCCACCGCATACTGCTCCGCCATCACCGGCGTGGATGGGGGTTTCTCTAGAGTTTGCAAAAGCTGATGGGACAGTGGAGAGGGTTGCGTGAGGACAGTGAGCGAGAGTGAGAGTGGGTATGCGGAGAAGGAGAGGGAGATGGGCTCTATAGTTAAGGTAAAGGGAAGGCATGTTTCGTTGCACAACCGTGCACCACGTCGCGTAGGCTACTAGACCGTGCACCACGACATGCGCATGGTACATCACGTTTTTCCCGGGTCATGGATGGTAGTTCTGTATCGAGCCGCATGCAACGGGCGCAGACACAATTTCTATGTACGAAGTTTGACATGGCCATAAAATTGGCGATAATTAAAAGGGGAAATGTAGAGGAGAAGGTAGGTGGCTGTATAGCTAGATTTGTGGGGCTATGCTAGATCGGGTAGAGGGAGGTGTGGATGAGTGCGAGGGACTCGATGAAGGCGGAGACGTTAGGTCTCCTTGAGGCCCCCCCTCCTTGAGACCCATTTCTCAGCTCTTCGGCCTCCGGCTGACGCGTGGAAGTTTCTTGCGGTAGGGCCCAGTTGGAAGTGAGATTGAGAGCACACTACGTAAAAATGGGATATGTCTTATTAAAATCAAGTGGCAATAAATTGCAGCTGCTCGTCAATGACCGTGCACTCGATGACCCCGTTGCCCTGTGCATGTGTTGTGGCGTAGTAGTAGCAGTAGTAGGCTTTTCAGACGTGATTAAACATGACATGACCACTCGACGACTTTTTCCATGGATGGCTTCGTGTTCCTTCTTGTAGAAGTCTCGCTGAAAGAGAATTATGTGCTATCTCATGCTGTACTGTGAAGGGCACGACGTGTGCAATGATCCTCGTTGGATCACATAGGATCAATGGTTTGTGCGCACGATCCGCGTGATAACTGTGACAACCAATCAGGGCGGAGCAGACAAAGTGAGCACAAGTTTGGGCTTCTACGAGAGAGAAATAGAGAGGGAAAAACTGAGTGGTATCAAAAAACCAAGGGCAAAACTGATTAGTATAAAAATGGAAAGTGAGTGTCTTATAGAATGAAATACATCATGGCATACATCAAATTATGCCAAGATGGAACCACTAGAGTCATTGCATGTGTGTCCAACCATGTATAGGAACCCTAGCAGCATGCTGGGATTCAACTTCAGAATGCATTCTACCACCAGCTTCAAAGATGCTGCATCGCCACACCCAGTCGGATGTGTGTGTGTGTGTATCAGTGTGCATCATTGTGGTTTTTTTTGTAAACCACATGGATCCACTAGAATTCATTGCATGTGTGTTCTTCTCATAAACCACATGGATCCACTAGAGTTCATTGGATGTGTATTATTCTCATAAACCACATGGATCCAATAGATGTCATTTCATGTGTGTTATTCTCATAAACCACATGGATCCACTAGAGTTCATTGGATGTGTGTTATTCTCATAAACCACATGGATCCACTAGATGCCATTGCATGTGGGTTATTCTCATGAACCACATGGATCCACCAGATTTCATTGCATGTGTGGTATTCTCATAAACCACATGGATCCACTAGAGCTCATTGCATATGTGTTTTTCTCATAAACCACATGGATACACTAGAGTTCATTGCATGTGTGTTATTCTCATAAACGACATGGATCCACTAGAGTTTATTGGATGTGTGTTATTCTCATAAACCACATGGATCCACTAGAGTTCATTGCATGTGTGTTGTTCTCATAAACCACATGGATCCACTAGATGGCATTGCATGTGTGTTATTCTCATAAACCACATGGATCCACTAGAGTTCATTGCACGTGTCTTATTCTCATAAACCACATGGATCCACTAGATGTCATTGCATGTGTGTTATTCTCATAAACCACATGGATCCACTAGATGTCATTGCATGTGTGTTATTCTCATAAACCACATGGATCCACTAGAGTTCATTGGATGTGTGTTATTCTCATAAACCACATGGATCCACTAGATGTCACTGCATGTGTGTTATTCTCATAAACCACATGGATCCACTAGAGTTCATTGGATGTGTGTTCTTCTCATAAACCACATCGATCCACTAGATGTCATTGCATGTCTGTTCTTGTCATAAACCACATGGATCCACTAGAGTTCATTGCATGTGTGTTCTTTTCCTAAACCACATGGATCCACTAGAGTTTATTGGATGTGTGTTATTCTCATAAACCACATAGATCCACTAGAGTTCATTGCATGTGTGTTATTCTCATAAACCACATGGATCCACTAGATGTCATTGCATGTGTGTTATTCTCATAAACAACATGGATCCACTAGATGTCATTGCATGTGTGTTATTCTCATAAACCACATGGATCCCCTAGATTTCATTGCATCTGTGTTATTCTCATAAACCACATGGATCCACTAGAGTTCATTCCATGTGTGTTCTTTTTATAAACCACATGGATCCATTAGAGTTCATTGCATGTGAGTTATTTTCATAAAACTAATGGATCCACTACAGTTCATTGCATGTGTGTTCTTTTCATAAACCACATAGATCCATTAGATGTCATTGCATGTGTGGTATTCTCATAAACCACATGGATCCACTATAGTTCATTGCATGTCACTACAAGAAAAGTTTCCTTCCACAACGAATTGGCACGATGGTCGTCGTAGAAGGTGCGTCTTCCACGATGAAATTCTTGGCTCGGCCGTGGCTGATGGAAAACTTTTTTTTCTGGTTTCACAACCCTCTACTATGAAAGATCTGCTAAAAACATGGAGGAAGCTCGGCCAGCACGTGGGAGAAGAAAGATTTTCGTTTCCTCACGCGATGTTGACTCACCGAAGTCTTTTGAGGTGTGTGGGTCCTGGATGTTAGTGTCTCTAGAGGACCATACTTTTCGGTCGCGCCTCCCGGATTTGAACTCGATAACATTGCTCGAGGTGTCTGCTGTTTAGTCAGGCTGTTTGGTCCCACATGTCAGCCTCTCATTAGAAGGATCGTGTGCATGATGGAATTTTTTTCCTTCGCTCGCGCTACCCTGTTCCGAAGTTGATAGCGCTGCTCGATGCATCTACCGTCTAATTAACCTCCTGGGACCCACATGTCATCCTCTCATTAGAAGAAACATGTGTATGATGGAATTTTTTCCTTCGCTAGTGCTACCCCATTCCGAGTTGATAGCACTGCTCGACGCATCTACCATTTAACCAACCTCCTGAGCCCCACATGTCATCCTCTCATTAGAAGAAACGTGTGTATGATGGATTTTTTTCCTTGGCTCGCGCTGCCCTTTTCTGAACTTGATAGCGTTGTTCGATGCATCTACCGTTGAATCACGATGCTGGGCCCCACATATCATCCTCTCATTAGAAGAAATGTGTGTATGATGGATTTTTTTCCTTCGCTGGCGCTACCCTGTTCCGAGTTGATAGCGTTGCTCGACGCATCTACCGTTTAACCAACCTCCTGAGCCCCACATGTCATCTTCTCATTAGAAGAAACATGTGTATGATGGATTTTTTCTTTGGCTCGTGCTACCCTGTTCTGAGTTGATAGCGCTTCTCGACGCATCTACCGTTTAACCAACCTCCTAAGCCTCACATGTAATCCTCTCATGAGAAGAAAAGTGTGTATGATGGATTTTTTACCCTCTGTCGCGCCTTCGTGTTCCGAACTTGATAGCTTTGCTCGTTGCGTCAGCCATTTAATCAAACTCCTGGACCCCACATGTCATCCTCTCATTAGAAGAAACATGTGTATGATAGATTTTTTTCCCTCGGTCGCGCCTCCGTGTTCCGAACTTGATAGCGTTGCTTGTTGCATGTACCGTTTAATCATGATGCAGGGCCCCACCCCCACATGTCATACACTCTTAAGAAGAAACATGTGTATGATGGAATTTTTGCTCTCGGTTGTGCCTCCGTGTTTCGAACTTGATAGTGTTGCTCGATGCATTAGCCCTTTTTCTAGGCTGCGGAGTCCCCCATGTGAGCCTCTCATTAGAAGAAAGGTGTGCATGCTGGACTTTTTCGCTCGCCTCCTTTTGAACTTGGCAACGCCGCCGGCGAGAACCTGTATAAGGTCAGCTCGGGTCCCACATGCCGGTCTCTCTGTATATCAAACCTACGTATGATGGACTTCTTTTTCGGCCGTGTCCGCTGTTTTGACCTTGGCAATGTTGCTCGATGTGGCAGCTGTGTATGGTCTTGCTGCTGAGGCCCCCATGTCACCCTCTATGGTATGTTTTGGTCGGTGGGTCCCTGATGCCAGCCTCTCTGTACAAGTATTTAACATTTTTTTCAAACCCGGCCATTAAACTCGAGGGATGTTGCAGGCTGGTGTGTCCGCGATGTCAGCCTCTCCATAATGCGATATTAAAAAGTAAATCCTTTCTAGAAAAGTAAACCCAAGATATATATAAATATGTACACATAGTGGATTCGAACTAAAGACCTTCAAATCAAATCAAATAGACATAAACTAAGTGTTTTGCCACAATACTAATAGAAATTGAATCATTAAACATGTATTAGTACTACAACTTATGTATCAGTCTTCTAAAAAATATTGTTGTGTTTCCATGTTATCTCTCTTAAAATAAAAGAGCAGTGCTACTGGAACCTCGATTTATAAAAATCCACATAATGGATTAGTTTCTTAAAAACATGGGTACACAGAGTTTTTTTAGAGGTGGGGGGCACTGCCAAAAAGGACAAATTAAAAAGTTTTGGGGCTATGGTCAATGGGCTCCTATCTCAAATTTTGCTAGGCTGTGTCTTGCCAGATTCAAACACAGACCACTTCGAGGGAGGGAAAAAAAGCAATAATTCCTTTGACATAAATTCATGTAAAAATATGTAATGAACACACACCACATGCGCCAAAACTGGGCTGGTATCCAATGACTTCACTTGGTGAAATCACGCTGTATATCTTTACCCTCTCATCTCTGTCCAAAATACATCCAACGGTTCCGATGACACAAAGGCAAAAGATCTAGAGCAAGCAGTCAGCAGCAACGACAGAACTTTTGACAAATTAAATACCATTTGAAAGATTAAGGAGTACAGAATAATAAGACATAAAAATCGACAGATTCGTAGTTCATATTCAGCAGCACTTGACCAATTCAGAAGCATTTCAAAGTGACTGATTCAGCAATACAAACACTGAAATTCAATACCACTACAAAGAGAGACAGTTCTTGTTTCAGCTCTAAAAACCATGCCACGCGATCAGTTTGCCCTTTTGTAACATCCCAAAACTTTAATCCAAGCTTATCAAGATCAAATCATCCAAAAATAGGGTTAACAAAAACTTTTCCAAATTTAAAATGAAAGCATTCATATGTGTGTGCATTTAAAATAGGAGTTGTTTGAATTGCCATGATTGAATGATCCAATGCTTGTAAAATGTTTCTTAGGTGATTTAAACATCATCTACATCATTCTCAAAATTTCCTAAAGAAAATCAAATCAAAAAGAATTAAAAAGGAGGAATGGTCATTTTGGCAAATTTAACTCCCATGCCTACTTTGGCTATTCCTAGTACTCAAAACTTAATAGAAACAATTCTTGATCTTTGCACCCCTTGCTAGTAAACATAATGAGGTACCAAGGCCCACCTTTGGATCTGCTAAAACATTATGTTAACTATTTTAAATGACAGTTTAAAATTGAAACTAATGCATATGCATAGATCACCCCTATTTCAAAAAACCATCTATTTGAGCTCCACTTTCAAAACCCTTGCAACCAGAGACTACCTATCACTAGTGGAGATCACTCAAAAATTTTGAAACCAAAATTCAAAACTTTCTTTCATGCGGCCATTTCATCAAACACTTGGCATGCATAATCTCTACTCTAATCCTAGCTCACTGTTTACTACAGGGTTTTGCCCCCAATTGATCTTCATTTATCTCCCCTGTCCCCTCTTGATCTAACCAGAGTCTAACCACCCACTCCCCTAGCCCCTAGTGGCACGACCATGCCATGCCGAGTCGCCTCTCGCCGGCCAACCTTGCCCTCACCGTAGCAGACCGCCCCTCTCCCTCTCTCCATGTCTAGGAGGTAGCTCACACCTCACCGCCACCCCCTGTCCCTTGCCCGAGCCCAGCCGTGCAGTGGACCACCGAGGACAAGCCGCACCCAGTGCCACGCACCATGCCAGTGCCGCCCCCAGAGCGCACCCTGTCCCTGCTTGCACAGACCGCCCCTTAGCAGCAGCCCGCGCCCGCAGCTCCGCCTCGACCTGGAGAACACCCCAGACACCCCCGTTCACCGCCCAAAGCACCATAGCCACCGCTCGCCGTGGACACTGCCGCCTCTGCCTCCCAGAGCGCCACCTTGCCCAGACCGCGGGCCACCGCCCCTACGGCCCCATTCAAGTTCTAGAGCACCGCCAGGGAACCACACATCGATTCCCACCCTCAGCCATGCCTCTACCCCGCCGTAGCCTTGTCGCCGGAGTCGCCTGCCCATCCCGCTCGGTCTCACCGTCGGGCCTATAAAAGGAGCCCTCCCCAGCCTCTTCTCTCCACACCATTCTACTCCCCTCACCTCTCTGAACCTCACCCACCTCTCGCCGGAGCAAAGGGAGCAGCAGCTCGCTAGAATTGGAGCCTAAGCAGCCGCAGCTGGAGGAGAAGGGCGCCGTTGATTGCGACCACCCCAAGCTCCACCGCAACCGCGCCTCACCTCGCCGTCGTCTTCCATGTCGTTTGCCCGCCTCGCCAACCCCACTGGAGCCTTGGTATGCCCCTAGTAGACCCCCACCGAGCCGCTAGGGTTCGAGCTCGTCATGACCGTTTGTTCGTCGACCGACCCTCAGCCGTAGATTTCTATTCTAATCGACGCCCACAACGCTGCACTGCTTTCGCTTTTAAGTGCCATGACACGCTGGTCCCCCTGTCTGCTGAGCCACATGAGCGCCACTGGGCCGGCCCATTTCTTTTCCCGCGCTAGCCCACCTATTCAAATCTGGATTTTTCTTTTTAGTTAAATCTAGTTTCTATCCCCTAGTTTGAAAATCAATTCAGAGTGTTTTAGATATCCAAATTGCATGAACCCAATTTTGTCTGAAAGGTATTAAAATGATCTATCCAAGCCCGTTGGATTTAATTCAATTAGAGTTATAGATCTCTCCTAATAAAAATAATAAGACAGAAGCTTTTGCAACTTGCAACATTTTTATAAAATCAACCAAGTTATCTTTTGAGTTGATTCCAACTCTCAAAAATCACATTTCATCATATCTATCTAAATATGTAATAATATTAAGGTTTACATGCAGTGACTTTGGACTAGTACCAAAATAATGCTATATAGGCATTTCTAGTCACTTTAAATCATTAAATAATGAACTTAAACCAAAGTAATATTGATCCAACCCTTAAATCTCATTCCCACATGTTAGAATATGTGGTGATGACATGTGTCAACATGATCCCATCTTTTAAGTGGTGAATATTAAATGTTAGTTAATTTTTCAATGAGTAGAAATTACTTTTCTAAAATAAAAAGAAGGAAACTATTGAATTAAACTTGTGATGCTTGTGATGATAATAGATCATCAATTGTGTGTCTTAAAATGCTATCTAGCCTAGTTAAGTATTGTTTGGTGATTGTCTACTTCGTATGTATTGTTATAGAAGATAGTACCGACCAAGCTTACGAGGAGGAGGAGTGCTACCAAGAAGAAGAAGAAAACTTAAACCACTGCACCAACCAAGGCAAGCTATTGTTAGCAAGCTAGAATGATGAATGAGCAAGGATGCTTTAGGCATGCTTTGATCACACCCCTTTTTAACTATTAGTACCCCAATTCTTACTTACAAGTTTTACTCCCCTTAGTATGCAAAGTTCCTTACTTATTTTGAAGGTAGCATAAAAAGTATAAAACTTGACCTACTTAGAAACCTTTAGATGTCATTCTATGGCATGAGATTGACCCCATCCTTCCACCTTAGTGAACACTCTTAACTTAGTATTATAGAGTAGATCAAAAACTTGAGTCACTTTAGATGGGAACACTTGGTGAAAATGAATTGTGAAAACCTTGGAATGATGAGTCCTTCTATTGAGATGTTTTGACATGTGTTGAGAGACACAACTGGTTTATGATGATGAAAATGATGAGGCATGAGCCTTAACCCTTTTATAAAACTGATGGTTAGATTCGGATGCGATACCATTCCAAATTTACCGTACAACCACATTACCTGAATTGGGTAAGGCTTAGCTGGAAATTTATATGCATTAGTATTAGTTCCCTCACGGGAGAGGTTTGAGCTGAGGCTACCTCTCAATGTTGTCCACCTATGCAGTGCCCAAGATGGTCATGGCTGGGAGGCCATACTCATAGGAGAGGTGCTTATACTAGGGTGTGTAAAGGGAAGGTTATTTTTGATTATCTGCATACTAAGTATGATGATTCAGGGTTATTCCTGACAGATGTATCGAATCTTGTGGTGAAAGTGTACCACCTCTGCAGAGTGTCAAACTATTCGAATAGTCCATTCATGTTATGGACAGTTGGAATGGCCATACTGTTTCGTTGTCAGATGTTTTCTAAATAACTTGAAATGAATGATGAACTTTGACTTGACCACAATAGGGTTGTGTTTATGATAATAGCTTCCCAACTTAAGTGATTCTAGAACTTTACTTTATCTTTCTTTGCTTCTGAACTCAGCTTAGGTTTCAAACTTAACTTGACAATTAACTTAGTTTCAGCATTTAACTTAGAATTATACTCCTTGTTAGTAGTAGTTTGCGAGTACTTAAAGAGTACTCATGGCTTTTGTCCCTGGCTATTATCATGGCCAGACTATGAAGGAGATTATCAAGATGATGGTCATCAGGACGGCTATGATAACTAGGACTATCTGCCTTCGTCAGCATTGCCTGTGCCCCTGAAGATGGACCCCACCGCTACGCTTATCTTTTATTTCCGCTGCTTGTTGTATTAAAGACTGGATCATGAGATCCTTATTTGTGTAAAACCTTATGTATGGTTTGTAATGGATGATGTACTGTGATATCCAATCCGTTATGTCTCGCAAAAATGGTAATCCTGGGATTGCGAGGTATGGCATAACGGGCATCTGGGATTAAAAATCCGGGTGTTGACAAGTTGGTATCAGAGCCATCCTGACCATAGGAGACCCTAGTTAGAATGGACGTCCAAACCAAAAACTTAGCTTCAAAAACCAAAGTGAGTATTTATGAAAAACTATTTCCTCTCTTACCCTTGTGAACTCATTCTTTCTCAAAGATTCACGTTCCTCAAAATTCTTACATTACTACTTAAAATTTGACACACTTGATCACTTCACTAACTTCCTCATCCTTAATCCTTGTAGATGGAGACTCAGTTCAGCAAGTTTTACCAGTTGGGAAACGGAGGTCAGCTGATCTTCGAGAGGGATCTGGATTCACTGTCGGAGTTACTAGGACGCCCACATCCGGAGTTTCTTGGAGCTCAACTTCCAGGACCCCCAGGAGGAGACCTACAGTGGCTAGTCACCGCGGATCTTCGAGGAAGCATCGAAGCACCAACTTCCGGGAGAATTCAGTTCTCCGTGAGAGAGAACAACTGGCTAGATGGATTAGCCAGGGCAATGCATGAAGCTCTCGCACGTCTATGTGCCCTCAGCGTCAACAAGATCCAAGGAACCCGTTTTGCCCACTATGCAAGACGTGACTTCATGGGAATGCCGATGGAGATGCCAAGTCACCTAGAGTTGAGGCGTCAAGTGGAGAACCTTGATTTCTTGCTTCATGACAGATAGCAAGAACTGGACATTGCCAGGGAGTTAGCTAACCAGAACCATGCCATCGCCGACCAGAAGGCCCAGACTTTCGCACTGCTCGTCCAAGATCGCAAGTCTCTTCACCGCCAGCGTGCAAAGAAGGATCGCACCATCGCCCGTCTTTGCAAGAAGGTGGCCGACCTCAAGAAAACCGTCAAGGAGCAGGAAGCTCAGCTTGCCGCCAAGGAAGAAGAAGATGAGGGTGAAGACATCCAGGGAGATATGGATTCTTACCTCAGCAACGATGATGACTTTCTGGAGGAGGATGCTATGGACTTCTACACTGATGATGAAGACTCCGACTTCATCGACGATGAGTAGATGCACTAGAGCACTGTCGTAGCATGAGATGTAACATCTCATTATATCGTAGCATGCAGAATGGTTCTTCAAACCATCTGTTTTCCCCTTTGATTGTTGTGGTGTGTGTTGCATCGGGTGCTTGCTTGCATGAATGAAAAAGAAGTTAGTTGAAAAACCTGAGTCTAACTCAAAGTTTTGGATTTGAAAAACCCAAAACCATGAACCTTAGAATTTCCCTCTTACCCCTATATCTATCTCAATCTTCAGATGACTCGTGGAAACCAAGGAGGGAGCAGCTCGTCGCAGGACCCAATGCTGCAGATCTTGCAGAATCTCATCGCGGACCGTGAAGCAAGCAGGGCCGAGCATCAAGCCAACTTAGCAACATTGCAGCAGATCGCCCAAATGGCTCTCAACAACCAAGGACATGGAAATCAGGATCACCAAGGATCCAAACTCAAAAACTTTCAAAACACCAATCCCCCAATCTTTAACCAATCTGAAAACCCATTAGATGCTGATGACTAGTTACAGACCATGGAAAACAACTTAGAGGTTGCCAAAGTTGATGAGAATGAGAAAGTTCTCTTCGCTACCCACTATCTGGCGGGAGATGCAAGAGCTTGGTGGAATAGCATCCGCAATATGAACCATGGCCAGGTGATGACCTAGGAAGCATTCAAGTTCAAGTTCAGCCGCACCCACGTGCCGCAAGGTCTTGTCAACAGGATGAGAGATGAATTCCATGAATTGAAGCAAGGAAGAATGACTGTGGTGGAGTACCATGACAGATTCTTGTCACTTGCCAGATATGCACCGGATGAGATCAATACAGAGGCCAAGAAGAAGGAGAGATTCTTAAACGGACATGATGAGATGCGATCGCCTCGTCAACATCTGTTTCGATGATCTCAAGAGCTAGTCGACTCGCCATTCATATGGAAGGAAGATTAACCAGTAAACGACAACCGCAAGCGTATGATGCAGCGATGCGATCCAAGAGTCACCGTAAGTACCATCCCAACCCTCACCAGATATGCACCAAGGAACAACCGACCCCAAATTCTCGCCTAAGCTACCCCAACCGTAAGCGGAGGCAATGTGAAGTCCGGAGGAAACAATCACAGCTCCGAAATGCCAACAATTTCAACCGTGTTCTCCCAAGAGCAACAACAACAACCTGCACCTAGAACTGGCGAATGTCAGTACTGTCACCGCCAAGGACAAGTCCAGATCACTTGTTTCGAGTGTGGAGTGAAGGGTCACTACTCCAATGAGTGTCCCAAGAAGATCGCCAATGCCCCGTGAATGCCCCATGAGCAGCAGCGCTGTTCAACCAGAAGGAGATTTGCCCTGTGGAACCCTCACAACAAGAACGGTCGTCTCTTCCACATGAACGCAGAAGAAGCCCAGGAAGCGCCAGATGTAGTGCTAGTTATGTTTTCTGTCAACTCAGTTTTAGCAAGAGTATTGTTTGACTCTGGAGCATCACATTCATTTGTCACCGAAGAATTTGTATGCACTAGTAAGATTCACCCAACCAACCTGAAGCATGTCATGATAGTTCAAATCCCCGGATCAACAACAAAAGCTAGAAAAATTTGCAAAGCTGTACCTATCAGAATACATGGGATAGATTTTTATGCCAACCTAATTGTACTTGGAACCAAAGGATTGGAAGTAGTACTAGGTATGGACTGGATGTCAAGGCATAAAGGACTGATAGACTGTGCTAAGAAAGCCATCACCATGACCAGTAGTTCTGGAGTAACAGTAGAGCATATCTCTGAAACCTTACCCCGTCAATTCAAGTGCAACAAGAGTGTAGCCCTGCCCACCATTGACCAAGTTAGAGTAGTCTGTGAATACCCCGACGTATTCCCAGATGAATTGCCAGGTATGCCCCCGGATAGGGATATTGAGTTCATTATCGAACTAATCCCTGAAACCGGACCTATAGCCTAGAGACCCTATACCATGAACCCCTCAGAGTTAGTAGAACTAAAGAAGCAGTTGGATGCCATGTTTGCAACAGGCTTGATTCAGCCAAGCGCATCGCCATGGAGATCACCAGTGTTATTCATCGACAAGAAAGATGGAGGCAATCGTCTGTGTACAGATTACAGAAAATTGAATGATGTCACCATCAAGAACAACTAACCCTTGCCAAAGATAGAGGATCTATTTGATTAGTTGACTAGAGCCCAGGTATTCTCAAAGATTGATCTTAGGACTGGTTATCACCAACTTAAGATTCGTGCAATGGATATTCCGAAGACCGCCTTTACTACTCGCTATGGTTTATACGAGTATACGGTTATGTCTTTTGGATTAACCAATGCCCCTGCTTATTTCATAAATCTCATGAATAAGATCTTTATGAATTTCCTAGATAAGTTTGTAGTGGTGTTTATCGACGACATCCTTATCTACTCCAAGTCAGAAGAAGAGAATGAGCAACATCTGAGAATCATCCTAGAAACCCTGAGAGAGCATCAGTTATATCCCAAGTTCAGCAGGTGTGAGTTTTGGCTGAAAGAAGTAGGATTCCTAGGACATATTGTGTCTGTCGGAGGAGTCTCTGTTGATCCCACCAAGATCAAAGATGTCGAAGAATGGGAAGCCCCAACCAATCAAACCCAAGTCCATTCATTTCTCGGATTAGCGGGATATTACCGCAAGTTGGTAGAAGGATTCTCGAGCATAGCCCGACCAATGACCCAATTGTTGAAGAAGGACAATAAGTTTTAATGGACAGACAAATGTGAAGCCAGTCCAGGAGCTGAAGAAGAGATTAATATCAACCCCAATTTTGATCATGCCAGACATCAAGAAGCTGTTTGATGTGTATTGTGATGCATCCAAGATTGGCCTAGGCTGTGTATTGATGCAAGAAGGCAAAGTCATCGCTTATCTGTCTCGACAACTGAAGCAGCATGAGCAGAACTATCCGACACATGATCTTGAGCTAGCATCCGTGGTTCTAGCACTGAAGACATGGCGTCATTATTTGATGGGTAATCGCTATGAGATTTACTCAGATCATAAGAGCTTGAAGTATATCTTCACTCAGAAGGAGCTGAATACGAGGCAAAGAAGATGGATAGAGTTAATCAAGGATTATGACCTTGACATTCACTATCACCCCGGCAAAGCCAATGTGGTAGTGGATGCTCTTAGCAGATTGCCGTGTAGGCTTAACACCATGATCAAAGAGAAGCAACCAAGTTTGTATGTTGAGTTGGAGCAGTTTAGGACTGAGTTAGTTAGCAAAGGATTCCTAGCTAGCATTGAACTTCAACCCACATTGATTAGCCAAATCAAGGAAGCCCAGAAGGGAAATGAAAGTATCGACGAAATCAAACATCGTATTGGTATTGGAAAGGTACCTGGATTCACCGAAGACGAAGAAGGAGTACTGTGGTACAAAGGACGTATCTGTGCCGCCAGATTCGAGTCAAGGAAATTATCATGAAGGAAACTCATGATACTCTTTATTCTATCCACCTCGGAGGAACAAAGATGTATTAGGATTTGAAAGAGCAATTTTGGTGGCACGAGATGAAGAGAGAGATCGGAAGCTACATCGCCAAATGTGACATTTGTCAAAGAGTCAAAGCAGAGCATCAGAGACCTGCAGGATTTTTGCAACCATTGCAGATTCCAGAATGGAAATGGGATTCCGTCGGAATGGACTTTATCACCGGTTTACCTACTTCTAGTAGGGGAAATGACTCAATCTGGGTCATAGTTGATAGACTATCCAAGGTAGCCCACTTCATACATGTCAAGACAACCTACCAGAGTGCAAAACTAGCAGAGCTATATATTGCTAGGATTGTTAATCTGCATGGAACCCCCAAGACCATCGTCTCAGATCGAGGAACCCAGTTTACTTCCAGATTTTGGCAGAAAGTCCAGGAAGGTTTAGGAACCAAGTTGAATTTCAGCACCGCTTATCACCCGCAAACAGATGGATAGACTGAGAGAGTCAACCAGATCCTAGAGGATAAGCTTAGAGCTTGTGTGTTGGAATACGGATCAAAATGGGAAGACTACCTGCCTTTCGCAGAATTCTCATATAACAACAATTATCAAGCTAGTTTGCAGATGGCACCATTTGAATTCCTATACGGAAGAAAGTGTTGTACCCCTTTGAATTGGTCGCAAGTAGGAGAGAGTCAGATATTTGGACACGACATTCTCCGAGAAGCAGAAGAGAAAGTTCACAAAGTCCATGAGCACCTCAAGACCGCCCAATCCAGACAGAAGAGCTATGCCGACAAGAGAAGGAGAGACCTGACTTTCAATGTCGGAGATTTTGTATACCTCAAGGTTTCACCATTGCAGGGAACCCAACAATTTAGTCTGAAGAGAAAGTTAGCCCCTAGATATATCAAACCTTTCAAGATTCTGAACTGCCGAGGAGAAGTATCGTATCAACTAGAACTGCCTGAAGAGATGTCAGCCATCCACAATGTGTTCCATATCTCGTTACTTCGCAAATGCTTGGAAGTGCCTGAGAAGACTGAAGTTTTCAAGAACATCGATCACAGAGCTGTGGAAATCAACAATGACCTGACCTATCGGGAAGTACCCATCCGTATCTTAGAAGAAGCCTACAGAACCACCAGGACCAGGAGCATCAAGTTTCTCAAGATTCAGTGGAGCAACCATACCGAGGAGGAAGCTACTTGGGAGCACGAAGATTACATTAGGACAGAGTTCCCAGATCTCTTTAGTTCCTAGTTTTCTTTGTAAATCTCGGGACGAGATTTTGTTTAAGGGGAAAGGCTTGTAACATCCCAAAACTTTAATCCAAGCTTATCAAGATCAAATCATCCAAAAATAGGGTTAACAAAAACTTTTCCAAATTTAAAATGAAAGCATTCTAATGTGTGTGCATTTAAAATAGGAGTTGTTTGAATTGCCATGATTGAATGATCCAATGCTTGTAAAATGTTTCTTAGGTGATTTAAACATCATCTACATCATTCCCAAACTTTTCCTAAAGAAAATCAAATCAAAAAGAATTAAAAAGGAGGAATGGTCATTTTGGCAAATTTAACTCCCATGCCTACTTTGGCTATTCCTAGTACTCAAAACTTAACCGAAACAATTCTTGATCTTTGCACCCCTTGCTAGTACACATAATGAGGTACCAAGGCCCACCTTTGGATCTGCTAAAAACATTCTGTTAACTATTTTAAATGACAGTTTAAAATTGAATCTAATGCATATGCATAGATCACCCCTATTTCAAAAAACCATCTATTTGAGCTCCACTTTCAAAACCCTTGCAACCAGAGACTACCTATCACTAGTGGAGATCACTCAAAAATTTTGAAACCAAAATTTAAAACTTTCTTTCATGCGGCCATTTCATCAAACACTTGGCATGCATAATCTCTACTCTAATCCTAGCTCACTGTTTACTACAGGGTTTTGCCCCCAATTGATCTTCATTTATATCCCCTGTCCCCTCTTGATCTAACCAGAGTCTAACCACCCACTCCCCTAGCCCCTAGTGGCACGGCCATGCCACGCCGAGCCGCCTCTCGCCGGCCAACCTTGCCCTCACCGCAGCAGACCGCCCCTCTCCCTCTCTCCATGTTTAGGAGGTAGCTCACACCTCACCGCCACCCCCTGTCCCTTGCCCGAGCCCAGCCATGCAGTGGACCACCGAGGACAAACCGCGCCTAGTGCCACCAAGACCATGCCAAGCCGCCCAGGCGTGCCTGTCCCCGCCAGACATACCGCCTTGGCACAGCCCTGCTGCCCGCCTCGACCGACCGAGAACACCCCAGACACCCTGCTCACCGCCTAAAGCACCACAGCCACCGGCCAGTGGACACCGCCTCTTGCCTCTCAGAGCGCCACCGCCTGCATCACAGGCCAGCGCCCCTACGGCCGCATTCAAGTTCTAGAGCACCGCTAGGGAACCACACATCGATCGCCACCCTTAGCCATGCCTCTACCCCGCCGTAGCCTTGTCGCCGGAGTCGCCTGCCCATCCCGCTCAGTCTCACCGTCGGGCCTATAAAAGGAGCCCTCCCCAGCCTCTTCTCTCCACACCATTCTACTCCCCTCACCTCTCTGAACCTCACCCACCTCTCGCCGGAGCAAAGGGAGTAGCAGCTCACCGGAATTGGAGCCGGAGCAGCCGCGGCAGGAGGAGAAGGGCGCCGTTGATTGTGACCACCCCAAGCTCCACCGCAACCGCGCCTTGCCTCGCCGTCGTCTTGCACGTCGTTTACCCGCCTCGCCAACCCCGCTGGAGCCCTGGTACGCCCCTAGTAGACCCCCACCGAGCCGCTAGGGTTCGAGCTCGCCGGCGACCTGTTTGTCGTTGACGACGACCCTCAGCCGTAGATTCCTATTCTAATCGCACGCATCCCACAATGGCGCTTGCGTGTTTTAAGTGTCACGACACGCTGGTCCCCCTGTCACTGAGCCTCGGTCATGGACCGCCACTGGGCCGGCCCATTTCTTTTCCCGTGCTAGCCCCCCTATTCAAATCTGGATTTTTCTTTTTAGTTAAATCTAGTTTCTATCCCCTAGTTTGAAAATCAATTCAGAGAGTTTTAGATATCTAAATTGCATGAACCCAATTTTCTCTGAAAGGTATTAAAATGGTCTATCCAAGCCCGTTGGATTTAATTCAATTAGAGTTATAGATCTGTCCTAATAAAAATCAGAAGACAGAAGCTTTTGCAACTTGCAACATTTTTATAAAATCAACCAAGTTAGCTTTTGAGTTGATTCCAACTCTCAAAAATCACATTTCATCATATCTATCTAAATATGTAATAATATTAAGGTTACATGCAGTGACTTTGGACTAGTACCAAAATAATGCTATATAGGCATTTCTAGTCACTTTAAATCATTAAATAATGAACTTAAACCAAAGTAATATTGATCCAACCCTTAAATCTCATTCCCACATGTTAGAATATGTGGTGATGACATGTGTCAACATGATCCCATCTTTTAAGTGGTGAATATTAAATGTTAGTTAATTTTTCAATGAGTAGAAATTACTTTTCTAAAATAAAAAGAAGGAAACTATTGAATTAAACTTGTGATGCTTGTGATGATAATAGATCATCAATTGTGTGTCTTAGAATGCTATCTAGCCTAGTTAAGTATTGTTTGGTGATTGTCTACTTCGTATGTATTGTTATAGAAGATAGTACCGACCAAGCTTACGAGGAGGAGGAGTGCTACCAAGAAGAAGAAGAAGAAAACTTCAACCACTGCACCAACCAAGGCAAGCTATTGTTAGCAAGCTAGAATGATGAATGAGCAAGGATGCTTTAGGCATGCTTTGATCACACCCCTTTTTAACTATTAGTACCCCAAGTCTTACTTACAAGTTTTACTCCCCTTAGTATGCAAAGTTCCTTACTTATTTTGAAGGTAGCATAAAAAGTATAAAACTTGACCTACTTAGAAACCTTTAGATGTCATTCTATGGCATGAGATTGACCCCATCCTTACACCTTAGTGAACACTCTTAACTTAGTATTATAGAGTAGATCAAAAACTTGAGTCACTTTAGATGGGAACACTTGGTGAAAATGAATTGTGAAAACCTTGGAATGATGAGTCATTCTATTGAGATGTTTTGACATGTGTTGAGAGACACAACTGGTTTATGATGATGAAAATGATGAGGCATGAGCCTTAACCCTTTTATAAAACTGATGGTTGGATTCGGATGCGATACCATTCCAAATTACTGCATAAACCACATTACCTGAATTGGGTAAGGCTTAGCTGGAAATTTATATGCATTAGTATTAGTTCCCTCACGGGAGAGGTTTGAGCTGAGGCTACCTTTCAATGTTGTCCACCTATGCAGTGCCCAAGATAACTGATGGTCATGGTTGGGAGGCCATACTCATAGGAGAGGTGCTTATACTAGGGTGTGTAAAGGGAAGGTTATGTTTGATTATCTGCATACTAAGTATGATGATTCAGGGTTATCCCTGACAGATGTATCGAATCTTGTGGTGAAAGTGTACCACCGCAGAGTGTCAAACTATTCAATAGCTCAGTCATGTTATGGACAATTGGAATGGCCATACTTTTTTGTCGATGTTTTCTAAATAACTTGAAATGAATGATGAACTTTGACTTGACCACAACAGGGTTGTGTTTATGATAATAGCTTCCCAACTTAAGTGATTCTAGAACTTTACTTTATCTTTCTTTTCTCCTGAACTCAGCTTAGGTTTCAAACTTAACTTGATAGTTAACTTAGATTCAGCACTTTAACTTAGAATTATACTCCTTGTTAGTAGTAGTTTGCGAGTACTTAAAGAGTACTCATGGCTTTTGTCCTTGGCTATTATCATGGCCAGACTATGAAGGAGATTATCAAGATGATGGTCATCAGGACGGCTATGATAACTAGGACTATATGCCTTCGTCAGCATTGCCTGTGCCCCTAAAGATGGACCCCACTGCTACGCTTATCTTTTATTTCCCCTGCTTTTTGTATTAAAGACTAGATCATGAGATCCTTATTTGTGTAAAACCTTATGTATGGTTTGTAATGGATGATGTACTATGATATCCAATCCGTTATGTCTCGCAAAAATGGTAATCCTGGGATTGCGAGGTATGGCATAACGGGCATCTGGGATTAAAAATCCGGGTGTTGACACCTTTTCTCCAAACACACTCGATCACAACACAATCATTGTCATAATATTTGCTCATATAGGGAACCGTCATATAGATACAGATATACCATACCAGTACGTACTAGTCATAGCTCCAATCCAGCAAAAGGTTATCACAGTTTTACCACCCATATATGATCAGTGGAGATAAGACAACCACATAATTAATTACAATAGCATGCAGCCAAAGAGCTAGACAGCTAGGAAGTTCATGAACAGCATGCCACATTCAGGGCAGCGAGATACATCGATCTTGACTGTTCTTCCAATAGTAAGTTTGGCTACTTTCCGGAACTTGATCCACCTAGAAGTAGCTGCCAAGCACTCATCAGTCGAGTTAATGGCGTAGGGTCCCTTGATAAGCAATCCTTCGCTCTACATCGTGAAGACTATTGTGCCCTTTCGTTTGGCCTAGAGTTGCTTTGTGGCACTCTTAGGCAATTTCTGTGTCAAAGCAAGAGATAGACGCATAATTACTAAGAGCGATGCACTGAATCATGTGAAACTTGAGAAGACATTCAGAACAGTTTATCTGCCGCCATATACTCACAAACATAATCTGGTGCGACCTTGTGATGACACATGTGTAGGATATGGTCTGACAAGGTGCTGCCCGGGGTGATGAAGGAGCTTGTGCCGGTGTGGTGGCTCAGTGCACGGCGCCCAGAAAAGTGTTGGTGCGGTGTTGATGTAGAGCTCGTTGGGAACCCTAAGAGGAAGGTATGATGAGCACAGTAGCAAGTTTCCCTCAGTTATGAAACCAAGGTTTAATCGAACCACTAGGAAAAAGGAAACACGCCAAAGGTGTTACTAGCTGAGCTTTGGCAGGGCGCACTACCGGTGCTAGTAGCAATGTGGAGACCTGCACAACACAACCACAGAACTTTGTCCCCAACTTGCGATGTGGTCGTCAATCTCACCGTGTTTTGCGGAAAACAAAGGATTAAACATATTGAATGTAAAGAAGTAAAAGTTTGCAGAAAGTAAACACAAAACAGTAAAAGATTGTAGATTGTATGTAAACGACAAGGACCGGGATCCATAGTTCACTAGAGGTGGCTTTCCTTAAGATAGAGATAACATGCTGGGTGAACAAATTACAGCGGGGCAATTGACAAACATCGAGAAAGCAATACATGCATAAACTAATCATCTTGACTCCTTTGAGACTTGATAGGAAATTACAACATTATACATAGACCACCATCCAACTGCATCTATGACTAATAATCCACCTTCAGGTTATCATCCGAAATCCCTCCAGTATTAAGTTGCAAGCAACAGATTATTGCTTTACGAATAGCGTGTAAAGTAAACAATACGATTGTTCTATGAACAAAGGATTGTTGTTTTCTCCCTAGTAGCAACAACACATCTAGTACCTTAGAGATTTCTGTCACTTCCCTAGATTACCAGAGGCATGAACCCACTATCGAGCATAAATACTAACTCTTGGAATTGCTAGCATCTACTTGGCCAAGATAGCTACTAACAACGAAAAGCATGCAAGATCACAAATAACAAAGACATGATAGAATCAATAATCAATCTGAAATAGCATCTCAATATCCATCGGATCCCCGAAAACACAACATGCAGAAATACAAATAGATGATCTTGATCATGAACGGAGCTCACAAGATCTAGACATGAAAGCACAAAGGAGGAGAACCAGCCATCTAGCTACTACATGGATCCGTAGTCCAAGGATGAACTACTCACGCATCACACCGGAGGCTTGCATGGTGATGAAGAAGGCCTCTAGGGTGAATTCCCCTCTCCGGTAGGGTGCCGGGAAGAGCTTCAGATCCCTCCCGATATAGGGATGGAGATGACGGCAGCTACATAATTTTTCTTGGATTTTTGATTGGGCACTTAGGGTTTTCATCCCAAGGGCATCTTATAGGCGGAAGGGGAGGCCGAGGGGGTGCCAGGGGCCACCACACCACCCCTGGCCCGGTCCAAGCCTGGCCGCGTGGCCAGGTGGTGTGGCCGGCCTCTGGCCCCTCTCCGTCTCGTATTCTGGCATCTGATGATTTCCGGAAAAATAGGCACTTTGGCTTTTGTCCCGTCCAATTCCGAGAATATTCATTTTCTGACTTTCTTGGAACCAAAAACAGGCAGCTGGCACTGTGGCTCTTGTTAATAGGTTAGTCCAAGAAATCATATGAAAAGTACTCCAAAGTGTGGACAAAACACAAGAAAGTGGATAAAACCAAGCATGGAACATCAAAAATTATAGATACATTTGTAATGTATCAACATCCCCAAGCTTAACTCCTGCTCGTCCTCGAGTAGGTAAGTGATAAAAATAAAGAATAATTTTTGAGGTGACATGCACCATCAAAGACTTGATCAAAGTATTTGTAAAGCATTCAAGGCTGGGATCATAGTACTTCAATCATAACATGAAAGACAAAGTTCTAGCAATAAGACAAAGAAACTATGATGCAACATGAAAAGGCACAATCAAAAGATTCATGAATAACAATGCTTTGCAAGACGTTTGTTTGTTTCACATAAAGAAAACATAGCATAATAGTATTCAGCTTGTCCCTCATAGAGTAGCAAATATAAATGCATAGGACACCTTCAAAGTTCATAAGAGTGACTAGATACAATAGTTTAAAACAAGCAATATCAAAGTATGCATCAATCAACTAGTCTTGGGACAATGCACACAGAACTAAGAATGGCCACTATGCTCTCAAAGTAGGTGCATAAAGATAGAAGGTGGAGACTCAATATAATGGTGGAAGAAAGGCCTTTTATAAAAGGAAGTAGGGATTCAAGTCTCATAAAGAGCTTCCAAAAATTATGGTACTTATAGCTTTCAGCTCTCATTGCCCCTATCATAAGCATCTTGAAGTGATTAAGGTTAAAGTGAACAAACTATGGTGTACATGCTTGACGAAGTATAATTTAGAAATCTCATGTCCCTTGTATACGAGGGTTGCTCCTCATGCTACTCAAGTTTAGTCACCGGTAAGTTCTTGTCATTGTAAGTACATGTGTATCATAGAGAACCGCCAATGGGGTACCCCTTGCCCGATGATATGGAAGAATCCCCATATCAAAATGATAAGGCAAGCAGACAACGAGCATCTCAGCATTCTTCTTATTTACCATGGGAATATGGTGCTTTTTTCTCTCTTTCCTCTTTTCATAATCTCTTTTTTTTCTCTTTTCTCTTTTTTTCTCAATATAGGACTCTTTTTTTATAAGAAGAATGCGTCATAGACAGCTCATTATGGTTACGCTGCAGGTTTCCACCATGTCAGCATGGATTAGACCAGCGGCCCAGGCGTTTCTCTAACACATATACATAACTCCATGGACTTACAAGCTCCCCTTTCATTTCACACTGACGACATCCATATACAAAAGAGCATGATATCAACTAGGTACAAGTATCAAGTGCAATGTTGAAAGCGTTCCCCATGAAAGCATGGTTCTGCTAATTCCCAACAAATAAGTGCAAGCATATACAACATAGACGACACAATGGTTCAAGTTTATTAAGGGCAAGAAAAGTAAAGTGTGCCATCAAGTTCGTGAGAGCTTTAATCACTAGTTTTCTCATAACAAGTTTAATTTGGAAGGTAAACAAAAGCATGAATATACTTGGAATAGAATAAGCTAGTAGGTAGGTATGGTGGACTCTTTGGAATAACTTGGTTTAGAGAGTTGGATGCATGAGTGGAACTCATACTTTGTTGTGGAGGCTAGCAAAAGACTGGGAGCGACAAACTAAGAGAGCAATAATGGCCATAATCATGTAGAGCGACAAAACATCATTGATCAAAGCATAAAGTGATACTACAAGTTGAAAACTAAAGGATCATAAAGGCTATGGTGACTTGAGATAGTCATAACATGGTGTGAGCATGCGCCAAGTCAACCCAAATAAAGCATCAAATGAGAATACCACTATATTATGCTTTAATATGCTAAAACAACGCATGATTCATCCAAGGCACATTAAGCAATCTCAATTGTTTATAACAAGTCATGCTACAGCAAATAATACTAAGCATAAAGCCAAAAAAATATCAAGCATGGCATGACAAAGCATAGGCCACAGTCAAAAACGAGCTCTTTTTACCACATAAGCATGAACTTTCCTACTCTTTTCCAAACCAAACCAAACTATTTGCAAACCAATGTATGAAAGAGGGGGTCCAACCAATTTATTCAGCAAACTAAGAAAACCAAGCAAACGAAAAACCAAAACAAAAATGAAAAAGAAGACTCTCCAAGAAAAACACAACTGTGCATGAAACAATAAAAATGAAGTGTTTGGAAGAAACCTAGGATTTTTATTGATGAAGAAGGGGATGCCTTGGGCATCCCCAAGCTTTGACGCTTGTACTTCTTGGATATTTCTTGGGGTGACACGCGTGGCATCCCCAAGCTTGAGCTTTAGTCCATCCTTCATCTCATTACTCATTCCTTCCATACACCTGAAATTTTTCCTTCATACAAAACTTCACACAATCTTTATTAGCAACATTAGTGAACTCAAGATAAAAGGTCTTAAGGTTCAGTTCTAACACCAAATAAACTTCCATTAGAACACTACCTATTGTAGCACTTCCCTCAAAAATCTCAATTCCCCAAAAGAACTCAAAAAGGAACCAACAAGAAGCAAATGCAGAAAATGGCAAAAATCTTATGAGCTTTGGAAGAACTAAGAATATATAATGTATAAGTGACAAATAGTTAAAGGTAGTTCATTGTAAAGTGTTACATTGATACTAGTTTTGTCACAAGATACAAATTAAATTTATCTCAATTTATACTATGGGTGGCACAATATAATGGAAAGGATGTTCCATGATGGATTTGGATGAGTTCCAAAGTTGAGACATTGTGACGGATACTACAACAAAAAGGCTATATATATGCTATAGTAGCAGCAAAGGAGGGCATTTGTGTTAAGTAGTTTGTTATCAAACTAGGTATGGTTCAAAGTGGGCTAATACTATGAAGATATATTGTGTGACAATAATATCAACATATTTTGAGCCAAACGAACTAAAGGTCTCACCAAAGGACCAAATCTATACAATGCCATCTCATTTGAGAATGAGTGATGCGTAGAGACGGAGAGACATGCAAATACACACGGACCTGAAACTGTCAGATCCAGAGATTATGTTAAACACTAGCAATCGCGTATATGCAACACCAGAAAGCCATAGGTGTTCAATACGCAAAGTTTTTCAAACTAGATTATTGACTCTAGTGCAAGTGGGAGACTGAAGGGAATATGCCCGAGAGGCAATAATAAAGTGGTTATTATCTTATTCCTTGTTTATGATAAATGTTTATTTTTCATGCTATAATTGTATTGATAGGAAACGTCAAAAGATGTGTGTTTAATAAACAAATAAAAGGTTCCTAGTCATGCCTCTCTTATAGACTAGCTCGTTGATTAACAAGATGATCAAGGTTTCCTGATCATGGACATTGGATGTTGTTAATAACGAGGTCACAACATTGGTGGAATGATGTGATGAACATTCATCCGAAGTATAGCATTACGATCAGAGTCATTATGTTTATATTGCTATAACATCATACGAAGTAATCTTAGTCCTTAGACCATGAGATCATGTTAATTGCTAACACCAGAAGAGTATCTTGATAACATCAAACGTCACACCGTAACAGGGTGACTATAAAGGTGGGTTCGCAGTACGAAGGTGTTATGTTGAGGCTCATGGATCAAGAGTGGGATTTGTCCATCCCGATGACGGATAGATATACTCTGGGCCCTCTCGGTGATATCACATTGAAATAGCTTGCAAGCAAGTGATGTGATCACTAGAATGTTATATCACGGGCACGAGAAAAGAGTGCATGTCGGTAACGAGATCAAACTAGGTATGGAGATACCGATGATCGAATCTCGGACATGTAATATATCGCGAGACAAAAGGTTTTAGTTACTAGCGTTAAAGGTTCTCACGATCACAGAAGTCATCGTTGAATGTGTAGGAGTCAGTATGGATCTCCAGGTCCCGCTTCTGATTATTGATCTGAGAGGGGTCTCGATCATGTCCGCATTATTCGTGAACCGTAGGGTGACACACTTAAGGGATACCGACACCATTTGGATCAAATATGTTTCAGATAAAGATTTAAGAAAGCGCTGGAATTATTTCAATAGACACCAAAACTGTTTCGGGTGAAATTACTGAAATTGGTTCTGCATGTAATATTAAAATGTTGCAGGGGGTTTTATGTGAATGTTTGTTAATTAAAGTAATTAACAAAATTCTGAATAAAAATAATAAAAGAGTTTTATTAAATGAGAGAGCATTAAATTTGGAGAAATTTAATGCATTTAAAGTGGAGACTTTAAAAGAGAATGTGAAGGGGCAAATTTATGTGGAGGAGTTACACCACATGAATGGAGGAGGTGAAGGTCACCTCCTCCATGCACTGCCATGAAGGAGGGCACCCTCCTCCTATAAAAGTCCACCTCCTCACTTCTCACACACCCCTCCTTTTGATGGATCTCTCTCCGCCTCTAGTATTTTTTCCCCATGGTGTCGGATTAGCGAGATACATGTTCCCGGTGGCTTTTTCTGGAAAGGAGTTGCTGCTGCTGCTTTGGAGCGAGGGACGGAGATTGTCGGCCGTGTGTGCGATCACGGATGCACCGCTGCTGCGGTGCTGGACTTGGTGTCCGAGCTGGATCGATGGACGTCTTTGAGCCGGACCTGCTGGACTTCATCACGATCTTGAGATCGGCAAGTGTACGACTACATCAACCACGAGTTCCTACTCGTTAACAAAGCTCGTTGTCTACGAGGGTAAGTTCTCGTTGGATGTATGTCCACATGTTGCTTTGTACCTAGTAGATAGATCTTGGCGTGTAGTTCACAACGTAGAAATTTTTTTGTTTTCTATGTTGCGGACCCAACAGGTTATTACAGAGGTAATAAATTCCAAGACTCATCTAAAACTTTTAGGTTATCTCCCAATAAGTACTTTTCTTTAACGCCTTTAAGTTAGGCATAAGAAGCAAGAAAAAATCAAGTGTTCTCAAATGAAGAAGCATTAAGACCAAATTTCTTGCCCTTACCTCTCTTACTTTTATTCTTAACCTTGGGGAAAATATGATTGTTTGGTGGAGAAGAAAGGTACATGGTCCCCTTTCCCACATCTATTATTTCTCCAAGGAGTTCTAATAGGGACCTTCCAAGTGTAATTTGTCCTTTTCCTGCACATTCAATAACAAGATAATTAGTAGAAATCATTTTCCCAAGGATCTTTGTAAACACTCCTTCGGCTATTCCAAGAGGTAATATGGTAGTATTATTAGCAAGAGATATTTCTTTTCCTCCTTCAGTAAGCCCCCAAGTGTTCAGAGATTTATAAATATCTTTGGGCATAAGACAAAATTCAGACATGATATCACAGCGAGCTTGAAAAGTTTCAGTGTTTATCTCAATCTTTACTGTAGGGAGCCACTTTGATGGTTCAGAATTTATTGGAACATAATTGTGATGCTCCCTAAGCGTATTATAGCAACCTTTTAAGCTAGCAGTGCCAGTCTCAAGGGTGTTCAATCTAGCAAATATTTTTGCGAAAGAAATATCAGTTTGGCTAGGCAAGTTGTAAGTGAGGATCAATTTCTTTATGGAATTAATAGCATCATCCTCATTACATTGGAGGAAATCTCTTCCCACAACAGCATCTAAAGCATATCTATAGCAAAGAGCAATTCCAAGGTAAAAACTGCTAAGGAACAAGCTTTGAGTCATTTTAGGCTCAGTTTTTTCATGTAGATCAGAGATTCTAGACCAAGCTTCCTTAAAACTTTCCTCAATTCCTTGTTTAAAAGTTAAAATCATTTCCTCTGGTGACATAGTGATTGGAGCAAGGCTAGACATAAAGGCAACTTAGGATAGGAACTAATTTTTGTGTGTTTTCAAATAAGAAAGCAAACAAGTAAAACTAATTTTTTTGTGTTTTTGATAAAGAAACAAGAAAACAAATCAAAAAGAAACTAAGCAAAACAAAAATAAAAAAGTAAAGAGATTGGTTATGAGGGGCTCCCCTTGTGAAGATGGCCTTGACTCCCCCGGCAACGGCGCCAGAAAAATGCTTGATGGCTCAATGCACGGCGCCTAGAAAAGTGCTGGTGCGGTGTTGATGTAGAGCTTGTTGGGAACCCCAAGAGGAAAGTATGATGAGCACATCAGCAAGTTTCCCTCAGTTATGAAACCAAGGTTTAATCGAACCAATAGGAGCAAGGAAACACCCCAAAGGTGTTGCTAGCTAAGCCTTGGAAGGGCGCACTACCGGTGCTAGTAGCAACATGGAGACCTGCACAACACAACCACAGAACTTTGTCCTCAACTTGCGATGAGGTTGTCAATCTCACCGTGTTTTGCGGAAAACAAAGGATTAAACGTATCGAATGTAAAGAATTAAAAGTTTGCAGAAAGTAAACACAAAATAGTAAAAGATTGTAGATTGTATGTAAAAGACAAGGACCGAGATCCATAGTTCACTAGAGGTGGCTCTCCTTAAGATAGATAACATGCCGAGTGAAAAAATTACAGCGGGGCAATTGACAAACATCGAGAAAGCAATACATGCATATACTAATCATCTTGACTCCTTTGAGACTTGATTGGGAATTACAACATTATACATAGACCGCCATCCAACTGCATGTATGACTAATAATCCACCTTCAGGTTATCATCCGAACCCCCTCTAGTATTAAGTTGCAAGCAACAGATTATTGCTTTACGAACTGCGTGTAAAGTAAACAATATGATTGTTCTATGAACAAAGGATTGTTGTTTTCTCCCTAGTAGCAACAGCACATCTAGTACCTTAGAGATTTCTGTCACTTCCCCAGATTACCAGAGGTATGAACCCACTATCGAGCATAAATACTAACTCTTGGAGTTGCTAGCATCTACTTGGCCAAGATAGCTACTAACAACGGAAAGCATGCAAGATCACAAATAACAAAGACATGATAGAATCAATAATCAATCTGAAATAGCATCTCAATATCCATCGGATCCCCGCAAACACAACATGTAGAAATACAAATAGATGATCTTGATCATGAACGGACCTCACAAGATCTAGACATGAAAGCACAAAGGAGGAGAACCAGTCATCTAGCTACTACATGGATCCGTAGTCCAAGGATGAACTACTCACGCATCACACCGGAGGCTTGCATGGTGATGAAGAAGGCCTCCAAGGTGAATTCCCCTCCGTGGTGGTGGGAAAGAGCTCCTCCCGATCTAGGGATGGAGATGACGGTGTCTATAGACTTTTTCGTGGATTTTTGATCGGGCACTTAGGGTTTTCGTCCCGAGGGCATCTTATAGGCGGAAGGGGAGGCCGAGGGGGTGCCAGGGGCCACCACACCACCCCCTGGCGCGGGCCAAGCCTAGCCGCATGGCCAGGTGGTGTGGCCGGCCTCTGGCCCCTCTCCGTCTCGTATTCTGGCATCTGATGACTTCCGGAAAAATAGGCACTTTGGCTTTTGTCCCGTCCAATTCCGACAATATTCATTTTCTGACTTTCTTGGAACCAAAAACAGCAGAAAACAGGCAGTTGGCACTGTGGCTCTTGTTAATAGGTTAGTCCAAGAAGTCATATGAAAAGTACTCCAAAGTGTGGACAAAACACAAGAAAGTGGATAAAACCAAACATGGAACATCAAAAATTATAGATACATTTGCAATGTATCACGGTGCCTGTGCTGGGGCGGGTGCTGGTGCAGGAGATGGTGCCACTAATTGTAGAGGGGCTGGTGCAGGAGCCAGAAGGCCCAGAAGCGGTGCCAGCGCCAGCAGCTTGATGCTAGATTCCTTCTGAGGGGTAGCTAAGCTGACTGCAGGGATGGTAGAGGCAGATGAGAAGTGTACAAGCAAAATGGTCTCTTATACAATAGTTACTCACAAGACAGTGATCAGAGGATATGATGAGTATACAAGCAAATTAAGTTACTACCTCCATTCTTTCTACTTAGGTCAACAGGTGTCGGAGCAGGAACTAGGGCCAGTGCCATTGGGGGTGCCAGCAGCTTGGTGCTGGTTACCTTCTGAGGGGTAGGTAAGGGGACTGCAGGAGTGGTCAGAGAGGCATATGAGATGTGGACAAGCAAAATGGTTTCTTATACAACAGTAACTCCTAGAAAGAGATGAGAGTATACAAGCGAATGAATTTACTACCTCTATTCTTTCTCCTACTAAGGTCAACAGGTGTCGTTTCAGGAACTAGAGCCGGTGCTGGTACCGGTGCCAGCAGCTTGATGCCGGCACCCTTCTGGGTGGTACATAAGGGGAAGCGGACTACAGAAGTGGTCAGGGTCATATGATGAGTAAAGACAATGGTGCAGAACAGTTAGTCGCAAGAAAATCATTAGAGGTTGTGATGAGTACATAATCAAATTAATTAGTACTACCTCTGTTCTTGGTCCTTCAGTCAACAGGTGTACGATGGCATGCAAGTATCTGCCCAGGATTGCTAAAATTGAATGTTACCTCGTCCCCCTGCTTCAGACCATTCTCACGGACATACTTGGACCAACCTCGGCCACCCAAATAGGTGGTGGCCATCGTCTGGGAGACATCCACATCATATAGTTGCCGCATGCCTTTAGGGCCCTCGCTATACAGAGTTAGAAACTTGTCATTTCCGAACATCTTGTTTATAATGGGGCGAGCGACACAAGGGACAACCTTCATGAGAAAATTCATAGAGAAGTAAGGCGACAACAAAAAAAGTGAGATACAAGATCTTACATCAAGTCGGTCTAGACCACTTGGAATCCATACCTGATACCATGGGTACCCTTTGCGAAGGGTGGCCATGCACCATTTTTCATCCCTCTGCCTTTGGAATGGCATACAGGGGCCCCCTTTCAATCCACAAGCTTGACAAGAGGAGGGTAGCATAAAGGGCTGAGCAGCTGGTGCATGGTACTGATTGAAATTAAGTGGAAAGGTTAAATTATGTAAAGAGCAAGTAAATCTAATAATATAAGAAAAAACCATTGCCTGTAAAGCAAACAGATTTTATTTTTGTGAACTTCTAATGAGCGTAAACATATAGTACTAGCTAATAAAAATAACATGGAAAATCATAACATGTGAAATTGTGGATTTCCAAATTATACCCACTTCTTAGAGAGGTCACTACCCACCTGGGTACTGTGTTGGCGCTTCCTCGTTGTGCAGAGGATGTCCTCTTTTGGTGCGGGCATCAGAAATGTACTAGCCTCTACAGCAGCCTCAGCCTCCGCAGCAGCACCTTCAATCTGCATAAATAGAAACAGAGCTCAACAGTTCAATACTATGTAAAGTTTGGTCAAACTTTCTGTCGCTTGACTTCTCAAAAAAATAAAGTATATGCCTAAGCCTTGGGACGAGGGAATACAATACATAGTAGTCATATACTGACTGTATGGGACAGTCTAACAGATCTAGATCTGGATTCACATAAACACAGTGCCAGAATTAAGAAAATCATACATATGTTTCTGAATATCTAATAAGCATGCATCACACCAAGCAGGTAATACTTAAATTTGTCTGCACCATGGTAATAAGGGTATTAAGAACAAATACCTTTCTCTTTAAGCTGGGCCCTCCCAGCTGGTCGGTGGCCTTGCGCTTGTTTTTTGGTGAGTAGTGGTACTCGCCGAATCCTGCCGCATGTGGGGGTACCATCCTGTTTGCCGCACCTGGAGCACCGCACGTTCGCATGTATGTACCACCGTGCTATAGTAAATGAAGAAGAGATGGTGTGACAGAGGCTTCCACAAAACAGGATGCAGATAGAGACAACTTTTAGCACAGGTATACATCCAGGTTGCAGCCAACCACTTTCAGCATTGGAAAGAATGTAAGAACGCAACGAATATACTACTACATTACCTTTTTAGGCAACTTTTAAGGGAACTGACGGGACCATCCCTATCCGTAGTGGCTGTGTGCGCCACTGACCCATAGTTCTCCATACAGAATCTGACGCAAAATCCATTGCACATTACAAGTAGCAACTAAAGGTTACAGAAGTGAAGAACACCAAAATCGAACCCGACCAAATGCCCCAATCAGAACAGCGGGACCATGCCCTGATCCGGAATCCATACGAAATCAGTACCACCTCCCCCCACCCCCACCCCCATCCCCACCACCACCCCCACCCCACCCAAATGACCCAATCGATTAGAGAAGAGGAAAAAATATCCTGATTAGGTGATTCCGAGGTGAGCAATAAGCAAGAACTCCACAATCAAAGCATACCGAATACTACTACTCCTAGTACTAATAGTACCCCCAATGGCCCAATCGGAAGCAAATTAAGCAAAGCCGGATTTTGAGGTGAGCAAATACACCCACCTATTTCAACAAGAACTCCCCAATCGGAGGTTGCACCAGTTCCAACAGTTGCTTGCTGGATGTGAGCTAGCTAGTGATGGTTTCTTGTCTTGTCGTCGGTAGAAAGGCATGGGCAGGGGAGTAGTAGTACTAGCAGTAGTAGGGCTGGGCAGTACACTTTTTTCTATAGTATTTTTAAGTGGCAGTGGCGGGAACATTTTTCCGGGAGAGAATCCCGAATTTTTTTATCCCGGCTATCACGTGGTAGCCTACAGCTGTTTCAAGCAGGACCCACGTCAGGGGTGAGTTAAAGCAGGTCCCACATCAAGTGGGTCAGATAATTGACCGAGCCAACCTCCTCCTTCCCTTATACCAGTACTAGTTCTCCCGGGTTCCTCCCCAAGGACAGAAAAAATCGCCCCTCTTCGAATCAAATTGGTCCCAACTTATTATCCTTCTGTTGATTCGTCTCACGGAGCAGTGGACAAGACAGTGGTAATTGCAGCATAGGGCACCAGCGCTGGGGCCTCAAAAACAGTTTAGGAACCGATAAAATGATAAGCTCAGATTTCAGACTAGAAACATATATACTCCGTATATACTAATATACGGAATAGTTTCCAATTACAGTTCTTCTAACAAAGGCCTAGAAATCATAATAAGGTAGCTCCATATTACAGAACTACGACAGTAGCGAACCAATCATGGGATAGCTCTACACCCCAAGAGTTTTGCAGCTAGGCTAGTGGTCATGAACGGCACCAAAAGTACACCCTTGATGATCAGTATCCCTACAACAAATCCATCCAGACGCAGTGTACCCGATCCACGGCCTCAGGTATAGGCTCATCAATGAACAGGTCATCGTCATTACCATCAAAGTCCTCTTCGGTCGTCTGCTTCTACGATTAGTAGATTAACAGATACGTTTATAGACAAACATCAAAGACACACAACCTGAACATTTGTTGTTCTACAGATATACCTTGTCATCTGGCATAGTGGTAGTACTAGAAATGAATCATGTTTCATGCAGCTTGCGCTTTTTCTCTCCTCCCCCTTCTCCAAGTTGATCTAGATACTCAGGAGCTACCTCTGTCAGTTGATCTAGTTGATCAACATCTGCTTCCCCTACTTGATCTTGATGATAAAGATGTGCTTCCCCCGGTTCAGATGGAGGATCATATGGTTCACCATGAAATACCCATCTAACATATGTGCTAAGCATCCCAAATGTAGAAATATGGTCTTCCACTATACTTTGAGGAAGCACCCTACGATTCACACACAACCGGCAGCGGCAATATACTTTTGAGTTGTCACAATGATCTCTAACAAATCCCATTAATCGTAGAACATCAAGGATACGTTTAGCGCTGCCTAATGGAGCAATCTCTATCCAAAGTCTGCCCACCTGTTTAATTATGACATACAAGGTTGGTTATTATTAAAAGAAAAGCACGAAACATATAGATGACGTACAAAAACTATATATGCCTATGCGTTTCAGCAAACATATTGACAGCAAAAATCGCCGAAGGTATTTAAGAACAAAGATCTAGCGCAGAATAAACTATGACCATGCAAATTGAGGACAAATTAAACTATGTAGGAGTATTTGAAAGGGCAATAAAAATGCCAACCAGATCGAGCTAGAGATAGAAGGACTACCGTGGGATCGATGTGCCCACTAGTGCGTCTCAAAAAGACCAACGGGTAGGGAAAGCTTCTTCGCGCATGTTGGTGATGAGGAGCGGCCGTAAGCGCGTCTGTTTTGTGGGGAAGGGGGTGATGCCTAGGCGGCAGAGGGTGGAAGTTAATACACAACCCGAAGGGGTGCGGACTGCGGAGGGATAACTTTGGAAATTCTGACCTACCCTGCTTTGGGCACCACCATATACGTGGCCCACCTGCCAGTCACCATAGATCAAAATTGATCCAAAACTTGTCAATATACAAGTTTATGTTTTACCATGGAAACTAATGCACATAGCATTGCACTTTGTGAACGAATGGCTTTATGTCAAAAAGTTATTTAATTTTAGCATCTCCAGCTAGCAAGCTTGGAACTCATGAAAGTAGGGCATTATCCATCAAATCTGGAATCTCCTGTGTAAACAATTTCTTGAAATGCCAAGATGCACCGATCTACCAAATATGGCCAGGTTTGTAAGCTTGGTTGACGAAGATACTTCAATGTATGGAGTAGTACAAAAGATGAAAAAGGTATAGAAACTATGGCTGTGACCTTGCTCCTCTTGTTTGAAAGCCTTGAATTAATGTTCATTAATTTTGGCAGATGTCTATAAACTCATTAAATGCTGGAAAGCACACAGGCTTGCGGGTCTATCTGACAGGGACAACATCCTAAGTGGGAGTAGCGTACCTTAGAAGCTTCAAGTTCAAAATTTTGGCAGAGTGCCGAAATATCCCGCCCACCCATTCAAACATCCCGTCCATCCATTCAAACATCCAGCCCCAAAAATTATTTTATTGCACAAATTTAGCCTGGAAGCTTGAAAGGGCGTTATACATTGTGTGAAAAAGGTGGCGGTGGCATTTTGAGCCATCATCTTTGTAGTTGCTTCATAACAAAACACATTTTTGTTACTTGGAAATTCGAAAACAAACTTCAAATTTGGAAGCAGACATATTGGTTGATTTGCAAAGATGCCCGATCTACCAAATACGGACATGTCATCATAAACTATTTCCATGACCTTGGTCACCTTTTTTTTGGACGATGGTCATCTTCTTGAAAGCCTTAAATTGTTCGAAAATTTCAGCAAATGCCTAGAAACTCGTTTAAATGCTGGGAAGCAACTCTCGCTGGTGTGTGGGCCTAGACGGTGACAGCGTGTCTGAGAGCCCCAAGCTAGAGTAGCGTATGCTAGAAGCTTCGACCTCAAAATTTGGTAAGGCACCCAAACATCGCACCCATCCATTAAAATATCTCGCGCATCCATTCAAACATGCTTCACCTCTTTCTAGAATGCAAAATTCCTCTTCTATCCCTGCTCCGGAAACAAGAATCCGAGGGAGCACTGCAATAATAGAGGGATATAGGTGGTAAACTTGCGTTCTCCCAAGTGCATCACCCCATCCATGTTTCCCATCCCTTCTTCAATATTTACCTGCCCGCCCACTCTGACCTAAACCGACTTTTTGGACCCACTATGCAAGTGACCCACATGTCAGTGAGACAGAATTACGGGGAAGTAGAGATTCCCATCGCTTGTCGTTCAAAATTTGAGCATTTGTTGCTAAACCGAGATAAAATCGTTAAAATCATCCAACCTGGCTTATACTATCATTCCACTATGTCAGAGTAAAAGCTAAAAAAAAGCCAAAAACACGTTCTTAGCTTTATAAGCCAAAAATCAAAAGCCAGAATTCGAGACCAACCAAACAGCGCCTAAATCTCAAGGAACTCTTCCTGTTTCTCCCTTGTTATAGTACCCGGGTACATTCAATTTTATTTAACAAGAAATATGACCAAGTAGGATATCATCGACTTGTAGATCAATTTTTGAGATACTTTCATTAAATTGCGGTAACACCATTCTGTTCCACGAATATATATAACCATAAAGTTTGTAAATATTATTGAGAATTCACGAAATCCTAAACCATAAAATCTAAACCCCTAAACCCTGACCAAGCAGGTATCGTGCAACTATAGATAAAAAATTGAGATACTTTAGTTAAATCAGGTAACGCCATTCTATTAGACGAATATAAGCATAAATCATGAGCATTAACAGAAATTCTCTGAACCCAAAACCGGAAACAACCCATAAAACTAAAATGCAAAACCCTAAACCCTCGGCCCATAAACCCTAATCAAGCAGGTATCGTGCACTTATATATCAAAATTTGAGATACTTTCATTAAATTGCGGTAACGCCATTCTATTCCACAAATATAAGCATAAAGCTTGAACATTATTTAAAATTCCTGAAACCCTAAAATTTAAACACTAATTAAACCCAAAATCATTACCAAACACGTAGCATGCACTTATCGATCAAAAGTTGATATATTTTCATTAAACTGGTAACTCCATTCTATTCGATGAATATAAGCATAAATCTTGAGCATTATCGAAAATACCCTAAACCCTAAACAACCCCTAATAAAACCTAAACCTAAAACCCCAAACCCTCAACCCATAAACCATAATAGAACTGGTATCATGCACTTATAAATCAAATTTGGAGATACTTTCAATGAGTTAGGTAACGCCATATATATTCTATTCGACGAATATAAGCATAACGCTTGAGTATTATTGAAAATTCGATAAACTCCCTAAACTCTATTCAGTCCATAAAACCTAAACCATAAAACCCTAAACCCTCGACCCATATAAACCCTAACCAAGCAGGTATCATGGACTTATAGATCAAAATCTCAGATTTGATCTTTCATAAAATTGCGGTAACGCTATTCTATTCCACGAATATAACAATAAAGTTTGAACATTATTGGAAATGCCCTAAACCCTAACACCCTAAACCCTCAACACCGTACGTAGCATGCACTTATCGATCAAAAATTGATATATTTTCATTAAACCGGTAACTCCATTCTATTCGATGAATATAAGCATAAATCTTGAGCATTATCGAAAATACCCTAAACAACCCCTCATAAAACCTAAACCTAAAACCCCAAACCCTCAACCCATAAACCCTAACCAGTTAGGTATCATGCACTTATAGAACAAATTTTGAGATACTTTCATTGAGTTAGGTAACGCCGTATTCTATTCAACGAATATAAGCATAAAGCTCGTGTATTATTGAAAATTCGATAAACCCCCTAAACCCTATTCAGTCCATAAAACCTAAACAGTAAAACCATAAAACCCTAAACCCTCGACCCATATAAACCCTAACCAAGCATGTATCGTGGACTTATAGATCAAAATTTGAGATTTGATCTTTTATTAAATTGCAGTAACGCCATTCTATTACACGAATATAACAATAAAGTTTGAACATTATCGAAAATGCCCTAAACCCTCAACCCTGCCTAAACGACATTGGCAAATGAGGTATCACATGCACTTGTAGATCAAAATTTCAGATAAACATTCCTCAAATTGTGCTAACGCTATTCAATTCCATGAATATAAGCATATATAAAGCAACTTGAACATTATCGAAAATTCCCAAAAAACCTAAACCCTAAACACCTAAACCCCCAAAACCATAAAATACCTAAACCCTCAACCCCTTACCAAGAAGGTACGATGCCCTTATAGATCAAAATCCGAGATACTTTCATTAAAGTGCGATAACACGAGTCTATTCCATGAATATATATAAGCATACTTGAACATTATTATTGAAAATTCATAAACCATAAAACCTAGAAAACCCTAAACCCTAAAACCCTAAACCCTAAATACCAACCTGAAACTCCTAAGCCCTAAACCCTAAAATCCTAAATCATATACCATAAACCCTAAACCCCTAAACCCTCAACCCAAAAAACACGAACCCTAAACCCCAGGCTATATATATCTTGTGTGGAAACTAGGGCAATGGGATTTTGAGCCATACTTATTTGTAGTTTCTTCATGACAAAAGCCATTGTCGTCGCTTGAAAAATTGAAAATATCTTCAAATTCAGAAGCTTCCTTTGTAAATAATATTTTAAATGCCAATAATACGGACCAATCTACCAAATACAAACATGTTGTTATAAACTATAGCAAAGGTGTGGCCATGACCTTGGTTACCTGGTTTGAAAGCCATGCAAATTCATACATGGTACGCCATATATCATATAACAAAATTAAAGCCATTATTATCGATTGGAGCTTTTAAAATAACTCCAAATATGGAAGCTCTTTTTCTAAACAATGTTGAAATTCCCAAAAAACCTAAACCCTAAACACCTAAACCCCCAAAACCATAAAATACCTAAACCCTCAACCCCTTACCAAGCAGGTACGATGCACTTATAGATCAAAATCCGAGATACTTTCATTAAAGTGCGATAACACGAGTCTATTCCATGAATATATATAAGCATATATAAGCTTGAACATTATTATTGAAAATTAATAAACCATAAAACCTAGAAAACCCTAAACCCTAAAACCCTAAACCCTAAATACCAACCTTAAACTCCTATGACCTAAACCCTAAAATCCTAAATCATATACCATAAACCCTAAACCCCTAAACCCTCAACCCAAAAAACACGAACTCTAAACCCCAGGCTATATATATCTTGTGTGGAAACTAGGGCAATGGGATTTTGAGCCATACTTATTTGTAGTTTCTTCATGACAAAAGCCATTGTTGTTGCTTGAAAAATTGAAAATATCTTCAAATTCAGAAGCTTCCTTTGTAAATAATATTTTAAATGCCAATAATACGGACCAATCTACCAAATACAAACATGTTCTTATAAACTATAGCAAAGGTGTGGCCATGACCTTGGTCACCTGGTTTGAAAGCCATGCAAATTCATATATGGTACGCCATATATCATATGACAAAATTAAAGCCATTATTATCGATTGGAGCTTTTAAAATAACTCCAAACATGGAAGCTCTTTTTCTAAACAATGTTGAAATACCAATATGCACCAATCCACCAAACATGGTTACATTATCATGAAGTATGGTAACACATATGGCCTTGACATTGGTCATCTAGTTTTCAAAAGCCATGAATGTTCCAACATGGTACGCCATATTGTGAAACGAGTTTTTCAAGAGTTATCAAATTTTATATATTTTCATGGAAACTAGCCAATGCACACAGTGAGACACCAATGGAGAAACGAATGGTTATATTTAGTTTTATATTTTGTTTCTTTTTTTTAAGACTGGCCCAAATTTGGTGTCATTACTATTCATATCAAAAAAATTGAAATCTTGCAAAACTCTCGGTGGTTCTCCAATATTTGACTAATTCGGTACCTTTAAACTATTTTTAAAAAGTCAAGAGCAAGCTATATCACACACTTTGTAGTACATAAATATACTTACTTTCAATCGTCAAAAAGTTATTTAATTTCAGCATCTTCAGCTAGGAAGTTTGGAAACTCATGAAAATAGGGCGTTATCCATCAAATATGGAATCTCCTTTGTAAACAATTGTTTGAAATGCCAAGATGCACCGATCTACCAAATATGGCCAGGTTTGTAAGCTTGGTTGGTGAAGATGCTTCAATGTACGGAGTAGTACAAAAGATGAAAAAGGTACAAAAACTATGGCTGTGACCTTGCTCTTCTTGTTTGAAAGCCTTGAATTAATGTTCATTAATTTTGGCAGATGTCTATAAACTCATTAATGCTGAAAAGCATACAGGCATGTGGGTCTATCTAACGGGACAGCATCCCAAGTGGGAGTAGCGTACCTTAGAAGCTTCAACTTCAAAATTTTGGCAGAGCGTCGAAATATCTCGCCCACCCATTCAAACATCCCGCCCATCCATTCAAACATCCAGCCCCAAAAAAAACATCCATCCCCAAAAATTATTTTATTGCACAAATTTAGCCTGGAAGCTTGAAAGAGCTTTATACATTGTGTGAAAAAGGGGGCGGTGGCATTTTGAGCCATCATCTTTGTAGTTGCTTCACAACAAAACACATTGTTGTTACTTGGAAATTCGAAAACAAACTTCAAATTTGGAAGCAGACATACTGGTTGATTTGCAAAGATGCAGCAATCTACCAAATACGGACATGTCATCATAAACTATTTCCATGACCTTGGTCACCTTTTTTGGATGATAGTCATCTTCTTGAAAGCCTTAATTTGTTCGAAAATTTCAGCAAATGCCTAGAAACTCGTTTAAATGCTGGGAAGCAACTCTCGCTGGTGTGTGGGCCTAGACGGTGACAAAGGCTGAGAGGCCCACTGGAGTAGCGTATGCTAGAAGCTTCGACCTCAAAATTTGGTACGGCGCCCAAACATAGCACCCATCCATTAAAATATCCCGCGCATCCATTCAAACATGGTTCACCTCTTTCTATAATGCAAAATTCCTCTTCTATCCCTGCTTCGGAAACAAGAATCCGAGGGAGCACTGCAGTAACAGAGGGATATATGTGGTAAATTTGCGTTCTCCTAAGTGCATCACCCCATCCATGTTTCCCAGCCCTTTTTCAATATTTACCTGCCCACCCACTCCGACCTACATCGACTTTTTGGACCCACTATGCAAGTGACCCACATGTCAGTGAGCCAGAATTACGGGAAGTAGAGATTCCTATCGCTTGTTGTTCAAAATTCGAACATTTTTCGCTAAACCGAGATAAAATCATTAAAATCATCCAACCTGGCTTATACTATCATTCCACTATGTCAGAGTAAAAGCTAAAAAAACAAAGCCAAAAATACGTTCGTAGCTTTATAAGCAAAATTCAAAAGCTAGAATTCGAGCCCAACCAAATAGCCCAACCAATTTTATTTAACAAAAAATATGACCAAGCAGGATATCATCGACTTGTAGATCAATTTTTGAGATACTTTCATTAAATTGCGGTAACACCATTCTGTTCCACGAATATATATAGCCATAAAGTTTGAAAATATTATTGAGAATTCACGGAATCCTAAACCATAAAATTTAAACCCCTAAACCCTGACCAAGCAGGTATCGTGCAACTATTGATAAAATTGAGATACTTTCGTTAAATCAGGCAACGCCATTCTATTAGACGAATAAAAGCATAAATCCTGAGCATTACCAAAAATTCTCTCAGCCCTAAACCGGAAACAACCCATAAAGCTAAACTGGAAAACCCTAAACTCTCGACCCATAAACCCTAATCAAGCAGGTATCATGCACTTATATATCAAAATTTGAGATACTTTCATTAAATTGCAGTGCCATTCTATTCCACGAATATAAGCATAAAGCTTGAACATTATTTAAAATTCTCGAAACCCTAAAATTTAAACACTAATTAAACCCAAAATCCTTACCAAACACGTAGCATGCACTTATCGATCAAAAGTTGATATATTTTCATTAAACTAGTATATCCATTCTATTCGATGAATATAAGCATAAATCTTGAGCATTATAAAAAATACCCTAAACCCTAAACAACCCCTAATAAAACCTAAACCTAAAACCCCAACCCTCAACCCATAAACCCTAATAGATCAGGTATCATGCACTTATAGATCAAATTTGGAGATACTTTCAATGAGTTAGGTAATGCCATATATATTCTATTCGATGAATATAAGCACAAAGCTTGAGTATTATTGAAAATTCGATAAAACCCCTAAACCCTATTCAGTCGATAAAACCTAAACCGTAAAACCCTAAACCCTCGACCCATATAAAAACCCTAACCAAGCAGGTATCATGGACTTATAGATCAAGATCTGAGATTCGATATTTCATTAATTGTGGTAGCGCCATTCTATTCCACGAATATAACAATAAAGTTTGAACATTATTGAAAATTCCTGAAAACCGAAACCTGTAAAACCCAAATCCTAAACCCCTAAACCCTATAACCCTAAACCGTCACCAAGCACGTAGCATGCACTTATAGATCAGAATTTAAGATAATTTTGTTAAATTGGGTAATGCCATTCTATTTGATGAATATAAGCTTAAATCCTGAGTAATATAAAAATTTCCCTAAACCCTAAACAGCCCCTAAAACTTAAACCCTAAAGCCCTAAACCCTTAGCCATAAACCCTAACCAAGCATGTGTCATGCACACATTTATCAAAATTTGAGATACTTTCATTAAATCAGCTAACACCCATTCTGTTCTATGAGTATAAGCATAAATCTTGAGCATTATCGAAAATTTGCTAAACCCTAAACCCTAAACAACCCATAAACTAAACTATAAAAACCTATAACCTAAACCCTCGACCCATAAACCCTAACCAAAGCAGGTATTGTGCACTTATACATCAAAATTTGAGATACTTTCAATAAATTGATGTAATGCCATTCTATTCAACGAATATAAGCATAAAGCAACTTGAACACTATCAAAAATTCCTAAAACCCAAAACCCTAAACCCCTAAAACCCTAAACCCTTACCAAGCACGTAGCATGCACTTATAGATCAAAATTTGATATACTTCCGTTTAATTTGCTAACGCCATTTTATTCGACGAATATAAGCATAAATCTTGAGCATTATCAAAAATTCCCTAAACCCTAAACAACCACTAAAACCTAAACCCTAAAAACCCCAAACCATCAACCATAAACACTAACCAAGCAGGTATCATGCATTTTATAGATCAAAATTTGAGATACTTTCATTAAATTAGGTAATGTTATTCTATTCGACAAATATAACAATAAATCTTGAGAATTATTCTAAATTCGCTAAATTCTAAACCTTATACAATGATAAAACCTAAACTGTAAAACCCTAACCAAGCAGGTATCATGCACTTATAGATCAACTTTTGTGATACTTTCATTAAAGTAGGTAACGCCATTCTATTCGACGAATATAAGTATAAATCTTTGAGCATTATTGAAAAATCGCTAATCCCTAAACCCTAAACAACCCATAAAACCTAATCCGTGAAACCCTAAATCATCGACCCATAAACCCTAAACTAGCAGGTACCATGCACTTATAGATCAAAATTTGAGATACTTTCGTTAAATTGTGGTAACGCCATTCTATTACATGAATATAAGCATAAAGCTTGAACATTATTGAAAATCATAAACCCTTACGTAAACCCTAATAACCTCCTAACCCTAAAACTCTAACTTCCTAACCCTAGAACCCTAAACCCTTACCAAGGAGGTATAATGAACTTATAGATGAAATTTTGAAATACTTTTATTAAATTGTGATAACGCCATTCTATTCTATGAATATAACCATATATATAAAGCTTGAACATTATTATTGAAAATTCCCTAAACCTTAAAACCTAAACTAGCATAAACCCTAAAACCTTGAACAACCCTAAACTCTAAACCACTAAATCCTACAAGCCTAAACCCTAAAATCCTAAACCATAAATCATGAACCCTTAAACCCTCAACTCAAAATAAAACCCCGAACCCTAAACTTAATTAACCCTAGGCTATATATACTTTGAGTGAAAACCAGGATAGTGCAATTTAAAGCCATGTTTTGTAGTAGCTTCATGACTCAAGCCATTGTTGTGCATTAGAAAATTGAAATAACTTCCAATTAGGAAGCTTCCTTTGTAAATAATATTTTAAATGCCAATACACACCATACAAAATACGGATAAGTTATTATAAACTATAGAAAAGATATGGCCATGACCTTGGTCATCAGGTTTGAAAGTCATGCATATCCTTACATGGTACTCCATATATATTGTGATACAATTTTTTCTCAGAAATTATCAAATTTCAAGATTATATTTTTCCATGGAAACTAGCTAGTGAACATAGTGAGACACGAATAGAGAAAATAATGGACGCATTTCTTTTTATATTTTTTCTTTGTATTTTTTTAAATGGCTGAAATTAGGTGTCATTACAATTCATATCAAAAAGTTGAATTTTCCAAAACTCTCGATGGTTATCCAATATTTGATTACTTGATATCTTTGAATTATTTTAAAAAAAGTCAAGAGCAAGGTATATCACACACGTTCTAGTTCGAAATTAAACATATTTACTTCAGATTGTCAACAAGTCATTTTATTACATAGATTCAACTAGAAAGTTTAGAAATTCATGAAAGTTGGGCATTGTCCATCAAATCCAAAATCTTCTTTTGAAATGCCAAAATGCAGCTATCTACCAGATATGGACACGATATTATAAACTATAATAGAGATATGGTCATGACCTTAGTCATCTTGTATGAAAGCCTTCAAAATATATTGTTTATCAATTTCAGAAAATGTGTGAAAACTAATTTATATGTTGGTAAGCATACTGTCGCTGGCGTGTGGGTCTAGACAGGGCCAACACGTGAGAACGACCGCGTCGGAGTAGCGTACGTCGGAAGCTTCAACCTCAAAATTTCCACATGGCGCCGAAACATCCCGCGCACATTTATTCAAATATCCCGTGCATCTATTCAAATATCCCGCCCCGCTTTTTGCAAATGCAAAATTCCTCTTTTATCCCTGCTCCGGAAACAAGGACTGTGGCAGTACTGCAATAATAGAGGGGTATAGGTCATAAATGTGCGTCATCCAACCTATATCCCCCCATCATCTCTTCCCGCCCATACCCCTCCAACCTCGACCTTCCTCTAGCTGCTTCACCGTTGGCCCTTTCTTCCACACCGGAGTTCCACTACAGGCGCTCTTTACCAGAACTATTTCACAGACTCCCTCGCGGCACCGGATCTCCGTCGCCAACACCATCGTCTACCCTCTACCTTCACTGAATCATTCGTTCTTGACCCGAAATGCCGAAGCCGCCCCGCCCCCTTACTTGCCGTCCCACCCGTCCTCGCCGCGCATCGGTAATTTCTCTTACACGTTTGCTATATTTTTTGTTACTCGTAAGCTACAAAATCTTCAGGATGTTGCTCAATATCCTAGATGCTATTGCCATTTCCTTTGCACCCTTCATATTGTAGGTCCTATCCACCTCATTAGCTTCTTTTTTTATTCCCTTTCTTTATTCTCACGCTATCGGTTTAATCCTCCAACATGAATTCATAGATTCTATTCTTTCCGAGCGCTCGGACGGGTCATGCAAACAGCTCATAGAGGATTGACGCCCAACAAGGCTGAATCATGAGGTTTCCTTGTGTTACTTAGGCCAGTTTCTTGTCATGTTAATTAGTTGTCATTCTACCTAAGAACTTGCCATGACATTTGCATTTATGTTCAATTGTGAATATATGTGCGAATGCTTAATTCGTAAAATGTCCATCTAGTTTGGATGATATATCTGGTCATTTTTAATGCTATATGTTGGTGTTTTCACCTGCTTTCATCATTCCAAACCAGCTATCTAGTTTGAAACATACATCTGGTAATTTTTAATGCTATGTTTTTGGTGTTTTCAAGAGTTTTCATCCTTCCAAACCAACCAACTTGGTTTCAAATGTCATGCAGGGAAATGACAATGGAGTACAAGGACCAGAGTTCCAACTACTCTGCTGAGATTCTTCTGCCAGATTGACTAAGAGTCGCATCTGCTCGAGAAGGAGCAACTGTCAGCCTGAACGTGCTACTATAAGTTCATACTTACTTTAAATGATCTCTACTACTACTTGTTTCCCTTGTTGTTTGTTTTAACCTGTTTCACCATATTTTAGAAGACTGTAGTTAAAACCTAGCAGGAGTCCTTGGAAGGCAGGACTGAAAGTTGTGATCCCTCGTCCCATTCATCCTCCCATTGCATTGCCGAAGAAAACTTACTTAATAGTCCACCTAGAACAACTCATGCAGGTGATAAATATATAAATGTTGTATTGCATGCAGAACGAAAGGGTGTAGCTGCTCTTAGATCTATAGCTGAAATGTTGAAGAAGAGCATAGATGATACAGTGAAGCGAATCGCCATGTACCGATCTCTTATTGATGGTACTGACACGTTGTAATCTGTCGGAATTACGATCTTGTTGTATAACCTGTTGTAACAAAATTTTATTGTTGTGTAATAAGTAATGTTAATTTCGGTGTGTTTATTAATTGATGTCTTGATATTTACCTGTTCTGCGAAAAGTAGGCGCTAGCAAAAAAAAGTCCGAAACAGTAACAAAGTGCGCATGGACGGCCAAAGCGGCTAGAATAGTAAAAGGCCAGAACAGTAAAAGGCCAGAACAGTGAAAGGCCAGAACAGTAAAAGGCCAGAACAGTAAAGGACCATAACAGTAAAAGACCAGAACAGTAAAAGGCCGTAGCAGCAAAAGGCCAGAACAGTAAAAGGACAAAACCATAAAAGGCCAGAACAGTAAAATGCCAGAATAGTGAAAAGGCTAGAACATAAAAGGTCGGAACCGTAAAAGGTATCAACAACAAAAGGCCAGTACGGTGGCATGCCAATATAGTAACAGGCCAAACAGTGCCGGCCTTAACAGGCAAAAGCCCAAACACTAAAGGGCCTAAATAATAATGGGTCAAAATTCCTAAAAGGCTAAAACAGTTATAGGACTGAACAGTAAAAGGCTAAATTGCTAACAGGCCTGAAGATTGCAGGGCCGGACTTGTGCAGGCCTCAAGTGGTAGCACAGTGTTGGACAAACATGGGCCTTCTATAGGCCGAAACAGAATCGGGCCTGAAAGTTCACGGGCCGCATCTCTGGGCCTATTTCAAACAGTGCAGGACAAAACAGTAACGAGCCATCTTCTTGTTGGGCTTCCCTAATGGGCCGGCCCCGTTAGTACTTAGCAGGCCTTGGCTGGCCCTGGCTTTTGCCATGGTTTCTATGACCGTTAATGGCGGTAATCGACCACTAACGGCGGCTGCCATGTGGCAGTTTGCATGACGTCAGCCGTCAGCGTGGCTAGCAAATAGATCTACGATGGAACATGTTTTCATTGCTGAAGGGTGCGATCCGCCATGGGCAAAAAAACCATGGTTAATTCATTTGTGATGGAGCTTTTACCATGAAGGCCATCTGTCGTGCAAGACTCTTCGGCCATGAAAAACGGGCCTTCAACCACGAAAATCGTCCGTTGTAAAAGCCAACTTTTCTTGTAGTGTGTGTGTTATTCTCCAAACCACATGGATCCACTAGAGTTCATTGCATGTGTGTTATTATCATAAACCACATGGACCCACTAGAGTTCATTAGATGTGTCTTCTTGTCATAAACCACATGGATCCACTAGAGTTCATTGCATGTGTGTTATTGTCATAAACCACATGGATCCACTAGAGTTCATTGCATGTGTGTTATTCTCATAAACCACATGGATCCACTAGAGTTCATTGGATGTGTGTTATTCTCATAAACCACATGGATCCACTAGAGTTCATTGCATGTGTATTATTCTCATAAACCACATGGATCCACTAGAGTTCATTGGATGTGTGTTATTCTCATAAACCACATGGATCCACTAGAGTTCATTGCATGTGTTTTATTCTCATAAACCACATGGATCCACTAGAGTTCATTGCATGTGTGTTATTCTCATAAACCAGATGGATCCACTGGAGTTCATTGCATGTGTGTTATTATCATAAACCACATGGATCCACTAGAGTTCATTGGATGTGTGTTATTCTCATAAACCACATGGATCCACTAGATGTCATTGGATGTGTGTTCTTCTCATAAACCACATGGATCCACTAGATGTCATTGCATGTGTGTTATTCTCATAAACCACATGGATCCACTAGAGTTCATTTCATGTGTGTTCTTTTCCTAAACCACATGGATCCACTAGGGTTTATTGGATGTGTGTTATTCTCATAAACCACATGGATCCACTAGAGTTCATTGGATGTGTGTTATTCTCATAAACCACATGGATCCACTAGAGTTCATTGTATGCGTGTTCTTCTCAGAAACCACATTGATCCACTAGAGTTCATTGCATGTGTGTTATTCTCATAAACCACATGGATCCACTAGAGTTCATTGCATGTGTGTTATTCTCATAAACCACATGGATCCACTAGAGTTCATTGCATGTGTGTTCTTTTCATAAACCGCATGGATTCACTAGATGTCATTGCATATGTGTTCTTTTCATAAACCACATGGATCCACTAGAGTTCATTGCATGTGTGTTATTTTCATAAACCACATGGATCCACCAGATGTCATTGGATGTGTGTTCTTTTCCTAAACCACATGGATCCACTAGAGTTCATTGGATGTGTGTTATTTTCATAAACCACATGGATCCACTATAGTTCATTGCATGTGTGTTATTCTCATAAACCCTAGCTTCAATGACATCTAGTGTGTGTGCGTGGTGGTCGTTAGATCGTAACCTTAGCCCCCAATGGTGGCCGTTAGACCGAGTCTTCTAGAAGGCACGCCCTAACACAGTTGTTCTGCATGACGATTATTACATACCATTTGATCGGGGCACTTGGATGATTGGGATAGTTCTTCATAAGAGTGATATGCGAGTAGGTTGTTCTGCAACACGATTGGCCATGCTTATTGTCTGCTTGCTCTAGACAAACTGGCAACACCATGCGCTCCCCGTTTGCGAGTGTCACGAGTTCGGTGGGCCACCTACCAGTGTCACGTGCCCTTTACTTCTCTTCCTCCCCATACTTATCTTCCTTCCGTCGAAGCCACTTCCCCACTTTGCTCCCATCCTATCATAGCCGCAAGCCAATGGCGCCTCCAGCCATCTCTCCCACAGCCACCCCAGTCCCCCACACCCCTCTCGCCATGGGTTCAAAGGGGATGGTGAGGAAACACTTCATGATGACAAGGATGGTGATTTCGATGTGAGTCGTCTCATCTCTAACATCTGTGGACATTTATCTATTTTGAGCTAGATCTACTCTGTTTACTCATGCACATATGATGTGTTAGGCCAACCAAACACTATACGACTCTGACTATCATAGTTCAGCGGAGGAAGACAATCCTCCGCTATGTCAACATGGATACTTGCCAGCTAAATTTGTCGCGTTCGAAGGACGAAACGCAGGAGGGAGGTTTTTAGGGTGTCAAGGACATGGTGCAATGTTGCCACACAGAAGTTGTGGTGTTGTCAAATGGGTAGATCTAGAGTGGCCCAAATCGATGTAGAAAACGATGGACAAACTATGGGATATGACTGTTGAGTTGAAAGAATCCATAGTCCGCTCACTTCTTGAGAGTGCTGAGATGAAGACATTTGACCTAGATGCCACAACAAAGCTTAAGAGAGATCTCAGGAGGGTGCAAGACAAGGTTAGCAAAGTTAAGAAGGAGAGGGACATGGCGTTGGCCCTGAAGGCTAAAGCAGAGCATGAACTTACTCAAGCAAGGAATGAACTTCACCAGGCCAAAGTCCTGCAGTTCACAACTGTTGGGTCCACAGCATAGAAAACAAAAAAAATCCTACGATGAGAACTACACGCCAAGATCTATCTACTAGGTACAAAGCAACGGGTGGACATACATCCATCGAGAACTTACTCTCGAAGACAACGAGTTTTGTTAACGAGTAGGAACTCGTGGTTGATGTAGTCGTACACTTGCCGATCTCAAGATCATGAGGAAGTCCGAGCAGGTCCGGCTCCAGCATGTCCTTCAGATCCAGCTCCAGCACCACCAAGTCCAGCACCGCAAAGCAGCGGTGCATCCGTGATCGCACACACGTCCGGTACCCCGACAACCTCCGTCCCTCGCTCCAGCAAAACAGTGGAAGCAGCAACTCCTTTCCAGATAAAGCCACCGGGAACATGTATCTCGCTAATCCGAGACCATGGGGAAATAATACTAGAGGGGGAGAGAGATCCTTCACGAGGAGGTGTAAGGAAGAAGGGGAGTGAGGGGGCCTTTTATAGGAGGAGGGGGGTGCCCCTCCTTCATGGCCGGCGCATGGGGGAGGTGACCCTTCACCTCCTCCATTCATGTGGTGGTAACCCCTCCACATTAAAATGCCCCTTCACATTCTCTTTTAAAGTCTCCACTTTAAATGCATTAAATTTCTCCAAATTTAATGCTTTCTCATTTAATAAAACTCTTTTATTATTTTTATTCAGAATTTTGTTAATTACTTTAATTAACAAACATTCACATAAAACCCTCTGCAAAATTTCAATATTACATGCAGAACCAATTTCAGCAATTTCACCCAAAACAGTTTCGGTGTCCATTGAAATAATTCCAGCACTTTCTTAAATATTTATCTGAAACATATTTTCTCCAAATGGTGTCGTTATCCCTTAAGTGTGTCACCCTATGGCTCGCGAATAATGCAGACATGATCGAGACCCCTCTCAGATCAATAATCAGAAGCGGGACCTAGAGATCCATACTGACTCCTACACATTCAACGATGACTTCTGTGATCGTGAGAACCTTTAACGTTTGTAACTAAATCCCTTTGTCTTGTGATATATTACATGTCCGAGATTCGATCATCGGTATCTCCATACCTAGTTTGATCTCGTTACCGACATGCACTCTTTTCTCGTTCCCGTGATATAACATTCTAGTGATCACATCACTTGCTTGCAAGCTATCTCAATGTGATATCACCGAGAGGGCCCAGAGTATATCTATCTGTCATCGGGATTGACAAATTCCACTCTTGATCCATGAGCCTCAACATAACACTTTTGTAGCACTGAACCCATCTTTATAGTCACCCTGTTACGGTGCGACGTTTCATGTTATCAAGATACTCTTTCGGTGTTAGCAATTAACATGATCTCATGGTCTAAGGATAAAGGTTACTTCGTATGATGTTATAGCAATATAAACATAATGACTGTGATCGTAATGCTATACTTTGGATGAATGTTCATCACATCATTCAACTAATGTTGTGACCTTGTTATTAACAACATCCAATGTCTATGATCAGGAAACCTTGATCATCTTGTTAAGCAACAAGCTAGTCTATAAGAGAGGCATAACTAGGAACCCTTTTTGTTTATTAAACACACATGTATTGATGTTTCCGATCAATACAATTATAGCATGCAAAATAAACATTTATCATAAACATGGAATAAGATAATAACCACTTTATTATTACCTCTCGGGCATATTCCCTTCAGTCTCCCACTTGCACTAGAGTCAATAATCTAGTTTGAAAAACTTTGCTTATTGAACACCTATGGCTTTATGGTGTTGCATATACGCGATTTCTAGTGGTTCACATAATCTCCGGATCTGACAGTTTCAGGTCCGTGTGTATTTGCATGTCTTTGCGTCTCTACGCATCACTCATTCTCAAATGAGATGGCATTGTATAAATTTGGTCCTCTGGTGAGACCTTTAGTTCGTTCGGGTTAAAATACGTTGATATTATTGTCACAAAATATATCTTCATAGTATTGGCCCACTTTGAACCACACCTAGTTTGATAACAAACTACTTAACACAAATGCCCTCCTTTGTTGCTACTATAGCAGTTATATACTTAGCCTTTTGTTGTAGTATCCGTCACAATGTCTCAACTTTGGAACTCATCCAAATCCATCATGGAACATCCTTTCCATTACATTGTGCCACCCATAGTCTAAATTGAGATAAATTTAATTTGTATCTTGTGACAAAAATAGTATCAATGTAACACTTTACAATGAACTACCTTTAACTATTTGTCACTTATACATGATATATTCTTAGTTCTTCCAAAGCTCATAAGAATATCTTTACTATCGTCCAATGATCATCTTATGAATCATTCTGGTATGTGCTCATAACATTTAGAGCATAGGACATTTTGGATATATACATATCATGGTATAATCGACCAAAATCTTCATGTGATTTTACTCATCAAGTGTTGGAACTTGAATCTTGATACAATCCTTTCCATGCAGCAAGAACCTTTCTTGTTGTTTCCATATTGAACCCTTTCAATATCTCATATATGTATGTCTGGCACAACCATATTAGCGCCTCAATCTATCCATATAGATATTGATGCCTAATATTCTGGTTTTGCCCAAGTGTTTCATCAAAATCTTATTTTAATGAAATTCTTAACTTGTGTCAATACAAGATACATCCTTTCCAATCAACAATATGTCCTCTACATAATGTATTAGAAATATGTCTCAGCGCTCCCACTTAATTTCTTGCAAATGCAAGCATCTTCATCATATCCAATGAATTTAAACTCTTTTAACAGTTTCATCATGGTGAAGATTCCAACTCCGCTATGCTTACTTCAACTATTGAAGTTTGCATGCCCTTTTAGCATCCTTTGAATTAACAAAACCCTTCGGACCGTGTCATGTACACGTCCTAGGTAACCATTCTATTAGAAGAACCTTGTTTTGTTTATTCAACTACCATATACCAAATTATATGTAGTGGTTGCTACATTAATCCGTCAAGACTAAATATCACTATGAAAGATCAAATCTTGTCATAGTCAACTCCTGGAACATTGTCGTAAACTTCTTTCTGACATGTCGACTATTTCATAGAAGTTAAACATCCATGTCTTATTTCTTTATAGATCCAAACACGACCGATAGGCTTCACGCCTTTCCGGAGGGTCTTCCAAGTTCAAAAACTTGATTTCTCGTGTATGGATACTATCATGGATTCTATGACTTCTAATCATTTTATGGAGTCAGGGCCCATCATCGCTTCTTTGCATGTAGTCGGTTCATTATTGTGGAAACAATAACGACTTTTTTATCAAATCTTACTATTTGATTCTTACCGACCCACACGGTTCAATAGGAACTCTAATCTCCGAGATCACACCCTTTGTAATCACGGGAGCCATGAGCATTGTGGCTACCACCGGGACACTTTCCGATGCTGCGCTACTTAGCACATATATCTAAGGTTCAACAACCTTATCAAAGTTCTATTGTCCTCCCACTTAACTTTTCGCGAAAAATTTCTTCTCAAGAAACTTGACGTTCCAAGTAACAAACTCTTTTGTCCTTGGTGTTATGGAGAAATTCCCAACAAATTCTTTGGGATAACCTACAAAGACGTGCTTATCCAGCTTTGGTTGTAAACATTTTACTTATGCATAGCATACCAAAATTTAAGAAAAGACAATTCGGGTTTTATCCCAAACCATAACTTATATGGTGTTATTTCAACGGATCACGATGGTGCTCTTTTTAGTGTAAAAGCGGTAGTCTCTAAAGCTTTAATCCTTAAAACATAATGGCAGTTTTATAAATGACACCCTTGATCTTACCATGTCAAACATGGTTTGATTTCATCTCTCGAATATACCATACTCCTATGGTTTATCAGGAAACACAAATCATGGAACAATTTCTCAAATCTTAGGTGTTTTTGCTAAACACGTAACTCAAATATCTTCCTTTATGATCGAATCATAAACTCTTTATTTTCTTGTTACAATGATTTTCCACTTCATCTTGAAAGTCTTTGAACAATTTTCAAATGTTTCATACTTCTTCCTTATTAAGTAAATATACAGATATATTCACTTAAATTTTTGGACAAAGCATATGAAGCAAAAAGATCCATCGCATATGGCTACACATAATGGACTACATACATCTACATGCATAATATCCAATAAATTAGTCATCCGTTCCTCTTTGGCCTATGGACGGAGTTTCAATTATCTCGAGGAAAGTCTCACCAACGTCAATTGATCAAAATCAAAAGACTCCAAAAATCCATCAATATGGAGTTTCTTCATGTTTTCTTTCCAATATAATTTAAACAGCGATGTCACTTCATAAGTGATCTTTCAATCATTTGTCTTGCGACATTTTAGCAATAGTGTTTATGGATGTGATTTCTCCCACTAGACTTGTAAAAGTTCATCCATCCTTTATGGAATACGGTAATTATTTGAACAGCCATTGTTCTCATAATACCGGAACAAAATAACAATTATTTAAAAAAATCTTGAAGGCTAGGTTTGATGACAACAAAAAACACAATAACACTTTATTTGTTTTTGATGAACATCATCACTTATTCTCTTGCCAGTTACTTAGGCCATTGCAGTTCATGAATTGCGTTGTCCTGTATGACACTTCATACCAACCAATTCGGTATCCAATATCGGTATCCAATACCTAAGAACCACATTGTTTAACAAGCAAGGAATACAACCATAACATGTATATCTTCTATATACCTAAGCTGGACATTTCCAACTTTTTCTTTTCTGCCAAATATTTTATAGATTCTCTTTCAGCAATTCCTTTTCCTTTTAAAAGAATCTATCAACATCAATAGTGGTGTCATTCACATGACACATAGTACAAAGCGTATATAGTCAAATACTAATACCTTAGGACTTGCACTTTGAAGTGGATCACCATCATCAAATGTTTGGTATTCTTTCAAAAATCCATTCTTTAGTAATCTATTAGTGTACTAAACATTTTACTTACATCTTCTATTCATACTTATCATGACAACTTCCATGATCAAGCTACTATAGCCTATAAGGAAGAATGATGAGTATAATTTTAGTTCCCAAAACCTTTGGGGAGATTCGGATGCCTAGCATCTCCATCATTCACAAATTCTCATACAATATGAGAACATGTATTTTGCTAATTTATACTCTATCATAATGCAACCAAAAACATTGTTTCAGATATCACAATATCTTTCACACATGATGGTTTCTGAAACAATTTCCAACTCCTATATAATCTTGATATTAAAACAACTTTTGAATATCAATAATCATGGAGGCAAACATGATACTTTAGATACTAACATTGGAATTCTTACTCTTGATTTAATACTACTTATTAAACTTCATGGAGTAAATAGAGTTTGCTGAAAGTTTGCAATAGGACTTATAAACTTTAAATTGACATTCAAAACAATACGATACCAGTTCGTAAAGTAAATATCCAGAATTCTATAGTTCTATTATCTCAATTAAAACTAAGCATAAGGTAGTGAACAGACGCCAATGACTACAACAAATTATGCAAATTCACTTCGATTTAGTTTATGACAAATTGAGTTCGACTAATCCAAATTAGAAATGAACTCCCACTCAAAAACGACATCCCTCGTGCCTTTTTGGTGATTACATGAACCAAATCCACTACAACAAGTCCGATCATCACGTGAGTTGGTGTAGCTTCAAAGGCGAGCATCAATATGGGCATCATATCAACTATATGACTCATGCTTAACCTTTCGGTCCGTGTTCCGAGGCCATGTCTGTACATGCTAGGCTCGCCAAGTAAGAACCTTAGTACTCGCATGTGTAAAACTATCTTACACCCGTTTGTATGAAAGCGTAGAGTCGAGTACACACGATCATCACGTGATGTCTCGAAACACGACTCATAGAATGGTGCATACTTAAGGAAGAACACATTTTTATCTTGATATCTAAATGAGGGATCATCTTACAATGCTACAGAAAGCGCCAAACTAGCAGTATAAGATGCTAACACCTAATGTGTAAAGTGAGATGATATGGTCCATGCATTTGATCTCTATCATTTGCATCATGGTATGATCTCTATCATTCCTTTGTGTGTAAGGCCAAGGTTTATGGAACTTACACGTTGAGTGAGTTGTAAGAGTATCTATCATACATCTACTTACAACAATACCATATCAATACACTAGCCCAGCAACGATCTAAACTAGACGCCTCTAATTTATCAATTGCAAGTTTTACGTGGCTTAGGGCTTTCGGAGATAGAACCGTTCTCACCTACGAACATGAACCACAACGAGGATAACCAAGTTATTAGCAACTCGTTGTAAATTAGATATTGACTATATCAGCATTGCAATATAACTCAAAGATAGAAACACATAAAAGATGTGATGATAAAAGCTTACCGGCACCACGGGGTTTTCCGCCGTGTGCATGTCCAGAGAAACCTCTGGAATCCACCTCTCGATCCGCTCCTTGATTAGCCACTTGATTTGGCTTATGTAGCCTTGAGTGGTGTAGGCCTTGGGGCTGATGCGGAGGGAGTCGGTCAGAGAAGACGTAACGGAATGCATCAGTCTATCCCCGTGGTACTGAAGTGGCTGGATCCGGCGTGAGACCCAACACTGGACCAAGTCGGATCCCTTCAGACCGTTGTGCCTGATCAGATATTCGATCCACCTCTTAGCGAGGATCAGATCATCCGTGAGAGCTGGAGCAGCCTCGTCCCAGGAAGGCTAGGCCGTGGCGGCTCCATCAACAAAAACTGGCAAAGCAGTATCTTTGCCGGGAGCCGGAATATCCCTATGATAGAAAAAAGTGGCTGGCCATTGTTTGACCAAGTCACTGGCAGAAATTTTGGGATATGCCCGGTCTCGTCTAAGAGAAAAACTAATGGTGCCGGTGATGTAAGGAACACCCGCAGTGATGGAATTCCTCCAGACATGAAAGTAAAACCGGAAGAGAAGCAAACTCGGCCTAATGCCGAGAAAGCCCTCGCAAAGCGCAACATATGCGCTCATTTCTAGAAGAGAATTGGGAGGAAGATTGTGGAGTTGAACTCCATAGTGATCTATCACCTCGAAGAAGAACTCCGAGGGAGGAAAAGACAGACCTCGGTCCAGATGAGTGCCGAAGCGGACTCGCTCGCCCTCGTGTGGGTTGGGGACAGTTCATTGGAGCTGCCTCACGCCATCGCCTGACGAGCAGCCCCTCCTTCTCCACATTCTTGAGGCCTGCCTCGTCGAGGGCACAGGGGATCCAGATTCCCCTGTAGCTTTCCTTCTCCGCTGCATCTTCCGCCTTCGCTGCCACCGCCGCTGCTGCCAAGCCAGAGGAAGAAGATGAAGAAGCCATTTTTCTCCGGTGAGGAAGTGACCTTAAAGGGGCGGCGCTGGGAGTTTCTATGGGGGAAGGACGAGGAGGCTCTATGCGCGCGGGAGGATTGGGAAGGAAGGAAACGGCAAAGGACTGGTGGAAAGAAGAAGAGGAAATCTAAACCCCTTATATCCACCTACCTGTGCCAAGATTCGTGCAAACGCTACAGTACAACCACCAGGCATCGTGGAAAGAACTGGGAAGGACCCGCGTGATGATTGCGTCGCCTCGATCTCCACGCACGCATTGAAAAGGCGCCTCGGTTCTGCAAACCGCGGACCCACCAACGGTCGTGCTGACGGAACGCTGTCAGATGACGTGACTTGACCATGCTTGTGTCAGGTGGCGTTAGAGACCAAGTTCCGGCTTAGTTTGGAAACAAGCTGGAAGATCTGAGTAACCAACTGAAAGGTCTGACTTATTTTTAAGACCCGGATGGTATCTTTTGTTGTGAAGTTTCAGGAACCCTTCAAGATTCTGCAAGCCGAAGATCAAGCTAGACAATGATAAATCCGACTTTGGATCTTAGAGGCCTCCGGGGGCTGTTGTTGGGGATATACTTTCCGGGTATCCTCACAGTTCCTCACTGACCAGGGTGGCCCACTTTGGGTTAGATCTTTGCTTCACGGCCGGCCCAGTCAGGGAGAAAGACGGAGTCCAATCCGGCTACGGGAAGGCCCAGAAGACTTACCGACTTAGGCCCATAATGTTACTTGTAGTTCAAGATGTACTCTGTAACCGACTCTTAGTCGTAGCCGGATAGATCTCTCCTGTAAACCCTAGGCCAGATATCTATATAAGCCGTCCTAGGGAGAGCCTTTAGGGCACCCCAATATTCTAGACCCTAAACTCGCACAGGCGAAACCCTTGTAATCCATATTCCGGCTCTGCCGTATTACTGGATAGCTAGCAGGAGTAGGATCCGTCCAAAGCCAGCGGATTCGAACCTGGGTAAACTTGTGTGCTCACCGTCCCGGAATACCATACGTCTCACTCCCCTCTCTTCCGCATGCCTCGAGGACCCCCTCATGGCGTACTTGTCATCAATCCGACGACAGTAGGAGAGACAGACACCCACCAGCCACTTATGCAAAACAAGTTGCATGTCAGTCGTGGAACCGGTCTCATGTACGATGACATGTAAGGTTGGTCCGGTACGCTTCATCCCACTATGCCACAAATATCCAAAATACATGAAAGATGCAATAACATGATCATCATCGCCCACATATAAACATATGTGTACTACCCGTGCAAAGCATCTACGCATAGATCAGGCTCTGATACCACTGTTGGGTCCACAGCATAGAAAACAAAAAAATTCCTACGATGGGAACTACACGCCAAGATCTATCTACTAGGTACAAAGCAATGGGTAGACATACATCCATCGAGAACTTACCCTCGAAGACAACGAGTTTTGTTAACGAGTAGGAACTCGTGGTTGATGTAGTCGTACACTTGCTGATCTCAAGATCATGAGGAAGTCCGAGCAGGTCCGGCTCCAGCACATCCTTTAGATCCAGCTCCAGCACCACCAAGTCCAGCACCGGAAAGCAGCGGTGCATCCGTGATCGCACACACGTTCGGTACCCCGACAACCTCCGTCCCTCGCTCCAGCAAAGCAGCGGAAGCAGCAACTCCTTTCCAGATAAAGCCACCGAGAACATGTATCTCGCTAATCCGAGACCATGGGGAAATAATACTAGAGGGGGAGAGAGATCCTTCACGAGGAGGTGTAAGGAAGAAGGGGAGTGAGGGGGCCTTTTATAGGAGGAGGGGGTGCCCCTCCTTCATGGCCGGCGCATGGGGGAGGTGACCCTTCACCTCCTCCATTCATGTGGTGGTAACCCCTCCACATTAAAATGCCCTTCACATTCTCTTTTAAAGTCTCCACTTTAAATGCATTAAATTTCTCCAAATTTAATGCTCTCTCATTTAATAAAACTTTTTTATTATTTTTATTCAGAATTTTGTTAATTACCTTAATTAACAAACATTTACATAAAACCCCCTGCAACATTTCAATATTACATGCAGAACCAATTTCAGCAATTTCACCCGAAACAGTTTCGGTGTCCATTGAAATAATTCCAGCACTTTCTTAAATCTTTATCTGAAACATATTTGCTCCAAATGGTGTCGGTATCCCTTAAGTGTGTCACCCTACGGTTCACGAATAATGCAGACATGATCGAGACCCTCTCGATCAATAATCGAAGCGGACCGAGATCCATCGACTCCTACACATTCAACGATGACTTCTGTGATCGTGAGAACCTTTAACGCTTGTAACTGAATCCCTTTGTCTCACGATATATTACATGTCCGAGATTCGATCATCGGTATCTCCATACCTAGTTTGATCTCGTTATCGACATGCACTCTTTTCTCGTTCCCGTGATATAACATTCTAGTGATCACATCACTTGCTTGCAAGCTATCTCAATGTGATAGCACCGAGAGGGCCTAGAGTATATCTATCCGTCATCGGGATTGACAAATTCCACTCTTGATCCATAAGCCTCAACATAACACTTTCGTAGCACTGAACCCATCTTTATAGTCACCCTGTTACGGTGTGACGTTTGATGTTATCAAGATACTCTTCAGGTGTTAGCAATTAACATGATCTCATGGTCTAAGGATAAAGGTTACTTCGTATGATGTTATAGCAATATAAACATAATGACTTTGATCGTAATGCTATACTTCGGATGAATGTTCATCACATCATTCAACTAATGTTGTGACCTTGTTATTAACAACATCCAATGTCTATGATCAGGAAACCTTGATCATCTTGTTAATCAACAGGCTAGTCTATAAGAGAGGCATAACTAGGAACCCTTTTTGTTTATTAAACACACATGTATTGATGTTTCTGATCAATACAATTATAGCATGCAAAATAAAGATTTATCATAAACATGGAATAAGATAATAACCACTTTATTATTGCCTCTCGGGCATATTCCCTTCAAAAACTATGGCTATTGACAAGTGCATGAGGATAAATGCAGAGAAACAATTGAAGCTGTACAAGGAAGATGCTAAAAGGACGGAGCAGACGATTCGATCCTTGCTCTCGCGGGAATATGCGCATCGGGCTAAGATTAGGAAGATCAAGGAGATGTGTGATAACTAATTCTATTTATCTTGAGATCTATAATTTTGAAGTTGTAATTTTAGTACTTGTTGACCTAGCGGTCTGAACTAGTGGTCTCGAAGTCCTGGGAGAAAAAAATCGGTCGCTCGTTAATCTGTATTAGCCCTCGACTACTTCCTTTTGTCTGATGATGGTGGTATTATGACTTTGGTGGTTTGTTTAAATGTAATGTGCATGTGGATTGTGCCGCACGCAAATGGCATAGCCACAATTTATAAAGTGGAAGCACATATGCCCTGTTACTGGAGATCTGGGAGCTTCGCCAGACGAGCTCAAGATTAGGCCAGATAGTGGTGCTGGTTTCCTCATTATCTGGGAATTATCGGTTGCATTTGCTATTTATGTTGCCATGTCGTTGTGCAGCAGCTGCAATAAGTTTGCTGCTTCATGGAGTGTAGTAGCTTAAATAATTTATTTATATGCCACTAACATTCCATTGAATTTAGAGACCTCCTGCCCCTCAGCAATCGTGGAACCGGAGCTGCGTGTTTTCAGATAGTAGTGGCACAATCACAATTTAAGATTCAACTAGTGACTCGGCCATTTCCAAACCTCAAGTCACAGTACATTTTACCCCGAGAATATGGATAGATTGTTTTACCCAACAAGTTCCACGCACAGAGCTCCAGAATTTAACCGAATTACATATATAGGTTCAAGTTCAACACATTATTATGCATCTTCATTGCCAGCGGCCTCCTTCCCCTGCCTGGGTGCCAAGCCTTCACGTCCACTGGCTTCTTTATTTTCTGCCGTCTTCCTCTTCCTCAGTGCTAATTTTCTTAGCTTCACGTACTCTGCATCACCGGGACAATCAGCACTAGGATCGTGTCCAGCATCATCACTCCAGTCGTTTTTATTTTCTTCCGGCAGCAAAATGACTGACATGACAGTCATGTTTCTAACCTTGTGGTGCTTCCTGCCAAATAAACAGGACTGTTGCATAATTGCCTAATATCTACAGAGTAAACAAAACAAAAATTGCAATTCAGCACAAACATGCGAACCACGAGAGACTTTGGCTTTCCAGGAGCTAATTGGGTTCGAGCGACCACCATGTCGAAGAATAGCAGGGCGACTCACAATTGCAGCAGCTTCCACATCCAGTACATCACAATTCAGCATAAACATGCAAGCCTAATCATACCTTTTCATCAACCCAATTAGCTGACGGTCACACACTAGAGGAATCATGATGCCTCGTTATCCATGAAGCTGAACTTTCCAATCTGCTTCAGCCCTATTTCAGCATGTTTACATAGAGCATCAACCATACCAAGGATAGTGTAGATCCACGCAGGCGCTTCTTCTGTCATGAGATAATGGTGTCCAGACCACTTGCCCTTCACCCCTTCTGATTTAGAGTCGTAGCTGAAGAGGGCTACCGTAACCAGGTAAGGGTGGTCCGTGGAGATCCCACTTGACAGAAAACTATGGACAGAAAAATGTTTGTCAGCGTTGGGCTAGCTAAACAAATCTAGGTTCAGTAGCCAGCTAGCAGTTATAGTTAGTGCGAATAGCAAAGAGAAGAGTAGCTCACCTGCATGTAGTCAGAACTTCTTCCTCCTTGGTAGTAGGATCTGCCATCCTCCGTGCTACTCACCTCGTCAACAGTGGAGGCGGGCTAGAGCCTCGCAATGGTGGCTACGGCATGTGGCATTGGAGCTCGGGATCAACAAATGGGCACAGCAACTTGGCGCCGGAAGTAAAATGTTCGAAGGGATCGTTATGCTTGGAGGGTGAATTTCGATGCTGCCGGTGCTAGGTGAAAGGAGTGAGTTGATTTGTGAATTTGGTCAATGCATCAAGCCCCTTAGTTCCTCGATTTGCCTAAGAGGTTGCCACGTTGGCGCTCACATCATGGACAGATTACTGACATGTGGGTCCCAACCATCTACTTCACGGGGCAGTTTAACAGAATGTTTGAATTTGGTAGGGGTGAGATGAGTTTGCCTCAAAATGGCCCCTCTCGGTAGTTGGCAGCCCAACTTTGCGAAACACAGCAATTACAGGCAAGTCAGGTACCGTGATGCACTCGCTTGAGAACTTTCGGGCCACAAACCAACATGCCCTCGCAGCCGGCCGTAGAATTGATGACTTGATCGATACGGGTCAAGGAGAACGGGTCTTTTGGTCACACCTTGTTCAGGCTCGTGTAGTAAATACACATGCGCCAGGTCTTGTTTTTCTTCATCTCCAGGACCGGGTTGGTCAACCAGTCTAGGTGATACACCTCCATGATGAACCCAGCCGCACATGGAGTGAGTGCTCGGCAAACTCTCTCGGAACACCCGACATGTCCTTTGTAGACCATGAAAAAATGTCCCGATTCTCATGGAGGAAGTTGATGAGCACGCTTTCCTATTTGATGTCGTGGCCAGCACCGATGGTGACGCACTTGGCCGGCTCAGATGAGTCAAGTGGTACATGCTTCCTCTCCTTGGATACGCTGATATCACTCCATCGACTTCTTATATCACTCGGATACGATGATCATGACATTCGGCCCTGGCAGCTTCATCTTGAGGTATGCATAGTGGGGGATGGCCATGAACTTTGCAAGGGCGGGGCATTCGAGGAGAGCATGGTACGTGGTGGTTAGGTTCACCACCTCAAACCAAACCGGCTCGCGATGAAAGATCTCCTCGGAGCTGAATATGACATCCAGCCGGATTTTTCCTAGCGACGAGCATGGGGATCCAGGCACAACACTATGTAACACAGTGCTTCAGGGCTGCAGGCCATACTCCTAGATCCCCAGCTTCTCGAAGGAGGCACGGTAGAGCAGGTTGATGCTGATGCCACCGTCGATGAGGACACACGAGAAGCGGCAGGTATGCTCATTGGAGACTAGGAGCGGGTGATGACCCACAAGTATAGGGGGTGTATCGCCGTATTTTCGATAAGTAAGAGTGTCGAACCCAACGAGGAGCAGAAGGTGCTGGCTAGTGGTATGGATCAGGAATTCTCTGCAAATACTTGGCAAACGGATTTTTAGGGGTTTTCGATAAAGCAAGTAAACAAAGTACGAGTAAACAAAAGATAGTAAGAATGAATACAGCAAGTGGACCAATCCTTTATGCAGCAAAGGACAAGCCGGTTGTATTTCTATAGATGACCAAACGTTCTCGAGGACACATGGGAAGACTGTCAAGTGCTTTCGCTTCATATAGTCGATTAATCTTCTCTAGCTTGCTAAGTGTTGTGTGGGTGAACCTGTGTTAATGTACCGTCCCATCCAAGACTTAATACATACTTGTGATTAAACCCCCTTGCAAACATCCATAAGTACAAGAAAGTAATTAAGGTAAAACCTAACCACAGCTTTAAACTCTAAGACCCTTACGTCCCTTGTGCAATGGTTTCCTAACGGGGGTTCAGGTTTCTGTCACTCCGGCAACCCCTACGATTAGTAGCCAAATACACAATGCATTCCCCTAGGCCCATATAGGTGAAGTGTCATGTAGTCGACGTTCACATGACACCACTATAAGAAGTACACCACAACTTAAATAACAATCTATTGAATCTTTCTCAACACAACTCCACTACTAACAACAAGACTTCTCCCATGTCCTCAAGAACAAAACGAACTACTCACAAGATATCATATGGATCATGATCAGAGATGGAATAATGATGTATAACAATCTGAACATAAACAATAATTCAATGGTTCACTCAATAGCATCAACTACAAAGAGTAATCAACACCGGGAAAGTTTCCCCTATGAACTATAGCAAGATTCAACCAATTGTTACAGCAATATGGAGATGGTGATGAGGGTGTTGATGGTGATGATGGTGGTGATGGTGATGATGATGATGATGATCCCGATGAAGTCCAGCTTGATGGTGGTGTTGATGGCGACGATCTCCCCTCTCCGAGAAGGAATTCCCCCGGCAGAAATCTGTCTGCTGGAGAGATCTTTCTCTCTCGGTGTTTTCCGCCCCACAGAGGCGGGGGAATCTTTCTGTGGTCACTCCTTGAGTCTTAGGGTCTTGGGAGGAAGATATACGCCAGAGGGGAGAGGCTGGAGTGGGCCAGGGTGGACACACCACTCCCTGGCATGGCCTGGGCTTGCCCGCGCCATGGGGTGGTGTGGGCCCCCTGTGGCCCACCTCCACTCCATCTTCTGGCATCTTGAGTCTTCTGGAAAAATAGAATTTTCCATATATTTTCCCGGATTTTCTGATCTTCGCGAATTTTGCCTCCAAACAGCACCTTTTCCATCAGAATCCTGACTACAGCGGTTCATGCTCCAAAAGTCATCAACCATGCAAAAGCAGATGAAATAACATAAGTATGACCTCTCAATACGAAATATATCAATGAATAATAGTGAATTAAGACATAGAATAGTGATGCAAAATGGACGTATCAACTCCCCCCAAGCTTAGACTTCGCTTGTCCCCAAGCGAAACTGAGCTCAATAAACATGACCTCAGGTTTATGGAGTGAAGAGTCGATAAAAGAATACGAACAAGAAGAATCACATTCATCAAATACATAGATCATAATAGAAGACAACTCACTATTATACAACTCAACTTGCAATGAGTAAAGGAAACACAATAAAAATACATAGAATAAATCATCATTGGTAATGGCAAACTTAGCTCTTGGTCGAAGAATAGTTGATAATTTGCTGGAGTTCACGAATAACTGGTTTTTCAATGAAAGCTTTCAAAGTAGTAAACTTCAAGATAAGAGCAATGTGCAAAACAAGGAACATAAGAAACATGATTGAATAAATCATCATATGAATGAATGAAACACATCAACTCAAAATACTTGCTGAGATAGAAGGGAATAGGTTTACTGACTCAACTACAAAGTAAAAGAAAGGGCCCTTCAAAGAGGGAAGCAGGGATTACAAGTCTCATAAAGAGCTCCCAAAAATTATGATACTTACTAGCTTTCAGCCCTCATTGCCCCTATCATAGGCATCTTTAGGTGATTAAGGTTAAAGTGAGGTCCAATCTGAGTTATATGCTTGATAGACTATAAACTGGAAATCCCAAGTCCCTTGAATACGAGGGCCGCTCCTCATGCTACTGAACTTTAGTTACCGGTAAGTTCTTGTCATCGTAAGTATGTGCGTATCATTGAGAACCGCCAACGGGGTACCCCTTGCCCGATGATATGGAAGAACCCCATATCAAAATGACAAGGCAAGCAGACAATGAGTATCTCAGCAATCTTCTTATTTACCATGGGAAAATGGTGCTTTTTTTTCTCTCTTTCCTCTTTTCATAGTATCTCTTTTTTTCTTTTCTTTTTCTTAATAGCTATCTCTCTCTTTTTTTATAAGAAGAATGCTTCATAGATATCATTATGGTTACGCTGCAGGTTTCCACCATGTCAGCATGGATTAGACCAGCGGCCCAGGCGTTTCTCTAACACACATACATAACTCCATGGACTTACAAGCTCCCCTTTTATTTCACACCGACGACATCCGCAAACAAAAGAGCAAGGTATCAACTGGGTATATATTTACAAGTGTTGAAAGTGTTCCCCGTGACAGCACGGTTCTGCTAATCCCTAGCCTATAATTTGCAAGCATATAACTTTCATGGAGAGTTCACAATGGTTCAGGTTTATTAAGTGCGGAAAATAAAGTGTGCCATCAAGTTCGTGAGAGCTTTAATCACTAACTTTCTCATAACAAGTTTAATTTGGGAGGTAGATAAAACAGGAATTTACTTGGAATAGCAATAGTGCTACTAGGTAGGTATGGTGGACACAAATGGCAAAGGTTTTGGTTTAAAGGAGGTGGATGCACGAGAAGAATACCCTCTCAGTACAGGTTTTTGGGTAGCAAGGCTGGGTAGCAAGTACAAGAGTTGAAGGAAACAACCAAACATACAAGTGATAAAGACAAACATGCAATCTTCCTTGGAAGCACAAAATATCTTAACTAGATAATACTAAAATTATGAGCAAATCAAGAAAGAAAGATGATGAAATTATTTTTCTCTCGAGTACTTCTATCTTTTTCTTTTCAACTCTCAAAAAGGGTGTTGCTACTGACCGAGCCAGGTTTGCCAAAACCAACTAAATTAACTCAAAGATCCCAAAGTGCTACCAATACTAACAACAAGATCAATCATATAACCACGAATTGAAAACTAATATAAGCTATGCAAAAGAGTGAATGATAGAACTTTTCATTAATATTCCATAACGAAAACTCACACCAAGGGATACAAATCTAACGAGAGTGGGGACACTTCCATAATGCAAACCATACTACATAATAACTCCTCTATTCATGATATGACTCTACTAATAAAGTAAAAAGATAGAAGATAGTGATGTGATACCGCGACACTCCCCCAAGCTTGGAACAAACCAAGGTAATGCCAAACCTGATGACGAATTACTCCTTTGGTGGTGGTGGTATACTCTCATCTTCGTCCGTCTTCCATGGTAAAGGCTTCCCATCAACAAAGGACATCGTGGTTTCCAACATCCTGAAACTTGCAGCAACACTTATGCGTTTAAATCTAGCCTCATACTCACAGTTTTGGTTTTGAACGTCATAGAACTGTGCTTGCAGTTTGTTGGTCGTTTGGCAGAGTGAAAAGACTTCATCTTTGAGTTCAGCAGTCTCCTTTTGGTGCTCGGCAATGAGTTCGGAACAAATCTTGTGGATGATGTCCAATTCATGCTCCGCCATCTTCTTGTACCTAAAGACTTCTTGCTCCAATGCTTCCATCCTATCCTCCAGACTTCCTTCACCTTTAGGGCCTTGAACCTCCTTAATCCGGACCTCCCCACCTTCGAGCAACAACTCCTTGGGATGAATCTTCAATTCTCTCATGTATGGGTTGATGATATCTTCTAAGGAATCTCCCTTGGATGTTCCAGAGGAAGACATTGTGGCTCCAAATCTGGGATTCTTCCTGGCAGAAACAGATCGAAACAAAAACACGACGAAAGCACGATATACGAACCTCGGGGGATCCAGGGGGTTATATATTACGAAGTTTCATATCAAAAGGAAGGTACTAGGAGAAAATGGGTCGGAGACGAAGTCCTGGGTGGCCTCACCACCTGGTGGCGCGGCTAGGGGTGGGCCCACGCCATGGGGTGGTGTGGGCCACCCTGGATCTGTTTCCGTCCCTTTTTCGCTTTGTAGCTTTCCTTATTGACTAAAAACTGCAAAAATATAGTTGGATTGTATTTTCGCGGAACTTTTCTTACCAGAATTGTTACCTAGTTGGAAACAGGCTCTGCAGGTCTCTGAATTTGGTATCTAGTAGATCCTTCCGGAGTCATCACTTGAATATCATCGATAGCTTCATCTTCATATACTTATTACTTGAGTCATAAATCCTTTCTCTTCCTTATTACACCATTATCTCCACTTCCTGGAAATTTCTTTCACACAAAACTTCACACAGTTCTTATTAGCAACATTAGTATAAGTGAAGTGATAAAACCTTTTGATTCCAACTTCAACTGAAAACCATCAAAACAAAAGCTACTATAGCAAATCCTTCCGAAAACCCAAAAAGAATTAAAAAGGCAATCGAATAAAGAAGCAAATGCAAGATTGGCAAAATCTGTCAAAACAGACCAGCCGGTAAAGATCAATTTTTTCAAAACTCTTCTGTTACTCAAATCAAAAGGTGCAAAACTAACGAAAGTTAAATAACAACCTAGGGCAGAAGCAAAAAAAATTACAGCTCAATCCGACATACAGAGATCTCTCACGAATTTTTACGGTGAAGAACAAAAATCTGTTTCGGGACAGCAACTTCCCCAAATCTTACTTCTCTCTCATTAGAGGTTGATCTTGACATAAAAACCAAACAAAATGGATAAGGAGCGGTTATTACCGAAGTAATAACTTCCAAGACTCAAAGAAACAAAAACAAACTGAAAGCAAAAACAAATTGGGTTGTCTCCCATAAAGCTCTTTCTTTATAGCCATTAAGATGGGCATGATAATTTTGAAGAAGCTCTCATAGGGATATGATTTGAAGTGAAAGAGAGCATTAAGAAGCAAAAACACACACACATTTAAGTCTAACCCACTTCCTATGCAAGGGGATTTTGTAAACAAACAAGTTATTGAAACCAAAAGCAACTTGCATAAGAAGGCAAAAGAAGTGCAACATAAAAACTTTCAGCATAAAACGGGGAAACTTGATATTATTGAGATGCATAAGAACATTTTTCCCTTTCTCATAATAACTTTCAGTATCATGCATAAATTTAACAATATAGCTATCACAAGGACTATCATAGCAATGATCACTTATTCTAACAGAAAACACGGGAATACTAGCTCTCATAATACTACTTTGTGAAACAATATTAGAGGTACCCTTACAAAGGATAGTGTGTCCCTCTTTTTCATATTTAGCAACAAAGTCTTTCACATTTGCTATTATAGGTTCATCAACCATTTGTTTATCAGGTTCAACAGCTTTACTAGTACTTTCATTAACCATACTAGCTATCATAGAATGCTCCTTTACCTTAACTGGGAAAGGCATTTTCTCAATATAAGGTTTAGATAAAACATGACTAGCAATATAAACTTCAGTATATCTTGCAGGAACACTCTTAGAAATATCTTTATAAGGCTCATGATAATTATTCCACTTCTTTTTATGCACTTCAATATAGGAAGCAAAAGCCTTAAAATAAGAAGCAATAGCTTGAGAGTCTAGACCATAAGCATTTTTAATATTTTGAAAGTCCTTAGTTCCCATAAAAGATTCAATGCATTCATAATCATAATTTATACCTGACCTTCTACCTTTGTCATTCTCCCAAGCTTCAGCATTGTCTTGAATACGATCTAGAAGGTCCCATTTAGCTTCTTCTTCCATACGAGTGAATGATCCAGCACAAGAAGCATCCAATAAATCTTTGTCATGTAGAGGGAGCCTTGCATAAAAGTTATTGATAATGATATTATTGGGGAGCTCATGAATGGGACATTTGAGCATTAGTAACTCCAATCTCCCCCAAGCTTGAGTTGTACTCTCTCCATCGAGAGGCCAAAAGTTGTATATTTGATTCCGATCTTTATGAATCTCACTAGGAGGATAAAACCTTGAATAAAAGAGAGGCACTATTTCCTCCCATTCCAGAGCTTGACCATTCTTCAGCAGCTTATACCATTCCTCAGCTCTTCCTTCCAGTGATAATGAGAATAACTTCTTCTTAACTTGATCTGTAGTAATACCTGCACACTTGAATAACCCGCATAATTCATGTATAAAGAGTAAATGATCACCGGGATGGACAATTCCATCCCCAACATAGTAGTTATCCATAACACGATCAATAATTCTTGTAGGTATTTTGAAAACATCTTTCTTAGCAGGAGGTGGCTTATCTACTACCTTAGTAGTGGTAGTAGCATTACCAAATAAGAAACTCAGCGAATTATCCATGATGAAAATAAAGCAACTAGCACAAGTAAACAATACTCACAGTAAAATTTTCCTTTACCAGTTCCACTCTCTAATAGCGCTTCACTCCTCGGCAACAGCGCCAGAAAATAGTCTTGATGACCCACAAGTATAAGGGGTGTATCGCAGTATTTTCGATAAGTAAGAGTGTCGAACCCAACGAGGAAGCGAAGGTGGCTAGTGGTATGGATCAGGAATTCTCTGCAAATACTTAGCAAACGGATTTTTAGGGGTTTTCGATAAAGCAAGTAAACAAAGTACGCGTAAACAAAAGACAGTAAAAATGAATGCAGCAAGTGGCCCAATCCTTTATGCAGCAAAGGACAAGCCGGTTGTATTTCTATAGATGACCAAACGTTCTCGAGGACACATGGGAAGACTGGCAAGTGCTTTCGCTTCATATAGTCGATTAATCTTCTCTAGCTTGCTAAGTGTTGTGTGGGTGAACCTGTGCTAATGTACCGTCCCATCCAAGACTTAATACATACTTGTGATTAAACCCCTTGCAAACATCCGTAAGTACAAGAAAGTAATTAAGGTAAAACCTAACCACAGCTTTAAACTCTAAGACCCTTCCCCTTGTGCAATGGTTTCCTAACGGGGGTTCAGGTTTCTGTCACTCCGGCAACCCCTACGATTAGTAGCCAAATACACAATGCATTCCCCTAGGCCCATATAGGTGAAGTGTCATGTAGTCGACGTTCACATGACACCACTATAAGAAGTACACCACAACTTAAATAACAATCTATTGAATCTTTCTCAACACAACTCCACTACTAACAACAAGACTTCTCCCATGTCCTCAAGAACAAAACGAACTACTCACAAGACATCATATGGATCATGATCAGAGATGGAATAATGATGTATAACAATCTGAACATAAACAATAATTCAATGGTTCACTCAATAGCATCAACTACAAAGAGTAATCAACACTGGGAAAGTTTCCCCTATGAACTATAGCAAGATTCAACCAATTGTTACAGCAATATGGAGATGGTTATGAGGGTGTTGATGGTGATGATGTTGGTGATGGTGATGATGATGATGATGATCCCGATGAAGTCCAGCTTGATGGTGGTGTTGATGGCGACGATCTCCCCTCTCCGGGAAGGAATTCCCCGTGAAATCTGCCGGAGAGATCTTTCTCTCGGTGTTTTCCCTTGAGGCGGGGAATCTTTCTGTGGTCACTCCTCGAGTCTTAGGGTTTCAGGAGGAAGATATACGCCAGAGGGGAGAGGCTAGAGTGGGCTAGGGTGGACACACCACTCCCTGGCATGGCCTGGGCTTGCCCGCGCCATGGGGTGGTGTGGGCCCCTTGTGGCCCACCTCCACTCCATCTTCTGGCATCTTGAGTCTTCTGGAAAAATAGAATTTTCCGTATATTTTCCCGGATTTTCTGATCTTCACGAATTTTGCCTCCAAACAGCACCTTTTCCATCAGAATCCTGACTGCAGCGGTCCATGCTCCAAAAGTCATCAACCATGCAAAAGGAGATGAAATAACATAAGTATCACCTCTCAATACGAAATATATCAATGAATAATAGTGAATTAAGACATAGAATAGTGATGCAAAATGGACGTATCAGCGGGTCGAGCACCATCGTGTAGCCCTCGGGATTTGGCAAGAGATTCGGGTGATCCTCTCGGCTCTAGGTGATTAGAGTCTTGGATAAGTTCTGGTACTAGGGGACCCGAGGAACGATGGCTTTCACCTCCGCTATGCACCTCCCCCGGCTATGCTTGTCATTCGGCTCGAAGACGAAGTTGTGGTAGTTGGCGTGTTGCTACGGGTAAGCACTATTGTTGTTGTCGGCTGCCATAGTCGATGGTGGGGGTCCAACGAGAGGGGGCAGGGGAGGAGGGGACAAGACACTGTTCTCTCTAATCTTCCGGATCCAGCTACACTTACGGGTGGTGTGCATAGCCAGCTTGAAGGGACCACTATGGTACTTGCATGGCCCATCAAGCATCTGCTCGAAGGTGAACTTGGCCTTCTGCCTCTTGTCATTGCTAGCCAGGGCACCCTGCACGGTGTTGACCTGCCTCGAGTGGTATCAAGGTCCTTGCTTCTCAGTCGGGCGCTTTCCCTGGAAGCGGTTGTCATTGTGTGGCCTTCTGCACAAGCCAACATCTCCGGTGTGGTTACTTGGCCTATCTTGAGCCAGCTCGGTGGGAACCGCCCCCATCAGCATTCACCCAGAGGGGTTTCTTCATTGTAGAGTCAGCAACGGCGTACTGATCAATGATGGTCATGAGCTCCGCCATGGTATTTGGCTCGTCACACAATAGTTGGTGGCGAAGCATGGTGCCCTCACGACATCCTTCGATGAAGAAGATGATTGCATGGCTCTCCACCACCCCCTCATAGAATTGTGCAGCTTCGTCCACCGATCGAGGTACTCACGATCTGACTCGCAGTCTCCCGGGACGCACAGGGCTAGGTCACGAGGTTGCCCCGGACGCTTGTAAGTGTCGGTGAAGCTATAGACAAAAAACTTCCCGAAGTCGGGCCACGCAATGATGCTGTTAAGCGCGAGGCTATTGAGCCAGTCCTCGCCGAGCCGGTCAACATGAGGGGCAAGTAGCGTAGCGCCACATGCTTATTTCCATGGACGATCCTGACTACAGTGGCATAGTCGGTTAGCCAATCCTAGGGCTTCATGCTGCTGTCATAGTTGGGCATGTCTCGAGGCAAGGTAAACTTGTCAGGGAATGGCTCATTCTGGATGCGCGGTCCAAAACAAAAACCGGCCCGGTAAAATTTCTTCCTCCGTGATACAAACCTATGCCAGGAGGTCAATGCGGTCATGCACATCAGGATCAACCGGATTGGGCGCTCCTACCCAGCCTGAGAGGCGGGATCGAGGAGGTTTCCCCTCTCTGGCCAGTTGCGTTCCCGTAGGTGGATTGCTGGTCACCGCGCCTTGCTCATTGCGCGACTAGTTTTTATGGCCTGAACCGCGACGCTTGTTGTTAGGCTTGCCTCCGTGAGGGGAGGAGGACTGCTGGGTCTGGCGGGGTTCATTCTGGCTGCTGCCAGGCTTCCGGTTTCCCCTGGTGTCATTGCCAGCCTCTTGCAGCTGCATGATGGCTACAACCTGGTCATCCATGATTTGAAGCAGCTCTTGCACCTGGGTGTCTTACCAGGCTCTGGCTTCACCCTCCAGGTTTGGCAGCTCCTCTAAGGCGGCTTGCGCCACGCGCATGTTCTTGATTGGCATGCTGTAGGTAGGCCACACAAAGAGAGGTGGTGGTGTGATACATTGCAAATGTATCTATAATTTTTGATGTTCCATGCTTGGTTTTATCTACTTTCTTGTGTTTTGTTCCAACTTTGGAGTACTTTTCATATGATTTCTTGGACTAACCTATTAACAAGATGTCATACTGCCAGTTGCATGTTTTCTGCTGTTTTTGGTTCTAGGAAAGTTAGAAAATGAATATTCTCGGAATTGGACGAGACAAAAGGAAAAGTTCATATTTTTCCGGAAGACTCACGGAGCCAGAAGACGAGACGGAGGGGGGCCACAAGGTGGCCACACCACCCTTGGCACGGGCCAGCCCAGATCACGCCAGGGCATGGTGTGGGCCCCCTGGTCAGCCATCGACCTTGCCTCTCTCACCTATAAGAGCCTCCCGAGGCAAAAACCCTAAATCATCAATCAGAAATCCACGAAAAGTTCCGCAGCACCGCAGCCACCGAAGGGGAGATTCGGGGGACAAAAGTCTCTGTTCTGGCACCCTGCCAGGACGGGGAAGTGCCCCCGGAGCCATCTCCATCGATCTCCACCGCCATCTCCATCACCATTGCTAATTCCCATGATGAGGAGGGAGTAGTTCTCTCTCGAGGATAAGGGTTCTACCAGTAGCTATGTGTTCATCTCCCTCTCTATGCATGATCTTATTGAGATCACGAGGTTGTAATCTATAGATCTACCTTGCTACTCAAGTTCTTTAATAGATCTCTGCTCTTCCCATGTGTGTCAAAGTGACAGCGTGCACACCATGGTGGCACTTAGCCTAGAGATTACAAATACTTGTTATGATTTATATTTGGAGTTGGATGTCTTTATGAAATTGTGGTGTTTGTTGGAACCATCTAGTGCTCAAGGTGACAGTGTGGGGTTGTCTAGATGGGAAAGGCTTACTTTGAGGTGTGTTGTTATAGCCCTACCAACGATTAGAGTGTCCAACCAGAGAGTAGTTAAGAGTAGTATCATAAAGAGAAGATATTTATATGAGAGTGTTCACTAGTGAAAGTATGATCCCTAGGCCTTGTTTCTAAGCACTGAAACACCATTTGCTATTAGATTTGTTACATGTTTGCTTGCTTCCATCTTTATTTCAGTTTGCCTTTAGTCTCTTCCATGCCAGCAAGCTATTTTCTGGCACCGTTACCACTTATATTCATCCATACCACTTGTATTTCACTATCTCTTCGCCGAACTAGTGCACCTATACACCTGACAAGTGTATTAGGTGTGTTGGGGACATAAGAGACTTCTTCTATCTTGATTACAGGATTGCTTGAGAGGGAATACCTTTGACCACTTCCTCCCTGAGTTCGATAAACCTTGGGTGATCCACTTAAGGGAAAACTTGCTGTTGTTCTACAAACCTCTGCACTTGGAGGCCCAACAACTGTCTATAAGAATAGAAGTGCGTAAACATCAAGCTATTTTCTGGCCCGTTGCCGGGGAGGTAAGGTAAAAGGTATTCACACTGGAGGATTAAAGAAGAAGAACCTCCCACGGCAAACGCCTATTTTCTGGCGCCGTTGCCGGGAAGGTAAGGTAAAAGGTACTCACATCCTCCGGTGTGAGTGCTCGAAGTTATTTCCTTTAGATTCTGCAATTTTGTCTTTTTGTTTCTTGTTTTCACTAGTTAGGCTTAATGGAAAACAACAAAAAATTAGAGAGTTTTATAGTATTTATCTTGAGTTAGGAGATGAAGTGTTTGAAGAGAAAATTAAAAAACCTATGGAACTTTATTTGCATGCTAATAGCAATGTCGTTAGTATGAATTCTTTGGACACCATTATTTCTAATGCTATGAAAAATTCTAAGCTTGGGGAAGCTAGTTTTTATGAAAATGATCTTTTTAGTTCCCCAGCTTTGGAAGAGAGCTATTCTATTGCTTATGATGATACCAAAACTCCAATATATGATGATTACAATGATGAATATGATATTTTCAGTCCACCTACTATTGAGGAGGAAAATAATTATGATTACAATATGCCTCCTATATTTGATGATTATGGTGATGAAAATAATAATGATAGCTATTTTGTTGAATTTGCTCCCACTACAATTAATAAGAATGACTATGTTTATGTGGGGAGTATTAATTCATTTATGCATGTGGCTCATGATAAGAATATTTCTTGTGATAGTTATATTGTTAATTTTATTCATGATGCTACTGAAAGTTATTATGAGAGAGGGAAACATGGTTTTATGCATCTCAATAATATTAAGTTTCCCCTCTTTATGTTGAAAATTTTGAAGTTGCACTTGTTTTGCTTTCCTATGCTTGTTGCTTTGTGCTTTCATGACTTGTTTCTTTACAAGATTATTTTTCATAGGAAATGGGTTAGACTTAAATGTGCTTTGAATTTGCTTCTTGATGCTCTCTTTTACTTCAATTCATATTTCTTATGTGAGCATCTTCTCAAACTATCAAGCCTAACTTAAAGGCGTTAAAGAAAAGTACTTATTGGGAGATAACCCAAAAGTTTTAGATGAGTCTTGGAAGTTATTACCTCAGTAATAACCGCTCCTTATCCTTTTTATTTGCTTTTTGTGCCAAGAGTAACCTGTAATGAGAGAGAAGTAATGATTAGAAAAGTTGTTGTCCCGAAACAGATTTCTGTGCTTCACCGTAAAAATTCGTCTAAAATCTCTAAATGTCTTTTTGAGGCGTGAATTTTATTGCTTCTGCCCCAGGTTGTTATCTAACTTTCGTTAGTTCAACACTTTTTGATTTGAGCAACATAATGTCTTCGAAAAAAATCGTCTTTACCTGCTGGTCTGTTTTGACAGATTTCTGCCATTTTCTGCATTTGCTTCTTGTTGGTTCCTTTTTGAGTTCTTTTGGGGAATTGAGATTTTTGAGGGAAGTGCTTCAGTAGCTGGTGTTTTAATGGAAGTTTTATTGGTGTTAGAACTGAACCTTAAGACTTATTTATCTTCAGTGCACTAATGTTGCTAATAAAGATTGTGTGAAGTTTTGTATGAAGGAAAAATTTCAGGTGTATGGAAGGAATGAGTAATGAGTTGAATGATGGACTAAAGCTCAAGATTGGGGATGCCACGCGTGTAACCCCAAGAAATATCCAAGAAGTACAAGCGTCAAAGCTTGGGGATGCCCAAGGCATCCCCCTCTTCATCAATAAAAATCCCAGGTTTCTTCCAAACGCTTCATTTTTATTGTTTCATGCACAGTTGTGTTGTTCTTCGAGTGTCTTCTTTTTCGTTTTCGTTTTGGTTTTTCGTTTGCTTTGTTTGCTTAGTTTGCTGAATAAATTGGTTGGACCCCCTCTTTCATACATTGGTTGCCAAATAGTTTGGTTTGGTTTGGAAAAGAGTAGGAAAGCTCATGCTTATGTGGTAAAAAGAGCTCGTTTTTGACTGTGGCCTATGCTTTGTCATGCCATGCTTGATATTGTTTTGGCTTTATGCTTAGTGGTCTTTTCTGTAGCATGACATGTTATAAACAATTGAGATTGCTTAATGTGCCTTGGATGAATCATGCGTTGTTTTAGCATATTAAAGCATAGTATTGTGGTATTCTCCTTTGATGCTTTATTTGGGTTGACTTGGCGCATGCTCACACCATGTTATGACTATCTCAAGTCACCATAAGCCTTTATGATCCTTTAGTTTTCAACTTGTAGTATCACTTTATGCTTTGATTAATGATGTTTTGTCGCTTTGCATGATTATGGCCATTATTGCTCTCTTAGTTGGTCGCTCCCAGTCTTTTGCTAGCCTCCACAACCAAGTATGAGTTCCACTCATGCATCCAACTCCCTAAACCAAGTTATTCCAAAGAGTCCACCATATCTACCTATTAGCTTATGCTATTCCAAGTATATTCATGTTTTTATCTACCTTCTGAATTAAACTTGTTATGTGAAAACTAGTGATTAAAGCTCTCACGAACTTGATGGCGCACTTTACTTTTCTTGCCCTTAATAAACTTGAACCATTGCGTCCATATTTGTTGCGTATATGCTTGTCCTTTATAAGTTGAAGTTAGTAGAACCATGTATCATGGGGAACGCTTTCAACATTGCATTGTACATTGTACCTAGTTGATATCATGTTCTTTTGCTTATGGATCCTGGTGGTGTGAAATAAAAGGGGAACTTGTAAGATCATGGAGTTTGTATTTGTGTTAGAGAAATGCCTGGGTCGCTAGCCTAAGCCATGCCTAATCATGGTGGAAACTTACAGCATAACCATAATGGGCACTCTATGAAGCATCCTCAATAAAAACCTATGCAAATAGCAAATAAAAAGATCGCTGAGATGCTCATTGTCTACTTGCCTTGTCATTTTGATTATGGGATAGCTCTTGTATCATGTGCAAGGGGTAACCCGTTGGCGGTTCTCTATGATACATATGTACTTACAATGACAAGAGCTTACTTGTGACTAAAGTTGATTAGCATGAGGTTCGGTCTTCGTAAGTAAGGGGCATGAGATTTCAACTTATAACTTGTCAAGCATATCCTCTTAGTTGTGTCACTTTAACTTTAATCACCTAAAGATGCTTATGTTAGGGGCAATGAGAGCTGAAAGCTAATAAGTACCATAATTTTTGGAAGCTCTTTATGAGACTTGAATCCCTACTTCCTTCTGTGAAGGCCTTTCTTTTACTTTTATGTTGAGTCTCCACCTTCTATCTTTATGCACCTATTTTGAGAGCATAGTGGCCATTCTTAGTTCTGTGTGCTTTGTCCCAAGACTTGTTGATTGATGCATAACTTTGATATTGCTTGTTCTTAAACTATTTGTATCTAGTCACTCTTATGAACTTTGAAGGTGTCCTATGCATTTATGTTTGCTACTCTATGAGAGACAAGCTGAATGCCACTATGTTATGTTTTCTTTATGTGAAACAAACTAACGTCTTGCAAAGAATTGCTATTCATGAATCTTTTGTTTGTGCCTTTTCATGTTGCAACATAGTTGCTATGTCTTATTGTTAGAACTTTATCTTTAATGCTATGTTGAAGTATTATGATCCCAGCTATCAATGTTTTACAAATACTTTGATCAAGTTTATGATGGTGCATGTCACCTCAAAAATTATTCTTTCTTTTTGTCACTTACCTACTCGAGGACGAGCAGTAGTTAAGCTTGGGGCTGTTGATATGTTGCTAATGTATCCATAATTTTTGATGTTCCATGCTTGGTTTTTATCTACTTTCTTATGTTTTGTCCACACTTTGGAGTATTTTTTATACACTTTCTTGGACTAACCTATTAACAAGATGCCACAGTGCTAGTTGCCTGTTTTCTGCTATTTTTGGTTCCAGGAAAGTCAGAAAATGAATATTCTCGTAATTGGACGGGACAAAAGCCAAAGTCAGTTTTTCATCGAGGGGGACACGAAGCCAGAATATGATACGGAGAGGGGACAGAGGACCGTCACATCACCTGGCCGCGCGGCCAGGCCTGGCCCACGCCAGGGGGTGGTGTGGCCCCCTAGCGCACCCCCTCGGCCTCCCCTTTCGCCTATAAGATGCCTCCGATACAGAAACCCTAAGTACCCGATCAAAAATCCACAAAAGAGTCTGTAGCCGCCGTCATCTGCATCCCTAGATCAGGAGGGATCTGAAGCTCTTCCCGGCACCCTGTCGGAGGGGAGAATTCACGCTAGAGGCCTTCTTCATCACCATGCAAGCCTCCGGTGTGATGCGTCAGTAGTTCATCCTTGGACTACGTGTCCATGTAGTAGCTAGATGGTTGGTTCTTCTCCTTTGTGCTATAATGTTTAGATCTTGTGAGCTCCGTTGATGATCAAGATCATCTATTTGTAATCCTACATGTTGTGTTTGCGGGGATCCGATGGATATTGAGATGCTATTTCAGATTGATTATTGATTCTATCATGTCTTTGTTATTTGTGATCTTGCATGCTCTCCGTTGTTAGTAGATATCTTGGCCGAGTAGATGCTAGCAACTCCAAGAGGGAGTATTTATGCTCGATAGTGGGTTCATGCCTCTAGTAATCTGGGGAAGTGACAGAAATCTCTAAGGTACTAGATGTGTTGTTGCTACTAGGGAGAAAACAACAATCCTTTGTTCATAGAACAATCGTATTGTTTACTTTACATGCAATGTGTAATGCAATTATCTGTTGCTTGCAACTTAATACTGGAGGGGGTTCAGATGATAACCTGAAGGTGGATTATTAGTCATAGATGAAGTTGGATTACGGTCTATGTATAATGTTGTAATGCCCAATCAAATCTCATAGGAGTCAAGATGATTAGTATATGCATGATTTCTTTCTTGATGTTTGTCAATTGCCCCGCTATAATTTGTTCACCCAACATGTTATCTATCTTAAGGAGAGCCACCACTAGTGAACTATGGACCCCGGTCCTTTCTTTTACCATCAATCTACAACTGTTTACTGTTTAATTTCTGCAAGCTTTTACTTTCTTCCACACAATACGTTTAATCCTTTGTTTTCAGCAAAACCGGTGAGATTGACAACCTCACTGTAAGTTGGGGGCAAAGTTCTATGGTTGTGTTGTGCCAGATTCCAAGTTGGCAACAACACCTTGGAGGTGTTTCCTTGCTCCTACTGATTCGATAACCTTGGTTTCATAACTAAGGGAAACTTACTGCTGTGCTCACCATACCTTCCTCTTGGGGTTCCCCAACAAGCTCAACATCAACCACGAGTCAGAAGGCGTCCGCATGCGGGATTGGATACGAGCATGTGTAGCGAGACACAAGGCGTACCCAGGTTCGGAGCCCTCATGGTGAGTTACCCCTCATACTCCCTGCCAATCTGACTATGGGATGATGAACATAATGACTATAGAGCTCTCCTTGAGCTCTACGAATCCTAACGAACTAACTGAGACCAACCCTTGCTATGGAAGCCCTGTTACCCGTTATATACTACCAGGGTAGCAGTTACATAGGTCTGGCCGTATGGTGGGTCCCACATGCAGGCCTCAACTGGCTAGTCATCCATAGTATCCTGCCGTGATGAGCTCAGCTACAGCGCTTTGCCCCCGGCCAGCACGGGCATAGTGGATGTCTCCCCGGCCGAAACGGGTTGTGGCAGCCGCCCCCAGCCGACACGAGTACACTATCGGCCTCCTCCACGATTCCTGGGATCTGTGCCGCTATCTCAGCCTTTACGTCCCATCTGTAGTTGGCTAGGTTGCGAAACGCAATGTGGCGCACGTCGCCCTAGCCTCTCCATCTTCTATACTCACCCAGCCTGACTGTGATTGCTGAATCGGACCGGCACCTTGGCAAGCTCCGTTAGCCGGCTGTTAGAGATCTCTTCTTTATTCTATTCAGCTAGCCTACCCGAGGGTAATCCCCCCAACAGGGTCGGCCCGTGGACACAAAAACATGTCATTTTGGCCTCAGTCTGTTTGTGTGGGGGTGCCTCCAGCGGGTGTGGCCCATTTAATTTTCGAAATAGGAACACTAAAAAAACAATTAAAACTTAGATTATATTGCACAAATAGTCTTATTTTATATGTAGAAAATAAGAATACATAATTAAAATCAACCCTAGCTACGACTAGGGCTTCTAGCGGCTGGCACGATGGTGGGTGCGACCATAGCCCCGGTAAATAGTACGCTGGTGGTGGTGACGGCTACTAGTGCGGCAGCGTCATGGGGGTGAGTTGGCACTGCGTCGGCGCCTAGAGGTCTCACTAGGAGGGATCGATTATGGCTCATAGAGGCCTCACTTATCTTCGAGAGAGCGGAAGATCGCCTCCTCCACGTCTAACTCCTCTCGAGATTGATCAAGGAGGGCACGCATGGTTGGGCCACCGGGGTTGGCATGGAAGGCGCGCAAGCAGTTGACATACGCGTCCTGGAGTTTTTGCCGCTGGATGTGATGTGGATAGAAGACGCGGTTGCGGATGATGAAACTAAATCGCTTGTCGGTGGTCCGATTAACACCACCTATGTACGGCTGCGACGGCCTGCGAGGCTATGCCACACCGTTGCTGTCCTTGCTGATGTCGGAGAAGCTGTCATCGCTATCCTCACTGTCATCGGCGGCACGACCATCAGGTGGGTTGCGTGGGGGGCACAGGGAGGAAGAGGAGAGAGGCGAGCGGGTGGGATACGACGGTTGCCGGGTGGAAGAGGGTGGCCAAGCATGGCTGTTTTCAGAGGTACGGTGATGTGCCGCTATTCCACTTGGCTCACTCATTTTTATAGAGGAGCGGCCGCTACAACGGGGAAAGCCTGCACGAAGCGAGCACCTACTGGAAATGGCAGGAACCAGCAAGAACGGGCGGGAAACAGCGGCCGAACTGGCCGAAAATGGTGGCAGTGGAACACTTTCATGCTGTCGGGAGACGAGCCATCATGGGAGACGGTCATGGGCGAGATTGCAGGCCCACATGGAGGCGTCATGGGCACACCAGTTGTAACACCCTCAAATCGGCCCTATGCAAGTTTTTAGCGCTTTCCGCCAAACCCACATAGAAACGATTCAAGGATGCCCACCAGGCACTTGCGTGCGGGTGGAAAACGAAGTAATACCATTACACATTAGTCCATGATGGAACCCACAGAACATATATATACAACAACGAATCCATGAGTCAAGAATACAGATATAATATACAAAGATCCAAATCACCTCGAAACGATAGAGCGTCCGACTACGGACAAGATGCAAATGGGGCTAAGAGCCCTGAAGAAACCAATGGTGTCCATAACACTTCCCAGGCCAAGCCGGAAGGGTAACCCTGCTAACGACGTCGATCTCAAACCTGCTAAAACAAAAGGGGTGCCGACAAAGGGCAAAGGAAAAAGAGGAGCGTCGGTACTGAGGCCAGTACATGGCGAGGCTAGAATTCGGCGGCTCTCGCCTACATAGGTATGGTGGACTGAAGCGGCAGCGCAGCATGCACTAAACAACCTATAGAGACTCGGTACAATTGTCGGCTATTAGAGAGAGATAAGAAAGACCTATTCGGATCCAACCTGATACTAACACCAAACAAACCCATCCTGGTATTTCCCCCTCGAGACCAAACGAGGAAGTCGAACCAAGGAACTCACACAGTTGGCAATTTTACTCATTCCGTTATAGTTGCAGCAATTACTAATCAGATATAGCTAGCATGAGTCATCCTGAAGCATAAGTAGTGGGCAGTTTAATTAACCATTCCGTGGTAGTTGGAACATTTACTAGTCAGATATAATTGTCCTGAGGAATCCCAAAACCCAGCAGTTGTTGGCACTTTTATCACCTTCCTTTGGAGTTGCAATACTTACTAGGCAGATATAACAAACATCCCAGATCCAGCAGTGGTTAGCATTTTTAATATCCATTCCGTTATAGTGAAGCTGGTTACTAGTCAGATAGATTAAGTCAAATTTATAGCACTACTTTAGTTATGCTTGTCTATGATCGAGATACTGTGCTCCAAGTCGTCCATAACCGCGGACACGGCTTTCAGAAAGTTTTACCCTGCAAGGGTGCACAAATAGAAACACACACTCGATCAACCTCGGAAAAACCAACTCAAAACCCAACAAGGCATTCACGACAAAGCGATCACAGGATTCAGAAATATTTCAGGGGGCCACCCCACTAAGCTACTCGCAACGAAGTTGGCCAGCTCCGGAATAGACCCAGGGTTTGTGACAATGGCTGTAAACGACTAGGAACCCGAAAGAGTGACTGGGCTTGTCGATACCGCGAAAACATTCCACGATCCAAAACAGTACAGGTGCTCCACGCACAATTTTAAATAAAGCAGTAAAGCATGGCATAAGTACAGGATAGTAATAAAGCCCCAAACTACTTTGTGGCCCCAAGAAATAGAAATGAATCAAGCTCTAGCTTAGGAGGGTCCATAAGGCCTCCCGGATGTGGATAGTGCGAATAGTCAAGGAACAGGTATCAAGTACTCGGGGTCCTACGGGACACAAGTGAGCGTGGAAGAACCAAATAACATCTATTGCCCACTGATGCCTCTGTATTAGTTGTATCTAGCATTTTAATAGTTGTATTTAAAGTCATGATCATCTCCACCATAAGCATCTGCCAGCATTCCAACAATTGTGGTACTTGACGACACGAGATCGCACCTGAGCACGCAACTACTACTCGCAAGGCCAGCTATCTACCAAACACAGGTAATAGGAGGTGGCCAAGGCAATATAGAGGTTGCACGGGATATAACTGGTGTACGGAACTAAAGCATCGCGACACGGATAGCAATAGATCAACAAGAGGAAATAAAGACTATAAATGCAAAATAGGTAGAAGGGGGAGAGATGCTCGCCTGGAAAACACTGCCGACGGAACATATATGGAGAACTTGTCGATACACGCATCAACTCATCGGCCTAATCCGCGAAGAAGCAAACACTAGAGGAAACACCGGATACAATATTTAATACTACGGCAGAAGATCCGGCATGATTATGATAAGATGTAGATGCGGTGCAATTAGGCAGTATTAAGCAGAACCGGGCCCCGACAATTAATTAATAGGTTCGAATTAATTAGAACCCCCGCAATTTAAATGTTGAATTAACCAGGCGAATCATGGCATCGGTTCGCTATGCAAATTTAAATGGAGTCCGGAATAAGACAAAAGTATCCCGCATAAACACTCCATATTTAATTTAGGTGAATCGACTAATTAACCCAACCCACCAGATAAGCATGCGAGATGAACAATTAATATGCGACAGTTGATAATATCATATTATAAAAATAGGGGCTTAGGGGCACACATCTGGGTTCGGAAGCTCTTGGGTTCCGAGGGTTCGGGTCTGGGTCTCAGGGTTCGACGGGATCGGTCTTGGACAACGGAACGAGAGCTTGGCGTTCCGGGAAGAAGGACTTGGTTTGGCGTCAGGGGCGCGTCGGAGTCGCCCTGGTCGGTGTCGATCTTGTCATCGCGAAGATCTTGTCGGGTTCTCGTATCGGGTCGGTCTTGGCGTCTGTGTTGAAGATCATGGTGTTCCGTGACGAAGAACTTGGTGTTCCGCGGTGAAGTACTTGTCGTTCCGGGTAGGAGAACTTGTCGCATCCGGGTTCGGTCTTCGAGGTTTGTCCATCTAAGCCATGTCAGAGATCTTGAGGTGTGGCGGCTTCCGAGAAGAAGATCTTGTCACCCGGTGTCCTTTGGTTAAATGTAGACAGCACACAACAACAACAAAAACAGAGGCAGTTCACTAGGTACAGGGCCAAAACGTGACTCGCGGGGTGGAGCAGCACCGACTGCCGGGGTGCACATGAAGCAGGCGGGAAGAGATGAGCTCGACAGGGGCTCGCCCAGAGAAGGGCGCCAGGGCACGCCGACGATGACGAGCATGCGTGTCGAGGACGAGGACCGGCAGGAGCACACGGAACCGGCCGGAGAGGAGGCATGCGGCAGCAAGGTCGCGCTGTAGGGCGGTCTAGACGGCGCTACGGGACACGCTGCGATGACCTAGGAGTGCGGGGCTGGCCGTGGCTGGACGCGACGAAGAAGGCCAGGCGGGACGGCTTACACGGGGCCGACGTCGGGCAGGGGAAGCTCGGCGGAAGGAGGCCGGGTCAAGTCCTGCAGAGGCCAACACGGAGGGGTAGTGGCGACAATGATGGAGAAGAGGCGGGCTCGGCTATGTCTCTCGGGTTGGGGAGACGGGGAGGCTCGCCGCGGTGGTGGCTGGACGGAGAGATTAAGGAGAGTCGCGGCCGAGGCATCGCGGGCAGAGCTCTGGTGGGGAAGAGGACTGTGAGGCGGCAGCGGTCGACCGGGGACCTCGGGAAGGGCGCGGTGGCACGGGAGGGCATCGTCGGACGGGAGGCGGGGCAGGCGAGACCGGCGGCACCGGGTGGCTCCGACGCGGAGGAGCGCAGGCGGGGGCGAGGTGGTGCCGAGGCTAACGGCGGGCGGGTGGTCGAAGGAGAGGAAGGCGCGGGGCGGCCAGAGACAAAGGGAAGGAGGTGGCAGCCGACAGTGGCGGAGAGGAGGTCGAGAGGAGAGGGGAGACGGGGGTAGGTGCGGATGGATCGAGAGGATGGGGAGAGAGAGGGAGTGGGTCCGGCATGGGGATCGGGGCCAGGGGAAGCGGGTGGGTCCAGGCGGAGATAACGAGGAGGAGGGCATGGTTGAGCGGGGTCGGTGGGATTGGCCCAGGGGGATTTGTCGGGAGCGGGCGGGAGACGAGGTGGACAGGTGGGGGGAGGGACCAGGTGGATTGGGCGCGTGCAGGTGGGCGCCTGGGCGGGAGAGGGCGCGTCTACCGGGGTAAGTGGCGCGGAAAGAGGGAGGTGGGACCAGGGTGGCCAGGCGGACACGTCGCGCGTGGGGAGAGAGACGTGCGGGTGTGGGTCGCCTGCTGCGCGCGAGTGTGTGTGTGTGCGTTTGCCAGGAAGCGGCGGCAGGGTAGGGAGTAGGCAGGGGTAGGGCAGGTTTTGGGTAGGGCTAGGCTTTGGATAGACTAGGGTGTTTATTTGGAGGTGGCCGGCTGGGCTTTCAGGCCCGGCTGGCTGCCTCCCAAAATAATTTAAATATTTTATTTATTACAAACAAGCCTTTTTGAATTCTTTTTAGACAAAAGAAAAATATCCGAAACGACCGGGGTTTTTGATTTGAAATAAGAGACGGGATATTTAGAAAACAAAAATAGGCTTTTTGAAAATAGTTTTAGACAAAACCATGCATGATGATGACGATGCTCAAATGCAATGTGGCATGATGACATGAGCATGCGGTCATGATGATGCAATGCACAAAAACACCGCGATTTTCTAGTAGTGGTTTTTGCGGGGCGCCACACCGGTCACTGCCAGGAGGCCCCGTGCAAGGATGCGAGAACACGAGGGAGGACACGCACATTGTTCGTGTCGCGTCCGGGATTACACATTACAAGCACATATTTTTGGACGAGAAATGGATCGGTTAGGACATGCGTAGTTGTTTGGCTCAGACTGCCGGAGCGGGTTTTCACTATCCGAGCATCCGCGTGTGAAAGATTGCAGAAATATAGATTATATTGATATTGAGTAAGACTATTACATTGAGAACTCTTGGGCTGTTTATATAGTACCAGAAGACTTGGAGGGCAATGAGACTACTAGAGATAGAATTGGATTACAAACTTAAACTACCAAATATAGTCCAAACCGTGATATACTCTAACACTCCTCCACAGTCGGATCGGTAGTGACGAGAAGAGCCAGAGCATCGTGGATGGTCTGACTCGAGCATAATCTGAAGGCGTGAACTGGAGAGGGATTCGGTGGATGCCGATGTCAATGTAGCTAGAAGTGGGGTGTTGTAGTCATGGTCGATGGTGCCGTTTGGTGATCTAGTCGTCGTTGATGAAGTTGATAAAGTTGATGATGTTGTTGAAGGAAATATGCCCTGAGAGGCAATAATAAAGTTGTTATTATGTATTCCTTGTATATGATAGATGTTTATTTTACATGCTATAATTGTATTGATAGGAAACATCAATACATGTGTGTTTAATAAACAAGAAGGGTTCCTAGTCATGCCTCTCTTATAGACTAGCTTGTTGATTAACAAGATGATCAAGGTTTCCTGATCATGGACATTGGATGTTGTTAATAACAAGGTCACACCATTGGTGGAATGATGTGATGAACATTCATCCGAAGTATAGCATTACGATCAAGTCATTGTGTTTATATTGCTATAACATCATACGAAGTAATCTTTATCCTTAGACCATGAGATCATGTTAATTGCTAACACCGGAAGAGTATCTTGATAACATCAAACGTCACACCATAACAGGGTGACTATAAAGATGGGTTCATTACTGAAGGTGTTATGTTGAGGCTCATGGATCAAGAGTGGAATTTGTCAATCCAGATGACGGATAGATATACTATGGGCCCTCTAGGTGATATCACATTAGGATAGCTTGCAAGCAAGTGATGTGATCACTAGAATGTTATATCAGGAGCGAGAAAAGAGTGCATGTCGATGCTTGAGATCAAACTAGGTATGGAGATACCGATGATCGAATCTCGGACATGTAATATATCGCGAGACAAAGGGATTTAGTTACAAGCGTTAAAGGTTCTCACGATCACAGAAGTCATCGTTGAATGTGTAGGAGTCGAGACGGATCTCCGGTCCATTGCTGATTATTGATCGGAGAAGGGTCTCGATCATACGCATTATTCGTGAACCATAGGGTGGCACACTTAAGAGTTACCGGACACCATTTTGGAGCACATATGTTTCAGACGAAAGAATTGCAAAGCGCAGGAATTGTTTCAATAGAAACCGGAAATTGTTTCGGGTGAAATTGCAGAAGGTGGTTCTGCATGTGATATTGAAATATTGCAAGGGGCTATATGTGAATGTTTGTTAATTAAAGTAATTAACAAAATTCTGAATAAATTTAATAAAAGAGTTTTATTAAATGAGAGAGCATTAAATTTGGAGAAACTTAATGCATTTAAAGTGGAGACTTTAAAAGGGAATGTGAAGAGGCATTTTAATGTGGAGGAGTTACCACCACATGAATGGGGGAGGTTAGGGGTAACCCCCTCCCCCATGCACCGGCCATGGAGAGAGGGGCACCCCTCCCTCCTCCTATAAAAGGCCACCCATTCCCTCCTTCATCCTCACACCTCCTTGTGAAGGATCTCTCTCCCCCTCTAGAATTATTCCCCCATGGTCTCGGATTAGCGAGATACATGTTCCCGGTGGCATTTTGTCTGGAAGGAGTTGCTGCTTCCGCTAGATCGCTGGAGCGAGGAGGTGGAGGTTGTCCGGTGGCTTGAACGTGTGTGCGAGTGCGGATGCGCTGCTGAGTTGCGGCGCTCTGACTTCCTCACGATCTTGAGATCGGCAAGTGTACGACTACATCAACCACGAGTTCCTACTCGTTAACAAAGCTCATTGTATTTGAGGGTAAGTTCTCTATGGATGTATGTCCACCCATTTGCTTTGTACCTAGTAGATAGATCTTGGCGTGTAGTTCACACCGTAGGAAAATTTTTGTTTTCTATGCTGAGGACCCAACAGTGGTATCAGAGTCTGATCTATGCGTAGGTGCTTTGCACGGGTAGTACACATATGTTTATATGTGGGCGATGATGATCATGTTATTGCATCATCTATGTACTTTGGATATTGGTGGCATAGTGGGATGAAGCGGCCCGGACCAACCTTACATGTCATCATACATGAGACCGGTTCCACGACTGACATGCAACTTGTTTTGCATAAGTGGCTGGCGGGTGTCTGTCTCTCCTACTATAGTCAATATCTGATTTACAACGAGTTGCTAATAACTTAGTTATCCTCGTTGTGGTTCATGTTCGTAGGTTAGACAGGTTCTATCTCCGAAAGCCCTATGCCATGTAAAACTTGCAATTGATAAATTAGAGGCGTCTAGCTTAGATCGTTGCTGGGCTAGTGTTTTGATATGGTATTGTTGTAAGTAGATGTATGATAGATACTCTTACAACTCACTTAACGTGTAAGTTCCATAGACCTTGGCCTTACACACAAAGGAATGATAGAGATCATACCACGATGCAAATGATAGAGATGAAATGCATGGACCATATCATCTCACTTCACACATTAGATGTTAGCATCTTATATTGCTAGTTTGGCGCGTTTGGTAGCATTATAAGATGATCCCTCATTTAGATATCAAGATAAAATGTGTTCTTCCTTAAGTATGCACCGTTTTGTGGATCGCGTTTTGAGGCATCACGTGATGATCGGGTGTTTTCAACTCTACGCTTTCATACAACGGGTGTAAGACAGTTTTACACACGCAAATACTAAGGTTCTTACTTGACGAGCCTAGCATGTACAGACATGGCCTCGGAACACGGACCGAAAGGTTAAGAATGAGTCATATAGTTGATATAATGCCCATATAGATGCTCGCCTTTGAAGCTACACTGACTCACGTGATGATCGGACTTGGTGTAGTGGATTTGGTTCATGTAATCACCAAAAGGACACGAGGGATGTCGTTTTTGAGTGGGAGTTCATTAATAATTTGGATTAGTCGAACTCAATCTATCATAAACTTAGTCTAAATATACTTTACAAATTCTGTTGTAGATGGCACCACCTGCTTTTAATTTCAATGTGTTCATGGAGAAAGAGAAACTTGCTGCGAATGGTAGCAACTTCACCAATTGGGCTATGAATTTGAGGATTCTCCTCCTTTCCGCACAAAAGCAATATGTGCTAGATGCGCGCTAGGCCCCCCACCAGCTCTGATGCCTGACGAGGAAAGAAACGCCTATATAACTCGTCGGAGGACCACAACTTAGTTCATTGCGGCATCTTGTATGGGCTAGAGCCGAACTTGAAACGCGTTTGAAAATGGCAATGCCTTTGATACCATGGGAGAATTGAAAATGATTTTCGATACCCATCCGGCGTGAGAGTTATAATGCTACAGAAAAGTTCTTTAGCTGCATGATGGAGGAAAACAGCTCCGTTAGTAAGCACGTACTCAAAATGTCTGGGTATGCCGATAAGCTTGTGTCCTTGGGAATAACGATTCCCATTGACTTAGGCATACATCGTGTTCTCCAATCTCTGCCACCTAGCTACAAGAGCTTCGTGATGAACTATAATATGCAGGGCATGAAGAAGTCTCTTCTCGAGCTTCTGTCAATGCTTAAGACTGCAGAAGTGGAGATTAGGAAATAACATCAAGTGTTGATGATCAATAGGACCACCGGTTTCAAGAAGGACAAGAAAGGCAAGCACAAGGGAAAGAAGGGTGGCAAGTCTGTTGCCACCTAAAAAAACCGAGCTGGCCCTAAGTCCGACAAAGTGCTACTATTGCAAGGGGATCGCCATTGGGCATAAGCGCCCCCAAGTATTTGGCGGACAAGAAGTCCGACAAGGCAAACAAAGGTATATGTGATATACATGTTATTGATGTGTACTTGACTAGTACTCACAGTAGCACCTGGGTATTTGATACCGGATCGGTTGCTAATATATGTAAATCGGTTCAGGAACTACGGAACAAGCGACAACTAGCAAGGGATGAGGTCTCGATGCGGGTCGGCAATGGATCAAGAGTTGATGTGATCGCCGTCGGAACGTTGCCTCTCCATATGCCATCGGGATTAGTTATAAACCTAAATAATTGTTATTTGGTGCCTGCACTGAGCATGAACATTGTATCCAGATCGTGTTTGATGCAAAGTGGTTATTCATTTAAGTCTGAAAACAATGGTTGTTCGATTTATATGAATAATATCTTTTATGGTCATGCACCTATGTTGAATGGTTTATTTCTGTTGGATCTCGATAGCGATATTCGCATATTCATAATGTTGATGCTAAAAGGATTAAACTTGATAATGATATATCTACATATATGTGGCACTGCCGTCTAGGTCATATTGGCGTTAAATGCATGAAGAAACTCCATTCTGATGGACTTTTGTAATCACTTGATTTTGAATCATTTGATACATGTGAGCCATGCCTTAGGGCAAGATGACTAGAACGCCGTTTTCTGGTTCAATGGAACGGGCGACAGATCTATTGGAAATCATACATACTGATGTGTGTAGACCAATGAGTGTGTCGGCGCGAGGTGGATATCGTTATTTTGTTACTTTCATGGACGATTTGAGTAGATACGGGTATATCTATTTGATGAAACACAAGTCTGAAACTTTTGAAAAGTTCAAAGAATTTCAAAATGAAGTGGAAAATCATCGTAACAGAAAGATCAAATTTCTGCGGTCCGACCATGGAGGAGAGTATCTTAGTTACGAGTTTAGCACACATATGAAAGACTGTGGAATAGTTTCACAACTCACGCCTGCCGGAACACCACAACGTAATAGTGTGTCAGAACGTCGTAATCGTACTTTATTGGATATGGTTCGATCTATGATGTCTCTAACTGACTTGCCACTGTCATTTTGGGGTTATGCACTGGAAACCGCTACATTCACTTTAAATAGGGCACCATCTAAATCCGTTGAAAAGACAAGTATGAATTATGGTTTGAAACAAACCTAAGCATCATTCTTAAAGTTTGGGGATGCGATGTTTATGTGAAGAAACTTCAACCGGATAAACTCTAACCCAAAGCGGAAAAATGCGTCTTCATAGGATACCCTAAGGAAACGATTGGGTATACCTTCTATCACAGATCCAAGGGCAAGGTCTTTGTTGCCAAGAATGGATCCTTTCTTGAGAAGGAGTTTCTCGCGAAAGGTGTGAGTAGTCGGAAGGTAGAACTCGAAGAGGTTATTGAACCTTCTCTTCATGAAATGGCGAGTAGCGCAGCTCCAGAAGTTGTTTCGGAGTTGACTTCACCTAATGAAGAGAGAGCTAATGATATTGATCATGAAACTCCGAAAGAGGACACTACCGAACCTCGCAGGTCAAGCAGGACACGTGCGGCTCTGCTGTACGGCAATCCTGTTATGAATTTCATGATTGATGAAATGGATGAACCTGCGACATATGAAGAAGCGATGATGAGCCCGGATTCCAACAAATGGCTAGAAGCCATGAAATCCGAGATGGAATCCATGTACGAAAACCAGGTTTGGACCTTGGTGGACTTACCTCACGACCGAAAGGCCATTGAGAATAAATGGATTTTCAAAAGGAAAACTGATGCTGATGGTAATGTGACCATCTATAAGGCTCAACTTGTCGCAAAGGGGTTTCGACAAATTCAAGGAGTTGACTACGATGAGACATTCTCTCCCGTAGCGATGCTTAAGTCGGTTAGGATTATGTTAGCAATTGCTACATATTTCGATTATGAAATATGGCAGATGGATGTCAAAACTGCATTCCTCAATGGTAATATTGAAGAAGAGTTGTATATGATACAACCTAAGGGTTTTGTCGATCCTAAGGATGCTAATAAGGTGTGCAAACTTCAGCGATCCATCTATGGACTAAAGCAAGCATCACGGAGTTGGAATCTCCGCTTTGATGAGGTGATCAAAGAGTTTGGATTTGTCCAAACTTATGGAGAGGCTTGTATTTACAAGAAAGTGAGTGGGAGCAATGTGGCATTTCTGATATTATATGTGGATGACATATTATTGATTGGAAATGATTTAGATCTTTTAAACAGTGTTAAAAGTTATCTAAACAGCAAATTTTCGATGAAGGACCTTGGTGAAGCTTCATATATATTAGGCATTAAAATCTATAGAGATAGATCAAGACGCCTAATTGGGCTATTGCAGAGTACATACCTTGATAAGATATTAAAGAAGTTTAATATGGACGGAAGTAAGAAGGGGTTCTTACCTATGTTGCAAGGCAAGACATTGAGTAAGACTCAAAGTCCGGCTACGGCGGAAGAAAGAGAGATAATGGATAGGATCCCCTATGCCTCAGCCATAGGCTCTATAATGTATGCCATGCTATGTACAAGACCAGATGTGGCACATGCTATTAGTTTGACTAGTAGGTACCAATCTGATCCAGGTTGAACCTTTGGATAGCGGTCAAGAATATCCTTAAGTACTTGAGAAGAACTAAGGATATGTTTCTTATATACGAAGGTGAAGAAGAGCTAGTCGCTAAGTGTTATGTCGATGCTAGCTTTGACACTGATCCGGATGACTCTAAGTCTCAATCCGGATACGTATTTCTCTTGAACAGAGCAGCAGTTAGTTGGAGGAGCTCCAAACAACCTGTGGTGGCTAGATCAACAATGGAGGCGGAATATGTTGCGCTTGAAGCGGGCGAGAAGCGGTTTGGATGAAAGAGTTCATTACGGAACTGGGTGTGGTTCCCAGTGCGTTGGACCCGATGGTGATCTATTGTGACAACAATGGAGCCATAGCCAACGCCAAGGAACCAAGGTCTCACAAGAATTCCAAGCATACTAAGCGCCGGTTTCACTCCATCCGTGAACATGTCAAGGATGGAGATATAAAGATTTGTAAAGTGCACACGGACCTGAATGTAGCAGATCCGTTGACTAAAGTACACCCTAGGGCAAAACATGATCAACACCAGAACTCCATGGGTGTTAGATTTATCACTATGTGAACTAGATTATTGTCTCTAGTGCAAGTGGGAGACTGAAGGAAATATGCCCTGAGAGGCAATAATAAAGTTGTTATTATGTATTCCTTGTATATGATAGATGTTTATTTTACATGCTATAATTGTATTGATAGGAAACATCAATACATGTGTGTTTAATAAACAAAAAGGGTTCCTAGTCATGCCTCTCTTATAGACTAGCTTATTGATTAACAAGATGATCAAGGTTTCCTGATCATGGACATTGGATGTTGTTAATAACAAGGTCACACCATTGGTGGAATGATGTGATGAACATTCATCCGAAGTATAGCATTACGATCAATTCATTGTGTTTATATTGCTATAACATCATATGAAGTAATCTTTATCCTTAGACCATGAGATCATGTTAATTGCTAACACCAGAAGAGCATCTTGATAACATCAAACGTCACACCATAACAGGGTGACTATAAAGATGGGTTCGATTACTCTGAAGGTGTTATGTTGAGGCTCATGGATCAAGAGTGGAATTTGTCAATCCAGATGACGGATAGATATACTATGGGCCCTCTAGGTGATATCACATTAGGATAGCTTGCAAGCAAGTGATGTGATCACTAGAATGTTATATCACGGGAACGAGAAAAGAGTGCATGTCGGTAACGAGATCAAACTAGGTATGGAGATACCGATGATCGAATCTCGGACATGTAATATATCGAGAGACAAAGGGATTTAGTTACAAGCGTTAAAGGTTCTCACGATCACAGGAGTCATCGTTGAATGTGTAGGAGTCGATGCGGATCTCGAGGTCCAGCTGATTATTGATCGGAGAAGGGTCTCGATCATGTACGCATTATTCGTGAACCATAGGGTGGCACACTTAAGAGTTACGGACACCATTTTGGAGCACATATGTTTTAGACGAAAAGAATTGCAAAGCGCAGGAATTGTTTCAATAGAAACCGGAAATTGTTTGGTGAAATTGCGAAGGTGGTTCTGCATGTGATATTGAAATATTGCAAGGGGCTATATGTGAATGTTTGTTAATTAAAGTAATTAACAAAATTCTGAATAAATTTAATAAAAGAGTTTTATTAAATGAGAGAGCATTAAATTTGGAGAAACTTAATGCATTTAAAGTGGAGACTTTAAAAGGGAATGTGAAGAGGCATTTTAATGTGGAGGAGTTACCACCACATGAATGGGGGAGGTTAGGGGTAACCCCCTCCCCCATGCACCGGCCATGGAGAGAGGGGCACCCCTCCCTCCTCCTATAAAAGGCCACCCATTCCCTCCTTCATCCTCACACCTCCTTGTGAAGGATCTCTCTCCCCCTCTAGAATTATTCCCCCATGGTCTCGGATTAGCGAGATACATGTTCCCGGTGGCATTTTGTCTGGAAGGAGTTGCTGCTTCCGCTAGATCGCTGGAGCGAGGAGGTGGAGGTTGTCCGGTGGCTTGAACGTGTGTGCGAGTGCGGATGCGCTGCTGAGTTGCGGCGCTCGGACTTCCTCACGATCTTGAGATCGACAAGTGTACGACTACATCAACCACGAGTTCCTACTCGTTAACAAAGCTCGTTGTCTTCGAGGGTAAGTTCTCTATGGATGTATGTCCACCCGTTTGCTTTGTACCTAGTAGATAGATCTTGGCGTGTAGTTCACACCGTAGGAATTTTTTTGTTTTCTATGCTGCGGACCCAACAGTTATTGTGTTGTGGTCGATGTCGTTGTTGAGCCTGGGAAGTCGCAGTAGTAATTAATGTAGACGTAGTTGGAGCCGGAGTAATTGAGCTAGGCGACATGCCTTGCCGATCTTGCCAAACTCGGGAGAACGCCGGGGATGAAGGCACGTGTCAATGTTGCCAATACCGGACATGCGAAGACAGGGACCATCACGAGCCATGCGAGCCACGGTAGGAGGGAGTAGCAGAGATATTCTCCGTGAACGGTCGGTGCGTAGAAGTTGTCCACCGATTTGTCGGAGTAGATGAAGTAGTTGTAAGAAGAAAATTGATTTAGTGCAAAATAAAAATTAGGCTATGACTCTGGCGATGAGGTCGTGGTGGATGAAGACGACAAGGTAGTTGTTGATGGCAACTGAATTATAGCGGTGGTTGATTTCGGAATTAGACCCGTATTTTCCGCTTGTATGAGCGCGCCATCGCTCGTGGAGAAGAACTTGTTGACATTGACAATGACCACGAGTGGTGGTGGCGACGATGATGCGGCGATGTTGTTTGTGTAGATGGTTGTCGGCGATGATGATCACGGGTGATGAAGGTGGAGTTGTTTGTTGATGGCGAGGCACGTACTCGGAGACGTGCGTGATGGCTCAAAATATATTCGAGCTCGTTGGGGAACCCCAAGAGGAAGGTATGATGAGCACAGCAGCAAGTTTTCCCTCAGTTATGAAACCCTAGTCCAGGAATGAACTTCTTGCGCTTCATACCGAAGGCAGTCATGGTGATGAAGAAGGCCTCCAGGGTGAGTTCTTCCCTCCGGCAGGATGCCGGGAAGAGCTTCAGATCCCTCCCTATCTAGGGATGGAGATGACGGCGGCTATAGACACTTTCGTGGAATTTTGATCGGATCCTTAGGGTTTCTGTACCGGAGGATTCTTATTGGCTAAAGGGGAGGCCGTGGGGGTGCCCTAGGCGGCCACACCACCCCCTAGCGTAGTCCAGGCATGGCCGTGCGGCCAAGTGGTGTGGTCGGCCCCTGGCCCCTCTCCGTCTCGTCTTCTGGCTCCGTGTTCCCCTTGGTGAAATATTGACTTTGGCTTTTGTCCCGTCCAATTCCGAGAATATTCATTTTCTGACTTTCCTGGAACCAAAAACAGCAGAAAATAGGCAACCGGCACTGTGGCATCTTATTAATAGGTTAGTCCAAGAAATTTTATAAAAATACTCCAAAGTGTGGACAAAACATAAGAAAGTAGATATAAAACAAGCATGGAACATCAAAAATTATAAATACTTTTGCAATGTATCAACATCCCCAAGCTTAACTCCTGCTCGTCCTCGAGTAGGTAAGTGATAAAAAGAAAGAATAATTTTTTAGGTGACATGCACCATCATAATCTTGATCAAAGTATTTGTAGAACATTGATAGCTGAGATCATAGTACTTTAACATAGAATGAAAGATATAGTTCTAACAATAAGACATAGCAACCATGTTGTAACATGAAAATGCACAAACTAAAGATTCATAAATAACAATACTTTGCAAGACGTTTGTTTGTTTCACATATAGAAAGCATAATGAGAATAGTATTCAGCTTGTCCCTCATAGTGCAGCAAAACATAAATGCATAGGACACCTTCAAAGTTCATAAGGGTGACTAGATACAAATAGTTTAAGAACAAGCAATATAAAAGTTATGCATCAATCAACAAGTCTTGGGACAATGCACATTAAACTAAGAATGGCCACTATGCTCTCTCAATAGGTGCATAAAGATAGAAGATAGAGACTCAACATAAAAGTAAAAGAAAGGCCTTCATAGAAGGAAGCAGGGATTCAAGTCTCATAAAGAGCTTCCAAAAATTATGGTACTTATTAGCTTTCAGCTCTCATTGCCCCTATCATATGCATCTTGAAGTGATTAAGGTTAAAGTGAACAAAGTATGGAGTATATGCTTGACAAAGTATAAGTTGGCAATCTCATGTCCCTTGAATACGAGGGTCGCTCCCCATGCTACTCAAGTTTAGTTACTGGTAAGTTCTTGTCATAGTAAGTACATGTGTATTATAGAGAACCGCCAATGGGGTACCCCTTGCCCGATGATACGGAAGAATCCCCATATCAAAATGACAAGGCAAGCAGACAATAAGCATCTCAGTAATCTTCTTATTTACCATGGGAAAATGGTGCCTTTTTCTCTCTTTCCTCTTTTCTCGTCTTTTTTTTTCTTTTTTTTCTCAATCTCTATCTCTTTTTTTATAAGAAGAATGCTTCATAGATTTCTCATTATGGTTACGCTACAGGTTTCCACCATGGTTAGGCATAGATTAGACCAGCGGCCCAGGCGTTTCTCCAACACACATACATAACTCCATGGACATACAAGCTCCCCTTTCATTTTACACCGACGACATCCATAAACAAAAGAGCATGATATCAACTGGGTACAATGTACAAGTGCAATGTTGAAAGTGTTCCCCATGACAGCATGGTTCTGCTAATTCCCAACGTATAAGTGCAAGCATATACAACATAGATGACACAATGGTTCAAGTTTATTAGGGGCAAAAAAAGTAAAGTGTGCCATCAAGTTCGTGAGAGCACTACTAGGAAACAGCTTATAGGTAGACAAGATATTCAGTGGCGCATATGTAAAACCATGCGCCACAGATATGTATCAGTGGTGCACTAGAAAAAATGTGCCACAGAAGTTTGGCACTTCAGTGGCGCACGAAATCAATATGTGCCACAGAAGTCCATATTTTGGTGGCGCATATTTTCGTGTGCGCCACTGAAGTGCCAAACTTCTGTGGCGCATATAAACGTATGCGCCACAGAAGGTCGATGGGACCAAGCAGCAAAAAAAGGGAGGAGAAACTTCTGTGGCGCATATGTCCATATGCGCCATAGAAAGTGATGTTTCTGTGGCGCATATAGGTGTATGTGCCACAGAACAAGCATATAGGGGGGGAACAGATCCCACCCACCCACCCACCCACCCCCCCATGGATCGCCTTTTCAGTTTTGTAAAAAATAAACAAAAATGATAGAAATTTCAAAAAAAATTCCTTTGAGTTGTAGTTAGATTTTCGGGTATAGATCTAGACAAAATTTAAAAACATGAATTTCGATGTATTTTGCAAAAATAGATCATGGCATGGTAAAACGGCTATAACTTTTGCATACGATGTCGGAAAAAAATCTTTAACCTATCAAAATGATCGTCTCAAAATTTCCTACTCGAATTCAACCACCTATGGTCATTCTAGATTTTGCAGAATCCCCAAATTCGAAAAGAGTAAAGAGTTATTTAGGGTAGAAGATTTTTTACTGCAAAAAAATAAAAAGGGGGAGAAACTTTTGTGGCGCATTTCCCCCATATGCGCCACAGAAGTCTTGGGCGGGATTCGAAATTTGAATCCCGACAGCGCCCTTCTCCCTCCCTTTTTACTTTTTCTCCCCCTCTCCACTTCTCCTCCCCTCCACACTTCTCCCCTTCTCCTCCCCTCCACACTTCTCCCCTTCTCCTCCCTCCTCCTCCTCCTCCACCACCACCAACTCCGGCGACCACCACCTCCTCCTCCTCCACCACCAACTACGGCGACCTCCTCCTCCTCCACCACAAACTCCGGCGACCTCCTCCTCCTTCTCCTTCTCCTCCTCTTCCACTACCAACTCCGGCGACCTCCTCCTCCTACTCCTCCACCACCAACTCCGGTAACCTCCTCCTCCTCCACCACCAACTCCGGCAACCTCCTCCTAGCCCTCCTCCAGCCGCCACCACCACCACCAACTTCGGACAGATCTAGATCTGGCCCTTTTTTTTTGAAATTTGAAAAAAACTTCTATGGCGCATATTGGCCATATGCGCCACAGAAGTTTGAGATCTGGCCCGACTTTTTTTTGAATTTTGGAAAAAAACTTTTGTGGCGCATATTGGCCATATGTGCCATTGAAGTTTGAGATTTCTGTGGCGCATTTTCAAATGCGCCACTGAAGATAGTATTCAGTGGTGACGTATCAGTGGCGACTAACCTATGCACCACGGATAGTGAAAAAAGGTGCGCCACTGATAAGGGGTTTCCTAGTAGTGGAGCTTTAATCACTAATTTTCACATAACAAGTTTAATTCGGAAGGTAGATAAAAACATTAATATACTTGGAATAGCAAATGTTAATAGGTAGGTATGGTGGACTCTTTGGAATAACTTGGTTTTATTTGGAGTTGGATGCATGAGTGGAACTCATACTTGGTTATGGAGGCTAGCAAAAGACTGGGAGCGACCAACTAAGAGAGCAATAATGGCCATAATCATGAAAGAGACAAATCATTATTAATTAAAGCATAAGGTGATATTACAAGTCGAAACTAAAGGATCATAGAGGCTATGGTGACTTGGGATAGTCTTAACATGGTGTGAGCATGCGCCAAGTCAACCCAAATAAAGCATAAAAGGAGAATACCACAATACTATGCTTTAATATGCTAAAACAACACATGATTCTTTCAAGGCACATTAAGCAATCTCAATTGTTTATAAAATGTCATTCTACAGCAAAAATCACTAAGCATAAAGCCAAAACAATATCAAGCATGACATGATAAAGTCTAAGTCACAGTAAAAAACAAGCTCCTTTTTACCAATTAAGCATGAACTTTCCTACTCTTTTCCAATCCAAACCAATCTTATTTGAAAACTAATGCATGAATGAGGGGGTCCAACCAATTTATTCAAGCAAACTAAGCAAACCAAGCAAACTAAAACCAAAAACAAAGACGCTCCAAGAACAACACAATTGTGCATGAAACAGTAAAAATGAAGTGTTTGGAAGAAACCTGAGATTTTTATTGATGAAGAAGGGGATGCCTTGGGCATCCCCAAGCTTTGACGCTTGTACTTCTTGAATATTTCTTGGGGTGACACGGGGTGGCATCCCCAAGCTTGAGCTTTTGTCCATTCTTCATCTCATTACATCATTCTTCCCTTACACCTGAAATTTTTTCTTCATACAAAACTTCACACAATCTTCATTAGCAAAATTAGTGTACAAAAGATAATAAGTCTTTCAGTCTCAACACAAGTAAAACTTCCATTAAAACACAAGCTACTATAGAAATTCCCTCAAAAAGCACAATTTCCCCAAAAAGGAACCAATTAGAAGCAAATGCAAATAATGGCAGAAATCTGTCAAAACAGACCAGCGGGTAAAAACGAGATTTTTTCGAAGACCTTCTGTTTCTCAAATTGAAAAGTGTTGAACTAAAAAAATTGGATAACAACCTGGAGCAAAGCACAAAAAATTACAGCTTAAACTGACGTACAGAGATTTTTCACGAATTTTTACAGCGAAGCACAAAAATCTGCTTTGGGACAGCAACTTTCCCAAGCATTACTTCTCTCTCATTAGAGGTTACTCTTGGCACAAAAGCCACACAAAAATGATAAGAAGTGGTTATTACTGAAGCAATAACTTCCAAGACTCAACTAAAACTTTTGGGTTATCTCCCAATAAGTACTTTTCTTTAACGCCTTTAAGTTAGGCATGATAGTTTGAGAAGATGCTCTCATAGGAAATATGAATTGAAGTAAAAGAGAGCATCAAGAAGCAAATTCAAAACACATTTAAGTATAACCCACTTCCTATGCATAGGAATCTTGTATGCAAATAAATTCACAAAGAACAAAGTGACAGGCATAGGAAGATAAAACAAGAGTAACTTCAAAACTTTCAGCACATAGAGTGGTGTTGCAGTACCATGAAAACTTCTACAACCATATTTTCCTCTCTCATAATAATTTTCAGTATCCTCATGAATAAACTCAACAATATAACTATCACATAAAGCATGCTTTTCATGATCTACAAACACATAATTTTTATCAAGCTCAAAAATAATGGGATTAAAACCTTCAAACCCACTTTTAACAATTTTATAACAAGGTGACTAATCATTCTCAAGAGGTATGGGGTTCCAAGATAAGGTCAAGACCCCTCCAATCTCATTTTTAATAGTAGTACAATTAATATTATCAACCAATATAGGACCATCATCTAGAGCTTTATCATAAACATTTTCTAAGCAACGCTCTTTAGTACCATGCATTTCGAAGTTAGTTACTAATAAAGGATTAACATAGATAACAGGAGCATAATTATTATCACAAGTTTTACCCATAGTAGATTTTTCAAAAGAATCCACAGGAACATAACATTCATCCTCCTTTGGTAAGCATTGGGGACAATTAAATAATGTAAGGGATAAAGAGTTACTCTCATTAGAAGGTAGGCATGGGTAGCTAATCCATTCTTCCTCCTTTTGTCCATCACTCTCCTCCTCTTTTTCATCTAATGAGCTTTCAGGTTCAGTAATTTCTTCTTCCATAGGCTCCTGCTAATTGTGGACACGTTCTTGTGCATGACCGAGTCTCTCTTTATAATCAATGATATAACAATTATTGCTGAAATTTTCTGTGCAATGATCAAGGATAGAAGAGACCATATCTTTAAGGTCTTTACAAGCAACACAGGTTTCATAGTTTTTAGACATGAAGGATTCTATTTCAGAAGCTCCCATAAACAAAACAAATTGTTCTACTTCTTCAAATCCAAGATGAATATAGTTATTCCAATGATAGTTCATAATTACAAATTCTTTACTAAAGCCACATTGGAATTTAAGATGTTTAGTATCCTGTTTAGAGCAACAATTTATATCATGGCGTTTAAGAATTTTTTTAGCAATTAGATCCAACCTTTTTAACACGGCTCCCATGACTTTACCCTTATAAGATTCTCTATACCTTATAAAATCTTCCATGGTGGTTCTAGCAGGTGGTGGTTCATCTACTACCTTAGCAGTGATAGTAGTTTTTCCAAATAGGAACCGAGTGGGCTATCCATAATGAAATAGTGATTGGAGCAGAACTAGACATAAAAACAACTTGAAGTGGGATTTTGTTTTTTGTGTTTTTGATAAAGAAAGGAAACTAGTATAACTATTTTGTTATGTTTTTGATAAAGAAACAAGCAAACAAAGCAGAAATAAACTAAGCAAAACAAATAAAACAAAGTAAAGAGATTGGTTATGAGGAACTCCCCTTGTGAAGATGTCCTTAACTCCCCGGTAACGGCGCCAGAAAAATAGCTTGATGGGTCAAAATATATTCGAGCTCGTTGGGGAACCCCAAGAGGAAGGTATGATGAGCACAGCAGCAAGTTTTCCCTCAGTTATGAAACCAAGGTTATCGAACTAGTAGGAGCAAGGAAACACCTCCAAGGTGTTGTTTCCAACTTGGAATCCTGCACAACACAACCACAGAACTTTGCCCCCAACTTGCAGTGAGGTTGTCAATCTCACCGGTTTTGCTGAAAACAAAGGATTAAACGTATTGTGTTGAAGATAGTAATTGCTTGCAGCAAGTAAAAAGAAAACAGTAAATAGATTGTAGATTGATGGTAAAAGAATGGACCAGGTGATTCCCCTTAAGATACAAGACATGTTGGGTGAACAAATTACAGCGGGGCAATTGACAGACACCGAGAAAGCATACATGCATATACTAATCATCTTGACTCCTATGAGATTTGATTGGGCATTACAACATTATACATAGACCGTAATCCAACTTCATCTATGACTAATAATCCACCTTCATGTTATCATCCAAACACCCTCCAGTATTAAGTTGCAAGCAACAGATAATTGCATTAAGCATTGTGTGTAAAGTAAACAATATGATTGTTCTATGAACAAAGGATTGTTGTTTTCTCTCTAGTAGCAACATCACATCTAGTACCTTAGAGATTTCTGTCACTTTTCCATATTACTAGAGGCATGAACCTACTATCGAGCATAAATACTCCCTCTTGGAGTTGCTAGCATCTACTCGGACAGGATAGCTACTAACAACGGAGAGCATGCAAGATCACAAATAATAAAGACATGATAGAATCAATAATCAATCTGAAATAGCATCTCAATATCCATCGGATCCCCGCAAACACAACATGTATGATTACTAATAGATGATCTTGATCATGAACGGAGCTCACAAGATCTAAACATGGTAGCACAAAGGAGAAGAACCAACCATGTAGCTACTACATGGACCCGTAGTCCAGGGATGAACTACTCATGCATCACACCGGAGGAAGTCATGGTGATGAAGAAGGCCTCCATGGTGAATTCTCCCCTCCGGCAGGGTGTCGGGAAGAGCTTCAGATCCCTCCCGATCTTGGGATGGAGATGACGGCAGCTATAGACTCTTCCGTGGAATTTTGATAGGGTCCTTAGGGTTTATGTATCGGAGGCTTATTATAGGCAAAAGGGGAGGTCGAGGGGGTGCCCTAGGCGGCCACACCACCCCCTGGCGTGGGCTAGGCCTGGCCGCGCGGCCAGGTGGTGTGGCCGGCCCCTGGCCCCTCTCCGTCTCGTCTTCTGGCTCCGTGTTTCCCTCGGTGAAATATTGACTTTGGCTTTTGTCCCGTCCAATTCCGAGAATATTCATTTTCTGACTTTCCTGGAATCAAAAACAGCAGAAAACAGGCAACTGGCACTGTGGCATCTTGTTAATAGGTTAATCCAAGAAAGTGTATAAAAATACTCCAAAGTGTGGACAAAACATAAGAAAGTAGATATAAAACAAGCATGGAACATCAAAAATTATAAATAAGTTTGCAACGTATCAGCGCGTCTCGGTCAATGTTGGCGAAGACGGGCAGGTGTGGTGATGACGTGAGGACGGAGAAGTCGACGCAGCGCGTGAAGGCATCCCTTGGGGCGCCGTGTGGAGCCTCCTTGGCACGATGGTCGGTGATGATTTGCTGGAGATGAGTCGACGTGGAGGTTGAAGTAGAGGCGCGTGATGACGACTTGCGGCTGTGGATGATGCAATCTGATCTATGGTCGGCGAAAGTAGAAGAAACGTTGGTCAAGCGACCGGCGAGAAATTTTGGCGAAGTAATATCTAAACTACTATTGCACGGCCCCGGTGGAGAACGATCTCCCCGGGGACGGCGCGGCGGAAGCGGTGGTGGCTAAACCCTTAGCCGAGGAGCAACACGCTCTGACACCAAATATAGATTGTATTGATTTTAAGTAAGACTATTACATTAAGAGCTCTTGAGCTATTTATATAGTACTAGAAAAGACTTGGAGGACAAAAAAACTACTAGAGATAGAATTGGATTACAAACTTAAACTACCAAGACTGACACCGACCGCCAGTAATCGAATGGGTGAGACGATGAAGATGTCCTCAGTCGGTCGTATACATCCTGTAGTCATCCCTGAGCAAGTGGGTTGTTTCCATCCTGTGGGCCTATACAACTTGGAATATATCCAGCAATAATCAATATGCTAAAGATGCAAGCTATATCCTATCACTGTCTCACTAGTCCATTTTAAAATTTCTTATTCAATTATTTTTTGCGAAAGTGCAAAAACTTTGTGTTTCGATTCATCGATAGAAAACGAGTTCTGTACAACATATACATTAGCTCTGGAGAGCTGACATCCCGTACAACTCAACCGACTAGGTCTAACGGGCTGGCGGCAACAAGACACAAAGGCCAGTCACGCCAGCAGCAGCCTAAGCGCGGGCCTCGGATCGAATCCTACCAAGAAGGCTAGTTATGTTCGGTGATGTATTGTCGAAACGACCGCGTTACGCTTCTTCTAGATCCATCAGACCGTCAATATGATCAGCAACGATGCCCCCTTGCAAAAATCACGAGGGGTGGATGACAAAGCCTACAACCACCAATCCATGAAGACCCCTTCTCCGCCCGGTGGTGTGACCGTGGAATGAATCCGGACAGAACCTCATGCCAAATTGCTTTGGAGAAGGGGCAACCTACCAAGAGGTGAGTCATGGTCTCATCCATCTGTTCGCACAGGGGGCAGCGCGGAGTGTGAGCTAGTCCCCATCTCGCAAGCCACTCAGCCGTCCAGCAGCGATCCTGGCATGCCAGCCAAACGAAGAACTTGACCATGAGTGGTGCCTAGGTACGCTAGTTTAGCTGTGAAGACCTCGAAGAAATGGATCCCTGGAATAGGAACTCGTAGCAGGATATAGCGGAGTAATGGAATGAGATTTCCAGGCCAGAGAAGGGTGTATGGTTCTCCCGACAGCTTCAAGTCCCGTGCTCATATCCATAGATGCACATACTGCCTAGGGAATACTGCTATAAGCCAAGTGGACTCAGCGCGTCTTTAATATAGTAATCCAGCCGCGCTCCAGAAGTGCCTCTCTCATCGTCCCGTGATTCCTAGTAGTAGTTTATTTTAAGTTCCTCATTCAAAATTATTTACTTCTATTTATTTAAAATTTCTTGTTTAACTTTTGATACCCCTCCTATCCAAATTAGTATAGAGTATTTTAAGTTATCTGGATTCGGATGTATCTAATCATATTTGTTAGATGCATCTGAATCTAGGCAAATTTGAGTCGATTAGTTTGGATAGGGGAGGGAGTACTAGTTTATTTTAAGATTTCCTTGTTCGAAATTATTCTCCAAATGAAGTAGAAGTGAGACATCGATGGATCTTGCTTAGCACACTATAGGACTGGAAATCTGAGCTAATAGTTTGGCATTTCTTTACTCATGTGGAACGAGAAACGACGACACGTTGGTGCTGGCTTCGATAGACCTGACAGGCCTTTATTATTCACACACGGACACACACCATACACGAGATACCGACAAAGTATGATACGATCATCTAAAAACAACAAAGTACGATGATGCAGGCAAACTTTGGACGCACGTCCATCACCGCTCGCCGCTCGCGCGCACGTCCGTTACTTCTCCTCGCCAGCCGCGCCGTGCCTTCCACGTGACGGCGACTTCCTCCAGCGCCCGGCGCGACGACCCCTCCGGCGCCCACGCGCGCGCCGCCGCCTGCTGCATGTCCCCGGCCTGGCGCCGCACGGCCCGCCCCTTCTCCGCCCCCTCCATGAGCTCCCTCACGACATCCGCGATCTCGCCGCGCGTCACCACCACGCCATCGCCATCGGCGTCACGAGCGCGCAGCGCCACCCCGACGCTCCCTTCCAGCAACATGGCGTTCAACCTCTGCTCCGCGTAGAGCGGCCACGCGATCATCGGCACGCCGCACGACACGCTCTCCAGCGTCGAGTTCCAGCCGCAGTGCGACACGAAGGCCGCCGTCGCCGGGTGAGACAGCACGCGCACCTGAGGCGCCCACGCAGCCACGGCAAGACCCTTGTCCTTCGTCCTCTCCAGGAAGCCCTCTGGGAGCCACGCCAGTGGGTTGTTGTTCTTGTCACCTCCGTGCTCCTCCTCAGGCTCCTCGTCGCCGCCGTCCGTGCTCGGCATGCGCACGACCCAAAGGAACCTGTGGCCGCTCGCGTCCAGCCCGGCAGCGAGCTCTGCCGTCTGTTTCACGGAGAGCGAGCCGCCGCTCCCGAAGGAGACGTACACAACAGATCCACTTGGCTGGCGATCCAGCCACTCTATGCAGGCAGACTCGCCGGTTTCGTCCGAGCCAGACCGGACGAACGGCCCCACGGGGAACACTGGAGGCCACGCTCCTTCCACTGCCGCCTGCCTGAACTCTTCCACGACAGTGGGCTCCATCTCGTAGAACGTGTTCATCAGGAAGCCGTCAGCATGGCGGTAACGCCGGCCCTCCTCGAGGAGGTACGCGTACACCGGCTCGTGGCTGCTCCGGAACGCGTGCGGGAGGTCGGCGCGGCGCACCGACATGCCCCCAGGAAGCTCGAGAGGTTCTGGGAGGTCGCGGTGCTCGCCGTGTGGCACGCCGTCGTGGAGGTCCACGGTGCGTCGCATGATGGCGAGCGAGGTGAGGTTGGTGGGGATGAAGATGTAAGCCGGGACACCGAGCTCGGCGGCGAGGGGAAGCGCCGCGGAGCAGAAGAAATTCGGCACCAGAGCCGCGAGGTGTGCGGCGGAGCGGAGGAGGGTGCGGAGGTGCGGGAGAGAGCGACGGACGAGTTCGAAGAGGACGGTCTCAATGGGCGTGGCGGCGGGGAGGTCGTGGAGTGGGACGGACGGGAGCGCGGTGGTGGAGACGGATGCAGGGATGCCGGATAGGGCTTCCGGTGAGGAGATCAGATCGGTGAAGGTGACGAGGGTGGCCGCGAAGCCGTGGTGCTCGACGAGCCGCCGCGCCAGCTCCGCCAGCGGGATGAGGTGACCGGCGCCGGGGCTGGCGAGCAGCACAACGTGCGGCCGCGGCTGCTCGGTGGATGCCGCTCGCTCGGCGCCTGTGCTCGTCAACGACTCCATCGGCCGGATTCCTTTCCTTGGACACTGTACGCCTGCGAGAAGACGACCTTCTTTTTTCTTGAAGGGCGTCGAAGGCTGGAACGAAGCTGTATTAGGGCATTTAAACTCCTAGACGCTTCGTTAGACGCTTAGATGAAAACAAAAAATACCAGAAAACCGGATTATCGGGTAAGCGTCCGGGCTCCCAACACGAGTTGTTTGATTGGGTCGCTAGAAACAGCTAGCGAGCTGGGTCGTACGGCAAAAAAATGGACATAGCGCTCGACGGCTGATTAAACGTCGACACAAGAAAATATCCTGAGATCGGATGGGATTGAGGCATAACCACCAGAAAATCTAGCCTAGCGTTCACTCTAAGCGTCACCATTAAACATGCCCTTAAACGGTGGCAAATATCACAAGAAGGACCCCAACAAAAGTAAAAAAAAAGATAACACGGTGCTCGCCATTTACAAAATGGGACCTACATAGAAAGTGTAAAAGGAAATTAGGTCCTTCCCCTTCGTGGTCCTGCACTGAGATCTCAAAACACGGCCACCCACCCCGTCAGTCGGGAGCAAGGTCATCTTCACCGGTGAGACCCAAACGGGCCATACAAACGATCTGATTTTATTCGTTTGGGTCGAGCCACGTTTACTTTGTGGTTGTGGTTCGACCTGTGCGGCTATCCAGTAGTGTGACTCAAACGGATAAAATCAGCCAGGCCAGTCCAAGAGAGAGGAGAGAGAAGGCACATTGCGTGACTGTAACTGGGCCAGTCTGCTAGAAACCGGACAGGCCAGCGTCCGCGTCTGTCCGGACAGACCCATTTGGGACCCAAATTTGATGGCCGGATGGGTAGATTCAGCCTCAGTTTATCCGGATGGGTCGTCCCTGTAGAAGGATAGAGAGAGAGATTGGCGAAATATGATAGATGTATTATTGAGCCTCATGGACGAGTATATATAGGCGTGCAGGGATCATCTTGGAGTGCAAGACAAGACATAAATCCTATCTCTATCCTAGATTACCTAACCGTACATGTATACTCTAACACCCCTGTAGTCGTAGCGGTAGCGTCGTGAACAACTAGAACGTCGCGAATAGCTAGACTGGAGATAAACCGAAGTAGCATCCAGTAGGCTGACATCTTTCCCGCAGTCGTAGCGGGAACGTCGTGGACGGTGTCTTGCTTGGACTGTAGAGGAAGCTGGTGATGCTCAAGCGAGGTGGTAGCCCTTGTGCCGATGTCAAGGGAGCCGAGAGCGTTGGGCGGTGCCGTGGTCGAAGTAGCCGTGAGAGGGGTCGTCGTGGTCGATGTCGTGGTCGGGGATGCCGATGTCGAGGTAGCCGCAAGTGAAGCCGCATGCGCATAGTGCGCGAGGAGGATGACGAAGACGCGTCGAGGCAATCATCGAGGGTGTTGCTGCCGAAGCCGATGCAATCCAAGCCATCAAGGACGAGGTGCGGCCACAGTTTTGCCAGAACTAGGCACACGTCGGGGACGAACGCACATTCGGGTTTTGCCAGAACCGAGCATGCAAAGAAGAACTCGTCGGTGACGCGATCGAGGCAGTCGTCGAGGAGGGGGCGGTGCCGAAGAAGACCATGTCGAAGCCGATGAAGACGAGGCGCCGATCCGAGCTTGCCAGACCCGGGAACGCGTCGGGGACGAAGGCACTCCCGGTGTTGCCAGTACCAGGCGTCCGGGGCAAGGACCATCATGAACTTGTGGCCATGTCAGAAAGAGTAGCAGAGGAAGCCTCCAGAGCGGTTGCGATGCGCAGATCGGCTAAGGAAGAGATGTCGGCGCTGTCAACGGTTGTTGGAGTAGAGTAGCAGGGGGTGTAGTCGGGGATGAGGCGATGACGCTGGCGGAGAAGTTGTAGTGGACGAAGACGTAGAAGGCGGCGAAAACAGCGACGACCTGGGGTAGTCATGTTGGATGCCTGGAGTGGCGATGAGGTAGTCGGCGGGACCTGCGATGGCGAGAGGGCGCCCTGCAGGTTACCTTGTGAAGCGCGGTGGCGGTGCTCGAAGTAGGCGAGGAAGAACTCGGCGACCTGACGAAGACCATGTGCAGACGGCGGCGATCCACACCGTAGGAGATGACGCGGTGAAAGCCGGGTTGCCGATGCACCACGGACGCGGCGAATCGACAAGCGACCGGGCCACGACCCGAGGGCGGCATAGGCTGCGGTGAAGCGCAAGTCGGTGTAGCGGCTGGGAGACCACCAACTACGTACACGCCAAGGAATGCGCGTTGGAAGCCGGTAGCGTGGACCAAAGGCGGCGGCGCTGTGGCCTGAAGGGGCGACGCAGTGGCAGCCCGTAGCTCGATCGGTGGTAGGCGCGTGCTCAAGGGCGTGCTTGGCATAGACAGGCACGGGATCAGTTGATCAGACCGATGGTGCACCGTATGCGCCATGGGGTGGACGACGCGTATATCGAATTCGATGGCGGTGTTGTCGGTGAAGTCCCGGACGATGACGATCCGAGGGGGGCGGCCGCGGCAGCCTTCCAAGGAAGGCGTAGTAGCCGTCCGCGGTGCGCGGCAACCTGCCCTGAGGCCGCGACAGCCTGCCGCGCAACAGCGGAGGAGGCAGGCGCATGGGCACGGTGTAGATCCTCGATGCCGATAGTTGGAGTAGAGGCGCGGCGATGACGACGGCGGTGGGCAACTCAATCCGATCTAAGATCAGTAAATAAAAAAGAAAACTGATCAAGAGATCGGAAAAAAATACTTACAGGGCAGCCGATCACGGATCGGCGAACGAACCCTGCATACAGATTGCGTGGCCCTCGACGGAGATCATGGAGATCGACCTCCCCGGGGGCGGCGCGGCGCGGAAGTATGTGGGGCGACTAGCGTGGTGGCATGGGGACAACGGTGCTAGGGTTTGGGGACGGGGGATCCGGCGGCGCCTGAGAGGAGGGGGCGGCAGCTAGGGTAAGAGAATAGTGGTTAGGCTGATACCATGTAGAAGGATAGAGATGGAGAGATTGGAAGAATATGATGGATGTATTATTGAGCCTCATGGGCGAGTATATATAGACGTACAGGGATCATCTTGAAGTGCAAAACAAGACATAAATCCTATCTCTATCCTAGATTACCTAACCGTACACGTATACTCTAATAGTCCCGCTGGGACGCCGCAACTGGCCAAGCTGTCCAAGGTGACCGATTAGGACACGGCTGGACCGTTTGGGTCTCGCTCGTGGAGATGCCCTAAGCCACCTGGGGCGAGGCAGGCATGCTACGCCGCATCAAAGTCGAAGATCCTCCATTGTGGCACGATGGCCTCGAGGAAGAAAGCGCTGAGAGCATCTCTAACCCATCTCCAAAATGTCTATAGAGGAGTAAATTTACTCCACTAACGATCGAACACACCGAACTGAATCCCTATCGCCACTTAGAGGAGAATAAATATAGGAGTCGCCGTTTTCGACTCTTATATTTAGGCGGTCGCGCTCTCGACTCCTTTATTTTTCTCCCCTCACCCGCCCGTCCGCCGTCGGCCAGCTGCCCTCCCTACCGCCCTTTGCCGAATCTGTCCTCCACCGATGGCAAGCTATCCTCTATGCTTATCTAGGTAGCCTACGTCGCCAGAATTGATCGCCACGAGCCATTTTCGACGGCAGCAAATCCGCCGCTGAGCTTCACCAGATTCGACGCACCGTGGCCGGCATTCGCCGGGATACGGCTGGATCCTTGAGGCCAAGCATCTTCCGGCATCACTACCCGCTGTTGCATCTCCCCGGCCGAGCTCACAGAAGTGCCATTGCGAGCACCCGCGCCACCAATTGCTCCGCCCCCCCACCCCACTTGCTCCGGCTCCGGCACCCGCACCGGCACCAGCAGCCGCGCCAGCCCTTGGACCCGCACCAACACCTTCCCATACCGGCGCCGCCAGAACAAGGTGGGGAAGAAATAAGCTCCATGGTTCTTCGTAGCATTTTTCTTTAAAACTCGTCAATTTTCTAATCTAGATGATTTTTCGTAACAAGGTGAAGAAGAGAGAAGCTCTATGATCTGAGTATAACGACAATAATTTGTACTTTGCTTAGCATCATCAAATAATTATTGGAGCCGACTAGCTTTTCTAATAATTTTGGAAAGAAATACATGTCAATTTAAATCAAAAAACTAGTGGAGATGCAAAGGTCATTAGTATCGATTATGAATAGGTGGACTTCTAGTAATACGCTCCAATGTGGGCAAGTAAAATCTATGACTAAATGGAGCTTACTAGTATGAATAATGGTGTATGAACATTGAACTTATCTCTTATTAATCTTGTTAAGTATGAGCTGACGTAAGATTTTAGCAAATTAGGATGATGCTATCACTATATATGACTAATTTATCGATATATATGAACTATGAATCTTTATGCGATATGTTTCCATGTATTCATGTGATCAAATTTGCGAACTTTGTTTAAAAATGTTTACTCCTCTAAATTATTGGGGATCGATTCCGTGGTGCAAAATTTAGAGTATATTTGCTCCTCTAAAGGATAGAGAGCCTTTTTCTCCTCTAAATTTTTGGGGACGGGTTAAATATGCTCTGAGGTGCCACGAACGAGCAAGGAGTGGCCACCTCTTTAGTCATGGATCACATCAGTAGGACAAGACCTTTACGGATGAACTCCGAGGAACAACTTCATGAAGGACACAAGGAGCTCCAGATCCTAGCTCATTGCCCGGCACCCTGAGGGAGCAGGCACTCTGAGGGAGGAACGACCAGGCAATTCCCCACACTCCTCAATGCAACCGATGAGATCACCGATGGCGAGGTGGACGAGGAGTTGGGGGAACCTTATTCTTATTCTACGCAGCTCCACCTCAGCCACCATAGCTACTATGCCGGTTGACAAAACCCCATCATTAGGGACATAACTTCAGCAGCGAGCGCATGTCTGGCGTCCCCACCCCTTCCTGGCGCTAGGCGGAGGAGGCGGGGACCTATCGATGAAGACGAAGGATCCGACAATAACTATGGTTTCTCTTTCTTTGGCGGTAGCTGATGAGTCCGAAAAACATGGCTTGTCTTAATGTTTATTAAGATGCGTTTTTTAGCTTAATCAAATGAACTAAATTCCTAAAAACTAACGGTTATGTCCTAAAATATAATACAATTTGATAGGCTATTTTAGCTACATAGTTATTAATTAATTTATTTGGTTGAACTAGAGATGGTATGAGGGTGGTCCGGTATGTAATTCTACATCGGCATAAAAAAATCTAGAGTAAAATACAGCAATGTTGACTATATTTGGGGTTTTGTTCTAAAAAACAAATCTAGAGTAAAATAAAACAATGGTGAATGTATTTGAGCTCATTGTGCGCCTTTGATCACCGATACATCGCTATACACGATTTACAGTTACCGAATACACGCAATTGTCAAATTGAATGATACCGTTGGGTGATAAACACTAAAGTGCGGCCACTCAAGTTCTTCATACATCGTCGGGGGGAAATATGGATGAAGTCCCACTCCAGGATATGGGCATGATACTATGCCCTCCATCGCTCGGGCCACCGCCTCCTCTCTACCGCGCTCGAGCTGCTCCGCCACCGCCTCCAGGTCGAGCTGGAGGGATGGCATCCTCCAAGTCGAACCCGAACACCTCCCTTGCCCCTGTTCGGTCGGTCGTGCAGCGGAGAAGCTCCGACGATGTCCACCTGAAGCCCCCTATGATGTCCGCCACCCTCCTGCGTCGTTTGGCACGAGGCCACCGCAGCCTACCATCCTACATGAGGAGCCGCACTCGGGGAGCACGTCAGGAACCACGAGCACCTGCGGCGTCGTCCTACACAAGCTCGTTAAGGATTTTCTTTTAAGTTTGGAAAATATCTTTGCCCAATGTAGTGGTCGGGAAACCTGATAATGACCGTTTTCTTTTATGTTGTTCGGTTTTTTGTCGGGTAACAATTAAATGAATTATTTCTTTAATTATGAGAATTGTGATTTGTTAATGCTAATATGGTGGCTTTGGTTGGTTGACCAAGGTCATTATAAATGTGTAAATGTACGAGTTTCAGATTCAAGGGGCTTTTGAAAGTACCTAAAAGATTGGTTTTCATTTTTAGTGTTAATAATTGAACAAGATGGATTACATTAATGAGATTACAACTGTAATTTAGTGTTTAAAATTATCCAAATTTTTTTTTGCTTTTTCAGTTAATAGAACTAATTATGCACAAGATAAATTTGTGGGATGATGAAACTAAAAAAAATGGCGAGCTGATATTTTATTGAAACGATATTTTGAAGGCACCACGTATGGACTATGTGTCATTGGAACACTTAATTGATCAATAAATAGCACATTGCTAGATGGACCTTAGATGACATTGATGGCTCTCCCAATGCTTTTAAATCAACGCCATAAATATGACAGAGGTATAATAAACTGCTCCTGATGGTGAGATTTGGGGTGGAAGCATCCTCAGGTTCTACTAGTCATAGTGGGTATCATATGTAGTATCAAGAATTTCATGCATGTAAGGATATGATGTGTCACTATAATGATGAGAGAGGTAGATAGCATATTGTAGCATGTAAAACTAAAAACTAGTGTCAAAAAAATATCGTACACAATTTTGTATTGAGATTTAAAAAATAATAAATATAACAAGACTATGATACTAATATACCGTATGATACAATTTATTATAGATATAGTATCCTACACTAGTATTATATGCACGATATTATCCAATATGGCTAGTCTTAGTCTCTTTGGGTGTGTATTTTAAGAGCAACTCTAATTGATGATGTAAAGTAGTACATGCAAAAAAAAGTTATAGGGCATAGCTTTTTGACATATAGGACACGAAATCAGATTTTGATTTTCTATATGATTTAAAATAGGGCAGACCTGCCACAGTAGAGCCCTAAAACCGGACATGGCTGGCACACGACAACCTCTACTTATTCTCATTTTTGCACCCGGCGGTCCCAGGCCAGACCCAATGTACAGGGAGGCGAGCGGGGGCGTCGGATGGACGCGTGGCATGACGGGTGGCGGGAAGAGAAGGCGGGAGCGCGCGCGCCAAACCGTCCCGGTCAAAGCTGGCCCGCATGGCAGCCGCATAGAGCCGGTCTTCTTCCTCGCCATCAGCGCCGAGTAATGACGCTGCTCGCCGCAGCCTTTCCAGCGAACGGCAGCGGGCGGTGCAGCCGACACGTCCGTCAAAGGGGCAGGGCGGCGTTAATGCCCATCGCTCGCCTCCCCTCCTCCCCATTATAAAAACCCATGACGGTTTCCATTGCCGCCGCACACGCATTATCTCGACGGCGAGCTCCACCATCTCCTCCCCCAAGCGTCATCTTCTTCTCCCTCGGTGATGGCGGGCTACGACGACGCGGCGGCCAACGGCTTTGGCCACCTCTGGATCCACGTCGACGAGGCGCAGGCGCTATGGAGCACTGGCTACCCCGTCCCGCCGGCTTTTCGGCTTCCGACGGGGTGGGCGGTGAGCCGCGGCGGCCTCCCTGTGCCGCCCATCCCCACCGGCGCGGCCCGCAGAGCCGCGATCTACGAGCACTACTGGGGGTCGCTCACCGACGAGGAGCGCAACGACCCCCAGTGGGATCCCGACAACCTCCAGGCGTGGGCGGTCTTCTTCGCGCGGTAGCGCGAGAAACGCATCGAGGCCTACGACGGCGTTGGCCCGCCACCGGCGAACTTCAATAGCGAAGGCCGAAAGCGATGGTGGAGCGCTCCGGGACGCACCCTCTCCTGGGTTCTGGACCACATCGCCAACGGCAAAAACCCGCCATTGGTGATGCCGCCGCGTCTCCCGCGCAACCGCCAGCAGGCCGCCAACAAATGCTAGGGGCCTCGCCACGCGCCGTTGGCGTCCTCCTCCTCCTCGCGTTCGTCCTCTTCGCCCCCAGCATGGTACTCATCGTACTCCTTGCCGTCACCATGCTATCAGGGGTTGCTCGCGCCAGTGAAGGACGAGCAGACGAGCCCACCGCGCAGGCGCTGCGCGCCTTGATACGTCCAAAACGTATCTACTTTTCCGAACACTTTTGCTATTGTTTCTCCTCTATCTTATGTGATTTGGATGCAACTAATGCGAACTGACGCAGTTTTCAGCAGAATTGCCTTGGTGTTTACTTTTTGTGCAGAAAATCAACTATCAGAAAAAATCCTAGAAAATATGCCAAAAATCCTATTTCACCCGAAGACTCTAGGAGCCAGAATACGAGACGGAGAAGAGCCCTGGGGTGGCCACACCACCTGGTGGCGCGGGCCAGGCCAGGCCGCGCCAGGGGGTGGTGTGGGCCCCCCAGGCACCCCCTCGGTCTCTCTCTTCGCCTATAAGGAGCCTTCTGACCTAAAAGCTTCTGGCAAGTTTCCGATTTTACCATCCACTACAATAAGAGGTACGGTTCTAAACACCTCTGCTGCTCTTGATTCACCGTCTGTTATAAGTAAGCTCGTTACACCACCACATACACATGCTACACACGCTGCTACTACTGCTGAATCTGAAACTTCTGATGCTTATGATGCTGCTTCTACTGTGCTTGATAAGAGTGGTTCATTAGGTCCTTTCCTAGATGCTATGATTGCTAGAACTATAGCTGGAAATACCGAAACTCCTAGTGAAGACACTACCACACCTGTTAGCTCACCCGAGTCTAGTGAGAGTTATGATATTGAAGAAGATTATGTTGAGATGACCGATGAGTTTATTAAAGAATGTAAGAACACCCATGATAGGAGCGCTGCTAAGAGTCTCCTTGAGAGGCGTACTATTAGACCCAATTTTTGGCCTGCTGCTTAGTTTGCTGCTTCTCCCATAAACATTATAGATGAAGATTATGATTTCTCTCTCGATCTATCTTACATAGCTATTGTCGAGAAAGAACCTTTTTGTGGGACTAAGAATGAAAGTGCGGTAGCACATATGAATGAACTTTCTACCATGAGTGGCTTGTTTTCTGATGATATTAAGATGCGTACTTACTTTGTTGCTAAGATTTTTCCTTTTTCACTGAAAGGAGAAGCTAAAATTTGGTTTAGTAATTTACCTCCTGGATCTATTGATAGCCCTGAGTGCTTGATTAGTACTTTCCTGCAGAAATATTTTCCTCCTAGTGCTAGACATGCTATTTTGCAGGAACTTTTTGATTTCAAACAGGAAGAAAAAGAGGTATTGCCCGAATCTTGGGCGAGGTTTTGTGCTCTGATTCATGCACAGGCTGGAAGACCATTACCTAAGAATGAGCTTCTTGATATATTTTATAATGGACTAACCGAAGAATCTAGGACATACCTGGATAGTTGTGCTGATTGTGTTTTCAGGAATAGGACTCCTAAGGAAGCTGGGGAATTAATGGCTAAAATAAGCAAAAATTATGAAGATTGGACCCCTCCTAAACAAGCTATACCTGAAGTAATTGTACCTGAACCATCTATTCATGTGCCTATTCCAACATCAAAGAAGAGGGGAGTTATTGAATTAAATGATGAAGTGATGAAGGAAGCTAAGAAATGTCTTAAGGAGAAGGGAATTAAAGCTGCAGATGTCAAGAATTTACCTCCTATAGAAGAATTATGTAAGCCTATTCCCTACTCATCCACTATTGAGGTACACTCTCTCCAACACTTTGATGAAGGTGATATCCCTTACTCTAAACCTCCTGATCAATGCTTAGAAGAATTCGATATCTTTATTGTTAAGCAAGATAACTTTAATAAAAGGGTGCAAAATCATCTAATGGAAAACACTAGAGCTATTGTAGAGTTGAAAGATATTGTGGAAAGAACCTCTAATGATGTTAAAATGATTATTAAACACTTTCAAATGGTTCAAACTCAAATAGATCAACTCGCTAAAGTGCAAAATGACTTGCTAGTTAATGCTGCTAAAGAAAAACATGCTTATGAAATTAGAACTAGAAGTGGTGCTGCTACCCAGGATCCTCTATATCCCGAAGGGCATCCCAAAAGAATTGAGCAGGATTCTCAACAAGCTGAAAATAGTGGTTCTACTCGTAAGAAAAGGAAAAAGAAACATAAAACTGTTGTAGAACCCTTTGAACCTGCTATAGATCCTAATAGTATATCTATCTCTGATGCTGAAACTGAAAGTGGTAATGAAGAAAATGAAGTTCCCAATGAAGAAAAAGTTGAAGAAGAACCTGAAAACCACACTAAGACTACTAAATACACCAAAGAAGATTTTATTGCTAAGAAACATGGTAGTGAAAGAGAACCTTGGGTCCAAAAACCTATGCCTTTCCCTGATAAGAAACACAAATCAAAGGAAGATGAACACTATAATAAGTTTTGTGAGTGGATGAAGCCTTTATTCTTGCAAATTCCTTTGACTGATGCTATTAAATTGCCTCCTTACTCAAAGTACATGAAGGACATTGTCTCGAATAAAAGGAAGATCCCTAATGAAGAAATTTCTACTTTGCTTGCTAATTATTCCTTCAATGGTAAGGTTCCTAAGAAACTTGGAGACCCAGGTATTCCAACTATCCCTTGCTCTATTAAGAACAGTTATTTAGAACTGCCTTGTGTGATTTGGGAGCTGGAGTTAGTGTTATGCCTTTCTCTCACTATAAGAGGCTTCAGCTTGAAAAATTGATACCAACTGATATATCTTTGCAAATGGCTGATAAATCTACCACTATTCCCGTGGGTATATGTGAGGATGTACCTGTTTAGGTGGCTCACAATTGCTTGATATTAACTGATTTTGTTGTGCTTGAAATGCCTAAAGATGATAATATGTCTATTATTCTTGGGAGACCTTTTCTTAATACTGCAGGAGCTGTTATTAATTGTAATCAAGGAAAGGTGACCTTCAATGTTAATGACAAGGAACATACTGTATATTTCCCCAAGAAGATTGAAAGGACTTATGGCTTGAATTCAATTGAACATGTTGAAGGCATTCAAGTTGGAGAAATATATTGTCCCATACCAAGAGAAAAATTTGAAACTATTATGATTGGGACCATTAATATCAAGGTTAAGGTAACATAATCATTAGTGGAGTACAAAGTTTTGTCTCATATGCAATTGTTTTGGTAGCAAGACTTGATCAACCTTGCTAACAAAAGGATTCCATTAAACAAAACAATGTTTTCATTATGATTATCTCTGTTTATTTTTATCTTTTGCTTTTTAGTTTTTGCTCTCGTTTAGTTTTCTTTGTGTTGTTAGTTTGCTTGCATGCTAGAACTTCTGTAGTTCTAGCCTTGTTTTGTCTTTGCATCATGTTTCCAAAAGAAAAAAAATCTGTCTGTCAGAAAAATCATTCTTCTATTTCTGAAAATTGCCCAAAAACAAAGTGTCTCGAAAAATTCCAGAAAATTCATATTAAATTTTTACGTGAAAAGGGGGCAGAGGAGTACCTGGGAGGTACCAGGGGGGCCACCAGGCAGGCACACCATGTGGTGGCGCGGCCAGCCCTAGGTGGCGCCATGCCCTGGTGTGGGCCACCCCTGGCCCCCCACTACTTCTCTCACCTGCCACTTTCTTCTCTCTCCCGAGTAAGCTCCAGTTCATAGCTCAAAATCACGTTCTTTCTGTGCTTGCTCTCCATTTCTTCGATCTCCTTGCTCAGCCCATCTTTCTTGCTGAATTTTGGAGCAATTGTTCCTTGGTATGTGACTCCTCCCCTTGTCCAAGTAGATTTGTGTTTAGTGGATTATATGTTGAGTATTTTGCTGTTGTAGGTGACTGGTTATGAGAGCTTGTAAGCTTGTTTGATACTTAGAGATATAGTTTTGATGCATGTTTAGGCCTCTTGCAAGTCCCTATGAGTAGAATCCTTCATTATATTTACTTTGCAATCACTTGTTTAATAGGTGTTTAAATTTCAGAATACCAAGCATGAACAACCATACTTTTGGAGAGATATTTGAGAGTGATGCACCTAGGAGGTCGAGGCCCTCAAGAATAGCCTCTCAAGCTAGGCCTTCATACAATGAAGATCTCATTGCAACTCGTATTGGTAGTGAAAGGGATGATGGGGATGCTCACCCATCCTCTTTTCCTTGTTTTACTTTCTTGCAAGCTGCATGTATTCTTGATGATTTCTTGCTACTGATTGAGAGGGTTGGCTTAACCTCTATATGCAAGATGAGAGTGCACAATACACTATGCTCACCAAAAAATTTGTTGAGAGCTTCTCATTTACTAACACACCCTATCAATCTATTGTCTCTTTTAAAATCTATGATATGCCCTTCACCATGCCTTTGGAGAGATTTTGCAGTATTGTAGGTGTGCGTATGACAGGGACCGTGAAGAAAATTCAAGGGCGACCCGCTGATTTATTGGAGCTTTACCGAGGGGTGACCAATGATGATGACCGTGTGGCGCAGCGTGGAAAGATAAGAAATATCCAACTCCCTGCTCTTAGATACTTTGCATATTATCTTGCCACTAGTGTATTGGGTAGGGAGAACACTAGTAATATCTCCAACTACCATTTAGCATTCCTTGATGCTGCGCTCAACAATGATACTCGGTACAATCTTGGCTCGCTTATTGCTCGCCGCCTAGCTGCTAGGGGGCCTATCTATGGAGCCATCATTGCATCGCACATAGTCAATGCATTAGGCCTTTTAGTGGATCCCTATGATGCTATGCTGGCGCCATAGAGGCTTGACCTTGTTGCCATGAAAACTCATCACTTTGTCACTGCTACCTCTGATTTGAACAATCTAGTATATAGGATGCTTTTCACTGACGGGGATGAAAGGGAGATCCTTTTGCCACAACCTACTTTGTTTATTGTTGACAGGAGACTGTGGTCGCGCTCCAAGGAGGAGGTGGACGAGCAGCTTCTCTTGCTGGGTTTCCACGAGCAGCACCAGGAGGATGTGCCCTCCTATGATTACTCCGCACATTACGGGGGGATGTACTCGAGCTTGCACCAGGACGAGGGTACCTCCTCATCGTACCACGATGACACTTCATCTTGGCCAGCTTGGGATTGATACCCCACTTAGGCCAAAAGCCTAAGCTTGGGGGGAGGTACGCCGACACCGCACTCATCTCCATATCATGTTGTGTCGGTACTTTGTATATTCATGTTTTCGTTCTCTTTTTAGTTTTCGTTCTCTTTTTAGTTTTCGTTCTTCTTTGCTTTTGCTTTCTAAAAACACAAAAAGACCAAAAATATTTTTTTTGTTTCTCTTTGGTTTGCTTCTTCTTTTTGCCTTGGTTTGTTTTTCCCTTTTTGCTTTGTTTGAACTATTCAAAAAAACCAAAAAAAATTTGCTTTGCTTGTTTTTCTCTTTTGGTTCTTATTTAAAAATCAAAAACACCAAAAATATTTGTCGTTCTTCTTTGGTTTTTGTGAGTTTACTATAGGGTTCGACGGTTCTTAGTGGATTTTTGGTTTCATATTATTATTCAAGCCACACAAGTGAAGAGCAATAATGAGGATTAATGACAACTTGAGGCGTGGTAAGAGGCTGGTAACGAACTCTATTTGTCTTCATTTTTGTACATATACTCATCATTGTGAGCTTGCTTATTCCGTTCATGTAGGGTGTATGGTATCTTTGGATGCTGAATAGTTCTTGCTTTCTTGTGATTAGCTCCAGCCCGCTAATAGTTTGTAGCATGTCTCATGAATGATTGCTTGCATTACTCTATTCATAAATTGGTATGACACTGTGGTATCCTCCTCTGAATGTTTCATTTGATTGACTTGGCACATGCTCACGCATGCACATGACTATGATAATTAGTTAAGCCTTGATGAATTATTTTGCCTTGAGGATCTTGAATCACTTTCATGCCATGAGTAGTCTTGTTTTGTTGCAAGCATGATAATGACAACTATTGCTCTCTCGTTTGTCGCTCCCTTCACTTCCACTGAGTGTTTTACTCATGTTTCCAACTTCCTAAACCAAATATTTCAAAAGTGTCCACCATACCTACCTATTAGCATCATTTGCTACTTCCGTGCATATTCAATATGCCTTGTTTTCTTCCAAATAAAATGTTTGCTTGTTATGAGAAAGTTAGTTAGTAAAGCTCTCACGAACTTGATGGCACACTTTATTTTCTTGCACTTAATAAACCTGAACCATTGCGTCCTTCTTTGTTGCGCATATGCTTGCGCTTTATGAGTTGAAGTTAGCAGAACCATGTATCATGGGGACCGCTTTCAACACTTCATAGGTACTTTGTAACTAGTTGACATCATGTTCTTTTGCTTATGGATCCCGACAGTGTGAAATAAAAGTGGAACTTGTAAGATCATGGAGTTTGTATGTATGTTAGAGAAAACGCCTGGGCCGCTAGCCTAAGCCATGCCTAATCATGGTGGAAACTTGCAGCATAACCATAATGAGCATTCTATGAAGCATCCTCAATAAAAATCTATGCACATACTAAATAAAAAGATTGCCGAGATGCTCATTGTCTGCTTGCCTTGTATTTTGATCATGGGACAGCTCCCATGTCATGTGCAAGGGGTACCCCGTTGGCGGTTCTCTATGATATGTATATACTTACAATGATAAGAGCTTACTTGTGACTGAAGTTGAGTAGCATGAGGATCGGTCTTTGTAAGTAAGGGGCTTGAGACTTCGATTTATAACTTGTCAAGCATATCCTCTTAGTTGTGTCACTTTCACCTTAACCACATTAAAGATGCTTATGATAGGGGCAATGAGAGCTCAAAGCTAACAAGTACCATACTTTCAGCATTTGGAAGCCTTTCAAAATTATTCAAAATCTTTTTCTTCTACTTGTTGAGTCTCCACATATTCTTTGAGCACCTTCTTGAGAGCATAGTTGTCATTCTTTGTGTTTGTTCCATTACTTGGTTATTTGTGTTATGACTTTGATGCTTGTATCCTTGATATCTTTACTTATAGTCACCACTTGAACTTCAGAGGTGCCTTGATATTCATAATCGAAGGCAAGCGAGATACCACTCTATCATACCTTTCTATGAAGCATTGTAATGTTGCTTATGTTTGTGCCTCATGCTACTTATTATTCTTGAGTTGGAATCTCTTCATAGCTTGCAATGACTATTAAGTAGACTTGGTTGCATACTCTTTATTATGAATTGTCTAAGTAGTTGATCACATTCCTGAGAATATTTACATCATATGAAGCAAATGTGTTCGTGAAAGTTCTTTTATCGCACTCAGTTTTCACCTGAATTGCTTGAGGACAAGCAATAAGCTAAGCTTGGGGGGAGTTGATACGTCCAAAACGTATCTACTTTCCCGAACACTTTTGCTATTGTTTCTCCTCTATACTTATGTGATTTGGATGCAACTAATGCAAACTGACGCTGTTTTTAGCAGAATTGCCTTGGTGTTTACTTTTTGTGCAGAAAATCAACTATTAGGAAAAATCCTGGAAAATATGCCAAAAATCCTATTTCACCCGAAGACTCCAGGATCCAGAATACGAGACGAAGAAGAGCCCTGGGGTGGCCACACCACCTAGTGGCGCGGGCTAGGCCAGGCCGCGCCAAGGGGTGGTGTGGGCCCCCCAGGCACCCCCTCGGTCTCTCTCTTCGCCTATAAGGAGCCTTCTGACCTAAAAGCTTCGGGGGGTTTGACGTTTTTCCAGAAGGAGTTCCGCTCCGCCGCCACCACCAGATTCCACGAAACAGCACCAGAAACTCCGTTCTGGCACCCTGCTGGGACGAGGAATTGGAGGAGATCATCGCCATCATCATCACCATCGCTTCTCCATCGACCATCCATGTTTCCCCCATCTATGAGTGAGTAATCCCCCGCTGTAGGCTATGGGGATGGTAGGGATTGGATGAGATCGTTCATGTAATGGCATCAGATTGTTAGGGCATGGTGCCTAGTATCTTTTATTAGTGCTTTATGACTTTGTTGCGACTTGTTGTGCTTAATGCTTGTCACTAGGGCCCGAGTGCCTTGATTTCAGATCTGAACATGTTATTGATTCATTATGATAGTATTGTTTTTGGTGTTATCTACAAGTTGTATACACACGTTGTTGTCCGGAACCTATGGCCCCGAAGTGACAAAAATCAGGATAACCGGAAGGGAAAGGCTTTGATGTGAGGATCACATGTGTTCACGGAGTGTTAATTCTTTGCTCCGGTGCTCTATTAAAAGGAGCACCTTAATTGCCAGTAGTTCCCTAGAGGCCCCGCTGCAAATGAGCTGGCAGGACAAAAGATGTTGTGCAAGTTCTCATTGCGAGCACGTATGACTATATATGGAACACATGCCTAGGATTGTCTAGTACTTGGATGCTTTATCTTATTTATCTGCAATTGCCCTATGTTCTGATTGCTATGTGAATTGTCTTGTCTATGTAACGCCCTATGCCTACCGCGCTCGAATCCCACTGTTTACTGCTTTTGTTACTACTGTCTTTGCTTTACTACTTTTGCTTTACTATTCCTACTAGAAAACTGTTGCTACTGATAAACTGCTGTGAGCAAGATTGTTTCCAGGTGCAGCTGAATTGACAACTCAGTTTTTAAGGCTTATAAATATTCTTTGGCTCCCCTTGTGTCGAATCAATAAATTGGGTTTCACTTCCCTCGAAAATACTGCGATACACCCCCTATACTTGTGGGTCATCATGCCTCCCTCGCCGCCTCACCTCCTCTGCTTGGGCAGGCCCAAGCCCGAGCCCAAGAAGGAGTGGACGCCACCGTCGGAGTACAAGGCGGCAGCACTCCAGCTGGCGGACGGCAAGGACCCGGAAGAATTTCCGGGCTAGAGGATGCTGGAGCGGGTATCCTTCAACGCCGTCCTGCCGGCCACCGACGAGTTCGTGGCCACGTGGTCCGTGGCAGGCGGCGAGCAGGCGAAGCGCGCCGATCCTGCACGCCTCGTTGTCCACATCGACGGCGACGAGGGAGCGGCTGGTCCTTCCACGAGGCCAGCACGCAGGACCAGCGGCGAGGGGTGAAGCCGCCTACCGCCGGCGAAGGACGACCCGCCTAGTAACGACAACAACGAGGACGGCCTGTTCGAATACGCCGCGACGATGTACCGCCGGCTCGGGATCGGCTGTGGCCACCATTAGATGGCATTTTTTTCTTGTAAATTTAAACTGTTCGTCTATGTTTTGGTGAATTTTGAACTGTTTGTCCAAATTTCTGCTAAATTTAAAATATTTAAATTTCGTTATTGGGGGGCACGGCTGGAAGCCGGTGCCCCCCCATTTGGCAACATCGCGCCGGCGCCCCCCATACAGGCAAAAAACGGGCCGCGCCGGAGCCGTATGGGGGTTACGAGTGGAGATGCTCTAAGCTCTAACCATTGCAATGGCAAAGCACTTGACACATTTTCTACTCTGGCTTTCACTCATAGCCAAGTGATCATCCACAAGGTCAACTGGAATACCATATGCCATCTGCCTCAAAGTGGATGCCACTTTTTGGTAGGTGTTGTGACCAAGTTAATCGCAAGCACTCCAATTTGCACAAAGAAGCGATCTTGAATCTTCATCCGCTCAGCAATTCTCTTGAACAACTCCGTCGATGTAAAACCCACACGGTCTATATGTTTTAAATCACAAGCCGGTATAACTCAAATTGTGGATGCAAGACGTACTACCGTGGAGGCCGTGAGGCCACCAACAAGCAGACCTCATAAAGGGCAAGGCACAGTATCGGCCAACAATCCCATCCATAATTTTAAGTTATAGCTTCAAGTGCGATAACATGCCTGGTAGAGTATGCGTCTCTCTCGTACACAAATGAGCACATACAAGATACGACCATACAAGAGTACAATAGAGTCATTCCAACTAAAAATAAATAAAAATATATTGCAATGCCATTACGGTAAGATCCAAATACATATCATATTGTAATATCATAGTTTGTCACATGACCTCCTACATCATCCATCAAGCACAAATCCGAGTACAGATTATTTTACAAATATGGCGTAAGACGTCTGGAACAAAGCAAATTCTCAACCACGGATCTTAGGGATCGCTAACCCTAGAATATCTACTCAAGGGGGTCGACGCCTCCATTGACAGCTTCATCGATAAAGTAACCACCATATGGATAAGCTTGACAATCTAACAAATTTCGAGTGTGAGACCCTAAGGTACTCAGCAAGTCTTTATGCATCTAAAAAGATTAACCAATTTGACACAATTACACCCAAAGATAAAATATCTAACTGTTTTATAGAGACATGCTACAACACTTGTCTAATCAGATATAGATGTGATCGTTTATCAGAATCAACAGATATAAAATATGAAGTAAAGCATATCCCATCCTCCTTCTCGATTACCAAAGGAGAAGACGGAAAAAATATCCAACCTGTTGACAATTTTATTAATCATACCATGAGACTTACACTATTTACTAGACAAATTTAGTCAAGTTAAAAGTACTACTTTAGTCGAGTTGTCTATGGTCGAGAAACTATGATCCAAGTAGTCCATAATCGCGGACATGGCTTTTCGAAAAGATTTATCCTATAAGGGTGAATAAATAGCACCACACACACGATCAACCTCGGGGGAAAACCAAATAAAAGAAAAGAGGAATCATTATAGAGCATTCTCAAGATTCAAATGTCATTTTGGGGGGCCATTGCACTAAGCAACCCGCAACAAAATCGACCGGGCTCTGGAACAGATCCATAGGTTTGCACCAATGGCTGAAAATGACTGGAAACCCGAAAGTATAACTGGACTTGTCAAGACGGCGTAAACATTCCAGATTCCAAAATAGTACAGTAGTAAATGCTCCTCGAGCAATAGAAGTAAATAAAGTAGTAAAGCATGTCATAAGTACATGATAGTAGCATAGACCAAAATTTGTGGCCCCCAAAAATAAGATGTGAATCAAGATCATACCGAGAGGGATCCTAGAAAGTCTCCCGCATGTGGATAGTTTAATAGTCAAGGAACATGCATCAAGTACTCAGGTCCTACAGGACACAAGTGAGCAGATAAAATCCAAATCTTAGATATTGCCCACCGGTGCTTCTTTCTTTAGTTATCATATTACTATATATTTAGTTGCTTAGATACCTCGTTATCCACATTAAACTCTCACAAACTCTACACATACAGTTCTACGACTCGCATGGCTCAAACAACTCATGTAATAGTGTCTAATAGGATATAGAGAATACACTTTATAGTGGGGCTGAAAAGTAAAGGATGTGCAGTACTTGAGATTGCAACTTCAAACAGAAACGAGACATATAATGCAAGAAAAAAAAGTCATATGTGATATCAATGTAAATGCATGTATTGGAATGCTTTCCTGGATAATCAGAGTTGAAGCAATCAGGTTCCGGGTGGTGCTCAACAGACTCTTGATATCCTCCTCCTCAGCGTCTATCCAGATAAAACCAAACACATAAGGGGACATAATAAATTAAGTGCGTAATCATATGAAGCATATGCAACAAGCAAAACATAGTATACCATGATGCACAATTTTATGGTATAACATATGTGGCATTGGTAAAGCATTATCAACAATATAATTTTCCCAATTTAGTTCATCATGTCTCCTTGCATAAATAGTTATGGTTATTAAAGTTCTTCATTATGCATGGAGCAGTTGCGAGTATGGAATGCATAACTGTAAAGGGCCCGTCGTCCTGGTTGATTTAGATATATTATTTGTCGAATTCTGATGTACGAAATTAAAGTTATGAGTTTGTTAAGAAAAAAGAGTTTTATTGCATTTATTTTTTCGAAATTTTAATTTTCCAAACATTATTTTGGAGGTCATATTATCAATCCTTGCATTTTGCTGATCAGAAAACATATATTATTTGTATTACTTGAAATTAGTAATTAAAAGATATGATGTATTCTCCTTTAATATGAAAAGTCAAAATGTTTAATGCTTATATATTAATATTAATCATTATTCAAAATAAAATAGATATTATTCATATTTAAAAGATTTCAAACATTTTTGGTTTTAGAAATTTTCCAAAATTCAAATGTTTTGACCTGGGATTAAACAATCAAAGTTTAGTTGACTTTCAAATGTTTTGATTTGGGATTAAATAATCAAAGTTTAGTTGACTTAAGAAGTTCAAATTAAAATTTTACTTTGAACATTTGAAATGGTCGAGGGGCTAGAATTTAAGAGAGAGGCTGGTTTTGTACTTGGAAACTGAGATTAGAACTAGGGATTTGATTTACTATTTTGCTAGGGGTGTTGCTAAAGAGTTAACCAGACAGAGGTTGTGTCGTGGAAGAAAAAGGAAGACGAGGGCCTATGTGCAAAATCATCAGGAGTTATTCGATTAGAAGCCTGGCAAACTGAATTCGTCTGTGCGAAAAGTTGCTAGCTAGCATGATCTTACGGTGACGATTCCGAGAGATTGGGAGCTCCGCTTTGAATATGGTCTAGTGCATTCGAAAGAGGGCACAGCCGGGAATATATTCGTGCAAAGAATAGTGTCGAAGAAGCATTGTGTCTGCTAGGATCTTTGCGAATAACTAGGAAGAGAAACATTGACGAACTGAACATGTTCGTCGATAGAGTGACAACAAGAGTCAATGAAACCCGACGATCTTCAACGGAAGCTTCAGAGCTGCTCAAAGCTCAGATTTAAGAGAGGTCGGTCATGTTGGAGGGCAAGAAGTATCATCTTGACAGGAGGTGGAACGGCGGCACCGGAGGATGACGGGGTGGCCAAAAATCGTAGGCAAACATAGGTGCTAGCATTTGAAGGAGATATACCCTAGAGGCAAATAATAAATATTATTTATTATCATATTTCAATTAGTTCATAACATTTTTATACCATGCTATAATTTTATCAATTGGAAACATTGGTACACATGTGGTATGTAAACAAACCAAAGTCCCTAGTAGGCTCTATTCAACTAGTTCATTGGTCAACCAATGATCAAGGTTTTATGATCATGGGCATTTATGTCAATTGACAATGATGTCATATCGTTCGTGAATTGTGTGATATACAAGCTTACCCAATATAAGTATTGCAACATGATCAATTCACATAGTTCATGATGAGTGCATATTTGCATCATGTTTTATATTATTATTTTGCATTGTAGATGTAGGATCTTGGTATTTTACGGCGCTCGCGCGCATATTTTATGTCTGTTTTCACCAGGATGAGGACAGATGATGGATATAATGGACACAATTCTTGAAGCAGTTGTACTGAGGAGAAAAGGACTCAAAAACAACGTAAATCATTTATTTGGGAAATATCAATAATATCAGAAGAAAACCCGAAGCGAACAAAGGACACAGACGGTTTAATGACCAACTATACGGCGAGAATGACCAACTATACGGCGAGAATACTTTTTTTGGCTGTATAGTTCCCGCCGTATAGTTGGTGCTGCCACCGCCTCGTCAAATAGTTTTACCCCGTGCAACTGGATCAGAGAGACGACACATAGAATAACCAGAAATCGCTGGAACCTCACCTCCGGAAGGCATCTGTAGGGGGAACTTGTCCACCGGGGATCCATCTTCGCCCTGCGCAGATCCGGGAAGCTAAGGCATCGATCTTCATCATCCACTGCTGCATCACCACCATCTCCATCCATCCCATCTACATCTTGTCTAGATCTTGTTGTAATTTTCATACTCATTATGGATTTATACAAGTACTATTCATCTATGATAGATTCCATTGTTATTGCCATGATGTTGATTGCCTCCATGTCTGAGTAGATCTTTAGGTCTTGGGGAGATGGAGAAACCCTAGTATGAGGTTGAAATAAGATAAAGTTTATTATGATATTCATTGGTATGACCATGTGTTAGATTGTCTTCATCTTGATGTTGGAAGAAGTCGACCTCTCAATATTTGCCCTTATGGGGACTTGATGGAGGGAACTACTTGTTGGTAGACAGAGGTGTGTTGGCACTTACAGTGACTATAAAGTTGTTGGCACTGCTTACATATCAACATGGGAACCGAGGAAACTCACGGAACACTATCCATGCCATGGGATACGTCCTACGGGATTAAGTCCCTTAATAGCGCAGTAATTCGATTGATGTTGATTGCTGACTGCTATGGTTACGAGGATGATGTGAGCAGCGATTGCTGCCTATTTGTCCATATACGAAGTTCCTCCCACACATACTCAGTTGAGAATGTTCATGATAATAATCTTTACCTTAGCTCTTTATAATGCTAGTGGTCTATCCGCTACTCCCTGAGAACGCCTTTTCCCTATTGCAGTTCCAATCTCTCTTACATACGCGATACTTATTTTCTGTGTTTAGTTGTTTTACTTTACTTATCGTTGCTCTTATACCAAAAACTCAAAAACACCTTTTTACGCAATACGCACATTTTATCTTATCACTTAGAACTTTATTTAGCATTTCTATTGTAGTATTTAATTCAAGAGTTATTAGACTTCAGCCTCCTACTCCCTGTGGGATCGATATCTTTATTTCGAAACTAGCTGCAAATGATCTCTGCACTTGCAGTCATCAGTTCACCATTGTGATAATTAAGAAACGAGTGACATTCTCCTTAGACCATGAGATTGGAATTCAAATTGATCATCCTGCTATTCGTTATTTGTTCTATGTTATTGCTAACACCTTAGAGACACATGGTCAGTTTACTAGAGTCAATTAAGAGGATAGGATTAATCCTTGCAAGAGATGCTATTCCAAAATGTAACTTAACACCAAATTTGGGCGTCCTTCTATTGTTTTATCTTAATCATCAAGCTCTTCAATCTCATGGTCCCATATGTGGAGGTGGAGTTGTCACCGTTCTTGCACATGCGCTTCATGTCAACCCAGGTAATTGATACATTGCAAATGTATCTATAATTTTTGATATTCCATGCTTGGTTTTATCTACTTTCTTGTGTTTTCTCCATACTTTGGAGTACTTTTCATATGATTTCTTGGACTAACCTATTAACAAGAGTCATAGTGCCAGCTGCCTGTTTTTGGTTCCAGGAAGTCAGAAAATGAATATTCTCGGAATTGGACGGGACAAAAGCCAAAGTTATTATTTCACCAGGGGACATCTGGACCTAGAATACGAGACGGAGAGGGGTTGGGGCATGGCCACACCACCTAGCCCACGCTAGGGGTGGTCTGGCCGCCCCAGGCACCCCCTCGGCCTCTCCTTCCGCCTATATATTGCCTCTGATACGGAAACCCTAAGTACCCGATCAAAAATCCATGAAAGAGTCTGTAGCCGCTGTCATCTCCATCCCTAGATCGGGAGGGATCTGAAGCTCTTCCCGGCACCCTACCGGAGAGGGGAATTCACCCTGGAGGCCTTCATCATCATCATGCAAGCCTCCGGTGTGATGCGTGAGTAGTTCATCTCTGGACTACGGGTCCATGTAGTAGCTAGATGGTTGGTTCTCCTCCTTTGTGCTTTCATGTCTAGATCTTGTGAGCTCTGTTCATGATCAAGATCATCTATTTGTAATTCTGCATGTTGTGTTTGCGGGGATCCGATGGATATTGAGATACTATTTCAGATTGATTATTGATTCTATCATGTCTTTATTATTTGTGATCTTGCATGCTTTCCGTTGTTAGTAGCTATCTTGGGCAAGTAGATGCTAGCAACTCCAAGAGTTAGTATTGATGCTCGATAGTGGGTTCATGCCTCTGGTAATCTCGGGAAGTGAAAGAAATCTCTAAGGTAGTAGATGTGCTGTTGCTACTAGGGAGAAAACAACAATCCTTTGTTCATAGAACAATCGTATTGTTTACATTACACGTAATGCAATTATCCGTTGCTTGCAACTTAATACTGGAGGGGGTTCGGATGATAACCTGAAGGTGGATTATTAGTCATAGATGCAGTTGGATGGCGGTCTATGTATAATGTTGTAATGCCTAATCGAATCTCAAAGGAGTCAAGATGAGTAGTATATGTTTGTATGCTTTCTCGATGTTTGTCAATTGCCCCGCTGTAATTTGTTCACCCAGCATGTTATCTATCTTAAGGAGAGCCACCTCTAGTGAACTATGGACCCCGGTCCTTTCTTTTACATTTAATCTACAATCAAACTATTTACTGCTTTGTGTTTACTTTCTGCAAACTATTACTTCCTTCCATTCGATACGTTTAATCCTTTGTTTTCAGAAAAACCGGTGAGATTGACAACCTCATCGCAAGTTGGGGATAGAGTTCTGTGGTTCTCACAGTGCGGTATCCATGTTGTCAGCCGCACCGTAGTGCGCCCTGCCAACATTCAGCTAGCAACACCTTTGGGGTGTTTCCTTACTCCTACTGGATTGATAACCCTGGTTTCATACTGAGGGAAAACTTGCTGCTGTGCTCATCATACCTTCCTCTTGGGGTTCCCCAACGAGCTTGATATATTATGGGCCATCAGTAATATCCAACCGTTGGCAGGTGACTGTCGTATCGGTTTTGCTACTCTAAGAGCTTGTGGTATGATTTCTAAATCCAATGGTAGATACTTTCTTGATATACCTGGAGCCGAGCACTTGATCCTATCTCCTTTGCCTAATGGTTTGTTCTCTATCGAGGATGGATGTTTGCGTTTTGACACGCGGGTTGAAGCAAGTATACCCCAACAAGAAGGACCTACGGATAAATAAGGAGAAGATGAATAAGTAGAACAAGAAGGACCCGAACAAGATGAGAAACCACCAAACTACTACACCAGCTATAAATATATCTACTCTCTCGAAGGAAGCATTCAGTATATGAGCAACTTCTCCATCAACCTTTCAGATGCTACTGTAACCTCTCAACCCAGTTCACCATTTGGAGCAGCCAATGGAACTTGGGAGATTATACACCACCACCACTACAATGAGAAATAAAAGGGCTTGCAAAAGCCGGAGCTTGGGGATGTGTCCCTCGACATTTATATTTGTGTAATGATGAGGTTGTACTCCAGCTCTGTGAGAGTTTTGGAACACTCGTGTTGGTTTGTTCCAACACTTCATTTTGTTCTTTTTTTTCATTTGTTCTTAGTTTCTTGCTTGGCCACAAGCATTTTTTATTCTTTAATTATCATCCTAAAAAATATAAAAAGATTTTTTCTTTTATCCTTTTTTGTGAAAGTGGATTTGCCTATTGCCTCTTTGCTTCAATATTATTACGAGAGTAATTCTAATTTGAGTTTTGAGGGAACACATCCCCATAAGAAAGAGAATTACGAAGTCACTCATGAGAGGTATGTCCTATGACTCCCACTTTAGAAGTTTGAAATGTTTATCCTACCTAGTTGATTTGCTAAGATGTTATTCTAGTGGGAGTAATTTAAAATAATTAGAATAAAGTTTTTATTTGTTTGAGTAATTAGTTGTGGAAGCTTTTTGTTGGGGGTATGACCCCTGGATACCCCAACCAGACAAGAACTATGGCAGTCGGTTCGTGTCCGGCTGGCTGAGCGCAGCCGGACACGGGCAAATCATACCGGCTACTCTACGATAGCCGAAACCAGGAAGGGCGACAAGGTTCAAGACTGGCTACATGGACGTAGCCGGACACAATCAGGAGGACAGAGCGACGTGCTTCACAGTGCGTAGTACTCCCTCGTACAACGACAAGACCCACAACTACGAGGCCATACCGAAGACTTTGCTAGGTGACACAGGCATAGTGGTCGGATGCTGATGACAGGCTCACATGGCGTTCACTGTACCCACGACGACCCCTACCGCATGTACCTCGATGGGACGTAACCGTACCAGATACTATAGATGACCAGCCGGCTGGGACCCGCCTGTGGGGCCTGCCAGCCAGACTGGCCAGTGAGACCGTTGCCCCTCTACCTATATAAGGAGGGGCAAGGCTCTCGTAGCAAGGGTTGGTCTCTCAGAATTTAAGAAGCTAGCTAGAATATACAGCTCGAGGAGCGATTGTACTCAGTATTCTACCCTTAGTCAGATCGGCAGGAGTAGGAGTTTTACCTCACCACGAGGGCTCCGAACCTAGGTACTTCTTGTGTCCCGTTACACTTGCTCGTATCCAATCTCGCCAGCGGACACCGTCGAGAGATTCCCTGCTAGTCCCCACACCTCTATCTAACCTTCTCAGGTACTGCCATACCCAATACAACCACAGTTGGCACCCACCATGGGGCTACATGGCTTCGAGCAGAGTCACGTTCCGCACGGGACCCCGCACTTCAGCCGCTGAGGCGTGGCCTCTGGCCTAGTGCTTACGCTCGACAAGTTCGACTACGTCATCAACAATGCATTGTGTTTCGCCAGATCCACATTTCAGGCAAACGACTCCATTCTGCTTTTCGGCGACCTTCCCGTCTACATCGCCACCATGCTGGAGCGTTTCCCTAGGGAGATCGTCTCTGTCACAGAGCCGCTGCACCCTGGCAGCGGCGCCTCTGTCGCTCCTCGCGGCGTCGACACTACTAGGAAACATTCTATAGGTGAACCCCTATTTTGTGGCGCACGGAAGGCCATGCGCCACAAAAACTAATTTTTGTGGCGCACGAGTGCCAGTGTGCCATAGAAAGCAGCAAATTCTGTGGCGCACGGGCACGAATGCATACGAAGCGCCATACATGGCGCATCCGTCGCGCGCCATGCAATTATAGAGGCCCCACTCAATCATTGCCGCTGGCCAGCAGCCAACTTCATGGCGCATCAGGCGATCGCCACGCAATGTGGCTTTTCAGGGCGCATAACACCACGTGCGCCACAGTAGTGCACTTCTATGGCGCATCGGCCCATGCGCAGTGGTTGCGACATGGCCCAACATATCCTCGTGGCATCTCCCACCTTCTCCCACCCACTCCATCCCCTTCTTCTACATACCTCTAGCTAGCTCGATCCCCTTCTCTCTCCTAGGCCATTTTGCTCATATTTTGCTTTATTTTGTGTGTTTAACCTAGATTTGTTGGTATATATTTGGTGAGGGTGAGCCTCCATAATCTCCTCCTCTCCCACATCTCACCGACCCAGCGTTCTCGTGGGATCTACTAGGTGAGTATAGCTTGAGAGACATGCATATGCATGTTTTGGCGTGGTGTGTATGTATGTTTGTTGTAGGAAAGAGCTTGTCACGCTGCAGGCGTTTTATGACCAGATTCGTATGGTGATACGATGCTTATGCTATGCAAGAAGCTTTTTGGCGTGGCGCATGCATATTTGGATATGTGCGAATATTCTTTTTGTTGTTGCTTGTGCCGGCGTGGTGCATGGATGTTTGCCGGAATGTTGATTCATTTTCGTTTCGGCAAATTTTTGCACCACCCATATGTCCTAGTTTTAGGGGAGGTCATGCCAAATTTTTCCGGCGACCATGCATATGCATGCGTGTGTGTCGTTGCGTGTGTGTGCACACGCATGTTGCGTATTAATAAACATACTTTCTCGCAGCAATAATTAACCATGGTTCTCGCGATGGACTCGGTCGAATCGCTAGATATAAGAAATACGCGGCGCACATGATTCGCCAACATGCGCCGGATAAGATGCCCTGTCGATCATGCAAACTCGATAGGTGGATCGACCTGATTCCGAATCGAGCAGCACCGCCGGACGCGGTTTCTTCGAGCCGATAGCAAATGGTGCGGGTGAAGACGAGGGAGGGCGGCGAGAAGACGAAGAGTCTCCCGGACAAGACCATAATAATGATGAAGGAGATGCCAGCGGAGAAGATCATCATGATGAATAAGATGGATCCGCGGACACGGAGATCCCTCGATCGGCCTTTCAGGACATTCATGTTCAAGAACTGCTCCACAAGAAGACGAGCAACGCCAGGGCTGCTGAAAGGGAGAAATCCAAGCTGGCGCAAATGAATAAAGACGGGATGACTCCGTTGTTTCCTGGATGCCAGCCCCAGGATACACGCTTGCAAGTAACGCTTGATGCTCTGGAGCTGAAGTCGAATAACAAATGGACCGACACTAGCTTCAGCGAGAACATGGAATTCTGGCATGACCGTCTTCCGAAGGGGAACACATTACCACATAGTATCGAGGAGGCCAAGAAAGTCGTGTGCCCTCTTGACCTACCTCACAAGAGATACCATGCCTGCATCAACGATTGCATAATGTATCGGGACGAGTATGAGAATAGCATGACATGTCCGAAGTGCGGCCACGGGCGGTACAAGGTTGGGAAAAAGAAGGTTCCTTGAAAGGTGGTATGGTACTTTCCTATCACTCCCCGTCTGCAGCGGTATTACGTGAACCCTAAGGAAGCAAAGCTCATGCAATGGCACGCGGAAAGGGAGAAGCCCGAAGAGGATCCGGAGAAGGGCTATATCCTGACACACCCTGCAGACGCCACCCAGTGGCAAGCATTGGACCTCGCCTTCCCACAGAAGTTCGGGGACGACACAAGGAACGTCAGGCTAGGTATGAGCACTGATGGACTCAATCCGTTTGGCAACCAGAGTAGCACGCATAGCACCTGGCCCATGTTTGTATGGCCTTACAACCTTCCCCCGTGGTTGTGCACGAAGAAGAAGTACATACACATGTGTATTCTCATTCAGGGGCCGAAACAACCAGGTGTCGACATACATCTGTATCTCGGGCTGCTGAAAGAGGAGTTATAATTGTTGTGGAATAATCCACCCCGTATGTGGGACGCCTATAAGGAAGATTATTTTGATATGAGAGTCGCGTTGCTCACGACGGTGCACGACTATCTTGGTTACGCATATGTAGCTTGCCAGGTCGGCCACGGATTCTGCGGCTGTGTCAGGTGCATGGATAATACCCCGCATCTCCAGCTACCAAGGGATCCCGGGTCTTTGAAAACCGTGTTCCCAGGTGCTCGAAGGTGGCTTCGCTTGGATCACGCGTGGAGGAAACACGGTGATCTGTTCAATGGTAAAGAGGAGCCTGACAGAGCCCAACTGCCGAGGAGTGGCGTAGAAATCGACGAGCTTTTGAAAAATTGGGAGGAGTGCCCTTCGCCGGGAAAAATGAAGCGACCGAGGGCGGTAGAATTGCTGGGTGTATGGAAAGCCAGGTCTGTTTTCCACGACTTGGAGTACTGGAAGTACCTCCACACGCCACATTCCCTCGATGTCATGCACATTACGAAGAACATTACGGAGAGTCTGCTTGGCACTCTTTGCAATTCGGAAAAGGGCAAGGATGGGGCGAAAGCAAGATACGACCTGAAATATCTTGGCATTAGGAAAGAACTACAGGCCCCCAATAGTGGTGATGAAGCCGACGATGATGATGATGATCAGACGGAAGGGACTCAATGTCTCTGCAAAAGGGCTAAGAAGAACTCTGTGGTGCTTCCAGCTGCATGCTACACGCTTAGTCCGGAGGAGCTCGATCAGTTTTTCAGGTGCCTCCTAGGAGTCAAAGTTCCTCACGGTTACTCATGGAAGATAAGCAGATATCTCGACGCAGCGAAGAAGAGGTTCACCAGGATGAAGTCTCACGACTGTCACATGCTGATGACGCAGATACTACCCGTCGCGATCCGAGGGATAATGGACGAGCACGTATGTGATACGCTGTTTGGCCTGTGCAACTTTTTCGACGTCATCACCAGGAAGTCGATCGGCGTGAGGCAGCTCCAAAGGCTACATGAAGAGATCGTGGTGATACTATGCGAGCTCGAAATTTACTTCCCGCCCGCATTCTATGATATTTGCGTGCATCTATGTCTCCATGTCGTTGATGACATCAAGCATCTCGGCCCGACGTTCCTGCATAACATGATGCCGTTCGAAAGGCAGAACGGTGTCATGAAAGGATACGTTCGCATCAGGTCCCGTCCAGACGCAAGCATGGCCAAGGGCTTCCTAACATACGAGTGCATCACCTTCTGCCAGAATTATATAAGGAGCGAGGACGAGGATGTTGGTCTGCCAACCAGGACACACCTCGGTAGGCTTGCTGGAGAGGGTCACCGCGAGGGGTCCCGCTCACTCCATGTCGGCATCGAGAATCGACGCGACGACTTTTGAGGAGCTCACTGGGTCGTGCTACAACACTTGACATTGATCGAACCTTGGGTGAATGAGCACAAACGCGTAGTCGAGCAGAGTAACATCAACCTAGGCCGAACGAGGAAGAATGGAGACGTAACCAGAGAGCACAACTCGAGCTTCGGACGCTGGTTCAAGAAAACACAAGAGCTTCTCGCAAAGACCATAACACCGTCTACGGAAGAAGAAAAACTCATATTTGCCTTATCACGGGGCCCCGGGCAAAACGTAAAGACCTATCAAGCGTACGACATCAACGGTTACAGATTCGGCACCGAGGAAAAGGACAAGAATAGCGAATACCAAAACTCAGGAGTAACTATGCTATCTTTCGCCGATGACGAGGCTACTATCAAGGAACGGTACTTTGGAAGGATCGAGGAGATTTGGGAGCTCAACTACTGTGGAGAGACGGTGCCAATGTTCCATGTGAGATGGGCCAAGAACGTCGAAAAAGAAGGCCGGTATTTCACCACCATGGTTATACCCGATGCCAAGTCAAAGAACGCATCCGCGAAAAATGAGCCATGGGTACTCGCCAGCCAAGTTGACCAATGCTTCTTCATCACCGACCCGTCAAGACCTAGCCGTGTTGTCGTGAGGAGGGGCAAGAGGAGCATCATCGGAATGCAAGGAGACGCCAACAAGGAAGACTTGGATAAGAACGGTGATCCGAAGATCGAGGAGGAATTCGACAAGCACTTTGACATGCCTACTACTAGTAAAGTAAGAAGGAAGACCTCCCTACCCACCAAAGGTTGTCCGTTCACGCGAAGAAATCTCAAGGTGGTTGGCATAAAGTATTCAACCGCCAACAAGAAGGGCAAGAAGATTGCGAAGAGACGCTAAAGCTAGCTAGCTTGGAACCGGGACGAAGAAAGACTTTTTTGTGTATCACATGTGTGTCTATGTGAGAGAACAAGCATATATGTATGTGAGTGATATATGTATGTGAGTGATATTTAAGGATATGGAAATAGAAAATCCCTAGTGTTTTCTTTCATTAAATGTAATTAACTAAAATAATTTAAAAAAAGTTAAAAAAATATGGGGCAACTAGGATTCGAACCTAGCCACCCTGTGTTCCAAAGTTAACAATGACAAACCACTGGGTTAGTTCTCTGTTGTTGTCAATATAGCAGTGACTTTCTTTTTATTTAATCTAGTTAAAGAATTCTGTGGCGCATCTATTGGTCGGATGCGCCATAGAAATCTACAATTCTGTGGCGCATCTGTTGGTCGGATGCGCCACAGAATGTTTACACTTAGCAAAAAAAGACACCACTCTCCCTTCCCCTCCCCCTCTATCAACATTGCCATTCTCGATCTGTCGTCCCCCTCCCACGCCGCCGTCCCCCTCCCACGCTGCCGTCCCCCTCCCGCGCCGCACCGGAGGAGCACCGGAGCGGCCCACCACACCGTCTATGCCGCCACCGGAGGAAGAGCACCACGCCAGGAGGAGGAGGCCCACACCAGGAGGAGGCCCACGCCGTCGACCTCGTGCCCGCACCCGTGCAGGAGAGAGGAGGAGGAGGCCCGCACCAGGAGGAGGCCCACGCCGTCAACCTCGCGCCCACAGCCGGAGCACCAGCCGGTAAGGCCCCCTCCCCCTTCCTCCTCTCCCTCCTCCTACTCGTTGTGGCATTAGGGTTCTTTAGGGTAGATTAGGATTAGGGTTCTTTAGGGTTCTTTAGGGTAGATTAGGATTAGGGTTCTTTAGGGTAGATTAGGATTAGGGTTGTGGCATTGGGAATCTGTCTACCTGTGTCCATTTCACAAGAATTTGTCTACATGTGTCCATTTCACAAGACCTGAGACCATACGGTATGGTAAAATCGGTAAGCATTGCGCCGCAGCACATATCTAGGCCTTGTTTTCAGGATGGCAAAGTCTGTGTTGTTTGATGGTAAGATTCAGTTTAAGTAACTGGCATCCTACCCTGTAAAAACAAAATGAAATACCCACTACATTGTGTAGGCAAACGACGTTTTTATTCCAGCGTGGCCACTTGAGCTTGTACCTATATTCAGGTTTTGAATGATTTCTGAATCTCAAAGATGTTATCAGGCTACTAGTACCTTTGTAACCCTGCATCTTACTCCTACAGAATTCACATCATTTGTGCATTTAAGACTTTGTGATTCTGGGAGCATCGGCGATCTGTTTTTCTTACTTCATCTGCATTTTTATGCCCTTGGAACATTAGACTACATAATATACTGTTTAGAAGTTTTCAACCCAAGCGTATTGCTTTTCACCACTGAACTTAAATAAATAACTAAGCAGCCAACATAGATACACAAATGACTGCAAGAGTCATGTGTTATACTTATATCCAGATAACACAGACCATTCGCTAAAGCAAGAAGCTTTAGATGGAAAATAAACATAGAAACTCTGGACATATTTTCTGGAGTTACCGCTAAATGTCAGCAACAACACCATATACTATGAAGAGTGCAAATTTAAAAACTAACATGCCATAATCCAGTGGCATATACCATCCATTAAATCCCTAAACGGCCATACATGGTACTGAAAGTGAGTGAGATGCTATCAAAATTTCAAGCTAGCTGCTTCGATTAGACGATTGCGTTTGCTGCACTAGCAATCCTGGGCCACAGATCAGCACACTCCTTTCCGATCGGTCCGGTGATGGCAGAACCTATGCAGAATAATCAAAGCATGTATCAGTCAGGATGTTCATCCAGCTGTGCTAAGCCAAAAGTTGAACCAAAACAGCTTGTGAAACTACACTTAATAATCTGGGGCAGAATGCTTTAGTTAGCTGGGCACTAACTACACATAATAGATTAACACATGCAACATGTGATGATGATTTTCAATTGTTTGTCATATGATTTTCACCATGTATAAAAGCAATGCTGCTGCTAAGTATACCTTTCATCTCTCCCTTTGGGTTCACAATGACTCCAGCGTTGTCTGCAAATATGGCAACAACCAAACGTTAGAACTGAAGCTTTAACAAAATTCAGTTGTTATATCCAAAGAAACTTCTAGTGACAAAGGATGACAAATCAGAAGTTCAGAACACATACACACATAGTTTCAGGCATTGTGCAGACTAAACAAATCTCACATGAAAGTGAGAAAATGTGACAGTTTATAGCTGAGCATTGTGTTCCAGGAGATCAGAAGTGAGAAAAGTGAGTAACCAGAAAGCATTGTGTTCCAGGAGATCAAGTCACTTATTGGCATTGTCCTGAATAAAAGGTTGGCAGTAGATGAGTCATCGCATTTCATATACAAATCTAGTAGCTATTTTCTGATTATACATCCAGAAATTGTATCTATTCATGACCTGGGGTGCTACTGAGCACCATATGGGGTGATATATATATGTTGGGGGGGATATGTTTTTGCAAAGATTTCATTGAGTCCCATTTCTCCCAGAATGTTGATTAACTTCCGTTTTGGTTGAGAAATGGGCACTCCTATGTAGTAGAAAAATTAGCAAAGGTCATGCCAAAATTTTGAATTTTTGGGCATGACCTTTGCTAATTATTCTACTACCTAGGAGTGCCCATTTCTCAACCAAAGTTAATCAACATTCGGAGAAATGGACTATTATATTTTTTGCCTTTTGTGCTAACTTTTTGCCTCATTATATAAAGCGCAAATAAACATGTCGGGAAACACGGATGAGCCCGGCACTTCTAATCACATGAGCATTGAAGAACAAGCGAGAGAGCACAACAAGTCATTCTGGAATGAGGAGATGGAGGAGGCGGAGGCCACCGCCGGAGCTGCTGGTTATGAGGGTGGCCGGGAGGAAGCCGCCGATGATTATGAGGGTGGTCGGGAGGAAACCACCGATGATTACGGCACCACCGATGGCCGGGAGGACGACAACACCACCGATGGCGGCGACCACGACGCAAGTGGTAGGGGCACCAATCCGATCGCCGGGAAGAAGGCGGCGAGGCCAAGGAGGCCCCGGAACGCGCAAGTGCTCGCCAACGTCACAAACGAGTTCACTTCTGTCTCGGAATCTGGCCTACCATTAGAGCCGAAGAAGGCGGCCTCCGGGTTCAGCATGCAAATAGGGTGCATCATCCGGGAGAGTGTTTCAATCAACACTAAGGACATCAGAAGCCCGGAGAATACGGCTATACTCCAAACCATGCTCGATAAGCTTCACCAAAGATACAAGTTCCCGGACGAGGACTCCAAAAAAAGGGCGGAAGCTAATGCCATCACGAAGATGAGCACCGCCTTGAGCAGCTGGAGATTCCGGGTGTAGAAGAAGATTAACAAGGGTGACAGTTGGGAGAAGATAAGTAAGGAAGAGCCGCATCTCCCTAGAGAAGACTTCGATGCATTGAAGGAGTCCTTCAACACAGAGGTGGCTCGAGAATGGACCGCCTAGGGGAGGGAAATGCAAGAGCTGAACATAGGTAAGAACCATCTCGGAAGCGGTGGCTACCGAGGAAAACAACCGATTTGGGAGAAGGAGGACAACGAGTATATACGTCTGGGAAAAGACAACCCGTGGTACAAAATAACGGACGTACACACGAGGAACTATGTCCAGTCCCGCTACTTCCTCGACTGGAAGACCGGGGAATTTGTTACCAACGATCCGACCGTGAAGGCCTTCGAGGAAAAGCTGGTAAGGAATTTCATTACCGCTTATATCTCGAGTTGATCTAATTAGATAACGGAGACAAAATTCTAATTGGGTTCACCTTAATTTCCTTTTCCCGAAGGACGAAGCGTTTAAGGATTTGGCTAAGAACCCGCAGTCGTCCGAGGGGTCTACGGAGCCATGGGACATGGCTTTAACCGGGCGACGAATGCGATGAAGAAAAGGAAGTTAGATCTCCCGCCGACGTCAGCTGGCCGTGTGTCCGGCTTTGGTTTGAACATGAACGTACGGGACTACTACGATTCGGACGCCAAGTCCAAAAAGGCGAGGAGGGTGACGGGTGCGGCACGTGCCGAGGTTGAGCAGCTGAAGAAGCAGGTGGAGGACCTACAACAGGTCAAAGCGCAGTTGCCCGACATAGTGGCGTCCCAGGTCAACGAGACGATAAAGTCGTTGATCCCCCCCTAATTTGTGGGAGGGGATAAGTGCTTGGAATGCGAGAGGTCAATAGGGGCCGATACACGTGCCCGCCTGCACCGGCAGCAACTCGAGCAGGAACAGGCCCGCCTCGCCGGAACTCGTGACCCCACAGCCCAACACCGCCGGGCTGCAGCCGCTCCTCCAGTTGGACGCACCCGACCAGCCGGCCGAGGATGATAGGGCGGCGATGCACGATGATGCACCCAAGCAGCCGAAGATTGATAGGCCGCCCGCCGCCCTTGTCTCCACATTAGCCGAGCTCGACGCCATCATAGTGGTAACTAATTAGTTAGTCTGCGCGTAATTTTTTTTAACTATGCCTTTGATGACTGTCATCTCATCATCCCAAACATGTTTTGACTCAGGACACGCCTTGCATAGTGCTACATAGCGTGGTGCCCGACGGCGAGTTGAAGGAGGTTGCGGCGGGCCAGGTGATTCGCCCAAAGAGCACGGAGGTTATGCACAACATTAAAATGGGCAAAGACATCATGAGGGTCAGTTTGACTTACATAGTGCCAGAGTACCACGACATCCTCCCGCCCTTTAACCCTCCGGGAGCCGAGGACAACACTCCCCTCCACGAATGCACCAATTGGGTCATGCCATGGCCGAAGTCCCAAATTCGTCTTGGGGCGGGGATCTTAATGGGGCCAAAGCTTCCATGACGGCACCTCGATCACGCCGCCCATGCCCATCCGGCCCTCGGCGAAGCGCGCCCTGAAGGAACTGGCGGTCGCCGCCGCTACCACCACCCAGAATAAGCTTAAGGTACCGCCGGTCGTCATCACCCGGGAGGAACCGGTTCTCGTCGCCAACACCAACCGCCACCAAGAACTGTTGGGACGAAAACCGTTACCGCGCCGACCATCCAAAACGAAGGCCGTTGCACCTCAACCGCCGGCATCGCAACCGCTGCCAGTAACTAAGGACGTTGACATGGCACCACTTGATCATGATGACGGCCACTACCATGACAATGATGACCACAACTATGACAATGATCAGGATGAGGATGTCGACGTCGATGCCTACATCAACACTGGCGCCTGCAGCAAGGATGTGTATATTCCTCCTATTGAGGTTGATGAAGAAGCCTTCCGTGGTCATGACGATGAACCTAGGCGTCCCAATGCAGTACCCTTGCAGCGCCAGCTAGTCTTCAAGGGTTTATCTCAGGAAGAAGACACGCCTCCGGAGGCCGGCGATGCAGCTATACAGAAACCGGCTACCATTTTCAGCCCTACCACGCTGAAAAAGACGGTCAACGAGGTAGGGGTAGCACCCCCAGAACAAGCTGACAAGAAGAAGAAGGCCAGGAAGAGGAAACCTAAAACTACCCCGGGTGCCTCTATGAGCCAGCCAGCTCAGAAGATACGGCATGACAGCGTGATACCACCCCGTCCGGATGGCTTGACGCGAGTTCATGAAGCTGGGAAACCGATACTACCTCCTGATCTGCTACGCTTGGCAAGTGGATCAATGCACTCTTTGCATAGTCATATCTTATATGTTGAGCAAACCCTTCTCAAGGAGAAAGATCCAACTTACCCGGTGTGCGTCGTCAACATGCCAGAGAACCCAGACTTTGTCCATGAGGAACCCGCAAGTCTGTTCTTCATAGCGTACGAGGACGTCTTCAAACTGTTTCACCTCAGACGGCTGGATTATAACTTGGTCCGCCTATTCTCGATCAATCAACAGTTGAAGATCAAGAGAGTTACTCCGCAAGTCGCGAGCGGATCCATACTACATGCGCGACAGCCGGTGGTGGAAGGATCACGACACGGACCCGGCGGTGGAGTACCTTCGAATTTCATGCTCGGATACAAAGAGAACACCATTCTTCCGTCTCTTTCCCGAGTAAGCACACACATCCGTTCGTCGCCGTCGTAACTAATGCTTTCTTGTAGATTTCTTCCATTGCTTATCCTTTCCAACATTCGTTTAAATTGTGTTGAGCAGGGACTACTACTCTGTAACCATCGCCATTTACCCGACGTATTCAGTAGCCCAGTATTTCGACTCGTCGAATACCACGTACAAGAAAAACTGGGCCAGAATAAAAGCTATTCTCGATGATGCTATGGAGGGATACTTCCAAAAGGGAGGCACCTTCGTCAAGAAAGGGGAATTTGTCAAGACGGATAAAAGACACGGGTTCAAGCACGTGACCGAGTTCCCCTACATCAAGCAGCCGGCTGGCAGCGTGAGGGATAGCTTCTACGCCCTCCATCACCTTCACGGGTTGGTCCGGGATGCAGAGCAGATCAAGTGCCCAGACACTGTCCGAGGGTGGTCTGCAAGATATATAGGGGAAATCAGCGATGCTGATCTTAGAGAACACTTCCATCGCATCCAAAGGAAGTTATCGGAGATAATCAAGGAAGATGTCGAAACCATGGGGGGTGCTTAAACGTACGCCAGAAGCCGTCTAAGAGGGCGATCGAAAAACTCCTAGATGCGCAGGGTGATCGAAGGACGTGGACGACGAAAGACTGCTACAAACCGTTCCCGGCGCCGTCCGGCAAGTAGGCTCATTGATCATGGACAAATGTGTGTATTGTGTCGTGTTCCCAGGTGTCATGAACTATAATTGCTTTGTAATAATTTGTATCGACGGATGTGTGTGTGTGTTTTGTCATATTTTATCGTTGAACTTGCTTCTATGATATCGATGCAATATGTCTTATATGTTGCATTATGCACTAATATATGCCTTGTGTCTATAGGGATGACGTACTACGTGGTGTTCGAGGGTCGGGTTCCAGGGATCTACGAGGAGTGGGAGGACTGTAAGAAACAGGTGCACAAGTTCAGCGGCAACTGCTACAAAGGATACGCGACTAGAGAGGAGGCAGAGGCCAAGTGGAGGAACTACCGGTCGAGGAAGAACAAGAACAAGATGAAGACCGCGGTCGTGCTCATGCTCTTGCTCACCATCGTCGTGGCTCTACTATATTTCAACATAGTGTAGGCGGCGGTGACCACTTCATTTGTAACTTTAGATGATGAACTAATTTATACTTGTGTAAACATATGGCACTTATGACTATATGTATGCATGTATGTTAGGATCTAATATTTGATGACATAGTAATATATATGTTTGCATCTACTGTTTGTCCAGATTATTATTTACTATCTATGTATAAATCCTGTATATGCACTGTATTTTGGGCTGTGTTAGAAATTAAAAAAAATATCGAAAAAACATTCTGTGGCGCATCTTGTAACATTTCTGTGGCGCATAGCATTCTGTGGTGCATGTGTGCATATGCGCCACAGAAAGCACACTTCTATGGCGCACGGGACCACATGCGCCACAGAAAGCCCAAATTCTATGGCGCACGGCTCGTGCGCCACAGAATTACCAATTTAGTGGCGCAAATTCTGTGGCGCACGAGGCATGCGCCACAGAAACCTATTTACGTGCGCCACAAATAAGGGTTTCCCTTGTAGTGCGAGGTCATGATGGCCGGCTCCAGCTCCCAGCCATGCTGTCCTCGGGAGCAGGGCGTGGACGAGGTCGGAACTTCCGCCCCATCACGGTCGAAGAACCCGGTGGAAGAGGCCATTAACCGGCTCCTCACGTCGGTTAACCTCGGGAACAACCTGGAGGAGGCGGAGGCGAACTTCGCCATGGAGAGGCAGCTACTCCTGCAGGAGGCGATCGAGTTGGCTGCGGCCAAGAAGCAAATTGACATCACCCAGCGCGAGTACGACCGCGCCCATGGCCACATGATACATTGCAAATGTATCTATAATTTTTGATGTTCCATGCTTGGTTTTATCCACTTTCTTATGTTTTGCCCACACTTAGGAGTATTTTCATATGATTTCTTGGACTAAACTATTAACAAGAGCCACAGTGTCAGCTGCCTGTTTTCTGCTGTTTTTGGTTCCATGAAAGTCAAAAAATGAATATTCTTGGAATTGGACGGGACAAAAGCCAAAGTGCCTATTTTTTCGGAAGTTATCAAGTGCCAGAGTACGAGACGGGGAAGGGCCAGAGGCCGGCCACACCACCTGGACGCGCGGCCAGGATAGGCCCGCGCCAGGGGGTGGTGTGGTGGCCCCTAGCACCCCCTCGGCCTCCCCTTCTGCCTATAAGATGCCCTCGGGACAAAAACCCTAAGTGCCCGATCAAAAATCCACGAAAGAGTCTGTAGCAGCCGTCATCTCCATCCCTAGATCAGGAGGGATCTGAAGCTCTTTCCGGCACCCTGCCGGAGAGGGGAATTTACCCTGGAGGCCTTCTTCATCACCATGCAAGCCTCTGGTGTGATGCGTGAGTAGTTCATCCTTGGACTACGAATCCATGTAGTAGCTAGATGGCTGGTTCGACTCCTTTGTGCTTTCATGTCTACATCTTGTGAGCTCCGTTCATGATCAAGATCATCTATTTGTAATTCCGCATGTTGTGTTTGCGGGGATCCAATGGATATTGGGATACCATTTCAGATTGATTATTGATTCTATCATGTCTTTGTTATTTGTGATCGTGCATGCTTTCTGTTGTTAGTAGCTATCTTGGCCAAGTAGATGCTAGCAACTCCAAGAGTTAGTATTTATGCTCGATAGTGGGTTCATGCCTCTGGTAACTGGGGAAGTGACAGAAATCTCTAAGGTACTAGATGTGCTATTGCTACTAGGGAGAAAACAAGAATCCTTTGTTCATAGAACAATCGTATTGTTTACTTTACACGCAGTTCGTAAAGCAATAATCTGTTGCTTGCAACTTAATACTGGAGGGGGTTCGGATGATAACCTGAAGGTGGATTACTAGTCATAGATGCAGTTGGATGGCGGTCTATGTATAATGTTGTAATGCCCAATCAAGTCTTAAAGGAGTCAAGATGATTAGTATATGCATGTATTGCTTTCTCGATGTTTGTCAATTGCCCCACTGTAATTTGTTCACCCAGCATGTTATATATCTAAGGAGAGCCACCTCTAGTGAACTATGGATCCCGGTCCTTGTCTTTTACATTCAATCTACAAACTGTTTACTGCTTTGTGTTTAATTCTGCAAATTATTACTTCTTTCCATTCGATACGTTTAATCCTTTTTTTCTGCAAAACATGGTGAGATTGACAACCTCATCGAGGGTTGGGGACAAAGTTCTGTGGTTGTGTTGCGCAGGTCTCCATGTTGCTACTAGCACCGGTAGTGCGCCCTTCCAAGGCTTAGCTAGCAACACCTTTGGGGTGTTTCCTTGCTCCTACTGGTTCGATTAAACCTTGGTTTCATAACTGAGGGAAACTTGCTGTTGTGCTCATCACACCTTCCTATTGGAGTTCCCAACAAGCTCTACATCAACCATGCACCAGCACTTTTCTGGGCGCCATACACAGAGCCATCAAGCATTTTTCTGGCGCCGTTGACGGGGACTGAAGAAGAAGAACCTCCCATGGCAAATGCCATTTTTCTGGCGTCATTGCCGGGGAGTCAAGGACATCTTCACAAGGGGAGTCCCTCATAACCAATCTCTTTACTTTGTTATTTTTGTTTTGCTTAGTTTACTTTTTGCTTTGTTTGCTTGTTTCTTTATCAAAAATACAAAAAAATTAGTTCCTTCTATAGTTGTTATTTTCATTGGTCTGTTATTGTCTTGCTTTATCATGCTTTCTATCAATGGTTGGTTTCTTTGAAACTGAATCTTATTGGCAAGGTAGGTTCACAGAAGAACAAAAATATTATTATAAGGAACACCGCTTGTCACAAAAAGGGAAACACTGGGAACAAATTGATAAATTGTATACCATTGCTAGAAATGTGTGCTCTACTTATAATGTTACTTATTGTTTTGATAAATCTTGTTGCTGTAGGAGGTATAAACACCTCCCTTTTCAATGTGAGTATAATGATAATGCTACCATATCTTCCTATGTTAAAGGAAATTATGACTTTTATGATGTGGAACAAATTGAAGAATTTATTGCTTGGAAGGGTGCATTTGAACTTGCTAGTTTGCTTGAAAATACTGATGATGCACCTTATAAATATGAGGTTTATGATATACTTAAATTTTTCTTTGATAATTACAAGGTAGAAAATGGCTATATTCTTGAATATCTTAAAAGATGCTCTCCACCAATGGAAGAGACTAATGCCTTGCAGGAGCCTATGAAAGAAGAAATTGCTGAAACTAGAAGCTCATTGGATGAAAAAGAGGAGGAGAGTGATAATCAAGAGGAGGAAGAATGGATCTACCCATCCCTACCTTCTAATGAGAGTAACTCTTTACCCCTTACATTATTTGATTGTCCCCCATGCTTACCAAAGGAGGACGAATGTCATGTTCCCGAGGATTCTTTTGAAAATGTTTATAATAAAGCTCTAGTGTTTGTAGATCATGAAAAGCATGCTTTATGTGATAGTTATATTGTTGATTTTATTCATGAGGCTACTGAAAATTATTATGAGAGAGGAAAATATGGTTCTAGAAGTTTTTATGGTATTGAAACACCTCTCTATGTGCTGAAAGTTTTGAAGTTATTCTCGTTTTATCTTCCTATGCATGTCACTTTGTTCTTTGTGAATTTATTTTCATACGAGATTCCTATGCATAGGAAGTGGGTTAGACTTAAATGTGTTTTGAATTTTCTTCTTGATGCTCTCTTTTACTTCAATTCATATTTTTTATGTGAGCATCTTCTCAAACTATCATGCCTAACTTAAAGGCGTTAAAGAAAAGTACTTTTTGGGAGATAACCCAAAAGTTTTAGATGAGTCTTGGAAGTTATTACTTCAGTAATAACCGCTCCTTATCCTTTTTATTTGCTTTTTGTGCCAAGAGTAACCTCTAATGAGAGAGAAGTAATGATTGCGAAAGTTGCTGTCCCGAAACAGATTTCTGTGCTTCACCGTAAAAATTCGTGTGAAATCTCTGAACGTCTTTTTGAGGCGTGAATTTTTGTGCTTCTGCCCCAGGTTATTATCTAACTTTCTTAGTTCAACACTTTCTTATTTGAGTAACAGAAGGTCTTCGAAAAAATTCGTCTTTACGTGCTGGTCTGTTTTGACAGATTTCTGCCATTTTCTGCATTTGCTTCTTGTTGGTTCCTTTTTGAGTTCTTTTGGGGAATTGAGCTTGTTGAGGTAAGTGCTTCAGTAGCTAGTGTTCTAATAGAAGTTTATTTGGTGTTAGAACTGAACCTTAAGACTTATTTATCTTGAGTGCACTAATGTTGCTAATAAAGATTGTGTGAAGTTTTGTATGAAGGAAAATTTTCAGGTGTATGGAAGGAATGAGTAATGAGATGAAGGATGGACTAAAGCTCAAGCTTGGGGATGCCACGTGTGTCACCCCAAGAAATATCCAAGAAGTACAAGCGTCAAAGCTTGGGGATGCCCAAGGCATCTCCCTCTTCATCAATAAAAATCTCAGGTTTCTTCCAAACGCTTCATTTTTATTGTTTCATGCACAGTTGTGTTTTTCTTGGAGCGTCTTCTTTTTTGTTTTCGTTTTGGTTTTTCGTTTTCTTTTGTTTTCTTAGTTTTCTGAATAAATTGGTTGGACCCCCTCTTTCATACATTGGTTTGCAAATAGTTTGGTTTGGTTTGGAAAAGAGTAGGAAAGTTCATGCTTATGTGGTAAAAAGAGCTTGTTTTTGACTGTGGCCTATGCTTTGTCATGTCATGCTTGATATTGTTTTGGCTTTATGCTTAGTATTCTTTGTTGTAGCATGACTTGTTATAAACAATTGAGATTGCTTAATGTGCCTTGGATGAATCATGCGTTGTTTTAGCTTATTAAAGCATAGTATAGTGGTATTCTCCTTTAATGCTTTATTTGGGTTGACTTGGCGCATGCTCACACCATGTTATGACTATCTCAAGTCACCATAGCCTCTATGATCCTTTAGTTTTCAACTTGTAGTATCACTTTATGCTTTGATCAATGATGTTTTGTCGCTCTACATGATTATGGCCATTATTGCTCTCTTAGTTTGTCGCTCCTAGTCTTTTGCTAGCCTCCACAACAAAGTATGAGTTCCACTCATGCATCCAACTCCCTAAACCAAGTTATTCCAAAGAGTCCACCATACCTAGCTTATGCTATTCCAAGTATATTCATGCTTTTGTTTACCTTCCAAATTAAACTTGTTATGAGAAAACTAGTGATTAAAGCTCTCACGAACTTGATGGCACACTTTACTTTTCTTGCCCTTAATAAACTTGAACCATTGTGTAAATCGTATGTTGTATATGCTTGCACTTATTTGTTGGGAATTAGCAGAACCATGATTTCATGGGGAACGCTTTCAACATTGCACTTGGTACTTGTACCTAGTTGATATCATGCTCTTTTGTATATGGATGTCGTCGGTGTGAAATGAAAGGGGAGCTTGTAAGTCCATGGAGTTATGTATATGTGTTAGAGAAACGCCTGGGCCATTGGTCTAATCCATGCTGACATGGTGGAAACCTGCAGCGTAACCATAATGAGCTGTCTATGAAGCATTCTTCTTATAAAAAAAGAGTCCTATATTGAGAAAAAAGAGAAAAAAAAGAGATACTATGAAAAGAGGAAAGAGAGAAAAAAAGCACCATATTCCCATGGTAAATAAGAAGATTGCTGATATGCTCATTGTCTGCTTGCCTTGTCATTTTGATATGGGGATTCTTCCGTACCATCGGGCAAGGGGTACCCCGTTGGCGGTTCTCTATGATACACATGTACTTACAATGACAAGAACTTACCGGTGACTAAACTTGAGTAGCATGAGGAGCGGCCCTCATATACAAGGGACATGAGATTTCTGACTTATACTTCGTCAAGCATGTACACCATAGTTTGTTCACTTTAACCTTAATCATTTCAAGATTCTTATGATAGGGGTAATGAGAGCTGAAAGCTATAAGTACCATAATTTTTGGAAGCTCTTTATGAGACTTGAATCCCTACTTCCTTTTACAAAGGCCTTTCTTCCACCTTTATATTGTGTCTCCATCTTCTACCTTTATGCACCTACTTTGAGAGCATAGTGGCCATTCTTAGTTCTATGTGCATTGTCCCAAGACTAGTTGATTGATGCATAATTTGATATTGCTTGTTTTAAACTATTTGTATCTAGTCACTCTTATGAACTTTGAAGGTGTCCTATGCATTTATATTTGCTACTCTATAAGGGACAAGCTAAATACTATTATGCTATGTTTTCCTTATGTGAAACAAACAAACGTCTTGCAAAGCATTGTTATTCATGAATCTTTTGTTTGTGCCTTTTCATGTTGCATCATAGTTTCTTTGCTTATTGCTAGAACTTTGTCTTTCATTGTTATGATTGAAGTACTATGATCCCAGCTTTGAATGTTTTACAAATACTTTGATCAAGTCTTTGATGGTGCATGTCACCTCAAAAATTATTCTTTCTTTTTATCACCTACCTACTCGAGGACGAGCAGGAGTTAAGATTGGTGATGTTGATACATTGCAAATGTATCTATAATTTTTTATGTTCCATGCTTGGTTTTATCCACTTTCTTGTGTTTTTCCCACACTTTGGAGTAATTTTCATATGATTTCTTGGACTAACCTATTAACAAGAACCACAGTGTCAGCTACCTGTTTTCTGCTGTTTTTGGTTCCAGGAAAGTCAGAAAATGAATATTCTCGGAATTGGACGGGACAAAAGCCAAAATGCCTATTTTTCCGAAAGTCATCAAGTACAAGAATATGAGACGGAGAAGGGCAAGAGGCCGGCCACACCACCTGGCCGCGCGGCCAGGCTGGGCCCACGCCAGGGGGTGGTGTGGTGGCCCCTGGCACCCGCTCGGCCTCCCCTTCCGCCTATAAGATGCCCTCAGGATGAAAACCCTAAGTGCCCGATCAAAAATCCACGAAAGAGTCTATAGCCGCCGTCATCTCCATCCCTAGATCGGGAGGGATCTGAAGCTCTTCCCAGCACCCTGCAGAGAGGGGAATTCACCCTGGAGGCCTTCTTCATCACCATGCAAGCCTCCGGTGTGAGACGTGAGTAGTTCATCCTTGGACTACGGATCCATGTAGTAGCTAGATGGCTGGTTCTCCTCCTTTGTGCTTTCATGTCTAGATCTTGTGAGCTCTGTTCATGATCAAGATCATCTATTTGTAATTCTGCATGTTGTGTTTGCGGGGATCTGATGGATATTGAGATACTATTTCAGATTGATTATTGATTCTATCATGTCTTTGTTATTTGTGATCTTGCATGCTTTCTGTTGTTAGTAGCTACTTGGCCAAGTAGATGCTAGCAACTCCAAGAGTTAGTATTTATGCTCGATAGTGGGTTCATGCCTCTGGTAATCTGGGGAAGTGACAGAAATCTCTAAGGTACTAGATGTGCTGTTGCTACTAGGGATAAAACAACAATCCTTTGTTCATAGAACAATCGTATTGTTTACTTTACACGCATTTCATAAAGCAATAATCTGTTGCTTGCAACTTAATACTGGAGGGGGTTCGGATGATAACCTGAAGGTGGATTACTAGTCATAGATGCAGTTGGATGGCGGTCTATGTATAATGTTGTAATGCCCAATCAAGTCTCAAAGGAGTCAAGATGATTAGTATATGCATGTATTGCTTTCTCGATGTTTGTCAATTGCCCTGTTGTAATTTGTTCACCCAGCATGTTATCTATCTAAGGAGAGCCACCTCTAGTGAACTATGGATCCTGGTCCTTGTCTTTTACATTCAATCTACAAACTGTTTACTGCTTTGTGTTTATTTTATGCAAATTATTACTTCTTTCCATTCGATACGTTTAATCCTTTGTTTTCCGCAAAACACGATGAGATTGACAACCTCATCGCAAGTTGGGGACAAAGTTCTGTGGTTGTGTTGTGTAGGTCTCCACGTTGCTACTAGCACCGGTAGTGCGCCCTGCCAAGGCTCAGCTAGCAACACCTTTGGGGTGTTTCCTTGCTCCTACTGGTTCGATTAAACCTTGGTTTCATAACTGAGGGAAACTTGCTGCTATGCTCATCACACCTTCTTCTTGGGGTTCCCAACGAGCTCTGCATCAACCACGCACCAGCACTTTTCTGGGCGCCATACACAGAGCCATCACCACACTCCGGCTACCATGGAGCCGAGCCGGCGCGGGCAAGTGTGGCGTCGGGGCGACGAACTACGAGGAAGGATAGACAGGGACGGCGAGCCAGATCCGCCACCTGTTCTTGTTCGACCTGCCTACAGCACGCCCATCAAGAACCTGCACACGACACGAGCCGCGGTAGACGAGCTTCCCAACATGGAGGGCGAGGAGTGAGACCGGCAACAAGCACGGGTGTAGGAGCTCCTTCGGATCGCAGATGAGCAGGCTGATGCCATCCGGCAGATGCACGAGGACCCCATCTGCTCTAGGGGAAGGAAGCCGCCCCGCAACAGCAAGGGCGCACCCCGCGAGACGGGGTTGTTCGTCTGCGGTACCAAAGTTCCCGGGCCAGCGCATGGCGGTACCTAAGTTGCCTGAAATTGCTGCGTTTCAAAATGTTGGGCCGCCAACTACCGAGAGGGGCTATTTCGACGCAAACTCATCTCACCCCTACAAAATTCAAACATTCCTTGAAACTACCCCGTGAAGTAGACGGTCGGGACCCTCATGTCGCTCATCTGTCTATGACGCGAGCGCCAACGCGGCAACCTCTTAGGCAAATCGAGTAACTAAGTGGATTAGATGCGTTGACCAATTTCACAAATCCATTCCCACCTTTCCCCTAGCACCAGCGGTGTCGGAATCCACCCTCTAGGCAGGACGATCCCTTCGGACATTTGACTTCTAGTGCCAAGTTGCTGCGCCCAGTTGCTGCGCCCAGTCGCTGATCCCGAGCTCCAATGGCGCATGCCGTAGCCGCCGTTGCGAGGCTCTAGCCCGCCTCCACCGCCGACGAGCCGAGCAGATCGGAGGATGGCAGATCCTACTACCAAGGAAGAAGAAGTTCTAGCTATAAGCGGGTGACCTACCCTTCTCTTTTCTATTCACACTAATTATAACTGCTAGCTGGCTACTGAACCTAAAATTGTTTGTTAGCCCAACGCTGACAAACATATTTTGTCCACAATGTTCTGTGAAGTGGAATCTCCACGGACCACCCTTACCTGGTTACGGTAGTCCTCTTCAGGTACGACTCTAAGGGCAAGTGGTATGGACACCATTGTATCCCGATGGAAGAAGCGCCTGTGCAGATCTCCACTATATCTGGTATGGTTGCTGCTCTGCGTAATCATGATGAATTATGGCCGAAGCAGACTGCAAAGTTCAGCTTCATGGATGAACGTGGCATCACGGTTCCTCTAACGTGTGACAGTCAGCTAATTGGGTTGATGAAAAGGTATGCTTCGGCTTGCATGTTTGAGCTGAATTGTGATGTACTGGATGTGGAAGCTGCTGCAACTGGGAGTCGCCCTTCTATTCTTGGACAGGGTGGTTGCTCGAACCCAATTAGCTCCTGGTAAGCAAAAGTCTCTTGGGGTTCGCATGTTTGTGCTGAATTATAATTTTTCTTTTATTTACTCTGTAGATATTGGGCAGTTATGCAACAGTCTTGTTTCTTTGACAGGAAGCGCCGCAAGGTTAGAAACATGACTAACGGGTCAGTCATTTTGTTGCCCGAAGAAATTAAAAACGAGTGGAAAGATGATGCTGGACACGATTATGGTGCCCATTGTCCCGGCGATGCAGAGTACGTGAAGCTAAGGAAATTGGCACTGAGGAAGAGGAAGAAGGCAGGAAATGAAGAGGCCAGTGGACGTGAAGGCTTGGCACCTAGGCTGCGGAAGAAGGCTGCTGGCAATGAAGATGCATAGTAATGTGTTGAACTTGAACCTATATATGTAATTCGGTTAAATTCTGGGGCTCTATGTGTGGAACTTTGCTGGGCAAAACAATCTACCCATGTTCTCTGAGTAAAATGTACCGCGACTTAGGGTTTGGAAATGCCCGAGTCAGTAGTTGAATCCGAATTGTGAGTGTGCCACTGCTATATGAAAACACGCAGCACCGGTTCCACGATTGCTGAGGGGCAAGAGGTCTCCAAATACGACAGAATGTAAGTGGCACAGAAATAAATTATTTAAGCTACTACACTCCATGAAGCAATAACTTATTTCAGCTGCTGCACACAATGACATGGCAACATAAACAGCAATGGAAACCGATAATGCCCAGATGAGGAGGAAATCGGTACCACTTTCTGGCCTAATCTTGAGCCCGTCTATCTCACCGCCTCTCTGCTCATGCATCCCCTGCATCTGGTGAAGCTCCCGGATCTCCAGTAATCGGGTGTACGTGCATCCACTTTATAAATTGTGGTTGTGCCATTTTCATGCGGCACAATCCACGTAGATTACGTTTAAACAAACCACCAATGTCAGAATACCACCATGATCAGTCAAAAGGAAGTAATGCAGGGTTAAGACAGATTAATGGGCGACCAATTTTTTTTCCTCCCAGGACTCCTGGGCCAATAGTTTAGACCGCTAGGTCAACAAGTACAACTATTACAACTTAAAAAGGCACGGAGCTCAAGCTAAATAGAACTAGTTATCACACATCTCCTTGATCTTCCTAATCTTAGCCCAATGCACATCTTCCTGCAAAAGAAAGGATCGAATCGTCTGCTCCTTCCTTTTAGCATCTTCCTTGCACAACTTCAATTGTTTCTCTGCATTTTTCCTCATGCACTTGTCAATACTCGTAGTTATGAACTGCAGGACTTTGGCCTGGTGAAGATCATTCCTTGCTTGAGTCAGTTCTTGCTCTGCTTTAGCCTTCAGGGCCAACGCCGCATCCCTCTCCTTCCCGACTTTGCTAACCCTATATTGCACCCACCTGAGATCTCGCTTATGCTTGGTCGTGTCAACTGGTTCCCATAGCTTCATCTCAACACTACCAAGAAGTGAGCTGAATACGGATTCTTTCAACTCAACATTCATTTCCCATAGTTTGTCTAGCGTTTTCTGCATCGATTTGGGCCACTCTGGATCTACCCATTTGACAACACCGCAACTTCCGCCTTGCATCATTGCATGATGTCCTTCACACCGTAGAAACCTCCTGCCTGCGTTTCGTCCTTCGAACGCTACAAATTTAGTGGGCACATATCCATGTTAACATAGCAGAAGACTGTCTTCATCCGCTAAACTGTGATAGTCGGAGTCATACATCGTCTGGTTGGCCTAACACATCATACGCGCATGAGTGAAGAGAGTAGATCTAGCTCAAAAAATAGATAACTGGCCACATATGATAGAGATAGAGATGAGATGACTCACATCGAAATCACCGACCCTGTCGTCACGACGCATTTCCTCGCAGTTTCCCCTTGAACCCATGGTGAGAGGGGGGAGGAAGGGGGGTGGCTGCCGGAGAGGGGATTGGGATGGAGGCGCCATCGTCTTGCGGCTACGGCAGGATGGGAGTGAAGTGGGGAAAGTGGCTTCGAGGGGAAGGAATAGAAGTACGGGGAGGAAGAGAAGTAATGGGGACGTGACACTGGGATATGGCCCACTGAACTCGTGAGTCGTGACACTCACAACATGGGAGCGCCCGGTGTTGCTAGTTTGTCCAGAGCAAGCGTGGCCAATCATGCCGCAGAACAGCCTACTCATGGATCGCTCTCACGAAGACCATCCCAATCGTCCAAGTGCCCCGATCGAACGGTATGTACCAATCGTCAAGTAGAAAAACTATGTTAGGACGTGCCTTCTAGAAGACTCGGTCTAACGGCCACCCACTGGGGGGCTAAGATTAGGGCTCTCCTAAGGTTAGGATCCATATGTGGTTTATGAAAAGAACACACATCCAATGACACTGGTGGATCCTTATGTGGTTTGTGAGAAGAACACACATGCAATCACACTGGGTGGATCCATATTTGGTTTATGAGAGGAACACACATGCAATGACACTAGTGATATGTGGTTTGTTAAAAGAACACACATGCAATGACTCTAACTGTGGTTAATGAAAAGAGCAGACATGCAATGACACTGGTGGATCCATGTGTGGTTTGTGAGAAGAACACACATGCAATGACACTGGCTGTGGTTCATGAAAAGAACAGACATGCAATGACACCGGTGGATCCATGTGTGGTTTGTGAGAAGAACAAACATGCAATGACTCTAGCTATGGTTCATGAAAAGAACAGACATGCAATGACACTGGTGGATCCATGTGTGGTTTGTGAGAAGAACAGACATGCAATGACTCTAGATGTGGTTCATGAGAAGAACACACATGCAATGACACTGGTGGATCCATGTGTGGTCTGTGAGAAGAACACACATACAATGACACTAGGTGTGGTTCATGAAAATAACACACATCCAATGACACTGGTGGATCCTTATGTGGTTTGTGAGAAGAACAGACATGCAATGACTCTAGATGTGGTTCATGAGAAGAACCCACATGCAATGACACTGGTGGATCCATGTGTGGTTTATGAGAGGAACAAACATGCAATGACATTGGGTGTGGTTCATGAAAATAAGAGACATGCAATGACACTTGTGGATCCATATGTGGTTTGTGAAAAGAACAGACATGCAATCACACTGGGTGGATCCATGTGTGGTTCATGAGAATAACACACATGCAATGACACTGGTGGATCCATGTGTGGTTTGTGAGAAGAACACATATCCAATGACACTGGGTGTGGTTCATGAAAGGACACACATCCAATGACACTGGTGGATCCTTATGTGGTTTGTGATAATAACAGACATGCAATGACTCTAGATGTGGTTCATGAGAAAAACACACATGCAATGACACCGGTGTATCCCTATGTGGTTTGTGAGAAGAACACACATGCAATGGCTCTAGCTGTGGTTCATGAAAAGAACACACATCCAATGACTCTAGCCGTGGTTCATGAGAAGAACACACATGCAATGACACTGGTGGATCCATGTGTGGTCTGTGAGAGGAACAACCATGCAATGACACTAGGTGTGGTTCATGAAAAGAACACACATCCAATGACACTGGTGGATCCTTATGTGGTTCATGAAAAGAACACACATCCAATGACACTAGTGGATCCTTATGTGGTTCATGAGAAGAACACACTGATGTCTACGCACTTCTATTCTTGTAGACAGTTGTTGGGCCTCCAAGTGCAGAGGTTTGTAGAACAGCATCAAGTTTTCCCTTAAGTGGATTACCCAAGGTTTATCGAACTTAGGGAGGAAGTGGTCAAAGGTATTCCCTCTCAAGCAACCCTGCAATCAAGATACAAGAAGTCTCTTGTGTCCCCAACACACCCAATACACTTGTCAGGTGTATAGGTGCACTAGTTCGGCAAAGAGATAGTGAAATACAAGTGGTATAGATAATTATAAGTGGTAATGGTGATAGAAAATAGCTTGATGGCATGGAAAAGACTAAAGTAAAACTGAAATAAAGATGGAAACAAGCAAACATGTAATAGATCTAATAGCAAACAGTGTTTCAATGCTAAGAAACAAGGCCTAGGGATCATACTTTCACTAGTGAACACTCTCATATAAATATATTCTTCTTTATGATACTACTCTTAACTACTCTCCGGTTGTACACTCTAATCCATGGTAGGGCTATAACAACACACCTCAAAGTTCATCTTTCCCATCTAGAAAACCCCACACTGTCACCTTGAGCACTAGATGGTTCAAACAAACACCACAATTTCATAGAAACATCCAACTCCAAATATAACTCATAATAAGTATTTGTAATCTCTAGCCTAAGTGCCACCATGGTGTGCACGCTGTCACTTTCACACACATGGGGAGAGCAGAGATCTATTAAAGCACTTGAGTAGCAAGGTAGATCTATAGATTACAAGATCATGATCACAATATGATCACGCATAGAGAGAGATGAACACATAGCTACCGGTAGAACCCTTAGCCTCGAGAGAGAACTACTCCCTCCTCATCATGGGAATCAGCAATGGTGATGGATATGGTGGTGGAGATCGATGGAGATGGCTCCGGGGGCACTTCCTCGTCCCGGCAGGGTGCCGGAATAGAGACTTTCTGTCCCCCGAATCTCCCCTTCGGTGGCGGCGGCACTGCGGAAATTTTCGTGGCTAGAGGCTTGACGATTTAGGGTTTATGCATCGGGAGGCTCTTATAGGCGAGAAGGGAGACCGAGGGGCTGCCAGAGGGGCCCACACCACCCCCTGGCGTGGCCTGGCCTGCCCACGCCACTAGGTGGTGTGGCCACCCTCTAGCCCTTCTCCGTCTCATATTCTGGCTCCAAGTGTCCCACGGTAAAATAATAACTTTGGCTTTCGTCCCGTCCAATTCCGAGAATATTCATTTTCTGACTTCCTGGAACCAAAAACAGCACAAAACATGCAGCTGGCACTGTGACACTTGTTAATAGGTTAGTCCAAGAAAGTGTATAGAAAGTACTCCAAAGTTGGAAAAAAACACAAGAAAGTAGATAAAACCAAGCATGGAACATAAAAAATTATGGATATGTTAGCAACATATCACACACATCCAATGACACTGGTGGATCCATGTGTGGTCTGTGAGAGGAACACACATGCAATAACACTGGGTGTGGTTCATGATAAGAACAGACATGCAATGACACTAGTGTATCCTTATGTGGTTTGTGAGAATAACAGACATGCAATGACTCTAGATGGGGTTCATGAGAAGAACACACATGCAATGACACTGGTGGATCCATGTGTGGTTTATGAGAGGAACAGACATGCAATGACACTGGGTGTGGTTCATGAAAAGAATAGACATGCAATGACACTGGTGGATCGATATGTGGTTTGTGAAAAGAACATACATGCAATCACACTTGGTGGATCCATGTGTGGTTCATGAGAAGAACACACATGCAATGACACTGGTGGATCCATGTGTGGTTTGTGAGAAGAACACACATCCAATGACACTAGGTGTGGTTCATGAAAAGAAGACACATCCAATGACACTGGTGGGTCCTTATGTGGTTTGTGAGAAGAACAGACATGCAATGACTCTAACTGTGGTTCATGAGAAGACCACACATGCAATGACACTGGTGTATCCTTATGTGGTTTGTGAGAAGAACACACATGCAATGACTCTAGATGTGGTTCATGAGAAGAACACACATCCAATGACACTGGTGGATCCATGTGTGGTCTATGAGAGGAACACACATGCAATGACACTAGGTGTGGTTCATGAGAAGAACACACATGCAATGAAACTGGTGTATCCTTATGTGGTTTGTGAGAATAACAGACATGCAATGAATCTAGATGTGGTTCATCAGAAGAACACACATGTAATCACACTAGTGGATCCATGTGTGGTTTATGAGAAGAACACACATGCAATGACACTGGGTGTGGTTCATGAAAAGAACACACAGGCAATGACACTGGTGGATCCATATGTGGTTTGTGAAAAGAACAGACATGCAATCACACTTGGTGGATCCATGCATGGTTCATGAGAAGAACACACATGCAATGACACTGGTGGATCCATGTGTGGTTTGTGAGAAGAACACACATCCAATGACACTAGGTATGGTTCATGAAAAGAACACACATCCAACGACACTGGTGGATCCTTATGTGGTTTGTGACAAGAACAGACATGCAATGACTCTAGATGTGTTTCATGAGAAGAACACACATGCAATGACACTGGTGTATCCTTATGTGGTTTGTGATAAGAACACACATGCAATGACTCTAGCTATTGTTCATGAAAAGAACACACATCCAATGACTCTAGCTATGGTTCATGAGAAGAACACACATGCAATGACACTGGTGGATCCATGTGTGGTTTATGAGAGGAACAAACATGCAATGACACTGGGTGTGGTTCATGAAAAGAACAGACATGCAATGACACTGGTAGATCCATATGTGGTTTGTGAAAAGAACAGTCATGCAATCACACTGGGTGGATCCATGTGTGGTTCATGAGAAGAACACACATGCAATGACACTAGTGATATGTGGTTTGTGAAAAGAACAAACATGCAATGACTCTAACTGTGGTTAATGAAAAGAGCAGACATGCAATGACATTGGTGGATCCATGTGTGGTTTGTGTGACGAACACACATCCAGTGATACTGGTGGATCCTTATGTGGTTTATGAGAAGAACAAACATGCAATGAATCAAGCTGTGGTTCATGAGAAGAACACACATGCAATGACACTAGTGTATCCTAATGTGGTTTGTGAGAAGAACACACATGCAATGACTCTAGATGTGGTTCATGAGAAGAACACACATCCAATGACACTGGTGGATCCATGTGTGGTCTGTGAGAGGAACACACATGCAATGACACCGGGTGTGGTTCATGAGAAGAACACACATGCAATGACACTGGTGTATCCTTATGTGGTTTGTGAGAATAACAGACATGCAATGACTCTAGATGGGGTTCATGAGAAGAACACACATGCAATGGCACTGGTGGATCCATGTGTGGTTTATGAGTGGAACAGACATGCAATGACACTGGGTGTGGTTCATGAAAAGAACAGACATGCAATGACACTGGTGGATCCATATGTGGTTTGTGAAAAGAATGGACATGCAATCACAATTGGTGGATCCATGTGTGGTTCATGAGAAGAACACACATGCAATGACACTGGTGGATCCATGTGTGGTTTGTGAGAAGAACACACATCCAATGGCATTGGGTGTGCTTCATGAAAAGGACACACATCCAATGACACTGGTGGATCCTTATGTGGTTTGTGAGAAGAACAGACATGCAATGACTCTAGATGTGGTTCATGAGAAGAACACACATGCAATGACACTGGTGTATCCTTATGTGGTTTGTGAGAAGAACACACATGCAATGACTCTAGCTATGGTTCATGAACAGAACACATATCCAATGACTCTAGCCGTGGTTCATGTGAAGAACACACATGCAATGACACTGGTGGATCCATGTGTAGTCTGTGAGAGGAACATACAAGCAATGACACTGGGTGTGGTTCATGAAAAGAACACACATCAAATGACACTGGTGGATCCTTATGTGGTTCATGAAAAAACACACATCCAATGACACTGGTGGATCTTTATGTGGTTCATGAGAAGAACACACATGCAATGACACTGGAGATATGTGGTTTGTGAAAAGAACACACATGCAATGACTCTAACTGTGGTTAATGAAAAGAGTAGACATGCAATGACACTGGTGGATCCATGTGTGGTTTATGAGAGGAACACACATCCAATGACATTGGTGGATCCTTATGTGGTTCATGAAAAGAACACACATGCAATGACTATAGCTGTGGTTCATGAGAACAGACATGCAATGACGCTGGTGTATCATTATGTGGTTTGTGAGATGAACACACATGCAATGACTCTAGATGTGGTTCATGAGAAGAACACACATCCAATGACACTGGTGGATCCATGTGTGGTCTATGACAGGAACACACATGCAATGACACTGGGTGTGGTTGATGAGAAGAACACATATGCAATGACACTGGTGTATCCTTATGTGGTTGGTGAGAGTAACAGACATGCAATGACTCTAGATGTGGTTCATGAGAAGAACACACATCCAATGACACTGGTGGATCCATGTGTGGCTTATGGGAGGAACAGACATGCAATGACACTGGGTGTGGTTCATGAAAAGAACACACATGCAATGACACTAGTGGATCCATATGTGGTTTGTGAAAAGAACAGACATGCAATCACAATTGGTGGATCCATGTGTGGTTCATGAGAAGAACACACATGCAATGACACTGGTGGATCCATGTGTGGTTTGTGAGAAGAACATACATCCAATGACACTGGGTGTGGTTCATGAAAAGAACACACATGCCATGACACTGGTGGATCCATATGTGGTTTGTGAAAAGAACAGACATGTAATCACACTTGGTGGATCCATGTGTGCTTCATGAGAATAACACACATGCAATGACACAAGTGGATCCATGTGTGGTTTGTGAGAGGAACAGACATGCAATGACACTGGATGTGGTTCATGAAAAGAACACACATGCAATGATACTGGTGGATCCTTATGTGGTTCATGATAAGAACACACATGCAATCACACTGGTTGGATCCATATGTGGTTCATGAGCATAACACACATGCAATGTCACTGGTGATATGTGGTTTGTGAAAAGAACAAACATACAATGACTCTAACTATGGTTAATGAAAAGAGCGGACATGCAATGACACTGGTGGATCCATGTGTGGTTTGTGAGAAGAACACACATCCAATGACACTAGGTGTTGATACATTGTAAATGTATCTATAATTTTTGATGTTCCATGCTTGGTTTTATCCACTTTCTTGTGTTTTGTTCCAACTTTGGAGTAATTTTATTATGATTTCTTGGACTAACCTATTAACAAGAGCCACAGTGCCAGCTGCCTGTTTTCTGTTGATTTTGGTTCTAGAAAAGTCAGAAAATGAATATTCTCGGAATTGGACGGGACAAAAGCCAAAGTGCCTATTTTTTTGGAAGGGATCAAGTGCCAGAATACGAGACAGAGAAGGGCTGGGGGCGGCCACACCACCTGGCCACGCGGCCAGGCCTGGCCCACACCAGGGGGTGGTCTGACCGACCCTAGTACCCCCTCGGCCTCTCCTTCCGCCTATAAGTTGCCCTCGGGACGAAAACCCTAGGTACCCGATCAAAAATCCACGAAAGAGTCTGTAGCCGCCGTCATCTCCATCCCTAGATCGGGAGGGATCTGAAGCTCTTCCCCCGGCACGCCGAGAGGGAATTCACCGAGGCCTTCTTCATCACCATGCAAGCCTCCGTGTGATGCGTGAGTAGTTCATCCTTGGACTACGGATCCATGTAGTAGCTAGATGGCTGGTTTCTCCTCCTTTGTGCTTTCATGTTTAGATCTTGTGAGTCTGCTCATGATCAAGATCATCTATTTGTAATTCATACATGTTGTGTTTGCGGGGATCCGATGGATGTTGAGATGCTATTTCAGATTGATTATTGATTCTATCATGTCTTTGTTATTTGAGATCTTGCATGCTTTCCGTTGTTAGTAGCTATCTTGGCCAAGTAGATGCTAGCAACTCCAAGAGTTAGTATTTATGCTCGATAGTGGGTTCATGCCTCGTAACTGGGAAGTGATGTAAATCTCTAAGGTACTAGATGTGCTGTTGCTACTAGGGAGAAAACAACAATCCTTTGTTCATAGAACAATCATATTGTTTACTTTACATGCATTTCGTAAAGAAATAATCTGTTGCTTGCAACTTAATACTGGAGGGGGTTCGGATGATAACCTGAAGGTGGATTACTAGTCATAGATGCAGCTGGATGGCGGTCTATGTATAATGTTGTAATGCCCAATCAAGTCTCAAAGGAGTCAAGATGATTAGTATATGCATGTATTGCTTTCTCGGTGTTTGTCAATTGCCCCGCTGTAATTTGTTCACCCATCATGTTATCTATCTAAGGAGAGCCACCTCTAGTGAACTATGGATCCCGGTCCTTTACTTTACATCCAATCTACAATCTTTTTACTGCTTTGTGTTTACTTTCTACAAACTTTTACTTCTTTCCATTCGATACGTTTAATCCTTTGTTTTCCGCAAAACACGGTGAGATTGACAACCTCATCGCAAGTTGGGGACAAAGTTCTGTGGTTGTGTTGTGCAGGTCTCCACGTTGCTACTAGCACCGGTAGTGCGCCCTGCCAAAACTCAGCTAGTAACACCTTTGAGGTGTTTCCTTGCTCCTACTAGTTCGATTAAACCTTGGTTTCATAACTGAGGGAAACTTGCTGTTGTGCTCATCATACCTTCCTCTTGGGGTTCCCAACGAGCTCTACATCAACACCACGCACCAAGCACTTTTCTAGGCGCCGTGTATTGAGCCATCAAGCGATTTTCTGGCGCCGTTGCCAGGGAGTCAAGGACATATTCACAAGGGGAGTTCCTCATAACCAATCTCTTTACTTTGTTGTTTTTGTTTTGCTTAGTTTCTTTTTGCTTTGTTTGCTTGTTTTGTTCTTCAAAAAAACACAAAAAAATTAGTTCTACTTGTTTGCTTTCTTATTTGAAAACCCAAAAAATGACTACTCTTGAGAACACTAAGTTGTGTGACTTCACTAGCACCAACAATAATGATTTTATGAGCACTCCCATTGCTCCTCCTGTGGCTGAAAATACTTTCTTTGAGATAAAACCTGCTTTGCTCAATCTTGTTATGAGAGAAAAAATTTCTGGTATTGGTAATGAAGATGCTGCTTCCCATCTAAATAACTTTGTTGAACCTTGTGAGATGCAAAAGCATAGGGATATAGATGGTGATATTATTAAGCTGAAATTGTTTCCTTTCTCTTTGAGAGGAAAAGCTAAAGAGTGGTTGAATTCCTTAACTAGGAATAATATTGATTCTTGGACTAAGTGCAAAGATGATTTTATTGGAAAATACTATCCTCCTGCTAAGATTATATCCATGAGAAGTGAAATAATGAAGTTTAAACAACTTGATAATGAGCATGTTGCTCAAGCTTGGCAAAGAATGAAATCTTTGCTTGATTTGCCTCCTCTTGAAGATTGTTATTTGAATGTCCCACTTGATGCTAATGCTAAAAAGAAAATCATGGGGAGTCTTAATGATGTTCTTATTATGGTTAATGATTCCTATGTCCCCGTTGATTTCTAGGTTTTGGATGTTGAATACAATGCTTCTTGTCCTATTACTTTGGGAAGACCTTTTCTTAGAACTGTTGGTGCCATCATTGATATGAAAGAAGGCACCATTAAATATCAACTCCCACTCAAGAAAGGTATAGAACACTTCCCTAAAAAGAGAGAAAATATTTCTTTTGATTCTCCTATGAAAACAAAATTTGGTCTTAATGCTTCTTCATTTGAGAACACTTGATTCTTTCTTTGCTTCTTATGCCTAACTTAAAGGCATTAAAGAAAAGTACTTGTTGGGAGATAACCCAAGAGTTTTAGATGAGTCTTGGAAGTTATTACCTCTGTAATAACCTCTCCTTATCCATTTTATTTGCTTTTTGTGCCAAGAGTAACCTCTAATGAGAGTGAAGTAATGATTGGGAAAGTTGCTGTCCCGATACAGATTTCTGTGCTCCACCATAAAAATTCCTGAGAGAGCTCTGTATGTCGGATTGAGCTGTAATTTTTTTTGATTCTGCCCCAGGTTGTTATATAACGTTAGTTAGTTCAAAAAAATTTGATTTGAGCAACATAAGGTCTTCGAAAAAATTTGTCTTTACCTGCTGGTCTGTTTTGACAGATTTCTGCCATTTTCTGCATTTGCTTCTTGTTAGTTCCTTCTTGAGTTCATTTGGGGAATTGAGCTATTTGAGGGAAGTATTACCATAGCTAGTGTTCTAATGGAAGTTTATTTGGTTTTAGAACTGAACCTTGAGACTTATTTATCTTAAGTGCACTAATGTTGCTAATGAGATTGTGTGAAGTTTTGTATGAAGGAAAATTTTTAGGTGTATGGAAGGAATGAGTAATGAGATGAAGGATGGACTAAAGCTCAAGCTTGGGGATGCCATGCATCTCACCCCAAGAAATATCCAAGAAGTACAAGCGTCAAAGCTTGGGTATGCCCAAGGCATCCCCTTCTGCATCAATAAAAATTCCAGGTTTCTTCCAAACGCTTCATTTTTATTGTTTCATGCACAGTTGTGTTTTTCTTGGAGCGTCTTCTTTTTTGTTTTTGTTTTGTTTTTTAGTTTTCTTGGTTTGCTTAGTTTTCTGAATAAGTTGGTTGGACCCCTCTTTCATACATTGGTTTGCAAATAGTTTGGTTTGGTTTGGAAAAGAGTAGGAAAGTTCATGCTTATGTGGTAAAAAGAGCTCGTTTTTGACTGTGGCTATGCTTTGTCATGCCATGCTTGATATTGTTTTGGATTTATTCTTAGTATTCTTTGCTATATCATGACTTGTTATAAACAATTGAGATTTCTTAATGTGCCTTGGATGAATCATGTGTTGTTTTAGCATATTAAAGCATAGTATAGTGGTATTCTCCTTTGATGCTTTATTTGGGATGACTTGGCACATGCTCACACCATGTTATGACTGTCACAAGTCACCATAGCCTTTATGATCCTTTATTTTTCAACTTTTAGTATCACTTTATGCTTTGATCAATGATGTTTTGTCGCTCTACATGATTATGGCCATTATTGCTCTCTTAGTTTGTCGCTCCCAGTCTTTTGGTAGCCTCCACCACCAAGTATGAGTTCCACTCATGCATCCAACTCCCTAAACCAAGTTTTTCCAAAGAGTCCACCATACCTACCTACTAGCTTATGCTATTCTAAGTATATTCATGCTTTTGTTTACCTTCCACTTGTTATGAGAAAACTATTGATTAAAGCTCTCACGAACTTGATGGCACACTTTACTTTATTGCCTCTAATAAACTTGAACCATTGGGTCCTTCTTTGTTGCGTATATGCTTGCGCTTTATATGTTGAAGTTAGCAGAACCATGTTTCATTGGGAACGCTTTCAACATTGCACTTGTACTTTGTACCCCGTTGATATCATGTTCTTTTGCTTACGGATCCCGGTGGTGTGAAATAAATGTGGAACTTGTAAGATCATGGAGTTTGTATATGTGTTAGAGAAACGCCTGGGCCGCTAGCCTAAGCCATGCCTAATCATGGTGGAAACTTGCAGCATCACCATAATGAGCACTCTATGAAGCATCCTCAATAAAAACCTATGCAAATAGCAAATTAAAAGATCGCTGAGATGCTCATTGTCTGCTTGCCTTGTCATTTTGATTATTGGAAAGCTCCCGTATCATGTGTAAGGGGTACCCCGTTGGCGGTTCTTAATGATACACATGTACTTACAATGACAAGAGCTTACGCGTGACTAAAGTTGAGTAGCATGAGAATCGGTCTTCGTACGTAAGGGGCATGAGATTTCGGTTTATAACTTGTCAAGCATATCCTCTTAGTTGTGTCACTTTAACCTTAATCACCTTCTAGATGCTTATGATAGGGGCAATGAGAGCTGGAAGCTATAAGTACCATAATTTTTGGAAGCTCTTTATGAGACTTGAATCCCTACTTCCTTTTTACAAAAGGCCTTTCTTCCACCATGATATTGAGTCTGCACCTTCTATCTTTATGCACCTACTTTGAGAGCATAGTGGCCATTCTTAGTTCTATGTGCATTGTCCCAAGACTAGTTGATTGATGCATAGCTTGTTATTGCTTGTTTGAAACTATTGTATCTAGTCACTCTTATGAACTTTGAATGTGTCCTATGCATTTATATTTGCTACTCTATTGAGGGACAAGCTGAATACCTTTATGCTATGTTTTCTTTATGTGAAACAAACAAACGTCTTGCAAAGCATGTTATTCATGAATCTTTTGTTTGTGCCTTTTCATGTTGCATCTTAGTTTCTTTGCTTATTGCTAGAACTTTGTCTTTCATGTTATGATTGAAGTACTTTGATCCCAGCTTTGAGTTTTGCAAATACTTTTGATCAAGGTTTTGATGGTGCATGTCACCTCAAAAATTATTCTTTTTATCACTTACCTACTCGAGGACGAGCAGGAGTTAATCTTGGGGATGTTGATACATTGTAAATGTATCTATAATTTTTGATGTTCCATGCTTGGTTTTATCCACTTTCTTGTGTTTTGTTCCAACTTTGGAGTACTTTTATTATGATTTCTTGGACTAACCTATTATCAAGAGCCACGATTACCGCCTGCTTTTCTCGTTGTTTTGGTTCCGTAAAAGTCGTAAATGAATACTCTCGGAATTGGACGGAACAAAAGCCAAAGTGCCTATTTTTCCGGAAGGGATCAAGTGCCAGAATATGAGACGGGGAAGGGTTGGGGGCCGGCCACACCACCTGGTCGCGCGGCCAGGCCTGGCCCAAGGCCAGGGTGGTCCGCCGACCCCGACCCCTCGGCCTCTCCTTCCGCCTATAAGTTGCCCTCGGGACGAAAATCCTAGGTACCCTACCAAAATCCACGAAAGAGTCTGTAGCCGCCGTCATCTCCATCCCTAGATCGGGAGGGATCTGAAGCTCTTCCCGGCACGCTGCCGGAGAGGGGAATTCACCCTGGAGGCCTTCTTCATCACCATGCAAGCCTCCGGTGTGATGCGTGAGTAGTTCATCCTTGGACTACGTATCCATGTGGTAGCTAGATGGCTGGTTTCTCCTCCTTTGTGCTTTCATGTTTAGATCTTGTGAGCTCCGTTCATGATCAAGATCATCTATTTGTAATTCATACATGTTGTGTTTGCGGGGATCCGATGGATATTGAGATGCTATTTCAGATTGATTATTGATTCTATCATGTCTTTGTTATTTGAGATCTTCCATGCTTTCCGTTGTTAGTAGCTATCTTGGCCAAGTAGATGCTAGCAACTCCAAGAGTTAGTATTTATGCTCGATAGTGGGTTCATGCCTCTGGTAATCTGGGGAAGTGACAGAAATCTCTAAGGTACTAGATGTGTTGTTGCTACTAGGGAGAAAACAACGATCTTTTGTTCATAGAACAATTGTATTGTTTACCTTACACGCAGTTCGTAAAGCAATAATCTGTTGCTTGCAACTTAATACTGGAGGGGGTTCGGATGTAACCTGAAGGTGGATTATTAGTCATAGATGCAGTTGGATGGCGGTCTATGTATTATGTTGTATTGCCCAATCAAGTCTCAAAGGAGTCAAGATGATTAGTATATGCATGTATTGCTTTCTCGGTGTTTGTCAATTGCCCCGCTGTAATTTGTTCACCCATCATGTTATCTATCTAAGGAGAGCCACCTCTAGTGAACTATGGATCCCGGTCCTTTACTTTACATATAATCTACAATCTTTTTACTGCTTTGTGTTTACTTTCTGCAAACTTTTACTTCTTTCCATTCAATATGTTTAATCCTTTGTTTTCCACAAAACACGGTGAGATTGACAACCTCATTGCAAGTTGGGGACAAAGTTCTATGGTTGTGTTGTGCAGGTCTCCATGTTGCTACTAGCACCGGTAGTGCGCCTTGCCAAAGCTCAGCTAGTAACACCTTTGAGGTGTTTCCTTGCTCCTACTGGTTCGATTAAACCTTGGTTTCATAACTGAGGGAAACTTGTTGTTGTGCTCATCATACCTTCCTCTTGGGGTTCTCAACGAGCTCTACATCAACACCACGCACCAAGCACTTTTCTGGGTGCCGTGTATTGAGCCATCAGGTGTGGTTCATGAAAAGAACACACATCCAATGACACTGGTGGATCCTTATGTGGTTTGTGAGAAGACCAAACATGCAATGACTCTAGCTATGGTTCATGAGAAGAACACACATGCAATGACACTGGTGTATCCTTATGTTGTTTGTGAGAAGAACACACATGCAATGACTCTAGATGTGGTTCATGATAAGAACACACATCCAATGACACTGGTGGATCCATGTGTGGTCTGTGAGAGGAACACACATGCAATGACCCTGGGTGTGGTTCATGAGAAGAACACACATGCAATGACACTGGTGTATCCTTATGTGGTTTGTGAGAGGAACAGACATGCAATGACAATGGGTGTGATTCATGAAAAGAACACACATGCAATGACACTGGTGGATCCTTATGTGGTTTGTGAAAAGAACACACATGCAATCACACTGGGTGGATCCATATGTGGTTCATGAGAAGAACACACATGCAATGACACTGGTGATATGTGGTTTGTGAAAAGAACAAACATGCAATGACTCTAACTGTGGTTAATGAAAAGAGCAGACATGCAATGATACTGGTTGATCCATGTGTGGTTTGTGAGAAGAACACACATCCAATGTCACTGGGTGTGGTTCATATAAAGAACACACATCCGATGACACTAGTGGATATTTATGTGGTTTGTGAGAAGAATAGACATGCAATAACTCTAGCTGTGGTTCATTAGAAGAACACATATGCAATGACACTGGTGTATCCTTATGTGGTTTGTGAGAAGAACACACATGTAGTGACTCTAGATGTGGTTCATGAGAAGAACACACATCCAATGACACTGGTGGATCCATGTGTGGTCTGTGAGAGGAACACAGATGCAATGACACTGGGTGTGGTTCATGAGAAGAACACACATGCAATGACACTCGTGTATCCTTATGTGGTTTGTGAGAATAACAGACATGCAATGACTCTAGATGTGGTTCATGAGAAGAACACACATGCAATGACACTGGTGGATCCATGTGTGGTTTATGAGAGGAACATACATGCAATGACACTGGGTGTGGTTCATGAAAAGAACACACATGCAATAACAGTAGTGGATCCATATGTGGTTTGTGAAAAGAACAGACATGCAGTCACACTTGGTGGATCCATGTGTGGTTCATGAGAAGAACACACATGCAATGACACTGGTGGATCCATTTGTGGTTTGTGAGAAGAACACACATCCAATGCACTGGGTGTGTTTCATGAAAAGAACACACATCCAATGAAACTGGTGGATCCTTATGTGGTTTGTGAGAAGAACAGACATGCAATGACTCTAGATGTGGTTCATGAGAAGAACACACATGCAATGACACTGGTGTATCCTTATGTTGTCTGTGAGAAGAACACACATGCAATGGCCCTAGTTGTGGTTCATGAGAAGAACACACATGCAATGACTCTAGCTGTGGTTCATGAGAAGAACACAAATGCAATGACACTCGTGGATCCATGTGTGGTTTGTGAGAGGAACATACATGCAATGATACTGAGTGTGGATCATGAAAAGAACATACATCCAATGACACTGGTGGATCCTTATGTGGTTTGTGAGAAGAACACACATGCAATGACACTGGTGATATGTGGTTTGTGAAAAGAACACACATGCAATGAATCTAACTGTGGTTAATGACAAGAGAAGACATGCAATGACACTGGTGGATCCATGTGTGGTTTGTGATAAGAACACACAGGCAATGACACTGGCTGTGGTTCATGAAAAGAACATAGATGCAATGATACCAGTGGATCCATGTGTGGTTTGTGAGAAGAACACACATGCAATGACACTGGGTGTGGTTCATGAAAAGAATACACATCCAATGACACTGGTGGATCCTTATGTGGTTTGTGAGAAGAACAGACATGCAATGACTCTAGTGTGGTTCATGAGAAGAACACACATGCAATGACACTGGTAGATCCATGTGTGTTCTGTGAGAGGAACACACATGCAATGACACTGGGTGTGGTTCATGAAAAGAAAACACATGGAATGAACACTGGTGTATCCTTATGTGGTTTGTGAGAATAACGGACATGCAATGACTCTAGATGTGGTTCATGAGAAGAACACACATGCAATGACACTGGTGGATCCATGTGTGGTTTATGAGACGAATACACATGCAATGACATTGGGTGTGGTTCATGACAAGAACACACATGCAATGACACTAGTTGATCAATATGTGGTTTGTGAAAAGAATAGACATGCAATCACACTTGGTGGATCCATGTGTGGTTCATGAGAAGAACACACATGCAATGACACTGGTTGATCCATGTGTGGTTTCTGAGAAGAACACACATCCAATGTCACTGGGTGTGGTTCATGTAAAGAACACACATCCAATGACACTTGCGGATATTTATGTGGTTTGTGAAAAGAATAGACATGCAATGACTCTAGCTGTGGTTCATTAGAAGAACACACATGCAATGACACTGGTGTATCCTTATGTGGTTTGTGAGAAGAACACACATGCAGTGACTCTAGATGTGGTTCATGAGAAGAACACACATCCAATGACACTGGTGGATCCATGTGTGGTCTGTGAGAGGAACACACATGCAATGACACTGGGTGTGGTTCATGAGAAGAACACACATGCAATGACACTCATGTATCCTTATGTGGTTTGTGAGAATAACAGACATGCGATGACTCTAGATGTGGTTCATGATAAGAACACACATGCAATGACTCTGGTGGATCCATGTGTGGTTTATGAGACGAATACACATGCAATGACATTGGGTGTGGTTCATGACAAGAACACACATGCAATGACACTAGTTGATCAATATGTGGTTTGTGAAAAGAATAGACATGCAATCACACTTCGTGGATCCATGTGTGGTTCATGAGAAGAACACACATGCAATGACACTGGTGGATCCATGTGTGGTTTCTGAGAAGAACACACATCCAATGACACTGTGTGTGGTTCATGAAAAGAACACACATCCAATGACACTGGTGTATCCTTATGTGGTTTGTGAGAAGAACACACATGCAATGACACTGGTGTATCCTTATGTAGTTTGTGAGAAGAACACGCATGCAATGACTCTAGATGTGGTTCATGAGAAGAACACACATGCAATTACTCTAGCTGTGGTTCATGAGAAGAACACACATGCAATGACACTGGTGGATCCATGTGTGGTTTGTGAGAGGAACATACATGCAATGACACTGGGTGTGGTTCACGAAAAGAACACACATCCAATGACACTGGTGGATCCTTATGTGGTTTGTGAGAAGAACACACATACAATGACACTGGTGATATGTGGTTTGTGAAAAGAACACACATGCAATGACTCTAACTGTGGTTAATGAAAAGAGCAGACATGCAATGACACTGGTGGATCCATGTGTGGTTTGTGAGAAGAACACACATGCAATGACACTGGCTGTGGTTCATGAAAAGAACAGACATGCAAAGACACCGGTGGATCCATGTGTGGTTTGTGAGAAGAACACACATGCAATGGCACTGGGTGTGGTTCATGAAAAGAATACACATCCAATGACACTGGTGGATCCTTATGTGGTTTGTGAGAAGAACAGACATGCAATGACTCTGACTGTGGTTCATGAGAAGAACACACATGCAATGACACTGGTGGATCCATGTATGGTTTGTGAGAGGAACAGACATGCAGTGATACTATGTGTGGTTCATGAAAACAATACACATCCAACGACACTGGTGGATCCTTATGTGGTTTGTGAGAAGAACGCGCATGCAATGACACTAGTGATATGTGGTTTGTGAGAAGAACAAACATGCAATGACTCTGGGTGTGGTTCATGAGAAGAACACACATGGAATGACACTGGTGGATCCCTATGTGGTTTGTGAGAGGAACAAACATGCAATGACACTAGGTGTGGTTCATGAAAAGAACACACATCCAATGACACTTGTGGATCCTTATGTGGTTTGTGAGAAGAACACACATGCAATGACACTGGGTGGATCCATATGTGGTTTATGAGAAGAACACACATGCAATGACACTAGTGATATGTGGTTTGTTAAAAGAACACACATGTAATGACTCTAAGTGTGGTTAATGAAAAGAGCAGACATGCAATGACACTGGTGGATCCATGTGTGGTTTGTGAGAAGAACAAACATGCAATGACACTGGCTATGGTTCATGAAAAGAACACAGACATGCAATGACACTAGGTGTGGTTCATGAGAAGAGCACAAATCCAATGACACTGGTGGATCCTTATGTTGTTTGTGATAAGAATAGACATTTAATGACTCTATATGTGGTTCATGAGAAGAACATACCTGCAATGACACTGGTGGATCCATGTGTGGTCTGTGCGAGGAACACACATGGAATCAAACTGGGTGTGTTTAATGAAAACAACACACATGCAATGACACTGGTGGATCCATGTGTGGATTGTGAGAATAATAGACATGCAATGACTCTAGATGTGGTTCATGAGAATAACACACATGCAATGACACTAGTGGATCCATGTGTGGTTTATGAGAGGAACACACATGCAATGACACTGGGTCTAGTTCATGAAAAGAATACACATCCAATGACACTTGTGGATCCTTATGTGGTTTGTGGGAGTAAAAGACATGCAATGACTCTGGCTGTGGTTCATGAGAAGAACACACATGCAATGACTCTAGCTGTGGTTCATGAGAAGAACACAAATGCAATGACACTCGTGGATCCATGTGTGGTTTGTGAGAAGCACAGACATGCAATGACACTGGGTGTGTTTCATGAAAAGAACGCACATCCAATGACACTGGTGGATCCTTATGTGGTTTGTGAGAAGAACACACATGCAATGACACTGGTGATATGTGGTTTGTGAAAAGAACACACATGCAATGACTCTAACTGTGGTTAATGAAAAGAGCAGACATGCAATGACACTGGTGGATCCATGTGTGGTTTGTGAAAAGAACACACATGCAATGACACTGGCTGTGGTTCATGAAAAGAATAGACATGCAATGATACCGGTGGATCCGTGTGTGGTTTGTGAGAAGAACAGACATGCAATGACACTGGGTGTGGTTCATGAGAATAATACACATCTAATGACAATGGTGGATCCTTATGAGGTTTCTGAGAATAACAAACATGCAATGACTCTGGGTGTGGTTCATGAGAAGAACACACATGGAATGACACTGGTGGATCCTTATGTGGTTTGTGAGAAGAATAGACATGCAATGACTCTAGATGTGGTTCATGAGAAGAACACACATGCAATGACACTGGTGGATCCATGTGTGGTCTGTGAGAGGAACACACATGGAATGACACTGGGTGTAGTTAATGAAAACAACACACATGCAATGACACTGGTGGATCCATGTGTGGTTTGTGAGAATAACAGACATGCAATGAGTCTAGATGTGGTTCATGAGAAGAACACACATGCAATGAAGCTAGTGGATCCATGTGTGGTTTATGGGAGGAATAGACATGCAATGACATTGGGTGTGGTTCATGAAAATAATAGACATGCAATGACACTGGTGGATCCATATGTGGTTTGTGAAAATCACAAACATGCAATCACACTAGGTGGATCCATGTGTGGTTCATGAGAAGAACACACATGCAATGACACTGGTGGATCCATGTGTGGTTTGTGAGAAGAACACACAATGAATGACACTGGGTCTAGTTCATGAAAAGAATACACATCCAATGACACTTGTGGATCCTTATGTCGTTTGTGACAAGAAAAGACATGCAATGACTCTGGCTGTGGTTCATGATAAGAACACACATGCAATGACTCTAGCTGTGTTTCATGAGAAGTACACACATGCAATGACACTGGTGGATCCATGTGTGGTTTGTGAGAAGAACAGGCATGCAATGACACTAGGTGTGGTTCATGAAAAGAACACACATGCAATGACACTGGTGGATCCTTATGTGGTTTATGAGAAGAACACACATGCAATGACACTAGTGATATGTGGTTTGTGAAAAGAACACACATGCAATGACTCTAACTATGGTTAATGAAAAGAGCAGGCATGCAATGACACTGGTGGATCCATGTGTGGTTTGTGAGAAGAACACACATGCAATGACACTAGGTGTGGTTCATGAAAGGAATACACATCCAATGACAATGGTGGATCCTTGTGAGGTTTGTGAGAAGAACAAACATGCAATGACTCTGGGTGTGGTTCATGAGAAGAACACACATGGAATGACACTGGTGGACCCTTATGTGGTTTGTGAGAGGAACAAACATGCAATGACACTGGGTGTGGTTCATGAAAAGAACACACATCCAATGACACTTGTGGATCCTTATGTGGTTTGTGAGAAGAACACACATGCAATCACACTGGGTGGATCCATATGTGGTTTATGAGAAGAACACACATGCAATGACACTAGTGATATGTGGTTTGTGAAAAGAACACACATGCAATGACTCTAACTGTGGTTAATGAAAAGAGCAGACATGCAATGACACTGGTGGATCCATGGGTGGTTTGTGAGAAGAACACACATGCAATGACACTGGCTGTGGTTCATGAAAAGAATAGACATGCAATGATACTGGTGGATCCATGTGTGGTTTGTGAGAAGAACACACATGCATTGACACTGGCCGTGGTTCATGAAAATAACACACATGCAATGACACCGGTGTATCCTTATGTGGTTTGTGAGAATAACAGACATGAAATGACACTGGGTGTGGTTCATGAGAAGAACACACATCAAATGACACTGGTGGATCCTTATGTGGTTTGTGAGAAGAATAGACATGCAATTACTCTAGATGTGGTTCATGAGAAGAACGCACATGGAATGACACTAGTGGATCCATGTGTGGTCTGTGAGAGGAACACACATGGAATGACACTGGGTGTGGTTAATGAAAACAACACACATGCAATAACACTAGTGGATCCATGTGTGATTTGTGAGAATAACAGACATGCAATGACTCTAGATGTGGTTCATGAGAAGAACACACATGCAATGACACTAGTGGATCCATGTATGGTTTATGATAGGAACAAACATTAGATGACACTAGGTGTGGTTCATGAAAAGAACAGACATGCAATGACACCGGTGGATCTATATGTTGTTTGTGAAAAGCACAGACATGCAATCACACTGGGTGGATCCATGTGTGGTTCATGAGAAGAACACACATGCAATGACACTGGTGGATCCATGTGTGGTTTGCGAGCAGAACACACATGCAATGACACTGGGTGTCGTTCATGAAAAGAATACACATCCAATGACAGTGGTGGATCCTTATGTGGTTTGTGAGAAGAACACACATGCAATGACACTGGCTGTGGTTCATGAAAAGAATAGACATGCAATGATACCGGTGGATCCGTGTGTGGTTTGTGAGAAGAACAGACATGCAATGACACTGGGTGTGGTTCATGAAAATAATACACATCTAATGACAATGGTGGATCCTTATGAGGTTTCTGAGAATAACAAACATGCAATGACTCTGGGTGTGGTTCATGAGAAGAACACACATGGAATGACACTGGTGGATCCTTATGTGGTTTGTGAGAAGAATAGACATGCAATGACTCTAGATGTGGTTCATGAGAAGAACACACATGCAATGACACTGGTGGATCCATGTGTGGTCTGTGAGAGGAACACACATGGAATGACACTGGGTGTAGTTAATGAAAACAACACACATGCAATGACACTGGTGGATCCATGTGTGGTTTGTGAGAATAACAGACATGCAATGACTCTAGATGTGGTTCATGAGAAGAACACACATGCAATGAAGCTAGTGGATCCATGTGTGGTTTATGGGAGGAATAGACATGCAATGACATTGGGTGTGGTTCATGAAAATAACAGACATGCAATGACACTGGTGGATCCATATGTGGTTTGTGAAAATCACAAACATGCAATCACACTAGGTGGATCCATGTGTGGTTCATGAGAAGAACACACATGCAATGACACTGGTGGATCCATGTGTGGTTTGTGAGAAGAACACACAATGAATGACACTGGGTCTAGTTCATGAAAAGAATACACATCCAATGACACTTGTGGATCCTTATGTCGTTTGTGACAAGAAAACACATGCAATGACTCTGGCTGTGGTTCATGATAAGAACACACATGCAATGACTCTAGCTGTGTTTCATGAGAAGTACACACATGCAATGACACTGGTGGATCCATGTGTGGTTTTGTGAGAAGAACAGACATGCAATGACACTAGGTGTGGTTCATGAAAAGAACACACATGCAATGACACTGGTGGATCCTTATGTGGTTTATGAGAAGAACACACATGCAATGACACTGGTGATATGTGGTTTGTGAAAAGAACACACATGCAATGACTCTAACTATGGTTAATGAAAAGAGCAGGCATGCAATGACACTGGTGGATCCATGTGTGGTTTGTGAGAAGAACACACATGCAATGACAGTGGCGGTGGTTCATGAAAAGAATAGACATGCAATGATACCGGTGGATCAATGTGTGGTTTGTGAGAAGAACACACATGCAATGACACTAGGTGTGGTTCATGAAAGGAATACACATCCAATGACAATGGTGGATCCTTGTGAGGTTTGTGAGAAGAACAAACATGTAATGACTCTGGGTGTGGTTCATGAGAAGAACACACATGGAATGACACTGGTGGATCCTTATGTGGTTTGTGAGAGGAACAAACATGCAATGACACTGGGTGTGGTTCATGAAAAGAACACACATCCAATGACACTTGTGGATCCTTATGTGGTTTGTGAGAAGAACACACATGCAATCACACTGGGTGGATCCATATGTGGTTTATGAGAAGAACACACATGCAATGACACTAGTGATATGTGGTTTGTGAAAAGAACACACATGCAATGACTCTAACTGTGGTTAATGAAAAGAGCAGACATGCAATGACACTGGTGGATCCATGGGTGGTTTGTGAGAAGAACACACATGCAATGACACTGGCTGTGGTTCATGAAAAGAATAGACATGCAATGATACTGGTGGATCCATGTGTGGTTTGTGAGAAGAACACACATGCATTGACACTGGCCGTGGTTCATGAAAATAACACACATGCAATGACACCGGTGTATCCTTATGTGGTTTGTGAGAATAACAGACATGCAATGACACTGGGTGTGGTTCATGAGAAGAACACACATCAAATGACACTGGTGGATCCTTATGTGGTTTGTGAGAAGAATAGACATGCAATGACTCTAGATGTGGTTCATGAGAAGAACGCACATGGAATGACACTAGTGGATCCATGTGTGGTCTCTGAGAGAAGAACACATGGAATGACACTGGGTGTGGTTAATGAAAACAACACACATGCAATAACACTAGTGGATCCATGTGTGATTTGTGAGAATAACAGACATGCAATGACTCTAGATGTGGTTCATGAGAAGAACACACATGCAATGACACTAGTGGATCCATGTATGGTTTATGATAGGAACAAACATTAGATGACACTAGGTGTGGTTCATGAAAAGAACAGACATGCAATGACACCGGTGGATCTATATGTTGTTTGTGAAAAGCACAGACATGCAATCACACTGGGTGGATCCATGTGGTTCATGAGAAGAACACACATGCAATGACACTGGTGGATCCATGTGTGGTTTGCGAGCAGAACACACATGCAATGACACTGGGTGTCGTTCATGAAAAGAATACACATCCAATGACAGTGGTGGATCCTTATGTGGTTTGTGAGAAGAACACACATGCAATGACACTGGCTGTGGTTCATGAAAAGAATAGACATGCAATGATACCGGTGGATCCGTGTGTGGTTTGTGAGAAGAACAGACATGCAATGACCGGTGTGGTTCATGAAAATAATACACATCTAATGACAATGGTGGATCCTTATGAGGTTTTAGAGAATAACAAACATGCAATGACTCTGGGTGTGGTTCATGAGAAGAACACACATGGAATGACACTGGTGGATCCTTATGTGGTTTGTGAGAAGAATAGACATGCAATGACTCTAGATGTGGTTCATGAGAAGAACACACATGCAATGACACTGGTGGATCCATGTGTGGTCTGTGAGAGGAACACACATGGAATGACACTGGGTGTAGTTAATGAAAACAACACACATGCAATGACACTGGTGGATCCATGTGTGGTTTGTGAGAATAACAGACATGCAATGACTCTAGATGTGGTTCATGAGAAGAACACACATGCAATGAAGCTAGTGGATCCATGTGTGGTTTATGGGAGGAATAGACATGCAATGACATTGGGTGTGGTTCATGAAAATAACAGACATGCAATGACACTGGTGGATCCATATGTGGTTTGTGAAAATCACAAACATGCAATCACACTAGGTGGATCCATGTGTGGTTCATGAGAAGAACACACATGCAATGACACTGGTGGATCCATGTGTGGTTTGTGAGAAGAACACACAATGAATGACACTGGGTCTAGTTCATGAAAAGAATACACATCCAATGACACTTGTGGATCCTTATGTCGTTTGTGACAAGAAAAGACATGCAATGACTCTGGCTGTGGTTCATGATAAGAACACACATGCAATGACTCTAGCTGTGTTTCATGAGAAGTACACACATGCAATGACACTGGTGGATCCATGTGTGGTTTGTGAGAAGAACAGGCATGCAATGACACTAGGTGTGGTTCATGAAAAGAACACACATGCAATGACACTGGTGGATCCTTATGTGGTTTATGAGAAGAACACACATGCAATGACACTGGTGATATGTGGTTTGTGAAAAGAACACACATGCAATGACTCTAACTATGGTTAATGAAAAGAGCAGGCATGCAATGACACTGGTGGATCCATGTGTGGTTTGTGAGAAGAACACACATGCAATGACAGTGGCGGTGGTTCATGAAAAGAATAGACATGCAATGATACCGGTGGATCAATGTGTGGTTTGTGAGAAGAACACACATGCAATGACACTAGGTGTGGTTCATGAAAGGAATACACATCCAATGACAATGGTGGATCCTTGTGAGGTTTGTGAGAAGAACAAACATGCAATGACTCTGGGTGTGGTTCATGAGAAGAACACACATGGAATGACACTGGTGGATCCTTATGTGGTTTGTGAGAGGAACAAACATGCAATGACACTGGGTGTGGTTCATGAAAAGAACACACATCCAATGACACTTGTGGATCCTTATGTGGTTTGTGAGAAGAACACACATGCAATCACACTGGGTGGATCCATATGTGGTTTATGAGAAGAACACACATGCAATGACACTAGTGATATGTGGTTTGTGAAAAGAACACACATGCAATGACTCTAATCTGTGGTTAATGAAAAGAGCGTACATGCAATGACACTGGTGGATCCATGGGTGGTTTGTGAGAAGAACACACATGCAATGACACTGGCTGTGGTTCATGAAAAGAATAGACATGCAATGATACTGGTGGATCCATGTGTGGTTTGTGAGAAGAACACACATGCATTGACACTGGCCGTGGTTCATGAAAATAACACACATGCAATGACACCGGTGTATCCTTATGTGGTTTGTGAGAATAACAGACATGCAATGACACTGGGTGTGGTTCATGAGAAGAACACACATCAAATGACACTGGTGGATCCTTATGTGGTTTGTGAGAAGAATAGACATGCAATGACTCTAGATGTGGTTCATGAGAAGAACGCACATGGAATGACACTAGTGGATCCATGTGTGGTCTGTGAGAGGAACACACATGGAATGACACTGGGTGTGGTTAATGAAAACAACACACATGCAATAACACTGGTGGATCCATGTGTGATTTGTGAGAATAACAGACATGCAATGACTCTAGATGTGGTTCATGAGAAGAACACACATGCAATGACACTAGTGGATCCATGTATGGTTTATGATAGGAACAAACATTAGATGACACTAGGTGTGGTTCATGAAAAGAACAGACATGCAATGACACCGGTGGATCTATATGTTGTTTGTGAAAAGCACAGACATGCAATCACACTGGGTGGATCCATGTGTGGTTCATGAGAAGAACACACATGCAATGACACTGGTGGATCCATGTGTGGTTTGCGAGCAGAACACACATGCAATGACACTGGGTGTGGTTCATGAAAAGAATACACATCCAATGACAGTGGTGGATCCTTATGTGGTTTGTGAGAAGAAAAGACATGCAATGACTCTGGCTGTGGTTCATGAGAAGAACACACATGCAATGACTCTAGCTGTGGTTCATGAGAAGAACACACATGCAATGACACTGGTGGATCCATGTGTGGTTTGTGAGAAGAACAGACATGCAATGACACTGGGTGTGGTTCATGAAAAGAACACACATCCAATGACACTGGTGGATCCTTATGTGGTTTGTGAGAAGAACACACATGCAATGACACTGGTGATATGTGGTTTGTGAAAAGAACACACATGCAATGACTCTAACTGTGGTTAATGAAATGAGCAGACATGTAATGACACTGGTGGATCCATGTGTGGTTTGTGAGAAGAACACACATGCAATGACACTGGCTGTGGTTCATGAAACGAATAGACATGCAATGATACCGGTGGATCCATGTGTGGTTTGTGAGAAGAACACACATGCAATGGCACTGGGTGTGGTTCATGAAAAGAATACACATCCAATGACAATGGTAGATCCTTATGTGGTTTGTCAGAAGAACAAACATGCAATGACTCTGGGTGTGGTTCATGAGAAGAACACACATGAAATGACACTGGTGGATCCTTATGTGGTTTGTGAGAGTAACAAACATGTAATGACACTAGGTGTGGTTCATGAAAAGAACACACATCCAATGACACTTGTGGATCCTTATGTTGTTTTTGAGAAGAACACACATGCAATCAAACTGGGTGGATCCATATGTTGTTTATGAGAAGAACACACATGCAATGACACTAGTGATATGTGGTTTGTTAAAAGAACACACATGTAATGACTCTAACTATGGTTAATGAAAAGATCAGACATGCAATGACACTGGTGGATCCATGTGTGGTTTGTGAGAAGAACAAACATGCAATGACATTGGCTGTGGTTCATGAAAAGAACATAGACATGTAATGACACTGGGTGTGGTTCATGAGAAGAACACACATCCAATGACACTGGTGGATCCTTATGTGGTTTGTGAGAAGAATAGACATGCAATGACTCTATATGTGGTTCATGAGAAGAACATACCTGCAATGACACTGGTGGATCCATGTGTGGTCTGTGCGAGGAACACACATGGAATGAAACTGGGTGTGGTTAATGAAAACAACACACATGCAATGACACTGGTGGATCCATGTGTGGATTGTGAGAATAACAGACATGCAATGACTCTAGATGTGGTTCATGAGAATAACACACATGCAATGACACTAGTGGATCCATGTGTGGTTTATGAGAGGAACAGACATGCAAAGACACTGGGTGTGGTTCATGAAAATAGCACACATCCAATGACACTAGTGGATCCTTATGTGGTTTGTGAGAAGAACACACATGCAATCACACTGGGTGGATCCATATGTGGTTTATGAGAAGAACACACATTTAATGACACTAGTGATATGTGGTTTGTGAGAAGAACGGACATGCAATGACTCTAACTGTGGTTAATGAAAAGAGCAGACGTGTAATGACACTGGTGGATCCATGTGTGGTTTATGAGAAGAACACACATGCAATGACACTGGCTGTGGTTCATGAAAAGAACAGACATGCAATGATACTGGTGGATCCATGTGTGGTTTGTGATAAGAACACACATGCAATGACACTGGGTGTGGTTCATGAAAAGAATACACATCCAATGACATTGGTGGATCCTTATGTGGTTTGTGAGAAGAACATACATGCAATGACTCTGGGTGTGGTTCGTGAGAAGAACACACATGCAATGACACTAGTGGATCCATGTGTGGTCTGTGAGAAGAACACACATGCAATGACACTAGGTGTGGTTCATGAAAAGTAAACACATGCAATGACACTGGTGGGTCCATGTGTGGTTTGTGAGAAGAACAGACATGCAATGACTCTGGGTGATCCATATGTGGTTTATGAGAAGAACACACATGCAATAAACTCTAGTGGATCTATCTTGGCATAATTTGATGTATGGCACGATGTATTTCATTGTATAAGACACTCACTTTCTATTTTTATACTAGTCAGTTTTGCCCTTGGTTTTTTGATACTACTCAGTTTTTCCCTTGGTTCCCCCTCTCTCTTTCGTAGAAGCCCAAACCTGTGCTCACTCGGTCTTCTATGCCATGATTGGTTGTCACAGTTGTCACGCGGATCGTGCGCACCAACCGTTGATCCTGTGTGCTCCAACGATGATCATTGCACACGTCGTGCCCTTCATAGTACAGCATGAGACAACACGGACATCTCCCTCTACAAGAAGGAACACGATGCCATCCGTGGAAAAAGTCGTCAAGTGGTCATGTCACGTTTAATCTAGTCTGCAAAGGCTACTACTGCTACTACAACACATGCACAGGGCAACGGGGTCATCGAGTGCACGGTTGTCGATGGGACGCTGCAATTTATTGCCACTTGATTTTAATAAGACATATCCCATTTTTATGCAGCGCTCTCAATCTCACTTCCAACTGGGCCCTACCGCAAGTAACTTCCATGATTCAAGGGCCCCCCTCGAGTAGATCTAACGTTGCTAGAAATTGGTTCCGCGCCACTTGAATGCAGTGGAATCGAGGTCTGCCATGATCGTGTTTTCAATGCAGCTTTAAAGTGGAGATCGTGGCTGTTTCAAAAAAAGGGAACTGTTGGGGGGATACCCCCGGGTAGGGTCACGCCGGGGTATAAAGGCCGAGTTAGCCGAGGTATAGCAAGGTCAAAGCAAAAGTTGGCCGGGTCACTGATGGCTCAGTGTCGGCGCCAGAAAAATGCTGGTGCGATGTTGATGTAGAGCTTGTTGGGAACCCCAAGAGGAAGGTATGATGAGCAACAAAGAAGTTTCCTCGCTTATGAAACCAAGGTTTAATCGAACCAGTAGGAGCAAGGAAACACCCCAAAGGTGTTGCTAGCTAAGCCTTGGCAGGGCGAACTACCGGTGCTAGTAGCAACGTGGAGACCTGCACAACACAACCACAGAACTTTATCCCCAACTTGCGATGAGGTTGTCAATCTCACTGTGTTTTGCGGAAAACAAAGGATTAAACATATCGAATGGAAAGAAGTAAAAGTTTGCAGAAAGTAAACACAAAGCAGTAACAGATTGTAGATTGTATGTAAAGAAAAGGACCGGGATCCATAGTTCACTAGAGGTGGCTCTCCTTAAGATAGATAACATGTTGGGTGAACAAATTACAGCGGGGCAATTGACAAACATCGAGAAAGCAATACATGCATATACTAATCATCTTGACACCTTTGGAACTTGATTGGGCATTACAACATTATACATAGACCGCCATCCAACTGCATCTATGACTAATAATCCACCTTCAGGTTATCATCCGAACCCCCTCCAGTATTAAGTTGCAAGCAACAGATTATTGCTTTACGAATTGCGTGTAATGTAAACAATACGATTGTTCTATGAACAAAGGATTGTTGTTTTCTCCCTAGTAGCAACACCACATCTAGTACCTTAGAGATTTCTGTCACTTCCCTAGATTACCAGAGGCATGAACCCACTATCGAGCATAAATACTAACTCTTGGAGTTGCTAGCATCTACTTGGCCAAGATAGCTACTAACAAAGGAAAGCATGCAAGATCACAAATAACAAAGACATGATAGAATCAATAATCAATCTGAAATAGCATTTCAATATCCATCGGATCCCCGCAAACACAACATGCATAATTACAAATAGATGATCTTGATCATGAACAGAGCTCACAAGATCTAAACATGAAAGCACAAAGGAGGAGAACCAGCCATCTAGCTACTACATAGATCTGTAGTCCAAGGATGAACTACTCACGCATCACACCGGAGGCTTGCATGGTGATGAAGAAGGCCTCTAGGGTGAATTCCCCTCTCCGGCAGGGTGCCGGGAAGAGCTTCAGATCCCTCACGATCTAGGGATGGAGATGGCGGCGGCTACAGACTCTTTCATGGATTTTTGATCGGGCACTTAGGGTTTTTGTCCCGAGGGCATCTTATAGGCGGAAGGAGAGGCCGAGGGGGTGCTGGGGTCGGCCAGACCACCCCCTGGCGCAGGCCAGGCCTGGCCGTGTGGCCAGGTGGTGTGGCCGGCCCCCAGCCCTTCTCCGTCTCGTATTCTGGCATCTGATGACTTCCGGAAAAATAGGCACTTTGGCTTTTGTCCCGTCCAATTTCGAGAATATTCATTTTCTGACTTTCCAGGAACCAAAAACAGCAAAAAACAGGAAGATGTCACTGTGGCTCTTGTTAATAGGTTAGTCCAAGAAATCATATGAAAAGTACTCCAAAGTGTGGACAAAACACAAGAAAGTGGATAAAACCAAGCATGGAACATCAAAAATTATAGATACATTTGCAATGTATCAACATCCCCAAGCTTAACTCCTGCTCGTCCTCGAGTAGGTAAGTGATAAAAAGAAAGAATAATTTTTGAGGTGACATGCACCATCAAAGACTTGATCAAAGTATTTGTAAAACATTCAAAGCTGGGATCATAGTACTTCAATCATAACATGAAAGACAAAGTTCTAGCAATAAGACAAAGAAACTATGATGCAACATGAAAAGGCACAAACAAAAGATTCATGAATAACAATGCTTTGCAAGACGTTTGTTTGTTTCACATAAAGAAAACATAGCATAATAGTATTCAGCTTGTCCCTCAATAGAGTAGCAAATATAAATGCATAGGACACCTTCAAAGTTCATAAGAGTGACTAGATACAAATAGTTTAAAACAAGCAATATCAAGTTATGCATCAATCAACTAGTCTTGGGACAATGCACATAGAACTAAGAATGGCCACTATGCTCTCAAAGTAGGTGCATAAAGATAGAAGGCGGAGACTCAATATAATGGTGGAAGAAAGGCCTTTTTATAAAAGGAAATAGGGATTCAAGTCGCATAAAGAGCTTCCAAAAATTATGGTACTTGTAGCTTTCAGCTCTCATTGCCCCTATCATAAGCATCTTGAAGTGATTAAGGTTAAAGTGAACAAACTATGGTGTACATGCTTGACGAAGTATAAGTTAGAAATCTCATATCCCTTGTATACGAGGGACGCTCCTCATGCTACTCAAGTTTAGTCACCGGTAAGTTCTTGTCATTGTAAGTACATGTGTATCATAGAGAACCGCCAACGGGGTACCCCTTGCCCAATGATACAGAAGAATCCCCATATCAAAATGACAAGGCAAGCAGACAACAAGCATCTCAGCAATTTTCTTATTTACCATGGTAATATGGTGCTTTTTTCTCTCTTTCCTCTTTTCATAATCTCATTTTTTTTCTTTTCTCTTTTTTCTCAATATAGGACTCTTTTTTTATAAGAACAATGCTTCATAGACAGCTCATTATGGTTACGCTGGAGGTTTCGACCATGTCAGCATGGATTAGACCAGCGGCCCAGGCGTTTCTCTAACACATATACATAACTCCATGGACTTACAAGCTCCCCTTTCATTTCACATCGACGACATCCATATACAAAAGAGCATGATATCAACTAGGTACAAGTACCAAGTGCAATGTTGAAAGCGTTCCCCATGAAAGCATGGTTCTGCTAATTCCCAACAAATAAGTGCAAGCATATACAACATAGACGACACAATGGTTCAAGTTTATTAAGGGCAAGAAAAGTAAAGTGTGCCATCAAGTCCGTGAGAGCTTTAATCACTAGTTTTCTCATAACAAGTTTAATTTGGAAGGTAAACAAAAGCATGAATATACTTGGAATAGCATAAGCTAGTAGGTAGGTATGATGGACACTTTGGAATAACTTGGTTTAGGGAGTTGGATGCATGAGTGGAACTCATACTTGGTTGTGGAAGCTAGCAAAAGACTGGGAGCAACAAACTAAGAGAGCAATAATGGCCATAATCATGCAGAGCGACAAAACATCATTGATCAAAGCATAAAGTGATACTACAAGTTGAAAACTAAAGGATCATAAAGGCTATGGTGACTTTGGACAGTCATAACATGGTGTGAGCATGCTCCAAGTCAACCCAAATAAAGCATCAAAGGAGAATACCACTATACTATGCTTTAATATGCTAAAACAACGCATGATTCATCCAAGGTACATTAAGAAATCTCAATTGTTTATAACAAGTAATGCTACAGCAAAGAATACTAAGCATAAATCCAAAACAATATCAAGCATGACATGCCAAAGCATAGGCCACAGTTAAAAACGAGCTCTTTTTACCACATAAGCATGAACTTTCCTACTCTTTTCCAAACCAAACCAAACTATTTGCAAACCAATGTATGAAAGAGGGGGTCCAACCAATTTATTCAGCAAACTAAGAAAACCAAGCAAACAAAAACCAAAACGAAAAAGAAGACGCTCCAAGAACAACACAATTGTGCATGAAACAATAAAAATGAAGCGTTTGGAAGAAACCTGAGATTTTTATTGATGAAGAAGGGGATGCCTTGGGCATCCCCAAGCTTTGACGCTTGTACTTCTTGGATATTTCTTGGGGTGACACGCATGGCATCCCCAAGCTTGAGCTTTAGTCCATCCTTCATCTCATTACTCATTCCTTCCAAACACCTGAAATTTTTCGTTCATACAAAACTTCACACAATCTTTATTAGCAACATTAGTGCACTCAAGATAATAAGTCTTAAGGTTCAGTTCTAACACCAAATAAACTTCCATTAGAACACTAGCTACTGTAGCACTTCCCTCAAAAAGCTCAATTCCCCAAAAGAACTCAAAAGGGAACCAACAAGAAGCAAATGCAGAAAATGGCAGAAATATGTCAAAACAGACCAGCAGGTAAAGACGAATTTTTTCGAAGACCTTCTGTTGCTAAAATCAAAAAGTGTTGAACTAACAAAAGTTATATAACAACCTGGGTCAGAAGCAGATAAATTCGCACCTCGAAAAGACATTCTGATATTTTACACGAATTTTTACGGTGAAGCACAGAAATCTGTTTTGGGACAGCAACTTTCCCAATCATTACTTCACTATCATTAGAGGTTACTCTTGGCACAAAAAGCAAATAAAAAGGATAAGGAGAGGTTATTACAGAGGTAATAACTTCCAAGACTCATCTAAAACTTTTGGGTTATCTCCCAATAAGTACTTTTCTTTAACGCCTTTAAGTTAGGCATAAGAAGCAAGAAAGAATCAAGCGTTCTCAAATGAAGAAGCATTAAGACCAAATTTCGTTTTCATAGGAGAAGCAAAAGAAATCTTCCCTCTCTTATTAGGGAAGTGTTCTATACCTTTCTTGAGTGGGAGTTGATATTTAATGGTGCCTTCTTTCATATCAATAATGGCACCACCAGTTCTAAGAAAAGGTCTACCCAAAGTAATAGGACAAGAAGCATTGCATTCAACATCCAAAACATAGAAATCAACGGGGACATAGGCATTGTTAACCATAATAAGAACATCATTAAGACTCCCCATGAGTTTCTTTTTAGCATTATCATCAAGTGGGACATTCAAATAACAATCTTCAAGAGGAGGCAAATCAAGCATATCATAAATCCTTCTAGGCATAATAGAAACACTAATATCAAGATCACATAAAGCTTTGAAATCAAAGTCATTCACTTTCATATTAATGATGGGCTCCCAACCATCTTCTTGTTTTATAGGAATAGAAGCTTTATGTTTCATCTTTTCTTCTTTAATCTTTATGAGAGCATCAGTAATGTGTTTTGTAAAGGCCATGTTCATAGCACTAGCATTAGGACTTTTAGCAAGAATTTGTAGGAACTTAATAACTTCAGAGATATTACAACCATCAAGATCAAAATCGAAATTATCATCTAAAGTAGTAGAACTATTGCTAGCCTCAACACTAGTGGTGGTAATAGTAGAAACACTAATGTTTCTAGCAATTTCATCTTCTCTTTCTCACTTAGCATGTAATTCAGCTAATAGTCTAACATTTTCATCAATTCTTACTTGTATAGAATTAGTAGCTGCAAAGGGATTATCATTAGTTTCAGGTTTAGCAGCCATTTTATTCAAAGAAGATTGAGCTTCAGCCAAAGATGCTATATTTCTTTCAGCATTAGAGAGTTTTTCCTCAATAGTTTTATTGAAAGCAGTTTGTTTACTAATAAACTCTTTAAGCATAACTTCAAGTTCAGAGGGAGCACTCCTATTATTGTTGCAAGAATTTCCATAAGCATTACCATTGTTGGGAGGATATGGCTTATAATTGTTGTTACCAAAATTACTCCTATAAGCATTATTGCCAAAGTTGTTATTTCTTATGAAGTTCACATCAACTTGCTCTTTTTGAGCAACCAAAGAGGCTAAAGGAACATTATTTGGATCAATATGGGCTTTCCCATTAACAAGCATAGACATAATAATATCAATCTTATCACTCAAGGAGGAAGTTTCCTCAACAGAATTTACCTTCCTACCTTGTGGATCTCTCTTAGTATGCCATTCAGAATAATTAACCATCATATTGTCCAGAAGTTTTGTTGTCGCACCCAAAGTGATGGTCATAAAGGTACCTCTAGCAGCAAAATCCAATAGGTTCCTTGAAGAATAGTTCAATCCTGCATAAAAAGTTTGGATGATCATCCAAGCAGTCAGTCCATGAGTGGGACAATTCTTTACCAAAGATTTCATTCTTTCCCAAGCTTGAGAAACATGTTCATTATCAGATTGTTTAAACTTCATTATTTCACTTCTCATAGATATAATCTTAGTAGGAGGATAGTATTTTCCAATAAAAGCATCTTTGCACTTAGTCCAAGAATCAATACTATTCCTAGTTAAGGAATTCAACCATTCTTTAGCTTTTCCTCTCAAAGAGAAAGGAAATAAGTTCAGCTTAATAATATCACCATCTACATCCCTATGCTTTTGCATCTCACAAAGTTCAACAAAGTTATTTACATGGGCAGTAGCATCTTCATTACCAATACCAGAAAATTGTTCTCTCATAACAAGATTGAGCAAAGCAGGTTTTATCTCAAAGAAAGTATCTTCAGGCACAAGTGGAGCAATAGGAGTGCTCATAAAATCATTGTTGTTGGTACTAGTGAAGTCACACAACTTAGTGTTTTCAAGAGTAGTCATTTTTTTGGGTTTTCAAATAAGAAAGCAAACTAGTAAAACTATTTTTTTTGTGTTTTTGATAAAGAAACAAGCAAACAAAGCAAAAATAAACTAAGCAAAACAAAAATAACAAAGTAAAGAGATTGGTTATGAGGGACTCCCCTTGTGAAGATGTCCTTGACTCCCTGGCAATGATGCCAAAAAATGCTTGATGGCTCAGTGTCGGTGCTAGAAAAATGCTGGTGCGATGTTGATGTAGAGCTCATTGGGAACCCCAAGAGGAAGGTATGATGAGCACAGCAACAAGTTTCCCTTAGTTATGAAACCAAGGTTTAATCGAACCAGTAGGAGCAAGGAAACACCCCAAAGGTGTTGCTAGCTAAGCCTTGGCAGGGCACACTACCGGTGCTAGTAGCAACGTGGAGACCTGCACAACACAACCACAGAACTTTGTCCACAACTTGCAATGAGGTTGTCAATCTCACTGTGTTTTGTGGAAAACAAACGATTAAACGTATCGAATGGAAATAAGTAAAAGTTTGCAGAAAGTAAACACAAAGCAGTAACAAATTGTAGATTGTATGTAAAGAAAAGGACCGGGATCCATAGTTCACTAGAGGTGGCTCTCCTTAAGATAGATAACATGCTGGGTGAACAAATTACAGCAGAGCAATTGACAAACATCGAGAAAGCAATACATGCATATACTAATCATCTTGACTCCTTTGGAACCTGATTGTGCATTACAACATTATACATAGACCGCCATCCAACTGCATCTATGACTAATAATCCACCTTCAGTTTATCATCCGAACCCCCTCCAGTATTAAGTTGCAAGCAACAGATTATTGCTTTACGAATTGCGTGTAATGTAAACAATACGATTGTTCTATGAACAAAGGATTGTTGTTTTCTCCCTAGTAGCAACATCACATCTAGTACCTTAGAGATTTCTATCACTTCCCTAGATTACCAGAGGCATGAACCCACTATCGAGCATAAATACTAACTCTTGGAGTTGCTAGCATCTACTTGGCCAAGATAGCTACTAACAACAGAAAGCATGCAAGATCACAAATAACAAAGACATGATAGAATAAATATCCATCGGATCCCCACAAACACAACATGCAGAATTACAAATAGATGATCTTGATCATGAACGGAGCTCACAAGATCTAAACATGAAAGCACAAAGGAGGAGAAACCAGCCATCTAGCTACTACATGGATCCGTAGTCCAAGGATAAACTACTCACGCATCACACTGGAGGCTTCCATGGTGATGAAGAAGGCCTCCAGGGTGAATTCCCCTCTTCGGCAGGGTGCCGGGAAGAGCTTCAGATCCCTCCTGATCTAGGGATGGAGATGACGGTGGATACAGACTCTTTCGTGGATTTTTGATCGGGCACTTAGGTTTTTCGTCCTGAGGGCATCTTATAGGCGGAAGGAGAGGCCGAGGGGCTGCTAGGGTCGGCCAGACCACCCCCTGGCGTGGGCCAGGCCTGGCCGCGTGGCCAGGTGGTGTGGCCGGCCCCCATCCCTTCTCCGTCTCGTATTCTAGCATCTGGTGACTTCCGGAAAAATAGGCACTTTGGCTTTTGTCACGTCGAATTTCGAGAATATTCATTTTCTGACTTTCCTGGAACCAAAAACAGCAGAAAACAGGCAGCTGGCACTGTGGCTCTTGTTAATAGGTTAGTCCAAGAAATCATATGAAAAGTACTCCAAAGTGTGGACAAAACACAAGAAAGTGGATAAAACCAAGCATGGAACATCAAAAATTATAGATACATTTGCAATGTATCAGTCACCTCAAGGCATGCCGACATATGGAGTAACCCGGACCGGAGGATGTCCACCTAACTGTGTCCTGGCCGACGTATGTCGTATGCCGACAGACTTTTTGTAACCTGTATGCAGGTACCCATGGGGCCGGGTTATACCAGGCTTGCAAGAGAAGGAAGGTATCTCGCTGGTCAAAAGGTGATCTCTATGCGCTGGAGCATGAGCGAAGCAAACAGAGGGAGGGACCAGCAGGGCGTGGCCGACAAAGGTGACGTAGCCTATGTCGGCTAACGCTGGCGCCGCAGAGGGTTATGTAGCCTCTGCATGGCTTACGAAGGGAAAAGGAGACCCGGTCGGTTTGCTATTTTGGGAGATGCATATTCCCAGGAATATGCCTCCATGTATGCCCTAACTGGTGACCTAGCCTCCCCTTTATAAGGGGCGCTAGGGCCTCTGTAGTTGGGGCTAGCGGGTGAGTAGTTTGTTCATTGAGTAGAGGTAGTGGTGAGAGTAAGAGAGATCCGTCTTCCTCCTCTCCCCAATACAACTCAAGGAGCATCTATAAACTTGGTGAACTTAGAGAATACAAAACATCTTCGTGTGGAATCACCACACTATCCCTCTGTGGATTCCTCTAGTGCATATTGGCCCCACCTTTAGCCTATCCATGGCATCTGTCGTGATACCACCACGACAGTTGGCGCCCACCGTGGGGCTAGCGGCGCTACCAGGAGTGAAGATCCGGATGGGAAGCATCATCGGCAACGGCGAGCACATCGTCTCTGGGCTCGTTCAGCGCTTTCGAGCGCTGGACTATGTCAGCGAAAATGCTGGTAGCTTCGGAAAATGACCTCCACCATGCAATGGCCTCTTCGTCAAGCTTGGCGCCCACAGGATCAACGTCGTCATCGATGTGTCTTGTGTTCACCCGCGGCACGTCATCGAGGGAGGCGAGCCACCCCTTAGCGCGGCTCACGGTGCGCATATCACTCGCTCCCCTGACCGCACTGAGGTGATGATGATAGTGCCTGACGCTGGCGCGAGCAAACACTCGGCACCAGATCCGGAGGTAACATCCAAGGCGCCCAGGAAAAGTAGAGGTCCTCCGCTAGAGAAGCCAGAGAATGTGCCGCAGCAGGCAATAGATAGCTTGGCAAGCCCTAGAGCACCTGTGGTAGATCCGGCTCAGGCATAGGCCGAGTTAGAGGAAACTAGGCAGAAAATACTAGAGGGTGCGAAAAAGATAGCCGCGACTCAGCAGTCGTTGAACATGATGTTGCGCGAGTACGCAAGAGCAAATAAGGTAGATGCGGTAAAAGTAAAAGGGAGAAACCTCATCAGTGAAATGAACAAAGAGGGTGAGACTAGAGTTGAGGAATCAGAGAACATTTTGTCCATGGGGCTGCCGAAGTACAGCACCCTGACAAAGAACCTCAGAGCAGCGGATGCAGCTGCATCCGAGTTAGAAGGTTTGACGGGTGAAGCCCGGCAAAGACAGCAAGAGAGGGTCAATGAGTTTGTTCGAATCGCTAACAGACAGAATGAGGAGTTGCTCAGGGCCAACCCAGCAAGAGTAGGGGCTTCCAACGTCGTTGGTTCGGCAGTGGGTAACCCAGAGAAATCTGTTGGGGCTGCATCGTCCCCTCATGATGGCCCAAGAAGAGAGGAAGTGGTAACTTCGGCAAGGAGAAACAAACAGATAGTCCCATATGACCCGGCAAGGGCAGGGAAAGGAAAGGCAGTGCAAGGAAATGAGGATCGACAAAGTGTCAGCCGAGGTAACCGCGACCAAGGCAATGCCGGTCAGAGAAACGCTGGAAATGACAATGCCGGACAGCGTAACTCGGCGGGTGCAGGGCAACAGCAGCAGCGGAATATACCATGACAAGAGCGAAGTGCCGGCCAAGGTATGCAATAGAGATGTGCTCCACAAGAGCAATACAGATACAACGGCGGTGATTCAGAAATGGTGAATGCAGGATACCATAGGCCGGAGCATCATGAGATAGGATCAAGGTTGGGAGGCAGGAACTTGCTGCCGGATGATGCCAGACTAAAGCTGGATCGGCTCTACAGGTCGAAGCAAATTGAGGTGCAAGGTCCTTCGGGTCCAGCGTGTTTTGGGCCCCCGGATCATGAAGGAGCCTCCGGTACCTAACTTCCAGTTACCAAGAGGCACAAAAACATATGACGGCGGCACAAAGCCAGAGGATTGGTTGATTAACTACGCGACAGCTGTAAAAATTGCTACAGGCAACTTGAGATGGGCTGTGAGATATGTGCCTCAGATGTTGGAGGGGCCAGTGAGGATATGGTTAAACAATTTACCACCCGGTAGTATCAACTGCTGGCTGGATTTCCAGGAAATGTTCGTCAGTAACTTCTCAAGCACATATCAGAGGCCGAACAGGCCACAGACCCTAGCAATGTGCAAGCAGAGACCAAATGAGACAGATCGAGAATTCCTAACTCGCTGGTGCAATGTGCGAAACTCATGTGAAGGCGTGATTGAGTCTCAGGCCATAGCTTGGTTTTCACAAGGGTGTAGATATGCAAGCATGTTGCAAAGGTTACAAAGGGATATGCCAACTACGCTAGCAGAGACAATCCGGATTGCTGATTCATATGCCTTAGGTGATCCAACTCAACCCCGGCTTGTGACAAACGAGTCAAATGAGGAGTACTACCAGCGAGATGGAGCCAGATCATCCTGACGAAATGATTACCGGAGTAAGAGAAGAGATGATAGACCAGATTACAGGTACAGTTCACAACAAGTTGCTGCTGTAAACCAAGATCAACCTAGAGCAGGGAGTAATCAGCGTCAGAAAACTGGAGGGCAACAGTGGACTCTAAGAAATGATGGCAAGAAAACTTGGACGACCGAGAAAAAGAGACAGTGGCAAGAAAAGAAAGACCGGCCGAGGTATACGTATGAGGCAATGCTGGATCAGCCGTGCAAATTTCACACGCCAAATCCGAGTAACCCGGCGGGTCATACAACCCGGCAATGTGAGTGGATGAGGAAGATAGAGCAAAGTGGGTTAGGGAATGCTCAGGCACCTCGGAACGATCAACCTCGACAGGAGTTACCTCGGCAGCAGTTGCTCTCTGGAGCAAACACGCAATAGTTAATGTTACCACCACCTCCGCCGAGGTATAAGAATCATGAGAGAAGGGATGCTGTGCATCAGGTGGAAAACCAGCACCAGCCAGATCAAAGGTATCCCAACAATGGGGGGAGAAATGAATACAGAGAGCATCACCAGAGTTACTGTGTGTTTACCATGGAGGAAACGGATAGAAAGAGCTTGCAACGCCGACATATGGAAGTGAATGCGGTTATGCTGGCAGTGACGAGGTACATGCCTTGGTCGGATCAGGAAATTACCTAGAGTATCAAGGACCATCCCAAGATCATGCCGAGTCCTGGTTCGTATGCATTAGTGCTGGACCCAACGTTCATCAGAACAAATATCAATGTGAGGTTCTCTAAGGTGCTGATTGACAATGGCAGCAGCATCAATATTATGTACGTGGATACAATGCGCAAGTTGGGTATCTCAGAGAACATGCTCCAAGCTACGAGGACAACTTTCCAAGGCCTTGTGCCTGGTATCTCCTGTGAACCCATTGGCAAAGTCCGGGTTGACGTGTTATTCGGCACAAGAGATAACTGCTGAACTGAGAATTTGGAGTTTGAGGTTGTGAACTTAGAAAGCGCATATCACGCGTTACTCAGTAGGCCAGCCCTGAACAAATTCATGGCAAGCACTCACATCAGTTACCTGAAGATGAAGTTGCTTGGGCCAAATGGAGTAATTACCATAGCTGGGGATTTCCGACATTCCATTGAGTGTGCATCAGCCGGGTCTAACCTGGCCGAGTCACTCGTGATTGCACAAGAAAAGAGAAAGATCCAGGAAGTAGCGGCATTGGCTCAGTCCACACAGCAATATATGCCGACGCTGAGTAACCCGCATGGAAGCGTCTCATTTCAAGCAACAAAGGATACAAAAAAAGTACCTGTTGATGATCTGTTCCCAGAGCGCACCCTAACAATTGGTGTCGGGTTAACTGACAAATAGGAAAGCAAGCTCGTCAACTTCCTCCGTGAGAATCGGGATATCTTTTCTTGGTCCACACATGACTTGCAAGGTGTTCCGAGGGAGTTGGCCGAGCACTCTTTAAATGTGAGACCCGGGGCAAATCCGGTGAAGCCACCTCTCCGCCGCTTCACCGAAGATAGGAGAAAAGTCATTGGAGATGAGATAGCTCGGCTCCTCACAGCCGGGTTCATCATGGAAGTGCTTTACCCGGATTGGCTATCTAGTCTGGTGCTGGTGGAAAAGAAGAAAGATGATCCGAATGTGGCAGTGGTTTGGCGTATGTGCATCGATTACACGAACCTGAATAAGGCGTGCCCAAAAGATCCATTCCCACTGCCAAGGATAGATCAGGTCATAGATTCTACTACTGGGTGTGAGTTATTGTCGTTCATAGACGCATATTCTGGTTTCCACCAGATACCTCTGAACCCGAATGATCAAATAAAGACTGCATTTATTACCCCATACGGGGCTTATTGCTATCACACCATGCCTTTCGGTTTACGTAATGCAGGGGCAACGTACCAAAGATGTATGCAAAAATGTTTACACGACCAAATTGGCCGAAATGTGCAAGTGTATGTGGATGATGTGGTTATAAAAACCAAGGAAAGCAAAACGCTCCTTGATGATATCAGGCAAACATTCGCGAACCTAAGGAGGTTCCGAATGAAGCTTAACCCGGAGAAGTGTACCTTCGGTGTCCCAGCTGGAAAATTACGCGGATTTCTTATCTCCAACCGAGGTATCGAAGCTAACCCAACTAAAATCCGAGCCATAGAGTGAATGGAATTGCTGAAGTGTCTTAACGATGTCCAGAAGTTCACTGGTTGCCGAGCATCCTTAAGTCGGTTTGTATGTCGGTTGGGAGAAAAGGCACTGCCTCTCTATCAGCTAATGAAAAAGTCGGACAAGTTCATATGGACGCCGCAGGCCAATGAAGCCTTCATCGAGTTAAAGAAAATGCTAGCTACTGCACCGGTGTTAGCTTCTCCACTATCAAAAGAGCCAATGTTGATCTATATAGCCGTAACCAACCGGGTTGTAAGTGCAGTGATTGTGGTAGAGCGCGACGAGGAGGGTAAGTCAGTGCAAAGGCCAGTCTATTATATGAGCGAGGTATTATCAGCATCAAAGCAAAACTATCCTCACTATCAGAAGATGGCATATGGTGTGTATATGGCGGCTAAGAAGCTAAAGCATTATTTTGAAGAGCACCCCATAAAAGTGATATGTGAAGCCCCCATATCTGAGATAATGAGCAACAAGGATGCAAGCGGCCGGATCGCAAAATGGGTAATCGAGCTAGCCCCTTATGCTCCACAATACAACAGGAGAGATGCGATCAAGTCTCAGGCTGTGGCCGACTTTTTCGTGGATTGGGCCGAGATGCAATATGAGCCACCATTGCCAGACCCGAACTACTGGAGAATGCATTTTGACAGATCAAAAACGAAAACCGGGTTAGGCGCCAGAGTTGTGCTTACTTCACCCAAGAAAGACCAGCTGAAGTACGTGCTGCAGATCCACTTCACAGCATCAAACAATGTTGCAGAGTATGAAGCACTTGTGCATGGGCTCAAAGTGGCAAAAGAAATTGGAATATGTCGAATCCAGTGCTTTAGTGACTCGGATTTGGTAGTTCAGCAAGTTTTAGGGCAAAGGGATGCTCTGGATGCAAACATGGCATTGTACAGATTTCATGTGCAGAAGATATCAGGATACTTCGAGCGATGCGAATTTCACCATGTACCTCGGCTGGGAAATGAGGCTGCCGACGTACTGTCAAAACTCGGATCAACCCGACAAGTGATCCCACCGTGTGTAGCACTAGAGCACCTCAGAAAACCATCTATCAGGCCATCCCCAGAATCCGAGTCAATCTATAGTCCGGAGCTGTGCCCATGGACATTGATGTGGGAAGTGGTTTAGGAAACCCGAGGACTGCTTCGGCAAACTCGGGGACTGTGCAGCGTGACCCGGCGGAGGTTATGTCGATGGATCAAATGGAAATTGACGAGTATGTGTTTCTGGTGCGAGCTATACCAGCTTGGGCACTGCCCATATTCTAGTTCCTGAAGGATGGAACTTTGCCTAATGAAGAAGTGTTTTCGAGGCAAATTCAGAGGAGGGCAAAGGCATACACGATTATCAATGCTGATCTATACAAGAGTGTCACGAATGTCCTGCAATAGTGTGTTGACCCAGAACAAGGGCTTGACATCCTCCGAGATATACATCAAGGGGAATGTGGGCATCACGCCTCATCTAGAGCCTTAGTGGCAAAAGCTTTTCGGCACGGATTCTACTGGCCAAGTGCCTTGGAACAAGCAGAAGATCTAGTAAGAAAATGTAATGGTTGTCAGAGATATTCTACCAAGACACACATGCCAATGTCGGCGCTCAAGACCATACCAATTACCTGGCCATTTGTTGTATGGTGTTTGGATATGGTTGGCCCATTTAAGCCGGCAAGAGGAAATATGACCCATATCTTGGTTATGGTTGACAAGTTTACCAAATGGATATAAGTAAAGCCGATAAGAAAATGTGATGGGGCTACATCCGTGTCATTCCTCAAAGATATCATTCTAAGATATGGCTATCCTCACAGTATCATAACAGATAACGGCACTAATTTTGCTGAAGGAGCATTTGCGCGATTCTGCCGGGATAAGAAGATCTGGCTGGACGTTGCTTCAGTAGCCCACCCCGCATCGAACGGACAAGTGGAAAGATCCAATGGATTAGTTTTATCCAGGATAAAACCCCGACTCATTGAGCCGCTGCAAAGATCAGTGGGGTGCTGGATTGAAGAACTACCAGCGGTACTGTGGAGTTTAAGAACAACTCCAAATCGATTAACAGGCTATACGCCATTCTTTCTGGTATATGGGGCAGAAGATGTATTACCAGCCGACATAGAGCATGATTCGCCTAGAGTCACCCAATACACAGAAGCAGAAGTGCGAAAAGCCCGGCAAAATGATGTTGATCTGCTGGAAGAAGCGAGAGAATTGGCATTGTCCAGATCCGCCATATATCAGCAAAATCTCCGATGCTATCATAGCCGAAAAGTAAACCCCCGAGTCTTCCGGGAAGGTGATCTGGTACTCCGGCTGGTACAACGTACTACTGGCGTGCATAAGTTATCCCCCCCATGGGAAGGGCCCTTCATTGTGAGCAAAGCTTTGCACAATGACTCTTATTATCTCATTGATGCACAACCACAGGAGAAGAACAAGGCGGACAGGTCCGGCGAGGAATCTAAGCGTTCATGGAATGTAGCTCTACTTCATCCGTTCTACACTTAACAAAGAAGTGTGTGTATCCAAGTCTCTCATATGTCGGTATGTATGCCAACAATGAGTTTATCAATGAAATCTTGGCACCTCGAGCAGTAACTCGGGGACTGCCTTAATAATATTTGTTGTCTTCTATGTTTGTTATTTATTTTTATGTCGGCTGGCTTAAGTTCCTTCTGCCTAAGCCAGATTAGTAGTGTGTGAGCACCAAAAACTCAACTCTTCGACTTGCTGTTGTCCAACAAGAATTGGCTTCATGGCAAGCAAGAGAACAAGTTTGGAATTGCGTAGCACACGAAAAACGACTAAGGAAAAGAACGTAATCGAGCCGACATTGGTTATTCGGACTAACCTTATGTTTACTTTACTTTTACTACACTGGATTATTTTGAGCTAATCCTAAAATTTCTAAGTATTGTTAAGTCAATTTTTGAAACTCGGACTCGTAGGTCACAAAACCGAATCAAGGTTGACGCGAGCCGAGACATGAAATTGGAGAAACAAGAAAATGAAACTCGGGGGCTACGCCCAAATTAATCCGGTGTGAACAACTTAGTAGCAAAACATAATCAGTATGCTTAATACATCTGCACCCGGCATACCGAGGATCTAATAAATTTCAAAGTGTTTTTCGTGCTCAAGGAGCAGCAGCAGGAGGAGGTAACTCGGTGCCAGAGGGTGGAACTCCGGCTTTAGTCTCGTCATCATCTTTGTTATCTTCGAGATCCAAGGCTTCGTCCTCTTCCTCGTCACCCGAATGATCTTCAACATATTCATCGTCAATGACGCCGAGGAAGCTTGGTCCTTCGTTCCATTGATGGACAGGGGCAAACTGGATAAGGTTGTGGGCACAAGCCTTGTGCCGAGCTACCCAATCCGGATCATTCGACCACCTTGACCCAGTGCACAAGCGCTCGAGAACCTTTAGATCTATTTTTCATACCACGTGAGCACGAAGTGGAGGACGGTATCAGCTCCGGCACATGCAGCGGATTCCCTCCAGAGGTTGAGCTGGGTCTCGCAATCCATTAATTTGTTGATCAGGACAGTGGACCCCTTTGGAGGATCCTCACCAGGCCAAAGGGCACGGAAGATCCGGACGGATGAATCCAGGATATTCGAACCATAGTTCTTCACAATTTCAATGCGAGAGGATAGGCTGACTAGCAGATCCTACATGTCATAAGGAATGGGTTCAGAGCCAGGATCAGTTGGGGTACCCCTCTGCCGGCGGAACTTGGTAACGGCAGTAGACGCAATGGCATCGCCCTCTGGGAATTTTCCTGAAAACAAAACAAGTGAAATAAGTAAAAGAGTTTAACCCAGAGAAATACATGTCGGCTGAAGGAAAAGAGTTTATGGGAGATATGACTATGGATCCGAGTCAGCTCTTTGGTACAATCAGCACGCCTCTTCTGGAGCTTCTCAAGTTCAACATTAGCTGAGTCAAGCTTGACGTCAGCCTCCTTCAGCAACTCTTGATCTTTTGCAAGTTGAAGGCTAAGACGTTCTCGCTCTTCGGTGAAGTCTTGGCCAGCCTTGTCCATCTCAGTCTTGTGGAGCTCTTTGAGTTTTTTCATCTCAGCCTTGAGCTTGGCAAGTTCATCATCCTTGGCTCGGAGTTTGGCAAGTTCGTCATCCTTCTTCTTGAGCTCAGCCTGATGTTGCTCTGCTTGTTCGAGAAAATGCAGCATCATATCAGGCACGGGCACACTATCTTCAAGGGATGCTGCAACGGTTTGTTGACCCGGCAGAGCTGAGGTATGAATATCTGCCGAGCTCAGGAGAAAGGAGAGGGAGCACGGAAATTGAGTAACCAAAGCGAATTACCTTTTATCTCGTCCAAGTTTCTTGTCATAATTGTATTTTCGGCCTCCACTCCGGCTGTGCAATCTGAATGACAGATTAGTTCGGCGGGAAAAGACAAAGAAAGATGGGGGAGAAGTCGAAGAGAAAACTTACCCTTTTTCTCGCATTCAGCATGAAGAGCAACATGTTTTGAGCGCAGCACCATCTGTGAGTCCAAGAGGCGCTAAAACTCGGCAGTCCAACAATTGGTAGTGACCTGAAAAGAGCAAGGTTGGCTTAGCTATATGCATATTCGAAGTGTACAAGATCCGGGCCAAGTGGAACTTAACCCGGTTCTAGGTATGTGCATATTCGAAGTGTACAAGATCCGGGCCAAGTGGAACTTAACCCGGCTCTAGATGTGTGCAATATTTGAAGTGTACAAGATCCGGGCCAAGTGGAACTTAACCTGTCTCTAGGTGTGTGCATATTCAAAGTGTACAAGACCCGGGCCAAGTGGAATTTAACCCGGCTCTAGGTGTGTGCATATTCGAAGATACTAAGGAGCCACGCTAGTTCTCTAAGGAGCATCCGGCCGAGTAACAAGTTACTCCCCGGAGGCTCGGGGACTAATGGATATATCTCTAAGCACTTGTGCATGTTAAAGGAAAGACAAAGTAGCATACCTCCATCATCCGGCCAGCAAGGTTGATAGCCTTAGCTGCCGTGTTCATTTGTGTGCTGAATTCGGTGAGCCCAAACTTCTCCGGGAGATCGTCGTTTGGATCGACGAACTCCGCTTTGTTCCAATTGTTGACATATTCAATCAAAGCTAGAGGATAGCTCTCTCCACTAAGCATGTGAGGCGCAACCAAGCCTTTGGCGTGGGCCTCCCTCCTCGCAACTTGGGCGGTAGCAGGGCTGGTATGCAGTGCAAGTTGCTTGCTGCTAGCTGACCCAGAGGAGGCAGCTCTCTTCGACAGCATGGACGCGAGCATGTGATGTGCTCGTCGTTCGATGTAGAGCTCGTTGGGAACCCCAAGAGGAAGGTATTATGAGCACAGCAGCAAGTTTTCCCTCAGTTATGAAACCAAGGTTTAATCGAACCGGTAGGAGCAAGGAAACACCCCAAAGGTGTTACTAGCTGAGCTTTGGCAGGGCGCACTACCAGTGCTAGTATCAACGTGGAGACCTGCACAACACAACCACAGAACTTTGTCCCCAACTTGCGATGAGGTTGTCAATCTCACCGTGTTTTGCGGAAAACAAAGGATTAAACGTATCGAATGGAAAGAAGTAAAAGTTTGCAGAAAGTAAACACAAAGCAGTAAACAGTTGTAGATTGTATGTAAAGAAAAAGGACCGGGATCCATAGTTCACTAGAGGTGGCTCTCCTTAGATAGATAACATGCTGGGTGAACAAATTACAGCGGGGCAATTGACAAACACCGAGAAAGCAATACATGCATATACTAATCATCTTGACTCCTTTGAGACTTGATTGGGCATTACAACATAATACATATACCGCCATCCAACTGCATCTATGACTAATAATCCACCTTCAGGTTATCATCCGAACCCCCTCCAGTATTAAGTTGCAAGCAACAGATTATTGCTTTACGAACTGCGTGTAAAGTAAACAATATGATTGTCCTTTGAACAAAGGATTGTTGTTTTCTCCCTAGTAGCAACAACACATCTAGTACCTTAGAGATTTTTGTCACTTCCCCAGATTACCAGAGGCATGAACCCACTATCGAGCATAAATACTAACTCTTGGAGTTGCTAGCATCTACTTGGCCAAGATAGCTACTAACAAATGTAAAGCATGCAAGATCACAAATAACAAAGACATGATAGAATCAATAATCAATCTGAAATAGCATCTCAATATCCATCGGATCCCTGCAAACACAACATGTATGAATTACAAATAGATGATCTTGATCATGAACGGAGCTCACGAGATCTAAACATGAAAGCACAAAGGAGGAGAACCAGCCATCTAGTTACTACATGGATCCGTAGTCCAAGGATGAACTACTCACGCATCACACCAGAGGCTTGCATGGTGATGAAGAAGGCCTGTGGTGAATTCCCTCTCCAGGTGCCGGAAGAGCTTCAGATCCCTCCCGATCTAGGGATGGAGATGGCTATAGATTCTTTCATGGATTTTGATCGGGTACTTAGGGTTTTCGCCCCGAGGGCAATATATAGGCGTAAGGAGAGGCAGGTGCCGGAGCAGCACACCACCTCGGGCAGCAGGTCTGGCCGCACGCCAGGTGGTGTGGTGGCCCCGCCCTTCTCCGCCTCGTATTCGCACTTGATCCTTCCGAAAAATAGGCACTTTGGCTTTTGTCCCGTCCAATTCCGAGAATATTCATTTTCGACTTTCCCGAACCAAAACAGCAGTAAAACAGCAATTGGCATTGTGGCTCTTGTTAATAGGTTAGTCCAAGAAATCATATGAAAAGTACTCCAAAGTTGGAACAAAACACAAGAAAGTGGATAAAACCAAGCATGGAACATCAAAAATTATAGATACATTTGCAATGTATCAGCGTGCGTTGTCCAGCCTCGACGGGTGTTGCCTTGGTGGCACCAGAACCTTTCTTAGCCTTGGGTTGTTGTTGGGAGGCTGAGGCTTGAGCTGCATATTTGGACTTGGGTGCAGCCATGGTGCTAGCGGGGTCTTCTCGCCGGGTCTTGGAAGACTCAGACGAGGCAGAAGGAGTTGGTGCTGGTGCTTGTGTTGCTGCTGGTGCTGCTGGTGCTGTTGGTGGTATTGGTGCTGATGCTTGTACTGTTGCTGGTGTTTACGGTGGTGCTGCTGTTGCTGCTGGTACCTCGGAAGTGACGGGTTGCGGCTAAGCCGATGAAGAGCTAGGAGCATCCGCTACCTTGGTTGTGCCACTTCCCCCTGCTCCGAGGATGCCCTCCTCTGGACGAGGGGGGCTAAGACCCGGAGCAGCCACTGAACCCTCCTGAATTAGGCTCAGTGGGCGTGTGTTGTCACAACGAGGGGGAGATGGGGTGCACCAGAAAGATGAAGCGATGATGGAGCCGCTCTAGGAACCTCCATCGCAGCCCTGTCGAATTAAACAACGAATAACAAGTTATAACAAAAAGAAAGGCATATAGACAGAGAAGCATGAAGCAGAGAATTGGACAAAAGAAAAAAGTGACTTACTCGTTAGAAGTCAAAGGCTCCTTGGGCTTCCGAGCTCTCCAAACTATGGCCTTAGTCGGAGGCTTGGTGGCGGCCTTGTTAGCGGACTTCTTCCTCCTTTTGTTTGCTTGGGGAGGCTCGGAAGAAGCAGCCGAGGTAGCGGCCCGTTTCTTAGACGTGGTTGGGGCTGGCTCACTCATAGCAAGAGGAGGATCTTCATGGATCTGCCCAGCCGGGTTAGCTGAAGCCGGAAACATGTAAGAAATAGGCACCAGGTCAAATACCTCCACCACCTCAATATCTGAATCATCTTCATCGTCAGGCCAACTCCTTAAGGAAAAGAAGTTACCAGAGGGTCGCTTGGCTGCGTCTGGGGCAGGCAAGAACATTTCCTGATCCGGCTCCTCCACGTCTGAAACAAGTCGATCCTTCCCCCATTTGAGGGAAGGCTCGGTACCATCTTCAATGGTCTGCTGAAGAAACAACTAAAAGGAAAATGCAAAGGGATCAAATAAACAACGTTCTCTGACATAGGATATCACTCGGAGAAGGATTGGGTAATGAGATTTACAGCAGGAGGAGGCTTGTCCCGACAGTAATGCTCCAACCCCCACTCCCAGTCAGCGGTGAAGTCCTTATTGATCGTGAAGAGGGCCTTAACCCGGCGGAAGATCTCAGTGTTGTTCAACTCGAAGGAGAAGGTCCGGCTGGGGTCAAGTCGCCAGCTCATATGGCAGAGTTTATGTGTGTGCTTCTGTAGGGGGGAAATCTGGCTGCGAACAAATGTGATCATCACATCCTCCTTGCGTAGCCCTAGATCCTTCAGTTCCTTGAACCACTTATTAACTTGATTCGCCAAGGCAGTTGGTTTCTTCGGAACTCGGTCCCATAGAGCTGGATTAGGAGGACCCATCGCGAAGGGGCGCAGCCAGATCAGATCCTCATCCGAGCAATTCCTCACATAAAAGAAGGTCCGGGCCTAGCCCTTGCAAGATTCAAGCCCCGTGACTCGGGGGAAGACAGATTGTTTCCGGGGAGAGATGGAGGCGGCACCACATTGGGTTAGGTGCTTCTCCACCGGGGCACGCTCCTTATCCAGAACCACATTCCTCCGCAGACCAAAGAACCGGATCCAAAGCTCTTTAGTAGGCCACAAGCCAAGGTATCCTTCTACGCCGGATGCGAAGGAGGAGAGGGATGTAATGGTATTCGCCGGAAGATGATGAGGTTGGAGTTCGTAGGTATTGATGAAATCATGGAAGAAGTCACTCACTGGCAGGACGAAGCCGCGCTGGAAGTGAGAGAGGAAGACGACGAACTCACCCGGATTGGGTGAGGGAGCGATCTCCTCAGAGGCAAGGTGGGAAATTACGCCTTCGGGGATGCGGCGGGTGTGGTAGAGCCAATCGAGATCGTCTTGGCACACCCAAGAACCGGCCCAGCCACCGCGCTCCAGGGTTTCGCCCTCCTCCTCCATCTCTTCTTCCTCGACGACGGCGAGCTCCTCCTCAGTCATCTCTAGGTCACTGTCCTCACCGGCCCGTTCAGACGTGGGAGGCAGTGATTTAGACTGGCGCGGCCCCGTGGCGATGAGACAACGCGGGAGCGGCAGCAAGGAAACGTGAAAGTGAGATGCGGCGGCGGCGGCATTGTCGCAAGGAGGAAGAAGAAGCAGAAAGGCAGAGGGGCACGAGTAGGAGAAAAACAGCCAAGGGGCGCGCCCCCTCCCCTATTTAACCATGACCTAGCGGTGGATAGTGGGATCGAGCAGTGCCCTAAGGCCACACGGTGTGGCCATGTATCTGCCGGATCAGCCACTCAGAGGCAAGCCACACGAAGGGCCACAAGAAACAGGGGATCCCATGACGTGACGTGGTGATGCAGTTAACGAGGAGGCAGCTGCGACGCGACGTTTGCAGCAGTAACCCCTGACAATAAGTGCAGTAATGGGCGCAGGCCCTTAAAATGAGGCAAGGTGATGATTACCCTCCATGTAGGACGTGGGAAAGTGTATGAGAGAAGGAAGGGTAACCTGGCCAGCGAGTGAAAACTTGGAATGTGCCAAGGGAAAGCAAGTCCATGAAATCTGAGCTACAAGGTAACTCGGAAAGGGGAGCAAAAAGCTCGGTAGATTGAACCTGCCGTGGCCTTTGCAGCTGAAGTTGCTAAGACCGCACCAGCTTCGGGGACTAATGTTGGGGGGATACCCCCGGGTAGGGTCACGCTAGGGTATAGAGGCCGAGTTACCCGAGGTATAGCAAGGTCAAAGCGAAAGCTGGCCGGGTCACCTCAAGGCAGGCCGACTTACAGAGTAACCCGGACCGGAGGATGTCCACGTGACTGTGTCCCGGCCGACGTATGTCGTATGCCGGCAGCCTTTTTGTAACCTGTATGCAGGTACCCACGAGGCCGGGTTATACCAGGCTTGCAAGAGAAGGAAGGTATCTCGCTGGTCAAAAGGTGATCTCTGTGCGCTGGAGCGTGAGCGAAGCAAACAGAGGGAGGGACCAACAGGGTGTGGCTGATAAAGGTGACGAAGGTGATGTCGGCGCCATGAGAGGGTTACGAGCCTGCATGGCTTACGAAGGGAAAAGGAGACCCGGTCGGTTTGCTATTTTGGGAGAGCGAAAAGGAGACCCGGTCGGTTTGCTATTTTGGGAGAGGCATATGCCCTAACTGGTGACCTAGCCTCCCCTTTATAAGGGGCGCTAGGGCCTCTGTAGTTGGGGCTGGCGGGTGAGTAGTTTGTTCATTGAGTAGAGGTAGTGGTGAGAGTAAGAGAGCTCCGTCTTCCTCCTCTCCCCAATACAGCTCAAGGAGCATCTGTAAACTTGGTGAACTTAGAGAATACAAAACATCTGTGTGTGGAATCACCACACTATCCCTCCCTGGATTCCTCTAGTGCATATTGGCCCCACCTTTAGCCTATCCATGGAATCTGCCGTGACACCACCACGACAGGAAACCAAAAAAAGGTGGAGATCGTGGTAGCCCCCCGCCCATCACATGTGTCCACTCGAGGACTACGAACGGTCTGGTGTTTATAAACCTGCTCGACCTTCTTCTTCCATGTGCTCGTGTCATTTCCCCCAGTCTATCTAGTCCCAAGACCTCAATCTGCACCTACCGCGCACGCCGAAGCTCCCTCGCTTGCACTACCTCCTTCCCTAGGTGCGCCATGAAGTGTACGCGTGGAGACGAGCCGGAGGTGAGGCCAGTTGAAGGAGCAGCAGCAGATGGCTCGATCATCGCCAAGCAGGCGGAGGCGTCTTCTTCGGGCACGAATGCCACTCATCACTGCGCCGTCGAGGGTGGGAGCTCATCCGTCCAGCCAGTAGCCGTCGCCGCCGAGCAGCAGGTGGCCGACATCGTCGTGGCCGACAATGTCGTGGTGCCAGCGGCAGATCTAGATGGGTGGCAGGCGGTAGGCAGAGGCAATCCAGTGCTCTAAATCAATGACCCCATCACCATACAAGAAATCTTCGACGCAATCGTGGATAATGACGAGTTCGAGGAGGAGGTCCCTGATGAGGAGTCTGAGGTACTACATTGCTAGCTTCTCTAGTCACAGCCGCAGATTTCACTGTTCATACATAGGATTTGCTCAATCGTGTACAGATTCTTTTGCTCTTGAAGTAGGGTAGTATATATATGGTTCAATCGGTCGATTGATGCATCTGCCATCTCGTCACAAAACCCCAATCCGTCTAGTCACAAAACCCCAATCTGCTCATCTGCCATCTAGTTGAGTTTGCTAGTTGAGTGTTGATTTCAATACACAACATGCCTATAACATTACATTTGTATTCCTTACTCTGCCCAGTGATTCAATTTTGCCCCAAAATAGTGCAAGGGCATCTAATGGTGTCGCTTTCTTAGGGATGGTTAGTGAACCTGAGGTAGCAATGCACATAAACAATATAGGTTGTGCTGTTGGTATTTTGGTCCTCCAACTCCAACGCTGAAAAAATGAGGCCCTAATTTTTTTCTCATATGGAACCCATATATAATCTTTGTATTGTTTCTAATCTATGAATGCATTGTATGATGCATATGTATATCCCTGAATATTGTTTTGTATGATTACATTTCAATTTCTTATTGTGGACAATGATTCAAATTTGCCCCAAAGAGAGGCAGACACATTGGTGTCAGATTTTTTCAGGGATGAGTTAGCGAACCTGGGGTCATGTACAAGATCAATATAAGCTGTGAAATTGTTACTTGGTTCGCTTACACCGTCTCTATAGAAACTTATGAGGCCGCAATCTTTATTCTACATTCATAGAACTATGATATTTGAATTATCTATTCCATGCATTCATAGTGTATAAGAATTACATTTTAGTTTGTCACCGAGGCCGATGATTGAAATTTGCCCCAAAAGAGTTCAAGGGGAGACACGTATGATGGTGTCGTGTTTTAGGGATGGGTTGGTGAACCTGAGGCAGCAATGCACACAAACAATATACGTTGTGTTGTTGGTACTTTGGCTCTTCAACTCCATCTCTGAAACAAATTATGAGGCCCTTGCTTTATTCTCATATGGAACTACATATATGATCCTTGAATTGTTTCTGATCTTTTAGTGATTGGTATGATGCATATGTATATGAATGGTTTTGATCATAAGTATTTTTAACATGTACCTAAAGATTAATTGTTTGGTTTTTTATTTATAATTACAATATTTAGGCTTGTTTTTGTACCTGACTATGTATATCCCTGAATATTGTTTTGTACGATTAAATTTCAATTTCTTATTGTGGCCAATGATTCAAATTTGCCCCAAAGAGAGGCAGACATATTGGTGTCAGATTTTTTTAGGGATGAGTTAGCGAACCTGGAACCATGTACAAGATCAATATAAGCTATGCAATTGTTACTTGGTTCGCTTACGCCATCCCTGTAGAAACCTATGAGGCCACAATCTTTATTCTACATTCATAGAACTATGATATTTAAATTATCTATTCCATGCATTCATAGTGTATAAGAATTACATTTTAGTTTGTCACCGAGGCTGATGATTGAAATTTTCCCCAAAAGAGTTCAAGGGGATACACATATGATGGTGTCCTGTTTTAGGGATGGGTTGGTGAACCTGAGGCAGCAATGCACAAAAACAATATAGGTTATGTTGTTGGTACTTTGGTTCGCCAACTCCATCTCTGAAACAAATTATGAGGCCCTAGATTTATTCTCATATGGAACTACATATATGATCCTTGAATTTTTTCTGATCTATTAATGATTGGTATGATGCATATGTATATGAATGGTTTTGATCATAAGTATTTTTAACATATACCTGAAGATTAATTGTTTGGTTTTTTATTTATAATTACAATATTTAGGCTTGTTTTTGTACCTGACTATGTATATCCCTGAATATTGTTTTGTACGATTACATTTCAATTACTTATTGTGGCCAATGATTCAAATTTGTCCCAAGAGAGGCAGCCACATTGGTGTCAGATTTTTTCAGGGATGAGTTTGTGAACGTGGGGCGATGTATAAGAACAATATAGGTTGTGCAATTGTTACTTGGTTCACTCACGCCGTCCCTAAAGAAACTTATGAGGCCACAATCTTTATTCTACATACACTCCGATGCAATTATTTGTCATTGTGTTGAAATGAAATGATATATGAACAGATCAAACTATTGCTGAGATGCTTTCTCTTTGATATCCACATATATATTGTTTTACATGTAAATGTGTTAATTCTTGAGTTGTAATACAATTCAATCATATGTATGAGTTCTAAGTTATGTTCTTAAAAATCAATAGGAGGATGATGATGAAGTGGACGGTAGCAAGGAATCCAGGGACAACAAGAGCCGCTACGTGCTGAGGCGGTTACGGCGTGGGCTAATCCGTTTCTACCATAGGGGAGACTGTTTTGCCCATTATGTGGCACAGCAATCAACATGGACCTCGACAGCATGATCCAGCACGCGGTGGGCATTGCCAGAGGCGGAGGCAGAAGCCATAGGCCGATTACCTTGGCACGGCATGTAGCCTTCGGCAAATTCCTTCGGGATTATGTCAGGACTGGCCTGTATCCCATCGACTAGGCTGTCCATGCCTCCTGCTAATGCCCCTGCCCTACTAGGCGTCTCCGTGTCCCGGCCTCCTGCTGCCGCCCCTGCTTTTATTTTGTTTTAGTTAATTATTACCTGTGTGTGGCATGTAAGACAATATATTCGTGGTGTCTCTGGTGAACCTTCTATATTAATCTACTACTTTATGTGGAGTGCCTTAAAATTTCTAGTGTTTAATTATATTACTGATCATGCTCATGCACACTACAAAATATTTCTAGTGCTCGATTATATTATAATTTTCAAGGAATACATCAACAAGTTAAATTGGTCGATATTTTGTATTGAAGTAACTAAATGATCTCACATCGGCAGTGGACGTTGGCAGAAGCCGAAAGCATCAGCCGAAGACCTTGGAGCCGCACGCAGTCTTCAGCAAATTCCTTATAGGTTCAACAATGGGTTACCACCGCCCAGCTCTGAATTCGCTTACAGGTCCAACATGGCAGAACTTGAGCCACCACAGAGACCTCGACAGAGGTGGCAGAATTGGTGCGGGTGTAACCACGACGACAGCGAGCTCGGATTCTAGAGGAGGAAAACAGAACCAAGCATGGTCGACACGGTGACAGATCTCATCGGGAACCAATTCTCGTCCTCACACCGTGCCATGGGTGCGTCCATGGTGAGGGCGAGCTCCGACACGGGATGGGGAGGAGATCGAGGCCGAGCAGTCCCAGCTCCGCGCCATGGCCGCGACCATAGATTGTTGCTCCGGGGAAGAAGAAGATGCGTAATGGATGCAGACGCCAACTCTGCAAGCCTACAGGGAAGAGAGCTGGGCCGAGCAGGTTCGTCCACGTCCCAGCTCCGTGCCATGGCTGCGACACCCCACAGATTGCCGCTCCGGGGAAGAAGAAGACGCGTAATGGATGCAGGCGCCAACGCTGCAAGCCTAATTGACACCTAAGCGACGAGAGCGACATAACAGCGAGAACTGACAGGGGGGCCCGACTTGATGGCCGTTAGCCTGATATTTTGTATTGAAACATAAAGTTGAATTCATGCCGAAAAAGACCCTCTGAGTATTTGGCATACCAATTGTAGTCATCGCGGCTGATTTCAGGGAACTTGGGTACCATGTTGCCTGGGCGCTCCAACTTTCGGGCCGCAAAATGATATTCTCCCGCGAGACCCAGCAGTCATCCTCTCCTCCAGCAAGATCCCGTAGCCGGCGCTGCAACTCTGGCAACAGGGGACAACTGCATCAGGAGAAGACGGTGAACAGCAACCCACCATCTCCCCCTCCACCAACCGGAGCACCACGACCTGCCGGCTCCCGTCTCTCGGGTCGGGTAGGAGCACCAAACCCGGACCGTCCGGATGCCCGCGACCGCATCGAGCTCCTAGCTCAAGCACGCGTCACGGAAGAGGAAAACTCCACTGGTCCGGTTTGTTTTGGACCTCGCATCCGGAACGAACCGTTTCTAAACAAGTTTATCCTGCCCCGGGATACCCCCAAGTATGACAACAACATGAAGCTAGAAGACTGGCTAACCGACTAGGCCACGGCAGTCGGCATCGCCCACGGGAACAAGTGCATCATGGTGCTCTATGTCCCCTTCATGCTAACCTGGTCGGCGAGGACATGGATCAATAGCCTCGTGCCCAACAACATCAACGCCTGGCCTGATTTCGAGAAGGTGTTCGTCCACAACTTCAACGGAACGTACAAGTGTCCGGGCCGCCCACGTGACCTGGCCATGCGCATCCAGGGCGACCGCGAGTACCTCATCAGGTGGATGGAGCTATGCAACACTTGCAAGGGCATTCTAGAGAGTCAGGCGATCGGGTTCTTCATTGACGGATGCTGAGAAGGCACCATGCTTCGCCACCGGCTACTGTGTGACGAGCCAAAAACCATGGCAGAGCTCAAGACGGTTGCGGACCAGTACGCCACGGCTGACGCCGCGATGAAGTAGCCACTTTGGGTGAATGCTGATAGGAGACCGACTCCCTCAGAGCCGGTTCGCGTCCGGCCGAGTAACCCCGCTGGAGAAGCCGGATCCTCCAGGCGCCACGGCAATGACAACCGGTTCCACGGGGACCGCCAAGCAGGACAGCAGAAGCCCCGCTACCACGTGAGGCAGGTCAACGATGTGGAGGGTGCGCCCGATGCACCGGCTGGCAACGCAAGAAGGTAGAAGCCGCAGCTCACCTTTGACCAAATGTTCGATGGTCCGTGCAAGTGGCATAGTGGACCCTTCAAGCCGGCTACGCATACCACCCAGAACTGCAGCTGGACCCGCCAGATGAACGACCAAGGTCACCTTCAACGGCTACCCCCGCCCCCTCCCGGTGGACCACCACCGACTAGAGGAGCCGGCAACAATGGTAATAGCGGCAACGGCGGCAACAACAACAACGGCTACCCCCAGCCGCACGCCGCCTACCACATCTTCGAGACCAAGCTAGATGACAAGCACAGCCGCAAACGGCGCTCCAAGGAGGTCAACGCCATCGTCTCCCTAGTCCCCCAGTACCTGAACTAGTCGGGGACCCCCATCACCTGGAGCCAGGAGGATCAGCTAGACCAGCTTCCAAATCCCGGGGGCTACGCGATAGTGCTTGACCCCCTCATCGTCTTCAACGAGCGTACCTGCCGCTTTTCGCACGTCCTCATCAACAGGGGCAGCAGCCTTAACCTACTCTACCGTCCATCCATGGAGAAGCTTGGAATCCACAAGTGCGACATGTGCCCGACTACCACGACATTCCATGGCGTGCTGCCAGGACCGGCTTGCGCCCCGCTTGGTAAAATCCAGCTGGACGTCATCTTCAGGACCGAGGAGAACTTCTGGCGCGATCCGATATGGTTCGAAGTGGTGAACCTGGCAAGCTCCTACCATGCTCTCTTGGGTGCCCCGCCGTCACCAAGTTCATGGCCGTCCCCCACTATGCATACCTCAAGACAAAGATGCCAGGGCCAAACAGCGTGATCACCATCACCGGCTGCTTCAGGCGGTCGATGGAATGCGCCTTAGCCGGCTCCAAGCTGGCCGAAGCCCTCATCATAGCCAAAGAGAAGCGCAAGATCATGCGCAATGTGTTGTGGCGCAGCAAGAGATGCCAGCTAGCAGGAAGCCAGTTGGTGATGCGGCTTTCCAGTCGGCCAAGGAGACAAAGAGGATCCTGCTTGACCCCACTGACCTGACCAAGTTCATCACCATTGGTGCCAACTTGGACAACAAATAGGAAGGCGCGCTCGTCGACTTCCTCCGTGAGAATTAGGACATCTTCGCATGGTCACCCAAGGACATGCCAGGTGTGCCGAGGGAGTTCGCCGAGCATTCGCTTCACGTGTGCCCAGATGCCGAGCCGGTCAAGCAGCCCTTGCGCCGGTTCGCAGAAGAGACAGAGGAAGATCATTGGTGACGAGATCACCCGGCTCCTTGCAGCCGGGTTAATCATGGAAGTGTACCACCCGGACTGGCTAGCTAACCCAGTCCTGGTGTTGAACAAAAACAAGACTTGGCGTATGTGTATTTACTACACCAGCCTGAATAGGCATGCCTGAAAGACCCATTTTCTTTGCCTCGTATCAATCAGGTTATCGATTCCACGGCCGGCTGCGACTTGTTATCCTTTTTGGATTGTTATTCTGGCTACAATTAGATCCGGTTAAACCCGGCTGACCAAATAAAGACGTCGTTCATCACCTCGTCCGGGGCTTTCTGCTATGTAACCATGCCTTTCGGTCTGAAGAACACATGCGCTACCTATCAGCGTTGTATGCAGAAATGCCTACACTCGCAGATCGGCCGAAACATGCATGCTTACGTGGATGATGTCATAATCATGACGAAGGATGAACACACCCTCCTCGAGGACTTGGGGGAAACATTCGGCAACCTCCACCGGTACCAGATGAAGCTGAACCCGGAGAAGTGCATCTCCAGCGTCCCCTCCGGCCAGCTACTTGGTTTCCTAGTTTCACAATGAGGGGTCGAGGCAATCTCGGAGAAGATTGCGGCCATCGAGAGGATGCAGCCACCCAAGAGCTTGCTCGACATCTAGAAGTTCACCGGATGCCTGGCCTCCGTCAGCCGTTTTGTCAGCCGGCTAGGGGAGAAGGCACTTCATTGTACCAGCTGATGAAGAAGACGAACAAGTTCTCCTGGACCTTGCAAGCCGACGACGCTTTTCACGACCTCAAGTGCATGCTATCCACAACGCCGATTCTAGCCACGTTGGTGATGACCCAAAAGTATAGGGGTGTATCGCAGTATTTTTGAGGGAAGTGAAACCCAATTTATTGATTCGACACAAGGGGAGCCAAAGAATATTTATAAGCCTTAACAACTGAGTTGTCAATTCAGTTGCACCTGGAAACAATCTTGCTCACAACAGTTTATCAGTAGCAACAGTTTTGTAGTAGGAATAGTAAAGTAGTAGTAGTAAAGTAAAGACAGCAGTAACAATAGTAGTAAACAGTAGGATTCGAGTGCGGTAGGCATAGGGATGGATGTACGGGCTTTGCATGGACAAGACAATTCACATATCAATCATAACATAGGGCAATTGTAGATAAATAAGATAAAGCATCCAAGTACTAGATAATCCTAGGCATGTGTTCCTACATCTTTTGTCCTGCCAGCCCGTTTGCAGCGGGGACTCAAGGGAACTACCGGCAATTAAGGTGCTCCTTTTAATAGAGCACCGGAGCAAAGCATCAACACTTTGTGAACACATGTGATCCTCACATCAAAGCCATTCCCTCCGGTTATCCCGATTTCTGTCACTTCGGGGCCATTGGGTCCGGACAACAATGTGTGTATACAACTTGCAGGTAAGACCAAAAACAATACTATCATAATGAATCAATAACATGTTCAGATCTGAAATCATGGCAATCGGGCCATAGTGACAAGCATTAAGGATAACAAGTTGCAACAAAGTCATAAAGCACTAATAGAAGATACTAGGCACCATGCCCTAACAATCTGATGCCATTACATGAACGATCTCATCCAATCCCTACCATCCCCGTAGCCTACAGCGGGGGATTACTCACTCATAGATGGGGGAAACATGGATGGTCGATGGAGAAGCGATGGTGATGATGATGGCGGTGATCTCCTCCAATTCCCCGTCCCGGCAGGGTGCCAGAACAAAGTTTCTAGTGTTGTTTCGTGGAATCTGGTGGTGGCAGCGGAGCGGAACTCCTTCTGGAAAAATGTCGAACCCCCCTGAGTTTTTAGGTCAGAAGGCATCTTATAGGCGAAGAGGGAGACCGAGGAGTTCTGGCGGCCCAGACCTCAGCTGGCCTGGCTAGCCCGCGTGGCCAGGTGGTGTGGCCTAGGCCTAGCCCTCCTCCGTCTCATATTCTGGCTCCGGGAGTCTTCTGGTGAAATAGGATTTTTGGCATATTTTCCGGGATTTTTCCTGATAGTTGATTTTCTGCACTAAAAGTAGACACCAAGGCAATTCTGCTAAAAACAGCGCCAGTCCATGTTAGTTGCATCCAAATCACACAAGTTTAGAGGAGAAACAATAGCAAAAGTGTTCAGGAAAGTAGATACGTTTTGGACGTATCAACTCCCCCAAGCTTAGCTTATTGCTTGTCCTCAAGCAATTCAGTTGAAAACTGAGTGCGATAAAAGAAACTTTCACGAACACATTTGCTTCATAAGATGTATATATTCTCAGCATGTGATCAACTACTTAGACAATTCATAATAAGGAGTATGCAACTAAGTTTACTTAATAGGCATTGCAAGCTATGAAGATATTCCAACTTAAAAATAATAAGCAGCATGAAGTATAAATATAAGCAACACTACAATGCTCATAACAAGGTATGATAGAGTGGTATCTCGCTTGCCTTTGATTATGAATGCCAAGGCACCTCTGAAGTTCAGGTGAAGACTAGAAATAAAGATGTCAAAGATACAAGCATCAAGGTCATAACACAAATAATCGAGTTTTGAGACAAGCACATTACACTAAGAATGACAACTATGCTCTCAAGAAGGTGCTCATAGAATAAGTTGAGACTCAACAAGGAAATGAAAAAGGTTTTGAATAGTTTGAAAGGCTTCCAAATGCTGAAAGTATGGTACCTGTTAGCTTTGAGCTCTCATTGCCCCTATCATAAGCATCTTTAAGTGGTTAAGGTTAAAGTGACACAACTAAGAGGATATGCTTGAAAAGTTATAAACTAAAGTCTCATGCCCCTTACTCACGAGTACCGGTCCTCATGCTACTCAACTTCAGTCACAAGTAAGCTCTTGTCATTGTAAGTACATACGTATCATAGAGAACCGCCAACGGGGTACCCCTTGCACATGATACACGAGCTATCCCATAATCAAAATGACAAGGCAAGTAGACAATGAGCATCTCAGTGATCTTTTTATTTACTATGTGCATAGATTTTATTGAGGATGATTCATAGAATGCTGCAAGTTTCCACCATGATTAGGCATGGCTTAGGCTAGCAGCCCAGGCGTTTCCCTAACACATATACAAACTCCATGATCTTACAAGTTCCATTTTTATTTCACACCGTCGGGATCCATAAGCAAAAGAATCATGATATCAACAGGGTACAAAGTACCCGTGGAATGTTGAAAGCGTTCCCCATGATACATGGTTCTGCTAACTTCAACTTATAAAGCGCAAGCATATACGCAACAAAGAAGGACGCAATGGTTCAGGTTTATTAAATGCAACAAAATAAAGTGTGCCATCAAGTTCGTGAGAGCTTTACTAACTAACTTTCTCATAACAAGCAAACATTCTATTCGGAAGAAAACAAGGCATATTGAATATGCACGGAAATAGAAAATGATGCTAATAGGTAGGTATGGTGGACACTTTGAAAATATTTGGTTTTAGGGAGTTGGAAACATGAGTAAAACATACTCCGTGAAAGTGAAGGCTAGCAATAGTAAGGGAGCGACAAACGAGAGAGCAATAGTTGTCATAATCATGCTTGCAACAAAACAGGACTAATCATGGCATGAAAGTGATTCAAGACCCTCAAGGCAAAATAATTCATCGAGGCTTAACTGATTATTTCAGTCATATGCATGCGTGAGCATGTGCCAAGTCAATTCAAATGAAACATTCAGAGGAGGATACAACGGTGTCATACCAAGTTATGAATAAAGTAATGCAAGCAAACATTCATAAGACATGCTACAAACTATTAGCAAGCTGGAACTAATCATATGAAAGCAAGAACTACTAAGCATCCATAAATAACATACACCCTACATGAATAGACTAAGCATGCCCACAATGATGAGTATATGTACAATAATGAAAACAAGAAGAGTTCATTACAAGCCTCTTAGCACACCTCAAGTTGTCATTAATCCTCATTATTGCCCTTCACTTGTGTGGCTTGAATAATAATATGAAACCAAATCCCACTAAGGACTGCTGAACCCTGCAACAACTCACAAAGCCAAAGAAGAACAACAAATATTTTTGGTGTTTTCGTTTTTTAAAGCAAGAACCAAAAAGGAAGAACAAGCAAAGCAAAATATTTTTGGGTTTTTTGAATAGTTTAAACAAAACAAAAAGGAAAAAGCAAACCAAGGCAAAAAGAAGAAGAAGCAAACAAAGAGAAACAACAGAAATATTTTTGGTCTTTTTGTGTTTTAGAAAGCGAAAGCAAAGAAAGAACAAAAACTAAAAGGAGCACGAAACATGAATATACAAAGTACCGACGCAACATGATAGGGAGATGAGTGTGATGTCGGTGTACCTCCCCCCAAGCTTAGGCTTTTGGCCTAAGTGGGTGTCATACGAATAAGGGTTCCAAGCAAGCAGGTCATGATAAGAATGATCGTAGTTGGGCCCGTGGGAAGAATAAGAAGCTCCCCAATCATAAGCAGGCTGCTGATATGAAGACTCCCCCTCATTCGAGGGTTGGACCGAATCATCCGTGACCTCCCTTCTAATATCCTGCTCCTGCTGGGAGAGCTCTCCCAAATACGTATCAAATTCCTCCTCCGTGAGAGACCATCCTACCCTATTATCAAGGTTAAACAAAACAGGTGCAGGCAAAAGAACAACACGCTCGGACTTGCTCCTTCTCCAACCAGCTTTGAGAAAAGTTATTTCATAAGATAACTCACTCAGATTAGACAAAGAAGAAACAAATCTATGCTGTATCATGGAATTAATATCAAGCCTTTCTATGGGAAACTATAGGTCTAGATGATGGGGCACTAAACCATGCAATGCTAGTAAACGAGAAGCAATGAGGCCCCCACAAATTCCACCTTTCTCGCGGTTAGCAGCAAGACGGAAAGCTATCAAAGCACCCAAGTTGTAAGACCTATCTCGCTTAAGAGCAGCAGAGATGAATGCTAGATCATATGAAGATAACTTATTGGCAGTTTTCCTAGCAAGAACACACTTGGCAATAAAGTAGGCAAAGTAGCGAATGGAGGGGAGATGAATGTTACGGATTTTTCCACTCTCCTTCGAGAAGTTGCTCCCTTGGCAAATTTCTGCGTATAAATCCATGAGTGGTGCAGGTCACTCTTTAATCCTTCCACATGATCCCCACTGAGGTACCTTAATAGCTACACAAAAGTCATCGAGAGAAAGGTCGACAGCAATATTGTAAATTTTGTAGTGGACCATGGGGTTATGCAAAGAGTAACTAAATTGAAAGTCCTGCACCACAGACATGGTTAGCTTCACAAATTGACAAGGTTCAACTTCCAAAAAGTGCTCCAACCCTGCATTAGAAACCAAAGTGTGGAAATCCTGGAGAATTCCTGCGGCTCTCATGAATTCAGAACATGGGTAAATGGAAGGAAAAACTTCCTCCTCCCGGTGAACCTTGATGACCTCAGGCACCCATAGTTCATGTTGGTTTAGTTGATGCTCATTCATCTTCTATTCTGAAATTTAAACACCTATTAAACAAGTGATTGCAAAGTGAATATAATGAGGGGCACTACTCATAGGGATTTGTAAGAGGCCTAAACATGCATCAAAACTATATCTCCAAGCATCAAACAAGCTTACAAGCTCTCATAACATGTCACCTACAGCAGCAAAATACTCAAGATATAATCCACTAAACACAAATCTACTTGGACAAGGGGAGGAGTCACATACCGCAGAACAAGTGCTCCAAATTTCAGCAACAAAGATGGGCTGAGCAAGGAGATCAAAAAAATCGAGAGCAAGCATAGCAAGAACGCGATTTTGAGCAATGAACCGGAGCTTACTCGGGAGAGAGAAGAAAGTGGCAGGTGGGAGAGTTAGTGAAGGGCCAGGGGTGGCCCACACCATGGCATGGCGCCACCTAGGGCAGGCCGTGCCACCAGGTGGTGAGCCTACCTGGTGGGTCCCCCTGGTACCTCCCAGGCACTCCTCTGCCCCTTTTTTCTCGTAAAAATTTAATATGAATTTTCTGGAATTTTTCGAGACACTTTATTTTTGGGCATTTTTCAGGTATAGAAGAATGATTTTCTGACAGAAAGATTTTTTTTGGAATGATGCAATGACAAACAAGGCTAGAACTATAGAAGTTCTAAGACACTCTAACATGCAAGCAACTAACAACAAGAAAGAAAACTAAACGAAAGCAAAAAACCAAAATGGATAGAATAAAAGTAAACGGAGATAATCACGGTGAAAACATTGTTTTGTTCAATGAAATCCTTTTGTTAACAAGGTTGATCAGGTCTTGTTACCAAAACAATTCCATATGAGGCAAAACTTTGTAATCCACTAATGATTATGTTACCTCAACCTTGATAGCAATGGTTCCAATCATAATAGTTTCAAATTTTTCTCTTGGTATGGGACAATATATTTCTCCAACTTGAATGCCCTCAACATGTTCAATTGAATTCAAACCATAGGTCCTTTCAATCTTCTTGGGGAAATAGACGGTATGTTCCTTGTCATTAACATTAAAGGTCACCTTTCCTTGATTACAATTAATAACAGCTCCTGCAGTATTAAGAAAAGGTCTCCCAAGAATAATAGACATATTATCATCTTCAGGCATTTCAAGCACAACAAAATCAGTTAATATCAAGCAATTATGAGCCACTTGAACAGGTACATCCTCACATATACCAACAAGAATAGTGGTAGATTTATCAGCCATTTGCAAAGATATATCAGTTGGTATTAATTTTTCCAGTTGAAGTCCCTTATAGAGAGAGAAAGGCATAACACTAACTCCAGCTCCCAAATCACACAAAGCACTTCTAACAGAACTATTATTAATAGAACAAGGGATAGTTGGAACCCTAGGGTCTCCAAGTTTCTTAGGAACCTTACCATTAAAAGAATAATTAGCAAGCAAAGTAGAAATTTCTTCATTAGGGATCTTCCTTTTATTCGAGATAATATCCTTCATATACTTTGAGTAAGGAGGAAATTTAATAGCATCATTCAAAGGAATTTGGAAGAATAAAGGTTTCATCCACTCACAAAACTTATTATAGTGTTCATCTTCCTTTGACTTGTGTTTCTTATCAGGGAAAGGCATAGGTTTTTGGACCCAAGGCTCTCTTTCACTACCATGTTTCTTAGCAACAAAATCTTGTTTAGTGTATTTAGTATTCTTAGTGTGCTTTTCAGGTTCTTCTTCAACTTTTTCTTCATTAGGAGCTTCATTTTCTTCATTACCACTTTCAGTTTCAGCATCAGAAATAGATATACTATTAGGATCTTTAGCATGTTCAGAGGGTCCTACAACAGTTTTATGTTTCTTTTTCCTTTTCTTACGAGTAGAGCCACTATTTTCAGCTTGTTGAGAATCCTGCTTAATTCTTTTGGGATGCCCCTCAGGATATAGAAGATCTTGGGTAGCAGCACCACTTCTAGTTCTAATTTCATAAGCATGTTTTTCTTTAGCGGCATTAACTAGAAAGTCTTTTTGCACTTTAATGAGTTGATCTATTTGAGTTTGAACCATTTGAAAGTAATCATTTTAACATCATTAGAGGTTCTTTCCACAATATCTTTTAACTCAACAATAGCTCTAGTGTTTTCCATTAGATGATTTTGTACCCTTTTATTAAAATTATCTTGGTTAACAATAAAGATATCGAGTTCTTCTAAGCATTGATCGGGAGGTTTAGAGTAGGGGTTATCACCTTCATCAAAGTGTTGGAGAGAGTGTACCTCAATAGTGTATGAGTAGGAGATAGGCTTACATAATTCTTCTATAGGAGGTAAATTCTTGACATCTGCAGCTTTAATTCCCTTCTCCTTAAGACATTTCTTAGCTTCCTTCATCACTTCATCATTTAATTCAATAACTCCACTCTTCTTTGATGTTGGAATAGGCACAGGTATAGTAGGTTCAGGTATAATTGCTTCAGGTATAGCTGGTTCAGGAGGATTCCAATCCTCATAGTTCTTGCTTATTTTAGCCATTAATTCCTCAGCTTCCTTTGGAGTCCTATTCTTGAAAACACAATCAGCATAACTATCTAGGTATGTCCTAGATTCTTTAGTTAGTCCATTATAAAATATATCAAGAAGCTCATTCTTAGGTAATGGACTTCCATCCTGTGCATGAATCAAAGCACAAAACCTTGCCCAAGATTCAGGCAATATCTCTTTTTCTCCCTGTTTAATATCAAAAAGTTCCTGCAAAATAGCATGTCTAGCACTAGGAGGAAAATATTCCTGCAGGAAAGTACTAATCAAGCAATCAGGGTTATCAATAGATTCAGTGAAAAGGGGAAAATCTTAGCAACAAAGTAAGTATGCATCTTAATATCATCAGAAAACAAGCCACTCATGGTAGAAAGTTCATTCATATGTGCTACCGCACTTTCATTCTTAGTCCCACAAAAAGGTTCTTTCTCAACAATAGCTATGTAAGATAGATCGAGAGAGAAATCATAATCTTCATCTATAATGTTTATGGGAGAAGCAGCAAACTTAGCAATAGGAGACAATTTGGGTCTAATAGTACGCCTCTCAAGGAGACTCTTAGCGGTGCTCCTATCATGGATGTTTTTACATTCTTTAATAAATTCATTGGTCATGTCTACATAACCATCTTCAATATCATAACTCTCACTAGACTCAGGTGAACTAACAGGTGTAATAGTGTCTTCATTAGGAGTTTCAGTATTTCCAGCTATAGTTCTAGCAATCGTAGCATCTAGGAAAGGACCTAATGAACCACTCTTATCAAGCACAGTAGAAGCAGCATCATAAGCATCAGAAGTTTCAGATTCAAAGAGTAGCAAAGGTGTGTAGCATGTGTATGTGGTGGTGTAACAAGCTTACTCATAACAGATGGTGAATCAAGAGCAACAGAGGTGTTCAGAACCGTACCTCTTCTTGTAGTGGATGGTAAAATAGGAACCTTGCCATCATGAGACTTACCCATGATGGATGGATGGCAGTGAACAATAGAGAATCCAAGTGAACTTAATAAATAAAGCTATGCTCCCCGGCAACGGCGCCAGAAAATAGTCTTGATAACCCACAAGTATATGGGGTGTATCACAGTATTTTTGAGGGAAGTGAAACCCAATTTGTTCATTCGAGACAAGGGGAGCCAAAGAATATTTATAAGCCTTAACAACTGAGTTGTCAATTCATCTGCACCTGGAAACAATCTTGCTCATAGCAGTTTATCAGTAGCAACAGTTTTGCAGTAGGAATAGTAAAGTAGCAGCAGTAGTAAAGACAGTAGTAACAATAGCAGTAAACAGTAGGATTCGAGTGCGGTAGGCATAGGGATGAATGGACAGGCGTTGCATGGACAAGACAATTCACATAGCAATCAGAACATAGGGCAATTGCAGATAAATAAGATAAAGCATCCAAGTACTAGATAATCCTAGGCATGTGTTCCATATATAGTCATACGTGCTCGCAATGAGAACTTGCACAACATCTTTTGTCCTGCCAGCCCGTTTGTAGCAGGGCCTCAAGGGAACTACTGACAATTAAGGTGCTCCTTTCAATAGAGCACCAGAGCAAAGCATTAACACTCCGTGAACACATGTGATCCTTGTTGCTTCCGCAGCATAGAAAACAAAAAAATTCCTACGATGAGAACTATACGCCAAGATCTATCTACTAGGTACAGAGCAACGGATGGACATACATCCATCAAGAACTTACCCTCGAAGACAACGAGTTTTGTCAACGAGTAGGAAGTCGTGGTTGATGTAGTCGTACACTTGCCGATATCAAGATCGTGAGGAAGTCCGAGCAGGTCCACCAAGTCCAGCACCGCAAAGCAGCGGTGCATCCGTGATCGCACACACATCCGGTACCCCGACAACCTCCGTCCCTCGCTCCAGCAAAGCAGCGGAAGCAGCAACTCCTTTCCAGATAAAGCCACCGGGAACATGTATCTCGCTAATCCGAGACCATGGGGGAATAATACTAGAGGGGGAGAGAGATCCTTCACGAGGAGGTGTAAGGAAGAAGGGGAGTGAGGGGGGCCTTTTATAGGAGGAGGGGGGTTCCCCTCTCTCAATGGCCGTCGCATGGGGGGGTGACTCCTCACCTCCCCCATTCATGTGGTGATAACCCCTCCACATTAAAATGCCCCTTCACATTCTCTTTTAAAGTCTCCAATTTAAATGCATTAAATTTCTCCAAATTTAATGCTCTCTCATTTAATACAACTCTTTTATTATTTTTATTCAGAATTTTGTTAATTACTTTAATTAACAAACATTCACATAAAACCCCCTGCAACATTTCAATATTACATGCAGAACCAATTTCAGCAATTTCACCCGAAACAGTTTTGGAGTCCATTGAAATAATTTTAGCGCTTTCTTAAATCTTTATCTGAAACATATTTGCTCCAAATGGTGTCGGTATCCCTTAAGTGTGTCACCCTACGGTTCGCGAATAATGCAGACATGATCGAGACCCCTCTCAGATCAATAATCGAGCGGACCTAGAGATCCATACTGACTCCTACACATTCAACGATGACTTCTGTGATCGTGAGAAGCTTTAACGCTAGTAACTAAATCCCTTTGTCTCACGATATATTACATGTCCGAGATTCGATCATCGGTATCTTCATACCTAGTTTGATCTCGTTACCGACATGCACTCTTTTCTCGTTCCCGTGATATAACATTCTAGTGATCACATCACTTGCTTGCAAGCTATCTTAATGTGATATCATCGAGAGGGCCCAGAGTATATCTATCCGTCATCGGGATTGACAAATTCCACTCTTGATCCATGAGCCTCAACATAACACCTTCGTAGCACTGAACCCATCTTTATAGTCACCCTGTTACGGTGTGACGTTTGATGTTATCAAGATACTCTTCCGGTGTTAGCAATTAACATGATCCCAAACCATAACTTATATGGTGTCATTTCAACAGATCACGATGGTGCTCTTTTCAGTGTAAAAGCGGTAGTCTCTAAAGCTTTAATCCTTAAAACATAATGGCAGTTTCATAAATGACAACTTTGATCTTACCTTGTCAAACATGGTTTGATTTCATCTCTCGAATATGACATACTCCTATGGTTTATCAGGAAAACACAAATCATGGAACAATTCCTCAAGTCTTAGGTGTTTTTGCTAAACATGTAACTCAAATATCTTCCTTTATGATCGAATCATAAACTCTTTATTTTCTTGTTACAATGATTTTCCACTTCATCTTGAAAGTCTTTGAACAATTTTCAAATGTTTCATACTTATTCCTTATTAAGTAAATATACAGATATATTCACTTAAATTTCTGGACAAAGCATATCAAGCAAAAAGATCCATCGCATATGGCTACACATAATGGACTACATACATCTACATGCATAATATACAATAAATTAGTCATTCGTTCCTCTTTGGCCTATGGACGGAGTTTCAATTATCTCGAGGAAAGTCTGACCAGTGCCAATTGATCAAAATCAAAAGACTCCAAAAATCCATCAATATGGAGTTTCTTCATGTTTTCTTCATTTGTCTTGCGACATTTTAGCAATAGTGTTTATGGCTGTGATTTCTCCCACTAGACTTGTAAAAGTTCATCCATCCTTTATGGAATACGGTAATTATTTGAACAACCATTGTTCTCATAATACCGGAACAAAATAACAATTATTTAAACAAATCTTGAAGTCTAGGTTTGATGACAATGAAAAACACAATAAGACTTTATTTGTTTTCGATGAACATCATCACTTATTCTCTTGCTAGTTACTTAGGCCATTGTAGTTCATGAATTGCGTTGTCCTGTATGACACTTCATACCAACCAATTCGGTATCCAATACCGGTATCCAATACCTAAGAACCACATTGTTTAACAAGCAAGAAATATAGCCATAACATGTATATCTTCTATATACCTAAGTTGGACATTTCCAACTTTTTCTTTTCTGCCAAGTATTTTATAGATTCTCTTTCAACAATTCCTTTTCCTTTTAAAAGAATGTATCAACATCAATTGTGGTGTCATTTACATGACACATAGTACAAAGCGTATATAGTCAAATACTAATACCTTTGGACTTGCACTTTGAAGTGAATCACCATCATCAAATGTTTGGTATTCTTTCAAAAATCCATTCTTTAGTAATCTATTAGTGTAGTAAACATTTTACTTACATCTTCTATTCATCCTTATCATGACAACTTTCATGATCAAGCTACTATAGCCTGTAAGGAAGAATCGCGAGTATAATGTTAGTTCCCAAAACCTTTTGGGAGATCCGGATGCTTAGCATCTCCATCCTTCACAAATTCTCATACAATATGAGAACATGTATTTTGCTAAATTATACTCTATCATAATGCCACCAAAAACATTGTTTCAGATATCACAATATCTTTCACACATGATGGTTTCTGAAACAATTTTCAGCTCCAATATAATCTTGATATTAAAACAACTTTTTAATATCAATAATCATGGAGGCAAACATGATACTTAAGATACTAACATTGGAATTCTTACTCTTGATTTAATACTTCTTATTAAACTTCATTGAGTAAATAGAGTTTGCTGAAAGTTTGCAATAGGACTTATAAACTGTAAATTGACATTCAAAACAATACAATACCAGTTCGTAAAGTAAATATCCAGAATTCTATAGTTCTATTATCTCAATTAAAACTAAGCATAAGGTAGTAAACAGATGCCAATGACTACAACAAATTATGCAAATTCACTGCAATTTAGTTTATGACAAAATTAGTTCGACTAATTCAAATTAGAAATGAACTCCCACTCAAAAACAACATCCCTCGTGCCTTTTTGGTGATTACATGAACCAAATCCACTACACCAAGTCCGATCATCACGTGAGTTGATGTAGCTTCAAAGGCGAGCATCTATATGGGCATCATATCAACTATATGACTCATGCTTAACCTTTCGGTCCGTGTTCCGAGGCCATGTATGTACATGCTAGGCTCGCAAAGTAAGAACCTTTGTACTCGCATGTGTAAAACTGTCTTACACCCGTTTGTATGAAAGCGTAGAGTCGAGTACACCCGATCATCACGTGATGTCTCGAAACACGATCCATAAAACGGTGCATACTTAAGGAAGAACACATTTTTATCTTGATATCTAAATGAGGGATCATCTTACAATGCTACATAAAGTGTCAAACTAGCAGTATAAGATGCTAACATCTAATGTGTAAAGTGAGATGATATGGTCCATGCATTTGATCTCTATCATATGCATCGTGGTATGATCTTTATCATTCCTTTGTGTGTAAGGCCAAGGTCTATGGAACTTACACATTAAGTGTGTTGTAAGAGTATCTATCATACATCTACTTACAACAATACCATATCAATACACCAGGCCAGCAACGATCTAAACTAGACGCCTCTAATTTATCAATTGCAAGTTTTACGTGGCTTAGGGCTTTCGGAGATAGAACCGTTCTTACCTATGAACATGGAACCACAACGAGGATAACCAAGTTATTAGCAACTCATTGTAAATCAGATATTGACTATAGTAGGAGAGACAGACACCCGCCAGCCACTTATGCAAAACAAGTTGCATGTCAGTCGTGGAACCAGTCTCATGTACGATGACATGTAAGGTTGGTCCGGGCCGCTTCATCCCACTATGCCACCAATATCCAAAATACATAGAAGATGCAATAACATGATCATCATCGCCCACATATAAACATATGTGTACTACCCGTGCAAAGCACCTATGCATAGATCAAGCTCTGATACCACTGTTGGGTCCGTAGCATAGAAAACAAAAAAATTCATATGATGAGAACTATACGCCAAGATCTATCTACTAGGTACAGAGCAACGGGTGGACATACATCCATCGAGAACTTACCCTCGAAGACAACGAGTTTTGTTAACGAGTAGGAACTCGTGGTTGATGTAGTCGTACACTTGCCAATCTCAAGATCGTGAGGAAGTCCGAGCAGGTCCGCTCCAAAGACGTTCTTCGATCCAGCTCCAGACTACTAAGTCCAAGACCGCAGCAGCGGTACATCCGTGATCGCACACACGCCCCACTCGACAACCTCCGTCCTCGCTCCAGCAAGCAGGAAGCAAAGAACCTTTCCAGATAAAGCCACCGGGAACATGTATCTCGCTAATCCGAGACCATGGGGGAATAATACTAGAGGGGGAGAGAGATCCTTCACGAGGAGGTGTAAGGAAGAAGGGGAGTGAGGGGGGCCTTTTATAGGAGGAGGGGGTGCCCCTCTCTCCATGGCCGGCGCATGGGGGGGTGACTCCTCACCTCCCCCATTCATGTGGTGGTAACCCCTCCACATTAAAATGCCCCTTCACATTCTCTTTTAAAGTCTCCACTTTAAATGAATTAAATTTCTCCAAATTTAATGCTCTCTCATTTAATAAAACTCTTTTATTATTTTTATTCAGAATTTTGTTAATTACTTTAATTAACAAACATTTACAAAAAAAAACCTGTAACATTTCAATATTACATGCAGAACCAATTTCAGCAATTTCACCCGAAACAGTTTCGGTGTCCATTGAAATAATTCCAGCGCTTTCTTAAATCTTTATGTGAAACATATTTGCTCCAAATGGTGTTGGTATCCCTTAAGTGTGTCACCCTACGGTTCGCGAATAATGCAGACATGATCGAGACCCCTCTCAGATCAATAATCAGAAGCGGGACCTGGAGATCCATACTGACTCCTACACATTCAATGATGACTTCTGTGATCATGAGAACCTTTAACGCTAGTAACTACATCCCTTTGTCTCGCAATATATTACATGTTCGTGATTCGATCATCGGTATCTCCATATCTAGTTTGATCTCGTTACCGACATGCACTCTTTTCTCGTTCCCGTGATATAATATTCTAGTGATCACATCACTTGCTTGCAAGCTATCTTAATGTGATATCACCGAGAGGGCCCAGAGTATATCTATCCGTCATCGGGATTGAAAAATTCCACTCTTGATCCATGAGTCTCAACATAACACCTTCGTAGCACTGAACCCATCTTTATAGTCACCCTGTTACGGTGTGACGTTTGATGTTATCAAGATACTCTTCCAGTGTTAGCAATTAACATGATCTCATGGTCTAAGGATAAAGATTACTTCATATGATATTATAGCAATATAAACATAATGACTTGATCATAATGCTATACTTCGGATGAATGTTCATCACATCATTCCACCAATGTCGTGACCTCGTTATTAACAACATCCAATGTCCATGATCAGGAAACCTTGATCATCTTGTTAATCAACGAGCTAGTATATAAGAGAGGCATAACTAGGAACCCTTTTTGTTTATTAAACACACATGTATTGATGTTTCCGATCAATACAATTATAGCATGCAAAATAAACATTTATCATAAACATGGAATAAGATAATAACCACTTTATTATTGCCTCTCGGGCATATTCCCTTCAATCCTCACATCAAAGCCATTCCCTCCGGTTATCCCGATTTCTGTCACTTCGGGGCCATTGGTTCCGGACAACAATGTGTGTATACAACTTGCAGGTAAGACCAAAAACAATACTATCACAATGAATCAATAAAAGTATCAGATATCAAATCATGGCACTCGGGCCCTAGTGACAAGCATTAAGCATAACAAGTTGCAACAAAGTCATAAAGCACTAATAGAAGATACTAGGCACCATGCCCTAACAATCTGATGCCATTACATGAACGATCTCTTCCAATCCCTACCATCCCCATAGCCTACAGCGGGGGATTACTCACTCATAGATGGGGGAAACATGGATGGTCGATGGAGAAGTGATGGTGATGATGATGGTGATGATCTCCTCCAATTCCCCGTCCCGGCAGGGTGCCAAAACGGAGTTTCTGGTGATGTTTCATGGAATCTGGTGGTGGCGACGGAGCGGAACTCCTTCTGGAAAAACGTCGAACCCCTTGAGTTTTTAGGTCAGAAGGCATCTTATAGGAAAAGAGGGAGACCGAGGGGAGTTCTGGCGGCGGACCACCACTGGCGCTGCCTGGCTAGCTTCGGCGGTGTGTGTGGCCTGGGCCCAGCCCCCTCCATCTCATATTCTGGCTCTGGGAGTCTTCTGGTGAAATAGGATTTTTGGCATATTTTCCGGGATTTTTCCTGATAGTTGATTTTCTGCACAAAAAGTAGACACCAAGGCAATTCTGCTGAAAACAGCGTTAGTCCGCATTAGTTGCATCCAAATCACACAAGTTTAGAGGAGAAACAATAGCAAAAGTGTTCGGGAAAGTAGATATGTTTTGGACGTATCAGCCGGCTAGCAAGGAGTCGATGTTGCTCTATATAGCATCCATCAGACGGGCCATCAGCGTCGTCCTGGTGGTCGAGCGCCCCGAGGAAGGCAAGGCCCAGCTGGTTTAGAGACCCGTCTACTACCTCAGCGAGGTTCTCTCCCTCTCCAAGTAGAACTACCCCCACTATCAGAAGATGTGTTACGACGTGTACCTAGCATGCAAGAAGCTCAAGCATTACTTCCAGGAGCATCCGATTAAGGTGGTGTGCACAGCACCCCTTTCGGAAATCATCAGCAACAAGGACGCCACTAGCCGAGTCGCCAAGTGGGCCATCGAGCTTGCCACCTACTCCATCCAGTACAAGCCAAGGCTCACGATCAAGTTGTAGGCTCTGGCGGACTTCATCGTTGACTGGGACGAAACCTAGTACCTCCCGCTGGTTTCCGACTCGGATCACTGGAGGATGCACTTTGGCAGCTCAAAGATGCTCGGGGCTTGGGAGCAGGCATCGTCCTCCCTCACCCAAGGGCGACCGGCTGGAGTATGTTCTCCAGATCCACTTCAAGGCCTCCAACAATGTTGCCGAGTATGAGGCGCTGGTGCACGGCATGCGGCTAGCCAGGGAGATCGGCGTGAACCCGATCCTTTGCTTCGGCGATTCAGATCTAGTGGTGTAGCCGGTATCTAGAGAATGGGACACCCGCGACGCGAACATGGCCCTCTACCGGTTCCACATGCATAAGCTCAGCGCCTGCTTCGATGGATGTGAATTCCACCATGTCCCTCTCGTGAACAACGAGGCAGCCGATTTCCTTGCCTGAATCGGATCAACCAGACAGGCGATCCCGCTAGGGGTCTCCTTGGAGCATCTGCGCAAGCCCTCCATCAACCCGTCTCCTAAGTCGGATGCCATCATCTGGGCAGGAAGCGCGCCGACTGATGGCCCGGTAGACGTGGAGCCTGTAGAACCCGCAAAGAAAAAGGCTCGCACCGCCTCTGGCACGTCCGCACCCTCCGGCTCGCAAGACCCAGGGGCTGCCAACTCAACAATTGGCTCGGGGGCTGCCATGCCGGGTACCTCACCCGGACGACCCCCTGACAACCCTCAGCCGGAGCACGATAGTGTCCTCACCATCCGGGAGATACCGTCCTGGGCACATCCCTTCATGAACTATATCACCAATAGAGAACTTATAGATGACGAGGTGGAGGCCAGGCAAATTCGGTGATGCACGCACACGTACACCATCATCAACAAGGAGCTGTAACAATGCAGCGTATCCGTAATCTTCCAGCGATGTGTCGACGTGGACACGGGCTACCGGCTACTCAAGGACATCCACCAGTCGAGTGCGGGCATCACGCTTCATCTCGGGCGATAGTCGCCAAGGCGTTCTGCCATGGCTTCTATTGGCTCATCACCCTCGAGGACGCCGAACAGCTGGTCCATGCGTGCAACGGATGCCAACGCTTCAGGAAGCTCAGGCACATGCCGTCTACGGTGCTCAAAACCATACCCATTACCTGGCCCTTCGCCATCTGGGGGCACGACATGGTTGGCCCCTTCAAGCGGGCACGCGCAGGCATGACCCATCTGCTGGTGGCGGTGGACAAGTTCACAAAGTGGATAGAAGCCAAGCATATCCGGAAGCTGGACGGAGCGACAGTTGTCACCTTCTTCACCGACATCATCAACCGGTTCGGCTACCCCAACAGCATCATCACAGACAATGGCAAGAACTTCGCCAAGGGGGCCTTCACCCGATTCTGCAGCAACAAGGGCATCCGGCTAGACCTCGCCTCCATCGTGCACCCGCAGTCCAATGGGCAAGTCGAAAGGGAAAATGGCCTAGTGCTAGATAGCATCAAGCCACGCCTCATCGAGCCCTTAGAGTGGTCACCCGGATGCTGGATCGAGGAACATCCGGCTACGCTATGGAGCCTTCGCACCATGCCGAATAGGTCAACCGGCTTCACCCCATTCTTCCTCGTCTACGGCTCAGAAGCCGTATTCTCTGCAGACATCGAGTTCGACTCACCTCGCAAGCTCCTCTACAACGAGCGGGCCAATCAGGAGGCGAGGGAGGACGGCATGGACCTCCTCGAGGAAGCTCGCGAGCTGGCACTATCCATATCGGCACTGTACCAGCAGCTCCTACGCCACTACCATTCGAACCGGATCTGGCCCATCGTGTTCCGCGAGGGTGATCTGATTCTCCGACTAGTGCAGGACACAAAGGGCATGCACAAGATGTCGTCACCTCGGGAGGGCCCCTTCGTCATCAGCCGGGCGCTGCACAACAATTCCTACTACCTCATCGACGCACAGCAGCCGTGCAAGAACAATATGGACAAGTCAAATGAGGAGAAGGAATGCCCCTGGAACACGGCCCTGCTCCGCCCGTTTTACACCTAGTCGCCTGACAGTGTATGTATCCCACGAACTCTATGAATGAAAATGCGGAACCCCGAGAGATACTCGGGGGCTCCTTGCCAGAAATTTGTGCGTATTTATTTCCGGTTTAGTTTTCCGGCTCTGATAACCCCTACCTGGGGCTCGCCGGCTGGCTCGGCCTGCTAATTTTATAAACTGGCTAAGTAGTGTGCGATGGTGTCAGAGGCTCACTCTTGGTCTCAGCTACAGACCACAACCCGGCTGTCCAGCTAGCAAGAGCAAAAGCCCGAGGCATCCCACATGAAAAATGGGAAGGAGATGCGACAGATCGGGCGGTCTAGCCTTGTGCATAGGTTGAGATAATCCGGCTACTAAGCCTCCAGTACCGTGCGCAATGTATTGCCAGCACCCTTTGATTCCGGCTGCAGACCACAACCTGGCTGCTTGGCAAGGACGCAGCGTAAACAGCAGAGTGCACGGGAAAGCGACTAAGTGTCCAGAGAAGCACAAGCTAGTTTTTGAAAACTAAAGCTGTTCTCCGGTTAATAAAAACTACCTTGACTGACTAACCTATTAACAAATGGGCCTATATGTGTGTTTGTTTTGTACGACCACATCGAGTTGGTCGCCAAAAGGAAAGAAGATTCGAAGTCCTTGCCTTCATCAAGCGTTCTGAATCTCGGGGGCTACACCCACTCGGTGCGCTCGCGCGCCCCTAGTGGAATCATGTAGTTCTGACCGGCTAAAGGAGTTTAGCCGGATATTCAGAGCCCAAGTGTGGGCAAGGGCATATAAGGAAGAAGATTCGAAGCACCTGGCTTCACTAGCTACTCCGAATCTCAGAGGCTACACCTAGTGGGTGCGCTGGCACGCCCCCACTGCATGTTGTAGTAATCGGCTGGTCCGGGCAAGGTCGGGATTAGCCGGCTAGAGGTGTCTAGCCGAAAGAAGCCAAAGGCTTGAAGAAAAGAAAGAAGAAGATTCGAAGCACCTGGCTCCGCCAGCTCCTCTGAATCTCGGGGGGCTACACCCAGTGGGTGCGCTGGCGCGCCCCCACTAGAGTTGAAGTTCCCCCGACTAAAGGTGTTCAGCCGGGCGAAGGTAGCCGGATAATTGTAACCGGCAAAAGATAAAAACTTTGAAGCATGCAAAATCACAAGGAAAATAGAGGCAAGCAAATAGCATGATTGAATAAAAGGGGGAGTCAAAGCTCCCATAGGTTCACCTGGCGTCAGAAACAGCCGACACAAGCATACAAGTTCAACAAGACAAAGTTATACAAATTCACCTGGCATCCCGGGGATCATGTCTAAACGGTAGGTCCATTGTCATGAGGCTGGTTCTGGCCGGAGGCGGCTTTGGCAGGCGTAGGAGGCGCACTGGCAGATCCGGCTCCAACATCTCCACCAGTCGGCTACGACGACGCCTCGGCCTCTGTCTTTGGCGTCTCGGTGGACTCCGAGTCAGTGATGACCTCGTCGACGTCGGCGTAGCCGGCGATCTTGATGGCGGAGGCACGGAGCTCTGGATGGGCTCGGCAGATGGCGGCGAGGTCGGCACTGGCACAGAAGCCTTCGTCGATCTTCTCGACACGGGCGTCCTTATACCAAGAAAGCATCAAGGCCAGAGCCATCTCCGCCCCGACTCGCACCGCCAGATCCCTCAGACGCTCGACGACAGCCGGCACCTCTGTCACCTTAGCTGCCAGCTGGGCGATCGTCTCCAGCGCCACGGCATTCGGCCACAGGAAATCAAAGACCGCATGAGCCGCCTTGCGCAGCTCAACGGCCTCCTCGCTGAGAAGGGCGACCAGCTCCTGGGCGGTGGGCTGCTCCCCTGGCCAGTTCTCCTGCAGCCGTTTGTACGCCAGCAGGTCTACGTTGGGATAAAAGGCTATCATAAAAACGATAGTCAGGTCCGGCTACTGGATCCAGACAAGGAAAGCTAGTCAGAAAACACTTACCCTTGGCTGTGCGGCCAATCTGCATTAGCTCCTCAAGGAGGGCCTTCTCCCGATCTCGGCATCAAGGAGATTGAAGGCCTGGGCCCGGCTGGCGAGGGCGGAGTCGTGCTCCTTGAGGGTGGCCTCCAGCACATCCATCTTGGAGAGCTAGTCCTTGTTCATACAACCGGAGGTTGGAGTTGGACTTGGTCAGCCGGTCGTTCGCCGTTTTCAGGTGATCGATCTCCCACTGGGCACACGCCATGATGGCTGCGAGAAACCGGCTATTAGAAAAAAACACGAAGAAGAAGAAGAAAGTAGCCGGCCACGGAAGCCGAGTAAGAGGACTTACTCTAGGAGGTGCCATTGGCAGCGGCCAACTTCTGCTCCAAGGTTTGGTTGCCGCCAGCCGTGGCTTCCAGCAACCGGATCTCCTTCACCGCCAACTCGAGGGTGGCGGCGAAGTCCGCCAGCGAGGCAGCAGGAGAAGCATCGTCATCAACAACATGGACGGCCAGTGACTCCTTCGCCTCCAGAACCACGGTTCGCCACTCCTCCCTCTGCTCGTCGTCGGAGTTGTCGTTCGCGACGACGACCAGCTCCTTGACTGCTGCCTCTCCCCTCGTCCCCGTGGAGGAACTACCTCCACTTTGTGGGTTCGCCTTGGCCGTGACCGGCTGGACCACCTTAGCCGGCGGAGCACCTCCGGCATTGCCTGCAGTAGCCGGATCAGCACGAGGCGGAGGCGGAGGTGGAGGCGGAGCCCTGGGCGAGGGAGTGGGGGCGCCAGCAGCAGCAGAAGGTGGCGCGGTGTCTAGCGCGTGGGGCGGCGAGCCAGTTGGCGCCCGTGCCGGGCTCGCGGCGCCAACGAAGACGAGCGAGCTGAAAAGCAAAGGACAAGGAAGAGAAGCAACTAAGGAAAGCAAAAGACAAAAAAAGTCATGCCAGAGGAAAAAGAGGAAGAAACGCAAGCACAGAAGGTACTCACCCATGCACCACCGGAGGAGGCGCCTTCTTGCGGCCAAGCCGGCTAAGGGGAAGGGCGCTAGTCCGGCTTCTCTTGGGCGCCGACTCCTCTACGGTGGGCCGACTGGCCCCGCTCCCCCTGGCACTCGACCAGCTGGAGCCGCTTCCCCCGTCACCTGACCGGCTGGAGTTGCCGTCCGCCGCGCGGTGTCGGGCCGGTTTAGGCGCCGGGGTGGCCTCCTCCTCCTCGTCAACCTATGCGTGGGGGTCGTGGGCCGTATCGTCGTTCCGGTTAGGAAATACGTTGGCGTCCCTGTATAACTCCTCGCTGGACCGGCACGCACGCGGCTCGGGAAGATCAGGCATGAAATTCTACAGAGGGGCTTGCCCTCCTCCCGAATGATGCAGGGGATGTTCTGACAGAAGAAAGGAAAACAAGGAATCATCCGGATAACAAGTCGGATCAAAAACAGAAAGAACCAAGCTGACAAGAAACCTACCCGGGGCACGCGGTTGTCGCGGTTGTACGGGACCTGCCCGAACCTCCAGCCCTCCTCCAGCCGCTCCTTCGTGATCGTCCACACCCACTCCTGGAGGTTGTGGAAGCAAGGGTCATGACGCGATAGCCGGGTGGGGTCCAGCCGGCCGAACTAGTAGCACATCTTGTGTGCGCGTTGCTGCAATAGCATCATCAGCCGGGACATCCAGCTGAGCGTGATGTCCAGGCCGGTTAAGCCGGCAGTGACGAGGGAGCGCATCTGGTGCAGCATCGCATCTGACTCCGCTTTATCTCCATGGAACTTCAAGTCCCAGTTCTGCCGGCTGGACTCCATGTCCTAGAAAGCCGACAAGTTGATCCGGTCGACACCTGTGACGTTGCTGATGTAAAAATACGACTTCTACTACAGCCATACCATGTCCTGGAGCTTGAACCTCGGGTAGCTGGTTTGGGAGCGGGAGTAGATGGAGGCGCCTCCGTAGGCTACCAACGGCCCCTGCACCTGCGGCCAGACTCGGAAGAGCCAGCAGAAGAGCCCGAGATCCGGCTGGATCCCGAGGTAGCACTCGTAGAATGCCACAAAGTGCGCCAGCGTGCCGATGGCATTGGCGCCGAGCTGGTGGACACGCAGGTCGAAGAAGGCGAGGAAGGTGAGGAAGAACGGGTGCACCGACAGCGCGAAGCCGCGGGCAAGATGGGAAAGGAAGATAACCCGCTCCCCCTCTGCCGGGTGCGGTGACTCCTCCTCCGGCAGCGCCAAACGCACCTTCACCTTCGTCTCCGGTGGCAAGACAGGGGTGGCATGGTACTTCGCGATATGCTCCTCCATGACGGAGGATTCGCACCAGGATCCACGCTTTGAGGCCATCGCGGGTTCGTTCGCCGTGGTGTTGGGAGCGAAGCAGCGGTGACCCGTGTCTACGGTAGTGCTAAACGAGCGGCACGGCTAAGTCCGGCGGCAAGTGCTCGTGGGGCAGAGGCGAAATAGCCAGAACACAAGAACAAGCATGGGGAGGCAGTGAGCAGAAGGGAGAAGTGGCTCTCCCGGGCGGCCTTTTAAGGACCGGGGAGGGGAACCATCTACGACGCCACGCGGTGCCCTCCAGGCCACATCCCACCCCCAGTACCGCTCCAGATCCCGTGTGCAGGCGCCAAGTGCACAGAGGATCCGGGTCAGGAACCGAAGCGCCAAACGGCAGTTCTCGAGGCGACGTGTGATGAGACGTTACGGTGCACGTCGTAGTGCAATGATGGCGCATGCGCGCGTGGCTGGTGTCAGCGCTAACATCACAGGTAGCGCAACCGCTAGGCGTAGCCGGTCACAAACTTCAAATTCAAGAGGGAGCACGCGCACATTTCACCTAAGGGCGAAATCTACACGCGCTCGGGGGCTAGTGTCAGGGGGTGACCCCCGGATACCCCAACCAGACAAGAACTACAGCAGTCGGTTCACGTCCGGCTGGTTGAGTGCAGCCGAACACGGGCAAATCATACCGACTACTCTATGATACACGGAACCAGGAAGGACGACAAGGTTCAAGACCGGCTACACGGACGTAGCCGGACATGATCAGGAGGACAGAGCGACGTGTTGCACAGTGCACAGTACTCCCTGGTACAGCGACAAGACCCGCAACTACGAGGCCATACCGAAGACTTTGCTGGGTGACGCGGGCACAATGGTCGGATGCTGACGACAGGCTCACACGGTGTTCACTATACCCACGATGACCCCTACCGCATGTACCTCGATGGGACGTAACCATACCGGATACTGTAGATGACCAGCCGGCTGGGACTCGCCTGTGGGTTCCGCCAGCGGGACTGGCCAGTGAGACCGTTTCCCCTCTACCTATATAAGGAGGGGCAAGGCTCTCATCGCAAGGGTTGGTCTCTCAGCATTTAAGACGCTAGCTATAACATACAGCTTGAGGAGCGATTGTACTCAGGATTCTACCCTTAGTCAGATCGACAGGAGTAGGAGTTTTACCTCACCACGAGGGCTCCGAACCTGGGTACTTCTTGTGTCCCGTTACACTTGCTCATACCAATCCCACATGCGGACGTCGTCGAGAGCTTCCCTGCTAGTCCTCACACCTCTATCTAACCTTCTCAGGTACTGCCGTTCCCAATACAGCTACACTTTTTCTCTAGTTCTTTGAATGGAATATGCCCGAGAGGCAATAATAAAGTGGTTATTATCTTATTCCTTGTTTATGATAAATATTTATTTTGCATGCTATAATTGTCTTAATTGGAAATATTAATACATGTGTGTTTAATAAACAAAAAGGGTTCCTAGTTATGCCTCTCATATAAACTAGCTCGTTGATTAACAAGATGATCAAGGTTTCCTTGTCATGGACATTGAATGTTGTTAATAATAAGGTCACAATATTGGTTGAATGGTGTGATGAACATTCATCCGAAGTATAGAAATACGATCAAAGTCATTATGTTTAAATGTCTATAACATCATACCAATTAACTTTAGTCCTTAGACCATGAGATCATGTCAATCACTAACACCGAAGGAGTAACTTGATAACATCAAACGTCACACCGTAACAGAGTGACAAAAAAGGTGGGTTCAAATACTCCAAAAGTGTTAGGTAGAGGGTCATGGATCAAGAGTGGTATTTGTCCATCCCGATGATGTAGATATATACTATGGGCCCTCTCGGTGATATCACATTGATGTAGCTTGGACGCAAGTGATAAGATCACTAGAATGTTATATCACGGGAACAAGAAAAGTGTACTTGTCGGTAACAAGATCAAACTAGGTATGGGGATACCGATGATCGAATCTCGGACATGTAATATATCGCGAGACAAAGGGATTTAGTTACAAATGTTAAAGGTTCACATGATCGCTGGAGTCATCGTTGAATGTGTGGGAGTCAGTATCGATATCCAGGTCCCACTACTGATTATTGGTCGGAGAGAGGTCTCGGTCATGTCTGCATTTTTCACGAACCGTAGGGTGACACATTTAAGGGATAGCAACACCATTTAGGAGAAAATATGTTTCAGATAAAGATTATGAAAGCGCTAGAATCATTTCGATGGACACCGGAATTGTTTCGGGTGAAATTGCCGAAACTGGTTCTGCATGTGATATCAAAATGTTGTAGAGGGTTTTATGCGAATGTTTGTTAACTAAAGTAATTAACAAAATTCTGAATGAAATAAATAAAAGAGTTTTATTAAATGAGTGTTGCATTAAATTTAGTGGAAATTTAATGCATGTGAGTGGAGGTGTGTTTATGTGAGTGGGAGCTCCACCCACATGAATGAGGAAGAGGTGGGGGCAACCACCTTGTCCACTGGCCATGGCATGGGGGCTTCCCCCTCCCCTATATAAGGAGCAGCTCCTCCTCCTCCACTCTCACACCTCCTCATGAAGGATCTCTCTCCCCCTCTAGTTTATTTCCCCATTGTCTCGGATTAGTGAGATACATGTTCTCAGAGGCTTTGTTTGAAAGCATTTTCTGCTTCCGCTGCATCGCTAGAGCGAGGACACGGAGGTTGTCGGGGTACCTAATGTGTGTATGATCATGGATGCAATACTACTTTGCGGTGGTGGACTTACTGGTGCTGGATCTGCTGGACTTGCTAGACTTCATCAAGATCTTGAGATCGGCAAGTGTACGACTACATCATCCATGAAATCAGATTTTGTTAACAAAGCTTTGTCACTTTTCAAGGGTATTTCTCTATGGATGTATATCCACCCGTTGATTGTATCTTGGTAGATTGATCTTGGTGCTTAGTTGTTCACATCATAGGAATTTTTTGTTTTCTATGTTGTGAACCCAACAGTGGTATCAGAGCCTGATCTATGCATAGATACATTGCATGGGTAGAACACATATGATTATGCGGGCACTGATGGTCATGTTATTGCATCTTTTATGTATTTTGGATATTGGTGCCATAGTGGAATGAAGCGGCCCGGACTAACTTTACATGTCCTCACACATGAGACATGTTCCACGCTTGACATGCAACTAGTTTTGCATAAGTGACTAGCGGGTGTATGTCTCTCCTACTATAGTCAATATCTGATTTACAACGAGTTGCTAATAATTTTGATTATCATTGTTGTGGTATCATGTTCGTAGGTACGAATGGTTCTATCTCCGAAAGCCCTAAGCCACGTAAAAACATGCAAAAGATAAATTAGAAGCGTCTAGTTTTTGGTTTTGCTGGGCAAGTGCTATGATATGGTAATGTTATAATTTGTAGTATGGTTTGATACTCTTGGAAATTATAACATACCAAAGTATAAGTTCCATAGACCTTGGCCTTACACATATAGGAATGATGAAGATCATACCGCGATGCACAAGATAGTGATCAAGTGCAAGAACCATATCATATCACTTTTTGCATATGATGTTTGTTGCATCTTATATTGCTTGTATGGCGCTTTAGTAGCATTATAAGATGATCCCTCATTTAAAATATCAAGATAAAATGTGTTCTTCCTGAGTATGCATCATTAAGAAATTCGTCGTTTCGAGACACCACATGATTATCGGGTGTGATAGACTCTACGTTCGCATACAACGGGTGTAAGACAGTTTTACACAAGCGAGTACTTAGGTTCTTACTTGGCGAGCCTAGCATGTACAGACATGGCCTCGGAACATGAACCAAAAGGTAAAGCACATGTCAATTTAAAGTCTAAAAGTCCTATTGCAAACTTTCAACAAACCCATTTAATCCATGAAGTTTAATAAGTAGTATTAAATTGAGAGTAACAATTCCATTATTAGTATCTCAAATATCATGTTTGCCTCCATGATTATTGATATTCAAAAGTTGTTTTAATATCAAGTTTATCTAGGAGCTGAAAGAATTTTTTCAGAAATCGTCATGTGTGGAAGATATTATGATATCTAAAATAATGTTTTGGTTGCAATACAATAGAGTATAATTTAGCAAAATACATATTCTCATATTGTATGAGAATTTGCAAAGGTTGGAGACGCTAGGCGTCCTAATCTCCGAAAAAGAGTTTGGGAACTGACATTATACTCGTGATTCGCCCTTATAGGATATAGTAGCTTGATCATGAAAGTTTTCATGGTATGGATGAATAGAAGATGTATGTAAAATGTTTACTACAATAAAAGATTACTAAAGAATGGATTTTGAAAGAATGCCAAATATTTGATGATGATGATCCACTTCAAAGTGCAAGTCCAAAGGTATTAGTATTTGACTATTCACGCCTTGGAATATGTGTCATGTGTATGGCACCACTTTTGATATTGATAGATTCTTTTAAAGGAAAAGAAAATGCTGAAAGAGAATCTATAAAATATTTGGTAGAAAAGGAAAGACTGGAAATGTCCATCTTAGGTATATAGATGATATACATGTTATGGTTGTATTCTTTGCTTATTAAACAATGTGGTTCTTAGGTATTGGATACCGAATTGGTTGGTGTGAAATGTCATAGAGAACAACGCAATTCATGAACTGCAATGGCCTTCGTAACTAGTAAGAGAAGATGTGATGTTGTTCATCGAAAACAAATAAAGTGTTATTGTGTTTCTCGTTGTGATAAAAGCTTGCCTTCAAGATTTGTTTTAATTAATGTTATTTTATTCAGGAACTATGATAAATAAATGTTGTTCAAATAATTACCGTATTCCATAGAAGATGGATGAACTTCTACAAGTCTAGTTGGAGAAATCACGTCCATAAAACACTACAAGAAAAGTTGGCTTTTACAACGGATGATTTTCATGGTTGAAGGACCATTTTCGTGGCTAAAAAGTCTTCTATGATGGATGCCCTTCGTGGTAAAAGCCCTGTCGCAAAAGAATCTACCACATTTTTTCTAACCGTGGCGGATCGCACCCTTCAGCCACGAAAACTTGTTCCGTCGTAGATCTGTTCGCCACCCGTGTTGACTGCTGACGTCATGCAAAAATGCCACGCGGCACCCGTCGTTAATGGCTGGTTACCATCGTTAACGGTCACATAAACCATGGCAGAAGCCTGGCCCAGACAAGGCCTGCTAATTGTTAAGACGGCCCGCCCACGAGGAGAGCCTAATAAGATTACGGCCCTTTACTCTCACGATGCGTACTGTTTGACGTGGCCCATTAATGAACCCTTCCAGGGCCCATACGATTTCAGGCCCGCTACAGTTTCGGCCTAAAGAAGGCCCACTTTGGTAGAATAATATGTGGCCCATTAGGAGCCTGCACTGTAAGGTCGTGCAATCATTAAGGCCTACAGCAAACCGTTACTATTCCTACACTCCTGTTCTACCCATTTACTATTATGGACTTTTACATTTGTGGGTTGCTAGTGTTAGGATCCTTTACTGTTCTAGCCTTTTACTGTTCGGGCCTTCTACTGCTCCGGCCGTTCACTGTTTAGGCCTTTTGCTCTTATGGCCTTTTACTGTTCAGGCCATTTACTGTTTAGGCCATTTACTGTTTAGGCCTTTTACTCTTCGCACCGCTTTACCGCGGCAGACCTCTCTTTAGCGGCTTTTTACTGTTTAGGCCTTTTACTGTTTCATCTCTTTACTGTTTAGGTATATCAATATTCGGGCCCATTACAGTTCGGGCCCTTTCTTTATTCTCTTTGTTCTTTGTTCAGACATTTTCAGGGCCTTGGCCACTTATGAGGCCCACCAATATACTGACCTGCCACCTACGGCCTTTTAGTGTTTATTTAGCCCATCTGCTAGCCAGAATATTTGGGTATTCTATAACTATGGCGAAATTCTGGTTTTAAACAGCCCGTTAATATTTTAGCCCGCTAATGGCCGCACTAGGATCACCCTATTACATCAACAGATATTTTTTGAAATTTATTACAGACCAGACTTTCAACAAAAATAAGATGAAGCATTACAGAGACATCGCAAGACATGTGTTGGAACAGGGTTTCTACTATGGAGCTTACATCCCCATACAAGTAACAACTAGCATACCATGACAGTTGTAGAAGAGATTATCAAGTAGACGGTCCATCAAATCTTGTTGATCTTTCAGCTCTTGTATCTGTTCACATGTAATCGTGATTATTCCATCTATTTGCTCTATTTCTTGTTCAACTAAATCAATTGTTTGGAGTGCAGCTGTAACACCTCTTCTGCTGGAAAACTGAAACTGTGGGCCGATGCAAGCAATAATCACTGCTGCTTTGTGAAATGGCCTCAATACTTAACGTAGGATTCCTCCCTTCTGCCCCCATAGCTTCATGTGCATCCTAAAACAAAGAAAACAAGTCAGCACAGCGTACCAGCTAACTGGCGGCCATCTTATATGTAAAATAATTCAAATTCATCATTAGCTAGGAACAATTAATCATGTACCTTGTACATCTCTTTCCAGAATAACAGGAACTGTCGATGTCCTAGACCGATACGTGCATGTGCCAGAATCATAGCCACTCTGGAAGAAACACTACAGGTTATTTGCATGCTGAAACTAAGATATATTAAGTTAGAGTAGCAAAGCAGGCGAAAAAATACCATGTTTGTTGTCAAAGAATTTCAAAATTGGCATTGTCCTAATATAACAAATCAAGCCATCAACATGTGTGTCTCATGCAGACTAACTGAACTAGTGTGGTAATGAATGTAGGGAATCAAGCAACTCGACTCTTTCCCTTATAAACTAATCATATCATTGCATAACAGAAATATAGAAATATAACAAAAAGAGGTGCATGAGATTCCTTCAGCTGCTTAGAACTGGTCGGGACAACAAAGCATTAACCTAAAATATAAGAATACCGTTTAAAAATGGTCTATAGTATGAACTAGCAAAAAAAGTGACCTACAACCACAGGTGGCATTGCTTTAATCATCAGGCAACTATGATAGTACCTTGGAAAAATAAGCAATAGACCAAGTGTCTTAAATAGACTACCAGAATCATTTCAGACAAACAAGATATCAACCGTTCCTTTTTAGTAGCCAGATCATTCAAATTTTTTGGTCATCGGGCCAGTAAATAAAAAAAGAAGAGGTCATTTGCTGCCAAAACAATAGTTGGATGCATCCAAAAAGTAGCAGAAACCTTCATTGTAATGCCTACAACTATTGTATTTCCAACTGCTGACAGTATCATTGTACATATAACCAGGCAAGAAAATCCAGTAGACAAACAAGCAAATGATACATTGTGCACCTTGCAAGGTCAATGAAGTATTTAAATAATGCATGTCTAGGAACCACATCAGAATATAGCATTGATGCAACCACAAGTCAACTAAAAATTCACAGGAACCATAACCAATTGAACCATATGGTGGCTAATATTAAACTCGCAAGATCATCTGATGATGTATAGATGAAAGTCCCTTGTTTATTATTAATCAAACATTGTATTTCTCACAGAAATTGCCATCCCTAGTTTGGGACTGATGGGGCTCAAACCCGCAGCTTCGTCTTGACAGGGCGGTGCTCTGACCGTTTAATTTAAGAAAATCGTTACATTGCTTTAATGACGAGCAAACTAAAGAATCAAATTGGCAATAGACTCTATATGTGCATCATGTAGAGTAGCTATTGAGGTAATGAATTAAGCAATCAAACAACAGGTGCACGATAGAATTCCAGATCATATTAACATGGTCATAGTACATATATATATAGTAACTGGGGATCATATTAGATGATAATAGCTATGACAATCTCACTATGAGTAGTCTAGATAGAACTCCCTCCGTTTCAAAATATAAGATATCATGGGTTTTGTGAAACAAATGTATCTAGACACCCTTTAGTGTTGGTAGAGTAACTCGGACTAGTATTGTATGCATTTTTACTAGTCCAAGTTACTACCCACAAAGACCAAAAAATTTATACTAGTCTCATACATATAACACTAGACTATGTTACTACCTCCAGAGTGCATATAAGCTCAATCATGATGGCGATCTCTAATATTATGATAGAATATAGATTAGCATAAAAGTGGATATACTTCAATCACCACCACCTAATCATGGTCTAGTTAACGTATATATATATATAGATAGAAGATCATTAATCAAATATAGCAAAAAGAGATCTCCACCATGATTGAGTGAGTAAATTGAATTACAAATCAAGGGATTTATGTTCGGTCTTTGTGCAGTACCGTTAAAGGTCATCTTGTTCTAATCATTAGCCAACTCATGTGGTGCCGACACTAGACAATGTGACTACCTCCAAAGTGCATTCAAACTCTTAATTATAGCAGAAAAATACAATAATAGACTATAAATTAGCATAAAAGTGGATATACTTAAATTACCACCACATAATAGATAGATAGATAGATAGATAGATAGATAGATAGATAGATGAACACAAGTCAAATATAGAAAGAATAGATCATCACCAAAATCAAGTGAGCACATTGAATTATAAATCGAGGGATTTACGTCTCGTTTTTGTCTAGTCTTGGTTAAGGTCAACCTTGTTCTAATAATTAGCCGAATCATGTGGTACCTCGTACAAACAAGCATCTGACACTGTGCACATCTTAGTAAAAACAAGAGACTTACTATTTCTTTTTGTGCAGTCCCGTTGGAGGACATCCTGTTGTCAGTTCGTTCTTTGAAGACATCCACCGCATCGAGTACTTGGATAGACGATCCATCTACTTTATTGTTGCTCCTCTGCATATAGGTTCAGACCACTTATTCACATAAAATAGGTTTGCATGCAGCAATACAAAGCAACAGGTACTTACAAGATTGTAGGGGCAATTCACTCTACGATTCTCCGTGTTACCTGTGAGAGGAAATAATATCAGATAGTGGTTGTTGTTGTTTACAAAGAACTATATAGACATTATAGTATAATCACTTCTGAACACGTAGAGCAGGGAATGGCTGAATATAAACAAACATTTAAATGACATAAAGATTGCCATGGCAACAAAATAGAATGCAGTTACAGTCACTCCTTAGCACGAACAAGAGAGAAATTACAATGATTTAACTTGTGAAATAGAATTACAAACAAATATGAGAAGTTCCATAAAAAGTGTCACCTTCTATAGAGCAGGCAGTTACTGTACTAACATTTGGATGAACAAGATAGACATTACAATGGTATATCTCGTGAACTTATAGAGCAGGGAATGCTAACCCATCTTTGAAGTGACTTAAAATGCCATGAACTACACAATAGAAGGTAGATACTGCTGCTACAGAAATTATAATTGAGAAACTTGAATTTATAGAGCAGGGCATGCAGATAACCATGTTAAGTGCCTTAAAATATGCCATGTAATACTACATCCAATCCAAAGTAAATAAGGCGTATAAATTTTTCGCAAGTCAATCGACGCAAAAATGGACCAAGTTTGTAGAACATACCAGGAACATCTACCATACCAAACCAATGCTATTTGATACATCGGGGCATATATTTTCATAGACGCAAATGCCACAAATTAACCCTTAATATATTTTTCTATGAGCTTGGTAAAAGTCATCATTGTTTGACTTTAAAGTTGTATAGGCCTTCTTTTACGGAATGGATGTACTCTATCAAAGTGGGCGTACGGCCCATCAGTTGTCGGCAGATGAGGCGCAAATGATTGCTCGCCGAGTCTTTGACGCTGCGCTTGGGACTGTCGCCTCTAGGAAGTCCCGGGAAATATCTCCCTTACTATTGGCTTAAGCTCCCACCATTCAGGTCTCCTCTGTAGCCAATTCCAATTCCAAATCATTGGCATCTTTCTCCTCTTATTAAAAGCTAGGACATGGACATGGCGTGGTTCTCACACTCCCTCTTGCTTGAAGCTTAATATTCTCACCGGTTGGAAGAGCCTCTCCATTATAATCTATTTGTTTGTTCTTTTATTTCATAAACAGCATTAGTGTTAATTATGGGTGCGTATTTGAATCATATTCCTGTTATAGGTGAACTAACACAAGTACTATTTCATATATTCTTAATTGATGAGTTTGATGCTAAGTTTAGGAAACTCTACCCTAGAAATCCTTTTTACCGGTTGGGTACAGAAGTGATTATACCTTTTCCTAGTTCTTCTCCCAAGCGCAGGGTAACCCCAAGGGGTTGTGGGTTTTTTCTACCAATGGGGGCTTTCCCTTCACCGCCCCCATGGGGGTGGTCCACAGGGTTCATAACTACCCCTCTTACTACGGGTCGTTTGCCTAGCCAACACTAGATCCGGCTCTACCCAAACTTTTTTGGTTCACCCCAACATTACCCACTTGTCCGACTGTTGCTAAGTAGTTTTGGGATACTAAACAGACCTCCCCAGATGGTAATCTTAAAGAAAAAATTTACCCTCTTTTGCAATCAGTTTTGCTACAGCACCTGCTGCTCTAGCTAATTGCCCACCCCTTCCACGTGTGATTTCTATGTTATGCATGGCCATGCACGCCGCCCGCCTGCTGGCCGGGCGAATCGAAGTTATCTTCCGGTCAACTATCCACCCAGTCAAGTGCAAAAAACACAGTGGAATCACGCAACGCACGCTGCTGGTGTGCTTCCTGCCCACGAGGAAAGAAGAGCGACAAGGTTCAGATTTGACTGTTTGCAGCATGGGAGCTGATTACCCAAAAAATACCTGGGAAAAAAGAAAAGATATCTCCTTCCCTCTTTTCAATAAGAAGAAGTATTTGAAATGAAACAAATTCCTCTTATTCGTGCTCCGCTTTCCAACACAATGTCTTTGGACAAATGCAACGGCGAGCATCCACGGGACAAATGCCTTTATTATTTCACTCTTCAACATTCACAAGTCTCTTTGGGTCACGGACGATGTAGAGGGCAATTGCAATTTCTAAGCAAGATTTGAGGAGAAAGGATCCACCAAAAGAGAGAAATGAAAGATGTTCCTCCCGCAAGTGAGCTATTTATACCGAAGCTTACAAGAAGCAAAGTGGAAACGGGAGCTTTCCCACCAAGTATCGGCATCCAACTCTTCTCTTCCGTAAGCAAAGGGGATTTCAATGAGATAGGGAGCTGTACAATTCCGTGGCTACGAAAAAAGATTGGATCAAATATACGTGTCCTAGAAAAGAGGGAGGTCACTCATCTTATTAAGCCTGATTTGTTTTTGAAACAGATGCATCAGGTGGTTCTGTCCTCATGCAACAAGGCAGACCAATTGCTTATTTCAGTAAAACCCTTGGACCCAAAAATGTTGCTATGTCAACTTATGATAAGGAGAAGCTTTAGCGATTTTGGAATCCTTGAAGAGATGGCGCCACTACTTTCTTGGTTCCCAATTCTTGATCAAAACTGACCTTAAATACAAGTACGAAAGGGAACAGCATGTGAAAAAAAATTCAATTACAAGATTGAATACTAAAATGGCAAAGAAAACAAGGTTGCAGATGCTTTGAGCAGAAGAGATTCTCTTATGATGGCAGTCACTGCAGTTACTCCTGCTTGGGCTTCCACTGTATCAACTAATGATGATCATCCTTCTATTTCTGCCTACTTTGTTAATGATTCTTTTTGAGATAGAAAGAATATATGTGGGATCAGATGCTGTTCTTAAACACCAAATCATTGATTCACTTCACAACTCTCCCATAGGAGGCCATTCAGGCATTGTGGCTACTTATCAAACGGTCAAAAGGCGATTTGATTGCCTGGTTGAAACTTTTCTACATGAGTGTGCAGTTTGCCACAGAGTCAAGGGAGAGCATTGCCACTACCCTGGTCTCCTAGATCCACTGCCATTACCTACTTCTGCCTACTTTATCTATCTTTGAGGGTCTTCCCAAATCATGGGGCAAAGAAGTCATATTGTTGGTGGTTCACTAAATATTATCATTTCATTCCCCTTGCTCACCCTAGCCTAGATAGAACGGGCGGTATTCTCATTTCCTTGGCTCGTATGCCAACGTCCACTTTCCAGTATTGACAAAGATGATGTACATGAAATGGTGATTGCACTTTGACTCAAAAGCACTATTCGATAAGACGCAGTAGAACTGTGCACCCGTTTTTGTTTGAGTTTGAGGCGACCTATACTAAACTCTAATAGGGGCTTCTCCGCCACCATAACCAACTACGAACCGACCAAGCTCCTGCTGTTTCGAAGGAAATCCTCAATTTTATGATCAGAGCGAACTCGTATTGAGATCGTTCGTAAATGCCATCATCATTGAAGAAAACGCTAGTCATCATCTAGACCACTTTTAGTGTGTAGGTTCATGTACGTTTGGAGTAAACCTACTCACTAAATGGTGTCTAGATACACTCCTATCACAAAGCTAAAAAATCTTATATTTTGAAACGGAGGGAGTAGTACACAATAGGCGGCAGCTACTGTCGGAGCTTAATTGAAACAAACAATAATGGCATAACTTGCAGAGGGAATGCAAAACCAACAAGTTCAATGACATAAAATTTGCGATGAATTACATAAGAGAAGGCAGTTACTATGTTTGCTTCGAACAACTAGATTGAAATTAAATTAGCATAAATTCTGAACTTGTAGAGCGGGGAATGTTAACCTACATGTTCAATGGCTTAAAACTACCAATGAACTCCAAAATTGCATGCAGTCAGTATTGTAGCAACAGACAAAGCAAGTGCACATTATGATGACATAACTTGAACTTGTTAACAGGTAGGCAGCCTCAGATGTTCAGTGAATTAACATTTGCCATGAACTGCATAATACCAATGAACTCCAATGATGTCTATTTTGTACTAACAAAATTATTTATGCATATTAAGAGTAACTGTTGGTCAAAGAAAAACGCGCATAACAAGGACGCCTTATACCTCGAAACATAAGGAGTAGTTTAACGCCTGGATTTAACATAGACTACACCGAATTTATCAAGGAAGAGTGGGATATCAATTAAGCCAGTATTGAGGCAGGAATTTACCACCAATACAGAAATGCAGTTCACTGTCGCAGGCTCATACCTGCTATATTGAAATGAACGAACAAGAAGATCTAGTTTTCCTAGGCCACGGCATCGTTTACGCATACACGACATCTTTACAGGTGACGTCAAGGACGCCGAGGGTGCCCGGTAGTGGTGAGTCAGGCTGAAGCAGATAGATCTCGGCGGCGTCTGTGAAGCAGATCTGTGGACGTTGTTAATGGGTCTGGCTTGCTTGACAAGATGGCCGGTGAAGGAGATCTGGTGTAGTGTGCGGCGTCGTCGGTGAAGCAGATCTGTTACGACCGATTATGGATTCGAGGCGCTGCACAAGAGCGTCGGTGAAGTAGAGCCAGTGTAGTGGACTGTTGAGTCCGTGAAGCAGATCTAATGCAGCGCACACCGGCGTAGGTGAAGCAGGTCAGGTGATGTGGACTAGGGAGTCGGCAAAACTAACACGGTTGTATGGAAGAGGGTGTAAGGCGAACTAGGGTTGGTAAGGTGGACGTCGGCTGATCCCGTAGACAGGTCAGGAGTATATGGTATAGAGGTATGGCGTGTAGGCCGGCGAAGTGTGGTGGTGCAGGAGCCGGAGGTGGGATAGGGGGTTTGGGGTGGCCTGTGGGCCGGCAAAGTGTGGAGGTGATGTTCCGGTGCGGTGGTGCAGGAGCTGGAGGTGAGATAGGGGGTTGGGTGGCGTGTAGGCTGGAAGGCCATGGGATGGGCGCAAGTGGTGCAGGAGCCGGAGGTGAGAAAGGGGTTAGGGTTTTTCGGAGTGCTTTGGGGAAATGGCGTCGATGGAAGGTGGACTACCCAGCTTTAGAGTAGTGGGGACCCCTGGCCCCCTAGGGGAGGGGTATTACGAACCATACCCACGCCCCGACATTAGTAGATAGGCCATTATCAGGGGTAGAAAAGGAATTTCGTATGGCTACAAGTTGGGGCATGTGACCACTCGAAATATTTTTGGTGGAGGTGAGGCGGGACAATTTGCTGCTCTAGGATTTTGAATTTGGCTATACAGTTCAAAAGATACAGAATAATAATATCCCATCCTATCCTAGGAGTATCTATAGTCCAATGACTAGAAAAAATAGTTTACTGTAATGTCCTAGTCTTTCTAGGTACGGAATATTTCTGGAGCCATTTTTGCAAAAATAAGGTATCTACCTTTCGCTCAATTACGTACACACATGAAGGCACATAGTAAGATGAACTAGAGTAGTATGTTTCCCACTATGACCAGCCTAACAGGATCTCTAGTGGCTAGTGTATCCGGTAGTCTAAGCAAAATATAGGCAATTTTTTAAAATAATGCGAATTATTAAATCAATATCACAAGTAATACACAAAATTAGAAATTTTGAAAAATAGCGCGGCCTCGGTAGTTCCACTACCGACAAGTACTAGTCGGTAGTTCAACTACCGATTAGTACTAGTCGGTAATTGAACAACCGATAGGTCAGCTTATGGTGGCACTACTGACAAGTACTAATCGGTTGTTCAATGACCTATCGGTTGTTCAATTACTAACAAGTACTAATCGGTAGTTCAACTGCTGACTAGTACTTCTCGGTAGTTGCCACGCTATTTTTCAAAATTTCTAATTTTGTGTATTATTCGTGATATTGATTAAATAATTCATATTATTTAATTTGTCTTAGCCAAATATAGACCACCATGGACCAAAAAATGCATCTGGTGGCTTGTGTATTCGGTGGTCTAAAATTTAGACATCCTCCAAACAGGCTACTCATTGTCCATATTTGGACAACCGAGCCACCATGTCTAAAGCAAAGTTGGTCGCTCGTGAGCTCGCTCCCGCGCCAAATCAGAGCATTTGTTGTACTGATTTGCTATGTATATACTATTTGTGTGCAGATGGACATATAGACTATCAAATTTAGACTATCCACTAAAAAACTAAAGTCGTGTAAAAAGGAATCTTTTTACACCATTATCTATAAAGTGAAGATGTAGACTACCAAATTTAGACAAGCCACTAGAGATGCTCTAAGGCCTTCCATAGCATGGTCGATGCCCAATCGATAGAAAAGTTGCCACCTCATAAGCGATGCCTAGAAATTCTTTTGAGGCACCGAGCTCACAATGTGATCACTTTGGCCAAAAATAAATAGATGTCCCATAACGTGATAAACAAATTAACTAGACCAATCTCCATGGATTATCTTTGGTGAAGGTTCTCTCAACAACATGCATAGAACACATATATTGCTATTCTATTGGATGAAGAGTTTGGGGCATCGGAGCACCTAGGTGCTCCGGTTCCCTGAAAAACTTTGGTGGCATCGATAGGGTAACGAAGGGCACCAGTGCCTGATTCTTGTAAAGTGATTTGGGCACCGATTTTTTCACACGCTGTAGAAGGCCTAAGAGACTACCAAATTTATACAAGAAACTAGAGATCAAGGCAAAAAATACTAGAGTGCTATTTAATTTAGCTTGGCTTTTCTCTAGACGATATGAAAGTTATAGCGTGCTAATAACACGCTATTTTACAGAACATCTTTTTGTAAAAATTTAAAAATATAACATGTATATCATGAATATAAACGATTTCAGCATGTAATGAAATTCCTAGAGTAATACTTCCACATGCATAATCGATTCCGGTGCTATCCAAGTTGGAGGATAACCGGTAGGGCTGAATCTAGGTACATCGCCAGGTGCTGCAGGAGGAGGCGGTAGCTTAACAAGATCACTTAAGTTTAACAATCAAATTTGCATTGTATGTTTGCTTACTCAACACATTCATCATATGTTATCTTACTCCACACCCGTGTGTTTGGAGAATCGAATAATATAAGTATGACATATCATTTTTTATATAAAATTATAGTAGTAGGTGAAACTCAAAAAATATTTATACTTTCGAGCTTGGTTCATAAAGTATCACGTGTGTTTGGTTCTTGTACTTTTTGTATAATCTAGAAATCAACCTATAGCCGTAAATAATCCACGTCCGTAAAACTGATCCGTAAATAAATATATTCTATAGGAGTACGTGGGCAAACATGTTTAGATTATTTAGTCCTTAAGTCATGGCCAATCTTTGTGTAATTTATGCCTGATGAAATGTAGAGTTTCGAATTAATTTGGACATTATGGTAAACCAATTCGAGGTTCTAATATCCTCTTCATGATTCATTTCGAAAATTACCTCAATTTTATAGAGAAGATTTAGCACACTCAGCAAACCAGTCAAAGGCGAAGCTGTTCTATCTCAACTCTCTGACTTGAAGGAAGATGTGGCGGATCTCAAGGCTGGCTCTATTCCAAGTCTTGTCGCATACAAGAGAGCTTTTCTTCCATTAGGAAGAGTTTCAGCCGCCCACGTATGTCTTCAAGAGGGGTATTTTGATTCAGCTCCTGCTGAATGAACATAACCCATAGGAGAAACTGCATGCCCTTTCGTCTCCAGAACCGCTCATGAATGCATCTCCCGATCTTCCTAGCGGTTCCTTTCTTCTCTATCCCATTCCTTTTCTATCACCCGGACGGACCTCTGCAAAACAAAAGAAGGCGCCAATCACAGTCCATGGCGGCACCATTAGACAAGATGTACTACTTCGTGGACCCTGGCAACACCACACTACAGGTGGCGTATACCAACAGAGCGTCGGTGGTGAACGATTACATCGAGAAAATCTAAAAGCTCCTGGAGGAAACGGACGACAAGATTATTGGCCTCGACATCGAGTACACCAATGAGCAATCATCGATGCAGAAGGCTGCTGTCGTCCAGCTATGTGTGGGCATGGATTTCCTAGTCTACCACATCTGCCAGGCCGACCAGCCATGCTCAAAGCTAGCAGAGTTCCTTGCCAACCCTAACATTTCCTTTGCAGGCGTCGACATCGGCAATGACCGTATCAGGCTTAGGCGTTCTCTAGTACCAGTGATGAACTTCGTGGACATCCATAAGAGGTGGAAGCCTGCCGGCTCCATGAATGAGAAGGATTCTTTGGCTGACTACGCGGTGGCCCTCATAAACATCCGTTACAAAGTCATGAAGAAGAATAAGAAGGAGGATGTGGACCACAAGCAGCGGGGGAACATGCCCCTGACTGAAGAGCACATCAAGTATGCAAGCCTCGACGCCTACACGGCCTACGAGGTATACAGGCGGATAGTGAACTTGGAGAGGGGTCAACAAACTCTCGAAATGTTCAACCAAAAAAAAGAACTAAGGAAGAAGGGCAAGGGCAAGGGCAAGTAGACCAAAGAAGAAGACAAAGACTCGGAATGGTACACCATGTGACCTACGAGTATATATTTGTGTGTCGGTATATCATTGCTTGGTACTACTCCTACTTGTACTATACTACTCACAGAAGTTAATGCATGTATATATTGCAGGCATGCAAGGGGCGAAGGCAAGAATTAATACAAGGAATCGCAGCAGTTTCTTTTATTTTGAATGAATTGTCTTATCAATCAACAGCCATGGCAGATTATAATTTTATAGACAGAGTACTGCTGAAAGACAGAGGGTGAATGGGCACCTGAAAAACTGCTAGTAGCACTATAGCAGCAGAACCGCAAGATGAGCATTTGTCGATTTCCCGAATGTATGTTGAGTTAGTACAGTATAAACATATATATTACTACTACCTGCTATGTACTAGTACTACTACTAGCAAAAAACCAACGTCCCTACTGCGGAAAAAATATGATTTCTTCCAACCAAACTAGTACTATTCCAAAAATGGCTATATTTACTTGTCGCAAATATGGATGTATCTAGACATGTTTTAGTGCTAGATACGAGTACATCCAATCCAGTGACAATTAATATGAATCGGAGGGGAGTACTACTATCGTACTCCACTATTGTACTACTACTAGTACATACTAGTACTCCCGAATGTATGTTGACCAGTACTCCTACCTCTGTTTGGGATTATTAGGCCAGAGAGCTTTTTAAAATTGTTAGAAATTATAATAAGACATATCTTCTTTATTGTCTTAATTCCGGTGACTCATTAATTTAGATATCTCTATTTTCTCTCAATCTCCCAATGCATGTTGTTTCATCTCTCATCATGTTCCCCTTTTTTTATCTAGCATCTCATGCATGTAAAACTAGTCGTGCATGCATAAATTAATTAGAGTTCATCTAATTGGTAGTATTGCAAATTATCCCTCTGGCCTTTGATACGTTGGAAACGTATCTATAATTTTTGATGTTTCGTGCATGTTTCATATTTACTTTCTTATGTTTTGTCCACACTTTGGAGTATTTTTACACATTTTCTGGAACTAACCTATTAACAAGATGCCACAGTGCCAGTTGCCTGTTTTCTGCTGTTTTTGGTTCCAGAAAAGCTAGAAAATGAATATTCTCGGAATTGGACCGGACAAAAGCCAAAGTCAATATTTTACCGAAAGACTCGCGGAGCCCAAAGCAGATACGGAGGAGGGCCAGGGCCTGGCCATACCATATGGTGGCGTGGGTGACCCCTGGCCGCGCCACCAGGTGGTGTGGCCCCCTTGGCACTCCACCGACTTTGCCCTTTTGCCTATAAGAAGCCTCCGATGCAGAAACCCTAAATTATCCAGCCTCCAGCCACGAAAAGTTCCGCAGCACCGCCACCGAAGGGGAGAATCAGGGGACAGAAAGTCTCTGTTCTGGCACCCTGCCGGGACAGGGAAGTGCCCCCGGAGCCATCTCCATCGATCTCCACCACCATCTCCATCACCGTTGCTAATTCCCATGATGATGAGGGAGTAGTTCTTCCTCGAGGCTAAGGGTTCTACCGGTAGCTATGTGTTCATCTCTCTCTATGCATGATCATATTGTGATTATGAGCTTTGTAATTAAGTAGATCTACCTTGCTACTCAAGTGCATTAATAGATCTCTGGCTCTCCCCACGTGTGTGAAAGTGATAGCATGCACACCATGGTGGCACTTAGGCTAGAGATTACAAACACTTTTTATGAGTTATATTTGGAGTTGGATGTCTCTATGAAATTGTGGTGTTTGTTGGAACCATCTAGTGCTCAAGGTGACAGTGTGGGGTTATCTAGATGGGAAAAGCGAACTTTGAAGAGTGCTGTTATAGCCCTACCATGGATTAGAGTGTCCAACCGGACAGCAGTTCAGAGTAGTATCATAAAGAGAAGATATTTATATGAGAGTGTTCACTAGCGAAAGTATGATCCCTAGGCCTTGTTTCTAAGCATTGAAACACTGTTTGCAACTAGATATGTTACATGTTTGCTTGCTTCCATCTTTATTTCAGATTGCCTTTAGTCTCTTCCTACCCATCAAGCTCTTTTCTGGCACCGTTGTCTTTTATCCATAACACTTGTATTTCACTATCTGTTCGCCGAACTAGTGCACCTATACACCTGACAAATGTATTGGGTGTGTTGGGGACACAAGAGACTTCTTGTATCTTGATTACAGGGTTGCTTGAGAGGGGATACCTTTGACCACTTCCTCCCTGAGTTCGATAAATCTTGGGTGATCCACTTAAGGGAAAACTTGTTGCTGTTCTACAAACCTCTGCACTTGGAGGCCCAATAACTGTCTACAAGAATAGAAGTGCGTAGACATCATCCTTCCTAAACAGAGAGCCTTAATACTATTCAGCTTACTACTCAGCAGAGTACATCCACTGATGCACCCAACCCATCGGAAGTTAAGACTTCATGAAAATACTCAGGAGAGTACTACATCCACGAACTCATCTAGTACCTCTGTTTCAAGGAATAAGGCGCACGCGTGCTCCAAAGTAAAGTTTGACCGAATAAATGGAGCAACTAAAATTTACTTATATGTGTAAAATTTGTTTCGTTGAATTTGTATTGAAACAACTTTCCAATGATGCTAAATTTGTACAGTACCAACATTCTTTATATATATTTAGAGTAAATCTTGGTCAAAAAAACAAAAATAAGGGATCCTTATTTCTTAGGACGGAGATAGAGTACTAGTACTACAAAATCCACCATTCCTGGTATGCAAACGATCATTCTGCAATTAAACCAATTAACAGCAGCTTACATCACCACTAAAACTCGACGCGAAAGAAGAAACGCAACTCCTTTGAGGTAGCAGGACCGGCCAGGTAATGAGGCGGCGCCGCCAGGTAAGACATAAGGTCCTCAAACGCGACCTCGCCTAGCTTAGAGGAGATCGGCGCGTCGAGCTCCACCATCACACTGCCGGTCCTACTCCTACCGTCTGTCCAGGAGAGCAGCGGCGGGCATTCCGCCCACATCCTTACCCTGTACACCAGCAAGTCGCCCATCATAGCCCTAACACAGACCGCAGACATGAGGGGGACCGTGCTTACCGAGCCAATCGTCAGAACGAACACGGCGCCATCCTGCTCCCCAACGATGATGATCCGGCGGGACGGCTTGCCCGGTAGCGGCACCAGCTCCTGGAAAGCTTTGGTGGTGGCATACTGGATCTTGTGCACTTGGATCGAGTGGACCGCTTCGAGGTGAGCGACGAGCGCTGGCGGCGGGGAAGCAAAGTCGCAGCCGTTCTCCGTGCAAGTGCAGGGAGCGTACAGGCACATGATTTCATGCTCGTGGAGTTCATAGTAGGGCAGCAAACTACTGCATCCTTCGTGGGCAAACTCGACCCTAGTCGCTGATAGGACGGCGTCCATGGCGGGCTTGTGGGTGAATCCGCCGCTAGGGTGCTCGCACTTCTGGCAGGAGGTGATCTTGTGATGCAGCGGTGGCAGACTAGATGAATATCCACGCACTGTAGAAACAGAAGTTCAAAAAATAAAATAGTTGCATGGACGAACCGGCAAAAGAAAAATCAATGGATTGTGAGGGAGAAATGGAGAGACCTTGTAGACCCGCCGGGGCTTGAGGGGCTAGGAGCAAGAGGAACAGTTGAGAATGGTGGATTCCATCTTCAGAGTGACCGTCCCAAGCATTGCGATTTGGGTGGGGGGAAATGAGGACTCTCTGATCCAGCCTCGAGCCGTGCCCTTCTATTAGTATACCACAGCTGATAATCAATGAAGCTCTACCTGATTGCGCCTTTCCTTTCTGTACTAGGGTCCTTTTTTGTATATTTTGAGGCCTTATTATTTACAAATTCCTGGTTTAGTTGGACAAGATTAGCGGCCTCTTTGTATTTGTGCACCACCCTTTTATTAGTAAGTTGGCACGTGAGACCCACATAATAATAAAATATGACATATCATCACTATATAAAATTATGCTCTATAATAGGTAAAGCTCAAAAAAATATGAAAGAGCCACATCTATAAAAAGTAACAGTGTATATTTGTTTTCACCCAGTACACTTTGAAGGTACTGTAGTAACATGTGAAAGTTTTACTAGCCTAAGTTATTTAGTACTATAAAGAGCAGCCTAATATGGAAGAGAAAGAAAACATCCAGCCAAAGCTCATTTTTGGGCAGAAGCACGAGGCAAACAGAAGGAAAGTTGGCTTGGACCACCATGGGCCCCAACCTTCTCTGCACTGCTATGCCTACACGATTGTACAGCATTATGCGGAAGCTTACATGGGAAGGAAGAGGTGACTGTTGCGATGCTTCCCACCTGAACAAGTGTCAGGCATAGATGCAAGAGTGGACATAGCAGATCAACGGCTTAGATTACTCAATGTTGGGTAGGTTCTAGAACTGAAGGGAAAAACCAAATTCAAAAACTGTTATACTATATTAGTGGTATAGATATTATAGATATAGAAAATCTCGGACCGGAGGGAGTAGGAAAGAGATCACTTTATCAAAAAACATTCACCCATCAACTCAATCATCTACGTAGGGCCCACAGATGGGGGAGGTCACGGTCGCCTTGGACACACCACAAAATTATGACTGGGCCATCGAGTGCGGGAAGCAGAGTCAGCGTTCTGTCCAATCGCTTACCCTAGTCATCGTCATCGATATTTGCCACACGCATCGGCTTCATCAGTGACATTGATTGTCCCCAAGCTTCGATAATCTGCCACATTAATATCGGATCATCTCCTTCCTACTAGTAGTATTTATCCTCTCCCCTTCCTCACACCACCAATCCATCTCTAATCCCCCGCTTCCAGCAACCATCTTCGTCCTTATATGTCATCCATGGCCACCTTCCGGCTGCCGCCCGCCGTACCAGAGCGCAAAGACCTCGACATCGCCGCACGTGAGGACAATTCCCTGCGCATTTGGGCCTTCTCCCCGCGGAGAACAAAGTGGCAGCTGGCATGCGCCTTCCTCGATGCTGGGTACGGTTGATAACCCACAAGTATAGGGGATCGTGTGTAGCCTTTTCGATAAGTAAGAGTGTCGAACCCAACGAGGAGCTAAAGGTAGGATAAATATTCTCTCAAGTTCTGTCAACCACTGATACAACTCTACGCACACTAAACATTTGCATTATCTAGGAAATAAAACTAGAGCAACAATACGAGTAATAGAGATAGCTTTGCATGATAATAAATAACAAGAAAATAAAGCTAGTTGCTGCAGCAATAAAATACACTAAACTAGTAGAACCATGAGTGTGGAATAGTGGTGGTAATTGTGTTGGCTTTGTCCAAGTTTAAGTAGCGAATAGATCAGGTTCATTGTCTTCGATGCAGTTTTCTATGTGGAAGAGGCTAAATATACATGCGCTTCACTACTTGGAATTACATGTACTATATGATTGGATTGTTAGCAAACATCCGTAAGTACTAATCAATGCATTAAGGTTTCTCCAACCATAGCCTTAAGTTTAATGGTCCTCTTACTCCCATACGTGCAACGTTCCGGTTCGCGTCCTCGGGTTTCTGTCACTCCAGCAGAACTTCCCCCTTCCTCTTACACATACTACAAACCCTATGATGTTTAATCCATGTGCAAACAAATATAATGGATACCAAAGGACTGTACCATATCAACATACAACTCTAATGAACCAAAGACATCTAACCATTCAATCTAAGAAAAAAGAAACTACACAAACATGACATAGATCATAGGATTATAACTTATAGCATCAAACACCATGTTTACATAGGATGGTACAGAGGTGTGTGGGAGGATGAACCACTGCATACTAGGAGGATTATTTGATGGATATGATGGTGAAGATGGTGAAGAGGGCGGTGGTGGCGCCGGCGGCGGCACGGGGGACTCCTTCCCCGCTGCCGGTATCATGGGGGAGCACCGCCCCTTAGCCCCCTTCCTTCATGGCTTCTTGGGAGCCCTCCCCCATGGAGATGGGATCCATGGGGGAGGCAATAACGTGGCTTTGGTGGCTGCAAATTCGTGGGTGGAGATGCCCTGGGCGAATTAGGTTTCCTCCCTTTATATAGCTTCTCGGATTTCCGTCACCCCATCTTGGGCTGCAGTAAATCGGGCCTAAAAGGCCCGTCCGGACACGGAATCAGCTAAATTTTATGTCTAGAACGTTTGTCGTGAAATTTCCAATAACTTTATAGTTCAAGAGATTTCCGTTTGATGCTGTCTTCGACTCAAAACAATATAATTTTTGAGGTGACATGCAGACAACACAATCTTCATCATCATTATTGTAAAAGCATTGATAACTGGGATTAAGGTACTCTAAACATGAATCATGAAAGATAGAGTTCTAACAATAAGACATAGCAACTATGTTGTAACATGAAAAAGCACAAACAAAAGATTCATGAATAACAATGCTTTGTAAGACATTTGTTTGTTTCACATAAAGAAAGCATAATGTAACACCCCGTCCACTCCTGGGCCCGAGGGGTGTCACTCCTGGCAGCTTAATAGGATATCTACACTGGCCCCATAGACCAACACTAGTCTTTTCTGTGCACTTTTTCCTCACTCGTGCGCACCCGGTTACCCACTTCCCGGTCGGTCACCCATCCTAGAATTGCTCTAGGCCAAGCACGCTTAACCCTAGAGTTCTTTTTGAATGAGCTTCCGGAAAAGAAGTTGCAACTTGTTGATATGGGTATCCTATCAATCCTATTAAGCCATGTGCCTAGATCTCACACATAATGAGAATGGTATTCAGCTTGACCCTCATAGAGTAGCAAAACATAAATGCATAGGACACCTTCAAAGTTCATAAGGGTGACTAGATACAAATAGCTTAAGAGCAAGCAATATCAAAGTTATGCATCAATCAACAAGTCTTGGGACAATGCACAGTAAACAAAGAATGGCCACTATGCTCTCTTAATAGGTGCATAAAGATAGAAGATGGAGACTCAACATAAAAGTAAAAGAAAATCCTTCTTAGAAGGAAGCAGGGATTCAATTCTCATAAAGAGCTTCCAAAAATTATGGTACTTATTAGCTTTCAGCTCTCATTACCCCTATCATAAGCATCTTTAGGTGATTAAGATTAAAGTGACACAACTAAGAGGATATGCTTGACAAGTTATAAGTTGAAATCTCATGCCCCTTACTTATGAGTACCGAACCTCATGTACTCAACTTCAGTCACAAGTAAGCTCTTGTCATTGTAAGTACATATGTATCATAGAGAACTAACGGGTACCCTTGCACATGATACAGGAGCTATCCCATAATCAAAATGACAAGGCAAGCAGACAATGAGCATCTCAGTGATCCTTTTATTTGCTATTTGCATAGGTTTTTATTGAGAATGCTTCATAGAGTGCTCATTATGGTTATGCTGCAAGTTTCCACCATGATTAGGCATGGCTTAGGCTAGCGGCCCAGGCATTTCTCTAACACACATACAAACTCCATGATCTTACAAGTTCCCCTTTTATTTCACACCGCCGGGATCCATAAGCAAAAGAATCATGATATCAATGGAATATAAGTGCAATGTTGAAAGTGTTCCCCATGATACATGGTTCTGCTAACTCCAACTTATAAAGCGCAAGCATATACGCAACAAAGGTGGACACAATGGTTCAAGTTTATTAAGTGTAAGAAAATAAAGTGTGCCATCAAGTTCGTGAGAGCTTTAATCACTAATTTTCACATAACAAGTTTAATTCAGAAGGTAGATAAAAGCATGAATATACTTGGAATAGCAAATGCTAATATGTAGGTATGGTGGACTATTTGGGATAATTTGGTTTTATTTTGAGTTGGATACATGAGTGGAACTCATACTTGGTTATGGAGGCTAGCAAAAGACTAGAAGCAACCAACTAAAAGAGCAATAATGGCCATAATCATGCAAAGCGACAAAACATCATTAATTAAAGCATAAAGTGATATTACAAGTCGAAAACTAAAGGATCATAAAGGTATGATGATTTGGGCTAGTCATAACATGGTGTGAGCATGCGCCAAGTCAACCCAAATAAAGCATCAAAAGAGAATACCACAATATTATGCTTTAATATTCTAAAACAACGCATGATTCTTTCAAGGCACATTAAGCAATCTCAATTGTTTATAACATGTCATGCTACAGCAAAAATCACTAAGCATAAAGCCAAAACAATATCAAGCATGACATGACAAAGCATAGGCCACCGTAAAAAACGAGCTCCTTTTACCACTTAAGCATGAATTTTTCCTACTCTTTTCCAATCCAAACAACACTTATTTGAAAACTAATGTATGAAAGAGGGGGTCCAACCAATTTATTCAAGCAAACTAAGAAAACCAAGGAAACAAAAACGAAGACGCTCCAAGAACAACACAACTATGCATGAAACAATAAAAATGAAGTGTTTAGAAGAAACCTAAGATTTTTATTGATGAAGAAGGGGATGCCTTGGGCATCCCCAAGCTTTGACGCTTGTACTTCTTGGATATTTCTTGGCGTGACACACGTGGCATCCCCAAGCTTGAGCTTTAGTCCATTCTTTATCTCATTACATCAATCTTTCCATACACCTGAAATTTTTTCCTTCATACAAAACTTCACACAATCTTTATTAGCAACATTAGTGCACTCAAGATAATAAGTCTTTGGATTCAGTTCCAACACCAATAAAACTTCCATTAAAACACAAGATACTGTAGTACTTCCCTCAAAAATCTCAATTCCCCAAAAAGAACCCAAAAAGGAATCAACAAGAAGCAAATGCAAATAATGGCAGAAATTTGTCAAAACAGACCAGCAGGTAAAGACCAATTTTTTCGAAGACCTTCTGTTGCTCAAATCAAAAAGTGTTGAACTAACGAAAGTTAGATAACAACCTGGGGCACAAGCACAAAAAATTACAGCTCAAAACGACATACAGAGATTTTACACGAATCTTTACAGCGAAGCACAAAAATCTTTTTCGGAACAACAACTTTTTCAAGCATTACTTCTCTCTCTCATTAGAGGTTACTCTTGGCACAAAAAGCAAATGAAAAGGATAAGGAGAGGTTATTACTGAAGCAATAACTTCGAAGATGCATATAAAACTTTTGGGTTATCTCCCAATAAGTACTTTTCTTTAACGCCTTTAAGTTAGGCATAGGAGCAAGATTCAAGTATTTTCGAATGAATAAGCATTAAGATCAATACCAGAAATATCTTTCTTTTTCAAGGCTTCATGCATTCCTACAAGTTTTTTAACTGAAAAGCTTCCATGGAAAGATTTGTTTTGGTTTCATAGGCATGAACACAAGTGTTCAAGGTCGACCCCCACTTAACCATTACTCATCTTTCCAATCACTTTCCTTTTTGAAAACGTTTTTAGGTAACAAGTACAGCTAATTTTTTTTGTAATTCGCATTCCCTATCCATACTAAGATAGAGAACAACTTAAAACTGAAAGTAAAACCTACTTAGAGATAAAGCAAACAAGTGCACACAAAAATATTCACCCACACGCTTTTGCTCTCCGGCAACAGCGCCAGAAAAGGTCTTGATAACCCACAAGTATAGGGGATCGTGTGTAGCCTTTTCGATAAGTAAGAGTGTCGAACCCAACGAGGAGCTAAAGGTAGGATAAATATTCTCTCAAGTTCTATCAACCACTGATACAACTCTACGCACACTAAACGTTTGCATTATCTAGGAAATAAAACTAGAGCAACAATACGAGTAATAGAGATAGCTTTGCATGATAATAAATAACAAGAAAGTAAAGCTAGTTGCTGCAGCAATAAAATATATTAAACTAATAGAACCATGAGTGTGGAATAGTGGTGGTAATTGTGGTGGTTTTGTCCAAGTTTAAGTAGCGAATAGATCGGGTTCATTGTCTTCGATGCAGTTTTCTATGTGGGAGAGGCTAAATATACATGTGCTTCACTACTTGGAATTACATGTACTATATGATTGGATTGTTAGCAAACATCCGTAAGTACTAATCAATGCATTAAGGTTTCTCCAACCATAGTCTTAAGTTTAATGGTCCTCTTACTCCCATACGTGCAACGTTCCGGTTCGCGTCCTCAGGTTTCTGTCACTCTGGCAGAACTTCCCCCCTTCCTCTTACACATACTACAAACCCTATGATGTTTAATCCATGCACGCACAAATATAATGGATACCAAAGGACTTTACCATATCAACATACAACTCTAATGAACCAAAGACGTTCAACCATTCAATCTAAGAACAAAGAAACTACGCAAACATGACATAGATCATAGGATTATAACTTATAGCATCAAACACCATGTTTACATAGGATGGCACAGAGGTGTGTGGGAGGATGAACCACTGCATACTAGGAGGATTAGGTGATGGAGATGGCGGTGAACATGGTGAAGAGGGCGGCGGCGGCGCGGGGGACTGCTTCCCCGCCGCCGGTATCATGGGGAAGCACCGCCCCTTACCCCCTTCCTTCATGGCTTCTTGGGAGCCCTCCCCAATGGATCCATGAGGGAGGCAAAAACGTGGCTTTGGTGGCTGCAAATTCGTGGGTGCAGATGCCCTGGGCGAATTAGGTTTCCTCCCTTTATATAGCTTCTCGGATTTCCGTCACCCCATCTTGGGCTGCAGTATATCGGGCCTAAAAGTCCCGTACGGACTCGGAATCAGCTAAATGTTATGTCTAGAACGTTTGACGCGAAATTTCCAACAACTTTGTAGTTGAAGAGTTTTCCGTTTGACGCCGTCTTAGACCCAAAACGTGACCATCTTCAAAAAGAGTTCTGAGACGGATTTCTGGAAAAACCCAATTTGACTCCAACAAGGTTTCCACTTGTATTCTTGATAATTTCTACACATCAAAGTGTAAAAAGAACATTGTGCACTTTTGCAAATATTAGTAGGTTAGTTCAAATAAATCATAAACTTTATACAAAAAGGAGTGTCAAAAGCATATTATTAGCATAAAACCATCAAAAATTATAGATACGTTATGGACATATCAACGGTCGCCAGAAGTACCGTATGTATCGCCTCCATGACAATCCGGACGGGACGTTGAAGGTCAAGTTCGTCAACTTCAGGGACGCCCGTCTCCTCTACGGCCAGGCCTTCCACAGTGGCTGCGAGATGGTGGTGTTCACCGGCGCCAACATTTTCACCAACTACTAGGACCGGTTCCCCAACAACGGCAACTTCATCCACAGTGTCCTCCCGGAGCTGCTGATGGCTCCAAAGGTACTGTCGCCATATCCGCAGGTGTCGCTGATGGCTTCGAAGGTACCGCCACCTTATCCGGAGGTGCCGCTGCTGGCTCAGGAGGTGTCATCGATGGCTCAGGAGGTGCCGCCGCGTTATCCGGAGGTGCCGATGAGTCAGGAGCCGGCTGTGTCGCTGGAGCTGGCATTGGTGTCGATGTCACGAGCTGCCTCTGGCGGCACAGACTAGTGCTAGGAGGCGCTGGACCTGCACTAGTTCAGCAGCGAGTCCTTTATATGTAAACTCGTGTTGTTATGTTAGGGGCTGTTTGGTTTAGAGGATGTCATTTAGGGATGAGGATATCCCCAACCAGCTGGTTAGGGGTAGTCTTTTTTGTTTGGTAAAGTGGGATAAAAACTAGTTAGGGGTAGCCAGTCAAAATCTATTGGCCCGACTATTTTTTTTCATTTTCCTCTTTCACCTTGTCTTCTTCATCCGCCTCACCACTTCCCTAGCAGCGGCCACGACCACCGGCAGCTCGCCACCCTTTTGCCTTCGACCCCGTGTCAACCTGCCTACCTGCGCCCCTTCTACCTGTCCACTCTGCCTGGTGGCCTACCCCACGTGTGTATTCGAACACTCGCTCTGCCCGACGGCCTACGCTATGGTCGCCCTCTTGTCGAGCCCATGGGCAAGAAAAGATGGTTATTTTCTCTCGAGGGAAAGGGTGAATGAACAAGAAAACGCTTTGGAGGAGCTATCCAAAAGTGGTTGAGCTCATCCAGCTCTTTTTGTGAGATAGGCTCAACCACCATTTTGAGCCAAAAGTGGTTATCCATATCCCCTCCACCCTCTAAACCAAACACTGGATAATTAAAAAAAGTGGATATCCCGTGTTATCCACCGGATAGCCACTGAACCAAACAACCCCTTAATGGTTGAATGAAGTTTCTTTTGGGACGTCCTTTCTTTTCGTAATATCGTCAAAAAAAAATTCTTTTGTTACTACTCACTGTACCATGTAGTACTGGTAGTACTGCGAATGACAATCTATTGAATATCCTTCCCACCAATGTTTGTGAAGGAAGTGAAAATTTCGAAACTCAGAAAGTTTGAATTGCTACTCTATTGTACTCCCTCAGATTACTTGACTCGAATTTGTCTAGATTCGGATGTATATAAACATGTTCTAGTGCTAGATGCATTCGAATCTGATAAATGCAAGTCAATTAATTTGGGCCGAAGGGAGTAGTAGTCGGGTTCGGCTCCTTCTCGAGAGAGCAGCTGATCGCTCCATACATTTCATACTACTTCCTCTTCGCTTGTTTTACAAATATGACCAAATCAGTCGCCATTCAAATTCTTGGATATGGGATCATAAAGTTTGATGTAGAGATATGGCCTTGACCTTGTGGTCGTTCGGGTTAAAATCCAAGAAAGTTCATACTCGTTGATAGCTAAGCTTAAATTCATTTAAATTTCACCACTTACTTTTAGGTTAGCATTTTACACGATCGGTGGAGCATATTTTACATCAAAGACCAAAAAAGGGAAATTTACATGGAGGTCCATACATTTAGCCTAAAGGACCATAAAAGTAAAATTTTCTAGTTCGGCTCCTTCTCGAGAGATTAGCTGATCTGAGCCAAACTCTTCAAACTACTTTCTCTTTGATTGTTTTCATAATATGGCCAAATATGTTGCCATGCAAATTCTATCATATGGGGCCATCAGTATAAAGTATGATGTTGATATGGCCTTGACCTTGGTCGTTCAGCTTGAAATCCAAGAATGTTCATACTCGTTGACAAGTAAGCTTAAATTCGTTTAAATTTCACCACTTACACTATTTGGTTAGAATTTTACATGGATGGTGGGACTACATTTTACATCAAGGACCTAAAAAGGGAAAATTGCATCGAGGTTCATACATTTAGCACAAAGGACCCTAAAACCAAACAAGGAATTAAAAACAGTCAGGTACGACTCTTCGAGAGAGCAGCTGATCGAAAAAATCTTCTTACTTGCTTTTCAGAAAATAAATTCATGTCACTTGGAAAAATGAAATTGATTATTTTTTGTTTTTAATATCTTCGATTGTTTTCAAAAGATGGCCAAATTTCCTGGCATGCAAATTCTTGGATATGGGATCATAAGCATAAAGTACATTCTACATAAAGGTTCTAAAAAAGGGAAAATTACATCGAGGTCCATACATTTAGCACAAAGGACCCTAAAATTGAGCAAAGAAAACAGTCGGATTCGGCTCCTTCTCGAGAGAGCAGCTGGTCGATCCATACTCTTCATACTACTTCCTCTTCGATTGTTTTCAAAATATGGCCAAATCTGTCGCCATGCAAATTCTTGAATATGGGATCATCAACATAAAGTATGATGTAGAGATATGGCCTTGACCTCGTGGTCGTTCGGCTTGAAATCCAAGATTTTTTCATACCCATTGACAACTATGCTTAAATTCGTTGAAATTTCATCACTTACTTATAGGTTAGCATTTTACACGGTTGGTGGGAGTACATTCTACATCAAGGACCTAAAATAGGGGGAAATTACATCGAGGTCCACACATTTAGCACAAAGGACCCTAAAATTGAGCAAAGAAAACAATCGGGTTTGGCTCCTTCTCAAGAGAGTAGTTGATTGAGCCATACTCTTCATACTACTTTCTCTTCGATTGTTTTCACAATATGGCCAAATCTATCGCCATGCAATTTCTTGGATACTCGATCATCAGAATAATGTATGATGTAGAGATATAGCCTCGACCTTGTGGTCGTTCAGCTTGAAATCAAAGAATGTTCATACTCGTTGATAACTATAAACTAAAATTCGTTTAAATTTCACCACTTACTTTTAGGTTAGAATTTTACATGGTCGATGGGAGTACATTTTATAACAAGGACCTAAAAAGGGGGGAAATTACATCGAGGTCCATACATTTAGCACAAAGGACCCTAATATTAAGCAAGCAAAATAGTAGGTTCAGTTCCTTCTCGAGAGAGTAGCTGATCAAGCATCTTCATACTACTTCATATTCGATTGTTTTCAAAATATGGCCAAATTTGTCGATATGCAAATTCTTGAATATGGGATCATCAGCATAAAGTATGATGTAGATATGGCCTTAACCTTGGTCGTTCGTCTTAAAATACAAGAATGGTTCGTACCCGTTGACAACTAAGCTTAAATTCGTTTAGATTTCACCACTTACTTTTAGGTTAGAACTTTACATGGTCAATCGGAGTACATTTCACATCCAGGACCTCAAAAAAGCAAAAATTATGTCAAGGTCCATACATTTAGCATAAAGGACCCTAAAAGGAAAATTTTCTGGTTCGGCTCCTTCTCGAGAGATCAGCTGATCTGAGCCAAACTCTTGATACTACTTCCTCTTTGATTGTTTTCAAAATATGGCCAAATTTGTTGCCATGCAAATTCTCTCATATGGGATCATCAACAAAATGTATGATGGTTGATATATATGGCCTTGACCTTGGTCATTCGGCTTGAAATCCAATAATGGTCATACTCGTTGACCAGTAAGCTAAAAAATGTTGAAATTTCACCATTTAGACTTTTAGGTTAGAATTTTACATGGGCATGGAAGTACATTTTATATCAAGGACCTAAAAAGGGAAAATTACATCGAGGTCCATACATTTAGCACAAAGGACCCTAAAATTAAGCAAGGAAAACAGTCGGATTCGGCTCTTTCTCGAGAGAGTAGCAGATCGAGCCATACTCTTCATACTACTTCATCTTCGATTGTTTTCAAAATATGGCACAATTTGCCGGGGTGCAAATTTTTGAATATGGGATCATTACCTTGGTCGTTCATCTTGAAATCCTAGAATGGTTCATACTCGTTGACAACTAAGCTTAAATTTGTTTAAATTTCACCACTTAATTTTAGGTTAGATTTTTACACGGTTGGTCAGAGTACATTTTACACCAGGGACGCGAAAAAAGCAATAATTACATTGAGGTCCATACATTTATCATAAAGCTCCCTAAAAGGAAAAAAATTCTGGTTCGGCTCCTTCTCGAGAGATCAGCTGATCTAAGCCAAACTCTACACACTACTTCCTATTTGATTGTTTTCAAAATAGTGCAATTTGTCACCATGCAAATTCTCTCATATGGGATCATCAACATAAAGTATGATGTTGATATGGCTTTGACCTTGGTCGTTCGGCTTGAAAGCCAATAATGGTCATACTTGTTGACAAGTAAGCTTAAAATCATCGAAATTTCACCACTTACACTTTTAGGTTAGAATTTTACACGGGTGTGGAAGTACATTTGACATCAAGGACCTAAAAAAGTGAAAATTACACCTAGGTCCATACATTTAGCACAAAGGACCCTTATATTAAGCAAGGAAAATAGTCGGGTTTGACTCCTTCTCTAGAGAGCAGCTGATCGAGCCATACTCTTCACACTACTTCATCTTTGATTGTTTTCAGAATATGGCCAAATTTGTCGGCATGCAATTTCTTGGATATGCGATCATATGCATAAAGTATGGTGTAGATATGGCTTGACGTTGGTTGTTTGTCTTGAAAATCCAAGAATAGGGTTCATACTCGCTGACAAGTAAGCTTAAATTCGTTTAAATTTCACCACTTACTTTTAGTTTAGAATTTTACATGGTCGATGGGAGTACATTTTACATCAAGGACCTAAAAAGGGAAAATTACATGGAGGTCCATACATTTAGCACAAAGGACCCTACAAAGGAAAACTTTTTGTTTTGTCTCCTTACCAAGAGACCAGTTGATCTGAGCCAAACTCTTCGTACTACTTCCTCTTTGATTATTTTCAAATTATGGCCAAATCTGTTGCCATGCAGATTCTCTGATATGGGATCATCAGCATAAAGTATGATGTTTATATGGCCTTGACCTTGGTCATTCGACTGAAGTCCAAGAATGTTCATACTCATTGACAAGTAAGCTTAAAATCGTCTAAATTTCACCACTTACACTTTTAGGTTAGAATTTTACATGGTGTGTGGAAGTACATTTTACATCAAGTGCCAAAAAAGGGAAAATTACATCGATGTCCATACATTTAGCACCCCCCCCTAAAAATAAGCAAGGAAAACAGTCGTTTATGGCTCCTTCTCAAGAGAGCAGCTGATCGAGCCATACTCTTCGTACTACTTCATCTTCGATTGTTTTCAAAATATGTCCAAATCTATAGGCATGCTAATTCTTGGACATGGCATCATCACCATAAAGTATGATGTTGATATGGCTTTGACCTTGGTCGTTCGGCTTGAAATCCAAGAATTTTCATACTCATTGACAACTAAGCTTAAATTTGTCAAATTTTACAAGTTACACTTTTTGGTTAGAATTTTACACAGATGGTGGGGGTACATTTACACCAAGGAACTAAAAAGGTAAAATTACACTGAGGTCCATGCATTTAGCATAAAGGACCATAAAATTTAGCAAAGAAAACAGTCGGGTTCGGCTCCTCGAGAGAGCAGATGATCGAGCCCTACTCTTCATACTACTTTCTCTTTGATTTACAAGAAAGATTTATTGTGGAGGGAACTGGGAGCAGAGTAATACTATTCTAAAGGGAACTGGAGCAGAGGAACATGCGTATGTTTTAATTTTATTCAACCTCGCCTATATGCTCTATCCCCACTTCTACGCCAAGTGCCGCCATTCTTCTCCTCCACAATGTCGCTTTCCGATCCTGTTCACCGAACAATATGAGTGTTTGTTCTTCTCCCAGTCCCGCCTGCCGCCATCAATCTTCCCTCTTTTCCAGAAAACCAAATCAAGCCACTGTCCCAACTTCCATCAGCTCCCTTGTGATGGCAGGATCGAGCAAGGACAGTGATGATTCTAATCTGTTCCAGCATGTTTTTACAAAAGTCCCTCTGATGTCTATGCACTTATATTCTTGTAGACAGTTGTTGGGCCTCCAAGTGCAGAGGTTTGTAAAACAGCAGCAAGTTTTCCCTTAAGTGGATCACCCAAGGTTTATCGAACTCAGGGAGGAAGTGGTCAAAGTTATCCCCTCTCAAGCAACCCTGCAATCAAGATACAAGAAGTCTCTTGTGTCCCCAACACACCCAATACACTTGTTAGGTGTATAGGTGCACTAGTTCGGCGAAGAGATAGTAAAATACAAGTGGTATGGATATAAGACAACGGTGCTAGAAAATAGCTTGATGGCATGGAAGAGACTAAAGGCAAACTGAAATAAAGATGGCAGCAGCAAACATGTAACAAATCTAGTTGCAAATGATGTTTCAATGTTTAGAAACAAGGTCTAGGGATCATACTTTCACTAGTGAACACTCTCATATAAATATCTTCTCTTTATGATACTACTCTTAACTACTCTTCGGTTGGACACTCTAATCCATGGTAGGGCTATAACAGCACACCTCAAAGTTCGTTTTTCCCATCTAGATAACCCCACACTGTCACCTTGAGCACTAGATGGTTCCGACAAACACCACAATTTCATAGAGACATCCAACTCCAAATATAACTCATAACAAGTATTTGTAATCTCTAGCCTAAGTGCCACCATGGTGTGCACGCTATCACTTCCACACACATGGCGATAAGAAAAGATTCATTAAAGCACTTGAGTAGCTGAATAGATCTATAGATTACAAAGCTCATGATCTCAATAAGATCATGCATAGAGAGAGAGATGAACACATAGCTATCGGTAGAACCCTTAGCCTCGAGGAAGAACTACTCCCTCATCATCATGGGAATCAGCAACAGCGATGGAGATGGCGGTGGAGTCGACGGAGATGGCGGTGAAGATGGTGAAGAGGCGGCGGCAGCGCGGATGACTCCTTCACCGCCGTAGGTATCACAGGGGAGCACCGCCCCTAAGCCTCCTTCCTTCATGTATTATTGGGACCCCTCTCCCATGGAGATGGGATCTATGGGGGAGGTAAAACGTGGCTTTGGTGGCTGCAAATTCGTGGGTGGAGGTCTCTCCCTCGAATTAGGTTTCCTCCCTTTATATAGCTTCTCGGATTCCCGTCATCCCATCTTGGGCTGCAGTAAATCGGGCCTATCGGGTCCGTCCGGACTCGGTATCAGCTACATTTTATGTATAGAACGTTTGCCGCGAAATTTCCAACAACTTTGTAGTTCCAGAGTTTTCCGTTTGACTCCGTCTTAGACCCGAAACATGACCATCTTCAAAAAGAGTTCTGAAACAGATTTCTGGAAAATCCCAATTTGACTTCAACAAGGTTTCCACTTATATTCTTGGTAATTCCTACACATCAAAGTATAAAACAAGAACATTGTGCACTTTTGCAACTATTAGTAGGTTAGTCCAAATAAATCATAAACTTTATATAAAAACGAGTATCAAAAGCATATTATTAGTATAAAACCATCAAAAATTATAGATACGTTATGGACGTATCAATATCCCCAAGATTAGTTCCTACTCGTCCTCGAGTAGGTAAACGATAAAAACAATATAATTTTTGAGGTGACACGCATCCAACACAATCTTGATCATTATTATTGTAAAATCATTGATAGCTGGGATCAAGGTACTCTAAACATGAACATGAAAGATAGAGTTCTAACAATAAGACATAGCAACTATGTTGTAACATGAAAGGATACAAACAAAGATCATGAATAACAATGCATTAAAAGACGTTTGTTTGTTTGTTTCACATATAGAAAACATAGCATAGTGGCATTCAGCTTGTCCCTCATGGAGTATCAAAACATAAATGCAAAGGACACCTTCAAAGTTCATAAGGGTGACTAGATACAAATAATTTAAAAACAAGCAATATCACAGTTATGAATCAATCAATAAGTTTTGGGACAATGCACATAGAACTAAGAATGACAACTATGCTCTCTTAATTGGTGCCTAAGGATAGAAGGTGGAGACTCAATATAAAAGTGGAAGAAAGGACTTCGTAGAAGGAAGCAGGGATTCAACTCTCATAAAGAGCTTCCAAAAATTATGGTACTTATTAGCTTTCAGCTCTCATTTCCCCTATCATAAGCATCTTGAAGTGATTAAGGTTAAAGTGAACAAACTAAGGAGTATATGCTTGACAAAGTATAAGTTGGAAATCTCATGTCCCTTGAATACGAGGGTTGCTCCTCATGCTACTCAAGTTTAGTTACCGGCAAGTTCTTGTCATAGTAAGTACATGTGTATCATAGAGAACCGCCAACGGGGTACCCCTTACCCGATGATACGGAAGAATCCCCATATCAAAATGACAAGGCAAGCAGACAATGAGCATCTCATCAATCTTCTTATTTACCATGGGAAATGGTGCTTTTTTTCTCTCTTTTCTCATCTTTTTTTATTTTTCTCAGTCTCTATCTCTTTTTTATAAGAAGAATGCTTCATAGATTGCTCATTATGGTTACGCTGCAGGTTTTCACCATGATTAGGCATGGATTAGACCAGTGGCCTAGCGTTTCTCTAACACAGATACATAACTCCATGGACTTACAAGCTCCCCTTTCATTTCACACCGATGACATCCATAAACAAAAGAGCATGATATCAACTAGGTACAATGTACAAGTGCAATGTTGAAAGCGTTCCCCATAACAGCATGGTTCTGCTAACCCCCAACGTATAAGTGCAAGTATATACAACATAGATGACACAATGGTTCAAGTTTATTAGGGGCAAGAAAAGTAAAGTGTGCCATCAAGTTCGTGAGAGCTTTAATCACTAGTTTTATCATAGCAAGTTTAATTCAGAAGGTATATAAAAACATGAATATACTTGGAATAGCAAATGCTAATTGGTAGGTATGGTGGACTCTTTGGAATAAATTGGTTTTATTTGGAGTTGGATGCATGAGTGGAACTCATACTTGGTTATGGAGGCTAGCAAAAGACTGGGAGCGACCAACTAAGAGAGCAATAATGGCCATAATCATGCAAAGAGACAAAACCTTATTAATTAAAGCATAAAGTGATACTACAAGTCAAAAACTAAAGGATCATAAAGGCTATGGTGACTTGGGATAGTCATAACATGGTGTGAGCATGTGCCTAGTCAACCCAAATAAAGCATCAAAGGAGAATACCACAATATTATGTTTTTATATGCTAAAACAATGCATGATTCTTTCAAGGTACATTAAGCAATCTCAATTGTTTATAACATGTCATGCTATAGCAAAAAACACTAAGCATAAAGCCAAAACAGTATCAAGCATGACATGATAAAGTCTAAGTCACGGTAAAAAACAAGCTCCTTTTTACCACTTAAGCATGAACTTTCCTACTCTTTTCCAACACCAATCGACTTATTTGAAACAACTCACAAAGATAATAATCAATAAAGATCAGTGAGATTGTCTCACAAATCCACAAAGAAGAACTAAAAAGTTCTAAGCTAAAAGCACAAGAAAACTAAGGCTAAACATAGTGCTAGCAAAAGAGAACACTCACAGAACAATAAGAATGAAAACTAGAGTGTTCTAGGCAATGAAAACGGAGTGTGTCTCTCTCCAAAAGAAGTGTGTTGGGATCCAACCAACTTATTTAAGCAAACCAAACAAAAGAACACTAAAAATAAAAACAAAGACGCTCCAAGAACAAACAATTGTGCATGAAACAATAAAAACGAAGTGTCTAGAAAGACCTGAAATTTTTATTGATGAAGAAGGGGATGCCTGATGACCCACAAGTATAGGGGGTGTATCGTAGTATTTTCGATAAGTAAGAGTGTCGAACCCAACGAGGAGCAGAAGGTGCTGGCTAGTGGTATGGATTAGGAATTCTCTGCAAATACTTAACAAATGGATTTTTAGGGGTTTTTGATAATGCAAGTAAATAAAGTACGAGTAAATAAAAGACAATAAGAATAAATGCAGCAAGTGGCTCAATCCTTTATTCAGCAAAGGCCAAGCTGGTTGTATTACTTAAGATGACCAAACGTTCTCGAGGACACATGGGAATACCGTTAAGTGCGTTCACTTCATATAGTTGATTAATCTTCTTTAGTTTACTAAGTGTTGTGTGGGTGAACCTGTGCTAATGTACCAACCTTCCTAGGACTAATACATACTTGTGATTATACCCCTTGCAAACATCTGTAAGTAAAAGAAAGTAATTAAGGTAGAAACCTAACCATAGCTTTAAACTCTAAGACCCTTACGTCCCTTGTGCAATGGTTTCCTAACAGGGGTTCAGGTTTCTCTCACTCCGACAACCCCTACAATTAGTAGCCAAATACACAATGCATTCCCCTAGGACCATATAGGTGAACTGTCATGTAGTCGATGTTCACATGACACCACTAGAAGAAGTACACCACAACTTAAATATCAAACCATTGAATCTTTCTCAACACAATTCCACTACTAACAACATGACTTCTCCCATGTCCTCAAGAACAAAAAGAACTACTCACAAGACATCATATGGATCATGATCAAAGATGGAATAATGATGTGTAACAATCTGAACATAAACAATAATTCAATGGTTCACTCAATAGCATCAACTACAAAGAGTAATCAAGACCAGGAAAGTTTCCCCTAAGAACTATGCAAGATTCAACCCAATTGTTATAGCGGTATGGAGATGGTGATGATAGTGCTGATGGAGATGATGGTGGTGATGATGATGATCCTGATGAAGTCCAGCTTGATAGTGGTGTTGATGGCGACGATCTCCCATCTCTGGGAAGGAATTCCCCTGGCAGAATTCTGTCTGCTGGAGAGATCTTTCTCTCTCGGTGTTTTCTACCCCACAGAGGCGGCGGAATCTTTCTGTGGTCGCTCCTCGAGTCTTAGGGTTTCGGGAGGATAATATACGCCAGAGGGGAGAGCCAGGGGTGGACCAGGGCAGCCACACCACCTGGTGGCGCGGCCTAGGCTGGCCCGTGCCAGGGGGTAGTGTGGGCCCCCTGTGGCCCATCTCAGCCTCCCCTTCTGGCTTCCTTCGTCTTCTAGAAAAATAGGATTTTCCATGTATTTTCCTGGATTTTCTGATCTTTGCGGATTTTGCCTCTAAACAGCACCTTTTCCATCAGAATCCTGACTACAGCGGTCCATGCTCCAAAAGTCATCAACCATGCAAAAACAGATGAAATAACATAAGTATCATCTCTTAATATGAAATATATCAATGAATAACAATATATTATGATATAGAATAGTGATGCAAAATGGACGTATCAACTCCCCCCAAGCTTAGACTTCGCTTGTCCCCAAGCAAAACTGAACTCAATAAACATGACCTCAGGTTTATGGAGTGAAGAGTCGATAAAAGAATACGGACAAGAAGCATCACAATCATCAATACATAAGTCATAAAAGAAGACAACTCACTATTATATAACTTAACTTGCAATAAGTAAAGGAAACACAGTAAGGATACATGAAGTAAATCATAATTGGTAATGGCAAACTTATCTCTTGGTCGAAGAATAGTTGATAATTTGCTGGAGTTAACAAATAACTGATTTTCAATGATAGCTTTCAAAGTAGTAAACACCAAGAGAAGAGCAAAGTGCAAAACTAGGAACATAAGAAACATGATTGAATAAATTATGATATGAATGAATGAAACACAACAATTCAAAATACTTGCTGAGATAGAAGGGAATAGGTTTACTGACTCAACTGAAAAGTAAAAGAAAGGCCCTTCACAGAGGGAAGCAGGGATTTCAAGTTTCATAAAGAGCTTCCAAAATTTATGGTACTTATTAGCTTTCAGCTCTCATTGCCCCTATCATAGGCATCTTTAGGTGATTAAGGTTAAAGTGACACAACTAAAAGGATATGCTTGACAAGTTATAAGTTGAAATCTCATGCCCCTTACTTACGAGTACCGAACCTAATGCTACTCAACTTCAGTCACAAGTAAGCTCTTGTCATTGTAAATACATATGTATCATAGAGAACCGCCAACGGGGTACCCCTTGCACATGATACAGGAGCTATCCCATAATCAAAATGACAAGGCAAGCAGACAATGAGCATCTCAGCGATCCTTTTATTTGCTATTTGCATAGGTTTTTATTGAAGATACTTCATAGAGTGCTCATTATGGTTATGCTGCAAGTTTCCACCATGATTAGGCATGGCTTAGGCTAGCGGCCTAGGCGTTTATCTAACACACATATAAACTCCATGATCTTACAAGTTCCCCTTTTATTTCACACCGCCGGGATCCATAAGCAAAAGAATCATGATATCAACCAGGTAAAAAGTACCAGTGCAATGTTGAAAGCATTCCCCATGAAAGCATGGTTCTGCTAACTTCAACTTATAAAGTGCAAGCATATACGCAACAAAGATGGGCACAATGGTTCAAGTTTATTAAATGCAAGAAAGTAAAGTGTGCCATCAAGTTTGTGAGAGCTTTAATCACTAATTTTCACATAACAAGTTTAATTTGGAAGGTAGATAAAAACAAGAATTTACTTGGAATATCAATAGTGCTAATAGGTAGGTATGGTGGACACAAATGGCATAGGTCTGGTTTAAGGATTGGATGCACGAGAATTCCTCTCAAGATGTTTTTTGGCTAGCAAGGCTGGGTAGCAAGTATAAGAGTTGAAGGAAACAAACAAACATACAAGTGATAAAGAAAACAAACATGCAATCTTCCTTAGAAGCACAAAAGATCTTAACTAGAGAATACTAAACTTATGAGCAAATCAAGAAAGAAAGATGATGAAATTATATTTCTTTAGAGTACTTTTATCTTTTCATTCAACCCTCAAAAACAGTGTTGCTACTGACCGAGCCAAGTTTGCCAAAACCAACTAAATTAAATCCATGATCCCAAAGTGATACCAAAACTAATGACAAGATCAATCATATAACCTTGAATTGAAAACTAATATAAGATATGCAAAAGAGTAAATGATAGAACTTCTCATTAATATTCCATAACGGCAACTCACACCAAGGGATACATATCTAACGAGAGAGGGGACACTTCGATAATGCAAACCATCCTACATGATAACTTCTCTATTCATGATATGACTCTACTAAAAAGGTAAAAAGATAGAAGATAGTGATGTGATACTGCGGAACTCCCCCAAGCTTGGAACAAACCAACGGGATGCCAAACCTGATGACGAATTACTCCTTCAGTGGTGGTGGTGTTCTCTCATCATCGTCCGACTTCTAGGGTAAGGGCTCCCCATCAACAAAGGACATCATGGTCTCCAGCATCCTGAAACTTGCAGCAGCACTTATGCGTTTAAACCTAACCTCGTACTCATAGTTTTGATTTTGAACATCGTAGAGCTGTGCTTGCAGTTTGTTGGTTGTTTGGCAAAGTGAGAGGACTTCATCCTTGAGCTCAAATGTATCCTTTTGGTGCTCGGTGATGAGTTCGGAACAAATCTTATGGATGATATCCACTTCGCGTTCTGCCATCTTCTTGTACCTAAAGACTTCTTGCTCCAGTGCTTCCATCCTGTCCTCCAGACTTCCTTCACCTTTAGGGCCTTGAACCTCTTTTATCCGTACCTCCCCATCTTCAAGTAACAACTCCTTGGGATGAATCTTTTACTCTCTCACGTATGGGTTGATGATATCCGCTGAGGAATCTTCCTTGGCTGATCCAGAGGAAGACATTGTGACTCCAAATCTGGGACTCTACCTGTCAGAAACAGATCAAAACGAAAACATGACGAGAAAACGATATACGAACCTCGGGGGATCTGGGGGATTATATATTATGAAGTTTTACAACAAAAGGAAGGTACTGGGAGAAAACGGGTCGAAGACGGAGTTCGAGGTGGCCACACCACCTGGTGGCGCGGCCAGGGGTGGGCCCACGCCACAGGGTGGTGTGAGCCACCCTGGCTCCGTTTCCGTCCCTCTTTCATTTCGTAGCTTTCCTTGTTGGCTAAAAACTGCAAAAATATAACTGGACAGATATTTCGTGGAACTTTTCTTACCAAAACTATTACCTATCTGAAAACGGACTCTGCAGGTCTCTGAATTTGGTCTTTGATAATTTTTTCTGGAGTTATAACTTGAAAAGCATCAACATCTTCATTGTAAGAATCTCCAGCAATATAGTGCTTGAGTCGTTGCCCATTCACTACTTGTGTAGTGTTGTCTTTTAAAGAGGAAATTTTTATTGCTCCTGACCGGTACACTTCTTCAATAACGAAAGGTCCTTCCCATTTTGACAGTAGTTTTCCTGCAAAAAATCTGAGACGGGACCTATACAATAGAACTTTCTCACCAACATTGAATTCTCTCTTAAGTATTCGCTTGTCATGCCATCTTTTAACTTTTTCCTTAAAGAGTCTAGCATTCTCATATGCTTCCCTCCTCCATTCATCCAAAGAACTTAAGTCAAATAATCTTTTTTCACCAGCAAGCTTACAGTCTCTATTAAGTTCTTTAACTGCCTAATAAGCTTTGTGTTCTAATTCTAAAGGTAGCTAACAAGCTTTCCCATGAACCATTTTATAAGGAGACATCCCCATAGGGTTTTTATAGGCAGTCCTATAAGCCCATAAAGCATCATTCAACTTTTTAGCCCAGTTTTTTCTAGATCTATTAACAGTCTTTTGCAAGATAGATTTAATTTCTCTATTTGATAACTCTACTTGCCCACTAGTTTGGGGGTTATAAGCTGAAGCGATTCTATGATTAACGTCATATTTAGCAAGGGTCTTTCTAAAACCACCATGAATGAAATGAGAACCTCCATCAGTCATGAGATACGTAGGCACTCCAAAACTAGGAAAGATATCATCCTTAAGCATTTTTAGAGAGGTCTCCCCATCAGCACTCTTCGTAGGTATGGCTTCTACCCACTTAGTAACATAATCAACGGCAACAAGAATATGAGTATAACCTTTCGAGGGAGGAAAAGGGCCCATATAGTCAAATCCCTAGCAATCAAAGGGATGAATAACTAGAGAGTAGTTCATAGGCATTTCATTGCATCTAGAAATATTACCAACACGCTGACACTCATCACAAGATAAAACAAATTTTCTTGCATCTTTAAAAATGGTAGGTGATACATTGCAAATGTATTTATAATTTTTGATGTTCCATGCTTAGTTTTATCCACTTTCTTGTGTTTTGTTCCAACTTTGGAGTACTTTTCATATGATTTCTTGGACTAACCTATTAACAAGAGCCATAGTGCCAGCTGCCTGTTTTCTGCTGTTTTTGGTTCCAGGAAAGTCAGAAAATGAATATTCTCGGAATTGGACGGGACAAAAGCCAAAGTGCCTATTTTTCTGGAAGTGATCAAGTGCCAGAATACGAGACGGAGAAGGGCCAGGGATCCACCACACCACCTGGCCACGTGACCAGGCCTGGCCCGCGCCAAGGGGTGGTGTGGCCGCTCCCGGCACCCCCTCGGCCTCCCCTTCCGACTATAAGATGCCCTTGGGACGAAAACCCTAAGTGCCCGATCAAAAATCCACGAAAGAGTCTGTAGCCGCTGTCATATCCATCCCTAGATCGGGAGGGATCTGAAGCTCTTCCCGGCACCCTGCCGGAGAGGGGAATTCACCCTGGAGGCCTTCTTCATCACCATGCAAGCCTCCGGTGTGATGCGTGAGTAGTTCATCCTTGGACTACGGATCCATGTAGTAGCTAGATGGCTGGTTCTCCTCCTTTGTGCTTTCATGTCTAGATCTTGTGAGCTCCGTTCATGATCAAGATCATCTATTTGTAATTCTGCATGTTGTGTTTGCGGGGATCCGATGGATATTGAGATGCTATTTCAGATTGATTATTGATTCTATCATGTCTTTGTTATTTGTGATCTTGCATGCTTTCCGTTGTTAGTAGATATCTTGGCCAAGTAGATGCTAGCAACTCCAAGAGTTAGTATTTATGCTCGATAGTGGGTTCATGCCTCTAGTAATCTAGGAAGTGGAAATCTCTAAGGTACTAGATGTGTTGTTGCTACTAGGAGAAAACAGCAATCCTTTGTTCATAGAACAATCGTATTGTTTACTTTACACATGATTAAGTAAAGCAATAATCTATTGCTTGCAACTTAATACTCGAGGGGGTTCGGATGATAACCTGAAGGTGGATTATTAGTCATAGATGCAGTTGAATGGCGGTCTATGTATTATGTTGTAATGCCCAATCAAGTCTCAAGGGAGTCAAGATGATTAGTATATGCATGTATTGCTTTCTCGGTGTTTGTCAATTGCCCCGTTGTAATTTGTTCACCCAGCATGTTATCTATCTAAGGAGAGATACCTCTAGTGAACTATGGATCCCGGTCCTTTTCTTTACATACAATCTACAATTGTTTACTTCTTTGTGTTTACTTTCTGCAAACCTTTACTTCTTTCCATAACCAATCTCTTTACTTGTTGTTTTTGTTTTGCTTAGTTTCTTTTTTGCTTTGATTGCTTGTTTTGTTCTTCAAAAACACAAAAACATTAGTTTTGCTAGTTTGCTTTCTTATTTGAAAACCCAAAAAATGACTACTCTTGAAAACACTAAGTTGTGTGACTTCACTAGCACCAACAATAATGATTTTATGAGCACACCTATTGCTCCACCTGTGGCTGAAAATACTTTCTTTGAGATAAAACCTGCTTTTCTCAATCTTGTTATGAGAGAGCAATTTTCTGGTATTGGTAATGAAGATGCTGCTTCCCATCTAAATAACTTTGTTGAACTTTGTGAGATGCAAAAGCATAGGGATATAGATGGTGATATTATTAAGCTGAAATTGTTTCCTTTCTCTTTGAGAGGAAAAGCTAAAGAATGGTTGAATTCCTTAACTAGGAATAGTATTGATTCTTGGACTAAGTGCAAAGATGCTTTTATTGGAAAATACTATCCTCCTGCTAAGATTATATCTATGAGAAGTGAAATAATGAAGTTTAAACAACTTGATAATGAGCATGTTGCTCAAGCTTGGGAAAGAATGAAATCTTTGGTTAAGAATTGTCCCACTCATGGACTGACTGCTTGGATGATCATCCAAACTTTTTATGCGGGATTGAACTATTCTTCAAGGAACCTATTGGATTCTGCTGTTGGAGGTACTTTTATGACTATTACTTTGGGTGCTGCAACAAAACTTCTGGACAATATGATGGTTAATTATTCTGAATGGCATAGTGAGAGAGCTCCACAAGGTAAGAAGGTAAATTCTGTTGAGGAAACCTCCTCCTTGAGTGATAAGATTGATATAATTATGTCTATCCTTAAGAAATAATAATTTTGGCAACAATGCTTATTGTAACAACAATTATAAGCCATATCCTCCCAACAATGGTAATACTTATGGAAATTCTTACAACAATAATAAGAGTGCTCCCTCTGAACTTGAATTTATGCTTAAAGAGTTTATTAGTAAACAAACTGCCTTCAATAAAACTATTGAGGAAAAACTCTCTAATGTAGAAAGAAATATAGCATCTTTGGCTGAAGCTCAATCTTCTTTGAATAAAATGGCTGCTAAACCTGAAACTAATGAGAATCCCTTTGAAGCTACTAATGCTATACAAGTTAGAATTGATGAAAATGTTAGACTATTAGCTGAATTACATGCTAAGTGGGAAAGAGAAGATGAAATTGCTAGAAACATTAATGTTTCTACTATTACCACCACTAGTGTTGAGGCTAGTAATAGTTCTACTACTTTAGATGATAAATTTGATTTTGATCTTGATGGTTGTAACATCTCTGAAGTTATTAAGTTCCTACAAAAGCTTGCTAAAAGTCCTAATGCTAGTGCTATGAACATGGCCTTTACAAAACACATTACTGATGCTCTCATAAAGATTAAAGAAGAAAAGATGAAACATAAAGCTTCTATTCCTATAAAACAAGAAGATGGTTGGGAACCCATCATTAATATGAAAGTGAATGACTTTGATTTCAAAGATTTATGTGATCTTGATAGTAGTGTTTCCATTATGCCTAGAAGGATTTATGATATGCTTGATTTGCCTCCTCTTGAAGATTGTTATTTGAATGTCCCACTTGATGATAATGCTAAAAACAAACTCATGGGGAGTCTTAATGATGTTCTTATTATGGTTAATGATTCCTATGTCCCTGTTGATTTCTATGTTTTGGATGTTGAATACAATGCTTCTTATTCTATTACTTTGGGAAGACCTTTTCTTAGAACTGTTGGTGCCATCATTGATATGAAAGAAGGCACCATTAAATATCAACTCCCACTCAACAAAGGTATAGAACACTTCCCTAAAAATAGATAAAAGATTTCTTTTGCTTCTCCTATGAAAACAAAATTTGGTCTTAATGCTTCTTCATTTGAGAATACTTGATCTTTTTTCTTGCTTCTTATGCCTAACTTAAAGGCGTTAAAGAAAAGTACTTATTGGGAGATAACCCAAAAGTTTTAGATGAGTCTTGGAAGTTATTACTTCAGTAATAACCTCTCCTTATCCTTTTTATTTGCTTTTTTTGCCAAGAGTAACCTTTAATGAGAGAGAAGTAATGATTGGGAAAGTTGCTGTCCCGAAATAGATTTTTGTGCTTCACCGTAAAAATTCGTGAGAGAGCTCTGTATGTCGGATTGAGCTGTAATTGTTTGTGCTCTGCCACAGGTTGTTATCTAACTTTCGTTAGTTCAACACTTTTTGATTTGAGCAACAGAAGGTCTTCGAAAAAATTCGTCTTTACCTGTTGGTCTGTTTTGATAGATTTCTGCCATTTTCTGCATTTGCTTCTTGTTGGTTCCTTCTTGAGTTCTTTTGGGGAATTGAGCTTTTTGAGGGAAGTGCTACAGTAGCTAGTGTTCTAATGGAAGTTTATTTGGTGTTAAAACTGAACCTTAAGACCTTTTATCTTGAGTGCACTAATGTTGCTAATAAAGATTGTGTGAAGTTTTGTATCAAGGAAAATTTTCAGGTGTATGGAAGGAATGAGTAATGAGATGAAGGATGGACTAAAGCTCAAGCTTGGGGATGCTACGCATGTCACCCCAAGAAATATCCAAGAAGTACAAGCGTCAAAGCTTGGGAATGCCCAAGGCATCCCCTTCTTCATCAATAAAAATTCCAGGTTTCTTCCAAACGCTTCATTTTTATTGTTTCATGCACAGTTGTGTTGTTCTTGGAGCGTCTTGTTTTTTGTTTTCGTTTTGGTTTTTTGTTTGCTTTTGTTTGCATAGTTTTCTAAATAAATTGGTTGGACCCCCTCTTTCATACATTGGTTTGCAAATAGTTTGGTTTGGTTTGGAAAAGAATAGGAAAGTTCATAGTTATGTGGTAAAAAGAGCTTGTTTTTGACTGTGGCCTATGCTTTGTCATGCCATGCTTGATATTGTTTTGGCTTTATGCTTAGTATTCTTTGCTTTAGCATGACTTGTTACAAACAATTGAGATTTCTTAATGTTCCTTGGATGAATCATGCGTTGTTTTAGAATATTAAAGCATAGTATAGTGGTATTCTCCTTTGATGCTTTATTTGGGTTGACTTGGCGCATGCTCACACCATGTTATGACTATCTCAAGTCACCATAGCCTTTATGATCCTTTAGTTTTCAACTTGTAGTATCACTTTATTCTTTGATCAATGATGTTTTGTTGCTCTGCATGATTATGGCCATTATTTCTCTCTTAGTTTGTCGCTCCCAGTCTTTTGCTAGCCTCCACAACCAAGTATGAGTTCCACTCATGCATCCAACTCCCTAAACCAAGTTATTCCAAAGAGTCCACCATACCTACCTACTATCTTATGTTATTCCAAGTATATTCATGCTTTTGTTTACCTTCCAAATTAAACTTGTTATGAGAAAACTAGTGATTAAAGCTCTCACGAACTTGATGGCACACTTTACTTTACTTGCCCTTAATAAACTTGAACCATTGTGTCTTCTATGTTGTATATGCTTGCACTTATTTGTTGGGAATTAGCAAAACCATGCTTTCATGGGGAACGCTTTCAATATTGCACTTGGTACTTGTACCTAGTTGATATCATGCTCTTTTGTATATGGATGTCGATTGTGAAATGAAAGGGAGCTTGTAAGTCCATGGAGTTATGTATATGTGTTAGAGAAACGCTCGGGTCATGGTCTAATCCATCTTGACATGGTGGAAACCTGCAGCGTAACCATAATGAGCTATCTATGAAGCATTCTTCTTATAAAAAGAGTCCTATATTGAGAAAAGAGAAAAGAAAAGAGATACTATGAAAAGAGGAAAGAGAGAAAAAAGCACCATATTCCCATGGTAAATAAGAAGAATGCTGAGATGCTCGTTGTCTGCTTGCCTTGTCATTTTGATATGGGGATTCTTCCGTATCATCGGGCAAGGGGTACCCCGTTGGCGGTTCTCAATGATACACATGTACTTACAATGACAAGAACTTTGCTTATTGCTAGAACTTTGTCTTTCATGTTATGATTGAAGTACTATGATCCTAGCTTTGAATGTTTTACAAATACTTTGATCAAGTCTTTGATTGTGCATGTCACCTCAAAAAGTATTCTTTCTTTTTATCACTTACCTACTCGAGGACGAGCGGGAGTTAAGTTTGGGGATGTTGATACATTGCAAATGTATCTATAATTTTTGATGTTCCATGCTTAGTTTTATCCACTTTCTTGTGTTTTGTTCCAACTTTGGAGTACTTTTCATATGATTTCTTGGACTAACCTATTAACAAGAGCCACAGTGCCAGCTGCCTGTTTTCAGCTGTTTTTGGTTCCAGGAAAGTCAGAAAATGAATATTCTCGGAATTGGACGGGACAAAAACCAAAGTGCTTATTTTTCCGGAAGTGATCAAGTGCCAGAACACGAGACGGAGAAGGGCCAGGGAGCCACCACACTACCTGGCCACGCGGCCAGGCCTGGCCCGCGCCAGGGGGTGGTGTGGACGCTCCCGGCACCCCCTCGGCCTCCCCTTCCGACTATAAGATGCCCTCGGGACGAAAACCGTAAGTGCCCGATCAAAAATCCACGAAAGAGTCCGTAGCCACTGTCATCTCCATCCCTAGATCGGGAGGGATATGAAGCTCTTCCCGGCACCTTGCCAGAGAGGGGAATTCACCCTGGAGGCCTTCTTCATCACCATGCAAGCCTCCGATGTGATGCGTGAGTAGTTCATCCTTGGACTACGGATCCATGTAGTAGCTAGATGGCTGGTTCTCCTCCTTTGTGCTTTCATGTCTAGATCTTGTGAGCTCCGTTCATGATCAAGATCATCTATTTGTAATTCTGCATGTTGTGTTTGCGGGGATCCGATGGATATTGAGATGCTATTTCAGATTGATTATTGATTCTATCATGTCTTTGTTATTTGTGATCTTGCATGCTTTCCATTGTTAGTAGCTATCTTGGCCAAGTAGATTCTAGCAACTCCAAGAGTTAGTATTTATGCTCGATAGTGGGTTCATGCCTCTGGTAATCTGGGGAAGTGACAGAAATCTCTAAGGTACTAGATGTGTTGTTGCTACTAGGGAGAAAACAACAATCCTTTGTTCATAGAACAATCGTATTGTTTACTTTACACGCAGTTCGTAAAGCAATAATCTATTGCTTGGAACTTAATACTGGAGGGGGTTTGGATGATAACCTGAAGGTGGATTATTAGTCATAGATGCAGTTAGATGGCGGTCTATGTATTATGTTGTAATGCCCAATCAAGTCTCAAAGGAGTCAATATGATTAGTATATGCATGTATTGCTTTCTCGGTGTTTGTGAATTGCCCCGCTGTAATTTGTTCACCCAGCATGTTATCTATCTAAGGAGAGCCACCTCTAGTGAACTATGGATCCCGGTCCTTTTCTTTACATACAATCTACAACTGTTTACTTCTTTGTGTTTACTTTCTGCAAACTTTTATTTCTTTCCATTTGATACGTTTAATCCTTTGTTTTACGCAAAACACGGTGAGATTGACAACCTCATTGCAAGTTGGGGATAAAGTTCTGTGGTTGTGTTGTGCAGGTCTCCACGTTGCTACTAGCACCGGTAGTGTGCCCTGCCAAAGCTCAGCTAGTAACACCTTTGGGGTGTTTCCTTGCTCCTACTGGTTCGATTAAACCTTGGTTTCATAACTTAGGGAAACTTGTTGTTGTGCTCATCATACCTTCCTCTTGGGGTTCCCAACGAGCTCTACATCAACACTGCCATCAAGCATTTTTCTGGGCGCCGTGCATTGAGCCATCAGTAGGCTAGTAGAAACCTGACTGTAGCACCTTTTGCACAGTTCTATCTCCCGCATGATGTCCTCCATAGGCACTACCATGACATTTCCGCAATATCTCCTTTTGTTCGTATTCTGGAACACATCTTCGCATAATACCATCCACTCCTTCTTTATATAAATGTGGGTCATCCCAAAAAATAATGCCTCAAATCGTAAAAGAATTTCCTTCTTTGCTGAGCTATGAAAGTTGGAGGCAAATACTTGGAGACAATAAAGTTAGCATAATCGGCATACCAAGGGCTCCCTCGTGATCTTATCCCTATTGCGGCCAATTGTTCATTTGGGAAACTATCATTAACAGGCATAGGATCAAAAGAGATATTTTCCAACCGAGATAAATTATCAGCAACAGGATTTTCAGCACCTTTCCTATCTACAATATGTAGATCAAACTCTTGTAAAAGCAGCACCCTTCTAATAAGCCTACGCTTAGCATCCTTCTTTGTCATAAGGTACTTAATAGCAGCATGATCAATATGAATGGTGACTTTTGAGTCTACAATATAAGGTCTAAACTTATCACAAGCAAAAACGACAGCTAGGAATTATTTTTCAGTAGTAGCATAATTCCTTTGAGCAGCGTCAAGAGTCTTACTAGCATAATGAATAACGTTTAACTTTTTATCAATTCGTTTCCCAAGGACAGCAGCTACAGCAAAATCACTAGCATCACACATTATTTCAAAGGGTAAACTCCAATCAGGTGGTTAAACGATAGGAGCTGTAGTTAAAGCCTTCTTAAGAGTTTCAAAAGCTTCCTTACAATCATCATCAAAAACAAAGGGTACATCTTTTTGAAGAAGATTAGTGAGGGGTTTTGATATTTTAGAGAAATCTTTATTAAACCTTCTATAGAAACCAGCATGACCAAGGATACTACGAATACCTTTGATGTCTCTTGGGCAGGGCATTTTCTCAATTGCCTCAACTCTAGCTCTATCCACTTCTATGCCTCTTTCGGAAACCTTATGCCCAAGGACAATCCCTTCATTAACCATGAAGTGGCATTTCTCCCAATTAAGAACAAGATTAGTTTCTTCACACCTCTGCAAAACTTTATCAAGGTTGTGTAGACAATTATCAAAAGAAGTTCCATAGACAGAGAAGTCATCCATGAACACTTCCACAATTTCCTCACAAAAACCATGAAAGATAGCAGACATGCATCTTTGAAAAGTAGCAGGAGCATTACATAAACCAAAAGGCATACGTCTATAAGCATAGGTTCCGTAAGGGCATGTAAAAGTAGTTTTTCCTTGATCTTGTTGTTTAACAGCAATTTGAGAGAAACCGGAATATCCATCAAGAAAACAAAAATGGGTCTTTTTAGACAACCTTTCTAACATTTAATCGATAAAAGGAAGTGGGTAATGATCTTTCTTAGTAACTTTGTTAACTTTCCTAAAATCAATGCACATTCTATAGCCTACTACTATTCTTTGGGGAATAAGCTCATCATTATCATTAGGGACGACGGTAATTCCCCCCTTTTTAGGGACACAATGAACAGGACTAACCCATTCACTATTAGCAATAGGGTAAATAATACCAACATCAAGGAGTTTCAATACCTCATTTCTTACCACTTCCTTCATCTTAGGATTTAAACGCCGTTGGTGCTCGACCAATGGCTTTGCATCTGGTTCTATATTGATAGCATGCTGACATATAGTATGAGAAATCCCTTTTAAATCATCCAGAGTATAGCCCATAGCCCCTCGGTGTTTCTTCAGTACCTCTAATAACCTTTCTTCTTCCTTCCCTGAAATTTTAGAGCTAATAATAACAGGATATATCTTATTGTCATCAATGTAAGCATATTTAAGATCATCAGGGAGAGGTTTTAGATCGAAGACCGGATCCTTTTTAGGCGGCAACGTGGTACCCAAGTCTTCTGCAGGCAAGTTGTGCTTAAGCATCTTAGGTTGACGATGGAGAATCTCGTCAATCTCATTTCTTTCTTCCATGAAGATTTCACTTTCATGATCCTCCATAAGTTGCTGCAAAGCATTGTTAGAGCAAGAGAGATAGAAGCAAGTTGTTCAACTCTAAAATCCTCATTATGTGTTTCATTTTCACAAGGTTCTTTAGTAGATTTCAAAAAATTAAACTCATAAGATTCCCCATCAAATTTAGTTAAGATTTTCTCCCTTTTGCAATCTATAATAGCTCCACAAGTACTCAGGAAAGGTCTACCAAAAATGATGGGATAAGTTTTACTAGCAGTTGAACCAAGTACTAGAAAATCAGCAAGATATTTAATCTTACCACACAGAACTTCTACATCCCGCACAATACCAATTGGAGAGATGGTCTCTCTATTAGCAAGGTGAATAACCACATCAATCTCTTCCAACTCGCAGGGACTGATTTCATGCATAATTTCTTTATAAATCTCATAAGGAATAGCACTTGAACTTGCACCAATATCACATAAACCATAATAGCAATGATCACCAATTCTAACAGAAAGCACAGGCACACTAGCTTTTTTAGCTTTATTAGGATGTGAGACAATATTAGAAGCATCCTCACAAAGACTATGTGTCCATCTTCTATACTTTTAGTGACAAGGTCTTTCACAATTGCTACAACAGGTTCAATGTTTATTTGTTCATCAGGTTTTATAGTTCTCTTTGCACTTTTAGTGATTACGCTAGTTATCATAGGATGATCCTTTACCTTATCCGGGAAGGGTATTTTCTCGATATAAGGTTCAGGTAAGATGTGATCAATAGTGTAAAACTCCGTACTCCCAACAGGAACATAGTCAACAATATCTTTATAAGGTGCATGGTACTTGCTCCATCCCTTTTTTGGGATTTCAATATAAGAAACAAAATCCTTAAAACAATTTGTAATAACTTGTGAGTCTAGACCATAAGCATTTTTACTATTTTGAAATTCACCAGTTCCCATAAAAGATTCAATGCATTCATAATCATAATTTATACCTGACTTTCTTCCTTTGTCATTCTCCCAATGCTGACATATAGTATGAAGAAGAAGCTAAATGGGATCTTCTGGATCATTCAATGCATTATCTTGAATACGGTCCAGAAGATCCCATTTAGCTTCTTCTTCCATGCGAGTGAATGATCCAGCACAAGAAGCATCCAATAAATCCTTATCATGAAGAGAAAGCCTTGCATAGAAGTTATTGATAATAATATTTTTAGGGAGCTCATGAATGGGACATCATTAGTAACTTCAATCTCCCCCAAGCTTGAGTTGTACTCTCTCCATCAAGAGGCCAAAAGTTGTATATTTGATTCTGATCTTTATGAATCTCACTAGGAGGATAAAACTTTGAATAAAAGAGAGGTATTATTTCCTCCCATTCAAGAGCTTGACCATTCTTCAGTAGCTTATACCATTCCTCAGCTCTTCCTTTCAGTGATAACGAGAATAACTTCTTCTTAACTTGATCTGTAGTAATACCTGCACACTTGAACAACCCGCATAATTCGTGTGTAAAGAGCAAATGATCAACGGGATGGACAGTTCCATCCCCAACATAGTAGTTATCCATAAGACGGTCAATAATTCTTGTAGGTATTTTAAAGTGTCATTCTCAGTAGGTGGTGGTTCATCTACTACCTTAGCAGTGGTAGTAGCATTACAAACTAAGAAACTCAGGGAATTATCCATATTGAAAATAAAGCAACTAACAGAAGTAAACAATACTCACAGTAGAAGTTTCCATTACCAGTTCCACTCTCCAATAGCGCTTCACTCCCCGGCAACGGCGCCAGAAAATAGTCTTGATGACCCACAAGTATAGGGGGTGTATCGCAGTATTTTCGATAAGTAAGAGTGTCGAACCCAACGAGGAGCAGAAGGTGCTAGCTAGTGGTATGGATCAGGAATTCTCTGCAAATACTTAGCAAACGCATTTTTAGGGTTTTTTGGTAATGCAAGTAAATAAAGTACGAGTAAATAAAAGACAATAAGAATAAATGCAGCAAGTGGCCCAATCCTTTATTCAGCAAAGGACAAACCGGTTGTATTACTTAAGATGACCAAACGTTCTCGAGGACACATGGGAATACCGTCAAGTGCTTTCGCTTCAAATAGTTGATTAATCTTCTTTAGTTTGCTAAGTGTTGTGTGGGTGAACCTGTGATAATGTACCGACCTTCCTATGACTATACATACTTGTGATTATACCCCTTGCAAACATCTGTAAGTACAAGAAAGTAATTTAGGTAGAAACCTAACCACAGCTTTAAACTCTAAGACCCTGACGTCCCTTGTGCAATGGTTTCCTAACGGGGGTTTAGGTTTCTGTCACTCGGGCAACCCCTGCGATTAGTAGCCAAATACACAATGCATTCCCCTAGGCCCATACAGGTGAAGTGTCATGTAGTCGACATTCACATGACACCACTAGAAGAAATACACCACAACTTAAATATCAAACCATTGAATCTTTCTCAACACAATTCCACTACTAACAACATGACTTATCCCATGTCCTCAAGAACAAAACGAACTACTCACAAGACATCATATGGATCATGATCAGAGATGGAATAATGATGTGTAACAATCTGAACATAAACAATAATTCAATGGTTCACTCAATAGCATCAACTACAAAGAGTAATCAACACCGAGAAAGTTTCCCCTAAGAACTATGCAAGATTCAACCCAATTGTTCCAGCGGTATGGAGATGGTGATGATAGTGCTGATGGAGATGATGGTGGTGATGATGATGATCCCGATGAAGTCCAGCTTGATGGTGGTGTTGATGGAGACGGTCTCCCCTCTCCGAGAAGGAATTCCCCCGGTAGAATTTTGTCTGCCAGAGAGATCTTTCTCTCTCGGTGTTTTCCGCCTCGCAGAGGTGGCAGAATCTTTCTGTGGTCGCTCCCCGAGTCTTAGGGTTTCAGGAGGATAATATACGCCAAAGGAGAGAACTAGGGGTGGTCCAGGGTGGCCACACCACATGGTGGCGCGGCCTAGACTGGCCTGCGCCAGGGGGTGGTGTGGGCCCCCTGTGGCCCATCTCAGCCTCCCCTTCTGGCTTCCTTCATCTTCTGGAAAAATAGGATTTTCCATGTATTTTCCTGGATTTTTTGATCTTCGCGAATTTTGCCTCCAAACAGCACATTTTCCATCAGAATCCTGACTGCAGCGGTCCATGCTCCAAAAGTCATCAACCATGCAAAAACAAATGAAATAACATAAGTATCATCTCTTAATATGAAATATATCAATGAATAACAGTAAATTATGATATAGAATAGTGATGCAAAATGGACGTATCAATGCCTTGGGCATCGCCAAGCTTTGACGCTTGTACTTCTTGGATATTTCTTGGCGTGACACGGGTGGCATCCCCAAGATTGAGCTTTTGTCCATTCTTCATCTCATTACATCATTCCTTCCCTACACCTGAAAATTTCCTTCATACAAAACTTCACACAATCTTCATTAGCAACATTAGTGCATTCAAAAGATAATAAACCTTTGGTTCAGTTTCAACACAAGTAAAACTTTCATTAAAACACAAGATACTGTAGCACTTCCTTTAAAAAGCTCAATTTCCCAAAAAGAACCCAAAAATAAATCGATAAAGAGACAAATGCAAATAATGCCAGAAATCTATCAAAACAGACCAGTAGGTGAAAACCAATTTTTTTGAAGACCTTGTGTTGCTCAAATCGAAAAGTGTTGAACTAACGAAAGTTGTATAACAACCTGGGGAAGAAGCACAAAAATTCACAGCTCAAACAGACGTAGAGAGATTTTACACGAGTTTTTACAGCGAAGCACAAAAATCTGTTTCGGGACAGCAACTTTCCCAAGTATTACTTCTCTCTCATTAGAGGTTACTCTTGGCACAAAAAGCAAATAAAAATGATAAGGAGAGGTTATTACTGAAGCAAATAACTTCCAAGACTCAACTAAAACTTTTGGGTTATCTCGCAATAAGTACTTTTCTTTAACGCCTTTGAGTTAGGCATGATAGTTTGAGAAGATGCTCACATAAGAAATATGAATTGAAGTAAAAAAAGAGAGCATCAAGAAGTAAATTCAAAGCACATTGAAGTCTAACCCACTTACTATGCATAGGAATCTTGTAAAGAAACAAGTCTTGAAAGCATAAAGCAACAAGTATAGTAAAGCAAAACAAGTACAACTTCAAGACTTTCAACATAAAGAGGGGAAACTTAATATTGTTGAGATACATAAAACCATGGTTACCTCTCTCATAATAACTTTCAGTAGCATCATGAATAAAATTAACAATATAACTATCACATAAAACATTCTTATCATGAGCCACATGCATATAATAATTATTACTCTCCACATACGCATGGTCATTCTTATTAATTGTGGTGGGAGCAAATTCAACAAAATAGCTATCATTATTATTCTCATCACCATAGTCATCAAATATAGGAGGCATATTGTAATCATAATTATTTTTCTCCTCAATAGTAGGTGGACTAAAAATATCATATTCATCATTGTAATCATCATATATTAGAGGTTTTGTATCATCATAAGCAATAGAATAGCTATCTTCCAAAGCTGGGGAACTAAAAAGATCATTTTCATAAAGACTAGCTTCTCCAAGCTTAGACTTTTCCGTAGCATTAGCAATAATGGTGTCCAAAGAATTCATACTAATAACATTGCTATTAGCATGCAAATAAAGTTCCATAGGTTTTTTAATTTACTCTTCAAACACTTCATGTCCTAACTCAAGATAAATATAAGCTCTCTAATTTTGAGTACCTTTTACCTTACTTCCTCGGCAACGGCGCCATAAAAATAACTTGATGTCTACGCACTTCTATTCTTGTAGACAGTTGTTGGGCCTCCAAGTGCAGAGGTTTGTAGAACAACAGCAAGTTTTCCCTTAAGTGGATCACCCAAGGTTTATCGAACTCAGAGAGGAAGTGGTCAAAGTTATCCCCTCTCAAGCAACCCTATAATCAAGATACAAGAAGTCTCTTGTGTCCCCAACACACCAAATACACTTGTTAGGTGTATAGGTGCACTAGTTCAGCGAAGAGATAGTAAAATACAAGTGGTATGGATATAAGACAACGGTGCTAGAAAATAGCTTGATGGCATGGAAGAGACTAAAGGCAAACTGAAATAAAGATGGCAGCAAGCAAACATGTAACAGATCTAGTTGCAAACGGTGTTTCAATGTTTAGAAACAAGGCCTAGGAATCATAATTTCACTAGTGAACACTCTCATATAAATATCTTCTCTTTATGATACTACTCTTCGATTGGACACTCTAATCCATGGTAGGGCTATAACAGCACACCTCAAAGTTCGCTTTTTCCCATCTAGATAACCCCACACTGTCACCTTGAGCACTAGATGGTTCCCACAAATACCACAATTTCATAGAGACATCCAACTCCAAATATAACTCATAACATGTATTTGTAATCTCTAGCCTAAGTGCCACCATGGTGTGCACGCTGTCACTTTCACACACATGGGGATAAGCAAAGATTCATTAAAGCACTTGAGTAGCTGAATAGATCTATAGATTACAAAGCTCATGATCTCAATAAGATCATGCATAGAGAGAGAGAGAGATGAACACATAGCTACCGGTAGAACCCTTATCCTCGAGGAAGAACTAGTCCTCGTCATCATGGGAATCAGCAGCAGTGATAGAGATGGCGGTGGAGTCGATGGAGATGGCGGTGAAGATGGTGAAGAGGCGGCGGCGGCGCCGGTGGCGGCGCGGAGGACGCCTTCCCTGCTGCAGGTATCATAGGGGAGCACCGCTCCTTAGCCCCCTTCCTTCATGGCTTATTGAGAGCCCTCTCCCATGGAGATGGGATCTATGGGGGAGGGAAAAACATGGCTTTGGTGGATGCAAATTCGTGGGTGGAGGTCTCTCCCTCGAATTAGGTTTCCTCCCTTTATATAGCTTCTCGAATTCCCGTCACTCCATCTTGGGCTGCAGTAAATCGGTCCTATCGGGCTTGTCTAGACTCGGAATCAGCTACATTTTATGTCCAGAACGTTTGTCGCGAAATTTTCAACAACTTTGTAGTTGAAGAGTTTTCTGTTTGACGTCGTCTTAGACCCAAAACGTGACCATCTTCAAAAAGAGTTCTGAGACAGATTTCTGGAAAATCCCAATTTGACTCCAACAAGGTTTCCACTTATATTCTTGGTAATTCATACACATCAAAGTGTAAAACAAGAACATTGTGCACTTTTGCAACTATTAGTAGGTTAGTCCTAATAAATCATAAACTTTATATAGAAAGGAGTATCAAAAGCATATTATTTGCATAAAACCATCAAAAATTATAGATACGTTATGGACGTATCACCCTCTTGAAGAACTCATAACCAGATGCGACGTCATCACCGCCGCGAGCCTCGTCGGTTCATCCAAACATCTTCTTGAATCGGCAAAATATAGTGCAACTTTACATGCTTCTCAGTCGTTTGGCCTCCTCTGTGTTCTTTATTTTCACCCGACTAAAAAATCATGGGAATGCAACGAGTACTTCGAGGGAAAGGGCACGACATGCAAGCTGACGCCGCTGGACAGGTTCTCCTTCGACGCTATGTTCCCTAATTGTATGGGTAACCAGTGCGTAGGTGCCAATGGAGATTGGATCGCCACTGTTGGGTCCGAGTGCAAGTGGGAGCTTGTCAATGTGTACACTCATCAACGCGTTCCTCTCCCACAAGTCAATGAGTTTGTACCCACCAACGATCCGGTTACATTCATGCAAAATGATCGCCCTATTCTCCTCCGGAAGATTGCTATTTGCCGAGCTCCCACAGCTGCGGCTGATTATTTAGATTTCTCTCTTGTCGCTATCTTCGACTACTCAATTGCTACCCTTGATGGCGATGAGTATGCATGGACAGTTCTTGAGAACCAGTTCCAGTGCTATTTCAGATACATCGATGCACTCATCCACAAGGGTCTGGTGTTTGCAGTCACTAAGAGTGGCAGTGTTTATGTTTGGAATCATCTATATTTTGGTAAGTTTGATCCATTCCTGTTCTAAACACTAGCTTCAGTTTTAATGGATGTAAACTAGTGTTGGCTGATTTGGCCATCATTTCTTTTTGTAGGTCCTATTCAGCTCCCGTCACCACCTGTCACGCATCTCGAGGAGGGAAACCTTGATGCCATAGATGATGACAAGCATGAACCTGGTTTATGGTTCTTATCAATATCTGTAGATGAATCTCGCCTTCTTCTTATCCATACCGTGGGTGTTACTAGTAAGGAGTTTTATGGTGGTACTTATTATGGTCATGGCAATCCTGTTGCTGATCATAGTGTTGATCGCCACGGTCGCACTTGTGGCACCTATGCTACTGGGTTTGGCTGCAAGGTGTACGCAAAGGACACTGCTTACTTGTATCCACCAAAGCCATGGATAGAGATTGCTAACCTGGGAGCAAATTCCCTTTTCCTTGGATTGAACTATCTGATTAATATTGCGGTAGGCGGTGCAGATGTTCCCCTAGGATATCTGACGAGAAGAAACTGTGTCTACACCTCCCACCATGCAATAGGACTTGGATATACGTTGTTTCCTAAAATATGTTGCTTCAGTCTAAATACCAAAGAAGCAGTTGTTGGTTTCTCAACCAACGTTGCATGGAAATCTCCAGAGACTCCATTATGGTTCATCCCGAGCATCGCCAGTGCCCACGATTGGAACCAAACTACCGTAAGTAATCGTAATACTATGTAATAGGATATCTCAGTTTAGATCAAGTGCAGTAGATGGTCTTGCTTTTCTTTTGTAACTTGGCCTTGTCATAAACTCATAATCTAGACAAGGCTTTGGGCATTTTGAGTTGCCTATGGAGGTCACACACAGGAATTAATGCGAGAAGTAGGCATGCACACAAAAGCAGACTTGATCGTCAATTTTGTTTCTTCCAATGACGATGTTCGGAGAAAAGGGCAAACTGAATCTGTCACTTTGAAATGTTGCTGAATATGTCCAAGTGACGCTGAATGTGAACTGTGAATCTGTCGTTTTTTCTTTCTTATTATGTACTGCTGCATCTTTCAAATGCTACTGAATCTATCAAAAGTTTTGTTCGATACTTGTCCAGATCGACCGGTCGAGTGCAGAATATGGTCTCGCTTTCCTTTTGAATCAGTCCTTGCTACATCTATTGAATTTCAATGTCCGCATTGCTGAATCTGTCAATTCTTTTGGTCACTGTCTGTGTACTGCCACAATCTGTCAAGTGCTGCTGAATATGAACCGGGAATCTATCTAATATGTTTACGGTCTATTATATACTGCTAAATCTTCCAAATGCTACTGAATCTGTCAAATGTTCTGTCGTTACTATTAGTACAATATTTTGTAGAACGAACTATGATGTACTGGTACTTGGTTAGATGAAGTGCATCAGGTTGTCTTGCTTTTCTTTTGAAACTTAGCATTATTACAATTACCTGGATGAGTTTTGGGCATTTTGGGTTGCTATGGGTGGTCACAGAGGCATTGATGTAAGAGGAGGTACTCACACAGAAGCAGACTTGATCGTCAGTTTTGCTTGCTCCAATGATTGAGTCTATTCGGAGAACAGGCCAAACTGATCGTGGGCTAAGTTTTTTTTAGCTGGAACTGATTCTCTCTGTACTGCTATTGAATTTCAAGCAGGAAAGCTACTGAATCTCTCATTCGGCCCCTCTTTAGCCCAGAACATTCTAGTTCAGTCTTTTCGGGGTCAGGTACTACTGATCACAGGCCAGCGGAAATTTTAGAAAGGATCCCATGGAGCATAGCCGATAACATATTAGTTCGGCATTTTACGGGTCAGCGGACTGCTGAGCACAGGCCAGTGAAATTTGAGAATAAAGCCCATGGAGCATAGCCTATGGAATATAACCCAGGTAGAGAAATAGCCAAACTCTTTTTAATTTGGCATTTTGGGCATTGCCCCCCACCTATCATAATAAATAAAACTCTGCCTACCCATGTTTTTAAGAAAATACCCCATTATGTGGCATTTTATAAATTGAGATGCCAGGAGCGTTGCCCTATTATATTTTAAAAGAGATAAACATAGACACACAAAATATTTTAAGAAGACTAATACAGAAGTTGTATTACTAATAAAAGTTTAATGATATTTTTTCTATAAATATCTTTGTTGTATTTGGCACTCAGTTTACGTTTATTTGATTTGAAGGTATTTTGTTCGAATCGACTTTGTGTGTGTGTATCTTGGGTTTACATTTTTTTCTTCTAGCAATATCGCATTACGGAGAGGCTGACATCACGGACCCACCAGCATGCAACGTTCCTGGAGTTTGTTTTGAGGGTGGGTTCGAAACAAAGTTTAAATACTTGTACAGAGAGGCTCGCATCAGGGACCCACCAGATAGAACATACAAGGCTGCATCGGGGACCCTTAAGCCAGAACATGTCAGAGAGCTTGACATAAGGGCCCCAGCAGTAAGACCATACACGACTGCCACGGTGAAAACAACGGACGCAGTCGGAAAAAAAAGTCCATCAGACACACGTTGCACTTACATAGAAGCCGACATGTCGGACCCAGCAGGCCCAAGCATAGCCCAATACCTTTTAATTCAGCCTTTTCGTGGTCTTGTGGCCACCGACCATAGCCCATTCAATTTAGGAGTGAGCCCATGGAATATAAGCCATGACGAATAGGGCATCCGCCCCGATTTAGCCCAGAATCTTTTTAATTCGGCCTTTCTGAGCATTTTTTGTACTCTGAGGCTGACATCTGGGACCCAAAAAAATAGTCCAACATACACACTATTCTTTCAAATAGAGGCTGTCAGCTGGGACCTAGCATAGACACGTTTCCTGCACAAAGGTGGTTGGCATCTAGGACCCAGCAAGTTTTCAAGGTCAAAACAGCGGACATGGCCAAAAAAAAATACACCATACGCACGTTTCATTTATAGAGAGGCTGATATGTGGGACCCAGCAGCGCTACCTTATATAGATGCTACATCAAGCAACATAGCCAGTTCGAAATAGGGAGGCACAAGCGATAAAAAAGTTCAGCATGTACACGTTTCTTTTGATGAGAGGCTGAAATGGAGGACCCAGTAGCATGAGCAAACTGCAGATTTGTCGAGCAACGCTATCTAGTTCAGAACAGGGTAGCGCTAGAGAAGAAAAAATTCCATCATACCCACGATTCTTCTAATGTGAGGCTGACATAAGGGACCCACCAGCCTGAATAAACGGCTGATGCAGCGAGCAAAGCTATCAAGTTCGGAACGCGAAGGCGCGACAGAGGGTAAAAAATCCATCATACACACGTTTCTTGTAATGAGAGGATGACATGTGGGGCTCAGGAGGTTGGTTAAACGGTAGATGCGTCGAGCAACGCTATCAACTCGGAACGGGGTATCGCGAGCCAAGGAAAAAAATCCATCATATACACGTTTCTTCTAATGAGAGGATGACATGTGGGGCTCAGGAGGTTGGTTAAATGGTAGATGCGTCGAGCAGCTCTATCAACTCGGAACAGGGTAGCGCCAGCGAAGGAAAAAATTCCATCATACACACGTTTCTTCTAATGAGAGGATGACATGTGGGGCCTAGTATCGTGATTAAACGGTAGATGCATCGAACAATGCTATCAACTTCGGAACAGGGTAGCGCGAGCCAAGAAAAAAATTCATCATACACACGTTTCTTCTAATGAGAGGATGACATGTGGGGCTCAGGAGGTTGGTTAAATGGTAGATGCGTCGAGCAGCGCTATGAACTCGGAACAGGATAGCGCCAGCGAAGGAAAAAATTCTATCATACACACGTTTCTTCTAATGAGAAGATGACATGTGGGGCCCAACATCGTGATTAAATGGTAGATGCATCGAACAACGCTATCAACTACAGAACATGGTAGCGCGAGCGAAGTAAAAAAATCCATCGTGCACACGGTCCTTCTAATGAGAGGCAGACATGTGGGACCTAGCATCCTGACTAAACAGTAGATGCATCGAGCAATGTTTTCGAGTTCAAATCAAGGAGGCGCGACCAAAAAGTATGGTCCACTAGAGACACTGGCGTCCGGGACCCACACATCTCAAAAGACTTCGGCGAGTCAACATCGCGCGAGGAAACGAAAATCTTGCTTCTGCCACGCGCCAGCCGAGCATCCTCCGCGTTTTTAGCAGATTCGTCATAGTAGAGGGCCACGAAACCGGGAAAAAAAGTTTTCCATCGGCCACAGCCGAGCCGAGAATTTCGTCGCGGAAGACGCGCCTTCTACGACGACCGTCGGGCCAATTCGTTGCGAAAGGAAACTTTTCTTGTAGTGAAAACTAGTGCTAAAATGTCGCAAGACAAATGATTGAAAGATCACTTATGAAGTGACATCACCGTTTAAATTATATTGGAAAGAAAACATGAAGAAATTCCATGTTGATGGATTTTTGGAGTCTTTGATTTTGATCAAGTGACGCTTGTGAGACTTTCCTCGAGATAATTGAAACTCCATCCATATGCCAAACAGGAACGGATGACTAACTTATTGGACATTATGCATGTTGATGTATATAGGCCATTTCATGTAGCCATGTGCGGTGGATCTTTCAACTTCATATACTTTCTCCAGAAATTTCAGTGAATATATATGTATATTTACTTAATAAGGAAGAAGATGAAACCTTTAAAAATTGTTCAAACACTTTCAAGATGAAGTGGAAAATCATTGTAACAAGAAAATAAATAATTTATGATTCGATCATAAAGGAAGATATTTGAGTTACATGTTTAGCAAAACACCTAAGATTTGAGGAATTGTTCCTTGTATTTATGTTTCCCGATAAACCATAGGAGTATGGAATGTTCGAGAGATTAAATCAAACCTTGTTTGACATGGTAAGATCAAATGTGTCATTTATAAAACTACCATTATATTTTAAGGATTAAAGCTTTAGAGACTACCGCTTTTACACTGAAAAGAGCACCATCAGACCCGTTAAATTGACACCATATGGGTTATGGTTTGGGATAAAACCCGAGTTATCTTTTCTTAAAATTTTGGTATGATGGGCATCAGTAATGTTTACAACCAAAGTCAGATAAGCACGTCTTTGAGGTTATCCCAAAGAATTTGCTGGATATTCCTCCATACCACCGAGGACAAAAGAGTTTGTCGCTTGAAACGTCAAGTTTCTTAAGAAGGATTTTTTTCACAAAAGTTAAGTGGGAGGACAATAGAACTTTGATTAGGTTGATGAACCTGAAAAACATGTGCTAAGTAGCGCAGCGCCAGAAAGTGTTCTGGAGGCGGCCACAATGCTCATGGCTGGTGTGATTATAAAGGTTGTAATCTCGGAGATCAGAGTTCCTATTGAACCGTATGGGTCAGGTAACAATCAAATAGTGAGATTTGATAAATAAGTCATTATTGTTTTAACAATAATGAACCGACTACATCAAGTTTCTGAACTTGGAAGACCCTCCGGATAGGCATGAAGCCTATCGGTCGTATTTGGATCTATAAAAAAATAGACATGGATGTTTCACATCTATGAAATAGTCGACATATCAGAAAATAGTTTACGACAATGTTCAAGGAGTTGACTATGACAAGATTTGATCTTTCATAGTGATATTTAGTCTCGACGGATGAATGTAGCAACCACTACATATAATTTGGTATATGGTAGTTGAACAAACAAGCAAGACAAAGTTGTTCTAATAAAATGGTTACCTAGGACATATACATGACATGGTCCGAAGGGTTTTGTTAAATTAATGGATGCTAAAAAGGGCATGCAAACTTCAATAGTTAAAGTAAGCATAGCGGAGTTGGAATCTTCACCATGATAAAACTGTTAAAAGGTTTAATTTCATCGGATATGGTGAAGATGCTTGCATTTGCAAGAAATTAAGTGGGAGCACTGAGACATATTTCTAATACATTATGTAGAAGACATGGTGTTGATTGGAAATGATGTATCTTTTATTGACACAAGTTAATAATTTCATTAAAATCAGATTTTGATGAAAGACTTGGGCAAAACCAGAATATTAGGCATTAATGTCTATATGGATAGATTGAAGCGCTAATATGTTTTTGACAAACGTACATATATGAGATATTGAAAGAGTTCAATATAGAAACGACAAAAAATGTTCTTGCCGCATGGAAAGGGTTGAATTAAGATTCAAGTGTATCGACACTTGGTAAGTGAAACGAGATTCAAGTGTATTGACACTTGGTGAGTGAAATCATATGAATATTTTGATTAATAATACCGTGATATGTACATATCCAGATATGTCCTATGCTCTAAATGTTGTGAGCATATACCAAAATGATTCATAAGATGATCATTGGACAATATTCTTATGATCTTTGGAAGAACTAAGAATATATCATGTATAAGTGACAAATAGTTAAAGGTAGTTCATTGTAAAGTGTTACATTGATACTAGTTTGTCACAAGATACAAATTAAATTTATCTCAATTTAAACTATGGGTGGCACAATGTAATGGAAAGGAGGTTCCATTATGGATTTGGATGAGTTCCAAAGTTAACACATTGTGATGAATACTACAATAAAAGGCTAAGTATATGACTGCTATAGTAGCAGCAAAGGACGGCATGTTTGTTAAGTAGTTTGTTATCAAACTAGGTGTGGTTTACAGTGGGATACTACTATGAAGATATATTATAGGACAATTATATCAATATGTTTTAACCCAAATGAACTCAAGGTCTCATCAAAGGACTAAATTTATTTGAGAATGAGTGATGTGTGAAGACGCAAACACATGCAAATACACACGGATCTGAAAGTGTCAGATCCGGAGATTATGTTAACCACTAGCAAACGCATATATACAACACCAGAAAGCCATAGGTGTTAAATGTGCAAGTTTTTCAAACTAGATTATTGAATCTAGTGTAAGTGGGAGAATGAAGGGAATATGTCCAAGAGGCAATAATAAAGTGGTTATTATATTATTCCTTGTTTATGATAAATGTTTATTTTGAATGCTATAATTGTGTTAATTGGAAACATTAGTACATGTGTGTTTAATAAATAAATAAATAAAGGGTTTCTATTTATGCCTCTCATATAAACTAGCTCATTGATTAACAAGATGATCAAAGTTTCCTGATCATGGACATTATGGTGTGATGAACATTCATCCAAAGTATAGCAATATGATCAAAGTCATTATGTTTAAATTGCTATAAGATCATACGAAATAACTTTAGTCCTTAGACCATGAGATCATGTCAATCACTAACACCAGAAGAGTAACTTGATAACATCAAATATCACACCATAACAGGGTGACAATAAAGGTCACTTTAGATGCTCCGAAAGTGTTATGTAGAGGCTCATGGATCAAGAGTGGGATTTTTCCATCCCGATGATGGAGAGATATACTGTGGGCCGTCTCGGTGATATCACATTGATATAGCTTGCAAGCAAGTGATAATATCACTAGAATGTTATACCATGGGAACAAGAAAAGAGTACTTGTCGGTAACGAGATCAAACTAGGTATGGGGATACCGATGATAGAATCTTGGACATGTAATATATTGGGAGACAAAGGAATTTAGTTACAAACATTAAAGGTTCACACGATCATTGGAGTCATCATTGAATGTGTGGGACACAGTACGAATCTCTAGGTCCCATTGCTGATTATTGATCGAAGAGGGGTCTCGGTCATGTCTACATTATTCGCAAACCGTAGGGTGATACACTTAAGGGATACCAACACCATTTAGGAGAAAATATGTTTCAGATAAACATTATGAAAGCGCTGGAATCATTTCAATGGACACGGAAATTGTTTCGAGTGAAATTGCCGAAACTGGTTCTACACGTGTTATCAAAATGTTGCAGGGGTTTTATGTGAATATTTGTTAATTAAAGTAACTAACAAAATTCTGATTAAAATAAATAAAAGAGTTTTATTAAATGAGAGTTGCATTAAATTTGGTGAAAATTGAATGCATGTGAGTGAGGTGTGTTTATGTGAGTGGAAGCTCCACCCACATGAATGAGGAAGAGGTGAGGGCACCCACCTTGGCCGACAGCCATGGAATGGAGGCTTCCCCCTCCCCTATATAGGGAGCACCTCCTCCTCCACTCTCACAACTCCTCGTGAAGGATCTCTTTCCCCCTCTAGTTTATTTCCCCATGGTCTCGGATGAGCGAGATACATGTTCTCGGTGACTTTGTCTGAAAGGGGTTGTTGCTTTCGCTGCATCACTAGAGCGATAACACAGAGGTTGTAGGGGTACCGGACATGTGTGCGATCATGGATACACTGCTGCTTTGCGATGCTAGACTTACTAGTGTTGGACTTGCTGGACTTCATCATGATCTTGAGATTAGCAAGTGTACGACTACATCATCCACAAAATTAGATTTCGTTAACAAAACTTTGTTGCTCTTCAAGGGTATATTCTCTATGGATGTATATCCACCTGTTGATTGTATCTAGGTAGATACTTGGTGCTTAGTTGTTCACATCGTAGAATTTTTTGTTTTCTATGTTGCGAACCTAACATTCTTGGATTTAATCGAGTCTTGCCTTAGAAATAATATTTTCAAACAAGGACAACAAGAAAATTCTCCAATTTATGACTTGTTTGATGAGTGATTGTATTAAGAGTATACCTTTGAAGATACTTAACCCCATAGATGTTTTAATAGACTTGACGACACTCTTGAAAGGAGTTGTTTGATTGAAATAAAGTCTAGCGGTAATTCTGATTCATGCCAAAGCTAAACCTTGTTGATCAAATGTGATACTATTTAAAAAGTTTATATGTTTTTGATGCACACCTTTGGATGCCAACAATTCCGCTAGCCTATGAATGATCAATGGTACAACCCCTGATTTCGGCTATGAGTAGATGACATGGGTGGCACTTGTCATTGTAATCAAAAAAATTATTGGTACTCTTGAAGGTTGTGCAAACCATTTGTTAAAAGAATCACTCAATGATCCTTGAAAAATAAAGATCCACACAAAACTGTCTTTGGCCTGGTCTTGTTACTACTCTATGAATTTTCTTAAAAGACAATGATTGGAATAATAGTGTTTTGATGGTACTGATTTACTAATGTGGGTGTCAATAAGACACTTCACTGTTATGCTACTTAGGACATGATCTCTCTTACTTAATTTTTCTATTATGGAACATTCTAGTGTTCCTTGGCAAGTTGAGAGTTAACTAGAGGAATTGGAATAATTGTTATACCTCTAGTTATTTATACTTATATTTAATTCTACTTTGATTGTTTTGAGTTATTAAAGCTCGTATAGTATTTTGGCATCTCTCTAACTTTGATGAGCCTTTTAAATGGAAAAAGTGTTGGATGCATATGACTACCGATCGTAAGTCAATTCATACTCTCGTTATTTTAGTTTAAACATCGAGTTTTTTATGGTTTTATTGTTTTCTTGCTTAAGGACGATCAAGGTTTGAGCTTTGGAAAAGTTGATGGCCGTGAAAATAGCCATCTTTCTTCGTGTTTAATTCACATTTTTAGTTAAATAAATGAATAAGAATTTCTCTAGCCTTGCTACTAATGAATAATTATTGCAAAGATGTGCAATCCCTTGCTTTGAATTGTGTTGTGCGGAAAATCATGCTTTTAAGGCGAAATCAGGAGCCATTAATGAAGATTTTGAGGTTGTTTACACGTCCAAGCAATCCTAGGTCAAAACCCAGGCTCCAAAGGGCTTAATGACCACTAGTACGGGCAAGGGTCGCCCGTACTAGGTGGCTTTGGCTTCGTCTCATCAAATCCTACGACTTTCATGAAGGCCCCTATATATTTGAGGTTCCAGCCGCCGCGTAGAGGGTCACCATTCTCTGATTGCAGCACACACCCCACCAAAGGAGATCCACCATCATAGTTCATCCTCTCCATAGCCATAGCCATTAGCTTGTACTTGAGATCTCCTTGTGATTCGGCGATCATTGTAAGAATATTTGATTTCAATCTAAGTATTTTGCACAATGTTTTCTATTCTTGATCTTATTATTATGAGTTAGTAGTTCTCACGGGCTGAGAGTTGGGGTGAAATCTCGTAGCAATTATGGGCATCTAATTCATGGGAGTACTATGTATTGATTGAATAGAGATTTGTATCTTTTGTTTCTTTATCTCTTGTCTCTATCTATGGACTTGTAGGTACCCAAGATCATAGAGATTGATAAAAGCTTGAGGTGAGATACTTGGTTAGATGCGATCTCGTAGGAAACCCAGTGAAAGAAAGGGAAGTACGGTCTTCGCTTAGCGATCCATTTGGAAACAACAGCAACATCACTTCTTAAGGTTTTGATCTGTGTTTTCACTTAATAATTGTTGTAGCCCGATATTTTGTGGTAAAGTGGTTGGATCAAAAGACTATTGCTATGTTTGTAACTCGCAGGTTTTTAGTATATCAGGATGTGTTGTCCACGAATTTTATCTTTATTAAATTATTATACATGAATATGCGTATTACTATCTTTATCCCATATGATGTGCAACTATAGTGAATCTTCAACCCTGGCCTATATCCATCCATTGCGACAAACAACATTCTAAAGTAAACTAGAAAGGTCTGATAAAACCGAAAGTAAAACGAATAAACAAGTCTTGTAGATGTGTCTCATTTATCTTCCATTTAGCATTGTTCCCGAGGTTCGATTAAACCTAGATCTATTAGGAAAAAAGCTACTATACTGCATCCGTAAATCCGGATCAAAGGTATCACATGCCGTGCTACGCGACGGCATGGCGTGGCGGCGATGGGCGACAGCAGCGAGGCGGGGCGGCGGAGAGTCCGAATCGGCTCGATCTAGTGGCGGCGACGAATTGGCCGGAGGGCGACAGGCAGCGACTGCGTAGCGAAGGGAAAATTGTGCGTGCACGTGGCAGTTGGGCTGCGGCGTGGCATTTGGTGCAGTGTGCGGTTGCCGCATATGTGCAGCGGGAGAATCTATTTTTTGGGCTTGCCTCAAAAAAATTAGGGCTTTGGCCTTTTGGGGCAGCCACTGGAGTTCTTTTTTTTGGCCTCAAAGCCCTAAAAACAGTTTATTTTGTGACAAGCCCCTTTTAGGGCAACCATTAGAGATGCTCTTAGAGTTGCTCTCATACTCAACGAAAATACGATTTTTCATACTCTCTCCGTTTACAATTATCTCGTATTCTGGGTTTATTTAGAGTCAAACTTTGTGAAGTTTGATCAAGAATACGAGGAAAAATAGCAACATTGATTGCTAAAATATATATAATATAAAAATATAGTTCATGGCAATTCTAATTGTCAAGACTTTATATTATAGATGTTACAGTTTTTTTTTTTGACATGACAGGTTAAATTTTTTGACGGTGAATAAACTCAGGATGCGAAGAGGGAGACAGGGAGTAGTGAAGTTTGGGTAGCGCATGCTCTTGGCAACCACGCCTCACTTCTGCGCTGACGTAATCGGGCTCACGGTTTCTTGCAGGCCAACAGAAGAACCCCATCCGAATTCCAGGCCCATACCAGCACAACCAGGGGAAAAAATGCTCAAAAAAATACCCCGAAAAATACCCCGAAGGAACGCGAAGGCAGAGTCTCTGCAAGTCCTCCTCCACCCCCCCAACCCCCCACCCATCTATCCCCGTCCCGGATCCACACCACCGCCGCGATGCCGGCGTTCAAGGCCCCGGCGCCGGGCTTCTCCGTCCGCTTCAGCCCGTTCCACGAGAACCGTCTCCTTGCCGCCACCTCGCAGCACTTCGGTCTCGTCGGCAACGGCCACCTCCTCGTCCTCGACCTCTCCGCCGCCGGGCCCGGCGGCCCCGGCCTCGCGCCGCTCTTCTCCTTCCCCACCTCCGACGCGCTCTTCGACTGCGCCTGGTCCGAGTCCCACGACTCCCTCTGCGCCGCCGCCTCGGGAGACGGCTCCGTGCGCCTCTTCGACGTCACGCTGCCGCCCGCGCAGAACCCCGTCCGCCTCTTCCGGGAGCATGCGCGGGAGGTACACGGCATCGACTGGAACCCCGTCCGCCGCGACGCCTTCCTCTCAGCCTCCTGGGACGACACCCTCAAGCTCTGGTCCCCCGACCGCCCCGCCTCCGTCCGCACCTTCCGCGGCCACGAGTACTGCGTCTACGCTGCAGCGTGGTCCGCGCGCCACCCCGACGTCTTCGCATCCGCGTCAGGCGACCGCACGGCACGCGTGTGGGACGTGCGCGAGCCGGCGCCCACACTCGTCATCCCGGCTCACGACCACGAGGTGCTCTCCCTCGATTGGGACAAGTACGACCCATCCATCCTAGCCACCGGCTCCGTTGACAAGTCGATCCGCGTCTGGGACGTCCGCTCGCCGCGGGCGCCCCTTGCCCAGCTCGCGGGGCACGGGTACGCCGTCAAGCGCGTGAAGTTCTCGCCGCATCAACAGGGCATGATTATGTCCTGCTCCTACGACATGACGGTCTGTATGTGGGATTACCGGAAAGAGGACGCCCTTCTTGCAAGGTATGGTCACCACACCGAGTTTGTAGCTGGGATAGACATGAGCGTGCTCACCGAGGGGCTGCTCGCAAGCACCGGGTGGGATGAGATGATTTATGTCTGGCCATTTGGGAGTGATCCCAGAGCAATGTAACAGAACACATTTTGATACGTCAATCTGTATCATGTATGTTGAGTTTTACATTGTTATACTAGTACTAATATATTGAAGTAAGCACCTTGTGTGTTGAAGTTGGAATAATGATATCACCGCAAACTGGTGAAGTTCTTTCTGTGTTGAGTTGGACTGTCTGATACATTGCTACTACTTGCTATAGCTAGTATGTTCAGAATTTGGATAGTGATGTTAGGAAAAAATGCGTTGGAATTTTGATCTCCATAATGGATACTGGGTGGTTTCAATTTTTAGATGGACATAAGTGAGACTATTGTGCTGTTAAGTAGAGTGCATGGATAGTTAGTTAAGCTCCACGATCAAGCTGCATACCTGCAAACCTGTTCCAACTCAGTTCAAACCAAACAAATATAGCTATTATTGTTTCCAAAAGCTAGATGGTTCTGATGCATTGTTATGTATTAGTTTATCATAAACTTATTATAGACATGATATAGTTTGCCGCATACATAAAGTACAGAAATTTATGTTACACAAAATGACAGATGAATTATAGAATGCTCATATGGACCATGAGTTGTGAATGTTGAGAAGAATATCAAATCTAGATCATACAATGCGAGAATGGACATTTTTCTATTGGTATGTGTTTACTCTGGGGATTCTTATTGTCCTGAAGTAACAATCTTGCCCATCTTGGGAACCAATGGTAGTAATATGTTGAACTTTGATTTAACAGAAAAAAGCGGGAATTGAATGCAGTTTGAACAGATCTATGCTATATTTTCATATTGGGATCTGTGATATATCATCACATTGGGTTTAAATGTGTAATTACAATTTTTAGTTAGTTGCCTTAACGACTACTACATTCTGTAGCTTTTATAGTGATTTAATGCTGTGGAAATGCCATGCTGTTGCCCTTTGTTGACGTTGGTATTTAGAGTTGCTAAATTTAGGATTACTGGCTCACTATGATAAGAATAGGGTCTGTTATCTAAATTCCTGGTATGGAGTTTGTGTTATTTAAGATTTTTAAATTTAAGTATTTCCTCTCCTTTTGTATCCTTTATTGCATCTGAATTAATGGTCAGGCAATGGTCCCTTAGCAAATTTCTATATCTAATGGATATCGTGTTTGGCTTATCATCAGTATTGATGGATTATAAGTAATAAATCAAAATGATGGTCGAATTTGGACAATTTGACTTGTTTGTGTAGTAATCTTGTACTAATGTTTTCAGGTGCTTTATTTGGTACCTTTTGCATTTATGCTGCTATCTGAACTTTGAATCATGTAGCATGTTGTTATTAGTTATGACATTAATTGATTTGGAGAATCATCAGATATATGTGTGATATCATTGGATATAATGATTTTTATCTATGTTGTGTGATATGGTCATGTTGGACTTTGATATTGCCCTGAGCTAAATTTCCTCGGATCTAAGTAACTGTATATGATGTATTTCTGACCTAGAGCACCGTGGAATGCACTGCAATATCAGTCGGTAGGTAGATTGAGCACTATGGTCCTGGCAAGTTGCCATGCAATAATAAGTACTCCCTCCATCCCAAAATAAGTGACGTGGATTTGTCTAAATTCGAATGTATCTAGTCTTAAATTGTATCTAGATACATGCGAATTTAGACAAACCGAAGTCACTTATTTCAGGACGGAGGGAGTAGTATTTGGTAACTGATCAATGCATACATGTGATAGAACCTCTCAACCTACATGTTTCTGACCGTAAGTGATGGTATCATATGTAGTGAGCAATTGTTTTGGATGAAAAAACACTAAATTATGTATTTCTGCATGTTTTTTTATAGTATACGATTCTACAGTTTCTTTGTAAGCTTGGCCGTATTACGCTGAGAAAGAATATGGACTGTAGATGGAATCTCTGAAAGCATCATTTTTCGTGTGGAATGACTGATTGGTTTGGCTCAGTATGCGTTTGTGTATTCTCAACCTCTACTGGATCTTCTTGTCCCTGTTCTTTCTGATAATCACATATGTGTGCCACCATTTTGCCAGCAAACAGTGGTAAATATTGGTAGTTGACTAGTTGTTGCTGAGCAAACAACTTCAGACATTTTTCCTAGTGAGAAGAAAGCATTTAGGCCTTTTCATGGTTGGTTGAAGTGTTGAACAATTGAGTCCATGGTATGCCATCTTGCTCCCTGTTCCAGTTGCTACAGATCTCTTAGGAGTCTAGGAGACACCTGAGCATGGAAACTTGAGCTCGTTTGATTCAAAGGATTTTTTCCTTTGGGAAATATTCCTACAAACGTCGTTTGATTCATCAAAGGTCTTATGAATTCCTTCAAAGGATTCGTTTGTCCTCTATTTTGTAGGAAATTTTTCATCCGCTCCAATCTCATGTTAGAATTCTTTTGCTTTTCCTGTGATTTAAACACATATAATTGATCCAAATTCCTGTAGTCTTCTATTCATGTAGGATTCAAGAGATCATGTCACTCTAATATTATGGTTTTCCTATTCCTGTGTTTTGAGAATGCTGCAAATCAATGGTTTTCCTATTCCTGTGTTTTGAGAATGCTGCAAATCAATGGTTTTGCTATCCCTGTGTTTTGAGAATGCTGTAAATCAAACGAGGCAATGGTTCTGCCAAAAATAGTGGGGAGCCATAAACAGAGAGAGGAGGTGCTAACTTATTGCACGTGAAACCAGATTGCAAGGAAAACCTGGAGAGCCCGGAAGCCTGGAACTGCAATCGCCTTTTTCTTTAGCGGGCCGATTGCATGTATAGCTAGCGGTCAGGCAGGCTGTGGTAGTGGTCGAGCGGGCCTGAGGAAGAGAGCACAAGTGTACAACTTATCATTCGCATGTCTGGATCAGACACATACTACCTGGTGTCTTGGGCTAATTGGGTTGACCGGTGTTACAGATCAGGTAGCTCACCAGGCCCAGCTCCGTCCCGAGGGCTCTGCCGCGGCGAAGGTGCGCTGCCCCGTCGATGAGGTCCGCGGGAGTTAGCCTATCCGTCGTTGCCACAATAGGTATTTAACTATTGTATAAACTAGTAAGATGGCACGTGCAAACGCACGTCTCAATTAATTCAAATATATGCACTAAATAAGTTATCCATTTCGTATTCAAAGTTATATGCACTTCACTATTTTCTCTAGAATTTCTCAAAATATCTTCATTTGTTATAAAACAAATAGCAACGAAAACATCATAATCCATTACAAAAGATAAATCTCGCACAATGGAATCAGTTTACATGGCGTATAAGAATTTCATGTTGACAACCGTCATCAACCAGAAGCGTGATAATTGTGTGGTACACAACTAACAAACAGTGGTAAGTAAATCATATATGGTTCTTACTGATGTACGATTAATTACCCTCGAAATTAGAAAATAAGACAGCGAGTAGTTCTGAAAATGATGCAAACTTGCCACCAGTCGAGTGTTGTCCATGCCATTTTAAGATGATCCTTGGTCAGCCGTCATGGATATGTACACGAATGCATCTTCTTGAAAACTATAACTCTCAAATTTTTAAATGAAAGCTCCTTCCATCATTCTAAGATGTTCTGAACGAACTATATAGACAAGTCTTTCACAATTCTATTTTCTAAATATAATTGGTGCAATAATTTCTCATGAAACTATTCTTGAATAGGACCTCATTAAACTAAGGCATCTAGAAGCACACATGTGGCTGGGACAGAAAAGGTGTGCATGGACACTATCTTATAATCTGGAGTAACATTTGCAATATTATTTGAAATTTGAATTACCTAAACATAAATCTGTTCAGGAGCTTCCATTAAATAAGCATCAAACCGGAACTGAACAGACCACACTGTTGTAGCATCTTGAAGCAACAGTAACAGAGATTTCTTCTAAAACATGAAACTCTTTCAGCAATGAGAACGTCGGGCAAAATGTCGGTGGAAATATTGCGACCTTAATTTTGATGTCCGGCTTTAATTTCTCTCCCAGATTGTCTTCCTGCATCGAGAACAAGCATTACATGATTTAAATCAACCACTATTCCTTACAAAAAGAGAATAATTGCCAACTTAAGTGATGCCGTTTAGAAACATATGCAGAGTCCCAAATGTTTTGAGCACCACCTAGCTTTGTCGAACAGTTATCTCGACTCGCAATATGGATAATATGTCAGGTAGCTTCACCCTGCAGTCAACATATTTCAGTGTCATGAACAGTGCACCAAACTGCAAATTCTGATTTCAGAATACAAACATAACAAGAATGTCTAGGGTATACATATATACAAGGCCCTTGGCTGTACTTCGTCAACATTGCACAGCTCCACTATCGCTTCATCATTATGTTTAATTCAAATTGATATACGTACAACAGAAAATAGAAGGCAATATTAAGTTTTCCGACCCTTTACCTCTGGCAACGATGGTGTAGCTCTAGGTGGGTGATGGAGGCGGCAGCTCATGGAGATGGGCAATGGAGGCGGCAGCTAATGGAGAATCGCTTGCACCATAGTTCTAGCCTGTAATGAAAATCTCAGAATCGCTCGCACCAAACTGAACAAAATATTCTACAGCAGTAATTTATGTATTGTATTTAATACCAAACAGTAGCTGCACAATACAGCTAATTTCTGAAAAACTGTTTAATCTTTTTGTAGTCCTACGACAAAGTAATGTACTGAATTTTCTGCATAATAGGAACAGTTATCCACTTACTGGACTTAAGGTGGTCACATTACCACACAGAAATAGCAAACTACAACCGTAAAAAAATTATCCACATCATTCGTATCTATATCAGAGGTATATTCCAGCTATTTCCATTTACACCATCGTATGCCAACAGAGTCACAGCCAAGATTTGCCAAAAGTCCAAAACTGCATGTACGGTGATGTGCAGGTGAATCATCGTGCTTTAATTCGGGCACGCTGCACATGAATAAAACCACGCATATGCATCATGCATAAGTAAATAAAAAATTATCATTCATATTCTATTATCCCTACCATTCCAAATCTGCATTCAACATGACCAAATCGGTATATCTCAGATGCATCATCTTGATTTCCTTAAATCCCAGTGCAGTAATCAACTGCATGCACACTGATATAAATTTGAATCATAATGTTGTAGTTTGGTTAGATTGGGAAACGACCTGGATGGTCCTACACGTGATTTACCTTGCAGGATGTGCTTCGTTCTCAGAAAAGTTGTGGGAGTGGAGCATGCGGAAGTCCAGTTTCGAGTTTCCCACCATGGGCAGGGGATTCACACCCAATTCAGCTTCAGGCCGCACCGTTCTTGGCGCCTCCTTGCAATAGACGGAAGCCGGTCCTCGAGGGCTCTTTTGGGGAGTCGGGACGCGTCGTATGGTGAGGCGGCGACGCAGGGCAGGCGGCGGAGCGTGTGGAGAGGAGGCGGCGTGGCGAAGCATAATGGCAATCAGCGTGGTCGTCATCCACGAACCTGTATGCACATCCTGCTGGAAGGATCATCGCGGGGCGGCGCCTCAGTGGAGAACGAAGACGGCGGCGCGGAGCAACGTCGCCGAAATTATGGAAGGAGGTGTCGTTGCCCGCAGGGTGGAGCGTGGATCCTCCTCGAGTTGATCTAGTCGGGCCTTGGCGAATCTACGTGTGCTCAGATCGTGCGGGGCTGCAGGTAGGGTTGAAAACGGAACGGAAACGAACGAAAACATGCGTTATCGTTTCCGTTTTCTGTTATCGGAATCAAAAACGAAACGGAAAACTCCGGAAACGAACACGAAATCGGAAATCATCGGAAATAAATATGGTACGGATACGGGACGGATACGATACGAAAACGGACATTTATCGGAATATAATAGTGGTGTAATATCATGGTATACAAATTAAAAGTAACGTATAACAGACAAAAAATATCTCACAACTTTGAAAAACGACTATTAAATATACAGTAACACACATAATTAACACTAGAACAAGCACACAAGTTCACATAATTAGTTTTACGTCAACACTAAGTCACTCACTTGGTTAGTATGTCGCATGGGTTGGTTTCATGTATTACATAGACCGTTCATATATTCCATGGCTCAACAAGCGCAAGAGAAATCACTAATGCAAAGTCCTAACTCGTACATAGGCATGGCTGGTTATATTTCCGGAAAGTTTCCATATTTGTTTATCCGGAATTTCCTTACCATTTCCGTTTCCGCCGGAAATTGCTCCACCGTTTCCTTTTCCGTTTCCGTTTAAAATATTCCGTTTCCGTTCCTTTTCCGCAAAATGCCGTTTCCGTTTCCTTTTTAGCTCTCTATTTCCTTTTTCTTCGGAAACGAACGGAAAGTTTCCTTACCATTTTCAACCCTAGCTGCAGGCGGGTGGGGAGAACAGAAAACCCTAGACCGTTTGATGGACGTGTATAGACGGCCCAGATCTAATTTTCCAACACAAGTTTGCTCTTTTATAAGTAGTGGAGATGGAGATAAGTCAGTCTTACGGGCACAGCTCTCTCCCACCTCGCTTTCTCCCACCTCGCGTCCTCTTCCCTCCCTCGCGTCTGAGCTCTCCTCACCTCAGACTGGGCCCTTCCCATGGCCACTCCGCCGGATTAGCTGGCTGGAGTTGGTCGGGAGGTGGCGCCGGAGTAGATAGGTCTAGGATTTGTGGCTTTTATGCCAGTAGTGGCCCTTCTGGCTGTCGATGCAAATGCCCCAGATCTCTGCAGCCAGATCTGGAGAGTAGGGTTGTTCCTAGCTGTTCTCGAGCTCCTTAGGCCGGAGTTGAGGACGGCAACGACGGCTGTTGCATCCTTGAATAAAGCTGTTGTTTGCTGCTCCCTCTTCCTTGCAGTATCCATGCTCCTGCATCTTCCTTTGGCCAGCCGTGGCGGCGGGGGAAGGAAGGCGGGGAACATGATGTACTGCGGTAGTTGGAGCACCGGGAGATCTTCTGCTCTGGCGTTCGTGCGCGTCGCCGGACGGTGGTCGCCTTCGCCTCCTGCTGCTGCTCTTCTTCTTTCGGCTGGCCGTGGCGGCGAGGAGAAGAAGAAGGGCCTGTGGAGGTGGGCTTCCAGCTCCCCTACATCTACGCGTGGCTGTCGTCTTGAGGGCGGCTCTTCCTCAGTTCTGCAAATCTCGGCCGGCTGCGGAAGCAAGGGAGTGGAGAAGAACTGGAGTTGGGTTGATGTTCAAGTCCGGAGCTTTGGGGTGCATCAGGAGCTCCTGCACCCTACGGCGTCTTCCAAGCATCGACGAAGCTTCGCCGATGCTACTTCTGGCCAGATGGGTGGCCACGCCGTGCTCGTCGCTGCATGTTGCGCGAGCATCTTCTTCCTCTGTGTGAGGATCTTTGTTAGCATCGCCGCGGCCTTCAAGCCCCCCGCACAACCAAGTGGTTGTGTCCTCGGTTGGTGCTGGGGTGGCGCCGCTGTGATGCTGTTCGTCGCCGGTGGTTGGCATGGACTCGATTGCGTTTTCGCAATCTTTGCTAGGGTGTGCTGTGTAAAAGTGTATGGCCATGTTGTAATTTTTTGTTTTCTTCTGGGCCTCTTTGTAAGTGTACACCTGCCGCTGGAATAGAAGCTCGTGGTCCTTCGGGACCTTTCCCGTTCAAAAAAAAAACTATTGTATAAATAAGAAATGAGATCTGTGTTGAGCAGGCACAGTGAAATGGTGTTACAGCTTCTGTGGAGGAAATCTGTGAATCAAAGAAACTTGGGATGGTAAGTTTCGGTGAATTTGCAGATCAAGTAGAACATGATGAGCCTACCTTTTTTCATGAACCTACCTTGATGTCAATATACCTATGCATGATACGAGGAATTTGCTGGTTTCTTTTTGCCTCCCCGTGATTCCGTCGGAATAATTAGCTACTGCAGTGAAGAAGAAAAATACACAAAGTAGTATTCTGTTTCTGTGTCATTGTGTCAATAATCATTGGAGGAATTGTGCAGTTGATCATTCCTTTGCTGCCAAGATGCTCTACACTTAAATTGAAATCGTGAGAATGTTGCGTTACGTGTGGGTGGTGTAAGGGATGGTAGGTGAGGATTGCCTTTCGCCACTGAATTATCAATTGATCATCGGCTATTTTATGAAATATGAGACGCGGGGAATATGGAATACACAAGCTTTGCTTGGGCTCTGATTGTAGCTGCATCACTTTTGTGCATAATTCTATCTTGTCGATTGCCAAGGGCCCAAGTACTTTGCCAACTTTTGCAGTTGTCTAATCCATCGTCAGCATTACTTGATGCAAAATTGTTGGCTAGCGTTTGGTCCAAGCTAGCAATGGTATACTATGATTTTCAAATATATAGGAACAATGTACTATAAAAGACTAGCATAATGCCCGTGCGTTGCCACGGCCCATGTCCGTTCACTGGCACATGTTACATTTGTAAATATAAAATTCAGGTAAACATCTATATGCGTAGAAAAGATAGCTATGGATTGTTTAAAAAGAAAAGAGAGCTATGAATTGTTTAAAAATATGTGTAGAAAGCAAAGTCATGTGTAAACATCTACACTCATCGTATTTTTCATAATGCAACGCCATGTGCGTAGAAAGCAAAGCGAAATCAAAATCAAAAGTCACGATGATATACACGCTGATATGTAGTCTACCTTCAAAGATGGTGGCAATGTGCACTCAAAATATTCCTCTGTTGTCTTGTAGTAATGCATTTGATGGACATATCCCTTGTGTATAACTTGAGTATTGTAAACATAATGCACTTCAGTTTTGTTTATGAATCAACCTCTCGATCAGCTAGCGGACCCATTCTGAGAAATATATTCTGATATCTTGCCTGTGCATGCCTCATCTGGATCAACATATATGTATCGTCCTCAATGTGTTCCATATATATGTATCTGCTACACACATACTACTAATTGAACTGAATTTCTTGTGACTTGATCGGAAGCACATGGGCATCCTAGACACTCTGGATAAATGGTTTGCACTCTAGCTAATTTACAGAAACTTCCATGTTAAACATATTAGAAATAATGTGCTAATCTAGTTAAGCTCATATGTGATTTTAGTTTTTCCCTAAATCTCAAAGTCCATGTGTGTGAAAGCCCATGTGTGATTTAGCCCAGTTTGGTGGCAGCTCACATATGAGTAGAGTGAGAGCTAAAGTTTAGTCTCATATAAAAAATTGAAGGAGAGTTACACCACCTTATAAGATGGAGTAGTTCACCACTTAGTAAAGTGAGTGAGAAGAGGAGAACTACACGTGCGCTCCTCCTCCGACGCCGCCGCTCGCACGTCCGTCACGTTCGCGGTACACGCGACATGCTGCTGTCTGGTTATTCATAATGCTTAGTTGCTGCATGTTTCCGTTTATCTTGTTGTTTAGAATATCTAGTATGTTCGAGTTACATGTGCTAGTAGCTGCTATTGTCATGTTGTCATGTTTAATATTCTGAAATTAATCCTGAAAATTATGCCTAATTATCCAACAAAATAGGCCACTCAAAACTCATAAGCTACGAGCAACGAGAGCTAGCACAACAACTCTGTTGAAATTATTCAAACGCATATCACTCTAAACTCCAGCGCGTGGTCTGGTACAACATCTCGGGCGCTGGTCAATCAGACCGCTGACTTCAGTCTTCATCCCCTGGTCAATCAGGCCGCTGACTCCATTCTTCAGGCCAATCGAGAACACGACCCCAGATATGCAGCTGAACTAACCTGTTTTTCTAAGTCAATAAAGTTGTAGATAGCAAGAATAGCTCCTAAACTTGCAAGATTTCTGGACGTGATGTTAGGAAATTTCAATCTGAAAAATTCTTCATAGGTTCAGAGAAAACCTAGATCAAATCAACTCAATTAGTACTAATATTAGTTCGACCAGCTACAACGGGCTTCAGAAGGCAACTATGCCATAAATTTCAGACTCCAACATACCTTGACTTTGAAGCCCACCAGAGTGCTCCGTCGGCAGCAGCGCTGATGCTTCCCCTGTCATATTATCAACAGGGGAACAATGTCGCTAAAACTCTATAAAATTGCTCTGCCACTCGCTAGGTGCAGTGTCACGGACGTCCTTGAACCTGTGCCCTTCCGCCCAGATCCTACTTAGGCCATTGTAGTACTCGCGCGGCTTGTCCCGGGCTCCCAGCACCGTCGCTTCGCAGAGTGGTGGGCGAGTACGCGGCGTAGAGTCACGAGGGCAGTAGCAGGGGAAACCCACGAGAAATCAAAGGATTATGGAGATAGGCGCGGTCGCGCGGGTGAGACTATGGTCGCCGTCAACGAGGAAGATGTGGAGGTGGGGATTCATGGTGTAGGTCGCACTCGTCGATGCTATACGATGGCAGGCGAGCACGAGCGAAGGAGAGCCGGCAGGGGCGACGGAGGGGGCGGCGATGCCCAACGTGCCAAGATCCGGCGGCCGTAGGGCCCATGGCGGTGCCCAGCTTCAGGGCAGCGTGCACGGGAGGGAGGACAGGGAGATGAGATGGCGGCGGTAAGAGGAATTGATGGCGGGGACGAAGCTCGGTGGAGAGAGGAGATCTGCGGGAGCAGGAGGAGTGGATGGGAGGAGCTGAGGCCGGGAGAAGCTCCGGCAGCGGGGAGGAGGTCGGGCGTGGTGGAGCTCCGGTGGCACTGGAGTCGGGGTTGATGGGGGTGGAGCGGACGGCACGTGGGATGTTTCTTCTGATTCACCGAACATGTTGGTTTCACTCGGCGATGCCAGAGGATCTAAAAAGGGCAAAACCGTTCATAAAGGGCAGCCGGAAATTTTCCAGCGACGAACGTCCTCAATCTTTTTAATAGTATAGATACGGCTATATGGTAGTGTAGTGGGGTTGCAATTATTAGGAACGAATATTCTTCCTTTAGTGTGGGTGTTAAAAATTTAATACAAATTGTCGAGAACGGCGAGCATTGAGTTTTTTTAGCATCGAGTTTGTTCAGTTTCTTCGTTGAGTGAAACGTGAGCTGCGAAAGCAGTACAAAAGAGTGAACTACCCGTTTGTACGGATTTCATCCAAAGTTCCAAATGGTAACCTGAACGGAGAACATCCTTACTTTCTTGTCCAAAACTCCAAATGCAATAGACTTTGTAGGAGAAATTCGGTCTGTACCGCACTGCAACCAGAAACCTCTTCACGTTTTTCCATCACCAGATTATCATTTTTATTCCTTCAAAAAATTATGAGAAGTTCTGATGCTCTTTCATCTCTCTCAATCACCGGGACTTGTTATCACAAAATTCTCTTTCTTTCTCCACCTCTCGATCCAGCGAGGCGAGCGACAGCTGCGCTAACCAATAAAACCACGGGTAGCAAAGTTGCTAAGAGCAAGGACAATAGTATAGCCAGCTGCTGGCTATAAGCCAAGTACCATGTCATCTATAGCAACTTAGAGCTATAGTGAGCTATAAAAATATACCATTTTAGCACTACATGACCCATTTTTCACTCTCTAAAAATGCCTAGGAACACGTGCTAGAGCTGGCTCTTGCATGAGAGCCCACTCTTTTTTTCTCTCCTATTCTCTCTCTTTCAACTAGACAAGAGAAAAACAATATTTTCACCATTAAGCAGAGAGCAATTTTCTTGGAAAACGAGAAGGAGAGAAAGCGAAATAAGAAACCCATGCATCGCTTCTTATAATTGACAAGCACTATAAAACTCTAACTAATTTGTCCCCTTAATTTCGGTTTCTCTGTTTATTTATTCTGAATGGAGAAGGACATCAAATTGGGTCTCTCTCAGAAAGAGTCTTCCTCCTTGTTTGTTGCACATCAAGTGGGAGACCAGGATGACAGTTGCATATTGTCCAGTTAATATTCGTCGACATAGTATGACCAAATAAATGAACGATCATCACTCTTACAGATACTCTACATGTACTTGGAACATGACGCAAAAGCTAAACAGACATGGGACCACCAAAAGGCGCACACAAGTGTCCGTGAAAATGTCTTCAAGGCTGGAGTGCAAGTTGGCAAGAAAAGGAGGAATGGGTGCAATGATCCTGAGGCAAAGTACAAATTACTGAACATGGCCCAATTGGCTCCCAAATAAATACACGTGGTGCCATTGTAGACATCGACAGGTTGGCAAGATGCGGGTGCATAACAAACAATATTGCTCTTTTATTTATCATATCATTATCATATTTATATTTAAGTACCGCTAGATTTGTCAGCCAGAGAAGATCAATCAATTCCTTCCTTTACAGTCTTGAACAACAGAGGGGAAGAGGAGAAGAAACAGAGCCGACCGCGTCCCCTCGCGTCGCACCCTCTAGGCGACCGGGGGGCGAAACCCTAACCTCCCCGCCGCCACCCCACCTCCCGTGCTCCCTCTCCTCGTCGCCCCCAAGGCCGACGCCGGACAAAGTCGGGCGCCGCCAGGGAAGAGGGCGGCGAGGATTTAGCGCCTCTCGGCTCCCGCGTGGTGGTATGGAGGAAGGCCGCCGGGCTGGGGAGCGGAGGTCGTCGCTGACGGTGCTAGAGTTCGCCTCGCCTGCTGGCGGCGCCTCTCTCCTCTCGCCAAGAGGATGGCGGCTGGTCGGATCGGCGGTGGGCGCGTGGATCGTCCGGAGTGGTGGAGTCGCGGCCTGGTGGTGACGATCTGTCCACGGATTCAGATCGGTCCTGTCCGACGGCGGCACGATCTGCGAAGGGCAGCGGCGGAGCGGCAGTGGTACTGTTCGGCAGTGGTACGACGCCGCGACGGTGCGTTTTCTGCGGGGCTCGAAGGTGGTTCAGATGGCGGCGTTCCTCAGGTTTATCCCGAGGGCGACCAATGTTTGTCGATCTAAGCAACGAGTTTCTGGAGATGGGATTGCCGGTGAAAACCGCGTCGACTTCGGTCATGGCGGACGATGGCCGCGTTTTCAACGTCGTAACCTTGTTGAAGGCATCATCATTGCATCTCTCGTCGTCTAACTCGAGCTGCTCTAGGGGAAACCCTAGATCTGGGTTTCCCGGATCGGATGATGACGACCCTCGACGCCGTTTTCCCTCTTGGGGGCATCATTTTTTGGAGCAGCTACTGATCGAAGGGGAAGAAGGTGGAGCAGCTTCATCTTGCACGGAGACGCCGGTGGATTTGTCAAGTCATGCCTAACCGCCAGGTGCTACGCTATGTCATGCCTGGTTCGTAGGTGCTACGCACGATGGATCTTCCGGTGATTTCTAGCTGCGTCGGTTGACGGGACTCGGTGGCATGGTGACGAGGGGTCTCGACAGCAACCGCGCGTGTATCTGATGGACGCATGCAGGGTGGTGGCGCTGTTTGGCGTCTTGGTGGCGTTGACGGCAGGCCTGATAAGGGAATTATTTTGATCCTTCTGAAGATGGGTTGGCAGAAGATGGCGGCAGCAGAAGATTGAGCGTGCACGATGGTGTGCGTTATGGATCAGTGTAGCATCCCAATTGTCTAACAATTGCAATGCTACTAGCCTAGTCTATATATATGCTACCTTTCTATATATAATTGTTGCATCATAATTATATCATGCTCATGTCATCATGCCTCCTTGCATTTGAGCATCATATAAAACCCTTTTCCATTTGGTTCTTATCTCATATATATTATTAATTGTATTTGCCTCTTGATATTGTATTTGGTTGTTGATATATTGTTTAAATGCCCAAGTTGAGTTGGGGGCATATCTTTTATTTAACTCCACCACCTTTGTTGTCATCACCCCATCTTTCCACCATTCCATTATCCATGAGCTTGCAATTGTTTTTATTTTGGGTTTTACCTCTAGCTCATATGGGTTGGGATGGATCCAATTCTATTTCCACATGCTCTCATCTTAGCATCATGTTGTTTTCACATTATTGATATATGAGAGCCACATGGCCACCTTTGCATGCCTTGTGAGTGGAACCCTTTTTCCTAGCTTCCATATGGAGTATTATGGATTTATGCTCATGTGGGAATATTTTTGGGAATAGCAAGCATCTAGTGGAATATACACACTAGCAAGTCCCAATTATAATCAAATGTGATCATCTCCATCTACTCCACTTGGAACTTTCTTTTAAACTCTTTTGCTTAGGCCTTACTCCACATTTTGGAATGCATAAGAATAATGCCATGTTTATTGTTTTGTTTCACAAGGTTAAAACATGACATTAATTATTTTTGCATGGGCCATGCAAACATCTCCACCTTTGGTCCTCCTTGTTTTTATTTGGATTTTTGGGTGAACCATCTCATTTCTCATCTATCTCTCCCTCCTTTTGGCTTGGTCTTAATTTGATCTTGCTTAAACCCTCACCACCTCATCTCTCCTATCACCTCATCTAAACTTAAAACCCCCTCTCTCTCTTCATCCTCTCCATCTAACCCTAGTTTGACCACCCCTTCTCTCTAGCTAGCCGAGACCACCCCTACCCTAACCCTAGACCAAACTACCCTAGCCCGAGCTACCCCTTCCCCTCTTCCTCTCTTGGCTTCCCCTCTCTCCCTACCAGGCAGGCTCCACCACGTCACCCCTCACCTTTTTCTTTGGCTTCAAGTCAAGGAGAAAAGAAGGGAGAGAAGCACCTACCCGATCAACCTCCTCCCTCACCTTTTTCAAAAGCCACCACCACCCCATGTGCCCTCCCTCTCTCCTTATCACCTCAACCACCCAGAACCCCATGGCAAGATCTGGGCCAGCACCCCGCCTTCCTCCCACCTTCCCCCAGGAACAGCCATGGCCTTCCCATGCCGAACCCCAAAACCCTAGACCCGTCTACCTCCTGGCCTCGTCGGTCTGAAGCTCCCCAAGGCGGTCCAGCGCACTGTAGGCGGCTCGCTTCCTCTTCGACGCCTAGGCTGCGGGGTAGTACCAGATCTCGCCGAGCAGCCCTAGCGCCGCCAGGTTCCGCAGCCCGAGCCCAACATCCCCGAGCCCGCCGCCAGATCCCCTCCACCTCAGTGCCAACGACCACGCCGGCGTCACCGTGGTGAGTCCCCGCATCCCCTAGACATCCCCTTCTCCTCTCTAGCTCGCCGTAGCTCCGCCGCCTTCCGTCGAGCGCTCTGCTGCCTTGTCAAGGCCTGCGTGCCCAGCGTTGTAGCCCTTCTCCGGTGATGCCGCCTGTAGGAAAGATGTAGCCCTAGGTCCCCTCGTCGTTTTTCATTTTTGTGGCTCGGCGAAATCCGCCGTCGTTTGGTCGCCATTGTCGCCCAAACTCCGGCCGGTTCCCCGTTCTCTGCAGATCGGCGAGCAGCAGCAGTCCGTCGTCGGCGTCACTTTTGCAGAGTTAACCCTACCCTTTTTCCCGCCTAAACCCGCGGTCCCCGAAGCCCACCTGTCAGCCTCGGTGTCCTTTATGCAAAAGAACCCCCGGAAGTTCCTGGCCATCACGGACAGACCAGTCCCCCACCGCGCGCAGGATTGCCCACGTTCACTGGTCACTGGCGCCTGCAGGCCCCGCCCGCCACTGAGGCCCTGTGCCAACCTCTGCGGCTAGAGTAGCCATGGTGAGAAAAGCTTATACACAGTGAACGCCCAGTCAGCAGTTGGTCCCACCTGGCTGTGACTCGGGCTAGGTTCCTTCGGGTATAAAAAGTCTGCGTGTTTTATCTGTTTAATGAAAATGTTTTCTAGAAATTGTTTAATATGTTTTAATATCCAGAAAATAATATCTTTATTTTGGTAATTCCAAATTTTACAAATGATATATGTTTTTGGATCAGAAAAATATGAGGAATTCAAATATAGCCTTCAAAATATATTTTGGACACTTTATTTTCCAAGTTGATTAAAATTACAATAAAATGCCCTTTTTCCTTAATTAATTAATAACTTTTGTTTTATAACTCCAAATTTAACAAATAATATGTCTAAAATGATTAGCTCGACGAGACCTTTCTGTTTATGCATTCCATGTTTTGATTTGAAGCATGCATCATATAAATATAAAGTATACAGCAACTAATATGAGGTTAAAATGAGGCTAAAACTCATTAAAATGGTTTCTTCTTGTATTCCACACCTCACCCATGCCATGCTACTTTATTGCCATGCAAATTGTGCATCATTCATCATGGCATGATTGTTTGCTTGTCGCATTTAATTCATATGCTTGCACACTTTATTTATGTTGGCCCTTGTTTGTTTGGTTCTTCTTCGAATAGACGCTGAGTAGGGGATATATCAAGAGAACCAGGAGCACTACCCAGATCCTTCTCTCGCTTCAACTGAGCTGCCAGGCAAGCACTACCACATGCTTGCATACATATAGTACCTATTGCCTCTATCTTATTCTTGCATCATTGAGTCGCGATTGCATTAAATTGAATCCCAAGTATTGTATAGCCTTTACTTTTAAACCCCACCGAAGCTTGTTCCTCCATCCCATGAGCCATTACTACAGGAGTTGTTTGAGCCATGCGAGTCGTAGAACAGCATGTGTAGGGTATGTGAGTGTCTGATGGATAACGAGGTACCTATACAACTTAAACTGAGTAGTAATGGGATAACTAATGAAAGTGGCATCGGTGAGCCATATTTGCTATTTGGTTTTCAGGCTCACTTGTGTCCTGTAGGACCCGAGTACTTGATTCCTGTTCCTTGAATATTCACTATCCACATCCAGAGGCTTATGAACCCCTCAGCCGAGCTTGATTCATTCTTATTTCTTGGGGCCACAAACTAGTTTGAGTTTTTATTTACTATCCTGTACTTATGCCATGCTTTGTGCTTTATTTAAATTGTGCGAGTAATGCATTGTCTGCTTTAGGACCGTGACCTGCTGTATCGACAAGCCCAGTCACACTTTCGGGTTCCCAGTCGTTTATTGTGGGCCCCACAATCCTTGAGTCCGGCTCGTAGCCGGCCAGCTTGCTATGGTAGCTTAATGGGGTGGCCCCCTGAAATATTTCTGAATCCTGTGATCGCTTTGTCGTGACTGCCTCGTTGGTTTTGATTTGGTTTTTCCGAGTTTGATCGAGTGTGTGTTGCTATTTGTGCACCCCTGCAGGGTAAAACTTTCTGAAAGCCGTGTCCGCGGTTATGGATGACTTGGAGCACAGTTTCTCGATCATAGACAAGCATAACTAAAGTACCGCTTTTAACTTGACTAAGTATCTGACTAGTAACTAGTGCAACACTCATGGAATAGATAATAAAACTGCCAACGGATGGGGGGTTGTTCGTCCGCTTCCTCGTCGGTAAGCGAGGAGGAGGATGGATCTGTTAATATTACCGTTATAACTGTTGTTAATATTTCATGGCATCCGTCTATCTCTGGTTAGGCGGATGGTTAGCGAGTATCTATAGAATTGCTAGGGTTTATCTTTTGCTGCAATTGCGTCACCCCAGGTTGTGTCCCCTTTAGAGGCATAAAGACTTGCTGAGTACCCCTAGGGTCTCACACGATAAATTGTTTGATTCAGATGAACAGGTAAACTCGCAAGATGGATACTGGGTGGAGTAGACGGACGATGTGGGCAACGATCATTCGGTGTAGAGATTCCGGGAACGGGGATCCGTGAGATCTGTGGGCGGGATGTGCTTATTTATGGGGCATCTTATGCCGATTTGCTTCTTATCCGTACTCGGATTTTGTCTTCCGCTTCCGCCTGATACTCTGATGTTTGATGTATGAGGAGATATCCTAAACTATTATATCTATCTAGGATATTTGGGTCTTGCCGTATGGCGTTGCTATATTTCCTTTCTTTTTAGATGGAATGGCTCTGATGTACTGTTGTATGGTGGCTTGCATACATACTCATTTGTGTATGTAGTTGATCCTTCGCTGCCGACACGCCGCCGTTCTTGTCCCGATGTTTGGAAATGGTTAGACGGCCGAAAGGTCTACACGTGAGTGGCATTTGGGCCCCACCATACTATTTTAACCATTTCCGCTCATCCAGCTTGTAACTAGGAGCGTAATTCACCGAGGTAGTTACAATTGGTATCGAGCCATCCCGCCCTTCGTGGTCTCACCAAATGGTCGTTGTCGGTCTAGCAAATATTTTTGGTAGCTATGTATACTAGGGAAAAACAAAACGTGAGAGTAGGACTGCTTCCACTTTTCTTCTTACCCAACCACCCACCCTTTTCTGGTAAGGAAGTGTAACGTTTTCTATCCTCTTCTTAAAAATTCAAACTAGGATTCACGTGTTCTGGGTTTCCGTAGTACCATAGAAAGTGTGTGTGTGTGTGTGTGTGTGTGTGTAATTCCTTGTCTATCTGTTGCATCCGTTTTGTTATCACAATCTGCCTTTGGTTATCAACTGTTGGTATATTCCATACCGACAGGCTTTTGAAAACCGACGCGATCTATCTGACTCCTTGTTAACCGGTGCCATCTTCTTAAGGGTGTCCTTCCTTCTAGCAACTCCACCTTCTGTGTAAGCATCAGTTGCTAATCTCTACCTGATAAGTGATTTTATGATCTATTGGTATTTTAATGCCGAAAAATGCGGAAAATTTTTCTTTGATACATCTGTGTTTCCACACTCCTTTTCAGTCGTGTGTGAAACATTATCTATCTCCCTTTTATCAGCATGTCCATGCTAACTCATTCTTTTATCATCGGCGCTTAATCCTAGAGTTTCTTTTCATCTCCAATTCTCTTGGGCTAATTACATAACAGGTGTCGATCCGATGCTGGTGATTGTAATTGGGTTATCGGCATAGCTATATGACACTTATCATGAGTGGAATATGGAAAATGCTATCAACACTATCCTCCAAATGGTGACGGTTATCTCATGTGATTTTGAGTACACCGTGATCATATCTATGCATATTCAAGCATCTTTGGCAATCCGGAGTTTCTCAAGGCACTACGGTGGTCTATCATCTGTTTATCATGCTGCACATCTTCTTCAACCCCATATCTGCACAATTCTCCTGGATACGAGGGAATTGCATCTTTTCGCGTTCGATAGCTTTGCTTAAGGTATGAGCTAGCATCGTTTCTTTATCCAAGATCTCTCTATCTTTGTAACCGGTGATCCAATCGACAATGTGAACCAGGTGACATCTCTTTTTCTTCCGAAGGACCAAATAATCTATTCTTCCAGTGCATCTTCTTCAACACGAACCCGTGCTCTTAATATTGATCTTTCTAAGAGTGTTGAGCTCAGGAAGTGTTTCGAGCATTTGTTCGTTTCTCCCGCCTCTTGAACTTGGTATTCTGGGAATATCATGTTAATCCATGGTGGTATATGTTGATAATATGCTTGCCTATTCCATATCAATGGAAGGACATGGAAGATCATCTGTGTCTCTTTCTCTCAAGCTTCGTGAGCACTGCCTGTGTGCAAAGTTCTCAAAGTGTGAATTCTGACTTTTTGAAGTCACCTATCTCGGCCACGTCCTTCTGCTAAATAGATCGCTTCAATTCTGGAATCAGCAAGTCCATTGTTAATTCCATCTTCCATCTTCAACCAATCCGAAGTTGTTCCTTGTTGGCAAGTTATCATCGTCGTTCCGCCGAAGATTTCCTCAAGACCGCTAAACCTCTCTCAATCTTTTCAAGAACAACATGGAGTTCTTTTCACCTCAGTTTCGTCAAGTAATCTCTTGAAACCCTCTCGTTCTATCATCTATGCTCAATCCACCGGAGGCCATGAAGACCTTCCAGATCTTGTATTCCTTCTGTTCAAGTGGTGCTATCTTTTTCTTTATCTGTGGAATCTTGCAGTTATCTCCGTGATCTTCCTTTATATCTTTCCGGTGGCTGGTTACTTATGACATGACGACAACATCATCACCTTTATCTACCTGTGAATCCGGCGAATCGGTTGCATCTATCCTTGTTTTCTAACGGAGTTCCATGAGCTCTTCTTATCAATACCTTCAGTCTGTTTCGGTAGTTGGATTGCATGGTTTTCTTATTCATGTGCGGAGTAATGCTTCGAGTGCGGGATGGAGTAGCTACCATACCACTACTCTTATCATTCGCTCTTGTACATTGAATTGGTGAATTAATGTGATTCCACTCATTCCACGGAAGTTAGAAGTGGCCTTTATCCCTTGATACTTTTACTTCCGTCCTTGCTTTTCCGGAGTGCGCTCTCGAAGAAAGTAATCAATAATCTCTTGTTGGTGATCTCGTCCTTTCTACACGGAGAAAAATCATCAATTATCTGGTGGGAACAAACGCAAACTCTTTTCTGTCCTCGTCTTTCTACCGATGCTCTACATCCCCAAACAAGATGAAAGAAAACTATCTCTCTCTTTGTTTCATCAATTCTTTTTCTGTGGTAAAGCCAATTATGGTTGATGCCATCAGCCGCAAATCTATTGCATTAGCCTCAAGGCTAAAGAAAGCAATAAGTATCTCCACAATAAACTCCAGATCCTCCATATTCTTTGCTTCTCGGGATTCCACCATGAGCTGGCTTCACATCCATCTCTGGAAGTTATATCCGCGCACCTCAATTGCGTGATCCTTTGGGTTCTTACCGGCGCAACAAGAATCTAATCCGACGATGTCTAACTAAATCTTTCTGTTGATATCAAGGGACTCTATTGTTTGAAGGCAATATTGTTTCCGTACTTCATTTCTCAAATCCGAGAGGAGATACGATGCTATCGTCATAGTGGTTCAAAACCTCTCCAATCTAACTCTTTTTCTTCCGGCGAGATAAAGATTCATCCTCTCTAGTATCAGTAAATCTTTAATCTCAACGGTGTGTTTTTCTTTATCCATGATACATCATCTTGTCTTTTTCTTTCACAAGTGGTTCTATCCTTTATCATGTTTCTCGAGAAAACCGGAGCTATGTTCATCCTATCCTTCTTGTCTCACGACAATCCTTCAATTCTTCTAATCCGTTGTTCTTGAAGCAAAACGCAAGACTCGCAACAAGTCTAGCAAGTTTTGCAAGGTGTAGTGGTCACACCATTCCGTTGTTCATCAACTTGTGAACGTGAGGGTCACCTTCGTTCGAACACCCGCCTCTCCTTGTGTTGTTTTCTTTTTCCTAGGAATCTCAAGTAGATTCTTGTTTAGTGGGGGAGAGTTGTAGCATCCCAATTGTCTAACAATTGCAATGCTACTAGCCTAGTCTATATATATGCTACCTTCCTATATATAATTGTTGCATCATAATTATATCATGCTCATGTCATCATGCCTCCTTGCATTTGAGCATCATATAAAACCCTTTTCCATTTGGTTCTTATCTCATATGCATTATTAATTGTATTTGCCTCTTGATATTGTATTTGGTTGTTGATATATTGTTTAAATGCCCAAGTTGAGTTGGGGGCATATCTTTTATTTAACTCCACCACCTTTCTTGTCATCACCCCATCTTTCCACCATTCCATTATCCATGAGCTTGCAATTGTTTTTCGTTTGGGTTTTACCTCTAGCTCATATGGGTTGGGATGGATCCAATTCTATTTCCACATGCTCTCATCTTAGCATCATGTTGTTTTCACATTATTGATATATGAGAGCCACATGGCCACCTTTGCATGCCTTGTGAGTGGAACCCTTTTTCCTAGCTTCCATATGGAGTATTATGGATTTATGCTCATGTGGGAATATTTTTGGGAATAGCAAGCATCTAGTGGAATATACACACTAGCAAGTCCCAATTATAATCAAATGTGATCATCTCCATCTACTCCACTTGGAACTTTCTTTTAAACTCTTTTGCTTAGGCCTTACTCCACATTTTGGAATGCATAAGAATAATGCCATGTTTATTGTTTTGTTTCACAAGGTTAAAACATGGCATTATTTTTTGCATGGGCCATGCAAACATCTCCACCTTTGGTCCTCCTTGTTTTTATTTGGATTTTTGGGTGAACCATCTCATTTCTCATCTATCTCTCCCTCCTTTTGGCTTGGTCTTAATTTGATCTTGCTTAAACCCTCACCACCTCATCTCTCCTATCACCTCATGTAAACCTAAAACCCCCTCTCTCTTCATCCTCTCCATCTAACCCTAGTTTGACCACCCCTTCTCTCTAGCTAGCCGAGACCACCCCTACCCTAACCCTAGACCAAACTACCCTAGCCCGAGCTACCCCTTCCCCTCTTCCTCTCTTGGCTTCCCCTCTCTCCCTACCAGGCAGGCTCCACCACGTCACCCCTCACCTTTTTCTTTGGCTTCAAGTCAAGGAGAAAAGAAGGGAGAGAAGCACCTACCCGATCAACCTCCTCCCTCACCTTTTTCAAAAGCCACCACCACCCCATGTGCCCTCCCCTCTCTCCCTTATCACCTCAACCACCCCAGGAACCCCATGGCAAGATCTGGACGCCAGGCACCCCGCCTTCCTCCCACCTTCCCCAGAACAGCCATGGCCTTCCCATGCCGAACCCCAAAACCCTAGACCTGCCTACCTCCTCCTCGTCGCTGAAGCTCCCAAAGGCGGTCCAGCGCACTGCGGCCTCTGCTTCCTCTTCGACGTCTAGGCTGCGGGGTAGTACCAGGATCTCGCCGGAGCAGCCTAGCGCCGCCGTGCTCCGCCGCAGCCCGAGCCCAACATCCCCGAGCCCGCCGCCAGATCCCCTCCACCTCAGCGCCAACGACCACGCTGGCGTCACCGTGGTGAGTCCCCGCATCCCCTAGACATCCCCTTCTCCTCTCTAGCTCGCCTTAGCTCCGCCGCCTTCCGTCGAAGCTCTGCTGCTGCCGTCAAGGCTCTGGCGGCAAGATGCAGCAAAGATCGACCCACCTCTGTTCCTTGCCGTGCCCCGCGCGTTGTAGCCCTTCTCCGGTGATGCCGCCTGTAGGAAAGATGTAGCCCTAGGTCCCCTCGTCGTTTTTCATTTTTGCGGCTCGGCGAAAACCGCCGTCGTTTGGTCGCCATCGTCGCCCAAACTCCGGCCGGTTCCCCGTTCTCTGCAGATCGGCGAGCAGCAGCAGTCCGTCGTCGGCGTCGCTTTTGCAGAGTTAACCCTGCCCTTTTTCCCGCCTAAACCCGCGGTCCCCGAAGCCCACCTGTCAGCCTCGGTGTCCTTTATGCAAAAGAACCCCCGGAAGTTCCTGGCCATCACGGACAGACCAGTCCCCCCCGCGCGCAGGATTGCCCACGTGTCGGTCACTGGCCGGTAGGCTGTGGCCCCACCGCTGAGGCCCACCACAACCTCTGCGGCTAGAGTAGCTTGTGGTGAGAAAAGCTTTTGCGCGCCGTGAACACCCAGTCAGCAGTTGGTCCCACCTGGCTGTGACTCGGGCTAGGTTCCTTCGGGTATAAAAAGTCTGCGCGTTTTATCTGTTTAATGAAAATGTTTTCTAGAAATTGTTTAATATGTTTTAATATCCAGAAAATAATATCTTTATTTTGGTAATTCCAAATTTTACAAATGATATATGTTTTTGGATCAGAAAAATGTGAGGAATTCAAATATGGCCTTCAAAATATATTTTGGACACTTTATTTTCCAAGTTGATTAAAATTACAATAAAATGCCCTTTTTCCTTAATTAATTAATAACTTTTGTTTTATAACTCCAAATTTAACAAATAATATGTCTAAAATGATTAGCTCGACGAGACCTTTCTGTTTATGCATTCCATGTTTTGATTTGAAGCATGCATCATATAAATATAAAGTATACAGCAACTAATATGAGGTTAAAATGAGGCTAAAACTCATTAAAATGGTTTCTTCTTGTATTCCACACCTCACCCATGCCATGCTACTTTATTGCCATGCAAATTGTGCATCATTCATCATGGCATGATTGTTTGCTTGTCGCATTTAATTCATATGCTTGCGCACTTTATTTATGTTGGCCCTTGTTTGTTTGGTTCTTCTTCGAATAGACGCCGAAAGGTGGATATATCAAGAGAACCAGGAGCACTACCCAGATCCTTCTCTCGCTTCAACTGAGCTGCCAGGAAAGCACTACCACATGCTTGCATACATATAGTACATATTGCCTCTATCTTATTCTTGCATCATTGAGTCGCGATTGCATTAAATTGAATTCCAAGTATTGCATAGCCTTTACTTTTAAACCCCACCGAAGCTTGTTCCTCCATCCCATGAGCCATTACTACAGGAGTTGTTTGAGCCATGCGAGTCGTAGAACAGCATGTGTAGGGTATGTGAGTGTCTGATGGATAACGAGGTACCTATACAACTTAATCTGAGTAGTAATGGGATAACTAATGAAAGTGGCATCGGTGAGCCATATTTGCTATTTGGTTTTTCAGGCTCACTTGTGTCCCGTAGGACCCGAGTACTTGATTCCTGTTCCTTGAATATTCGCGCTATCCACATCCGGGAGGCTTATGAACCCCCCTGAGCCAGAGCTTGATTCATTCTTATTTCTTGGGGCCACAAACTAGTTTGAGGTTTTATTTACTATCCTGTACTTATGCCATGCTTTACTGCTTTATTTAAATTGTGCGAGGTACTGCACTGTCATCATGTTAGGACCGTGACCCGTTTTCGCTGTATCGACAAGCCCAGTCACACTTTCGGGTTCCCAGTCGTTTACAGCCGGCCCCACAAACCTTGAGTCCGTCTCGTAGCCGGCCAGCTTCGTTGCGGGTAGCTTAATAGGGTGGCCCCCTAAAATATTTCTGAATCCTGTAATCGCTTTGTCGTGACTGCCTCGTTGGTTTTGATTTGGTTTTTCCGAGGTTGATCGAGTGTGTGTTGCTATTTGTGCACCCCTGCAGGGTAAAACTTTCTGAAAGCCGTGTCCGCGGTTATGGACGACTTGGAGCACAGTTTCTCGATCATAGACAAGCATAACTAAAGTACCGCTTTTAACTTGACTAAGTATCTGACTAGTAACTAGTGCAACACTCATGGAATGGATAATAAAACTGCCAACGGATGGGGGGTTGTTCATCCGCTTCCTTGTCGGTAAGCGAGGAGGAGGATGGATCTGTTAATATTACCGTTATAACTGTTGTTAATATTTCACGGCATCCGTCTATCTCTGGTTAGGCGGATGGTTAGCGAGTATCTATAGAATTGCTAGGGTTTATCTTTTGCTGCAATTGCGTCACCCCAGGTTGTGTCCCCTTTAGAGGCATAAAGACTTGCTGAGTACCCCTAGGGTCTCACACGATAAATTGTTTGATTCAGATGAACAGGTAAACTCGCAAGATGGATACTGGGTGGAGGAGACGGACGATGTGGGCAACGATCATTCGGTGTAGAGATTCTGAGAACGGGAATCCGTGAGATCTGTGGGAGGGATGTGCTTATTTATGGGGCATCTTATGCCGATTTGCTTCTTATCCGTACTCGGATTTTGTCTTCCTCACCGATACTGATGTTTGATGTATGAGGAGATATCCTAAACTATTATATCTATCTAGGATATTTGGGTCTTGCCGTATGGCGTTGCTATATATTTCCTTTCTTTTAGATGGAATGGCTCGATGTACTGTTGTATGGTGGCTTGCATACATACTCATTTGTGTATGTAGTTGATCCTTCGCCGCCGACGCCGCCCGTTCTTGTCCCGATGTTTGGAAATGGTTAGGACGGCCGAAAGGTCTACCTGTGAGTGGCATTTGGGCTCCACCGTACTATTTTAACCATTTCCGCTCATCCAGACTTGTAACTAGGAGCGTAATTCACCGAGGTAGTTACAATCAGCTGGACCGATTTGTGCTCCTGACCCGTCGTGAGGAGGTTTTGGGACCTCCGGTATGTTGATGATGCACGTTGGTGTGCGGTTAAAGTGTTCTGACAGGGCCACCCCCTTCATCAAGTTGTTTTAGAGAGGTGGCTTCAATTGATCTTTGTATTCTCTTAGTAAGGTTTCGATGAATAATAAATAAAGAAGGCTGTGTGCATCTTTTTGATACAGAGGCCCGGGGTTACACCTCCATTTCAAAAGAAAAAACATGCATTTTCAAACGAAGTATCGAATATCTGGCTTATGACATATTAGAGGTGCAATCAGATATTCCATAATTCGGAAAACAAAGCCACCGAGGCAAAGTTACCATCCTCGGTCGTTCATTTTGAATCAAACGTACTAAATTGATCTAGATTTGTAGCTAAAATAGAATTGCTTGGAAAATTGAAAAAGTCCACTAAATTGTCAATATCTGTGTTCTATATTCTAAGAAAGTTTCAATCCATTTGTAAAGTGATTTGTGATAAAATAGCTTTTACTGGATTTATTTTAAAATTTTCTGAACACTTCGAACATTCGACTTCAAATATAGATTTTTTTAGAGAACACACCTTCCTTTGTTAATCAATATTAAGAATTACAAGTATGTTCAGACCAGGCGGTGGCTCAATGATCCATACATGTCTTCCCTCAGGCAGCGATGAAGCAAACCTAGTTAGGCAGTGAGCTTCACCATTTGACTCCCTTCGCTCGTGGCAGAACGAGGTATTACCTCTCTGTCTAGCCCTCTCTGTCTAGCCCTCTCTCGAATCTCTAGCAAGATACCACCAAAAGTACCACGGCGATCTGCCTTCAAACCATCGACGACCTCAAGACAATCAGACGCTACCTGAACAGGGCAAAGAAGGAGATCAATTGCCACATCTAGTGCTTCTCCATAGGCCAGAGCTTCTAGACACCCTGGATTGATCATACCATCATAAACTATTGTGGTAGCACCCAGGAAAATACCATCACTCGACCGCACACCACAGCTCCGACATCACTCTTGATCGTTGTCTCTACAACAGCCTCAACATTTATCTTGGTCTAACCCGCCAGTAGAGCAATCCACTTTGTTGCTGACACCGATGCCCGCCTATGAGCTTGACTAGTCTGTTTCACATCTCCGCTTGCTCCCAAATCAGCCAGGGATCTGTTTACAAACGAGATCGTCGCCATAGGACTTTGGTAAATGTCCTCATGTACTGTCTTCCTTTTCGCATGCCAATTCGCCCACATTGTTACAATCATGCAAATATGATCCTCCTCTTTCATTGTGTTAATCATAGAGAAGATCCATTGTCGCGCTTTTGGTTCCGGAGAAAGAGAGATGTGGTCTATAATATCCTCTTCCGTCAAAGCCCATACATAGCATGCAAGATTAAACTCAATGAACGAGTGTCTCCACGAGTCTTCTTCTCCACAAATAGAGCGAGCCGATGATGCCACCATATGACGGTGATACCTAAGACCGGCGGTAGGGAGGGATTGCTTAGCATGTCTCTAGAGAAAAAATTCACACGTTCTACTGTACAACAATTTTCCACAACTTTGATATTCTTTGCCATCCTCAACTGAGCTTGACGAGGTCGGCCTCTCATCTAGCTAGTCCTCTCACACTTGTCTAGTACTCACCAGGGCGCGGTAACATGGCCTAATAGAAAAAATACCTGTGTGCTCAAAGTGCCACGCCAATAATCTTGTTGCACCTAGTTGCACAAGGAGATGCTCCTAATCACCTCAACATTCATCGGTAAAAAGAACTTTGCTAGCTTCTGTTTATTCCATGTACCAGCATGTGCATCTATGTAGTCACTTACCATCACCGGAGCATCATCCTTACATGTTGCGATTGGCCTCAAAGTTCACTTCTCGGCAGCCAATTTTGCAACCATGCCTCCGTGGTTCGGCAATCCCCTATCCTCCATATCAAACCAATCTTAAGTGCCTCATGGCCCTCCAAAATAGACCTCCACATTTGCGAGGGATGAGACCCCAATTCGGCAGTAAGGATATCTCCATTTGGAAAGTATACCACCTTCAAAACCCTAGCGCTCAAAGATTCGGGCACTTGGAGGATCATCCACGCTTGACGTGCAAGCAAAGACAGGTTAAACAATTCAATATTCCTAAAGCCTAACACCACCAACAAACTTTGATTGGGTCATCGTCTCCTAAGATATCCTTGTTGTCCTCCTTTGTCCTCCTTTGCTTCCACAACAAAATTTCTAAAGAAGAGAGTTGATGTGTTAGCATAGTCCCCTTGGAAGCTTGAAACATGACATGGAGTAAGTTGAAACGGCTTGCACTACTGTTTTGATAAGAATTTCCTTGCCACACACTAACAACAATAGTTCCAACCAACCAGGCACTCCCTTCCGGACTCTATCTCGAAGAAATTTGAAGGCACCACTCTTGGACTTACCCATATCAGAGGGAATCCCAAGGTATTTCTCATTGCGGGTCTACCGTTGAACTTCTAGTTCATTATTGATCTCCCATTCCACAACTTCTGGACATTGAGGACTTGTCCATATTAATCCGCGGACAATATTTGTTCAACAACTCCTTGATCTCTAGAGCTTCATCCTGGCTTGCTTAGAAAAATAACAACCTATTATCGACAAAGATTAAGTGGTTTACTGCTGGGTAGTAGGCGCCACTTTTAAACAATTAAGAGCTGGTGATTGATCTCTAACTTTTAGGAGGGCCATGTGCTGCCAACAAAAACAAATAAGGACAGATTGGGTGGGAGGGAGGAAGCCCTAAACAGGCACATAACCCGTCAAAAAAAATCAGGTTTAATCCTTGACTTTGTCCATAATACATGCACACCGACAGTATGGATAGGAGGGAGCCCTAAACGAGCACATAACCAATCTTTCAACTCAATAATGGGGATGGTTTCAGGATCCTAGAGCACTTCATCAATACAATAAAAATCGTTCAAATCAACTCCATTTTGGTTTGTTTTGATGATACCGACCATAGTAGAACCTAAACACTACATTATTGGACATAACTTCTGGCCTAAAAAAATACCACAATTTTTCAAATGCCCGTACAGTAGCAGATTTTAGCAAAAAAATATACTAATATTCCTATAGCCGAATAATCTTGCATAGCCCGCAAATATAATTATAATCATATAGCCGAATAATCTAGCAGCTAACCTACCACCTCCAACACTACAGATGAAATAAAACTACACAAATGACTACAGTTAGCAAGAAATTAGGGTTTACCCTTGAAGCGTGAGAAATCCTGCCGTGCAGCTGTCTCCACTCAACGGATCGACAACCTGCACTCAAGAACAGCTGCCTCCACTCAAGCTGCACCACCAGCCTCCACCATAGCCATTGCCCCTCAAGAACACCATGAAATCCCCTAAAAATGCCTCAAATCACCTCACCAGATTATCCCGTTAGTAGATCGGGACTCTACTAACTGTCTAATGTGTTTCAGCAGCAGATATTGGTGGAAAACGGTGCAAAACTGAGCTCCAAATCGGTGCTCTTCGCGTGGGCAGAAGAACTGGCCAGATGAACACGAGAGAGAAGGAGGAAGAAGAATGCGCCGGCGCAGGGCTGAGCTGGGCGTAGCGCGGGGATAAGGAGGAGCCGGTCGTTGCATCGAAAAACGACACGGTCTCGTCGTTGTCTCAAAAGACGACGCACCGGTCGGTCGTTGCACGAAAAGACAAGGCGCCTTGCCGCTTCATCATTAAACGACACGCTGCCGTCACCTCGCAGCCTTTAGGTGGGGTCCGCCGTGCCCCTTTCGGCGCCTCAAAAGACGGCCCGCGCTGGTCGTCTCCTCAAAAAACGAACCGGGCACGTTGTTTTTTCAAAAAGCGACAATGTATTATATCTTTAAATTCCTTTTTTGCATAATATTCGTGAAATTAATTAAAAAAAGTGTATTATTTAAAAAAAATAGCCAGGTTGGGTCACATTGTCGAATCCCTCTTGAGGGAGAAAACTCCTCCTAAGGTACCCCACTAAACAACACCGAGAAGGAAACCGTCGAAACTAGGCGCATTATCGGTGCAACCAAGGAACTCTCAAACCCATCTTTAGCATGATCCCCTCCAAGTATCTCCACTCTGCCCGATCATAGGCCTTCCTCACGTCCAGTTTGAGATCAAATATAGATAAACCTAGTACGCTAGATCTCAAATGTAGGCCTGATGGCATATCCACCAAGCCAACCCATTCGACCATGGGCTCTCTAAATCAGTCCGCGGGGACCGGCGGTAGGGGAAAACCCTCCCCGACGGCGCGACCCATCCGACTACGTGTGTCCGGACCGACCCATTCCTCGCCCAAAAATAGGCTGTGAATGTGTCGCCGCGGACGCCGATTCTGTCCATGCGCCGGCTGAGCGTCCTCAGATGGCAGCGGCACATTAATTGCTAATAAATACGACTTTGTTATTGACTATTCCAATGATTACAACAACACAAGAAGGCGGCGATCCAAAAACCTGCATGTCGTCCTGCCCTACTACCTACGACGACGACGATCCAAAAAGTTGATTGCTATCATGCCCTACGCTAGCGGCGCCTGGCGCCTGCCATCTACTTCTCGGTGTCAGCGGGGCCCTCGCGATCGCTGCCTTTCCTAGCATGGAGCGCTGTTGTAGCGTGCCTTCCGGATGATGGCATCCGCCGCGTCAATCCCGACCTGCAAGGCTGCCCGCTTGACGGCCACGCGGTGCGAGTCCTCACGCAGCTACGCGACAAAATGATGCGTTGTGACCAGCTCCTCGTCTTCACCTCCTCCTTCCGGCGTCGCCGCGTGAGCGCCCGATCCATCTCGTCGTTCCAGTGCGCGATCGCCTCGGCCTCTGCCTCCGCCTCGGCTTGGGCCAAAGTTAAGTCTACCAGCCCTCGTCGGTGGCGGTGTCGTCCTCCTCTGTCGCCCCTTCCTCCACGGCCTCCTCCTCCGCTGGCGCGTCCTCTCCTGGTGGTTGTTGCTCCTCTGCCTCCACCGCGGCCTCCTTCATGGCCCGGGCCACGTGCGCAGCGGCGCGTCTGGCCGACTCGGCCTCGAGGGTGACCTCTAGGACCTCCCGTCGGCAGCCATGAATGCGCGGCCTTTGACGTTGTGCTTGGCGGTGACGAAGGGGGCGAGCAGAACTCGCTGCTCGTTGTTGACGTCCGGCACACCGACCTCATCGTTGGGGTCCTCCAACTAGGCATCATCGTCATCGTCGTTCACGACGACCATGTCGGCGTCCGACGCCTCCCCGGGCGCATCATCCACTATGGCCACCTCCTCATGCGACACGCAAGCTGCCGCTAGCATCTCAGTGGCCGATCATTTCCCAGGCGGTGATCTTGCGATGAGGCATTGTTGGTATGTGGGGCGGCTTTGGGGTATGCCATCCCCCTCGCCGCGCTGGCTTATCTATATAGTCCCATGACGGGGCAGGGACCGAAAGGTTGCCCCACGACGGGAAGCCAAGATGGCGGCGGTCGATGTGCGTGTGGGGCCGATCAAATGGGTCGGCCCGCTAGGAGCACTCCGCACCCCAATCAAACCGGGGTAAAAAAGAGCCTCATTTTATGTCCGCGGGCTAACCCAAACAAACCTATTAAGACTCATCCTATCTTCGAAATGGGTCGGCGGCCGGTGGGTGTCATCGGACCCATGATGGGCTTTCAACCTGACACGGAAATCTGTGTCCTATGTCACATCGATGCTTGAGACCCAAATAAGTACTAGTACTCACTCTGTTTCAAAATATAAGATGTTTTAGCTTTGTGAAAAGGATGTATCTAGACTCATTTTAGTATGTAGGTTCACTCTAAATCTAGATAGACTCTCTTCACAAAGTTAAAACATCTTATATTTTGAAATGGAAGGAGTACTGTCCAACATTTGTGTTTTCCCCTTTGTATCCAACCCACATAGATCGATGCTTCAGCCATACACCTCGTATTGCTTTGTCCTTCGTACTACGTTCCTCGTGGCCGATGATACCGATGTGAGTCGATCAACCGTTGCCTCTCACATCACCTGATTCTGCCATCGGAAGCTCTCTGCAAATGCAAACAAACGGCCAAAGACTAAGCAGACGGATTCACCGAAGACGCCATTTAGATGACGCCGGCATACCCACCTTTAGTTTGGTCAGACGGAGAGGGACACGTGCGTGCCTCCGTACGGCCCGCGTGCTCGCTCGCCTGTATTGGCGTCGTGCGCGCGCGCCACGATTGACCGGCATGGGAGGAAGGTTTGGCACGATCGAGCAGCAGCGAGATCGGCGATCGCGGGCCGCGTCTGGCTGGCAGTGTCATCATGGCGGTATATCCCGATCGAGATTCCCCTCGAATCCCGAGCACCTGCTCCTCCTCGGCCACTGGCCCGATGGAACAAGGAACGCAAAGATCTGGATCGCGGCCATCTTGCAAACAACCCCACAGGGAACGCTAAATTTACACGGAGATCCTCATGAAATGTTGGCATACGTACGTGCTTTCAGTTGACGGTGACAGGTTGCTGGTCTTGTGTTGTGCGTCGCGCCAACGTGAACATGCAATTTAAGCAGAGGCTCTTTGAAGCAGGATTAGGAGTTTGCTTTCGAATGCTTTTAGAAACTTTTCTATAGGTAAAGCATGTCACCTAAACTGGCGCTAGCTCGGCGTGACATCCCACGTCACCTAGACGTTAATTAGGGTAGGAAAATGAAGGCCGCGGAGAAAGAAAGGGGACGATCATGTCATCCGATGTGGAACTATATACACTGATGATTTTGATCGATGAACCACGATTAGACGTTTGCTTGGCCCGCAGCACTGAAGATCGCAAGAAACATTTGGCTAATTACGGACCAGGGGTACAATTCATAATCCCCTTATAGTCAGCACATATATTCTTTTTTCAAGGGATAGTCAGCACATATCTTTTATTATATTAGGAGTATGCACATGTTATTTAATTGCATTATTACATGCTTCATGAATCATACACTGATTAGTCAACTTACAGGTGGTTCTAGAAATTTTTGTAAAGTAATGATCCACTAATAAATGGTAAAAAATACGTAGCGTACTCTATGCAAATTAGATGAAGAAATGCAAAGCGACGAGCCTGTAGCTGGTAAGCTGAAAAATAAACAACATAATAGAGGAGGAAATGAAATTGCCCTTCCTTGCTCAGTTATTCTACTCTAGAGATCCTTACTCCGACATCCAAACAAACGGATAGTCCCCTTAATAAATACGTAACTAAAATACATCATCCTTATAGTTGGTTGTATTATATACCCCTGTTAAGAGCAAGTACAATAAGTCCTAATCAGCTGGCTATAAAGGTTAAAATATTATTTCCTTGCCTAGTTGGAAGAGAGAGAATATGAAAGAGAAGAAGAGTGGGATCCCATGCAAGAGCCACCTCTAGCACGTGTTCATAGGCATTTTGAGAGAATGAAAGGTGGACCATGTAGTGCTAAAATACTATATTTTTGTAGCTCACTATTCTACATGCTAGCTCTAAGTTGACTATAGATGACATGACACTTGGCTTATAGCCAGCAGTTGGCTATACGATTGTCCTTGCTCTAATGTAATCTAAATATCCAATAATGGTCAATATACTCTAATTATTAGAAGTAAATAAAGTTCATGTGCTGCTGCGTTTATGGAGTAGTATTTGATAGTAGTTGCTATCTGTCTTCTTTCAAAAATAAAATGCCGTCGTCTTCCCAGCCTACCAAATGGCAAGAAATAATTTTCTTTTTGAGAAAATGGCAAGACATAATTGATTTTGTTTTGCTAAACACCATTTCAGGGAAGAATGGAGTAACGTCAAGTATGATGTGAGGATGATTTTTCAAAGCACGTAAACCTCGAGGCTATCCACTCAACTACTCCCGGACATGTGTCCTCTCCATGCCTAAAACCATGGAGATTGCATAGAGAAACCACCTCTATTGTTGAAACCTATATCATCCCAAATGCATTATTCATTAAGATATACGAATATAGATCGTGGACTGGATGATTAGAATTATAGGATGCGAATTCAATTCGTTCTCTCCTCTCTAAATAATAACTTGTACTTTAGAGATCGGGTGCATGTTTGCTCGTAGCTAGCAAGTATTCAATTCCTCAATTTGTTGCCATGCACCGGCCACGCGAATAGTAACATGCAATGCTCCCATGCTTTTGCGAATGCGGCCATTACGAGCGAGGTTATGCTTAGGGATGGCATCCGTCGGGTTCGGGGCCGGGTCCGGGTCCGGGCCCCCCATACCCGCCCCATTTATCTTGTCGGGTCAAAAAATTCTCTAGACCCACCACCCGCTGGGTACCCGGGATCCGATGGGTACCCGTGTCCAGGTCCTGCGAGCTGGCAGCGACGATGGTGCGAGGCGGCGCAGTCCCGCAGAGGCGCGAGAGGCAGCGACAGAGAGATACGAGGCAAAAGTGCAGAGGCTATTTGGTGGGCTGGGAGCCTGTGATGCATGCGTAGGCCAATGGTGGGCTGTTGTTTGGGCCGATCATTGAGGCTATTTGTATGAATCTAGACAATTTATTGGACCGATGGCGGATCTGCGGGTCTGCGGGTACGGGTCCGGCTCCTCCATACCCGCCCCGTATAATTTGGTGAGTCTAATTTTTTATCAGACCCGCTCCATTTAAGGCGGGTACCTGTCGGGTTAGCGGGTATCGAGGCCCCATTGCCATCCCTAGTTATGCTTGCCAAAAAAAAGAGTGAGTTTATGGAAGGACTGGGCTGGCCAGTTGGAATGTAACACTAAGGGCGTGTTTGGTAGCCCAGGGAACTCAAATATTCTTTCCTCATCCCACCTTTCGATGTTTGTTAGATTGGCTCAGCTCCGGTTGGCAGTGCCCTCTTCATACGAAAATAGCCTCTCGGCACTGCCCGGTTGCAAAGCCCAAATCTAGCTTCACAACTCGGTAGTGCCGAGTCGATCCTTCCTGCGTGACGTGGCCGTTCCAGCCCAACAAGGGTCGAGGCCTCGCACTCGCATTTGCCTCCACCCTCAGCACCGCATCCCTTGCAGCGACGCGAGGTCTCCTCCACATCGAAGGCCAACACCCCCGTCCCCGTCTAAGGTCGCCGCCCCTATCCCCAACTCCCCGTCATCGGCCCCCGCCCCTGTCCCCGTCAGCGGCCACCTCCCCCGTCCCCGTCGCCGGCCACCGCCCCTGTCCCCGTCGAGCTCACCACTGCCCCTCGTCCCCATACAAGGACACCATCTCTCTCCCTGTCGAGCTCACCATCGCCCCCATCCCCGTACTCTCCCCGCCTCCTCTGAGCTACAGAGGTGCAGCGGCGCGTGGCGCCCTCTCCTCTCCCTTCCTCATCCTCGGCGAACTCCCTCTGCCCCTGGCGAACTCTCCCTGCCGGGCGATCGCCTCTCCATGCCTCGTCCTAGCAGCAGAGGATCGGCCTCCTTGCGGCGGTGGTGAGTCGGAGCTTGGACTCCTGGCAGTGGGGAAGGAGGAGATCGGCATCCCAGCGGCGGCGTCGCGTGGTGGCGGCTTGTAACACCCTCGAATCGACCCTATGCAAGTTTTAGCCCTTTCCGCCAAACCCGCATAGAAACGATTCAAGGACGCCCACCAGACACTTTCGTGCGGGTGGAAAACGAAGTAATACCATTACACAACAGTCCTCGATGGGACCCACAGAACAGATAAATACAACAACGACTCCATGAGTCAAGAATATAGATATATTATACAAAGATCCAAATCATCTTGGAAACGATAGAGCGTCCGAGTACGGACAAGATGCAAATTGGGATAATAGCCCTGAAGAATAACCAATGACGTCCATAACCCTGCCCAGGACAAGCCGGAAGGGTAACCCTGCTAACGACGTTGATCTCAAACCTGCTAAAACAAAAGGGGTGCCGACAAAGGGCAAAGGAAAAAGAGGAGCGTCAAGATCGAGGCCAATACGGCGAGGTTAGAATTGGGCTCGCCACATAGGTATGGTGGATCAAGCGGCAAGAAGATGCACTAAACAACCTATAGAGACTAGGTACAACTGTCGGCTATTAGAGAGAGATAAAAAAGACCTACTCGGATCCAACCTGATACTAACACCAAACAAACCCATCCTGATATTTTCCCCTCGAGACCAAACGAGGAAGTTGGACCAAGGAACTCACACGGTTGGCAATTTTACTCATTCCGTTATAGTTGCAGCAATTACTAATCAGATATAGATAGCATGAGTCATCCTGAAGCATAAGTAGTGGGCAATTTTAATTAACCATTCTGTGGTAGTTGGAACATTTACTAGACAGATATAATTGTCCTGAGGAATCCCAAAACCCAGCAGTTGTTGGCACTTTTATCACATTCCTTTGGAGTTATAATACTTACTAGGCAGATATAACAAGACACAAGGAACCCCGGCTCCACCAGTTGTTGGTATTTTTAATATCCATTCCGTTGTATTTGAATCTGATTACTAGTCACATATTAAGTCAAGTTTATAACACTACTTTAGTTATGCTTGTCTATGATCGAGATACTGTACTCCAAGTCGTCCATAACCGCGGACACGGCTTTTAGAAAGATTTACCCTGCAGGGGTGCACAAATAGCAACACACACTCGATCAACCTCGGAAAAACCAACTCAAAACCCAACGCGGCTTTCACGACAAAGCAATCACATGATTCATAAAATATTTCAGGGGGCCACCCCACTAAGCTACTCGCAACGAAGTTGGCCGGCTCCGGAACGGATCCAGGGTTTGTGTGGACGGCTATAAACGACTGGGAACCCGAAAGTGTGACTGGGCTTGTCGATACAGCAAAAACGTGTCACGATCCTAAACAGTACAGGTGCTCCACGCACAATCTTAAATAAAGAAGTAAAGCATGGCATAAGTACAGGATAGTAATAAAGCCCCAAACTACTTATGGCCCCAAGAAATAGAAATGAATCAAGCTCTGGCTCAGAGGGGTCCATAAGGCCTCCCGGATGTGGATAGTGCGAATAGTCAAGGAACAAGTATCAAGTACTCGGGGTCCTACGAGACACAAGTGAGCGTGGAAGAACCAAATAACATCTATTGCCCACCGATGCCTCTGCATTAGTTATATCTAGCAATTTAATAGTTGTGTTTAAAGTCATGATCATCTCCACCATTAAACATCTCCATCATTTACCATGTGCCAACTTGCCGTCAACGGTGGAACGACAACGACGCGAAGCAACACAGAAGCAAGCAACTACGACTCGCCAGGCCGACTATCTATCAAACAACAGGCAATAGGATGTGTCCATGACAATATAAAGGCTGCACGGAATATATCTGGTACAGAACACTAAAGCATCGCGACACGGATAGCAATAGATCAACAGGAGGAAATCAAGACTATAAAAGCAAAATAGGTAGAAAGGGGAGATGCTCGCCTGGGAAACATAGTCGAAGATACATCCGAAGAACTTGTAGAAACTCACAACATCTCATCGTACTATCCGGCAAGAAGCAAAGCACTAAAAGGAACAAATAATATAATAATTACAACTAATGCGGAAGAACTGGCATGATCATGATATGATGCATGACATGGAAAGTGAATGATGCAAACCATGTTTAAAAGTTGTTATTATCATATTACAATGATGATACAACAATAGTGAGGCATTAGTTATAATAAGGCATTAATTTCAATTTTATTTGTCCATTTTATTAATGAATTTTCTTGCAGTAACGTATTATAAATGCATGAAACAAAATGCAAAAGTATATATGAATAACCTAGTTAGAAGGGGCTCGTCGTGCTGATTGATTTAGAGATATTATTTGTCGAATTCAGAATTACGGTTTAAAAGATATGAATTTATTATGAAAAGACCATTTACTAGTATTTAAATAATTTCGAAATTCGTATTTGTCCAAAAATTATTTTGGATGGCATATTCATGTTCCTCACATTTTTCTGATAAATTTTCATATATAACACTTTTTTATACGAGCTATAGTTTAAAAGATATAAAAATAGATAAGATTCCCAAATTTAAAAGAAAAGAAGAGATGGCAGATTAAATAAGCGCTTGAGAGGATTTAAACCAGAGACCTCGCGGTTGAAGATCATGTCCAGAACCACTTGACTAGCTAAATGTTGGTAATGGGAATGGAATTCCTCTGTTTATGAATATATTTTGAGAGGTTTCGGTGACTTTCCAAACTGAAGAAAACGGTGACGAGTTTCTGGATTTTGGTACTTGAGTCATCCAGACGTTAATGAAACCGCGAACCAGTTAAGCTGCTGCTTCGGTTTTAAACAGAAAAAAGGCATATAGAATAGACAATGTGTCGTGTGTGGCCTGGTAACTGAATCAAAGCACCACATGCAACACAAGCCAGCTGAAACTAGCTAGCTAGGTTCGGGTGCCATATGTGCGCCCGACTGATAGCTGGCGCATGCGTGTGCAGTGCAACATCGGAAGGCAGACGGGATTACGGGCGCGCTGGGACTAGAAAAAAAATGAATTGCCGTGTTAGTGTTATTGTTCCAATTTCGCAGGATGATTCCGAGTGTCTCCAGCCATCGTTTTGGTCTCGGTTTGAAGCTTCGTGCAACCGAATGTGCCAAGAATAGGTGGCCGTGAGGTGAACTTTATCTGATGGAAAAATGAGGATGTCAGAGGGAAACCGAGGGTTTACGCATGCAGAACATGGCGAGACTGAACCTAGTCTCTGTCGTGTCAAAACAGTGTTATTCTTCTGACTTTGGGAGATATTTGCGAGCAGCACAGGGCTTCGTTTTGAATGATTCCTTTTGGAATGGATAGAGGAAACATCAGGCTTGGTTTAGAGGCTGCGGGGTTGAAGATCGAAGATATTCAAGACAGATCTGCTGGATTCGCATGCATTTAAATTAGCTGAAACACTGGAACTGCCGAAACTGAAATTGAACGCGCAAGCACAGTGGAGAAATGTCAATCTTTCTCTGAATGATTGCGAGCGATTGCAAGCACCATTTTGTGAGCCGTTTGAAGCTACGTGTAGCTGGATATGCCGAGATGACGTGGGACTGAAGGTACATGTCGGAGGAGAGCTAAGGCGGTCGGGAGAACAAGAGGAACATGGGTGCTACGAGGCACGCGGCTTCAGGCGCTGCAGACGGTTCCGCTTAGGGTGCGCTGGAAGGCCATGCAATAGATAGAACCAAACTGTGAGAGGCGATAAATCGAGGAGGCTCACCCTGGCGTTGTGGAGACGCTGCCGTGGTCGGAGTCGACGTTCGGAAGGAGATATCAGAGGTACACTCGCTGCTTCTCAGGTGTACGTAGACGACGACCGTGGCCTCGATCCCGGTGGCTCCTCTCCGGATTCTGCAGCGAAGTTGACGCAGACGATGTTGTGGTTCAGCTCTCGTGCTCATCTCGTCTTGACGGCGATCATGGCGATGGCATAGGTCGTTGGAAGGCGGTGAGGTGCTGTCGGTGGATTTTTGTGGAGAAGAAAACAGGGTTATGGAGAGAAGAAGAGAGGGCGGCGGCGCGATCTGGGAGGATAGATAGGGTTTGCAGATGCATCTCAGAGTGGGGATTAGAGAGGAGAGTAGGGCTCGGTGGTAGAGAGGTCACGCACCTCTCGTGCTTGCGGTAGAAGACGACAAACAGTGGAAGAGTGACTCTCACGATCAGCTAAGATGGGCTGGTAGTGTCTGCGGGCTGTGTTTTGGGCCTAGACAGGTTGAGTGGGCTGCTGCAGGGCTACGGGTTGGTCAGGTAAGGTCCAAGTAGTTTTCTCTCTTGCTTTTATTTCCTGGTTTTGTTTTATTTATTTGTTTGTTTGAGTTTGGTTCAATTTCAAACAACCTTTCTTTTGAATTCTTTTCAAGGTATTGAATAGACGGTTTTTGGTCACAAAAGGGAGACAAGAGGGAAGATTAAAGGAAGGGGATGCCCACATACACATGTCCATTTGGGCATATTACTAGAATCGGATTAGGGTTTAACAAAATGAATAAAAGCATTTGCAAAATAAGGAACCCTATCAAGTGGATTCCAAACTTGTAGAAAACCAATAGAGATAGATTAAATAGAGGAAGAGAGTATGGCGATAGCAACAACAACGCAAGCAAGACAAGGTGAATGCAGGATTAATATGATGCTCAAATGCAATGTGGCATGATGACATGAGCATGCAGTCATGACGATGCACATAGTACCTAAACAATTCAAGCGATTTTCTGATAGTGATTCTACCGGGGTGCTACACGGCTCCTCTCGCCGACAACACCACCAACGACCTCCCAGGACCCGATTGCTTTTTTATCTCTTAACTCAGGGACCTGATTGCTATTTAATATTGATTGGCCTATCTCAGGTCATACAACACTTCCAAACACGATCTGAAGTGAGCACAACTCACCCCACCCATCCTACCAAACACAACGTGTAAAATACACTTGTATGTACTCCACATAGCTAGACTGAGCACGTATGAGGTGAGATAGGCAACCCGGGCTACCCTAAGACTAGCCATAGTGGGGTATCACTATCATGCATTTCATGTATGCAAAAATTTACGTGTCGGTGTAATTAACGGTGTGAGAGATCATAGTGCTATCATAGGTAGATATTGTATCATAGCACAATATCAAATAGATCCTGTACATAATTTTGCATTAAGGCTCTATAAATTAATAAATATAACGAGACTATGATACTACTACTATATGATACCGTGTATTATTAAGATAGTATCATACATATGATAGTACTCATTATGGCCAGCTTAAAGGGTTGCCTAGGATCAACTTGCTCCATTACTTTCCATTTATATCTTTTCATGAAAGAGTATATTTATTACTCGAGTATTACCGAAAGGATCCTGCAACATGTGCTTATTCGAGGTGGAATCATTTGTTTCACCGTACATCATACATGCCACGAGCCAACACTCGTACAAAGAAGAGTATCATCCAATGTGGGTGGGCTTGGCATGCACGACGAAGACTCGTGGCCTTAGGATACCTGCTCTAGATGCGGCGAATCTTGGCCGCACGAAAAAATATATGGAGAGTGATGTATGCAGGTCTCCCGTGACGGTGCTCGTAGAGGCCCTCCATCACGGCTCTACAACAACAAGAACATGATGTTGGCATATATGGTGCTGACCCGATCTTGGTGGCAAGGGGCTCGAGCTTCTCGTGTCGTATGACACCAAAATGTTGGTCCAAGGGTGACCCTAGTCAAGGACTGAGAGCGTGGCGATATGAACGGCACGACGACTGTAGGTTTATCCTCCATTGTGGTGGTGCACACAGTGTGAGGGGATGTGTGCGAGCTAACGAGTGTGTGTTGGTGGTTGTGGGGTCCCAGGGATGCCGATCATAGTCTTCAGGGTATGGATTTTGTCTGGCGGCTCCTACCTTGGTTCGTTTTGGCCATGGTGCTCGGAGCGAAAACCTTGATTAGTTGCTCAATTGGATAATGTCGGTGCTCGTGGTGCTCGTGATGTCGTTGTAGGCAAACATTGTTTTCTCATTTTAGGAATCGTTGTGCATCTCCAATACGTATTCCATTCATGAATTTTGGCCATGGGTGAAAATCTAAGATATTGGCTGCCAAATCAGACGTCGTTTGCGGATGTCACTACCTTGTAGGGTCATCATTTTGAAGACCTTTGAGCTGCTTTATACATTATTGAGGCCATACGTGTGTGTGGCATCATGGTTGTCAGGAGACATATGGACATAGGGGTTGTCGTGATTTGGATTGCAACGATGACATCGAAGAGCGATGGTTTGGTCATGACACAACTTTGATAGCCGACTTTCTAGCTTGTCTAAAAATACTTTCGTGTGGTGCTCCTTTTAACTCTATGAAGTCGATGTGGGACGGTGTCCGAACACTAGTCTATCTAGTTGTGTAGGTCTTGATTGGCGCAAGCTTTGCATGTTTCCCCCTCAAAGCTTGTCATCATAACGGTTGTTGTTGTTGTTTACGCGAGTGCTCGACTATTTAGCACAGGTCGATGTGGGCTTGCTAGGCCGTGTAGTTTATGTTGTAGCCAATACAGCAAGTGGCGTGCCCTGTGTGCTGTCATGTTTCACGCGTCCCTGTGTCTTTGCTAATTAACCGAGCAATTAACATCTTCTTAATAAGTGAAGTATGTGATAAAGCATGCACACTATATAAATTTTCAATGTTTCGTTGGTTACAAATTTTTTTTCATTGAATTTTTTAAGCTATTCAAAATAAAATCTGGTTAAATTTGGTGAACCGTTGCTGAAAATTGGGCAAAATAACTTAAAAATCACATTATTAATTCCATAGAAACCCTTCTTGCAAATCCGGATTCCTACGAGTACTCGTTCGCAAAAACTGCTCCCCCACTAGATTCCAAACATGTGACCTTCGTGAAATCGAGTTGATCCCTCCGCAGCAATCTCGCCGTCGCGCTCCATAAATAACACACTCCAGCTCCGATCTCTGCCTACCTACCTATAGTTCCGCGGCCCCATCTGACGCCGACGAGACTCCACCGCCGCCCTCACGTTCGAGCACGCGTCCCCGCCCCCGCGTCCGCTACAGCCTAGCCGGCACCCCGCAGACTCCCCTCTCTGCCCTCTGGTGGGGGACCCGCTTGATTTAGCGCAGGCGCGCGCGCCCGCAGCCAGCGATGGCCGCGCCGCCGTCGGGGAAGGCCGTAATGGAGCGGCACCAGTCGATCGACGCGCAGCTACGGCTCCTCGTCCCCGGCAAGGTCTCCGAGGACGACAAGCTCGTCGAGTACGACGCCCTCCTCGTCGACCGCTTCCTCGACATCCTCCAGGACTTGCACGGCCCCCACCTCCGCGAATTCGTACGCCCGTCCCGTCCCGTCTACTTCCCAGATCCGCACTCTACCTGTTCGGCGGCATGCTCACATGGACTGTTTGTCTCTCTTCTGCTCTGCAGGTGCAGGAGTGCTACGAGCTCTCGGCGGAGTACGAGACCGACCGGGACGAGGCCAGGATCGCCGAGCTCGGGGCCAAGCTCACCAGCCTGTCCCCTGCCGACTCCATCGTCATCTCCAGCTCCTTTTCGCACATGCTCAACCTCGCCAACCTCGCCGAGGAGGTGCAGATCGCCAACCGCCGCCGGACCAAGCTCAAGCGGGGGGACTTCGGTGACGAGGCATCGGCGCCCACCGAGTCCGACATAGAGGAGACGCTCAAGCGGCTTGTCTCCGACCTCGGAAAGTCCCGTGAGGAGGTGTTCGATGCACTCAAGAACCAGACTGTCGACCTCGTCTTCACCGCGCACCCCACGCAGTCCGTCAGGAGGTCCCTGCTCCAGAAGCACGGGAGGTACGGTGGTAGCCAATGATCTTCTTCGCCTGTTGATTTCGCTTGCCTTGAGGCGCTGAATGTTTGTGGCTGACTTTCTCTGCAGGATCCGGAATTGTCTGAAGCAGTTGTATGCCAAGGACATCACTGCTGATGACAAGCAAGAGCTTGATGAGGCTCTGCAGAGGGAGGTAGTTTACAGGAATTTTTCACAATTTAGATGAAAATATTATAAAGTGAATATTGACGTTTCTATGTAGCAATCGTAAACCACACCTTTGGACTATGTTTTGTTTTTGAATATGTAGAGTGTGTCCATATTAATTCTTAATAACTGTTATGAACAACCCCACACCTGTGATAGCATATTATGGTACATTTCAACATAAAAGCTCATCACAGTAGTATCTGACTAAAGTAGCCATTAATTCATCTTCTGTCAAACAAGAAAATGAAACATATAAATAATCAGTTAAACATATGTCGAAAATCAGTTCCTGTTTTCTATAGTTCTGTTCCACCACAATTTTTCTTCTGATTTATCACCTGTCACATTTCACAGATTCAAGCTGCCTTCCGAACTGATGAAATCCGCAGGACACCTCCCACTCCCCAGGATGAAATGCGTGCTGGGATGAGTTACTTCCATGAAACTATATGGAAGGGTGTACCAAAATTCTTGCGTCGTATTGACACTGCTCTGAAAAATATTGGGATTAATGAGCGGCTTCCTTATAATGCTCCTCTCATTCAGTTCTCCTCCTGGATGGGTGGTGACCGTGATGGTACATTCTCCTATCCCACTTTATGAACAAGTAATTTTGAAGAAAGCGAAATAATAATTATGTGAAGAGTTTCTGTCACGCATACTAGACTTCTTGGTGGTACATGTGAAAGAAGATTGATTCCTGTGTCCTCTAAATAACACTACTGTGTATTCTGCTACCAATTAGTATGTTATCCATTCTTCATTTATAAAGTTAACTAAACTTCCTTTTCTTTTCCTGTAAAGTACAGTCGCAGGCCTTAATATTTAAGGTTGAACCAGAGTCTGTTTTCCTGTCCATGAAATAATGGTAGAATGCCTCTTTTCTAGGAAATCCAAGAGTTACACCGGAGGTTACACGCGATGTTTGCTTGTTAGCAAGGATGATGGCTGCTAACTTGTACTTCTCTCAGATAGAAGATCTGATGTTTGAGGTATTGTAGAAGAAGTACTTTATATACTTATTAAAGGAACACCTGCAATACTTATTTTCCATATTAACATAAGATGTTTTTCTAGCTCTCTATGTGGCGCTGCAGTGATGAACTTAGGGTCCGTGCAGACGAAGTACATCGGTCCTCAAAAAAATCTGCAAAGCATTACATAGGTAACATGAATATAGTTCTTGAAATAAGGGATTTTGAATCAGTTTGCATACTTCTTACCAGCTAAAGGAAAAACTTGAGGATCTTTTCTGTTCTTGCTTTGCTTTTGACTCATGAAGTAATCACTTCAACAACAGAGTCAAATCCAAATGCTTCGTTAAGAAATTTTGTGCAGCTTCTCTTTTCAATATTTTGCCTGTTTTGTTAGCTTAACCACACCGGCTTACTTATAAAAGCATGATAAAGTCACTTAAAATCATATGCTTTAGTGGCTTTGCACATGTGCATGCCTATTGCTTTTTATAGTTTACTATATGTTGTGGATGCTGTCATTGAAATTTAGCTCACCAGATAATTTGGCGAGTGCATCTGTTAGATCAAAACTGCTAGAATCTTATGGTACTGGCTGGCACATTAATCTGATTTAAAACTGTTGTAGATTTGTAGGCGAGATTAAATTGTTGATATTATCTTATTTTAGATAAACAGAGTGTTGGTATTCATTCTAGAGGCTGTGGAAGTTCTCATTAAAAACATTAATCATGTAGTGGTGTGAGAGAAACAGAAATAGGGTACCCAGCCCAATCTACCTGCCTTCAGAGCCTAATCCGCTGCGTGGTTGCATGGTTTTCCTTTTGTAGAGAAGACAGACTTGAAACCTAAGAAACAATCTTGTAGCTAAGGAAGACAATTAATTAGATCTCCATCTCTTTCTTCCCAAGTAAATCTGATATCTTTTGCTTAATTATTAATAGTTATCTTCCTTAACTAAATAATACTTATCATTATTTACCATTTGGTACGACTGCTATGTGCCTCCTGCATAGGCTGGCTGCACAGTGTGCCTATACCAAGTAGACATGGTTACCATGGACTAGAAACGTAAATAGCTCTATCTTGTAGTCATGTTTATTTATGTCCATTTGATTAGTCCTTTTCTTTCAGCAGCTTTGGCACCAAAAATCATTTGTAATTGTATAAATTGCTTGACTTTACTCCCTTTCTTGCGAAAAACGATCTGCTTGTTGAATCTGCCTATTACTAAGAAAATGTAATTTCTGCAGAGTTCTGGAAGCAAGTTCCTCCAAATGAACCTTATCGTGTCATACTTGGGGATGTCAGGGATAAATTGTACTATACACGTGAACGTTCTCGCCACATATTGACCACTGGAATTTCAGACATTCCAGAGGAGTTAACTTTTACTAATGTTGAACTGGTGAGCCTTTATTATGATGGAGACTTCATGAATATAATGCCATTATATTTTTCTAATTATCCTCCTATGTTGCAGTTTCTGGAACCTCTTGAGCTGTGCTACAGATCCTTATCTGCTTGTGGTGACAAAGCTATAGCTGATGGAAGCCTTCTTGATTTCTTGCGTCAAGTATCAACTTTCGGGCTTGCACTTGTGAAACTTGATATCAGGCAGGAATCGGATCGACACACTGATGTCCTTGATGCTATAACGACACATCTTGGGATCGGATCCTATGCTGAATGGTCCGAGGAGAAACGCCAGGAGTGGCTGTTGTCCGAACTAAGGGGAAAACGCCCATTGTTTGGTTCAGATCTTCCTCAGACTGAAGAAGTTGCTGATGTTTTAAACACATTTCACGTCCTTGCAGAGCTCCCAGCAGATTGTTTTGGTGCTTATATCATCTCAATGGCTACTGCCCCATCTGATGTGCTTGCTGTTGAGCTTTTACAGCGGGAGTGCCATATAAAACAGCCATTGAGAGTTGTTCCACTATTTGAGAAGCTTGCAGATCTTGAAGCAGCTCCAGCATCTGTTGCACGACTATTTTCAATAGACTGGTACATGAATAGAATCAATGGCAAGCAGGAGGTCATGATTGGATACTCAGACTCTGGCAAGGACGCCGGGCGTCTCTCTGCAGCGTGGCAAATGTATAAAGCACAAGAAGACCTCATAAAGGTGGCAAAGAAGTACGGAGTAAAGTTGACAATGTTTCATGGAAGAGGTGGAACGGTTGGCAGAGGAGGTGGCCCCAGTCATCTTGCTATATTATCTCAACCACCGGACACGATACAGGGATCACTTCGTGTAACAGTTCAAGGCGAGGTCATAGAGCACTCATTTGGAGAGGAACACTTGTGCTTTAGAACTCTGCAACGCTTCACTGCAGCTACTCTTGAGCATGGAATGCATCCCCCAATTTCACCCAAGCCAGAATGGCGTGCTATAATGGATGAGATGGCTGTTGTCGCAACAAAAGAATATCGATCAATTGTCTTCCAAGAACCACGCTTTGTCGAATACTTCCGCTCTGTAAGTTAACCTTTGTCCACTATTATTAAATATTTCGCACATAACATTAGCATGAAGTATATGGTTTGTTACAAAGCTGCAGGCAAATGTTTGTGGACTACGATATTTTGAGCTTGATGTCCATGGTTTTCTCCAATATTATTAAACTCTCACATCACAGTGCTTTCTGTCAAGCTGGCCTAGAACTTGCTCGAGAACAAGAACACTTGATTATGTACTAACTTGTTCATCTGCTGTTTCAGGCAACACCTGAGACTGAATATGGTCGGATGAATATTGGTAGCCGGCCATCGAAGAGAAAGCCTAGTGGAGGCATAGAATCGCTCCGTGCAATTCCATGGATCTTTGCTTGGACACAGACAAGGTTTCATCTTCCTGTATGGCTTGGATTTGGTGCAGCATTCAAACATATAATGCAGAAGGACATTAGGAACATCCATACTCTGAAAGAAATGTACAATGAGTGGCCATTCTTTAGGGTCACCCTTGACTTACTTGAGATGGTTTTTGCCAAGGGAGATCCAGGAATTGCTGCTTTATATGACAAATTGCTTGTGTCTGAAGATCTGCATCCCTTTGGGGAGCAGCTGAGAAACAACTTTGAAGAGACAAAACAGTTACTCCTTCAGGTAAAGTGCTAAAATATCTAAATACTCTCTCTGCCACCATACATGTTGTTTGAGTCCACAGTTAATCCTTCAGGTAAAGTGCTAAAATATTGAAATACTTTCTCCATGCCACAATATAGTCTACGCCAGTAAAACATGATAGGTTTTGATTATCAATATAGGAAATTTACATCTGCTCCACCGAGCTCATAACACTAGTACATTTAGTTTGTTTCTTTGAAGAAACCTGTCTTTCATAAAAACTCACGTTCAAGAGTAACCTTGGAGGCTGAAACAACATGCATTGTGACACTAAGGGAGTAGGTTGGGTTTTTATGTTTAGTTTTGCTCGCATTTCAGATTACTTTGTATATGTAGGAAATATTTGCAATTTGGCAATAAGACTACATGGTTATTTGAATTCTTTATGATATACTCCCTCCGTTCCAAAATATAAGATGTTTTAGCTTTTGTGAAATGAATGTATCTAGACGTATTATGAAACGGAGGGAGTACCATTTTCAGAGGTAGATAAATGAGTAGTTGAATGGTTTATTTGAAAATGTTTTCAGTTTCTTTGACATACAACTAACCTGTTCTGAACCATTGAGGGAAAAACTAGTAGTAGCTAATAATTTTCTGTAAATAAGAGGATACACCAGACATCTGGAAGAAATAACTACCAGAATCTCCACACGTCTTGGATCTGCCCATGGCTTAAATTATCACAGCCTAGAAAGGATACCCCCTTACACCATACCAAATCCTAACCCTTATCAATCTCTGCAGGTTGCTGGTCACAAGGACGTTCTTGAAGGGGATCCTTACCTGAAGCAGCGTCTGCGGTTGCGTGAGTCATACATCACAACCCTGAACGTTTGCCAAGCCTACACCCTGAAGCGGATAAGAGACCCTAGCTTTGAGGTGACACCACAGCAGGCACCCCTGTCGAAGGAGTTCGCTGATGAGAAGGAGCCTGCTGAGCTGGTGCAACTGAACCGCGGGAGCGAGTACGCCCCGGGCCTGGAGGACACCCTCATCCTGACCATGAAGGGCATTGCTGCTGGAATGCAGAACACAGGCTAGGCCAGTCTGCTTATTCGAATAACGTCTTCAGTCAGATGGGGGTGAATATGTGTAGCTAGTTCGCCAATGCTAGTGAACCCTGGAGGAATTTGCCGTGCCTTTTGTGTATGTACTTGATCTAAATGTCAAGGCTGTTTAAGCCTGATCCAAATAAAATATGGAACAATGATATTGTCATGTATCTAATACAGTAGTATGCTTGTCTCCTGCATAGTAATCTAGTACTCCACTCATCCACTGTATATCGGTAGCTGATTCACTGTTTGGTAATGTTTGTCTTGAAAATGATTATTTTTCTTTCTTTGTAGTGTTCATTCAAATTCAGGTGCACCTCCTTAAGATATCCTGTTGCCGTTGGGTGCTACTACTGTGTTTTTTTTTTTTGAGGGAAGGCTGCTACTACTACTGTGTTTCTAACATCGAAGACAACTTTGAATATATGTCTGTTACTCCCCCATTGCATATGATGTAGATCACGATCAGTAAGCCAAAACTATTTTGGCAAGCCAGCCAGCCACCAAGTAAGATTTTGGCAAACTATTTTAGTAAGCCAAAACGTTCAATATTACGGAACAGAGTGATACTGGGCAAGAAGTGAATTAGTGTGATCACCGAGTCAGCGATGGCTTTCACGCCTTCTAAGAATAAGCAAGGGAAAAGAGCCTTGACCCTTAATCTTTTAGACTCGATTCTGTTAGATTCAAGTGTCCAACTAACATATTCGAGGTTGTTGAATGATATTAAAAAAGGTCCTAACCCCAGCAAGATTCCACATTGCCGCCTCATTTTCGATTTTATCAACTGACATATTCGAGGTTGTTGGATGAGTTTCGAAAGACTCAATATTTCTTTCCTTCCAAATCTCCCATGAAACAATCCTTGCAAGAAAAGCCATAACCTTTTTTTAAGAAGGGGCAACCATTGCTGGATGGTATGCATGTGTTGTTGTTCGGTTGGGTCAACATCATGAAGATGGAAGGAAGATCCGAATCAAAGTCCACACTCCAACTTTTGACTTTTCTGCCTTGTAGCACAACTCATTTAATCACACTTGTCCAACTTCGGGATACAATAAGTGAAACATTTCATTTCCAAGTTGAAAATATGCTAGTAGTACCTTTATTAATTAATTTACGCACTAAAATGAATATGCAAACCGTACATGTAATGTGTCATTCTCTCTCATTAAATAGAATAGAATACATGAGGAATATATTTGACTATACATATGCTCATATGTTCCTGCGGTAGTCAGATATCTGCGGTCAAGCCATGAGAGCGGCAAGCAGGACGACAAGGCCAAGACCCGCCGTGGCCCCGACCGAGGTAGCGGAGGAGGGCGTTTGCGGCGGCGGGGGAGAGTTGCCGGCGCTGGGACCGCTGGCTGGTGCGGGCGACGATGGGGAGGAGGCTTCCACGACGTCGATCTGGACCTTCATGCCGCCGGTGCCGGTGGTTGTGCAGTGGCCAGGGATGCCGCAGATGAAGTAGCGGGTGCCGGTGCTGGTGAGGGTGATGGCGTCGTTGCCAGTTTTGAGGGTGGTGATGGGGTTGGCCGTGCTGCAGGAGTCGTAGCCGGCCTTGCTGACCTCGACCACGTCGTGGGACTGCGGGGAGTACTTGAAGACGATGGTGTCGCCAGGGTGGAACTTCTTGGAGGACACCCAGTTGCCGTAGTCGATGCCGAGGTCCCATGCGCCGGCCGGCTCGCCGACGTTGTATGTGGCCGCGGACGCAGTGCTCAAGACGGCCAACGTCGCCGCCACGGCAAGGAGAGTGATTCTCATGGCAGCTGCCATATCGCTAGGTTGGAACTGGAACTGGAAGGGGCAAGGCAGGCAGAGGAGATAGGCACTGTAGTCTGTTGATCGTAAGAAGGGGCTTTCTGTTCTGTGATTATGCCGTCGTGCCGGACCATATATATACAAGCAAACGGCAAGCCTAGGGCGGTTCCTTGGTGCGCGCGCACGCAGCAGGTTCGTGGAATGGGTATTTGATTATGGTGTTGAAGAAGTCTTGCACTACGTTGGAACACAAGCTAGTACTGTTAGTTGCTGGTCAATGGTAGTTGGCCTGCTGATTGCTGACAACTCACGGCTCGCTTCATTTCTGTTTTCATACCAACACGGTTTAACCTACTTGCCGTGGACTATCTGGAAGCAAGAGATTATCAAAACCAAAGCTTTCTGACTGCGTGAACAAGCTTTCAACACAAACGAAAAGGTAAAAGTACACGAGAAAACATACAGTATCTTTGCAGTAGACCAACCAAGAGTTGCAGGGTTGAACGAGGGAATTAATTACTCCATCCTGGATCTCCCCAAGATCGGCAAATTTTATGTAGTCTTATTTACTAGTATTTGTAAATTTTATTACTAGTTGATATTGTAAGTTCTCTAAGGTCGCTTCGTCCTACCGTGTTTCTTCCAAAGAAAAAAATAGCGTGCTATTTAATTTAGCGTGATTTTTTTATAGACGGTATGAAAGTTATAGCATGCTAATAACGCGCTATTTTATAAAATAGTGTTTTATAAAAATTAAAAAATATAACAGGTCTATCATAAATATCAAGAAATTTTAACATCTAATTAATTGCCTAGAGTAATGCTTGTACATGCATAGTCAATTCCGGCGCTATCCAAGTTGGAGGAGAATCGGCAAGGGCCGAATCTAGGTACAACGTCGGGTGCTGCAGGAGGAGGCGGCGACTCGACGCCGATCACATAAGTTTAACAATCAAAATTTTAATCGTATGTTTGTTTACTCGATACTTTTATCATATTATCTCTTACTCCACACTCTCCAACAAAAAAATAACGTCCTATACTTGAAATAGCGCTAATGCCACGATGTTTTAGCGCGATATAGAGCATAATCTTAAAAAAATAGCGTGGACTCTTCGAATACGCTATAGCAAGCTAAATAGCGTGAAATAGCGCGCTATTTTTTTCGATGGTTTCTTCCCATCACCAGCTTCGCTCCGACTTAGAGCATCTCCACTCGTCCCCCCATACGACATCCGGGGCAACCCGATTTTGGCCCGTATGGGGGGCACCAGATTGGTTCACGATTTAGGGGGACGCTGCTTCCCAGCCGTGCCCCCATACAAAATATTCAAACATTTGAAAATATGAAAGCATGCCAATATTACTGTAGTTCAAACATGTTTGTACAATTTTTAAAAAAAACCTAAACCCTAATGGCGGCCCTGGCCACGGCTGCCTAGTCCAAGGCGGCGGTACATCGCCGCCGCGTAGTCGCCGTCATCGTCGTCGCTGGCCTCCTGCTTCAGCGGCGGCATGGTGCTGCAGCCTTGGCCCGGATCGCCGCCCCAGCTCGAGCAGCCTGACCCGTCATCGTCGCCCTCAAGGTCAACGAACAGGCCGAGGCGACGCGCTCGCTCTGCATGCTCGCGTTGGTACTCCTCCGCGGACCATGCTTTCTCGAAGTCGGCCGTCGCTGGTGGCACAACCTCGTAGGAGGCGTGCTCGATGGCGTGCTGGCCCGGAAACTCCTCCGGGTCCTCGTCGATCTTCAGCTAGAGGGCGGCCACCTTGTACTCCAGTGGCAGCATCCATTCCTTCTTCACCTGGCACTGCGGCACGCCCAAGCATAGGTGGCCACGGGGAGGAGACCGCTCGCACCGGCCGGAGCACCGACGCGACAGAGGAGCCTCCTCGTGCTCGTCCTTCATCGACGCGAGGATAGCCGAGAAGCGTGGGGACGGCGTGGAGTACGGGGAGTAGCGGGCCGACAGCGATGAAGACCGCGACGAGGACGACGTGGAGGAAGAGCGGGCGGTATGGCCCGACGCCCACCGCTGGTCCGGGTGGAGTGGTGCGGCGTGATGAGGCGACATCGTCAACAGCGGGTTGTTGCCGGCGGCGATGTTCTCGAGGACCCAGGATAGCGACCAGCCTGGCGCGCTCCATCGCCGGGTCCGCCCTTCGATGTTGCTGTCCAGCGGGCGGGGGCCATTGCCGTCGTAGGCGGCGAGGCAGTCCTGGTGTTGGGCCTCGAAGAATGCGGTCCACGCCTCCGTGTTGTCGGGATCCCAGGCTGGGTCGTTCTGCTCCTCCGGCGAGAGGACCTCCCTGTAGTGGCGGTAGATCTCTGCCTGCCACGCCTGCCCACGGGGGGCCGACAGGACGGGCCGGCCACCAGCATTGAGTATCCAGCCGCTAGGGCAGCGCATGTCCGACGGTGCTGGGTACACCGCCTCCCATAGTGCACGCGCCTCATGGACGCGCAGGGATCAGCGGCCAAACCATTCGCAGCGGCTCCGTTTCCCGGGTATCGCTCCATGGCCGGCGGTTTTGGGTGGTTGGGAAAGACGGGAGAGTGGGATGCAAGGATGGAGAAGCCACGGGGAAGGATGGGGGGTGTTATCCGCGGGGCGGCGCGACCATTGAATGTGGGCGGTGGCGCGGCAGGTGAGGTGGGAGGCATGGCGGACGGGTCGCATCGGCTGCAAAAGGCTGATCGGCGGGCAACATCGCCATTACTGGGGCACGACAGGCGAGGAGGAAGACTGACCGATCATGGACCGAGCACGTCGGCCACTGACGCTGACAGGGGTAGCTCGCGTTGACCAGCCGTTTCGCCAGATTCCCCGCGCCTTCCCACCAGAAACGCGGCATCCGGCGCCTCCGCTAGCCCCCCGTGGGTTGGGTTCGGCCTAGGGGCGCCGGATGTCAAACTGGGCCGTGCCGATGCCAATTTTTTTTTGGGGAGAGGGGGGGGAGGAGGGGGGAGGGGGGGGGGGGGGGGGGGGCTGAGCGTGAATTCTGCTGCCGGCGCCCCCGATAGCCCTTATGGTCTTATCGCCCAGCTTAGCATTGAACAACAATTCACTCGGGCTTTGGGGAAGGACGCGCGCGCACAAGCCCACGCGCGCAGATCCACATGTCATTGGGACTAAAAATTGAAGGGGCAACAACCGGGTTGCTATAATTTCTAGGATTGGCCTTGACTTTGCAAACACACCAAGTGGAGAGGTTAATATACTCAGCTTCCTAATTTTTTTGTGAGGGGGACCAATTGTACAAAGGCCGTTGGAGCTGTTTTTTTACAAGGATTGCTATAATAGCAATCGGAAGACAATATAGGAAGGCTGTTGGAGATGCTCTTTGGTTACACGTTGAAAGTGCATTCCTTAATTCCTTTGATCTAGCACGAAAAAGGCTACCAGAGGAAAGTGTATTCAATTGAAAGACAATATGCAGACCAACCAACCTTTGGGGTCTTGGAGTTCTCGACATGGACAAATTTGCAAGAGCCCTGGGACATAGGTGGCATTTGCTCTATATGGACCTAGAGAGACCATGGTGTTGCAGGAATACCTAATAGGTAGGCTCAAGGCATGGACATAATCTAGCAGGTCGGAGTGGCCCACGGGAATCTGCGTTGTGTACACACTGAGCAGCACAAACCTGACCGATAATAGATCAAGACCGAGACATGGAAGATCTAAGCCGGATCCATGAGGACTCCGCCTTTAGCAAGACGCCTTATCACTTAGAGTACAAGAGATGGCATGACGACCGGATTAGTCTAGGATTCATACCCTGAACTGACTCGAGACTTCGATGTATGCCCTACGGTGACTGACACTATAAATAAGGCCTAGAGGCACCCTAGAGATACCGTCTCAAGCTACGGAAAACACCTTGTAACCTGCACGTATCTGGAAGGGTTCCTGAAATTTCAAAAGAAAGGATAGGATCCGGGTCTCAAAACGAGTGGTACCTATGAGTATATTATTCGGGTTTTCAGCTTGAAATTCAAACTAAGCCAAAACTTGATCTCTGACATAACCTGACATCATTCAATGTCAAGTCACGTCACTGACAGACATTCCTGTCAGCACGACCGTTGGTGGGTCCGCTTTTCGCGGAACCGAGGCGTCATTTTAATGCGTGCGTGGAGATCGAAGCGGCGTAATCCTCGCGAGGAGGTTACTTAGCTCCTTCCACGACACGTGACACGGTTATTGTCTATCTTGCATGAATCTTGGCGCAGGCGAAGGATATAAGGGGTCAGATCTCTTCCTTCTTCCTCACCAGCGCTAGTGCTTTCTCCTTCCTCTCAATGCTTCCTGCGAAAAAGCTCTTCTGCCTCCCCCAAATCCCACTACGCCTCCCATCCTAGGTCACCAACGCCCAGAAAATGGCTAAGGCTTCGTCTTCTGCCACGGCGGCGACGACTCCTGCGGCGGAGAAAGAGAAGTCCCGCGGGGTCTGTATCTCCTGCGTCCTCGACGACGTCAAGCTCCGCATCGTCGAGAAGGAAGGCCTCCTTCGTGCCGGCGACTGGCGGAGCGGCTTTGGACAAATTATCCCCACCCCCAATGCCGACGAGCGAGTGCACTTTGGCACCCACCTCGATAGAGGTTTGAGTTTTCCTCCCTCAGATTTCTTTTCTGAGGTTATAGATCACTACGGAGTGCAACTCCACCATCTCCCCCAAACTCACTCTTAGAAATGAGAGCGTATGCATCTTTGTGTGAGGGGTATCTCTATTGGGTTCACAACATAGAGAACTATACGCCAAGGTCTATCTACTAGATACAAGCAACGGGTGGATATACATCCATAGAGAACTTACCCTCGAAGACAACAAAGATTTGTTAACGAGTTGGAACTCGTGGATGATGTAGTCGTACACTTGTCGATCTCAAGATCGTGATGAAGTCCAGCAGGTCCAGCTCCAGCACGTCCATCAGATCCAGCTCCAGCAAGTCCAACACCACCAACTCCAGCACCGCAAAACAGCGGTGTATCCGTGATCACACACGTCCGGTACCCCGACAACCTCCGTCCCTCGCTCCAGCAAAGCAGCGGAAGCAACAACTCCTTTCCAGATAAAGCCACCGGGAACATGTATCTCGCTAATCCGAGACCATGGGGAATAACTAGAGGGAGAGAGAGATCCTTCACGAGGAGGTGTGTGTTGTGAGGAAGAGAGGGGGGCCTTTTATAGGGAAGAGGGGGGGGGGGACCAAGGGCCATGGCGTGGCAGCCATGGTGGTGCCCCCACCTCTTCCATCATTCATGTGGTGGATGCTCCACTCACATAAATATGCCTCCACTCACACTTCCACTCACATGCATTAAATTTCCACCAAATTTAATGCAAGCTCTCATTAAATAAAACTATTTTATTTATTTTATTCAGAATTTTTTTAATTATATTAATTAACAAACATTCACATAAAACCCCCTGCAACATTTCAATATCACATGCAAAACCAGTTTTTGCAATTTCACCCGAAACAATTCCGATTTCCATCGAAATGATTCTAGCGCTTTCTTAATATTTATCTGAAACATATTTGCTCCTAAATGGTGTCGGTATCCCTTAAATGTGTCACCCTACGGTTCACGAATAATGCAGACATGATCGAGACCCTTCTCCGATCAATAATCGGCAACGGGACCTGGAGATCTGTACTGACTCCCACATATTCAACGATGACTCTTGTGATCGTATGAACCTTTAACGTTGTAACTAAATCCCTTTGTCTCGTGATATATTACATGTCCGAGATTCGATCATCGGCATCCAAATACCTAGTTTGATCTCGTTACCGACATGCACTCTTTTCTCGTTCCCGTGATATAACATTCTAGTGATCACATCACTTGCTTGCAAGCTATTTCAATGTGATATCACCGAGAGGGCCCAGAGTATATCTATCGACAAATCCCACTCTTGATCCATGAGCCTCAACATAACACCTTCGTAGCACTGAACCCACCTTTATAGTCACCATGTTACGGTGTGACGTTTGATGTTATCAAGATACTCTTCCGGTGTTAGTGATTAACATGATCTCATGGTCTAAGGACTAAGATTACTTCGTTTGATGTTATAGCAATATAAACATAATGACTCTCATCGTAATGCTATACTTTGGATGAATGTTCATCACATCATTCCACCAATGTTGTGACCTCGTTATTAACAACATCCAATGTCCATGATCAGGAAACCTTGATCATCTTGTTAATCAAAGAGCTAGTTTATATGAGAGGCATTACTAGGAACTTTGTATTTTGTTTATTAAACACACATGTATTAACGTTTCCAATTAATACAATTATAGCATGCAAAATAAACATTTATCATAAACATGGAATACGATAATAACCACTTTATTATTGCCTCTCGGGCATATTCCCTTCAGTCTCCCACTTGCACCAGAGTCAATAATCTAGTTTGTAAACTTGTATATACAACACCTAGGTGTTTAATATACGCGTTTGCTAGTGGTTAACATAATCTCCGGATCTGGCACTTTCAAGTCCGTGTGTATTTGCATGTCTTTGCGTTTCTACGCATCACTCATTCTCAAATGAGATGGCATTGTATAAATTTGGTCCTTTGGTGAGACCTTTAGTTCGTTCGGGTTAAAATATGTTGATATTATTGTCATACAATATATCTTCATAGTATTATCCCACTTTGAACCACACCTAGTTTGATAACAAACTACTTAACACAAATGACCTCCTTTGCTGCTACTATAGTAGTCATATACTTAGCCTTTTATTGTAGTATCCGTCACAATGTCTCAACTTTGGAACTCATCCAAATCCATCATGAAACATCCTTTCCATTACATTGTGCCACCCATAGTCTAAATTGAGATAAATTTAATTTGTATCTTGTGACAAAACTAGTATCAATGTAACACTTTACAATGAACTATCTTTAACTATTTGTCACTTATACATGATATATTCTTAGTTCTTCCAAAGCTCATAAGAATATCTTTACTATCGTCCAATGATCATCTTATGAACCATTCTGGTATGTGCTCATAACTTTTTAGAGCATAGGACATATCTGGATATATACATATCACGGTATAATTGATCAAAATATTCATGTGATTTTACTCACCAAGTGTTGAAACACTTGAATCTTGATACAATCCTTTCCATGCAGCAAGAACCTTTCTTGTTGTTTCCATATTGAACCCTTTTCAATATCTCATATATGTATGTCTGCACAACCATATTAACGCCTCAATCTATCCATATAGACATTGATGCCGAATATTCCAGTTTTGCCCAAGTCTTTCATTGAAATCCTATTTTAATGAAATTCTTAACTTGTGTCAATACAAGATACATCATTTCCAATCAACACCATGTCCTCTACATAATGTATTAGAAATATGTCTTAGTGCTCCCACTTAATTTCTTGCAAATACAAGCATCTTCATCATCTCCGATGAATTTAAACTCCTTTAACATTTTCATCATGGTGAAGATTCCAACTCCACTATGCTCACTTCAACTATTGAAGTTTGCATGCCCTTTTTAGCACCCTTTGAATTAACAAAACCCTTCGGACCGTGTCATGTACACGTCCTAGGTAACCATTCTACTAGAAGAACCTTGTTTTGTTTATTCAACTACCATATACCAAATTATATGTAGTGGTTGCTACATTAATCTGCCAAGACTAAATATCGCTATGAAAGATCAAATCTTGTCATAGTCAACTCCTTGAACATTGCCGTAAACTTCTTTCCGACATGTCGACTATTTCATAGATGTTAAACATCCATGTCTATTTCTTTATAGATCCAAACATGACCGATAGGCTTCACGCCTTTCTAGAGGGTCTTCCAAGTTTAGAAACTTGATTTTTCGTGTATGGATACTATCACAGATTCTTTGCATGCAGTCGATTCATCATTGTCAAAACAATAACGACTTCTGTTTCAAATCTTATTATTTGACTCTTACCGACCCACATGGTTCAATAGGAACTCTAATCTCCAAGATCACACCCTTTGTAATCACGGGAGCCATGAGCATTGTGGCCACCACCGGGACACTTTCGGCCATGCTACTTAGCACATATAGCTAAGGTTCAACAACCTTATCAAAGTTCTATTGTCCTCCCACTTAACTTTTCACGAAAAAATCCTTCTCAAGAAACTTGACGTTCCAAGTGACAAACTCTTTTATCCTCGGTGTTATGGAGAAATTCCCAACAAATTCTTTGGGATAACCTACAAAGACGTGCTTATCTGACTTTGGTTGTAAACATTTTACTTATGCATAGCATACCAAAATTTAAGAAAAGACAATTCGGGTTTTATCCCAAACCATAACTCATATGGTGTCATTTCAACAGATCACGATGGTGCTCTTTTTAGTGTAAAAGCGGTAGCCTCTAAAGCTTTAATCCTTAAAACATAATGGCAGTTTTATAAATGATACCTTTGATCTTACCATGTCAAACAAGGTTTGATTTGATCTCTCGAACATACCATACTCCTGTGGTTTATCGAGAAATGCAAATTCATGGAACAATTCCTGAAATCTTAGGTGCTTTGCTAAACCTGTAACTCAAATATCTTCCTTTATGATCAAATCATAAACTCTTTTATTTTCTTGTTACAATGATTTTTCACTTCATCTTGAAAGTCTTTGAACAATTTTCAAATGTTTCATACTTCTTCCTTATTAAGTAAATATATAGATATATTCACTCAAATTTCTGGAGAAAGCATATGAAGCAAAAAGATCCATCGCATATGGCTACACATAATGGACTATATACATCAACATGCATAATATCCAATAAGTTAGTCATCCGTTCCTCTTTGGCCTATGGACGGAGTTTCAATTATCCCGAGGAAAGTTTCAGAAGCGTCAATTGATCAAAATCAAAAGACTCCAAAAATCCATCAACATGGAGTTTCTTCATGTTTACTTTCCAATATAATTCAAACAATGATGTCACTTCATAAGTGATCTTCCAATCATTTGTCTTACGGCATTTTAGCAATAATGTTTATGGATGTGATTTCTCCAACTAGACTTGTAAAAGTTCATCCATCCTTTATGGAATACGGTAATTATTTGAACAACCATTGTTCTCGTAATACCAGAAAAAAATAACAATTATTAAAACAAATCTTGAAGGCTAGGTTTGACGACAACGAAAAACACAATAACACTTTATTTGTTTTCGACGAACATCATCACTTATTCTCTTGCTAGTTACTTAGGCCGTTGCAGTTCATGAATTATGTTGTTCTGTATGAAACTTCACACCAACCAATTTGGTATCCAATACCGGTATCCAATACCTAAGAACCACATTGTTTAAACAAGCAAGGAATACAACCATAACATGTATATCTTCTATATACCTAAGTTGGACATATCCAACCTTTTCTTTTCTGCCTAATATTTTATAGATTCTCTTTCAACAATTCCTTTTCTTTTAAAAGAATCTATCAACATCAATAGTGGTGTCATTTACATGACACATAGTACAAAGCGTAGTCAAATACTAATACCTTTGGACTTGCACTTTGAAGTGGATCACCATCATCAAATGTTTGGTGTTCTTTCAAAAATCCATTCTTTAGTAATCTATTAGTGTAGTAAACATTTTACTTACATCTTCTATTCATCCTTATCATGACAACTTTCATGATCAAGCTACTATAGCCTATAAGGAAGAATCACGAGTATAATGTTAGTTCCCAAAACCTTTTTGGGAGATCCGGATGCCTATCATCTCCATCCTTCACAAATTCTCATACAATATGAGAACATGTATTTTTCTAAATTATACTCTATCCTAATGCAACCAAAAACATTGTTTCAGATATCACAATATCTTCCACACATGATGGTTTCTGAAGCAATTTTTCAGCTCCTAGATAATCTTGATATTAAAACAACTTTTGAATATCAATAATCATGGAGGCAAACATGATACTTTAGATACTAACATTGGAATTCATACTCTTGATTTAATACTACTTATTAAACTTCATGGAGTAAATAGAGTTTGTTGAAAGTTTGCAATAGGACTTCTAAACCTTAAATTGACATTCAAAACAATACGATACCAGTTCGTAAAGTAAATATCAAGAATTCTATAGTTCTATTATCTCAATTAAAACTAAGCATAAGGTAGTGGATAGACGCCAATGAGTACAACAATATGCAAATTCACTTCAATTTAGTTTATGACAAATTGAGTTCGACTAATCCAAATTAGAAATGAACTCCCACTCAAAAACGATATCCCTCGTGCCTTTTTGGTGATTACATGAACCAAATCCACTACACCAAGTCCGATCATCACGTGAGTCGGTGTAGTTTCAAAGGCGAGCATCAATATGGGCATCACATCAACTATATGACTCATGCTTAACCTTTTGGTCCGTGTTCCGAGGCCATGCCTGTACATGCTAGGCTCACCAAGTAAGAACCTTAGTATTCACGTGTGTAAAACTGTCTTACACCCGTTGTAAGAAAGCGTAGAGTCGAGTACACCCGATCATCACGTGAGGTCTCGAAACACGATCCATAGAACGGTGCATACTTAAGGAAGACCACATTTTATTATGATATTTAAATGAGGGATCATCTTACAATGCTACTAAAAGCACCAAACTAGCAATATAAGATGCAAACATCTAATGTGTAAAGTGGGATGATATAGTCCATGCATTTGATCTCTGTCATATGCATCGTGGTATGATCTCTATCATTTCTTTGTGTGTAAGGCCAAGGTCTATGGAACTTATACGTTAAGTGTGTTGTAAGAGTATCTATCATACATCTACTTACAACATTACCATATCATGACACTAGCCTAGCAACGATCTAAACTAGACGCCTCTAATTTATCCATTGCAAGTTTTACGTGGCTTAGGGCTTTCGGAGATAGAATCGGTCTTACCTACAAAAAAAGAACCACAACGAGAATAACCAAGTTATTAGCAACTCGTTGTAAATCAGATATTGACTATAGTAGGAGAGACAGACACCCGCCAGCCACTTATGCAAAACTAGTTGCATGTCAATCGTGGAACCGGTCTCATGTGCGATGACATGTAAGGTTGGTCCGGCCGCTTCATCCCACTATGCCACCAATATCCAAAATACATGAAAGAAGAAATAACATGATCCTCATCGCCCACATATAAACATATGTGTACTACCCGTGCAAAGCACCTACGCATAGATCAGGCTCTGATACCACTGTTGGATTCACAGCATAGAAAATAAAAAATTTCCTATGATGGAAACTATACGCCAAGATCTATCTACTAGATACAAGCAACGGGTGGATATACATCCATATAGAACTTACCCTCGAAGACAACAAAGCTTTGTTAACGAGTTGGAACTCCTGGATGATGTAGTCATACACTTGCCGATCTCAAGATCGTGATGAAGTCCAGCAGGTCTGGCTCCAGCACGTCCATTAGATCCAGCTCCAGCAAGTCCAGCACCACCAAGTCCAGCACCACCAAGTCCAGCACCGCAAAACAGCGGTGCATCCGTGATCGCACACACATCCGGTACCCCGACAACCTCCATCCCTCGCTCTAGCAAAGCAGCAGAAACAACAACTCCTTTCCAGATAAATCCACCGAGAACATGTATCTCGCTAATTCGAGACCATGGGGATTAACTAGAGGGGGAGAGAGATCCTTCACGAGGAGGTGTGTGTTGTGAGGAGGAGAGGGGGGGGGGCAACCAAGGGCCATGGCGTGGCAGCCATGGTGGTGCCCCCACCTCTTCCATCATTCATGCAGTGGATGCTCCACTCACATAAATATGCCTCCACTAACACTTCCACTCACATGCATTAAATTTCCACCAAATTTAATGCAACCTCTCATTAAATAAAAATATTTTATTTATTTTATTCAGAATTTTGTTAATTACATTAATTAACAAAAAATCACATAAAACCCCCTGCAACATTTCAATATCACATGCAAAACCAGTTTCTGCAATTTCACCCGAAACAATTCCGGTTTCCATCGAAATGATTCCAGCGCTTTCTTAATCTTTATCTGAAACATATTTTCTCCTAAATGGTGTCGGTATCCCTTAAGTGTGTCACCCTATGATTCGCGAATAATGCAGACATGATCGAGACCCCTCTCCGATCAATAATCAACAACAGGACCTGGAGATCCGTACTGAGTCCCACATATTCAACGATGACTCTTGTGATCGTGTAAACCTTTAACGTCATAACTAAATCCCTTTGTCTCGTGATATATTACATGTCCGAGATTCGATCATCGGCATCCAAATACCTAGTTTGATCTCGTTACCGATATGCACTCTTTTCTCGTTCCTGTGATATAACATTCTAGTGATCACATTACTTGCTTGCAAGCTATTTCAATGTGATATCACCGAGAGGGCCTAGAGTATATCTATCCGTCATCGGCATGGATAAATCCCACTCTTGATCCATGAGCCTCAACATAACACCTTCATAGCACTGAACCCACCTTTATAGTCACCCTGTTACGGTGTGACGTTTGATGTTATCAAGATACTCTTCCGGTGTTAGTGATTAACATGATCTCATGGTCTAAGGACTAAGATTACTTCGTATGATGTTATATAAATATAAACATAATGACTCTAATCATAAAGCTATACTTCGGATGAATGTTCATCACATCATTCCACCAATGTTGTGACCTCGTTATTAACAACATCCAATGTCCATGATCAGGAAACCTTGATCATTTTGTTAATCAATGAGCTAGTTCATATGAGAGGCATTACTAGAAACTTTGTATTTTGTTTATTAAACACTCATGTATTAACGTTTCCAATTAATACAATTAAAGCATGCAAAATAAACATTTATCATAAACATGAAATACGATAATAACCACTTTATTATTTCCTCTCGGGCATATTCCCTTCAATCTTGGTATTAGGCTGAGTCTTTATCTTTTCCGGTATTATTTCCATACCCGGAGAAATTCCATCACCGTTGGTAATCCTTATATTATCGGAACTCTTAGCTTTTCTGTTAGGAGAGAGCGAGTCTATCCTAAGATTAAAGCTAGTGAGTTGGTGAAACAATGGCCGTCCACATTCTTTTATCATAAGGATAGACCAGCTCCCGGCAAAGCAACTGCTTTGCCGATTTTCATCGATGGTGCCGCCATGCCCCAAGAGTCCTGGGATGCAGATGCTTTGACTCTCACTAACGATCTTATTCTTGCTAAGAGGCGGATAAAATATTTGATGAAGCACAACGATTTGAAAGGATCTGACTTGGTCCACTACTGGCTGGCGTGCCAGATCCAGCCTCTCCAACATCATGGTGATCAGCTCATGCATTCAATCACCAAGAGTAAGACGGACTCTCTCCGGATCTGCTCCAGACCTTACTCGGAAAAGGACTATGAGTCCCAGATCAAATTGTTGATTAGGGAGCAGATCGAGAGGAAGATTCCAGAACTTTCCTTGGATATGCATACGGCTAACAATCCTGTAACACCAGTAAGTTTCCAGTAGTTTATTCGAATATGTCCTCATCCATACTTTGTTATATCTTTTTGCAATACTGAAATAATCTTTCTTTCACCTTGCTGACCTCCCCGAGTCGAAGCTTGCTCCTCTTGAGGGATATCCTCTTGAGCTCTCTCAGGATGATGGAGAACTGGTTCCACTGCCGGAGACTCTTACCCGAAAGCGTAAGACTCCGACTATTTCCATTGGCACAAAGGAAGTGCCCGTTGTGAAGAGGTAACTTTCTTCACAAGATCTTTGTATTTTATTTCTAACTCTTTCTGAAGCGTAATGATCTTGTTCTGTCACTTGTTTAGAGCTAAACAGCTCACCAAGGGAAAGGGGAAAGGCGCCTTGTCGAAGCCCCTGCGCCAGTCAAAGTTAAATTTGACTTCTCCTGCCACAGCGCCTCTGACTCCTACCCCAAAGCCTTCTGCAGCACCGAAGGTTACTCCATCTTCAAGTGTTGCAGAAGATCCAGCTCAGCATTCTGAGCCAGCGAACCTTGGTTCGCAGACCGACGTCACCATGAGTGACCCGGCAACTGATAAGGGTGAACCCATAAAGGGTAATGATCCCTCGACAGAGGTTTTTGCTGATAACCTTCCAAATAATCCGGGTATCGCCAAACTTGGCCTTACTCGAAAAACTGCAGAAGAGATACAGAAACTGGCTCAGCAATGCTTAGAGAGCCGGAACATCACCGCCGAGGAAGAGGCGCAAGAAGCCAAAGACATAAAACTCTCCGATCTTCTTGACCAAGTTCGTCTTCGTGACGAGAAGCTGAAGGCCGATGTGGCTCCGCCACCACCAATAATCCCGCTGACTCTCGCTGAGAAAGTTACTATTGAGGTGAACATGAGTCTAAGCAAGCTTACTCATGAACACTATGCAAGTCAGAATTCCAACTCACTCTTTTTAGTTTATTTCGTATCATATCCTCTAGCCCCCAAGCATGAAGTTGGATAGACAATCCGGATTTATGCTTTCATAGGATGCTAAAGAACGAACTAGTGTAGCCACCAAGGCTCGTGATGATATTAGTTAAAATATTAGCCCGAGTCTTTAGTAGACTTCTGACTCTGGGTACTATTCTGACTTATAGAAAGTTAATGCTTATAACTACGAATTATTAAAGAATATTTGCAATAAGCGGAGAGAGATCAGAGCTCTCCGACTTGAAAATGCTCAATTGAAGGTTTCCAAGGATGAGGCCGAAGGTAATCATTTTAGTCCTTATCCTTGTTCTTTTTTGCTTTCATAGCCGAATTTCTTATTTGACTATTATTTTTTGTTTACAGAATTGGTCAAATAGTCATGTAAAATGATTGAAGAGGCCGAGAATTTTAAAACCCTGGAGGTGGAAAACGCCAACTTACGGCGGGAGCTGAATGAACTTAAGACGGATCATGAGCGCAACATTGCCATCGTTCTTGAGTCGTCTAACATGGCCACCGAAGAGCGTGATCGAAAGATCGCAATCCAAGATCAGAAAATCTCGGAGCTCAGTGATGAATTGGCTAGGGAGAAGGACATCACCCAAGCACTCCGGGATGAACTCTAGAGCCTTAGGACGGAGAAGACCAAAGTTGATGATGTCATCTTCGGTATGTTTCCTTTCTTCTGACTTTTCATTCTTCCGACTCTAGGAGTTTGGATATATTTTTCTAACCTTTGCTTTATATATGCAGGTCCTTTAAACATGCCGGATTCCTCCTCCATCGAGTCTCGCACCAGCCGGCTTACCAAAGTCGGTGACTTGCTTCACGATTTCCGCCAGTCACTGGAGGATATTGGCGAAGCTCTTAAAGTGTCGGACATGAACCAAATATCTGCCTTTGAGGTGCAAGATAAGGCGAAGGAGATGCCCCAGCTCATCCAGGACTAGAACATGTCCTATGCGCAAACCGCAGCACAAAATGCCCTTACCATGGTTATGAGCCACCATGGAAGCATGGAGATCTGGCAAGTAACCAGGGATTATTCAACCGTGGACGAAGACGGCAAGGAGCAAGATATCAAGGCCATCATGGACTCCTACATCGGCTATGGATGTCACGTGGCTGATCTGACGAGCTATGACACTCCATTCTTCACTCACGTGGAAACGCCTCCTCCGCCTCCCGAAGGAACAACTGAAGTTTCCGATGACGAGCAAACCGAATCCGATTTGCACGTCTCGGAAATATATCAAGTTGAAGGCAATGTCTCCAGTGAGCCGGCAGCTCCTACCTCTCCTCCTGCATCGTAGAGTAGCAGAAAAAACAATATGTTATTCTGAAACAATCAGGTTGTAAATAAGCAGTGTAATACTTTTGCTAGTGCTAAGGTTTGCAAGAACTGATACTTTTGACCTCTTTTTAGCACTTTGGATTTCTTTTATTGTGCCTGAATTTTTACATAAGCACTTTTTTGTGTTTTGTCCATACTTATTGCTTTTCCTGGCTTTCCGCCTCGTCCCTTTCGTGAGCCAGCAAACCTTCAACACGGAAACTTTGCCGAGCAACGGAGCTCAATTGCTAAACCAGTTTAAACTCGGAAATAAAGCCAGCTTCCAGTACCAACAATTCACTACTCGGAAAATGCCCGTGTCCGACAATCAGATAAAGAACCAAAGTATAAACTAGAAAATTTTAAATTTATACCCGAAGGTAGCATTTTTTAGAATCGGAAATCTAACCAGAACAAACATGAGCATAAAGTACTTTTAAGTATTCTGGGATTTTTGACTATGACATGATCATTTGGAAATAAGATGGTAACATAAAACTTCTCAGAAAATATTGAGGCAACCAACACTTTATTTCTCATTGAACATGTACACATACATGATTACAAAGAAAGAAATTTTAAGAATAAAAGGGATGTAGTTGAGCAATATTCCACGGTCTGTCTAATTCTTCTGGGTCTATACTGCCTCCAGCTCTCTTTCTCTTCTTAGTAGCAGGTCTTTCTTTGGTTGGCCGCATATAAGTTAGATAGTAAGAACCACTGTGCAATACTCGGCTAACTAAAAAGGGCCCTTCCCATACTAGGGAAAGTTTGTTCTTTATTTTCTGCACAAGCTGGAGAACCAAATCGGCTTTACTGAAAGACCGGTTTCTAACTCTCTGGCTATGATACTTGCGTAACTTCTGCTGATAGGCTGTTGATCTCTGTCCAGAAACAACACGAACCTCTTCGATTAAATCGAGATTGTTTTGTCGAAAAATTTCGGCATCCTCTTTGATATATGCAGCAACTCGGGGAGAAGTATGAGTTAAATCGCTAGGAAGAACTACTTCTGCACCATAGACCAAGAAGAAAGGTGTGTATCCGGTTGACCTATTCGAAGTTGTTCTTAAGCTCCATATCACAGACGGAAATTCATCTGCCCAAGCCCCCATAGCACGACGAAGTGGTGCTTCGAGTCTTGGTTTGAGGCCTTGTAGGATTAAACCATTTGCTCTTTCAACTTATCCATTAGCTTGTGGACGTGCGACTGACGCAATGTCAAGCCGAATATTTTGTTCATCGTAGAATTCGGCAAGTTCTCCCATAGAAAAATTGCTCCCATTGTCCGTGATAATACTATACGGATAACCGTATCGGATTATAACATCCTCGACAAATCTTTTGGCTATTGCTCCATCACAACTTGTGACGGGTTTAGCCTCAATCCATTTTGTGAACTTATCCACCATCACTAAGAGGTGAGTAAATCCACTTGGAGCCCGTTTAAACGGTCCTACCATGTCAAACCCCTATACCACGAAAGGCCATGTTATCAGAATTGTTCGCAGCTGATTAGCCGGAACATGGGCTTGTTTGGCGTACTTTTGGCAGCCTTTGCACGTCTTGACCAGCCGTTCAGCATCTGCCTTGGTTGTGAGCCAAAAAAATCCGTGTCTAAAAGCTTTTGCCACTAAAGATTTGGCTGCATCATGATGGCTGCATTCGCCTTCGTGAATCTCTCTTAAGATTTCCACTCCTTCCGAAGATACGCAGCGCAAAAAAACCTTAGATACACTCCGCTTATAGAGCTCATCATTGATTATTGTATAGGTTTTTGCTCGTTGGACGATCTGCCGGCTTAGAACCTCATCTTTGGGTAATTTTCCATCTACCAAGAAATCAAGATAGGGTTGAGTCCAGCTTGGAATCACAGCCAAAACTGCCACTAAAGGTGAGTCTGATTTGTTCGGATATTCCTCATCTACTCCTTTTATAGTGGAAACTTTGAGGTGCTCTAAAAAGCGCCATCCGGGACATGTTTCTGTGCAGAGCCTATTCGAGATAATGCATCTGCTTCCTTATTTTCTGTTCGAGGGATATGTTGAACTTCAAACCCTTCGAACGATTTAGATAGTTCATCCATGACAATCCTATATGCTGCCATGTGTGTATTTGCATTACAGATATCTAACACTTGCCGAGCAACACGATCTGAATCTCCATAACACATAAGTCATCGGATGCCGATATCCTTAGCAATCCGGATTCCATGCAGCAGTGCTTCATATTCGGCAATGTTGTTTATTGCCGTGAAGTGGATCTGCAACACATAGAAAAGCTTATCACCTTGGGGTGATTTGAGCACCACGCCAGCCCCCGAGCGCCTTAGACCCGTCAAAATGCAAGGTCCAGTATTCCGACTCTGGGAGGGTCATATTTTCCGTTGTCTCTGTCCAATCAGGGACAAAGTCAGCGAGGATTTGGGATTTAATTGCTGTATGGGGTTTGTACTTAATGTCAAAAGCTGAAAGCTCTATTCCCCATTTTGTGACACGTCATGTAGCGTCACTGTTGTTAATTATATTTCTCATGGGATATGTGCTCACCACGGTAATTTGATGCTCCTGAAAGTAATGCCGTAACTTCCGAGATGCCAAGAACGCACCGTAAGCTAGCTTTTGATAGTGCGGATACCGCTGTTTTGATTCAGTTAGGACTTTACTGAGGAAATAAGTCGAACGCTGCACCAGGTGTTCCTGTTTTTCCTCCGGTCTTTCCACCACCATGATGACACTGACGACCTTGTTTGTCGCAGTGAGATAAAGCAACATCAGTTCGCGAGGTTCCGGTGCTGCAAGGATAGGAGCGAACGAGAGTACTACTTTTAGGTCTTGTAGTGCAGCCTCAACTTCATCAGTCCAAATGAATTTTTTGGTCTTTTTCAGGAGCTTGTAGAGTGGTGCGGCTCTTTTACTGAGCCGACTTACAAACCGACTGACTGCAGCAATGCAACTAGTTAGTCTTTGAACGTCCTTCAAGCGAGTCGGCCTAGAAATATTGAGTATAGCCTTAATTTTGTCTCGGTTCACCTCTATGTCTCTTTGAGACACAATGAAACCTAACAATTTTCTGGCTGGTATTCCAAAGAAACATTTCTCCGGGTTAAGCATTATGTTGTATTTGCGTAGATTGGCGAACATTTCCTCCAAGTCAAAAATTGGAGTTTCTTTCTTTTTGGAAATCACCGCTATGTCGTCCACATATGCATGTACATTGCGTACGATTTGATCGTTGAGGCAATGCTGCATAGTGCGCTGGTACGTAGCTCCTGCGTTCTTGAGCCCAAAGGGCATCGTAATGAAACAGAAGGTTCTGAAGGGGGTTATGAATAAAGTTTTGAATTTATCTGATTCCTTCATCTGGATTTGGTGATAACTGGAATATGCGTCGAGAAAACATAGGAGTTCCGAGCCTGCCGTAGAGTCAATAACTTGATCAATTCTAGGCAGAGTGAACGAGTCTTTGGGACAAGCCTTGTTCAAGGCTGTATAATCAACACACATCCTTAATTCAGTGGTGTACTTTTTAGGGACCATTACAGGATTGGCCGACCACTCAATGTGGATGACCTCTTCTATGAATCTGGCAAACTCGAGCTGGGCTAGTTCCTTAGCTATTGCTTTTCGCTTTTCATGGCCAAAATGTCGTCAGGACTGTTTGACGGGTTTAGCGTTTGGGTGTACATTTAAAGAGTGCTCGGTAAGTTCCCTAGGTACTCCGGTCATGTTAGATGGCTGCCATGCGAAGATATCTTGATTTGCTTGGAGGAACTTGGCGAGCGTGCTTTCCTATGCGCTGTCCAAACCTACACCTATCTAGGTCACCTTGGAGGGGTCATCATTCTTCAACGGCGTCGTCTTTGTCTCTTCCGATGCCTTGAACTTCGGAGTCGGCTTGGTCACCTCCTTATTTGTCGCGGGCATCTCGGACGGGTCGATGGTCTTCTTGATCTCCTGGTACTCTTGGGCGTGCAGTACGGCTTCAGCAAAGGTGGTATTTCCGTCCTCGCACTCTCGCGCTTTCTTCGGGTCGAGGTAGCCGCACGTGAAGCCGCATGTGTATAGTGCGCGAGGAGGATGACAAAGACGTATCGAGGCAGTCGTCGTGGGGCTGCGGCAGCTTGCCGAGGGTCCATAGAGGCTTGCCGTGGGGCCGCGACAGCTTGCCGAGGGGTGTCGATGCCCAAGTCGATGCAGTTCGAGCCGTCGAGAACGAGGTGCGACCATAGTTTTACTAGAACTAGGCACACGTCGGGGAAGAACGCACACTCCAATTTTGCCAGAACCGAGTACATAAAGAAGATCTTGTCGGTGACGCGGTCGAGGCAGTCGTAGAGGAAGGTGTCGACGCTGAAGACGAGGCGCCGATCCGAGATTGTTGCCAGGCTCAGGGACGCGTCGGGGATAAAGGTACGCACCGGTGTTGCCAATACCGGGCACGCAAGGGCAGGGACGAAGACGTAGAAGGCGGCGAAACCAACGTGGGCCTGCAGTGGTCATGTCGGACGCCTAGATTGGCGCGGCAGCGGTACTCAATATAGGCGAAGAAGAATCCGACGTGACAAAGACCATGCGCAAACATAGACGACCTGCACCGTGGAGGTAGTGCGGAGATAGCCTGGGGCGTCGGTGCGCAGGGACGACGATGTAGACTGCATGCAGCGATGTTATGACCCGTTGGAGCGGCATAGCTGCAGGGTGCAAGTCAGTACAGCGGCTGAGAGACCACCAGCGACGTACATGCCAAGGAAGGCGCGTTTGAAAGCCGGTAGCATGGACCAAAGGCGGTGGCGCTACGTCCTGAAGGAGCGACACAGCGCCAGCCCGTAGCTCGATCGGTGGTAGGCGCGTGCTCGGGGATGTGCTTGGCGTAGACAGGCGCAATATCGATTGATCAGACCGACGGTGCGCCGTATGTGTCATGGCATTGACGACGCGTAGATCGGGGTCGATGACGGTGTTGTCAGTGAAGTCCCGAGCGATGATGGCGAAGACGATCCAAGGGGGGCGGCCATAGCAGCCTACCGAGGAAGGCGTAGCAGCCGACCGAGGTGCGTGGCAGCCTGTTGTGAGGCCACGACAACCTGCCGAGGCAGGCAGCGGAGGAGGCAGGCGCACGGGCGTGGTGTAGATTGTCGACGCCGATGGTCGGAGTAGAGGCGCGGTAATGACGACAGCGGAGGGCGACTCAATCCGATTTATGATCGGTAAATCAAAAAAAAAGACCAGCCAAGTGATCGGTGGAGAGAAAAACCGATCTAGTAGATCGAAAAAGACTCACCAGGGCAGCCGATCATAGATCAGCGGACGAACCCTGCAAGGGATTGTGCGGCTCCCGGTGGAGATCATGGAGATCGATTCCGCGTGGGCGGGGCGGCGCGGCGGAAGCGTGCGGCTAGGGTTTGAACCGGTTAGGCTGATACCATGAAAAAGTATTAGTTTGGCGGAATATGATGGATATATTATTAAGCCTCATGGACGAGTATATATGAGCCTAGAGAGGATTATCTTGAAGTACAAGTCAAGTTAGGATTGTATATAAACAGATCCTAACTCTATCTAAACTACCATAATAACCGTATATGTCTAATACTGTAACACCATGCATGGAAATAATTAGGTACGCAAGATTAATACCTCGCAAGGTCTCACCGTCCAACACATTCAATAATTCAGCTCCATTTGGACCAAGCATCAATAAGTGCACCTAGATGAAAACACTTGGGACACGATCTTCTGGAATCTCACAACCCATCATGAAATATTTGTTTTCCCTGGCCTACAAGGTCCAATTTGAGGGTACATGGCCACCTCGATGAATCCAATGATTTGGAAAATTTGGTCCCTTCCAAATGTAAGATATTCACATGGTTGATCGTCAAGAACAAGTGTGGACTTCAGATCGTCTTGCTACCAGGGATGGCCGAATAGTGGGGATTTTCAACTTTGTAAAGGAGACTCGGAGAATGAGCATCTCCTACTCTTCAAGTGCCGCCAGATCTAGTTGGGCTGCCATAGCTAGTTTTGGAGGATTAGTCTAACTTCGACACATTCAATGATTGCTGGGAACACCTAGCCCTCTCAAATGGTCATAGGAAGCAATTGCATCCCTCATCATGGTCATGGTGCGGGAGATTTGGACTGAAAACAAATGCAAGAGTCTTCCAGAACATGTCCACCGTGCCCGTCGTAGTTCAAAATTTTGGAGTGGAGGCCTGTCTTTGGGTCATACTGGGCACCAAGCCTTTGGGTTGTATTTGTTGCGGGAGTAGGCTTTTGTTGTGGGGATTCACTATTTGGGGTGATCCCAACACTTGTTAAAACTTCTTAACTAAAGAGATGAGAAAATCTTTTGCCTCTGTTTTGGGAAAAAAATCCTGATATCATGGCCTAACTCCTTTAGTCTTCTTTTGTGTTTTTTTAACAAAATTACAAATCCCATGATATTTTTCACTTTTAAGTAAATATGCAACTTTAGTAGGTATGTTTGTCATTGGATGCCCAACAAATATCGTAGAATAAGAACAAAGTAAAAGATTAGTTTGTTTTTGGAAAATAAGGTCATAGCTTCTAATCTATGCATATGCGTATCTAGAAAACAATTATTTTACTAAATTTGATGCAAGGAAACAAGGCTGAATCATCTATTGGCTAGAAGGTTGACATGACCTAAACATGTATGACTAAGTCGCCGTTTTTCCACGTCAACGACCTAATGAAGGGAGAACACACTCGCATCGAAGTCGCCAATTCCATGGCGGGTAGAGTAAAGAACTCCACCATCCATGGCGGGTCCATCCAATCAACAAAAGATAATGACAAAAATACAATGGTTTCAACAAGATAATGAACAAAGTGTGTCACCTCTATGTCCAACCGCAAGACTTGTTAGAAATATGCCTAGAGGCAATAATAAAATTGATATTATTCATATTTCCTTGTTCATGATTAATTTTTATTGTCCTTGCTATAACTGTATGTATTGGAATCTAAATACACATGTGGATAAGTAAACAATACATAGTCCCTAGTAAGCCTCTTATACTAGTTCGTTAGTCAAGCGATGGCCAAAGTTTCCTGAATATGGACATGATTGTTACTTGATAATAGAATCACATCATTAGGAGAACGATGTGATGGACATACCCAGATAATAAGCATAGCTTCTGATCGCATCGTTTAGTTTGACTACTATCGCTTTCTGAATATGTCAAGTATAGTTCTCTGAGACCATGAGATCATATTACTCCCGGGCATTGGAAGATTGATGTGTTCATTTTCGACACCGGGGATGGGTAATACCCTTTGTTAGTTCGGCCAGGGGCACAACGTCCGGCGAGCTTGATCGTTTTGCTAGAAAAACACATACACACACAGAGACACGAGGTTTTTTACCCAGGTTCAGGTCAGCGATGTGCGGAGCCCTACGTCTTGCAACTATCAACTATCTGGTGGATCATCACAATTACAATGGTTCCTTCCCCGAGAAGGCTGTAGCTAAAATAATCCTCTCCTCTCCTCTCCCTCGACCGACCCGTGCCTCCTTTTATATGAGCAAGGGGACACCACTAGGGTCGGTCACCACACGGCATTGGCACAAAGTGCATGCCCTCAACGTAGATGTGTGCTCCTGCCACCATACCACGTGTCTCTCACCATCTGTATTGATCAGTCTGACACTAGCGCATGTCCCATCAATTTGGATTTTGCGGGGGTTGGCTCCCCGAGCGTACGATCACAGGGCTCCCAATCGGGACCCGGAGGAACTCCCGACCAGGACCTTGAGCACGGCATGACTTGCATGGTTGCAACGTGGCGCACTGGTACTGTCAGTGGGCGAGACGTGGCATGCTCGTGTTGTCTATGTCCATGGTGGGCCAGACAAAGCGTGGCTAGAGGGAAGTCACTCCCCTAGGTCAGGCATCACCAGCCAGCTATCCTTCCTTCTCCTTGTCGTGATGGTGGCACGGCAGATGCCATGGATAGGCTAAAGATGGGGCCAATGAGTGCTAGGGGAATCCAGGGAGGAAAAACGTGGTGATTCCACGCACAAATGTTCTTGTGTTTCCTCTATCAATGGTGAATACAAGTGCTCCTCGAGCTGTTCGTGAGAAGGAGACTATGTCCTTACTCCCCACAACCTAGCTCCAGAGTTCTAACTTAGACAGAGAAAATGATCGATCCCTCTCTATGGAGGCCCCGATGCTCCTTATATAGGGGAGCCCGGGTTACAAAGTTAGGGCACACGTGGCAGCATATTCCTCGAATATGCCCCTTGGTTAAAGCTAGATGCTTCTTTATTCCCTTTAACGGCTCGTCCGGGCTTTGGACGTAACCCACAGTGTAATCCTTGCCTTTAAGCGTCACCAGACACGGGCTACGTTAGCCGACATACCCCGCGTCATCTTGGTCGCCCTATCCCGCTGGTCCTTCTCTCTGCTTTGCTTCGCTCACGCTACAACTAACATAGCCACCTTTTGACCAGCGGGAGATTCCTTCCTTCTCTTGGAAGCCATACATAGTCTGGCTAGCACGTGGCTAACCCGGATACGAGGGTACCTGTATAATAGACAGACAAACATGTCCGGCATATATTTTATGCCAGCTAGGCTAAGTCTAGGGAGATGCTCCACGGGCCGGGTTACTCCGTGGTTCAGCCTGCCTTGAGGTGACCCGACCAGCTCTTGCTTTGACCGTGTTGTACCTCGGCTAACTCGGCCTTTATACCCCGGTGTTACCCTACCTGGTGGTATCCCCCAACATTAGTCGCCGAAGCTGGTGCGATCTTAGCAACTTTAGTTGTTAAGGCCACAACAGGTTCCCATATCCAGATCCTTGCCTCTTTGGCCGAGTTACCCCGTAATTCGGAGTTTCTTCTCTTGCGCTCCCTTGGCTCATTCCGAGTTATTCCTCGCTAGCCGGGTCTTTTGCTCGCTTATCCGGGTTACCTTTCCTTCCCTTGTACGCTTCCCCACGTCCTACGTGGAGGGTAATCATCATTTTGCCTCATTTTAAGGGCCACGCGCATTTAATGCGCCAGTTACTGTTGCAATGTCAGGAATAACTGCTGCACATATTCCTTCACTGCAGCGCCTCGTTAACCGTAACACCACGTCGTGTCATGGGATCTTCTGCTCCCTGTGGCCCTTGTCGTGGCTGTGCTCTGATTGGTTGACCCGGTAGCGTACACGCCCGTTGCGTGTGGCATGGAATTTGCAAAGGATCCCACTACACGCCCTCTCACGCGGTTAAGTAGGGGGCTGGGGGCAATCTTTGGGGAAGTTCCCCACATACCGTGCGCTCCCCTGCCTCCTTTCTCCTTCACTGCAACTCCACCACCACCGCTGCTTCTTCGCCGTTGCTGCGCTGCCGCGACCGTGCTCAGCAGCTCCTCGCGCCCGCGCCGCCGCTTCCGTTCAGGGTTTTCACCATGGGGCCCTGCGCTTCTAGGCTCCCCGCCACCGGTTACTTCTACTCCGATCTTGTCCTCGAGGACCTCGACTTCGCCATGACAGAGGAAGAAGCTGTCGTGGTCGCTCAACAGGAGGAGGAAGACGAGGGCCGCGAGCGCGGGTGTTGGGATCGTTCGTCTGTGAGGACGATCTAGATTGGCTTTACGCCACGCGCCGCATCCCTGCCGGCGTCGCCTGCCGCCTCTCCGCCGACGAGATTTCTCCCTCTCCTAATCCATGGGAGTACGTAGTTTTCCTTTCCCACTTTCAGCGCGGCTTTAGCCTTCCCGTTTCCGATTTCTTTTTCAATTTCATCTGCACATATCAATTGCAACCACACCATCTCCCTGCCGATGCCATCACCTCTCTCTCCTCTTTCACCTCCGGCATAGAGGGGTATGTCGGCCTCTGGCCATCCAAAGAGATGTGTATTAAGTTCTTCGGTCTCTGGAAGAATGTTGTTCCGGATAAGGGGCTTACTCCGGATGAGAAGCATCTGACTCAATGTGGTGGGGCCTCCATCTCTCCCTGCAAGGGTTCCGCGTTCCCCCGGGTTAAGGCCATTTGTAGCTGGGTCTCCCCCTGTAGAAATGCGCCCACAAGATCTGCTACTTAAGCGGCCCCCTCGACCCCCACCGGACTTCCTCCTTCGAGCTTGATAACTCGGTGGTATACCGCCGGGTTAAGGCCATTTTCAACATGGAGAAGGAATTCTCCGAGGCTTGGGAATGGGGGCTTGCGCCCTACACCCGGGACAATCCTCCTCCAAAGGTAAAACTTCTTACTTATAGATTTTCTGGGTCTTCTCGATATGCCGGACAACTTTCTTAACTTAACCTCTGCTGTTTTATTCTCAGCGATTTCTCCAGCAGCCACTAGAAGATGGCCAGGAGCTGGCGAGCAAGTGGGTGCCGGACCGCGCTGGGGAGGACGAGGTGGAGCCTGATCCGGAGACCTTTCTGCCCACTCCGGACATCATCAAATGCACCTCTGGTAAGGCCTCTTCTTTAAGGGATTGGCCGGATGACGATGACTCGGATGTTGAGGTTCTGGAGGTACTTGACCCAGTTCCCATCTCTTACACATATCTGGTTATGTTCGAATCTTCAGCTAACCTGGACGGTCAGGTCCACAAGGTTCCCCCTCGCCACGGGTGGTCCGGTCCCTGCTCCCTCCCAAAAGCGTGTGACAACCTCGGCCGTAGCTTAGGAGGCGCCGCCGCCCAAGAAGAGGCAGAAGAAGTCTGGGGTGAAAGCCTCGACCAAGCCAGCGGCCAAGAGCATGGTCCGGAGGGCACCCAAACCTCGGGCACCTCCAACCTCGGATGAGTAAGTCTCTCTACATTTGCTCTTGGGTTTTTTCCTTTCTGTCTTTACCTTTGCTTCTTAGCTGTTTTATTTTTCTCTTCTTAACTTGGTGCTTTTAATTTTCCAGAGCTCCTAGGGTCATTCCCCAGAGCGGCTCCGACATTGCCTCTCTGATCTAGAGCAGTCCCTCTCCCCCCCCCGCGACGATGACGCTCGCCTGCTCAGCCCTATCCAAGAGGGCTCCGCGGCTGCGCCTGACTAGAGCCCCTCTCGTCATGAGGAGGGCAATGTCAGTGCGGGGGTTGGTGGGGTAGCTTAGGATACGACTATGCCGGATCGTCCTAGCTCCTCTTCTCCGGCGCCAGCGCCCAGCTTTGAGGTGCCAGTCTCATCGGCACCGCCCCAAACAAGTCCTTCCTCAGCACCAGCTTCCTCTGAAGCAGCAGCACCAACACCAACAACACCGCCAGCACCCGCACCAGCAACACCACCAGCACCAGCACCAGCAGCACCAACAGTAGCAGCGACAGCAGCACCACCAGCACCAGCATCAGCACCACCAACAACAGCGACACCATCAACAACATCAGCAGCAACAGCCTCCACTAAGCCTCCAAAGAGGAAGGCTCCGTCAGCCGCCTCCGGATCAACGGTGTCCATTGCGGATATTTTCCAGCCAGCTTCCCAGGCTCCGTCCGGATCAGCAGCCTCGGATCTTCCGCCGCGTCCTCCGTCATCCGGCAAGCTCAATAAAGCTGCCGGACCAGCCAAGGGCATCACTTTTGAGTCTCCCGCTGTCGGATCAGAGGGTAGTCGACAGCTGGTCCTACATACCAGCCCTGCTGCAGCTCAATCTGCAAGGCGTGAAGCCCACGTCAAAGGCTTGGTGGCGAGTTACTCTCCGAGCAGCGAAAGTTATAGTCCACTGCTCCTAGAGTACGTGCATAACTGGAATAACGCTGAATTTATCGATTCCATGGATGATCTGCCGGAGAAGTTCGGCCCAACAGAGTTCAGCGCCCAGATGAACTCCACCACCAAGGCCATCTCTTTGGCTAGCCGGATGATGGAGGTAACCCTTTTCTTCTGCTGTGATACGTTATATGCATGAGCACTTACATATATATATATATATATATCCCCTAGTCCCCGAGCCTCCGGGGGAGTAACTTGTTACTCGGTCGGATGCTCCTAGAGAACTTAGTCTTCGTCCTTAGCAATTTCAAGTAGTGATAAAGTTAGGGCCGGGTTAAGTTCCACTTGGCCCGGATCTTGTAAACTTCGAATATTCACACACCTAGAGCCGGGTTAAGTTCCACTTGACCCGGATCTTGTAGACTTCGAATATCTACACACCTAGAGCCGGGTTAAGTTCCACTTGGCCCGGATCTTGTAGACTTCGAATATCCACACACCTAGAGCCGGGTTAAGTTCCACTTGGCCCGGATCTTGTAGACTTCGAATATCCACACACCTAGAGCCGGGTTAAGTTCCACTTGGCCTGGATCTTGTAAACTTTGAATATCCACACACCTAGAGCCGAGTTAAGTTTCACTTGGCCCGGATCTTGTAGACTTCGAATATCCACACCTAGAGCCGGGTTAAGTTCCACTTGGCCCGGATCTTGTAAACTTAGAATATCCACACACCTAGAGCCAGGTTAAGTTCCACTTGGCCCGGATCTTGTAGACTTTGAATATCCACATACCTAGAGCCGGGTTAAGTTCCGCTTGGACCGGATCTTGTAGACTTCGAATATCCACACACCTAGAGCCTGGTTAAGTTCCACTTGGCCCAGATCTTGTAGACTTCGAATTATTTTCACTTTGCTTGTGAACTTGACATTGTCTTGCTTTTTTTCAGATTACCACTAACCGCCGAACTGCTGAGTTCCAGCGCCTGCTGGACTCTTACAAAGATGTTCGCGCGTGTTATGGCAAACTCTTGGAGGAGCACCAGAAGAAGGGTAATTTTTCTTACTTAAGACTATTCCTTCTTCCACTTTCGTTCGTTCGAGTTATCTGTGATCCGTATTAACTTGTTATCCGAACCATGCAACTGAGGTTGAAGCTGAGAATACCATCATGCGATAAAACCTGGCTGAAATCCAAGGTAACTTATCTCGTTCACATGATCATTGCATACTCTTTTCTTGATTTTGGTAGATATTTATACTTCGGCTCCGCGGATTAACCCACTGTTGCAGTTGCTCTTGAAGACAGCGTACCTATACCTGATATGAAGACACATTTTCTCGAACAAGCAGGAAAGCATCAGGCTGAACTGAAGAAGAAGGATGACGAGATAGCTCGGCTGCACCTCCAGGACTTGGAAATTACTCGGCTGAATGCTGAAATTCAGAGGCTTAAGGGTCTCCATAAGTCTGAATTGGAGAAGGCTGACCAGGAGTTTGCCGAGGAAAAAGAGCGTCTAGCCATGCAAATTTCCAAGGACCGGAATTTATTGCAGGAAGCCAACGTTAAACTTACGTCGGTGACCTTTGAATACGAGAAACTCCAGGCCCACAATGCCAATGTCCATGCCAAGCTTCAGCGACTCCTCTTCCAGATTGCGCTTGAGTTCCTTTCCCTTGCTCAACTTTCATTTCTCCGGACTTAGTGATTTTGCTCACTGTTTCCTCTGTTCTGTTCTCAGGCAAATTTCCAGAAGGCGATACTCTTGCTGCTGCTGCCGTAGCCTGGTCCCGCGAGCAACGTGGTATCCCCACAGGCCCTAATGTCGAGCCAATCCTGTATGATACGGAGGATCTGCTGGCGAGCCTCTTGATACGTCCAAAATTTATCTACTTTCCCGAACAATTTTGCTATTGTTTTTCCTCTAAACTTATGTGAATTGGATGTAACTAACACGGACTGATGCTTTTTTCAGCAGAATTGCCTTGGTGTCTAGTTTTTATGCAGAAAATCAACTATCAGGAAAAATCCCGGAAAATATGCCAAAAATCCTATTTCGCCAGAAGACTCACGGAGCCAAAATACGAGACGGAGTGGGGCTGGGCCCAGGCCACACCACCTGGCCACGCAGGCTAGGCCTGGCCGTGCCAGGGGGTGGTCTGGCCGCCCCAGACACCCCCTCGGTCTCCCTCTTCGCCTTTAAGTTGCCTTCTGACCTAAAAAATCAGGAGGGTTCGACGTTTTTCTAGAAAGAGTTCCGTTGTGCTGCCACCACCAGATTCCGTGATTCGGAACCAGAAACTCAGTTCTAGCACCCTGCCGGGATGGGGAATTGGAGGAGATCATCGCCATCATCATCACCATCACTTCTCCATCGACCATCCTTGTTTCCCCCATCTATGAGTGAGTAATCCCCCGATGTAGGCTATGGGGATGGTAGGGATTGGATGAGATCGTTCATGTAATGGAACCGGATTGTTAGGGCATGGTGCTTAGTATCTACTATTAGTGCTTTTTGACTTTGTTGCGACTTGTTATGCTTAATGCTTGTCACTAGGGCCCGAGTGCCATGATTTCAGATCTAAACATGTTATTGATTCATTATGATAGTATTGTTTATGGTCTTACCTGCAAGTTGTATACACACGTTGTTGTCCGGAACCAAAGGCCCCGAAGTGACCGAAATCGGGATAACCAGAGGGAATGGCTTTGATGTGAGGATCACATGTGTTCACGGAGTGTTAATGCGTTGCTCCGGTGCTCTATTAAAAGGAGCACCTTAATTGCCAATAGTTCCCTTGAGGCCCCGCTGCAAACAGGCTGACAAGACAAAAGATGTTGTGCAAGTTCTCATTGCGAGCACGTATGACTATATATGGAACACATGCCTATGATTATCTAGTACTTGGATGCTTTATCTTATTTATCTGCAATTGCCCTATGTTCTGATTGCCATGTGAATTGTCTTGTCCATGCAACGCCCGTCCATCCATCCCTCTGCCTACCACACTCAAATCCTACTGTTTACTGCAATTCTTACCACTGTCTTTACTTTACTATTGCTATTACTTTACTATTACTACTACAAAACTGTTGCTACTGATAAACTGCTGTCAGCAAGATTGTTTCCAGGTGCAGGTGAATTGACAACTCAGTTGTTAAGGCTTATAAATATTGTTTGGCTCCCCTTGTGTCGAATCAATAAATTGGGTTTCACTTCCCTTGAAAATACTGCGATACACCCCCTATACTTGTGGGTCATCAAGACTATTTTCTGGCGCCGTTGCCGTGGAGCATAGCTTTATTTATCAAGTCCACTTGGAATCACTATTGTTCGCCGCCATCCATCCATCATGGTTAAGTCTCGTGATGGCAAAGTCCCTATTTTACCATCCACTACAAGAAGAGGTACGGTTCTGAACACCTCTGTTGCTCTTGATTCACCGTCTGTTATGAGTAAGCTCCTTACACCACCACATACACATGCTACACACAATGCTACTACTGCTGAATCTGAAACTTTTGATACTTATGATGCTGCTTCTACTGTGCTTGATAAGAGTGGTTCATTAGGTCCTTTCCTAGATGCTACGATTGCTAGAACTATAGCTGGAAATACTGAAACTCCTAATGAAGACACTACTACACCTGTTAGTTCACCTGAGTATAGAGAGAGCTATGATATTCAAGACGATTATGTTGAGATGACCGATGAATTTATTAAAGAATGTCAAAACACCCATGATAGGAGTGCTGCTAAGAGTCTCCTTGAGAGGCATACTATTAGACCCAAATTGTCTCCTAATGCTAAGTTTGCTGCTTCTCCCATAAACATTAAAGATAAAGATTATGATTTCTCTCTTGATATATCTTACATAGCTATTGTTGAGAAAGAACCTTTTTGTGGGACTAAGAATGAAAGTGCGGTAGCACATATGACTGAGCTTTCTACCATGAGTGGACTGTTTTCTGATGATATTAAGATGCGCACCTACTTTGTTGCTAAGCTTTTCCCTTTTTCACTGAAAGGAGAAGCTAAAACTTGGTTTAGTAATTTACCTCCTGGATCTATTGATAGTCCTGATTGCTTGATTAGTACTTTCCTGCAGAAATATTTTCCTCCTAGTGCTAGACATGCTATTTTGCAGAAACTTTTTGATTTCAAACAAGGAGAAAAAGAGATATTGCCTGAATCATGGGAAAGGTTTTGTGCTTTGATTCATGCACAGGCTGGATGTCCATTATCTAAGAATGAGCTTCTTTATATATTTTATAATGGACTAACTGAAGAATCTAGGACATACCTGGATAGTTGTGCTGATTGTGTTTTTAGGAATAGGACTCCCAAGGAAGCTGAGGAACTAATGGCTAAAATAAGAAAGAATTATGAAGATTGGACTCCTCCTAAAACTAGCTATACCTGAAACAATTATACCTAAACCAGCTATACCAGCGCCTATACCATCATCTAAGAAGAGGGGAGTTATTGAATTAAATGATGAAGTGATGAAGGAAGCTAAGAAATGTCTTAAGGAGAAGGGAATTAAAGATGTAGATGTCAAGAATTTACCTCCTATAGAAGAATTATGTAAGCCATTCCCCATTCATCCACTATTGAGGTACACTCTCTCCAACACTTTGATGAAGGTGATATCCCTTACTCTAAACCTCCTAATCAATGCTTAGAAGAATTTGATATTTTTATTGTTAAGCAGGATAATTTTAATAAAAGGGTGTAGAACCATCTAATGGAAAACTCTAGAGCTATTGTTGAGTTGAAGGATATTGTGGAAAGAACCTCTAATGATGTTAAAATGCTTTTTAAACATTTTCAAATGGTTCAAACTCAAATAGATCAACTTATTAAGGTACAAAAAGACTTGCTAGTTAATGCCGCTAAAGAAAAACATGCTTATGAAATTAGAACTAGAAGTGGTGCTGCTACCCAGGATCCTCTATATCCTGAGGGGCATCCCAAAAGAATTGAGCAGGATTCTCAACAAGCTAAAAATAGTGGTACTACTCATAAGAAAAGAAAAAAGAAACATAAAACTATTATAGAACCCTCTGAACCTGCTAAAGATCCTAATAGTATATCTGTCTCTGATGCTGAAACCGAAAGTGGCAATGAACAAAATGATGTTCCTGATAAAGAAAGATTTGAAGAGGAACCTGAAAAGCACACCAAGAATACTAAATACACTAAAGAAGATTTTGTTGCTAAGAAACATGGTAGTGAAAGAGAGCCTCGGGTCCAAAAACCTATGCATTTCCCTGATAAGAAACACAAGTCAAAGGAAGATGAACACTATAATAAGTTTTGTGAGTGGATGAAACCTTTATTCCTGCAAATTCCTTTGACTGATGCTATTAAATTGCCTCCTTACTCAAAGTATATGAAGGATATTGTCTCGAACAAAAGGAAGATCCCTAATGAAGAAATCTCTACTTTGCTATCTAATTATTCCTTTAATGGTAAGGTTCCAAAGAAACTTGGAGACCCAGGGATCCCAACTATTCCGTGCTCTATTAAGAATAGTTATGTTAGAACTGCTTTGTGTGATTTGGAAGCTGGAGTTAGTGTTATGCCTTTCTCTCTCTATAAGAGACTTCAACTGGAAAAACTAATACCAACTGATATATCTTTGCAAATGGCTGATAAATCTACCATTTTTCCTGTTGGTATATGTGAGGATGTACCTGTTCAAGTGGCTCATAATTGCTTGATATTAACTGATTTTGTTGTGCTTGAAATGCATGAAGATGATAATATGTCTATTATTCTTGGGAGACCTTTTCTTAATACTGAAGGAGCTGTTATTAATTGTAATCAAGGAAAGGTGACTTTCAATGTTAATGACAAGGAGCATACTGTCTATTTCCCCAAGAAGATTGATAGGACTTATGGTTTGAATTCAATTGAACATGTTGAGGGCATTCAAGTTGGAGAGGTATATTGTCCCATACCAAGAGAAAATTTTGAAACTATTATGATTGGGACCATTGCTATCAAAGTTGAGGTAACATAATCATAAGTGGAATACAAAGTTTTGTTTCATATAAAATTGTTTTGGTAACAAGACCTAATCAACCTTGTTAACAAAATGATTTCATTGAACAAAACAATGTTTTCACCATGATTATCTCCGCTTACTTCTATTCTATCCATTTAGTTTTGCTTTCGTTTAGTTTTCTTTTATATTGTTAGTTGCTTGCATGTTAGAGTGTCTTAGAACTTCTGAAGTCCTAGCCTTGTTTTTTCATTTGCATCATTCGAAAAACTTTTTTATGTCAGAGTTCTGTTATGCCTGAAAATTGCCCAAAAATAAAGTGTCTCGAAAAATTCCAGAAAATTCATATTAAATTTTTACATGAAAAAGGGGTAGAGGAGTGCCTGGAAGGTACCAGGGGGCCCACCAGGCAGGCACACCACCTGGTGGCACGGCCAGCCTAGGGGCACGCCTGGCCATGGTGTGGGCCACCCCTGGTCCTCCACTTACTCTCTCACTTGCCACTTTCTTCTCTCTCCCGAGAAAACACCAGTTCATTGCTCGAAATCGCGTTCCTGCTGCTCTTGCCCTTGATTTTTCGATCTCCTTGCTCAGCCCATCTTTGCTGCTGAAATTTGGAGCATTTGTTCTCCGGTATGTGACTCCTCCGCTTGTCCAAGTAGATTTGTGTCTAGTGGTTTATATCTTGAGTATTTTGCTGCTGTAGGTGACAGGTTATGAGAGCTTGTAAGCTTGTTCATTGCTTAGAGATATAGTTTTGATGCATGTTTAGGCCTCTACAAGTCCTTATGAGTAGTGTTGTCCATTATATATTCACTTTGCAATCACTTGTTTAATAGATGTTTAAATTTCAGAATAGAAGATGACTGAGCATCAACTCAACCAACATGAACTGAGGGTGCCTGAGGTTATGAAGGTTCATCGAGAGGAGGAATCTTTTCCTTCCATCTATCCATGCTCCGAATTCATGAGAGCTGCAGGAATTTCCTAGGACTTCCATACTTTGGTTGCTAATGCAGGATTGGAGCACTTTTTGGAAGATGAACCTTGTCAATTTGTGAAACTAATGACGTCTGTAGTGCAGGACTTTCAATTTAGTTACTCTTTGCCTAACCCCATGGTCCACTACAAAATATACAATATAGTTGTCGACCTTTCTCTCGATGATTTTTGTGCAGCTATTAAGGTACCTCAGTGGGGATCACGTGGAAGGATTAAAGAGCGACCTGCACCACTCATGGACTTGTACGCAGAGATTTGCCAAAGGAGCAGCTTCTCGAAGGAGAGCGGGAAAATCCGTAACATTCATCTCCCCTCTATTCACTACTTTGCTTACTTTATTGCCAAGTGTGTTCTTGCTAGGAAAACTGCCAATAAGTTATCTTCATATGATCTAGCATTCATCTCTGCTGCTCTTAAACGAGATAGGACTTATAACTTGGGTGCCTTGATAGCTTTCCGTCTTGCTGCTAACCGCGAGAAAGGTAGAATTTGTGGAGGCCTCATTGCTTCCCGTTTACTAGCATTGCATGGTTTAGTGCCTCATCATCTAGACCTACAGTTTCCCATAGAAAGGCTTGATCTTAATTCCATGATACAACATAAATTTGTTTCTTCTTGGGCTAGTTTGAGTGAGTTGTCTTATGAAATAACCTTTCTCAAAGCTGGTTGGAGAAGGAGCAAGTCTGAGCGCGTTGTTCTTTTGCATGCACCTTTTTTGTTTAACCTTGATAACAAGGTAGGATGGTTCCTCACGGAGGAGGAGTTTGATACGTACTTGGGAGAGCTCTCCCAATAGGAGTAGGATACTAGAAGGGAGGTCACAGATGATTTGGTCCAGCCCTCGAATGAGGGGGAGTCTTCATATCAGCAGCCTACCTATGATTGGGGAGCTTCTTCTTCTTCCCAAGGGCCTAACTACGATCATTCTTACAATGACCCGCCTGCTTGGAACCCTTACTCGTATTTGGATTGATACCCACTTAGGCCAAAAGCCTAAGCTTGGGGGAGGTACACCGACATCACACTCATCTCCATATCATTTTGTGTCGGTACTTTGTATATTCATGTTTCGTTCTCTTTTTAGTTTTCGTTCTTTCTTTGCTTTTTCTTTCTAAAACACAAAAAGACCAAAAATATTTCTGTTGTTTCTCTTTGGGTTGCTTCTTCGTTTTGCCTTGGTTTGCTTTGTTTGAACTATTTGAAAACCCCAAAAAGATTTTGCTTTACTTGTTCTTCCTTTTAGGTTCTTGTTTTTTAAAAAAAATCGAAAACACCAAATTTTTTTGTTGTTCTTCTTTGGTTTTGTGAGTTTTGTTGCAGGGTTCAGTAGTTCTCAGTGGGATTTGGTTTCATATTATTATTCAAGCCACACAAGTGAAGGGCAATAATGAGGATTAATGACAACTTGAGGTGTGGTAAAAGGCTGGTAACGAACTCTATTTGTTTTCATTTTTGTACATATACTCATCATTGTGGGCATGCTTAGCCTGTTCGTGTAGGGTGTATGTTATTTATGGATGCTTAGTAGTTTTTGCTTTCTTATGATTAGCTCCAGCTCGCTAATAGTTTGTAGCATGTCATATGAATGTTTGCTTGCATTACTCTATTCATAACTTGGTATGACACCATGGTATCCTCCTCTGAATGTTTCATTTGAATTGACTTGGCACATGCTCACACATGCATATGACTGAAATAATCAGTTAAGCCTCGATGAATTATTTTGCCTTGAGGGTCTTGAATCACTTTCATGCCATGATTAGTCCTGTTTTGTTGCAAGCATGATTATGACAGTTATTACTCTCTCGTTTTTCGCTCCCCTTACTATTGCTAGCCTTCACTTACACTGAGTATGTTTTACTCATGTTTCCAACTCCCTAAAACCAAATATTGCCAAAAGTGTCCACCATACCTACCTATTAGCATCATTTGCTATCCCGTGCATATTCAATGTGCCTTGTTTTCTTCCAAATAAAATGTTTGCTTGTTATGAGAAATTAGTTAGTAAAGCTCTCACGAACTTGATGGCACACTTTATTTCTTGCACTTAATAAACCTGAACCATTGTGACTGTCCATGAAAGTTATATGCTTGCAAATTATAGGCTAGGGATTAGCAGAACCGTGCTGTCATGGGGAATGCTTTCAACACCTGTAAATATATACCCATTTGATATCATGCTCTTTTGTTTGCGGATGTCGTCGATGTGAAATAAAAGGGGAGATTGTAAGTCCATGGAGTTATGTATGTGTGTTAGAGAAATGCCTGGGCCGTCGGTCTAATCCATGCCTAATCATGGTGGAAACCTGCAGCGTAACCATAATGAGTATCTATGAAGCATTCTTCTTATAAAAAAAGATATAGCTATTGAGAAAAAGAAAAAAAGAGATATGAGAAAAGAGGAAAGAGAGACAAAAGCACCATTTTCCCCATGGTAAATAAGAAGATTGCTGAGATACTTGTTGTCTGCTTGCCTTGTCATTTTGATATGGGGATTCTTCCGTATCATCGGGCAAGGGGTACCCCGTTGGCGGTTCTCTATGATACGCATGTATTTACGATGACAAGAAATTACCGGTAACTAAAGTTGAGTAGCATGAGGAGTAGCCCTCGTACTCAAGGGACATGAGATTTCTAGTTTATAGTCTGTCAAGCATATAACTCAGATTAGACCTCACTTTCACCTTAACCATATTAAAGATGCTTATGATAGGGGCAATGAGAGCTCAAAGCTAACGAGTACCATACTTTCAACATTTGGAAGCCTTTCAAACTATTCAAAACCTTTTCATTTCCTTGTTGAGTCACCACCTATTCTATGAGCACTTTCTTGAGAGCAAAGTTGTCATTCTTAGTGTAATGTGCTTGTCTCAAAACTTGATTAATTGTGTTATGACTTTGATGCTTGTATCTTTGATATCTTTACTTCTAGTCTTCACCTGAACTTCAGAGGTGCCTTGGCATTCACAATCAATGGCAAGCGAGATACCACTCTATCATACCTTGTTATGAGCATTGTAATGTTGCTTATGTTTATGTTTCATGCTACTTATTATTTTTGAGTTGGAATCTCTTCATAGCTTGCAATGCCTATTAAGTAAACTTAGTTGCATACTCTTTATTATGAATTGTCTAAGTAGTTGATCACATGCTGAGAATATATACATCATATGAAGCAAATGTGTTCATGAAAGTTTCTTTTATCGCACTCAGTTTTCAACTGAATTTCTTGAGGACAAGCAATAAGCTAAGCTTGGGAGGAGTTGATACGTCCAAAACGTATCTACTTTCCCGAACACTTTTGCTATTGTTTTTCCTCTAAACTTATGTGAATTGGATGTAACTAACATGGACTGACGCTGTTTTTAGCAGAATTGCCTTGGTGTCTAGTTTTTGTGCAGAAAATCAACTATCAGGAAAAATCCTGGAAAATATGCCAAAAATCCTATTTCGCTAGAAGACTCACGGAGCCAGAATACGAGACGGGGTGGGGTTGGGCCCAGGTCACACCACTGCCGGCTGCTAGGCTAGGCCGCCTGCGCCAGGTGGTCCGCCGCCCTGACACCCCCTCGGTCTCCCTCTTCGCCTATAAGTTGCCTTCTGACCTAAAAACTCAGGGGGGTTCGACGTTTTTCCAGAAAGAGTTCCGCTGCGCCACCACCACCAGATTCCGTGATTCGGAACCAGAAACTCCGTTCTGGCAGGGACGGGGAATTGGAGGAGATCATCGCCATCATCATCACCATCACTTCTCCATCGACCATCCATGTTTCCCCCATCTATGAGTGAGTAATCCCCCGCTGTAGGCTATGGGGATGGTAGGGATTAGATGAGATCGTTCATGTAATGGCACCGGATTGTTAGGGCATGGTGCTTAGTATCTACTATTAGTGCTTTTTGACTTTGTTGCGACTTGTTATGCTTAATGCTTGTCACTAGGGCCCGAGTGCCATGACTTTAGATCTGAACATGTTATTGATTCATTATGATAGTATAGTTTATGGTCTTACCTGCAAGTTGTATACACACGTTGTTGTCCGGAACCAAAGGCCCCGAAGTGACAGAAATTGGGATAACCGGAGGGAATTGCTTTGATGTGAGGATCACATGTGTTCACAGAGTGTTAATGCTTTGCTCCGGTGCTCTATTAAAAGGAGCACCTTAATTGCCAGTAGTTCCCTTGAGGCCCCACTGCAAATGGGCTGGCAGGACAAAAGATGTTGTGCAAGTTCTCATTGCGAGCACGTATGACTATATATGGAACACATGCCTATGATTATCTAGTACTTGGATGCTTTATCTTATTTATCTGCAAATGCCCTATGTTCTGATTGCCATGTGAATTGTCTTGTCCATGGAACGCCCGTCCATCCATCCCTATGCCTACCGCACTCGAATCCTACTGTTTACTGCAATTCCTACTACTGTCTTTACTTTACTATTGCTATTACTTTACTATTACTACTACAAAACTATTGCTACTAATAAACTGCTGTGAGCAAGATTGTTTCCAGGTGCAGCTGAATTGACAACTCAGTTGTTAAGGCTTATAAATATTCTTTGGCTCCCCTTGTGTCGAATCAATAAATTGGGTTTCACTTCCCTCGAAAATACTACGATACACCCCCTATACTTGTGGGTCATCACCTCTTCACTCGCATGGAGCTAGTGAAGAACTACAACGCAGACATAATGCTGGCGGCAATGCGGATGTGAAGGAAATATGCCCTGAGAGGCAATAATAAAGTTGCTATTATGTATTCCTTGTATATGATAGATGTTTATTTTGCATGCTATAATTGTATTGATAGGAAACATCAATACATGTGTGTTTAATAAACAAAAAGGGTTCCTAGTTATGCCTCTCTTATAGACTAGCTTGTTGATTAACAAGATGATCAAGGTTTCCTGATCATGGACATTGGATGTTGTTAATAACAAGGTCACAACATTTGTGAAATGATGTGATGAACATTCATCCGAAGTAAAGCATTACGATCAAGTCATTATGTTTATATTGCTATAACATCATACAAAGTAGTCTTAGTCCTTAGACCATGAGATCATGTTAATTGCTAACACCGGAAGAGTATCTTGATAACATCAAACGTCACACCGTAACAGGGTGACCATATAGGTGGGTTAAGTGCTATGAAGGTGTTATGTTGAGGCTCATGGATCAAGAGTGGAATTTGTCAATCCCGGCGATGATAGATATACTGGGCCCTCTCGGTGATATCACATTAAGATAGCTTGCAAGCAAGTGATGTGATCACTAGAATGTTATATCACGGGAACGAGAAAAGAGTGCATGTCGGTAACGAGATCAAACTAGGTATTTGGATACCGATGATCGAATCTCGGACATGTATTATATCATGAGACAAAGGGATTAAATTGCTGACGTTAAAGGTTCTCACGATCACAGAAGTCATCGTTGAATATGCAGGAGTCAGTATGGATCTCCAGGTCCCGCTTCTGATTATTGATCTAAGAGGAGTCTCAATCATGTCTGCATTATTCGTGAACCGTAGGGTGACACACTTAAGGGTTGCCGGACACCATTTAGGAGCACATATGTTCCAGACAAAAGGTTTGCAAAGCGCAGGAAATGTTTCGATAGAAACCGGAATTGTTTCGGGTGAAATTGCAGAAAGTGGTTCTGCATGTGATATTGAAATGTTGCAAGGGGTTTTATGTGAATGTTTGTTAATTAAAGTAATTAACAAAATTCTGAATAAAATAAATAAAAGAGTTTTATTAATTGAGAGTTGCATTTAATTTGGTGGAAATTAAATACATGTGAGTGGGATTTTGGGTGGAGGCCATGTTTATGTGAGTGGAGGTTCACCACATGAATGAAGGAGGGGAGGAGTCCCCCCCTCATGCGCCGGCTATGGGAGGGGAGGGGTCTCCCTCCCTCCTATATAAAGCCCCCCTTTCCCCTCTCTCAAAACACACCTCCTCGTGAAGAATCTCTCTCCCCCTCTAGATATTTCCCCATGGTCTCGGATTAGCGAGATACATGTTCCCGGTGGCCTTGCGTCTGGAAGGAGTTGCTGCTTCCGCTGATTCGCTGGAGCGAGGAGGTGGAGGTTGTCCGGCGGCTTGAACGTGTGTGCGAGGACGGATGCGCTGCTGATTTGCGGTGCTCGGACTTCCACACGATCTTGAGATCGGCAAGCGTACGACTACATCAACCAAGAGTTCCTACTCATTAACAAAACTCATTGTCTTCAAGGGTAAGTTCTCCATGGATGTATGTCCACCCGTTGCTCTGTATCCAGTAGATTGATCTTGGCGTATAGTTCTCATCGTAGGAAATTTTTTGTTTTCTATGTCAGGACCCAACAAAGGGTATCGAGCCTGATCTATGCGTAGGTGCTTTGCACGGGTAGTACACATATGTTTATATGTTGGCGATGATGATCATGTTATTGCATCTTCTATGTACTTTGGATATTGGTGGCATAGTGGGATGAAGCGGCCCTGACCAACCTTACATGTCATCATACATGAGACCGGTTCCACGACTGACATGCAACTAGTTTTGCATAAGTGGCTAGCGGGTGTCTGTCTCTCCTACTATAGTCAATATCTGATTTACAACGAGTTGCTAATAACTTGTTATCCTCGTTGTGGTTCATGTCCGTAGGTAAGACCGGTTCTATCTCCGAAATCCCTAAGCCACGTAAAACTTGCAATTGATAAATTAGAGGCGTCTAGTTTAGATCGTTGATGGGCTAGTGTCTTGATATGGTATTGTTGTAAGTAGATGTATGATAGATACTCTTACAACTCACTTAACATGTAAGTTCCATAGACCTTGGCCTTACACACAAAGGAATGATAGAGATCATACCACGATGCAAATGATAGAGATCAAATGCATGGACCATATCACCTCACTTCACACATTAGATGTTAGCATCTTATATTGCTAGATTGGCACTTTTGGTAGCATTATAAGATGATCCCTCATTTAGATATCAAGATAAAATGTGGTCTTCCTTAAGTATGCACCGTTTTGTGGATCGTGTTTTGAGGCATCACGTGATGATCGGGTGTTCTCGACTCTACGCTTTCATACAACGGGTGTAAGACAGTTTTACACACGCGAATACTAAGGTTCTTACTTGACGAGCCTAGCATGTACAGACATGGCCTCGGAACACGGACCGAAAGGTTAAGCATGAGTCATATAGTTGATATGATGCCCATATAGATGCTTCGCTTTGAAGCTACAATCGACTCACGTGATGATCGGACTTGGTGTAGTGGATTTGGTTCATGTAATCACCAAAAGGACACGAGGGATGTCGTTTTTGAGTGGGAGTTCATTAGTAATTTGGATTAGTTGAACTCAATCTATGATAAACTTAGTCTAAATATATTTTACAAATTCTGTTGTAGATGGCACCACCTTCTTTTAATTTCAATGTGTTCATGGAGAAAGAGAAGCTTGCTGCGAGTGGTAGCAACTTCACCAACTGGGATATGAATTTGAGGATTCTCCTCACTGCTGCACAAAAGAAATATGTGCTAGAGGCGCCACTAGGCCCCCCACCAGATCCTGATGCTCCTGACAAGGAAAAGAACGTCTATATAACTCGTCAGGAGGACCACAACTTAGTTCATTGCGGCATACTGTATGGGCTAGAGCCAGAACTTCGAAAATGTTTCGAAAATGGCAATGCCTTTGATACCATGGGAGAATTGAAAATGATTTTCGATACCCATGCTGCCGTAGAGAGTTATAATGCTTCTGAAAAGTTCTTTAGCTGCAATATGGAAGAGAACAACTCTGTTAGTGAGCATGTACTCAAAATGTCTGGGTACGCCGATAAGCTTGTGTCGTTGGGAATAACGATTCCCATTGACTTAGGCATACATCGTGTTCTCCAATCTCTGCCACCTAGCTACAAGAGCTTCGTGATGAACTATAATATGCGGGGCATGAAGAAGTCTCTTCCCGAGCTTCTGTCAATGCTTAAGACTGGAGAAGTGGAGATTAGGAAAGAACATCAAGTGTTGATGATCAATAAGACCACCGGTTTCGAGAAGGACAAGAAAGGCAAGCAGAAGGGAAAGAAGGGCGGCAAATCTGTTGCCGCGCCTGAAAAGAAACCTCGAGCTGGCCCTAAGTCTGACACCGAGTGCTACTATTGCAAGGGGACTGGACATTGGAAGCGCAACTGCCCCAAGTATTTGGCGGACAAGAAGGCCGACAAGGCAAACAAAGGTATGTGATATACATGTTATTGATGTGTACTTGACTAGTACTCGCAGTAGCACCTGGGTATTTGATACGGGATCGGTTGCTAATATATGTAACTCGGTTTAGGGGCTATGGAACAAGCGACAACTAGCAAGGGATGAGGTCACGATGCGGGTCGGCAATGGATCAAGAGTTGATGTGATCGCCGTCGGAACGCTGCCTCTCCATATGCCATCAGGATTAGTTATAAACCTGAATAATTGTTATTTGGTGCCTACACTGAGCATGAACATTGTATCTGAATCGTGTTTGATGCAAAGTGGTTATTCGTTTAAGTCTGAAAACAATGGTTGTTCGATTTATATGAATAATATCTTTTATGGTCATGCACCTGTGTTGAATGGTTTATTTCTGTTGGATCTCGATAGTAGTATTACACATATTCATAATGTTGATGCTAAAAGGATTAAACTTGATAATGATATATCTGCATATATGTGGCACTGCCATCTAGGTCATATTGGCGTTAAACGCATGAAGAAACTCCATTCTGATGAACTTTTGGAATCACTTGATTTTGAATCATTTGATACATGTGAACCGTGCCTTATGGGAAAGATGACTAGAATGCCGTTTTCCGGTTCAATGGAACGAGCGACAGATTTATTGGAAATCATACATACTGATGTGTGTGGACCAATGAGTGTGTCGGCGTGAGGTGGATATCGTTATTTTGTTACTTTTCCGGATGATTTGAGTAGATACGGGTATATCTATTTGATGAAACATAAGTCTGAAACCTTTGAAAAGTTCAAAGAATTTCAGAATGAAGTGGAAAATCATCGTAACAGAAAGATCAAATTTCTGTGGTCCAACCGTGGAGGAGAGTATCCTAGTTACGAGTTTAGCACACATATGAAAGACTGTGGAATAGTTTCACAACTCATGCCTTCCGGAACACCACAATGTAATGGTGTGTCAGAACGTCGTAATCGTACTTTATTGGATATGGTTCGATCTATGATGTCTCGATCGACTTGCCATCATTTTGGGGTTATGCACTGGAAACCGCTGCATTCACTTTAAATAGGGCACCATCTAAATCCGTTGAAAAGACACCGTATGAATTATGGTTTGGAAACAAACCTAAGCTGCCATTTCTTAAAGTTTGGGGATGCGATGTTTATGTGAAGAAACTTCAACCGGATAAACTCGAACCCAAAGCGGAAAAATGCGTCTTCATAGGATACCCTAAGGAAACGATTGGGTATACCTTCTATCACAGATCCGAGGGAAAGGTCTTTGTTGCCAAGAATGGATCCTTTCTTGAGAAGGAGTTTCTCGCGAAAGGTGTGAGTAGTCGGAAGGTAGAACTCGAAGAGGTTATTGAACCTTCTCTTCATGAAATGGCGAGTAGCAAGACCGAAGTTGTTTCGGAGTTGACTTCACCTAATGAAGAGAGAGCTAATGATATTGATCATGAAACTCGAAGAGGACACTACCAAACCTCGCAGTCAAGGTGACACGACAGCTCCTGAACTGTATGGCAATCCTGTTATGAATTTCATGATTGATGAAATAGATGACCCTGCGACGTATGAAGAAGCAATGATGAGCCCTGATTCCAACAAATGGCTAGAAGCCATGAAATCCGAGATGGAATCCATGTATGAAAACCAGGTTTGGACCTTGGTGGACTTACCTCACGATCGAAAGGTCGTTGAGAATAAATGGATTTTCAAAAGAAAACTGATGTCGATGGTAATGTAACCATCTATAAGGCTCGACTTGTCGCAAAGGGGTTTCGACAAATTCAAGGAGTTGACTACGATGAGACATTCTCTCCGTAGCGATGCTTAAGTCGGTTAGGATTATGTTAGCAATTGCATATTTCGATTATGAAATATAGCGATGGATGTCAAAACCGCGTTCCTCAATGGTAATATTGAAGAAGAGTTGTATATGATACAACCTAAGGGTTTTGTCGATCCTAAGGATGCTGATAAGGTGTGCAAACTTCAGCGATCCATCTATGGACTGAAGCAAGCATCCCGGAGTTGGAATCTCCACTTTGATGAGGTGATCAAAGAGTCTGGATTTGTCCAAACTTATGGAGAGGCTTGTATTTACAAGAAAGTGAGTGGGAGCAATGTGGCATTTCTGATATTATATGTGGATGACATATTATTGATTGGAAATGATATAGATCTTTTAAACAGTGTTAAAAGTTATCTAAACAGCAAATTTTCGATGAAGGACCTTGGTGAAGCTTCATATATATTAGGCATTAAAATCTATAGAGATAGATCAAGACGCCTAATTGGGCTATCGCAGAGTACATACCTTGATAAGATATTAAAGAAGTTTAATATGGACGGAAGTAAGAAGGGGTACTTACCTATGTTGCAAGGCAAGACATTGAGTAAGACTCAAAGTCCGGCTACGGCGGAAGAAAGAGAGATAATGGATAAGATCCCCTATGCCTGAGCCATAGGCTCTATAATGTATGCCATGCTATGTACAAGACCGGATGTGGCACATGCTATTAGTTTGACTAGTAGGTACCAACCTGATCCAGGTTCGGAACACTGGATAGCGGTCAAAAATATCCTTAAGTACTTGAGAAAAACTAAGGATATGTTTCTTGTATACGGAGGTGAAGAAGAGCTAGTCTCTAAGTGTTATGTCGATGCTAGCTTTGACACTGATCCGGATGACTCTAAGTCTCAATCCGGATACGTATTTCTCTTGAACGGAGCAGCAGTTAGTTGGAGGAGCTCCAAACAACCTGTGGTGGCTGGATCAACGACGGAGGCGGAATATGTTGCTGCTTCAGAAGCGGCACAGGAAGCGGTTTGGATGAAGGAGTTCATAACGGAACTAGGTGTGGTTCCTAGTGCGTTGGACCCAATGGTGATCTATTGTGAAAATAATGGAGCCATAGCAAACGCCAAGGAACCAAGGTCTCACAAGAATTCCAAGCATTATAAGCGCCGGTTTCACTCCATCCGCGAGCATGTCAAGGATGGAGATATAAAGATTTGTAAAGTGCACACGAACCTGAATGTAGCAGATCCATTGACTAAAGTACTCCCTAGGGCAAAACATGATCAACACCAGAACTCCATGGGTGTTAGATTTATCACTATATAAACTAGTTTATTGTCTCTAGTGCAAGTGGGAGACTGAAGGAAATATGCCCCGAGAGGCAATAATAAAGTTGTTATTATGTATTCCTTGTATATGATAGATGTTTATTTTGCATGCTATAATTGTATTGATAGGAAACATCAATACATGTGTGTTTAATAAACAAAAAGGGTTCCTAGTTATGCCTCTCTTATAGACTAGCTTGTTGATTAACAAGATGATCAAGGTTTCCTGATCATGGACATTGAATGTTGTTAATAACAAGGTCACAACATTTGTGAAATGATGTGATGAACATTCATCCGAAGTATAGCATTATGATCAAGTCATTATGTTTATATTGCTATAACATCATACAAAGTATTCTTAGTCCTTAGACCATGAGATCATGTTAATTGCTAACACCGGAAGAGTATCTTGATAACATCAAATGTCACACCGTAACAGGGTGACCATATAGGTGGGTTAAGTGCTATGAAGGTGTTATGTTGAGGCTCATGGATCAAGAGTGGAATTTGTCAATCCCGATGACGGATAGATATACTCTGGGCCCTCTCGGTGATATCACATTAAGATAGCTTGCAAGCAAGTGATGTGATCACTAGAATGTTATATCACGGGAACGAGAAAAGAGTGCATGTCGCAATTTAGATCAAACTAGGTATTTGGATACCGATGATCGAATCTTGGACATGTATTATATCATGAGACAGAGGGATTAAATTGCTGACGTTAAAGGTTCTCACGATCACAGAAGTCATCGTTGAATATGCAGGAGTCAGTATGGATCTCCAGGTCCCGCTTCTGATTATTGATCTGAGAGGAGTCTCAATCATGTCTGCATTATTCGCGAACCGTAGGGTGACACACTTAAGGGTTTACGGACACCATTTAGGAGCACATATGTTCTAGACAAAAGGTTTGCAAAGCGCAGGAAATGTTTCGATAGAAACCGGAATTGTTTCGGGTGAAATTGCAGAAAGTGGTTCTGCATGTGATATTGAAATGTTGCAAGGGGTTTTATGTGAATGTTTGTTAATTAAAGTAATTAACAAAATTCAGAATAAAATAAATAAAAGAGTTTTATTAATTGAGAGTTGCATTTAATTTGGTGGAAATTAAATACATGTGAGTGGGATTTTGGGTGGAGACCATGTTTATGTGAGTGGGGGTTCACCACATGAATGAAGGAGGGGAGGAGTCCCCCCCCTCATGTGCCGGCTATGGGAGGGGAGGGGTCTCCCTCCCTCCTATATAAAGCCCCCCTCTCCCCTCTCACAAAACACACCTCCTCGTGAAGGATCTCTCTCCCCCTCTAGATATTTCCCCATGGTCTCGGATTAGCGAGATACATGTTCCCGGTGGCCTTGCGTCTAGAAGGAGTTGCTGCTTCTGCTGATTCGCTGGAGCGAGGAGGTGGAGGTTGTCCGGTGGCTTGATTTGCGGTGCTCAGACTTCCACAGGATCTTGAGATCGGCAAGCGTACGACTACATCAACCACGAGTTCCTACTCGTTAACAAAACTCGTTGTCTTCGAGGGTAAGTTCTCCATGGATGTATGTCCACCCGTTGCTCTGTATCCAGTAGATAGATCTTGGCGTATAGTTCTCATCGTAGGATTTTTTTTGTTTTCTATGCTGCAGACCCAACAGGATGTTCAACTCCCTCTGGCCCACTGAGCCCACTCCCAAAGGAAATGCGGCTTTCATAGCCAAATTGATGGAGTGCGATACTCAGGTGCACCTATGGTGAGAATCTGCCGCACGAGCCGGGGCTGACATCGCGCTGTAGTTCATCCTTTCATGGTATGAAGGAATAGTATTGGGGCTGCTCACCCGCATGCGCACTGGATCCAAGTGGTCCAAAGATCTGGAGTGTGTTGCACGTCGCAGAGCCTGTGCCAACAAGCTTATCCAGTACTCCTTCTTCCATGCTTGGAACGAGGGGCCGAGCTATCTTGACGTGTTTGACAATGAAGTTATTTCTAAGGGTGAAGAAGATGAGGGAAGTGAGGGCAAGGCCTCCGAACTTGATGACGAGGCTGAAGATCCGGAGGATGGAGATGCCAACCCAGAGGATGAGGCCAAGGCTAGTGCCCCGCCCACAAATTCCGAAGTACCTCCTCCTTCGGCCGATGATTTGGCTTCTGCCCCTGCTCCTTGAAAACACTTAACTGTATTCGTCAGATCCCCGGAATGTCGGGTGAAAATGTATTCAAGTACCTTGGTTTGGTTTTGCTACAGTTTGTGTTGTTTGCAACTAAGTTTTCAATTTCGGATTATCATGGGCGAAGTCCCCGAGTTTCCTTTTCTTGTTCTCCCAATTTTTGACTCAGCTCGCGTCTACCTTGATTCGGTTTTTTGACTTACGAGTCCGAGATTCAAAAAATTGATTTAACAATACTTGAAACTTTGAGATTAGCTCAAACTAATCCGGCGTTAGATGAATAAAGTAAACAAAGTGTTAGCCTGAATAACAAATGTCGGCTCGCTTAAGTTCCTTTCCTTAGTCGTTTTTCGTGTGCTTTGCCATTCCAAACTTGTTCTCTTGCTTGCCATGAAGCCAATTCTTGTTGGACAACAGCAAAGTCGAAGAGTTGGGTGTTTGGTGCTCACACATTACTAATCCAGCTAAGATATAAGCGACTTAACCTAGCCGACATATAAAAATACGAAAGCAAGAAGAACAATTATTATGGCAGTCCCCGAGTTTCTGCTTGGGGTGCCAAAGTTTCATTAATAACCTCATTGCCGACATACATACCGACATATGAGTAGCTTGGATACATTCACCTCTTTGTCAGGTGTAAAAAGGACGAAGTAGTGCTACATTCCACGTTCGCTTAGATTCTTCTCCGGACCTATCCGCCTTGTTCTTTTCCTGTGGCTGTGTATCAATAAGATAGTAGGAATCATTGTGCAAAGCTTTGCTTACAATGAAAGGTCCTTCCCATGGAGGGGATAACTTATGCATGCCAGCAGTGCGCTGCACCAACCGGAGTACCAGACCACCTTCCCGGAAAACTCGGGGGTTTACTTTCCAGCTATGGTAGTGTCGGAGATTTTGCTGATATATGGCGGATCTGAACAAGGCTAGTTCTCTCGCTTCTTCCAACAGATCAACATCATTTTTCCGGGCTTCGCACACTTCGGCTTCTGTGTATTGGGTGACTCTTGGCGAATCATGCTCTATGTCGGCTGGTAATACAGCTTGTGTCCCATATACTAGAAAAAATGGCGTATAGTCTGTTGATCGATTCAGAGTTGTTCTTAAATTCCATAGTACTACTGGTAGTTCTTCTATCTAGCACCCCGCTGATCTTTGCAGCGGCTCTATGAGCCGGGGTTTTATCCCGGAAAATATCAGTCCGTTGGATCTTTCCACTTGCCCGTTCGACGCAGGGTGGGCCACTGAGGCTAGATCTAGCCGGATTCTCTTTTCTTGGCAAAACCTCGCAAATGCTCCTTCAGCAAAATTTGTGCCATTATCAGTTACGATACTGTGGGGGTAGCCATATCTCAGGATTATATCCTTGAGAAACTTCACCGCTGTTGCCCCATCACATTTCCTGATTGGCTTCACTTCGATCCATTTAGTGACTTTGTGCACCAGACTAGGATATGGGTCATTCCTCCTTTAGCCGGCTTAAATGGCCCTACCATGTCTAGGCACCATATAGAAAATGGCCAAGTAATGGGGATACTTTTGAGTTCCGACATTGGCAGACGAGTTTTCGTGGCGTATCTCTGACAGCCATTGCATTTTCTCACCAAATCTTCTGCTTGCTCCAAATCACTTGGCCAATAAAATCCATGCCGGAAAGCTTTTGCCACTAATGCTCTTGAAGATGCATGGTGACCACATTCTCCTTGGTGGATATCCCGAAGTATGTCAAGTCCTTCCTCTGGGTCAACGCACCGCTATAGTACTATGGTTACACTTCTCTTGTATAGTTTGTCATTGATAATGGTATAGGCCTTTGCCTTTCTCTGGATCTGCCTTGAGAGTATCTCATCACCTGACAAGATTCCCTCTTTCAGGAAGTCAAATATTGGCTTGTCCCAAGCGGGTATAGCTCGGATTGAGAAAGGTTCCTCGTCGATTTCCATTGCATCCACCAACATAACTCCCGCCAGGTTTGGCTGACCAGTCCCCGGGTTTGCTGAGGCAGTCCCTGGGTTTGCCGAAGCAGTCCCCGGGTTTGCTGAGGTGCCTCCCCAATCTATTTCCATTGGTGTAGCTTCTGACCCAGAAAATGGCGGGATATAAATTGATTCGGATTCGGGCGATGGAGTAATAGATGGTTTTCTTAAGTGTTCCAAGGCAACATTTGGCAGGATCGGTTGCCGGGATAAGCCCAACTTAGACAGTATGTCGGCTGCCTCGTTTTCAATCTGAGGTATGTGGTGGAATTCACATCCCTCGAAGAATCCGCTTATCTTTTGCACATGAAATCTGTAAAGGGCCATATTTGCATCCAAGGCGTCCTAGTTTCCAGATACTAGCTGCACCACCAAATCCGAGTCTCTGAAGCATTGTATCCGACGTATCCCCACTTCTTTTGCTACTTTGAGTCCATGTACCAGTGCTTCATATTCCGCGACATTATTTGAGGCACTGAAGTGGATTTGGAGGACATATTTAAGTTGATCCTTTTTGGGCAAGGTAAGCACTACCCCGACGCCCAGCCCTTCTTTCAATTTCGATCCGTCAAAGTGCATTCGCCAATAATTGGAGTCCGGCAGTGGTGGCTCGTATTGCATCTCGGCCCAGTCCACAAAGAAATCCGCCACAACTTGTGATTTGATTGCATCTCTTCTGTCAAATTGTGGTGCATACGGGGCTAGCTCAATTGCCCACTTTGCTATTCGGCCACTTGCATCTTTGTTACTCATAATCTCTGATATAGGTGCCTCACATATCACCTTGATGGGGTGTTCCTCAAAGTAGTGTTTGAGTTTTTTGGCCAACATATACACGCCATATGCCATCTTTTGATAGTGAGGGTAATTCTGTTTTGAAGCAGATAATACCTTGCTTAGATAATACACTGGCCTTTGCACTGACTTTCCTTCTTCTTCGCGCTCTACTACAATTACTGCACTTACGACTCAATTGGTCGTGGCTACATAGAGCAACATTGGCTCCTTGGGTAGTGGTGCGACTAGGATTGGTGTAGTAGACAACATCTTTTTCAATTCTCGAAATGTGCTATCCGCTTGTGGCATCCATGTGAATTTGTCTGCCTTTTTCATTAACCGATAGAGGGGCAGAGCCTTCTCTCCTAGCCGACATACGAGCTGGCTTAACGATGCCAGGCAGCTAGTGAACTTCTGCACATCGTTAAGACATTTTGGCAGTTCCATTCTCTCTATGGCCCGGATTTTCATCGGGTTAGCTTCGATACCTCGGCTAGACACTAGAAAGCCGAGCAACTTTCCTGCAGGCACACCAAAAGTGCATTTTTCCGGGTTAAGCTTCATTCGGAACCGTCTCAAGTTCGCGAATGTCTGCCAGATGTCATCAAGGAGCGTATATCTTTCCTTAGTTTTTATCACCACATCATCCACATAAACTTGCACGTTTCGACCAATTTGGTCATGTAAACATTTTTGCATGCATTGCTGGTACGTTACTCCAGCATTACGTAATCCAAACGGCATAGTGCGAAAGCAATAAGCCCCATATGGGGTAATAAATGCAATCTTTATTTGATCATCTGGGTTTAGGGGTATTTGGTGGAAACCAGAATACGCATCAATGAATGATAACAACTCACATCCGGCAGTCCAGTCTATGACTTGATCTATTCTAGGGAGTGGGAATGGATCTTTAGGACACGCCTTATTCAGGTTCATGTAATCAATGCACATGCGCCATACCACGGCCATGTTCGAATCATCCTTCTTCTTTTCCACCAGCACCAGATTAGAGAGCCAATCCGGATAGAGTACTTCCATGATAAACATGGTTGCAAGGAGCCTAGCTATCTCATCCCCAATGACTTTTCTTCTATCTTCGGTGAAACACCGAAGAGGCTGCTTTACCGGCTTAGCACCGGGTCTTACGTTCAAAGAGTGCTCGGCCAACTCCCTCGGCACACCTTGCAGATCCTATGTGGACCAAGCAAAGATATCCCGATTCTCACAGAGGAAGTTAACGAGCTCGCTTTCCTATTTGCTGCTTAACCCGGCACCAATGGTTACGGCGCGTTCTGGGAACTGATCATCGATAGGCACTTTCTTTGTATCCTTGGTTGCTTGGAATGACACACTTCCATGCGGGTTGGTCAGAGCTGGGATATGTTGCTGCGCGGATTGAGCCAATGCCGCCACTTCCTGTATCCTCCTTTTTTCCTAAGCTATCACGAGTGACTCGGCTAAGTTAGATCCGGCTGAGGCGCACTCGATCGAACGCCTGAAGTCTCCTAAAACCGTTATCACTCCCCTAGGTCCGGGCAACTTCATCTTTAAGTAGCTGATGTGAGTACTTGCCATGACTTGTTCAGCGCGGGCCTGCCGAGCAACGCGTGATAGGCGCTCTCCAGATTCACCACTTCGAACTCCAAATTTTCAGTCTGGCAATTATCTCTCGTACCGAACAACACATCAACCCAGACCTTGCCAATTGGCTCACAGGAGATACCTGGCACAATGCCGTGAAATGTGGTCCTTGTTGCTTGCAGCATGTTCTTTTATATTCCCAACTTGTGCATGGTATCCTTGTAAATGATGTTGATGCTACTGCCGTTGTCAATCAGTACTTTGGAAAACCTCACATTGAGATTCGACCCGATGAACGTCGGATCCAGGACCAGTGCATAGGTCCCTGGACAAGGCATGATGTTTGGGTGATCCTTGATACTCCACGTAATCTCCTGGTCTGACCAAGGCATATATCTTACCATTGTTGGCATTACCGCATTTACCTGCATATGCGGGAGCTGCAAGCTTTTCCGGTCAGTTTCTTCCATGGTAAACACACAGTAGCTTTGATGATGCTCCTATTGGAAATATGCCCTAGAGACAAATAGTAATAAGGACTATAATCATATTTCATATAGTTTATGATTAAGTTTTATATCATGCTATAACTGTGTTGAGTGGAAACATCAATACACATGTGATATACAAACAACCAGGGGTTCCCAGTGAAACTCTAGTCACTGGTTCATTGGTCAACAGATGATCATGTTTCCTGATCGTGTGGCATTTATGCCAGTTGGAAATGGAGTCAACTCATTCTGAGAATGAGATGATGAACCAATACCCAATCTAAACATCATGACCCGATCATGTCACGAAGTTCAAGTTACGATGATTAGAAATGGATCCTCATAGACCATTCCTTAGACTGTGAGGCTATATCAATCACTGTCTCCCGAGAATGCTTTGATAGCATCAAGCGCCACTTGGTAATACAATGGTTATAAAGGTGTGTTCAGGTACTCGGAGGAAACCATAGAGGCAATATATGTCAAGAGCGGGATTTGTCCATCCACGTGACGGAAAAATACTCAAGGGCCCACTCGGAGAAGTTATATCCAACAGCTGCGCAACATGTGATTTGATCGTAGGGATATCACTTGTCGGAACGAGTCAAGTAGTATTGTTCGGTAACGAGATTGAACACGACATGGTGATGTCATTGATCAGATCTCGAACAATGCAAGTATCGAGAGACAAAGGGAATAAGACACGACTGTCTCGGTTCAAACAACAAAAGATCTTCGTGGAACGCACAGGGGTCACATGGCCATCCAGGTCCCTCTATTGATCATTGGTTCGGGAGTGTCCCGACCATGTCTAGAGTGTTCCCGAACCGTAGGGTATCACACTTAAGGGTTTGATGATGCTTAGAGAGTGTTTATAGGACCGGAAGAATCACCGAAGAATAGTAGAGAGAAAACCGGAAGGGCTTCGGTAAGTCCGGAGGATGTCCGGAGTGGAGGTGGAAGGTGTTCTATAGCCATAGAGATTGAATAATATATGAATGAATGTTAAATATTGATTTAATCATTTATTCATAATTATTTAATAAAGATAAAATCAATTTAAAAGGTCAAAGGGCTTAATGGGCCAATTCCGGAGGGAAGAGGGCCCATTAGGGAAAAGGCAAGAGGGAGAAGGGCCAAGAGGGGAGGCCGGCACCCTAGTGCGCCAGCCCCCCTGCGCGGGGCCCATGGGGTGGCCGGCGGTGCCACCCCCTCCCCATCTCCTCTCCTTTAGTCCCACCCCGGGACTTTGAGGGAGGTAGTACCTCCTTTTCCCCTATATATAGTGGGGGTATTTGGCCAGATAAATACACACAATATTCAGTAAAGGTCTTCTCACTTTTGGGAAGACCTCCAATTGATATTCTCTCTCTCTCCCTCTCTCTCTCTCTCGTGACCGTGGTCCCAAGTTCGGACTGCACGAACGAGAGACATCTTCACCGCGGAGCACCGTCGCGCTGCAGGATTCGGATCCAGGAGCTCTACTTCCGCAACTGCTGCTGGATCGGGGAAGCGGGAGTCATCGTCAGGCACCGGACGTGTGAAGGAAATATGCCCTAAGAGGCAATAATAAAGTTGTTATTATGTATTCCTTTTGTATGATAGATGTTTATTTTGCATGCTATAATTGTATTGATAGGAAACGTCAATACATATGTGTTTAATAAACAAAAAGGTTCCTAGTTATGCCTCTCTTATAGACTAGCTCGTTGATTAACAAGATGATCAAAGTTTCCTGATCATGGACATTGGATGTTGTTAATAACGAGGTCACGTCATTTGTGAAATGATGTGATGAACATTCATCCGAAGTATAGCATTACGATCAAAGTCATTATGTTTATATTGCTATAACATCATACGAAGTAATCTTAGTCCTTAGACCATGAGATCATGTTAATTGCTAACACCAGAAGAGTATCTTGATAACATCAAATGTCACACCGTAACAGGGTGACTATAAAGGTGGGTTCAGTGCTACGAAGGTGTTATGTTGATGCTCATGGATCAACAGTGGAATTTGTCAATCCCGATGACAGATAGATATACTCTGGGCCCTCTCGGTGATATCACATTAAGATAGCTTGCAAGCAAGTGATGTGATCACTAGAATGTTATATCACGGGAACTAGAAAAGAGTGCATGTCGGTAACGAGATCAAACTAGGTATTTGGATACCGATGATCAAATCTCGGACATGTATTATATCATGAGACAAAGGGATTAAATTACTAGCATTAAAGGTTCTCACAATCACAGTAGTCATTGTTGAATGTAAGGAGTTAATATGGATCTCCAGGTCCCGTTTCTGATTATTGATCTGAGAGGAGTCTCAATCATGTCTGCATTATTCGCGAACCGTAGGGTGACACACCTAAGGGTTGCTGGACACCATTTTGGAGCACATATGTTTCAGACGAAAGAATTGCAAAGCGCAGGAATTGTTTCGATGGAAACCGGAATTGTTTCAGGTGAAATTGCGGAAAGTGGTTCTGCATGTGATATTGAAATGTTGCAAGGGGTTTTATGTGAATGTTTGTTAATTAAAGTAATTAAAAAAATCTGAATAAAAAAAATAAAAGAGTTTTATTAATTGAGAGTTGCATTAAATTTGGTGGAAATTTAATGCATGTGAGTGGAATTTTGGGTGGAGCTTGAATTGATGTGAGTGGAGATTCCACCACATGAATGAGGAAGAGGTGGGGGCACCCCCCTTGGCTGCCGGCCATGGGAGGGGAGGAGCCCCCCCTCTCCTCCCTCACAAAGCACACCTCCTCATGAAGGATCTCTCTCCCCCTCTAGATATATTCCCCATGGTCTCGGATTAGCGAGATACATGTTCTCGATGGCCTTGCGTCTGGAAGGAGTTTCTGCTTCCGCTGATTCGCTGGAGCGAGGAGGTGGAGGTTGTCCAGTGGCTTGAACATGTGTGCGAGGACGGATGCGCTGATGATTTGCGCCGCTAGGACTTCCACGCTCGTTAACAAAACTCTGTTGTCTTCGAGGGTAAGTTATCTATGGATGTATATCCACCCGTTGCTTGTATCTAGTAGATAGATCTTGGCATATAGTTCTCATCATAGGATTTTTTTTGTTTTCTATGCTGTGAACCCAACAGTGGTATCAGAGCCTGATCTATGCGTAGGTGCTTTGCACGGGTAATACACCTATGTTTATATGTGGGCGATGATGATCATGTTATTGCATCTTCTATGTATTTTGTATATTGGTGGCATAGTAGGATGAAGCGGCCCGGACCAACCTTACATGTCCTCATACATGAGACCGGTTCCACGACTGACATGCAACTAGTTTTGCATAAGTGGCTGGCGGGTGTCTGTCTCTCCTACTATAGTCAATATCAAATTTACAACGAGTTGCTAATAACTTGGTTATCCTCGTTGTGGTTCCATGTTCGTAGGTAAGACCGGTTCTATCTCCGAAAGCCCTAAGCCACATAAAACTTGCAATGGATAAATTAGAGGCGTCTAGTTTAGATCGTTGCTGGGCTAGTGTCTTGATATGGTAATGTTGTAAGTAGATGTATGATAGATACTCTTACAACACACTTAACGTGTAAGTTCCATATACCTCGGCCTTACACACAAAGGAATGATAGAGATCATACCACGATGCAAATGATAGAGATCAAATGCATGGACCATATCATCTCACTTTACACATTAGATGTTTGCATCTTATATTGCTAGTTTGGCGCTTTTGGTAGCATTATAAGATGATCCCTCATTTAGATATCAAGATAAAATGTGTTCTTCCTTAAGTATGCACCGTTCTATGGATCGTGTTTCGAGACATCACATGATGATCGGGTGTACTCGACTCTACGCTTTCATACAACGGGTGTAAGACAGTTTTTCACACGCGAATACTAAGGTTCTTACTTGGCGAGCCTAGCATGTACAGACATGGCCTCGGAACACAGACCGAAAGGTTAAGCATGAGTCATATAGTTGATATGATGCCCATATAGATGCTCGCCTTTGAAGCTACACCGAGTCACATGATGATCGAACTTGGTGTAGTGGATTTGGTTCATGTAATCACCAAAAAGACACGAGGGATGTCGTTTTTGAGTGGGAGTTCATTAGTAATTTGGATTAGTTGAACTCAATCTATCATAAACTTAGTCTAAATAAACTTTACAAATTCTGTTGTAGATGGCACCACCTGCTTTTAATTTCAATGTGTTCATGGAGAAAGAGAAACTTGCTACGAATGGTAACAACTTCACCAACTGGGCTATGAATTTGAGGATTCTCCTCACTGCTACACAAAAGAAATATGTGCTAGAGGCGCCGCTAGGCCCCCCACCAGCTCCTGATGCCCCTGACGAGGAAAAGAATGTCTATATAACTCGTCAGGAGGACCACAACTTAGTTCATTGCGGCATACTATATGGGCTAGAGCCAGAACTTTGAAAGCGTTTCGAAAATGGCAATGCCTTTGATACCATGGGAGAATTGAAAATGATTTTCGATACCCATGCTATCTTAGAGAGTTATAATGCTTCTGAAAAGTTCTTTAGCTGCATGATGGAGGAGAACAACTCCGTTAGTGAGCACGTACTCAAAATGTCTGGGTATGCCGATAAGCTTGTGTCTTTGGGAATAACGATTCCCATTGACTTAGGCATACATCGTGTTCTCCAATCTCTGCCACCTAGCTACAAGAGCTTCGTGATGAACTATAACATGCAGGGCATGAAGAAGTCTCTTCCCGAGCTTGTACCAATGCTTAAGACTGCAGAAGAGGAGAGTAGGAAAGAACATCAAGTGTCCCAAGAACCCTAAAACCTGTATTTACCCCAGAGAACACGGCTCCACAACGTATTACCATTGGATTTATTGTATTTCTAGGTAGACCATTCCACTATTCGTCAATTGGAATAAAGCATACTTCCTAATCCGCTTCAGGTCCTCTAGCAATCACAGACAATGCGACATCCACTTGAGAAAGAAGAGCCTCCTTCTTTACCACTTTAGGGGATGGGGGTGAAGGGCGGTTTACAAGAAGCAAAATGGGATGGGATCCATGACTGATCTCTTTAAAAACACTATTCATGACTTGTTGAAAGGTTGCCGGGGCATCAGACAATTGGCCTGATTTCGAATTTTTCCAGAGTTTTCAATTTGAGAACTTTATCCATAGAGTAGTAGTATAGGCGATACTTTCTTCCTTTTTTGATTCTCTTGAAGTGTCCTTCCTTCCTACAGCTGATAGGGAAAAATCGTTGTTTTTATGATCCCTATGTAGAAAGCCTTTTTTTAGTATACCGAAGCTTACAAGATCCACACAAATGGTACTCCTTTCTTCGTGAGAGGTATCCAACTAGCATTACCTGCGCTTTTGTGTCTCTCAGTGTGGTCAGCACTGGGTGTTTCCGAGAAGCGAGGAATACAGGATCATTTAAGTCTGGTTTCTTTGTTATTGGGATAGGCGAACTTTTTAGGATCCATCCCCCAAAGGAACCGGACATGAGAATTTATAATCATCCGGCTCGAGCAAGAATGAAAGAAATAAGACCACGGAAGATCCATGATAAATGACTACAAGCGAAGGAGATAGGCGGTTTAAACAAAAAAGACCCAAAATTTCAAACATGTATCTAGAGTTACTAGAAAACTATAAACAAAAATTGTCCGAATGAATCCAAAACTTCTTTGTTTCGTTGGTAGAACCCACGCCAATATCATTTAGGGATGGAGGCTAACAATAATATTAGATCTATCAGGAAGCTCCAGGAACAGGATCGATCCGCGGTCCGTTGGGGAAGAAAAGAAGGGATTTCCAAGATCTATCAGAGGGAATCGAGAAGATCAAGCCTTCTCTCACTTCTTCTAGAGTTGAACCGCACTCAGAGGCCTATGTTGATGATCAATAAGACCACTGGTTTCAAGAAGGACAAGAAAGGCAAGCAGAAGGGAAAGAAGGGCGGCAAATCTGTTGCCGCACCTGAAAAGAAATCCCAAGCTGGCCCTAAGTCTGATACCGAGTGCTACTATTGCAAGGGGACTGGCCATTGGAAGCGCAACTACCCCAAGTATTTGGCGGACAAGAAGGCCGGCAATGCAAACAAAGGTATATGTGATATACATGTTATTGATGTGTACTTGACTAGTACTCACAGTTGCACCTGGGTATTTGATACAGGATCGGTTGCTAATATATGTAACTCGATTCGTGGGTCGGAACAATGTTTACTAGCAAGGGATGAGGTCACAATGCGGGTCGACAATGGATCAAGAGTTGATGTGATCACCGTCGGAACGCTACCTCTCCATATGCCGTTGGGATTAGTGATAAATCTAAATAATTGTTATTTGGTGCCTGCACTGAGCATGAACATTGTATCCGGATCGTGTTTGATGCGAAGTGGTTATTCCTTTAAATCTAAAAACAATGGTTGTTCGATTTATATGAATGATATCTTTTATGGTCATGCACCTGTGTTGAATGGTTTATTTCTATTGGATCTCGATAGTAGTATTACGCATATTCATAATGTTGATGCTAAAAGGATTAAACTTGATAATGATATATCTGCATATATGTGGCACTTTCGTCTAGGTCATATTGGCGTTAAACGCATGAAGAAACTCCATTCTGATGGACTTTTCGAATCACTTGATTTTGAATCATTTGATACATGTGAGCCATGCCTTATGGGCAAGATGACTAGAACGCTGTTTTCCGGTTCAATGGAACAGGCGACAGATTTATTGGAAATCATACATACTGATGTGTGTGGACCAATGAGTGTGTCGGCGCGAGGTGGATATCGTTATTTTGTTACTTTTACGGATGATTTGAGTAGATACGGGTATATCTATTTGATGAAACATAAGTCTGAAACCTTTGAAAAGTTCAAGGAATTTCAGAATGAAGTCGAAAATCATCGTAACATAAAGATCAAATTTCTGTGGTCCGACCGTGGAGGAGAGTATCTTAGTTACGAGTTTAGCACACATATGAAAGAATGTGGAATAGTTTCACAACTCACGCCTGCTGAAACACCACAACGTAATGGTGTGTCGGAACGTCGTAATCGTACTTTATTGGATATGGTTCAATCTATGATGTCTCTGACTGACTTACCACTGTCATTTTGGGGTTATGCACTGGAACTGCTGCATTCACTTTAAATCGGGCACCATCTAAATCTGTTCAAACGACACCGTATGAATTATGGTTTGGAAACAAACCTAAGCTGTCATTTCTTAAAGTTTGGGGATGCGATGTTTATGTGAAGAAACTTCAGCCCGATAAACTCGAACCCAAAGCAGAAAAATGCGTCTTCAGAGGATACCCTAAGGAAACGATTGGGTATACCTTCTATCACAGATCCGAGGGCAAGGTTTTTGTTGCCAAAAATGGATCCTTTCTTGAGAAGGAGTTTCTCGTGAAAGGTGTGAGTAGTCGGAAGGTAGAACTCGAAGAGGTTATTGAACCTTCTCTTCATGAAATGGCAAGTGGCGCAGCACCGGAAGTTGTTTCAGAGTTGACTTCACCTGATGAAGAGATAGCTAATGATAATGATCATGAAACTCCGAAAGAGGATACTACCGAACCTCGCAGGTCAAGCAGGACACATGCAGCTCCTGAACTGTACGACAATCCTGTTATGAATTTCATGATTGATGAAATAGATCACTCTGCGACGTATGAAGAAGTGATGATGAGCCCGGATTCCAACAAATGGCTAGAAGCCATGAAAACCGAGATGGAATCCATGTACGAAAACTAGGTTTGGACCTTGGTGGACTTACCTCACGATCGAAAGGCCGTTGAGAATAAATGGAGACTTGTCGCAAAGGGGTTTCGACAAATTCAAGGAGTTGACTATGATGAGACATTCTCTCCCGTAGCGATGCTAAAGTCGGTTAGGATTATGTTAGCAATTGCTGCATATTTCGATTATGAAATATGGCAGATGGAGGTCAAAACCGCGTTCCTCAATGGTAATATTGAAGAAGAATTGTATATGATACAACCTAAGGGTTTTGTCGATCCTAAGGATGCTGAGAAGGTATGCAAGCTTCAGTGATCCATCTATGGACTAAAGCAATCATCTCGGAGTTGGAATCTCCGCTTTGATGAGGTGATCAAAGAGTTTGGATTTTTCCAAACTTATGGAGAGGCTTGTATTTACAAGAAAGTGAGTGGGAGCAATGTGGCATTTCTGATATTATATGTGGATGACATATTATTGATTGGAAATGATATAGATCTTTTAAATAGTGTTAAAAGTTATCTAAACAGCAAATTTTCGATGAAAGACCCTGGTGAAGCTTCATATATATTAGGTATTAAAATCTATAGAGATAGATCAAGATGCCTAATTGGGCTATCGCAAAGACCTTGATAAGATATTAAAGAAGTTTAATATGGACGGAAGTAAGAAGGGGTTCTTACCTATGTTGTAAGGCAAGACATTGAGTAAGACTCAAAGTCTGGCTACAGCGGAAGAAAGAGAGTTAATGGATAAGATCCCCTATGCCTCAGCCATAGGCTCTATAATGTACGCCATGCTATGTACAAGACCGGATGTGGCACATGCTATTAGTTTGACTAGTAGGTACCAATCTGATCCAGGTTCAGAACACTGGATAGCGGTCAAGAATATCCTTAAGTACTTAAGAAGAACTAAGGATATGTTTCTTGTATACGATGGTGAAGAAGAGCTAGTCACTAAGTGTTATGTCAATGCTAGCTTTGACACCGATCCAGATGACTCTAAGTCTCAATCCGGATATGTATTTCTCTTGAACGGAGCAGCAGTTAGTTAGAGGAATTCCAAACAACCTGTGGTGGCTAGATCAACGATGGAGGCGAAATATGTTGCTGCTTTAGAAGCGGCACAGGAAGCGGTTTGTATGAAGGAGTTCATAACAGAACTAGGTGTGGTTCCTAGTGCATTGGACCCAATGGTGATCTATTTTGACAACAATGGAGCCATAGACAACGCCAAGGAACCAAGGTCTCACAAGAATTCCAAGCATATTAAGCGCCGGTTTCACTCCATCCGCGAGCATGTCAAGGATGGAGATATAAAGATTTGTAAAGTACACACGGACCTAAATGTAGCAGATCTGTTGACTAAAGTTCTCCCTAGGGAAAAACATGATCAACACCAGAACTCCATGGGTGTTAGATTTATCACTATGCGAACTAGATTATTGTCTCTAGTGCAAGTGGGAGACTGAAGGAAATATGCCTCGAGAGGCAATAATAAAGTTGTTATTATGTATTCCTTGTATATGATAGATGTTTATTTTGCATGCTATAATTGTATTGATAGGAAACGTCAATACATGTGTGTTTAATAAAGAAAAAGGTTCCTAGTTATGCCTCTCTTATAGACTATCTCATTGATTAACAAGATGATCAAAGTTTCCTGATCATGGACATTGGATGTTGTTAATAGCGAGGTCACATCATTTGTGAAATGATGTGATGAACATTCATCTGAAGTATAGCATTATGATCAAAGTCATTATGTTTATATTGCTATAACATCATACGAAGTAATCTTAGTCCTTAGACCATGAGATCATGTTAATTGCTAACACCGGAAGAGTATCTTGATAACATCAAACGTCACACCGTAACAGGGTGACTATAAAGGTGGGTTCAGTGCTATGAAGGTGTTATGTTGAGACTCATGGATCAAGAGTGGAATTTGTCAATCCCGATGACGGATAGATATACTCTGGGCCCTCTCGGTGATATCACATTAAGATAGCTTGCAAGCAAGTGATGTGATCACTAGAATGTTATATCACGGGAACGAGAAAAAAGTGCATGTCGGTAACAAGATCAAACTAGGTATTTGGATACCGATGATCGAATCTCAGACATGTATTATATCATGAGACAAAGGGATTAAATTACTAGCATTAAAGGTTCTCACGATCACAAAAGTCATTGTTGAATGTGCAGGAGTCAATATGGATCTCCAGGTCCAGCTTCTGATTATTGATCTGAGAGGAGTCTCAATCATGTCTGCATTATTCGCAAACTGTAGGGTGACACACTTAAGGGTTGCCGGACACCATTTTGGAGCACATATGTTTCAGACGAAAGAATTGCAAAGCGCAGGAATTGTTTCGATGGAAACCGGAATTGTTTCTGGTGAAATTGCAAAAAGTGGTTCTGCATGTGATATTGAAATGTTGCAAGGGGTTTCATGTGAATGTTTGTTAATTAAAGTAATTAACAAAATTCTAAATAAAATAAACAAAAGAGTTTTATTAATTGAGAGTTGCATTAAATTTGGTGGAAATTTAATGCATGTGAGTGGAATTTTGGGTGGAGCTTGAATTAATGTGAGTGGAGCTTCCACCACATGAATGAGGAAGAGGTGGGGGCACCCCCCTTGGCCGCCGGCCATGGGAGGGGAGGAGCCCCCCTCTCCTATAAAAAGACCCCCTCTCCTCCCTCAGAAAGCACACCTCCTCGTGAAGGATCTCTCCCCCTCTAGATATATTCCCCATGGTCTCGGATTAGGGAGATACATGTTCCCAGTGGCCTTGCGTCTGGAAGGAGTTGCTGCTTCCGCTGATTCGCTGGAGCAAGGAGGTGGAGGTTGTCCGGTGGCTTGAACGTGTGTGCGAGGACGGATGCGTTGCTGATTTGCGGTGCTAGGACTTCCACGCAATCTTGAGATCGGCAAGCGTACGACTACATCATCCACGAGTTCCAACTCGTTAACAAAACTCTGTTGTCTTCGAGGGTAAGTTCTCTATGGATGTATATCCACCCGTTGCTTGTATCTAGTAGATAGATCTTGGCGTATAGTTCTCATCGTAGGAATTTTTTTGTTTTCTATGCTGCGAACCCAACAACATGTGTAACTCCCCGTGAGGTGTCACACTTGAGGCACTCAAGTCGTTGGAGCCGTAGGAGCACAAGGACTTCATCACGACCTTGAGGTCGGCTTTGGCTCGTCTACATCAACCACGCTCTCCTAAGCGTTGATAATGCTTTTCGGTCTTCAAGGTTAAGTTCGCGAAAAGCCCCTCCCGTTACTATATTACTAATAGATAGGTCCTGGCAACTTCAGGGGTTCAGGGGCGTAGGGTAAAAATTTATTGTTTTCATGCGCGGAACCCCTACAGTGGTATCAGAGCTAAATCTATGTGTAGTAATACTAGTACGGGTAGAACACACGAGATGTAGCGTATGGGCGTTGATCTTTTAGTTGTTACCCTCCCACGTGTACTTGTGTATACCACAGTAATGCTTGATGAAGCGACCCCCAACCAACTTTACGCGTTCATTCACGAGACTTGTCTACGCTTGATATACGGCTTGTAACGTATAAAGTGGCTTAGGGGGGCGTCTGTCTCTCTCGCATTAGTTGGTATGCCATTTACAACGGAGGGCCCCGAAAGGGGTGTAGTAGAGACAACTACTTGATCAACGTTGTGCTGAAAGTTCGTACGTAAGAACAGTTCTTGTGCAAAAGCCCATTCAGCCACGTAAAACATGCAAAGATAAAGTAGAGGCATCTAACTTTGTTTTGCAAGGGGGCGTTGCTTTGTGATATGGTTGTGGCAAAGGTAAAGTAATTACCTTATGTTACATAGTAGTAGATAGTCACGAAGGTGACGGACTACCATGCCGAAAAGACACCGGTACCCTGGTATCTGCGGCATTAGTACCCTGGCACCGGAATCCGGTGACGACGGATGGAGATCACGATGTGAAGGACCATATCACATTGCATTTACATTCAATGTTATTGTTTGTATATCTTATTGTGTGCTAGTATTAGATACTCGACGGTATCCTAATAAGATGATCCCTGTTAAAATTACCAACGATTGTGTTCCCCCTTAGTGTGCACCACCAAGAAAGTTCTTCGGTATGAGGCGATCCATGGTACAGGTGTGGGTGTCAGACATATCTATGTTCGCATACAGTGGGTGTAAGCCATGTTGCACAGCAAATATACTAAGGTTGAGTTGGCGAGCCTAGCATGTGCTGACATGGCCTCGGAATGCGGATGGTTGAAAGATCGAGCACGAGTCGCATGAATGATGTGACCGACATTTAGCGTCCACCCTTGAACCCACATTGATGGCCATGACGATCGGGGGAGATGTGGCTGATAGGGGTCGTGTTATCACTAGGAACCCTTATGGGGATAGGTCTTTCTGAGTGAAGTTATTAGTAACTCATTTAATTATAAACTTATTCTAAATTCCTTTTGCAATTGTAAATGTAGAAAAGTTCTCCCCGATGCCACCTTTCCTGTTAACGATTGATTGGTTAGAAGGAGAGAATCTCAGATTAGATGGATCGAACTTCTCTATATGGGTTGCGCGTCTCCACATTCTCCTTAGCGAGAATGAAGTGGTCGACTACATACTCGACGGGATGGATTTGGATCAGCCCATTGACCTACAGACCCTAGAGCAGCGGGAAGACCGCTATTAGCATCGGGAGATGGCCTCCTTCATTTCAGTTACAATGCATTCCGGAATGGTGAACGAGCTGTGGCCTTTCGTGGGTGATGTAAACCCTCGTACGGTAATGCTACAGCTTAGGACACATTTCGTGGAACAAGCATGCATATGGGAGCATGAGCTAATGGGAGACTTCCTCTCCATTAAGATGGAGGAGAACTCATCACTTGACGACCACTTGGAGCGCATGCATGATGTGTACATGAAGCCTGCATACTTCCTGGATAGCTGGATGATGGGCTCTTTTGCAAATGGCGTTGTGCTACGGTCGCTGCCACCAAGCTACCAAGCACAAGTCAGGACTTGCATTATGAGAGGCGACGCGGAATCAATGGAATTCCACCGGTTCATATCGCATCTCAGGAATGTGTTAGTTGAACCAAATGTCGCCCAGGTCATCAATGACAAAGGTATATATTTGATATACAATTTTATAAATGTTATAATCTTGTAAACATTTGCAGTGTTAAGTATATTTGATACTTGTTCTGTTTTGCTGAAAACAAGTCCTTCTGCATGAGAGGTGCTTGCTAGAGAGGAGGTGACATTGCGTGTTGATGGCGAGCATCATGATGATGGCCGACGACACTCTCCCTCAACATTTATCATTTAGTTTATGTTTTAGGATGATTATTGTAACCAAAATATTATGAACTTCTTTAGTGTGTCTCACACTTTGTGAGACGGTTATTCATATGAGTTTGTAACAAACAGTTGTTCTACTTTTATGAATGATTTCTATCTGTGTTCATATCTTGTTTGATTATATGTGAATTATCCTTGTTGTTTGAAACTAATTGATAATGCATGAACATTTGTAAAATATCGAAATGCCTTAAAATACCCAACTTAAATGATATTTCATTATGGAATGAAAACCATAGTTCAAATTCAAAGTTATTGATAATATGTGAAAGACACTTGTTTTCTTATCACATGTAAATCATGCCTAAGTTCGGCAAAATAACTTGAACACTGTGTATTACTTGAATACAAAGTGTTTAATGAATTGTTGAAAGTAAATACATATTCGATGTATTGTGTTTTAACAAAAATGGTAATTATCATTATATGATTGTTTAAATGTGTAAATAAGTTTACCAAAGGCAACATAACTATGAAACTATTTGATTTGATCAAAGTGTTTCATCAACAAAGGGTATAACTATAAAAGAGAATCTAATTACTATGATTTGATCAAAAGTAATGAAATTCAACTTTATAAGATTGGCATAAACAAAATTGTGGAATGCAAAGCGTTTTGAAATGTCAAAATGCAAAGCATCACAATGTGATATTAGATATCAGAATGGGTGAATAGATGGCACCAAATAAATCATTGTAGTGTAGATGTAGAGACCAATAGTTAGAAATAGTTAGCACTCAGTTAGAATATATAGTAAACCATTTTAATTCGCAAAAGTTTTGGGGTTATTCGATATAACCAAAACAATAGCAAATAAGTCCTTGTAGAGTATTCATTGGAAACTTTGAATACGAAATCCATAGCTGAAACCAAAAGAAGCAAAACTAGTATTGCTTGAATTTTGGTGCATTCTTGAGAAAGTTCACTTTCAGTGATATTCCTCGATTATGGAGCAATTGGAAGATGGTGAAAAACATTATGAGGATTCAAATCCCTACATCAGGGTGTTGAGAAGCGCAGCGGACAACGTTCCTGAACGATTCTCTTCACAGAAGGAAAGAATCAATGATAATGATCATTGTGTCTTCCACACTGGTGTTTTCACTACATGAAGTAGAATTCAAAATGTATCCCATATCTTGTATGGAGACATTTGTGAATCATTTGTCACTATTAATGGAATATGACATACCTACGAACTACGAAGGAAATAATGGTAAGCTAAAATTATGAGAAAATTCCCTTGAGATTAGAAAGCAATTCATTGCTGAATCTCACAAGTAAAAGGGGTTACTTGAATTTTCCCAAATGACTGCAAAGCCATAGTGGAAAAGGGGGTGAATGCCAAAAGCACAATTTGTCAAGTATTGGACGAATTCAAATCAATTTGATTCAAGTGTTGTAACTACCTCGGTGAATTACGCTCCTAGTTACAAGCCTGGATGAGCGGAAATGGTTAAAATAGTACGGTGGGGCCCAAATGCCACTCCACAGTGAACCTTTAGAAGGTCCTAACCATTTCCAAACATCGGGACAAGAACGGGCGGCGTAATCGGCAGGCGAAGGGATCAACTACATACACAAATGAGTATGTATGCAAGCCACCATACAATGGTTCTCAGAGTCATTCCATATAAAAAGAAAGGAAATATAGCAACGCCATACGGCAAGATCCAAATATCCTAGATAGATATAATAGTTTAGGATATCTCCTCATACATCAAACATCAGAGTATCAAGCGGAAGCGGAAAACAAGATCCGAGTACGGATAAGAAGCAAATCGGCATAAGATGCCCCATAAATAAACACATCCCGCCCACAGATCTCACGGATCCCCGTTCCCGGAATCTCTACACCGAATGATCGTTGCCCACATCGTCCGTCTCCTCCACCCAGTATCCATCTTGCGAGCTTACCTGTTCATCTGAATCAAACAATTTATCGTGTGAGACCCTAGGGGTACTCAGCAAGTCTTTATGCCTCTAAAGGGGACACAACCTGGGGTGACGCAATTGCAGCAAAATATAAACCCTAACAATTCTATAGATACTCGCTAACCATCCGCCTAACCATAGATGAGCGGATGTCCGTGAATTAATAACAACAGTTATAACGGTAATATTAACAGATCCATCCTCCTCCTCGCTTACCGACGAGGAAGCGGACGAACAAACCCCCCATCCTTTGGCAGTTTTATTATCCATTCCATGAGTGTTGCACTATTTACTAGTCAGGTACTTAGTCAAATTATAAGCGGTACTTTAGTTATACTTGTCTATGATCGAAAATGCTCCAAGTCGTCCATAACGCGAACACGGCTTTGAAAGTTTTACCTGAGGGGTGCACAAATAACAACACACACTCGATCAACCTCGGAAAAACCAAATCAAAACCCAGCAGGCGATCCACGACAAAGCAATCACAGGATTGAAATATTTCAGGGGCCACCCATTAAGCTACCATGACGAAGTTGGCCGACTCGAGACGGACTCAAGGTTTGTGTGGGCCGGTATGATTTGGGAACCCGAAAGTGTGACTGGGCTTGTCGATACAGCGAAACGTGTCATGGACCTAAAGCAGTGCTGGTCGTTACCTGCACAATTTTAAATAAAGCAGTAAAGCATGGCATAAGTACAGGATAGTAAATAAAACCTCAAACTAGTTTGTGGCCCCAAGAAATAAGAATGAATCAAGCTCTGGCTCAGGGGGGGTTCATAAGCCTCCCGGATGTGGATAGCGCGAATATTCAAGGAACAGGAATCAAGTACTCGGGGTCCTACGGGACACAAGTGAGCCTGAAAAAACCAAATAGCAAATATGGCTCACCGATGCCACTTTCATTAGTTATCCCAACACTACTCAGGTTAAGTTGTTTAGGTACCTCGTTATCCATCCGACAATCACATACCCTACACATGCTGTTCTACGACTCGCATGGCTCAAACAACTCCTGTAGTAATGGCTCATGGGATGGAGGAACAAGCTTCGGTGGGGTTTTAAAATAAAGGCTATGCAATACATGGGATTTAATTTAATGCAATCGCGACTCAATGATGCAAGAATAAGATAGAGGCAATAGGTACTATATGTATGCAAGCATGTGGTAGTGCTTGCCTGGCAGCTCAGTTGAAGCGAGAGAAGGATCTGGGTAGTGCTCCTGGTTCTCTTGATATATCCCCGCTTTCGTCTATTCGAAGAAGAACCAAACAAACAAGGGCCAACATAAATAAAGTGCACAAGCATATGAATAAAATGCGACAAGCAAACAATCATGCCATGATAAATGATGCACAATTTGCATGGCAATAAAGTAGCATGGCATGGGTGAGGTGTGGAATACAAGAAGTAAGCATTTTATTGAGCTTTGGTCACATTTTATACTCCAATAAGTTGCTGTATACTTTATATTTATATGATGCATGCTGCAATTCAGTACATGGAATGCATAAACAGAAAGGTCTCGTCGAGCTAATCATTTTAGACATATTATTTGTTAAATTTGAAGTTATAAAACAAAAGTTATTAATTAATTAAGGAAAAGGGCATTTTATTGTAATTTTAATCAACTTGGAAAATAAAGTGTTCAAAATATAATTTGAAGGGCATATTTGAAATCCTCATATTTTTCTGATTCCAAAACATATATTACATGTTGAAATTGGATTTATATTTTAAAAGTTATTTAAAAACATATTTGAATTTGAATTTAAAACAAATTTGAAAAGTTTAAATTAAAACAGAGAACCAGAACTACTTTTTACACCCAGAGGAAACTAGCCCGAGTCACAGACAGGTGGGGCCTGCGCTGAGCTGGCGTAACCAACACGCGGCATACTTTTCTCACCGCGACCACAGAGCCAACGGATGGATGTGGGCCTCAGTGGCGGGGCCAGCCCAGCCTTGGAGGCGGACACGTGGGCGATCCTGGGCGCGGGGAGGGGTCGGTCCGTGGTGGCCAGGGTCTTCCGGGGGTTTTCATGCAAAAATCGCACCGAGGCTGACAGGTGGGCTTCGGGGTCCGCGGGTTTAGGCGGGAAAAAGGGCAGGGTTATCTCTGCAAAAACGACGTCGTCGCCGGACTGTCTGCTGCGCGCCGACCTACAGAGAACAGGGAACCGGCCGGAGTTTGGGCAATGATGGCGACCAAATGACGGCGGATTTCGCCGAAACATAAAAAGCAAAAACGAGGGACTTAGGGCTACAACTTTCGTTCAGGTGGCATCACCGGGAGGGCTACATCGCCTGAAACACAAGGAAGGCAGGCGGGTCGATCTTTGCTGCTACTATTGCAGAGCGCAACGCCAGTGGCAACAGCGCCTGAAGAGGCCGCTCGACGGAGTGCAACGGCGATCCGGAGAACTAGGGGGAACAAGAGGTTATGCAGGAGGAGGAGGTGCTCACGAGAGTGCGCCCATGGCCGTGGAAGCAGGGGTGGCGGGTCTCTTGTCGCGGCTGGCGCTCGCTTCTTGACCACCTCACGGACCTGGCGGCAAGCGAGACTCCAGCGAACTCCGGTTGCTGCTCCGCCTCTGGCGTCGAAGAGGAAGCAGATGGGCTCTGGTACACTTCAGCATGTCTTGGCGTCCACAGAGCTCGACGAACTCGGGGGAGGGTATGGCTAGCTAGGGTTTTGGGCCATGGCCAAGGGAGGCTGCAAGGAGAGGAAGAAAAGGGAGGGGGAGAGGGACCTGGGCGCCTCCTGGATAGGACCTGGGTGGGGTGCGGTGTGGGTAGGTGAGGGAGGAGGCAGGGCACATGGGGGGTGGCTTTTGAAAAAGGTGAGGAGGGGGATCGGGCTAGGTCTCTCCCTCCTTCTTCTCCTTGTCTTGAAGCCAAAGAAAGAAGTGGGGCAGATAAGGGGTGTGACGTGGTGGGCCTGCCTGGTAGGGAGAGAGGGGGAAGCCGAGAGAGAGGGAGAGGGGAGGGGTAGCTCGGGTTAGGTAGGGTTAGGGTTAGGAGAAGCTCGGGTTAGCTTGGTCTAGAGAGAGGAGAGGTGGTCTCGGGTTAGGTTAAAGGGGGCTAGGGTTTAGGAGAGAGGATAAAGAGAGAGGGTGAGATGAGAGAGAGAGAGGAGAGATTAGGTGGAGTGGTTTCCTTTTGACAAGATCAAGCAAGAACATGCCAAGCTCAAACAAGATCTAGACAAGAAAAAGAGAGGGTGAGAAATAGGTGGTGAGGGTATGGATGGAGATGGTTATAGGGTTTTAGATGCTTGCATGCATCAAGCAAGATCAAGCATAAGAGGGGTAGAGAGAGATATGGGGAAGATCCACTCAAAGACTCAAATAAAAACCAAAAGGCTAGAATGTGGTGGTTCTTGCATGGCCCATGCAAAATATTTGATGCCATGTTTATTCTTGTGAGAACAATAATATTAACATGAAATTATTATTATGCATTCCCAAAATTGGAATAAAAGCCAAGCAAAAAGAATTAAAAGGATGCCCCATGTGGAGTAGATGGAGATGACCATATTTGAATAGAAAAGGGACTTGCTAATGTGTATGTGCCACTAGGTATTTAATAGTCCCAACAATATCCCAACATGAGCATTAATCCATGATAATCCATATGAAAGCTAGGAAAAAGGAGCACTACTCATATTGCATGCAAAGGTGGCTCCACATAGCAATAATGTGAAGACAACATGATGCTAATATGAGAGCATGTGGAAATAGAATTGGATCCATTCCAACCCACATGAGCTAGAGGTAAAACCAAATAAGTTGCAATGCTCATATAGGGTGGAATGGTGGAATGATGGGGTGATGACAAGAAAGGTGGTGGATTTAGTAAAAGATATGCCCCCAACTCAACTTGGGCATTTAAACAATATATCAAGAACCAAACACAATATCAAGAGGCAAATACAATTTACAATGCATATGAGAGAAGATCCAAAACAAAAAGGGTTTTATATGATGCTCAAATGCAAGGTGGCATGATGACATGAGCATGATATATTTATGATGCAACAGTTATATGTAGGAAGTAGCATATATATAGACTAAGCTAGTAGCATTGCAATTGTTAGACAATTAGGATGCTACAACTCTCCCCCACTAAACAAGAATCTCGCCCCGAGATTCCTAGGAAAAAGAAAACAACACAAGGAGAGGCGGGTGTTCGAACGAAGGTGACCCTCACGTTCCCAGGTTGATGAACAACGGAAAAGTGCGACCACTACACCTTGCAAAACTTGCTAGACTTGTTGCGAGTCTTGCGTTGTGCTAGAGAAACAACGGGTTAGAAGAGTTGTAGGATTGTCGTGAGACAAGAAGGATAGGATGGACATAGCTCCGGTTTTCCCAAGAAACATGATAAAAGAATAGAACCACTTGTTAAAGAAAGGGCAAGATGATGCATCATGGATACAGAAAGGCACACCGTTAAGATTAAAGATTTACCGATACTAGAGAGGATGAATCTTTATCTCGCCGGAAGAAAAGAGCTAGATTGGAGAGGTTTTGAATCACTATGACAATAGCATCGTATCTTCTCTCGGATTTGAGAAATGAAGTTCGGAAACAATATTGCCTTCAAACAATAGAGTCCCTTGATATCAACAGAAAGATTTAGCTAGACATCGTCGGATTAGATTCTTGTTGCACCGGTAAGAACCAAGGATCACGCAATTGAGGTGCGCGGATATAACTCCCAGAGATGGATGTGAAGCTAGATCATGGTGGAATCCCGAGAAGCAAAGAATATGGAGGATCTGGAGTTTATTGTAGATATACTTATTGCTTTCTTTAGCCTTGAGGCTAACGCAATAGATTTGCGGCTGATGGCATCAACCATAATTGGCTTTACCACAGAAAAAGAATTGATGAAACAAAGAGAGAGATAGTTTCCTTTCATCTTGTTTGGGGATGTCGAGCATCGGTAGAAAGACGAGGACCGAAAAGAGTTTGCGTTTGTTTCCACCAGATAATTGAGGATTTTGCTCCGTGTAGAAAGGGTGAGATCACCAACCAGAGATTATTGATTACTTTCTTCGAGAGAGCACTCCGGAAAAACAAAGACGGAAGTAAAAGTATCGAGGGATAAAGGCCACTTCTAACTTCCGTGGAATGAGTGAAATCACATTAATTCACCAATTCAATGTACAAGAGCGAATGATACGAGTAGTGGTATGGTAGCTACTCCATCCCGCACTCAAAGCATTACTCCGCACATGAATAAGAAAACCATGCAACCCAACTACCGAAACAGACTGAAGGTATTGATAAGAAGAGCTCATGGAACTCCGTTAGAAAACAAGGATAGATGCAAACGATTCGCCGGATTCATAGATAGACAAAGATGATGATGTTGTCGTCATGTCTGAAGTAACCAGCCACCGGAAAGATATGAAGGAAGATTACGGAGACAACTGCAAGATTCCACAGGTAAAGAAAAAGATAGCACCACTTGAACATAAGGATTACAAAAGATATGAAAAATCTTCATGGCCTCTGGTGGATTGAGCATAGACGATAGAGCGAGAGGGTTTCAAGAGATTACTTAACGAGACTGAGGTGAAAAAACTCCATGTTTTTCTTGAAATGATTGAGAGAGATTTAGCAGTTTTGAGAAAATCTTTAGCGGAACGACGATGATAACTTGCCAACAAGGAACAACTCCGGATTGGTTGAAGATGGAGGATGGAATTACCAATGAACTTGCTGATTCCAGAACTGAAGCGATCTATTTAGCAGAAGGACGTGGCCGAGATGGTGACTTCAAAAAGTCAGAATTGTCGCTTTGAGACTTTGCACACAGGCAGTTCTCACGAAGCTTGAGAGAAAGAGACACAGATGATCTTCCATGTCCTTCCATGATATCGAATAGGAAAGCATATTATCAACATATACCACCATGGATTAACAGGATATTCCCAGAATACCAAGTTGAAGAGGCGGGAGAAACGAACAAATGCTCGAAACACTTTCTGAGCTCAACGCTCTTTGAAAGATCAATATTAAGAGCACGGGTTCGTGTTGAAGAAGATGCACTGGAAGAATAGATTATCTGGTCCTTCGGAAGAAAAAGAGATGTCACCTGGTTCACATTGTCGATTGGATCACCTGTTACAAAGATAAAGAGATCTTGGATAAGAACCGATGATAGCTCATACCTTAAGCAAAACTATCAGAGATGAAAAGATGCGATTCCCTCGTATCAAAGAGAAGATTGCAGATATAGAGTTCAAAAAGATGTGCAGCAGGATGAACAGATGATAGACCGCCGTAGTGCTTGAGAAAACTCCGGATTGCCAAAGATGCTTGAATATGCATAGATATGATCACGGTGTACTCAAAATCACAGGAGATAACCGTCACCATTTGGAGGATAGCGTTGATAGCATTTTCCATATTCCACTCATGATAAGTGTCCTATAGCTATGCCGAGAACCAAATTACAATCACCAACATCGGATCGACACGTGTTATGTAATTAGCCCAAGAGAATTGGAGATGAAAAGAATCTCTAGGATTAAGCGCCGGTGACAAAAGAATGAGTGAGCATGGACATGCTGATAAAAGGGAGATAGATAATGTTTCACACATGACCGAAAAGGAGTGTGGAAACATAGATGTATCAAAGAAAAAATTTCCGCATTTTTGGCATTAAAATACCAATAGATGCGCAAAATCACTTAACAGGTAGAGATTAGCAACTGATGCTTACACAGAATGAGGAGTTGCTAGAAGGAAGAACACCCTTAAGAAGATGGCACCGGTTAACAAGGAGTCAGATAGATCGCGCCGGTTTTCAAAAGCCTGTCAGTATGGAATGTACCAACAGTTGATAACCAAAGGCAGATTGTGATAACAAATTGGATGCAACAGATAGACAAGGAATTACACACACACACACACACACACACACTTTCTATGGTACTACGGAAACCCAGAACACGTGAATCCTAGTTTGAATTTTTAAGAAGAGGATTGAAAACGTTACACTTCCTTACCAGAAAAGGGTGGGTGGTTGGGTAAGAAGAAAAGTGGAAGAAGTCCTACTCTCGCGTTTTGTTTTTCCCTAGTATACATAGCTACCCAAAATATTTGCTAGACTGACAACGACCATTTGGCTGAGACCCTGAAGGGCGGGATGGCTCTGATACCAATTGTAACTACCTCGGTGAATTACGCTCCTAGTTACAAGCCTGGATGAGCGGAAATGGTTAAAATAGTACGGTGGGGCCCAAATGCCACTCACAGGTAGACCTTTCGGCCGTCCTAACCATTTCCAAACATCAGGACAAGAACGGCGGCGAATCGGCGAGAAGGATCAACTACATACACAAATGAGTATGTATGCAAGCCACCATACAATGGTTCTCAGAGTCATTCCATCTAAAAAGAAAGGAAATATAGCAACGCCATACGGCAAGATCCAAATATCCTAGATAGATATAATAGTTTAGGATATCTCCTCATACATCAAACATCGAGTATCAAGCGGGCGGAAAACAAGATCCGAGTACGGATAAGAAGCAAATCGGCATAAGATGCCCCATAAATAAACACATCCGCCCACAGATCTCACGGATCCCGTTCTCGGAATCTCTACCGAATGATCGTTGCCCACATCGTCCGCCTTATCCACCCAGTATCCATCTTGCGAGCTTACATTCATCCGAATCAAACAATTTATCGTGTGAGACCCTAGGGTACTTAGCAAGTCTTTATGCCTCTAAAGGGACACAACCTGGGGTGACGCAATTGCAGCAAAGATAAACCCTAACAATTCTATAGATACTGCTAACCATCCGCCTAACCATAGATGAAGCGGATGTCCGTGAATTAATAACAAGTTATAACGGTAATATTAACAGATCCATCCTCCTCCTCGCCATCGACGAGGAAGCGGACGAACAAACCCCATCCGTTGGCAGTTTTATTATCCATTCCATGAGTGTTGCACTATTTACTAGTCGTACTTAGTCAAATTATAAGCGGTACTTTAGTTATACTTGTCTATGATCGAGAAATGTGCTCCAAGTCGTCCATAAGCTGCGGACACGGCTTTGAAAGTTTTACCTAGAGGGTGCACAAATAGCAAAACACACTCGATCAACCTCGGAAAAACCAAATCAAAACCCAACGAGGCGATCCACGACAAAGCAATCACAGGATTCAGAAATATTTCAGGGCCACCCCATTAAGCTACCATGACGAAGTTGGCCGACTCGAGACGGACTCAAGGTTTGTGTGGGCGGTATGCATTTGGGAACCGAAAGTGTGGTGGGCTTGTCGACATAAAGTAACGTGTCACGGACCTAAGCGATGCAGTGCGATTACCTCGCACAATTTTAAATAAAGCAGTAAAGCATGGCATAAGTACAGGATAGTAAATAAAACCTCAAACTAGTTTGTGGCCCCAAGAAATAAGAATGAATCAAGCTCTGGCTCAGGGGGGTTTCATAAGCCTCCCGGATGTGGATAGCGCGAATATTCAAGGAACAGGAATCAAGTACTCGGGGTCCTACGGGACACAAGTGAGCCTGAAAAAACCAAATAGCAAATATGGCTCACCGATGCCACTTTCATTAGTTATCCCAACACTACTCAGGTTAAGTTGTTTAGGTACCTCGTTATCCATCCGACAATCACATACCCTACACATGCTGTTCTACGACTCGCATGGCTCAAACAACTCCTGTAGTAATGGCTCATGGGATGGAGGAACAAGCTTCGGTGGGGTTTTAAAATAAAGGCTATGCAATATTTGGGATTCAATTTAATGCAATCGTGACTCAATGATGCAAGAATAAGATAGAGGCAATAGGTACTATATGTATGCAAGCATGTGGTAGTGCTTGCCTGGCAGCTCAGTTGAAGCGAGAGAAGGATCTGGGTAGTGATCCTGGTTCTCTTGATATATCCACTGCTCAGCGTCTATTCGAAGAAGAACCAAACAAACAAGGGCCAACATAAATAAAGTGCACAAGCATATGAATAAAATGCGACAAGCAAACAATCATGCCATGATGAATGATGCACAATTTGCATGGCAATAAAGTAGCATGGCATGGGTGAGGTGTGGAATACAAGAAGTAAGCATTTTATTGAGCTTTGGTCACATTTTATACTCCAATAAGTTGCTGTATACTTTATATTTATATGATGCATGCTGCAATTCAGTACATGGAATGCATAAACAGAAAGGTCTCGTCGAGCTAATCATTTTAGACATATTATTTGTTAAATTTGAAGTTATAAAACAAAAGTTATTAATTAATTAAGGAAAAGGGCATTTTATTGTAATTTTAATCAACTTGGAAAATAAAGTGTTCAAAATATAATTTGAAGGGCATATTTGAAATCCTCATATTTTTCTGATTCCAAAACATATATTACATGTTGAAATTGGATTTATATTTTAAAAGTTATTTAAAAACATATTTGAATTTGAATTTAAAACAAATTTGAAAAGTTTAAATTAAAACAGAGAACCAGAACTACTTTTTACACCCAGAGGAAACTAGCCCGAGTCACAGACAGGTGGGGCCTGCGCTGAGCTGGCGTAACCAACACGCGGCATACTTTTCTCACCGCGACCACAGCGAGCCACAGCGGATGACAGGTGGGCCTCCAGGCGGCGGGGCCACAGCGCGCGCGCGGCCAGCGGGCGGCGGACACGTGGGCGATCCTGGGCGCGGGGAGGGGTCGGTCCGTGGTGGCCAGGATCTTCCGGGGGTTTTCATGCAAAAATCGCACCGAGGCTGACAGGTGGGCTTCGGGGGCGGGTTTAGGCGGGAAAAAGGGCAGGGTTATCTCTGCAAAAACGACGTCGTCGCCGGACTGTCTGCTGCGCGCCGACCTACAGAGAACAGGGAACCGGCCGGAGTTTGGGCAATGATGGCGACCAAATGACGGCGGATTTCGCCGAGCCGCAAAAACGAAAAACGACGAGGGGACTTAGGGCTACAACTTTCGTTCAGGTGGCATCACCGGAGGAGGGCTACATCGCACGAAACACAGCAAGGAACAGAGGCGGGTCGATCTTTGCTTCTTATGCAGACGCCAGCCAAGCAGCGGCGCCTGAGGCTCGACAGTCTGTGCGATCCGCGAACTAGGGGAACAAGAGGTTGTGCAGGAGGAGGAGGTGCTCATGAGAGTGCGCCATGGCCGTGGAAGCGAGGTGGCGGGCATCGCCAGCTGGCGCTCCGCTTCTTCGGCCACCTCACGGACACGGCGGCGACGGCGAGACTCCGGCGAACTCCGGTTGCTGCTCCGCCTACAGGGCGTCGAAGAGGAAGCAGATGGGCTCCTGGTACACTTCGCGCGGTCTTGACGTCCACCAGAGCTCGACGAACTCGGGGGAGGGTATGGCTAGCTAGGGTTTTGGGCCATGGCCAAGGGAGGCTGCAAGGAGAGGAAGAAAAGGGAGGGGGAGAGGGACCTGGGCGCCTCCTGGATAGGACCTGGGTGGGGTGAGGTGTGGGTAGGTGAGGGAGGAGGCAGGGCACATGGGGGGTGGCTTTTGAAAAAGGTGAGGAGGGGGATCGGGCTAGGTCTCTCCCTCCTTCTTCTCCTTGTCTTGAAGCCAAAGAAAGAAGTGGGGCAGATAAGGGGTGTGACGTGGTGGGCCTGCCTGGTAGGGAGAGAGGGGGAAGCCGAGAGAGGGAGAGGGGAGGGGTAGCTCGGGTTAGGTAGGGTTAGGGTTAGGATAAGATCGGGTTAGCTAGGTCTAGAGAGAGGAGAGGTGGTCTCGGGTTAGGTTAAAGGGGGCTAGGGTTTAGGAGAGAGGATAAAGAGAGAGGGTGAGATGAGAGAGAGAGGAGAGATTAGGTGGAGTGGTTTCCTTTTGACAAGATCAAGCAAGAACATGCCAAGCTCAAACAAGATCTAGACAAGAAAAAGAGAGGGTGAGAAATAGGTGGTGAGGGTATGGATGGAGATGGTTATAGGGTTTTAGATGCTTGCATGCATCAAGCAAGATCAAGCATAAGAGGGGTAGAGAGAGATATGGGGAAGATCCACTCAAAGACTCAAATAAAAACCAAAAGGCTAGAATGTGGTGGTTCTTGCATGGCCCATGCAAAATATTTGATGCCATGTTTATTCTTGTGAGAACAATAATATTAACATGACATTATTATTATGCATTCCCAAAATTGGAATAAAAGCCAAGCAAAAAGAATTAAAAGGATGCCCCATGTGGAGTAGATGGAGATGACCATATTTGAATATAAAAGGGACTTGCTAATGTGTATGTGCCACTAGGTATTTAATAGTCCCAACAATATCCCAACATGAGCATTAATCCATGATAATCCATATGAAAGCTAGGAAAAAGGAGCACTACTCATATTGCATGCAAAGGTGGCTCCACATAGCAATAATGTGAAGAAAACATGATGCTAATATGAGAGCATGTGGAAATAGAATTGGATCCATTCCAACCCACATGAGCTAGAGGTAAAACCAAATAAGTTGCAATGCTCATATAGGGTGGAATGGTGGAATGATGGGGTGATGACAAGAAAGGTGGTGGAGTTAGTAAAAGATATGCCCCCAACTCAACTTGGGAATTTAAACAATATATCAAGAACCAAACACAATATCAAGAGGCAAATACAATTTACAATGCATATGAGAGAAGATCCAAAACAAAAAGGGTTTTATATGATGCTCAAATGCAAGGTGGCATGATGACATGAGCATGATATATTTATGATGCAACAGTTATATGTAGGAAGTAGCATATATATAGACTAAGCTAGTAGCATTGCAATTGTTAGACAATTAGGATGCTACAAGTGTGCTGAATGTCTAGTGGATTTAAAACTAGTAAAAGTACTAGTATATCATAGTAAAACTCCAAGTTTGATATTTGATCAAAGGATTTTGAAGTTGTTCAAAATAGTGAGTAGATGTGCAATTTGCATGAAATTGAGTGGGAGCTATGAAAGTCTCCTAAAACAATATGTGAATGACATATTTTTGAGTGGGAGCAATATAAGTCTCAAATTCAAATATGTAGGAACATAGTTTGAGTAAGAGTAGTGACTCATACTCAAATATGTTGGGAACATATTTTGAGTGGGAGCTTATAGAGTTATTCTTAAGTGTGTTAAGAATAAAAGCACAAGTACTGATAAATAATGATTTATATGGTGTAGAAGTTGATAATAAGTGGATTATGATATTATGTAATATTCCTTAAGGGATTCTAAAAAAGTGTTTTGGAATAGAAGTTAATTAAGGAACTAGTTCTTAGTAACTCAAGTTAGGAATAGTATTAAGTTTAACATCAATGGTTGAAAGAAAGAAAAGGATGATCATCATCCACTATGCTGAGACATAGGTTCTATCTTAGAAAACTATGATGATAACTTAACATAATATATGATCCGATAAGGAACGTTTAAAAGTGATTAAGTTTGAATCACAGAGCGTTGAGATAAGTTTATCCATAGTGTCTAATAGATAACTGTAGACATATTTTCCAAATCCATATAGGATGACATATCTTAAAGCATAAAGAGTTATGTTATAAGGGAATATGTTGGAAACTCCTGTAAATACCAATTGAAGTCAAGTTGGAAGCGAGGTGAACAAAACATCAAAAGTTGCATAGAGTGCACTAGTGTTTCGATGAATACATTTATAATAATAGATAAGGGTACCATCTAAAGTGTTGTATAATGTTATGGCGGGGCTAGTTCGCTTTTAACGTAGAATGATGTGTCCCAGGGCATAGTGCCCATGAGAAAGCCCTCGTGGTTGATCTAAAGTCACTGTAGGCTCCTGGAATCAGGCCTCGTTCTGTTGCCATAGCGACGATGCATACACACAGATGTTATCATGTGATGATAAAGTATTAATGTCAATCAAGGTGACATTAGTAAGTTGCAAAGGATTTGGGACTGTAAAGTACAGGACCAAGACTCAACCTCTTCCATGAGTAAGCATGTTCAGGGTACCGGATATATGGTGCCAATGATTAAGATCAAATGCAGCTAGTGTATTTCTACTCTAGTGCAAGTGGGAGACTGTTGGAAATATGCCATAGAGACAAATAGTAATAAGGACTATTATCATATTTCATATAGTTTATGATTAAGTTTTATATCATGCTATAACTGTGTTGAGCGGAAACATTAATACACGTGTGATATACAAACAACCAGGGGTTCCTAGTGAAACTCTAGTCACTGGTTCATTGGTCAAAAGATGATCATGTTTCCTGATCATGTGGCATTTATGCCAGTTGGAAATGGAGTCAACTCATTCTAAGAATGATATGATGAACCAATACCCAATGTAAACATCGTGACCCTATCATGTCATGAAGTTCAAGTTATGATGATTAGAAATGGATCCTCGTAGACCATTCCTTAGACCGTGAGGCTATATCAATCACTGTCTCCCAAGAGTGCTTTGATAGCATCAAGCGCCACTTGGTAATACAGTGGTTATAAAGGTGTGTTCAGGTACTCGGAGGAAACTGTAGAGGCAATATATGTCAAGAGCAGGATTTGTCCGTCCAGTGACGGAAAGATACTCAAGGGCCCACTCGGAGAAGTTATATCCAACATCTGCGCAACATGTGATTTGATCATAGGGATATCACTTATCAGAACGAGTCAAGTAGCATTGTTCGGTAACGAGATTGAACACGACATGGTGATGTCATTGATCAGATCTCGGACAATGCAAGTATCGAGAGACAAAGGGAATAAGACACGACTGTCCCGATTCAAACGACGAAAGATCTTCGTGGAACGCACAGGGGTCACATGGCCATCAAGGTCCCTCTGTTGATCATTGGTCCGGGAGTGTCCCGACCATGTCTGGAGTGTGCCCGAACTATAGGGTATCACGCTTAAGGGTTTCATGATGCTTAGAGAGTGTTTATAGGATCGGAAGAATCACCGACGAATAGTAGAGAGAAAACCGGAAGTGTTTCGGTAAGTCCGGAGGTTGTCCAGAGTGGAGGTGGAAGGTGTTCCATAGCCACAGAGATTGAATAATATATGAATGAATGTTAAATATTGATTTAATCATTTATTCATAATTATTTAATAAAGAGAAAATCAATTTAAAAGGTCAAAGGGCTTAATGGGCCAATTCCGGAGGGAAGAGGGCCCATTAGGGAAAAGGCAAGAGGGAGATGGGCCAAGATGGGAGGCCGGCGCCCTAGTGGGCCAACCCCCCCGCGCGGGGCCCATGGGGTGGCCGGTGGCACCACCCGTCCCCCTCTCCTCTCCTTTAGTCCCACCCCGGGACTTTGAGGGAGGTAGTACCTCCTTTTCCCCTATATATAGTGGGGGTATTTGGCCAGATAAATACACACAATATTAAATAAAGGTCTTCTCACTTTTGGGAAGACCTCCAATTGATATTATCTCTCTCTATCTCTCGTGACTGTGGTCCCAAGTTCGTACTGTGCGAACGAGAGACATCTTCACCGTGGAGCGCCGTCACGCTGCGGGATTCAGATCCTGGAGCTCTACTTCCGCAACTGCTGCTGGATTGGAGAAGCAGGAGTCATCGTCAGGAACCGGACGTGTGTAACTCCCCGCGAGGTGTCACACTTGAGGCACTCAAGTCGTTGGAGCCGCAGGAGCGCAAGGACTTCATCACGACCTTGAGGTCGGCTTTGGCTCGTCTACATCAACCACACTCTCCTGAGCGTTGACAACGCTTTTCGGTCTTCAAGGGTAAGTTCATGAAAATCCCCTCCCGTTATTTTATGACTAATAGATAGGTCCTGGCAACTTCAGGCGGAACCCCTATAGCTCCTTGTATTCATTTCGTCCCTCATTTGCATGGTAACCTTGATCCTGTTGCTAGTTATTGTTTACTTAATGCACAACATCCCTCCTTTACTGATTTTCATATCTCTGTGGAGGTGGAGGCAACATAAGTTGCTATCCATTTCACCTGTTAGTAATTGCTGTTGTGGTGCCTCATTCCGAGGTGCTTCGTTCCGAGGTGCCTGAGCATTCCCCGAACTGCCCTGTTCTAATTTCCTCACCCATTCACACTGCCGGGTTGTATGATTCGCCGGACTATTCGGACTTGGCGTATGAAACTTGCAAGGTTAATCTAGCATAGACTCGAAAGTATACCTTAGTCGATCTTTTCTCTCTTGCCATTGCTTTTTCTGCTCTGGGGTCCAAGGCATCTTCCCTTTAATTTTCTATTGCCAGTTCTTCCCCCCAGTTTTCTGGTGCTGGCTGGCGCCGGTATTGGGTTGATCTTGGTCCACCGCTGCCACTTGCTGCGAGTTATATCTGTAATCCGGACGCTCGTCCCTTCTCTTTCCTCGGAAATCATTTCTCCTTGATGACCCGGAGCCATATCTGTTGTAATACTCCTCGTTTGCTTCACTTGACATTAGCCGGGGTTGAGTCGGATCTCCCAAAGCGTACGAATCTACGATCCGGATCGTCTCAGCCAAAGTGGTTGGCATATCTTGTTGCAGCCTTTGCCACAACATACTTCCATATCTGCAACCCTGGGCGAACCATGCAATTGCTTGCGATTCAATTACCCCCTCGCGTGAGTTACGCACGTTGCACCACCGAGTCAAGAAATCTCGGTCTGGCTCATTTGGTCTCTGCCGGCATAACGCCAGAGTCTGTGGCCTATTGGGCCTCTTGTAAGTGCTTGAGAAATTGCTAACGAATAACTCCTCAAAGTCCAGCCAGCAGTTAACACTTCTCGGTGGCAAGTTGTTTAGCCAAACTCTCGCTGGTCCTTCCAACATTTGAGGTACATACCTCACTGCCCATCTCAAATTTCCAGTTGCAATCTTGACCGCCGTTGCGTAATCAATCAGCCAATCCTCTGGTTTGGTACTACCATCATAAGTCCTGGTTCCTCTGGCCAACTGAAAGTTCGGCACTGGCGGCTCCTTCATGATCCGGGGCCCAAAGCATGCCGGACCAGGAGGACCTTGTACCTCGATTAGCTCCGACCTATAAATTCTGTCCAGTTTCAGCCTCACATCATCTGGCTGCAAGTTTCTGCTTCCTAGACTCGACCCAATTATATGGTGCTCCGGTCTGGGGTATCCGTTGTTGATCCTCACCGAATAACCATCATTGTATCTTTCCTGATCCGGACAATCATTCCGCTGTTGCGCTGCTTGACCTGCACTTCTCTCCCGCTGAGGTGCGCGCTGCTGTTGCTGCCGAGTTATATTTGTCATGTTCCCCCTGGATCACACTGTCCGGCATTGCTGTTGGCAGCGTTTCTTTGACCGTCATTGCCTTGGTTGCGGTTACCTCGGCCAGCTTCACCTTGGCTAGTGCTGTGACGATCTTCATCTACTTGCACTGCTTTGCCTTTTCCAGCTCTCATCGGGTCGTAGGGTACCATATGTTTGTCTCTTCTCCCGGAGTTTACCACCTCTTCTCTCCTAGTATTGTGACCCGGAGATGATGCGGCTCCGCCGGATTTTGCCGGGTTATTTCTAGCCGAATGAACCACGTGCGATGCTCCTGGTGGCGCCGGGTTTTGCTTTGTTCATTTCTTCATTTTGCTGGCAAGCGACCCTCAGCAAGTGGTTCACCCTCTCTTGTTGCTTTTCCCGCGCCTCTCTAGTTAGACCTTCTAACTAGTACGCATACGCATTTGCTGCCCTGAGGGTCTTTGTCGGGGTACTGTACCTCTCTAGCCCTCATGTTACTATCATGGCTGTCTGACCCAGCCTAGGCTCGTATTCCCTGTCGATCTGAGTAATCAGGTTTCTACCTCGGATTTTCACTCCATCTATGTGGTTTGCCTTTGCATATTCCCTCAAAGTAATGTTCAAGGACTGCTGTAACTCTGCTGTTTTCTTTGCGCCAGCTAACATTTTCTGCCTAGTTTCCTCCAACTCAACTTGCGCCTAAGCCGGGTCTACCACAGGAGCTATTGGCGTTGCTAGGCTATATATTGCTTGCTGGAGTACATTCTCTAGCCTCTCTAGTGGTGGAAACCTAGACCTTGCCTACTTTGTCGTGACTTCCGGCTCTGGCGTCGGGCCCTTGCTTGCTCCTGCATCTAGCGCGGTCATCAGGACCTCAACGCTGCTAGTGGGGCGAGTTATACACACGCCACGAGCTGCGCTAAGAGGTGGTTCGCCTCCCTCGACAACGTGCCGTGGATGAACACAAGACTCATCCACGCCGACGTAGATCTTGTGCATGCCAAGTTTGATGAAGTCGCCGTTGCACGGAGGGGGATGCCTACCGAAGCTCCCTGCGGTGTCGCTGACGTAGTCCAGCGCACCAAAGCGTTGAACCAGGCCGGAGACGACGCACTCGCCGGTGTTGGAGATGCTTCCCGTCCGGATTTTCACCCCTGCTACCACCGCTAGCCCCACGGTGGGCGCCAACTGTCGTGGTGGTGGCACGGCAGATGCCATGGATATGCTAAAGATGGGGCCAATGAGTGCTAGGGGAATCCAGGGAGGGAAAACATGGTGATTCCACACATAGATGTTCTTGTGTTTACTCAATCAATGGTGAATACAAGTGCTCCTTGAGCTGTTCGTGAGAAGGAGACTATGTCTCTTAGTCCCCACAACCTAGCTCCAGAGTTCTAACTTAGACAGAGAAAATGATCGATCCCTCTCTATGGAGGCCCCGATGCTCCTTATATAGGGGAGCCTGGGTTACAAAGTTAGGGCACACGTGGCAGCATATTCCCCGAATATGCCCCTTGGTTAAAGCTAGATGGTTCTTTATTCCCTTTAACGGCTCGTCCGGGCTTTGGACGTAACCCACAACATAATCCTTGCCTTTAAGCGTCACTAGACACGGGCTAGGTCAGCCAACATACCCCGCGTCATATTGGTCGCCCCTGTCCCGCTGGTCCTCCCCTCTGCTTTGCTTCGCTCACGCTACAGCTAACAGAGCCACCTTTTGACCAGCGGGAGATTCCTTCCTTCTCTTGGAGGCCATACGATAGTCTGGCTAGCACGTGGCTAACCCGGCTACGAGGGTACTTGTATAATAGATAGACAAACATGGCCGGCATATATTTTATGCCGACTGGGATATGGCTAGGGAGATGCTCCACGGGCTGGGTTACTCCGTGGTTTGGCCTTCCTTGAGGTGACCCGGCCAGCTCTTGCTTTGACCGTGCCGTACCTCGGCTAACTCAGCCTGTATACCCCGACGTTACCCTACCCGGGGGTATCCCCCCAACACTCCTCTCGGGTAGCCATTGGCTCCCCGTCCCCGAGTCATGTACCCGGGGTACTCTTCTCACGCGGGTACCTTGATCTCTCGGTACTACGCCCCCACAGAACAGCCGGTCCAAAGCCCCCGAGGGGAAGCCCCGACAAAATTCCCGGGAGGGTAGTATGCAGGGGTTGCGGCTTTCCTATCGGATCAAGGGCACCCCGGATCCATGAATGCGAAAGTAGCCCCCGGGCGTGCCTCAGCTAGAAAAGGTTAGGCCGGGGCTGCACCCTCTTCTTTTGTGGGCCCGTGACCCTCAATTATGGCCTTGTGGGAAGGGTGTTGGGTCCGCAGCATAGAAAACAAAAATTTTCCTACGGTGTGAACTACACGCCAAGATCTATCTACTAGGTACAAAGCAACGGGTGGACATACATCCAACGAGAACTTACCCTCGTAGACAACGAGCTTTGTTAACGAGTAGGAACTCGTGGTTGATGTAGTCGTACACTTGCCGATCTCAAGATCGTGATGAAGTCCAGCAGGTTCGGCTCTAGCACGTCCATCAGATCCAGCTCCAGCACCACCAAGTCCAGCACCACAAAGCAGCGGTGCATCCGTGATCGCACACACGTCCAGTACCCCGACAACCTCCGTCCCTCGCTCCAGCAAAGCAGCGGAAGCAGCAACTCCTTTCCAGATAAAGCCACCGGGAACATGTATCTCGCTAATCCGAGACCATGGGGAAATAATACTAGAGGGGGAGAGACATCCTTCACAAGGAGGTGTGTGTGAGAAGTGAGGAGGGGGTGGCCTTTTATAGGAGGAGGGGGGGTGCCCCTCCTTCATGGCCGGCGCATGGAGGAGGTGACTCTTCACCTCCTCCATTCATGTGGTGGTAACTCCCTCCACATAAATTTGCCCCTTCACATTCTCTTTTAATGTCTCCACTTTAAATGCATTAAATTTCTCCAAATTTAATGCTCTCTCATTTAATAAAACTCTTTTATTATTTTTATTCAGAATTTTGTTAATTACTTTAATTAACAAACATTCATATAAAACCCCCTGCAACATTTCAATATTACATGCAGAACCAATTTCAGCAATTTCACCCGAAACAGTTTCGGTGTCTTTTGAAATAATTCTAACGCTTTCTTAAATCTTTATCTAAAACATATTTGCTCCAAATGGTGTCGGTATCCCTTAAGTGTGTCACCCTACGGTTCACGAATAATGCAGACATGATCGAGACCCCTCTCCGATCAATAATCAGCAGCAGGACCTGGAGATCCATACTTACTCCTACACATTCAACGATGACTTCTGTGATCGTGAGAACCTTTAATGCTAGTAACTAAATCCCTTTGTCTCGGGATATATTACATGTCCGAGATTCGATCATCAGTATCTCCATACCTAGTTTGATCTCACATCGATATGCACTCTTTTCTCGTTCCCGTGATATAACATTCTAGTGATCACATCACTTGCTTGCAAGCTATTTCAATGTGATATCATCAAGAGGGCCCAGAGTATATCTATCCGTCATCGGGATGGACAAATCCCACTCTTGATCCATGAGCCTCAACATAACACCTTCATAGCACTGAACCCACCTTTATAGTCACCCTGTTACGGTGTGACGTTTGATGTTATCAAGATGCTCTTCCGGTGTTAGCAATTAACATGATATCATGGTCTAAGGACTAAGATTACTTCGTATGATGTTATAGCAATATAAACATAATGACTTGATCGTAATGCTATACTTCGGATGAATGTTCATCACATCATTCCACCAATGGTGTGACCTTGTTATTAACAACATCCAATGTCCATGATCAGGAAACCTTGATCATCTTGTTAATCAACAAGCTAGTCTATAAGAGAGGCATAACTAGGAACCCCTTTTTGTTTATTAAACACACATGTATTCATGTTTCTGATCAATACAATTATAGCATGCAAAATAAACATTTATCATAAACATGGAATAAGATGATAACCACTTTATTATTGTCTCTCGGGCATATTCCCTTCAGTCTCCCACTTGCACTAGAGTCAATAATCTAGTTTGAAAAACTTTGCGTATTGAACAACTATGGCTTTCTGGTGTTGCATATATGCAATTGCTAGTGGTTAACATAATCTCCGGATCTGACAGTTTCAGGTCCGTGTGTATTTGCATGTGTTTGCGTCTCTACGCATCACTCATTCTCAAATGAGATGGCATTGTATAAATTTTGTTCTCTGGTGAGACCTTTAGTTCGTTCGGGTTAAAATATGTTGATATTATTGTCACACAATATATCATCATAGTATTAGCCCACTTTGAACCACACCTAGTTTGATAACAAACTACTTAACACAAATGCCCTCCTATGCTGCTACTATAGCAGTCATATACTTAGCCTTTTGTTGTAGTATCCGTCATAATATCTCAACTTTGGAACTCATCCAAATCCATCATGGAACATCCTTTCCATTATATTGTGCCACCCATAGTCTAAATTGAGATAAATTTAATTTGTATCTTATGACAAAACTAGTATCAATGTAACACTTTACAATGAACTACCTTTAACTATTTGTCACTTATACATGATATATTCTTGGTTCTTCCAAAGCTCATAAGAATATCTTTACTATTGTCCAATGATCATCTTATGAATCATTCTGGTATATGCTCATAACATTTAGAGCATAGGACATTCTGGATATATACATATCATGGTATAATTGATCAAAATTTTCATGTGATTTTACTCACCAAGTGTTGAAACACTTGAATCTTGATACAATCCTTTCCATGCAGCAAGAACCTTTCTTTTTGTTTCCATATTGAACCCTTTCAATATCTCATATTGAACCCTTTCAATATCTTATATATGTATGTCTGGCACAACCATATTAGCGCCTTAATCTATCCATATAGATATTGATGCCAAATATTCCGGGTTTTCCCAAGTCTTTCATCGAAATCTCATTTTAATGAAATTCTTAACTTCTGTCAATACAAGATACATCATTTCCAATCAACAATATGTCCTCTACATAATGTATTAGAAATATGTCTCAGCGCTCCCACTTAATTTCTTGCAAATGCAAGCATCTTCATCATCTCTGATGAATTTAAACTCTTTTAATAGTTTCATCATGGTGAAGATTCCAACTCCGCTATGCTTACTTCAACTATTGAAGTTTACATGCCCTTTTAGCACCCTTTGAATTAACAAAACCCTTTGGACCGTGTCATGTACATGTCCTAGGTAACCATTCTATTAGAAGAACATTGTTTTGTTTATTCAACTACCATATACCAAATCATATGTAGTGGTTGCTACATTAATCCGTCAAGACTAAATATCGCTATGAAAGATCAAATCTTGTCATATTCAACTCCTTGAACATTGTTGTAAACTTCTTTCTGACATGTCCACTATTTCATAGATGTTAAACATCCATGTCTATTTCTTTATAGATCCAAACACAACTGGTAGGCTTCACGCCTTTCCGGAGGGTCTTCCAAGTTCAGCAACTTGTTTTCTCGTGTATGGATACTATCACGGATTCTATGACTTCTAGTCATTTTATGGAGTCAGGGCCCATCATCGCTTCTTTGCATGTAGTCGGTTCATCATTGTCAAAACAATAACGACTTGCTTATCAAATCTTACTATTTGATTCTTACCGACCCACACGGTTCTATAGGAACTCTAATCTCCGAGATCACACCTTTTGTAATCACGAGAGCCATGAGCATTGTGGCCGCCACCGGGACACTTTCCGGCGCTGCGCTACTTAGCACATATAGATAAGGTTCAACAACCTTATCAAAGTTCTATTGTCCTCCCACTTAACTTTTCACGAAAAATTCCTTCTCAAGAAACTTGACGTTCCAAGTAACAAACTCTCTTTTCCTCGGTGTTATGGAGAAATTCCCAACAAATTCTTTGGGATAACCTACAAAGACGTGCTTATCCGACTTTGGTTGTAAACATTTTACTTATGCATAGCATACCAAAATTTAAGAAAAGACAATTCGGGTTTTATCCCAAACCATAACTCATATGGTGTCATTTCAATGGATCACGATGGTGCTCTTTTCAGTGTAAAAGCAGTAGTCTCTAAAGCTTCAATCCTTAAAACATAATGGCAGTTTTATAAATGACACCCTTGATCTTACTATGTTAAACATGGTTTGATTTTATCTCTCGAATATGCCATACTCCTATGGTTTATCGGGAAACACAAATCATGGAACAATTCCTCAAGTCTTAGGTGTTTTTGCTAAACATGTAACTCAAATATCTTCCTTTATGATCGAATCATAAACTCTTTTATTTTCTTGTTACAATGATTTTCCACTTCATCTTGAAAGTCTTTGAACAATTTTCAAATGTTTCATACTTCTTCCTTGTTAAGTAAATATACAGATATATTTACTCAAATTTTCGGAGAAAGCACATGAAGCAAAAAGATCCATCACATATGGCTACACATAATGGACTATGCACATCAGCATGCACAATTTCCAATAAGCTAGTCATCCGTTCCTCTCTGGCCTATGGACGGAGTTTCAATTATCTCGAGGAAAGTCTCACATGCGTCAATTGATCAAAATCAAAGACTCCAAAAATCCATCAACATGGAGTTTCTTCATGTTTTCTTTCAAATATAATTTAAACAGCGATGTCACTTCATAAGTGATCTTTCAATCATTTGTCTTGCGACATTTTAGCAATAGTGTTTATGGATGTGATTTCTCCAACTAGACTTGTAAAAGTTCATCCATCCTTTATGGAATACGTTAATTATTTGAACAACCATTGTTCTCATGATACCGGAACAAAATAACAATTATTTAAACAAATCTTGAAGGCTTGGTTTGATGACAACGAAAAACACAATAACACTTTATTTGTTTTCGATGAACATCATCACTCATTCTCTTGCTGGTTACTTAGGCCATTGTAGTTCATGAATTGCGTTGTCCTGTATGACACTTCATACCAACCAATTCGGTATCCAATACCGGTATCCAATACCTAAGAACCACATTGTTTAACAAGCAAGGAATACAACCATAACATGTATATCTTCTATATACCTAAGTTGGACATCTCTAACCTTTTATTTTCTGCCAAATATTTTATAGATTCTCTTTCAGCAATTCCTTTTCTTTTAAAAGAATCTATCAACATCAATAGTGGTGTCATCAACATGACACATGGTACAAAGCTTGTATATAGTCAAATACTAATACCTTTGGACTTGCACTTTGAAGTGGATCACCATCATCAAATGTTTGGCATTCTTTCAAAAATCCATTCTTTAGTAATCTATTAGTGTAGTAAACATTTTATCTACATCTTCTATTCATCCTTATCATGACAACTTTCATGATCAAGCTACTATAGCTTATAAGGAAGAATCACGAGTATAATATCAGTTCCCAAAACCTTTTTGGTAGATTCGGATGCCTAGCATCTCCATCCTTCACAAATTCTCATACAATATGAGAACATGTATTTTGCTAAATTATACTCTATCATAATGCAACCAAAAACATTGTTTCAGATATCACAATATCTTTCACACATGATGGTTTCTGAACCAATTTTCAGCTCCAATATAATCTTGATATTAAAACAACTTTTTGAATATCAATAATCATGGAGGCAAACATGATACTTTAGATACTAAGATTGGAATTCTTACTCTTGATTTAATACTACTTATTAAACTTCATGGAGTAAATAGAGTTTGCTGAAAGTTTGCAATAGGACTTATAAACTTTAAATTTACATTCAAAACAATACAATACCAGTTCGTAAAGTAAATATCCAGAATTCTGTAGTTCTATTATCTCAAATAAAAACTAAGCATAAGGTAGTGAACAGATGCGAATGACTACAACAAATTATGCAAATTCACTTTGATTTAGTTTATGACAAATTGAGTTCGACTAATCCAAATTAGAAATGAACTCCCACTCAAAAACGACATCCCTCGTGCCTTTTTGGTGATTACATGAACCAAATCCACTACACCAAGTCCGATCATCACGTGAGTCGGTGTAGCTTCAAAGGCGAGCATCAATATGGTCATCACATAAACTATATGACTCATGCTTAACCTTTCGGTCCGTGTTCCAAGGTCATGTCTGTACATGCTAGGCTCTCCAAGTAAGAACCTTACTATTCGCATGTGTAAAACTGTGTTACACCCGTTGCATGAAAGCGTAGAGTTGAGAACACCCGATCATCACGTGATGTCTCGAAAACACGATCCATAGAACGGTGCATACTTAAGGAAGAACACATTTTATCTTGATATTTAAATGAGGGATCATCTTACAATGCTACAGAAAGCGCCAAACTAGCTGTATAAGATGCTAACATATAATGTGTAAAGTGAGATGATATGGTCCATGCATTTGATCTCTATCACTTGCATCGTGGTATGATCTCTATCATTCCTTTGTGTGTAAGGCCAAGGTCTATGGAACTTACACGTTAAGTGAGTTGTAAGAGTATCTATCATACATCTACTTACAACAATACCATATCAAGACACTAGCCCAGCAACGATCTAAACTAGACGCCTCTAATTTATCAATTGCAAGTTTTACGTGGCTTAGGGCATTCGGAGATAGAACCGGTCTTACCTACGAACATGAACCACAACGAGGATAACTAAGCTATTAGCAACTCGTTGTAAATCAGATATTGACTATAGTAGGAGAGACAGACAACCGCCAGCCACTTATGCAAAACAAGTTGCATGTCAGTCGTGGAACCGGTCTCATGTACGATGACATGTAAGGTTGGTCCGGGCCGCTTCATCCCACTATGCCACCAATATCCAAAATACATAGAAGATGCAATAACATGATCATCATCGCCCACATATCAACATATGTGTACTACCCGTGCTAAGCACCTACGCATAGATCAGGCTCTGATACCACTATTGGGTCCGCAGCATAGAAAACAAATTTTTTCCTATGGTGTGAACTACACGCCAAGATCTATCTACTAGGTACAAAGCAACGGGTGGACATACATCCAAGGAGAACTTACCCTTGTAGACAACGAGCTTTGTTAACGAGTAGGAACTCGTGGTTGATGTAGTCGTACACTTGCCGATCTCAAGATCGTGATGAAGTCCAGCAGGTCCGGCTCCAGCACGTCCATTAGATCTAGCTCCAGCACCACCAAGTCCAGCACCGCAAAGCAGCGGTGCATCCGTGATCGCACACACGCCCAGACTTCGACAACCTCCGTCCCTCGCTCCGAAAGCAGCGAAGCAACTCCTTTCCAGATAAAGCCACCGGGAACATGTATCTCGCTAATCCGAGACCATGGGGAAATAATACTAGAGGGGGAGAGAGATCCTTCACAAGGAGGTGTGTGTGAGAAGTGAGGAGGGGGTGGCCTTTTATAGGAGGAGGGGGGTGCCCCTCCTTCATGGCCGGCGCATGGAGGAGGTGACTCTTCACCTCCTCCATTCATGTGGTGGTAACTCCCTCCACATAAATTTGCCCCTTCACATTCTCTTTTAAAGTCTCCACTTTAAATGCATTAAATTTCTCCAAATTTAATGCTCTCTCATTTAATAAAACTCTTTTATTATTTTTATTCAGAATTTTGTTAATTACTTTAATTAACAAACATTCACATAAAACCCCCTGCAACATTTCAATATTACATGTAGAACCAATTTCAGCAATTTCACCCAAAACAGTTTCTGTATCTTTTGAAATAATTCCAGCACTTTCTTAAATCTTTAACTGAAACATATTTGCTCCAAATGGTGTCGGTATCCCTTAAGTGTGTCACCCTACGGTTCGCGATTAATGCATACATGATCGAGACCCCTCTCCGATCAATAATCAGCAGCAGGACCTGGAGATCCATACTTACTCCTACACATTCAACGATGACTTCTGTGATCGTGAGAACCTTTAATGCTAGTAACTAAATCCCTTTGTCTCGGGATATATTACATGTCCGAGATTCGATCATCAGTATCTCCATACCTAGTTTGATCTCGTTACCGATATGCACTCTTTTCTCGTTCCCGTGATATAACATTCTAGTGATCACATCACTTGCTTGCAAGCTATTTCAATGTGATATCATCAAGAGGGCCCAGAGTATATCTATCCGTCATCGGGATGGACAAATCCCACTCTTGATCCATGAGCCTCAACATAACACATTCGTAGCACTGAACCCACCTTTATAGTCACCCTGTTATGGTGTGACGTTTGATGTTATCAAGATACTCTTCCGGTGTTAACAATTAACATGATCTCATGGTCTAAGGACTAAGATTACTTCGTATGATGTTATAGCAATATAAACATAATGACTTGATCGTAATGCTATACTTCGGATGAATGTTCATCACATCATTCCACCAATGGTGTGACCTTGTTATTAACAACATCCAATGTCCATGATCAGGAAACCTTGATCATCTTGTTAATCAACAAGCTAGTCTATAAGAGAGGCATAACTAGGAACCCCTTTTTGTTTATTAAACACACATGTATTGATGTTTCCGATCAATACAATTATAGCATGCAAAATAAACATTTATCATAAACATGTAATAAGATAATAACCACTTTATTATTGCCTCTCGGGCATATTCCCTTCAAAGGGGTAAGGCTTGACCGCACCCGAGGAGATGCTCTAGCAGCGAGATGCGTGCTCCCCTCTCAGTTTTAGCTATATCTTGAGGCTTGATATGGGGACTCATTGGCATGGTCAAGAGGGAAGATTTCACTCAACCTTCCTCCATGCTTCGTGGTCGCCGTTGCAGGGTGATTTTCTCCGAGATGTGCCTCCCCATGTCCTAGGTCCTAGAAATCGGTTCGCCGCCCAGTATGTTTAAGGACGAGTCCTCGAGGCATAAAGTGGACGACCGGTCTACCGGGGGAGATTCGACGGAAGGCGGTGTCCGTTCGAGCTGCCATCCTCTCATACGGTGGCCTCATTTGGATGGATTGGAGTTCTTCGTGATGCTGGTTCGTGATTCTGAGGGAGTTTTGGAACTCCCTATGGAGGTCTCCGAAGACTTCGAAGGTGGATTCCTCGAGGTGTGTCAATGGTGGCTGAGAGATGCTACCGTGAATTCGTGGCGCGTGTGAGTAGTTGTACTTCGGAAAAGGATGGGGATGCTTTGCATCCTCCCATCACCTCGAGCTCGAAGATCTCATCTTCTCCTTTGATGGGCGCAACGAGTTTTCTATCAGGGTCTTCGATGGCTGCCACATGCACATGGATTTTCAGTTTAGTGAGTCATCGACCCCTGATCCAGTGACTCGTGTCGTAGTATCTAGCTGCGAATTCTTCATATAGCTTCCCTAGGCGGCAAATCTCCCCACCTTAGGTGGGGGGAGGAAAAATATTCTATAAGATGTCTATCTCTTCCTCCTCTTTTCTTTTTAGATTCTAAGGGTGACCTAAAGGGTGATTCACTAGTACAAACTCGTTACTTAGAGACTGTGTCTAGACCCAGTTTACCTCAATAATACAAACCACCGGCTGTGTTCATCAACCTTAGGTGGTCGTAATTTTTTGACCGCCTCTAACTTTGATCTCAGACAGTTTTTAATATAGACCGTCTCTAGTACGAGTGCCCCTCAGCCGGTTGTTAAAACAAACTGCCTCTAGACTAAAGTTGAGATGACGGAAATTACTAGCCGTCTCTCTAAATCACTCAATTGCAGCCGGCAGAAATATTAAATGCCTCTAGGTGTCTACTGAGGTGGGCCATTATGCCACCCGTCTCAAAAACTAGCGTCCTGCAACTTCCCGAGGTAGCATGCGCGTGTTTTTTGAGGGAAAGCCTGCGCGTGTTGTTAATGCAGTTATAAAGTGTAGATCGTTGTAGCCCCTTGATGTCTACGCACTTCTATTCTTGTAGACAGTTGTTGGGCCTCCAAGTCCAGAGGTTTGTAGAACAGTAGCAAGTTTTCCCTTAAGTGGATTACCCAAGGTTTATCGAACTCAGGGAGGAAGTGGTCAAAGGTATCCCCTCTCAAGCAACCCTGCAATCAAGATACATGAAGTCTCTTGTGTCCCCAACACACCCAATACACTTGTCAGGTGTATAGGTGCACTAGTTCGGCGAAGAGATAGTGAAATACAAGTGGTATGTATAAGATAACGGTGCTATAAAAGAGCTTGATGGCGTGGAAGAGACTAAAGCAAAACTGAAATAAAGAAGAAAGCAAGCAAACATGTAATAGATCTAGTAGCAAACGATGTATCGATGCTTAGAAACAAGGCCTAGGGATCATACTTTCGCTAGTGAACACTCTCATATAAATATCTTCTCTTTATGATACTACGCTGAACTACTCTCTGGTTGGACACTCTAATCGTCGGTAGGGCTATAACAGCACACCTCAAAGTTCATCTTTCCCATCTAGATAACCCCACATAGTCACCTTGAGTACTAGATAGGTCCAACAAACACCACAATTTTATAAATACATCCAACTCCAAATATAAATCATAACAAGTATTTGTAATCTCTAGCCTAAGTGCTACCATGGTGTGCACGTTGTCACTTTCACACACATGGGGAGAGCAGAGATCTATTAAAGCACTTGGGTAGCAAGGTAGATCTATAGATTACAAGATCATGATCTCAATAAGATCATGCATAGAGAGAGATGAACACATAGCTACCGGTAGAACCCTTAGCCTCGAGAGAGAACTACTCCCTCCTCATCATGGGAATCAACAATGGTGATGGAGATGGCGGTGGAGATCGATGGAGATAGCTCCGGGGGCACTTCCCCATCCTGGCAGGGTGCCGGAACAGAGACTTTCTGTCCCTCGAATCTCCCCTTCGGTGGCGGAAGCGCTGCTGAACTTTTCGTGGCTGGAGACTTGACCCTCTAGGGTTTTTGCCTCGGGAGGAATATATAGGCGAAGGAGGCAAGGTCGGTGGTCAGCCAGGGGGCCCACACCATGCCCTGGCGCGGCTTGGGGGTACCCGCGCCTGGGGGGGTGGCCAGGCCTTGGCCCTCCTCCATCTCGTATTCTGGCTCCGTGAGTCTTCCGGTAAAATAGGAACTTTGGCTTTTGTCCCGTCCAATTCTGAGAATATTCATTTTCTGACTTTCCTGGAACCAAAACAGCAGAAAACAGGCAACTGGCACTGTGGCATCTTGTTAATAGGTTAGTCCAAGAAATCATATGAAAAGTACTCCAAAGTGTGGACAAAACATAAGAAAGTAGATAAAACCAAGCATGGAACATCAAAAATTATAGATACATTTGCAATGTATCACCCCTCACCCACACGAGTCCACACCCATGTGTCCACTGGAGGACTACCAAGGGTCCCGTGTATATAAACCCGCTCGGCCTTCTCCTTCCATGAGCTCATGTCATTTTCCCCAATCTGTCAAGTCACAAAACCCCAATCCGCACCTTCTGCGCGTGCCGAAGCTCTTTCGCTTGCACCACCGCCCTCCCTAGCTTTGCATGAAGCGTACGCGTGGAGACGAGCCGGAGGTGAAGCCAGTTGGAGGCATGGAAGTAGATGTCTCATTCGTCATCGAGCAGGCGGAGGCAGCTTATCCGGGCATGCATGCCGCTCGTCGCTGCACTGTCGAGGCTTCGAGCTCATTCATACAACCAGTCGCCATCGATGTCGAGCAGCAGGCGGCCGATAACGTCGTGGTGCCAGCGGCAAATCTAGATGAGGGGCATGCGGCAGGCGGAGGCAACCTGGTGCTCTACGTCAACGAGCCCATCCTCCACCAAGAAATCGTCGACGCAATTGCGGAGAATGACAAGTTCGAGGAGGAGGTCTCCGAGAGGAGTCTGAGGTACTACTTTGATAGCTTCTCTAGTTGCAGCCGTAGATTTCACTATTCATACACAGGATTTGCTCAATCATCTATAGATTATTTTGCTCTTGAAGTAGGGTAGTATATATATGGTTTAAACGGTCGATTTATGCATCTGCCATCTAGTCACAAAACCCCAATCTGTCTAGTCACAAAATCTCAACTTCTCATCTGCCATCTAGTAAATTTACATTTGCTTAACTGGTTATTGTTCATACGGTTCTTCTTGTGCAGTAAATTTAATTGGTTTATAACATTTGACTTCGAGGTTTTAGGTTTTGCTAGTTGAGTGTTGATTTTGATACACAGCATGCATAACATTACATTTATATTTCTTACTGAGACCAATGATTCAAATTTGCCCCAAAAGAGTGCAAGGGGAGACACATATATATGATGGTGTCAGATTTTTTTTAGGGATGGTTAGTGAACCTGAGGCAATGTGTACAACAATATAAGTTGTGCAATTGGTACTTTGGTTTGCTAACTCCATCTCTAAAAAATTTATGAGGCCCTAGATTTATTCTACACATATGAACTATGATCTTTGAACTCTGATCTTTGAATTGTTTCTCACTGAGGCCGAGATGATTGAAATTTGCCCCAAAAGAGTGCAAGGGAGACACATATGATGGTTTCATGTTTTTTAGGGATGGGTTAGTGAACCTGAGGTAGCAATGTATACAAACAATATAGGTTATGTTGTTGGTACTTTGGTATCCCCAACTCCATCTCTGAAAAAAATTATGAGGACTTTGATTATTCTCATATGGAACTAGATCTTTGAATTGTTTCTGATCTTTTGAATCATTCGTATGATGCATATGGTATATGCATGGTTTTGATAATAAGTTGTTTCTATGTACATGTACCTAAAGATTGTTTTTGTACCGGAATATGTATATCCCTGAATATTGTTTCGTAGGATTACATTTCAATTTTTATTGTGTCCAATGATTCAAATTTGCCCCAAAAGAGAGGTAGACACATTGGCGTCACATTTTTTCAGGGATGAGTTAGTGAACCCGGGGCAATGTACAAGAGCAATAGGTTGTGCAATTGTTACTTGGTTCGCCTACACCATCCTGAAGAAGCTTATGAGGCTGCAATCTTTGTTCTACATATACTCTAATCCAATTAATTGTCATTTTGTTGAGATGACATGATATATGAAATGATCAAACTATTCCTGAGATGCATTCTCTTTGATATCAATTTAATATTGTCTTACATATATGTTGTCAATTGTTGAGTTGTAATACAATTCAATCATATGTATGAGTTCTAATTTATATTCTTAAAAATCATATGTAGAAGGATGATGATAAAGTGGACGATAACAAGTAATCCAGGGACAAGAAGAGCCGCTACGTGCTGAGGCGGCTATGGTGTGGGAAAATCCCTTTCTATTGTAGGGGGGACATTTTGCCCATTCTGTGACAGAGCCATCCACACGGACGTCGACAGCATGATCTAGCACACGGTGGATGTTGGAAAAGTCCGAGGCCGAAGGCATCAACCGAAGACCTTGGCGCAGCACGTAGCCTTCGGCAAATTCCTCCGGGATTATGTCAGGACTGGCCTGTATCCCCTCGAGTAGGCTGTCCTGGCCTCCTGCTGCTGCCCCTGCTAGGCGTCTTCGTGTTCCGACCTCTTGTTGTTGCCCCTGATTTTATTTTGTTTTAGTTAATTATTACTTGTGGGTTGCATGAAAGACAATTTATCCGTAGTGTCTCTGGTGAACCTTCTATATATATATATATATTAATCTACTCCTTTATATGGAGTTACTTAAAATTTCTAGTGCTCAATTATATTACTGATCATGCTCATGCACACTACCACATATTTGAATTAGTCAAATTGGTGGAATACATCAACAAGATTTTAAATTGGTGGAAAATTCGTATTGAAGTAACTAAATGATCTCACATCGGCATTAAACATTTGAATTAGTCAAATTCAAAAGAGTTGCTTTGCAACATGGTATGAACCTCATTTACTCTTAGGACTCAATTTTACTGTAAACACCTCCCTTGGCCTTTAAATTATGAATTATTCTTAAAATTTAGGATTAACAAAATCCGGAGTTCTGAATAGTTATGGTTATTCGAATATTCACTCGACGAGATTTCCTTCAAAGAATACATGAAAAAAATTATATTGGTGAAAAATTCATAATTAAGTAACCAAATAATCTCACTTCATGATTAAACATTTGAATTAGTCAAATTCAAAACACTCGCACCTTATTTCTCTGCAGCAAAGCGCATGAACACTAGTCGGCATGCCTTTCAAGGTAAAGATCCAAGGTTTGTACTACACAATTTTTTTCTTCAATTCATGAACCTCATTTAGTCTTAGGGGACTTAAATTCACTATAGAAAGAATGTATACACACCTTTATTTGCTTTAAATTATGAATAATTCTCAAATTTTAGGAAAATCAAACGTTAGAGTTCTGAATATATCCAGAGTTTCGAATATTAGCTTTTTCAAATTACTAGTGGTTAAGTACTTTCTAGCAAAATGTGAAATATTCGAAGAATGAACGTTCTTAGAGACTTTTTACACTTGTAGCTGTCTAAGACTAGTACTTGATGCCAAATATCTGAAAATATTTGGACAAATATTTTTGATCTGTGCCACTTTTGTTTTTCCCCGCCCGCCCAGACCACTGTCCACCGCAGCTGCCCTCCACCACCGCCGCCTCTGATCCCCTGCCTCTCCACCACCGCCGCCTCCGGTCCCCTGCGGTGCGGATGCTCTCCCTCGCCTCCGAGGACCCCTTCATCGTCCAGGAAGGTATGCATGAAAACCAAACCCCTAAAACCCTAAATCTCAGCAGCTTCGATTTAGGAATTTTGCCATGGGATTTGCCATTTTGCTTCTTGAATTTAAGGTTCAGGGTTACCGAGCTGTGAAGACCCGACAGCGCCGTCAGGAGAGCCTCCCCCAGATGACCTGCATCTGTCCCAACTCTTTTCCCCTTGTATAAATCTCAAAATCTGCAATTGTCACTTCCAACAATAGAGATTTAATTGTCACTTCTAGCAATAGAGATTTAATTGTCACTCTATTGGTCTATTTTGATTGTCACTTTATTAGTCTTCTTGCATCTTGATTGTATTTAATAGATGGGAACCTGTAGTTACGATGCAGTCATGCTGTCTAGCGATGACAGTTTTCGCATTAACTTTGGTGGTTTTGAATTCCAGTCAACAAATGAAGAGTCCACTGAGAGGATTGAGTTTAGAAGTATCAAAAGAACATCAAAATTGCAGTCATCTGTTTTGTATACTTATAGATGGTAGATATTAATAGAGTAAAATGCACCGGAGGTCCTAAAAGTTTGTAGGAAACCGTATGTAGGTACTAAAAGTTTCAACTTGTGTATGCGAGGTCCTAATTCTCAGATCCATGTGCACTGTAGCCGGGGCTGTAGCGGAGAATTAGGACCTGCAATGCACAACAAAATAAGAATTAGGACCTGCAGTTCACATGGATCTGAGAATTAGGACTTCCGGTTCACAAGTTGAAACTTTTAGGACCAGGATACGGTTTTCTCCAAACTTTTAGGAACTCCGGTGCATTTTACTCATATTAATATTCCACCGCATTGAAATTTTTATGTGTTGTTGCATCAGGGCCTCAACACAAGGGGGACACTGATTTTGATAAGAGCCTTTTTGGAAACAACATGTATGTGAAAGAAGTTCATGTAGAGTTCCTCTTAGACTGGTGTGAACCCAAATTTCCACCAAAAATCAAGTACTACCTCTAAAGGCTGCCCGATTCATCTATCATGAAAAAGAAGTGCAATTTGGTAAGATGATATATTCTTGATCATGTTATCAACAAGCTACCATGTGATATTTAAATACTTCCAGTAATCACAAGCATGCTAATTCTTCAATTCTCTGTGCTTTCCCAGACATTTGGAGCTGAGTTCACAAGAAAATACCTAAAGAATCGCCTTGATGAACCTACTGATGTCCATGTTTGGCAAATAAAGAGCAAAAAGCCAAAGATGGTTAGGATGGAGATGGGATCTGGGTCAAATGCAATCTTGATGACTGGATGGTGGACGATTATAAATGCAATTCTAGTTTGTTAGAGAGTACTCATTATGCTAGCTGATTGATTTATGGACTGCATTTTGTATGTATACTGCCATAATGTGTAATTGCTAAATTTGTATGGATTTCCCAAACTATGTGGTTATTGTTACCGTGATCGAGCTGCTAAAATAAGTTCTTTAGATGATGTGTCTACTTATCTACTGAATCATGATTATGTGTCATGTCATCTATGATCGAGTTCAAATTAGCATGCTATTACTTAAAATGGTTTAACACACTGGAGACGGTCACTTTAAAAGCCGCTTCGAGGCACATTAGTTCTGGAGACGACATTTGTTAGAATCTGACTCAGGTCGCCTCACTATTGGAGACGGTCCCTAGTATAGGTCGTCTAAGGATGACGAGTTCTTGTAAGTGGTTCGAAATACAGGCCGTCTCCATCTCTTACATGTTAGAGGCGTTTTCCTTTTTGCAACTTCTAAGGTCTCGTATCTTAGAGCCGCAAAGAAAAACCGGCTCAGGAGGTGTACTCTTAGAAGCTATGCGCTTGAGCCAGAACGAGAAATCGGCTGAGGCCCATGGGAAATTGACGTCTCTAAGTAACACGTTTGTACTAGTGATTGTCGCCATCCGATGGTACTCAGCGGATAGGACCTCCCCCATAAGGGCCCGAGAAACACTACTTCTTTATGGGCAGATTTTAGGCTCAAGTATTCAGTGCCTAGAAAACTTGCTCTGAGAATGAACTTATCTTTCTGTGGTAGAATATAAGTTGCCGATGAGCGCCATTGTCGAAGCCATGGCTTAGGCGGGAGGTACCTCCCGGTTCGCATCCGGGAAGAAGTTGGCGATCTTGGAGTCTGGTTTGCACCCCGTCCAGTGGTGCCAAGAAAAACACGCGACCAATCCAAATGCTACTCTCCATTAATGAAACAACCCAGATGAATGATAATTGTTGGGGATATACTTTCCGAGTATCCTCACTATGCCTCACTGACCAGGGTGGCCCACTTCGGGTTAGAGCTTTGCTTCACGGGCGGCCTAGTTAGGGAGAAGAGACGGAGTCCAATCCGACTACGGGAAGGCCCAGAAGACTTACCGACATAGGCCCATAGTGTTACATGTAATCCAAGATGTACTCTGTAACTGACTCTTAGTCATAGCCGGATAGATCTCTCCTGTAAACCCTAGGCCTGATATCTATATAAGCCGTCCTAGGGAAAGCCTTTAGGGCACCCTCACAATAGTCTACAATCTCAACTCGCACAGGCGAAACCCTTGTAACCCATATCCGGCTCTGCCGTATTACTGGATTGCTAGCAGGAGTAGGGTCCGTCCAAAGCTGGCGGATTCGAACCTGGGTAAACTTGTGTGCTCACCGTCCCGGAACACCGTACGTCTCACACCCCTCTCTTCCACATGCCTAGAGGACCCCCTCATGGCGTACTTGTCATCAATCCGACGACAGTTGGCGCCCACCGTGGGGCAAGTGAGCTTCAGATCTGCGTTCCGAGCGGAATCTAGAAGAATCGGAATCGGTGAGACTATCGCCGTCGGTCGCGTCCTCTATGCCAGTGACGTCCCTCTCATCGTCCTCGACAAGACCTGGATTCCGGCTAGGGAGGCCGTGACTGCCTATACCATTATGTCTTTCGGCGAGACCGATGTGTACATCGGATTCGCTGAACGTGTCCCACCCACCCCAGCGGTGATAATAGAGGCAGACCAAATTTCTAGGTCCCCTATGTCCGCGGAGGCGGCAGAGTTCCGGATCTAAGAAAACCCTAATCCCACCCAGCCCGCACTCATTGTAGAGATATAGGAGAAGTACGAGCTTGAAGCAGATCTTGCGATTCAAGTCGAATCTGGAGTGGATCTCCCTAGCGAGGCCGAATCCCAGATCGATCCACCCGCTGAGATTGAAATCCAAGAGGATCACAACAACAACCTTGGTTCTAGCTCTGCCAGCGTTGGAGCAGATCAACCATTCCTGAGGCACACATTGAGGTGCATGATGATGCAAGACGCAAGCATGGATGAGATTCTCGAAACCATCAAGATCTTCGAGGAAGCCCACGAGGAAAGCCACAACTACCTCATGACCCACACATCGCACTTCGTCGGATATGTTGGATCCGGATCCGGCTCTGCCGATGCTAGAGACAACACTGACTCAGTGCTGGAGGCGATCAGAACAAACACCGACTTACCCGCATCCTCAGATGACTCGATGACGTCAGCGGATTTCCGAAAGTTCTCCGTGGAGTATGAAGAGGAGTACAACTCCAAAGCTGTAGAGGAAGGAGAAGCCATGGATGAAGGATCCAGGGAAAACTCTCCCAAAGCACAGGATGACATGGATATCGGAGATAATCCCGAGGTCCAGATGTACGAAAGTACCGATCAGAGCTTGACTTCGGGAAACGGACCAAAAGCCGTCTTTGCTACCGGCGCTGCGAAGAAGGCAAAGAAGAGGAACAAGAAGAACAAGACCCCGGCAAAAGAACTTCCGGCAGAGGAGGTGATTGCCGAGGAATACGAGGAAGACTCGGATGGAGCACTTATCCTAGAGGAACCCAAAGAAGAATCGGTGGATGGACACATGGTCACCACAGGTGCCCGTAAACTCATCGATGCTGCATTAACCACACATATCCCTACTGCAGCAGAACTAACTGCTGCAGAATTGGACGAAAGGGCCCAAGCCCTAGAAGCGCGTCGCCAAGTACTCCTGGATGAAGCTAAAAACATCGAGGAAGAGAAGAAGCGCATGGCTAAGGCGGAGAAGCTCATCTCTCTACAACATCAAAAGAACTGAAAACGACATACACATGACAATCAATTTTCGGAAGTACGTAAGGTTCTCTATGAAGGAGATCTAGGGTTGCCTTAGCTTGATAGCAAGGTATATCTGGTGTATCCAACACCAGTTCAAAACACTGTCACTGCTCGATACATCCTGGCAAATAATCCAGGCCCAGAACAGGTTCGATTGGGCATCAAGCTACTCACTAAGGTTCTGGAACAGCAGAAGGACGCGAAGTCCGGAAGTGGAAAACTGGTCTCTCAATCCGACCAATGTCGCACGGATCTGGCCTGGAATGATGTAAGACCCCAGCAGGCTCCAGAACAACATCACCGTTCCGACTGTCGGGAAGACAATTACTCAAGAACTGGATCTTTAGGACAGCATCACAGAGCTGCATGTGACTAGCGCAATGTTGCTCTAGCCGCCGAGCAAGAGGCGATCGCTTGCCTGTATCCGAAGAATCCTCCCCGGTGAGAGTTGAACGATCGAAGGGAAGAAGACAAAGAGAAGCGTCTGGAGGAGGACCAGCAAAGAATGCCACCTCCTAGGCATACAAGCCGTCCGGCTGAACCCCACCATAATGGGAGTGACGGACGAAGGAACGACGGACACCGCGCCGAGCCAAGCAGGCAGGGGGCTCGTCATAATGAAGACCCTCCCTAGAGCCGGAATAATGATGCTCCGGACAGTGGTCGGCGATCAGCCGGAAACAATCCAGCGGCTCCACCCTCTCCACCAAGTAGCCATCACAACGGTTCCCAAGGAGGCCAAGGAGGGCGTCGTGGCGGAGGAGGTGGTGGTAGAAGCCGAAGTCCGACTCCAAGGCACCACAACCATAGCCGTCAATCAGGATGATCTCTGTCCCCAAGTGACACGAGGCACATGATTAATTCCAATATAGAGGCGCGACGCTACGAAAACGATGATATTATACGTGGGCCCAAAATTCTTCGGACCACGCATAAGAGCAACAAAATTCCCGGAAGGATTCGCTATCTCAAGATACATCCAAGCCTACGACGGTATAGCTCGGCCAGATACTTGGCTCCAGGATTTTTTTCCAAGCTTGCTGCATCACCAAAGGCAAAAACAGCATGTTCGCAACCCGATATCTCCCACCCATGTTGCGAAAGACGGCACGATCATGTCTCAATGAACTTCCAAAGAACACCATCCACAACTGGTATGACATGCAAAGCGCATTCTTTCGGAATTTCGAAGGCACATATCGGAGGCCCTGTACGGTAGGAGACTTACAGCATTGCACCCAGAAAGCCGGAGAAACTTGCCGAGATTATCTCGGATGATGGATCGACACAAAGAACTCCTATGCAGGGGTAAATGACCAAACTATGATTGAAGATTTCATTGCAGGACTCCCAATTGGTTTACTACGTCGTCGCTTGAAGTGCGACAAGGTAACTAATTTGGGAGAGATGATAGAAACATCGAGCAAGTATGCAGATGCTGATGACAAAGCAGAGGGATTACTAAACGCCCTAGCTGTGCCATAGTCGGCAAAACAACCAAAGCAGCAAGCTCAGAAACACAATAATACCTCAGAAGAAAAACCCAACACGGAAACGGCAGTGGTCACTGCTACTTTCGGGTCTGGAGGATGAGGAGGGCACGGCGGTGGCCACGGACGCGGTCGTGGGACATCAAGAGTCCAAGGTAGAGGAGACCAACAACCTGGCAAAACCTACTCTTGGGCCGACATTGCCAATAACCCATGTGTGCATCATTTAGATGCCAATGGGGGCTCATCTCACACAAACGCCGAGTGTCGTTTTAATGATGACATCAAGAAGGATGATACTGCTGGCTACAGGGCTAAGCGGAAGAAGGGAAAGAAGAATCCCGAAAAAGATAAGAGACCAAGGAAGATTCTGACATGGAGGAAGCCGATACTTCAAATCCCAAGCCGGAAGGGAAGAAAAAGTTCCCAACAAAGAAAGACACTTACATCACCTTCCTCGGATCTCAACCAGCTAAGGTCAAGAAAGCAGTTCTACATGAGCTCAACACGACTATTCCGGCTGTCCCCCAATTCTTAGACTGGTCGGAAGTCCCAATCACCTTTGACCGTGCTGATCATCCGCCTAAGTTGCACAGGCGAGGAAAATACGCCTTAGTCGTCAATCCACTTATTGACGGCTATGGTTTTTCCAAGACTCTCATGGACGGCGGTAGCAGCATTAACATTCTGTATGTCGAAACGCTATGACGAATGAAGATCTCGGAGACCCAGCTGAATTACAGCTCTGTGATCTTTCACTAAGTTGTCCCAGAAAGACATGCAAATTTCTTGGGAGAAATCACTTTGGATGTAACCTTTGGAACTCCAAAGAACTATCGGACGTAAGCACTTTCCTTCAAAGTGGTCCCGTTCAAGACCGCGCATACGCTATATTCGACGTCCGCCATCGGGCTTTTATGGCTCGTCCGTGTTACATTTACAATATGATGAAAATTCCAGGTCCCAACGGCGTGATCACCATCAGGGGAGACCCGAAGAAGGCATGAGAGTGCAAGGACGGAAATGCTGCCTTTGCTGAAGCCGTGCTGCACGCCCAAGAGTACCAGGAGATCAAGAAAACCATTGATCCGTCCGAGATGCCCGCGATGAAGAAGGAGGTGACAAAGCCGAATCAGGAGTTCAAGGCATCAGAAGAGACGAAGAAGACGCTGTTGAAGGATGATGACCCCTTCAAGGTGACCCAGATAGGTGTAGGCCTAGATAGCGCATAGGAAAGTGCGCTCGTCAAGTTCCTGCAAGCAAATCAAGATATCTTTGCATGGCAGCCATCTGACATGACTGGAGTACCTAGGGAACTTGCCAAGAACTCTCTAATGTACACCCGAACGCTAAAACCGTCAAATAGTCCCTAAGACGTTTTGGCGATGAAAAGCGTAAGGCAACAGCTAAGGAACTAGCCCGGCTCGAGTTAGCCGGATTCATAGAAGAGGTAATCCACACTGAGTGGTCGGCCAATCCTGTAATGGTCCCTAAAAAGGACACCACTGATTTAAGGATGTGTGTTGATTATACTGCCTTGAACAAGGCTTGTCCCAAAGATCCGTTCGCTCTGCCTAGGATTGATCAAGTTATCGATTCTACGGCAGACTCAGAACTCCTATGTTTTCTCGACGCATATTCCGGTTATCACCAAATCCGGATGATGGAATCTGAAAAAGTCAAAACTTCATTCATAACCCCCTTCAGAACCTTCTGTTTCGTTACGATGCCCTTTGGGCTCAAGGACACAGGAGCTACATACCAACGCACTATGCAGCGTTACCTCCACGACCAAATCAGACACAATGTACATGCATATGTGGACGATATTGCGGTGATGTCCAAAAAGAAGGAAACCTTGATTTCCGACTTGGAGGAAACGTTCGCCAATCTACGAAAATACAACATAATGCTTAATCCGAAGAAATGTTTCTTTGGAATTCCAGCCGAAAAATTGTTAGGTTTTATCGTGTCTCAAAGAGGCATAGAGGTAAACCGGGACAATATCAAGGCTATACTAAATATTTCCAGGCCAACTCGCCTGAAGGACGTTCAAAGGCTAACTGGTTGCATTGCCGTAGTCAGTCAGTTTGTAAGCCGGCTCAGTGAAAGAGCCGCACCACTATACAAGCTCCTGAAAAAAACCAAAAAATTTGTTTGGATCGACGAAGCTGAAGATGTGCTACAAGACCTGAAAGTAGTACTCTCATCTGCTCCCATCCTTGCAGCACCAGAACCACATGAACCGTTGTTTCTCTATCTCACTGCGACAAACAGGGTCGTCAGTATCATCATGGTGGTGGAGAGACCGGAGGAAAATCAGGGACACCTGGTGCACCGTCCGACTTATTATCTGAACGAGGTCTTAACTGAATCAAAATAGCGGTATCCGCACTATCAAAAGATGGCTTATGATGTGTTTCTAGCGTCTCGTAAGTTACAACATTATTTTCAGGAACATCCAATTACCGTGGTGAGCACAACTCCCATGAGAGACATAATCAACAACAGTGACGCCACAGGCCGTGTCGCCAAATGGGGCATAGAGCTTTCAGCTTTCGACATTGAGTATAAACCTCGTACATCAATCAAATCCCAAATCCTTGCTGACTTTGTCGCTGATTGGATAGAGACAACGGAGAATATGACCCTACCAGAGTTGGAGTACTGGACCTTACATTTTGACGAGTCTAAAGCGTTCGAGGGCTGGCGTGGTGCTCAAATCACCCCAAGGAGATAAACTTTTCTTTGCATTGTAGATCCACTTCACGGCGAGGAATAACATTGCTAAGTATGAAGCATTACTGCATGGAATCCGGATTGCTCAGGATATTGGCATCCAACGTTTAATGTGTTATGGAGATTCAGATCTTGTTGCTCAACAAGTGTCGGATATCTGTAAGGCAAACAAACACATGGCAGCATATAGGGCTATCGTGGATGAACTATCTAAATCGTTTGAAGGGTTTGAAGTCCAACACATCCCTCGAACAGAAAATGAGGAAGCAGATGCACTATCTCGAATAGGCTCTGCTCGGAAAAAGGTCCCGAATGGCGCTTTTTTAGAGCACCTCAAGGTTCCCTCTATAAAAGGAGTGGACGAGGAGTATCCGACCAAATCCGACTCACCTTTAGTAGCAGTTCTAGCTGTGATTTCCAGCTGGACTCAACCCTACCTTGATTACTTGGTAGATGGAAAATTACCCAAAGACGAAGTTCTGAGCTGGCAGATCATCCGACGAGCAAAAGCCTACACTATAATTAGTGGTGAGCTTTATAAGCGGAGTGCATCTAGGGTCTTTCAGCGCTGTGTATCTCCGGAAGAAGGAGTGGAAATCTTATGGGAGATCCACGAAGGCGAGTGTGGTCACCATGCTACAGCCAAATCTCTAGTGGCAAAAGCTTTTCGACATGGTTTTTTCTAGCTTACAGCCAAGGCAGATGCCGAACGGCTGGTCAAGACGTGCAAGGGCTGCCAAAAATACGCCAAACAAGCTCATGTTCCAGCTGATCAGCTGCGAACAATACCTATAACATGGCCTTTTGCTGTCTGGGGGCTTGACATGGTAGGACCGTTTAAACGGGCTCCAAGTGGATTTACTCATCTCTTAGTGATGGAGCAACAACAAGAAGATTTGTCGAGGATGTCATAATCCGATACGGTTATCCGCATAGCATTATCACAGACAACGGGAGTAATTTCTCTATGGGAGAGCTTACCAAATTCTGCAATGAACAAAATATCTAGCTTGACATTGCATCAGTCGCACATCCACAAGCTAATGGACAAGTCGAAAGAGAAAATGGTTTAATCCTACAAGGCCTAAAACCAAGACTCGAAGCACCACTACGACATGCTACGGGGGCTTGGGCAGAGGAATTACCCTCTGTAATATGGAGCTTACGAACAACTCCGAATAGGTCAACCAGATACACACCTTTCTTCTTGGTCTATGGCACAGAAGCAGTTCTTCCTAGTGATTTGATTCACACTTCTCCTAGGCTTGCCGCGTATATTGAAGAGGATGCCGAAAATTCTCGACAAAATGATCTTGACTTTGTCGAAGAAGCTCGCGTCGTTGCTGAGATGAGATCAACAGCCTATCAGTAGAAGCTACGCAAGTATCATAGCTAGAGAGTCAGAAACTGGTCTTTTAATAAGGGTGATTTGGTTCTCTGGCTTGTGCAGCAAAGAAAGCACAAACTTTCCCCAATACGGGAAGGGACATTTTTAGTTAGTCGAGTAATGCACAATGGTTCTTACTACCTAACTAATATGCGATCAGTCAAAGAAAGACCAGCTACTAAGAAAAGAAAGAGAGGTGGAGGCAGTACAAACCTGGATGAATTAGACAGACCATGGAATATTGCTCAGCTACGTCCCTTTTATTCTTAGTTTATTTTTCTTTGTAATCATATATGTGTACATGTTCTATGAGAAATAAAGTTTTGGTTGCCTCAAAAATTTTCTGAGAAGTTTTTTACCATCTTATTTCCGAATGACCATGTCACAGTCAAAAATCCTAGAATACTTGAAAGTACTTTATGCTCATGATTGTTCTGGTTTAGATTTCCGATTCTAAAATTGCTACCTTCGGGTATAAATCTAATTTTTTAGTCTATACTTTGGTTATTTGTCTGATTGTTGGATGCGGGCATTTTCCAAGTAGTGAATTGTTGGTACTGGAGGCCGGCTTTGTTTCTGAGTTTAAACTGGTTTAGCAATTGAGCTTCATTGCTCGGCAAAGTTTCCGTGTTAAAAGTTGGCCGGCTCACGAAAGGAACGAGGCGGAAAGCCAGATAAACGATAAGTATAGATGAAAAACATAAGTGCTTATGTACACTTTCTAGGCACGGAAATTATAAAGCCAAAAGTGCTAAATAGATATATTTAAACTTAGCACTAAGTATCATACTACTTATTTACAACCCGGATTGTTTTCAGAATAATACAATGTTTGTTCCGATGCTCTACGATGCAGGGGAAGAAGGAGCTGCCGGTTCGCTAGAAACATCAGCCTCGCTTCGGTATCTTTGTAAGGCGTTCAAATCTGAGATGGTTTGTTTGTCGTCGGAAGATTCTCCGGTTTCTTAGGCGGGCGGAGGCGGTGTTTCTACGTGAGTGAAGAAGGGAGTATCGTAGCTGGTCAAGTCAGCTACGTGACACCCGTATCCGGCGTAGGAGTCCATGATGACTTTGATGTCCTGCTTCTGGTCGTCTTCGTCCATAGTAGAATACCCTCTGGTCACTTGCCATATCTCCATGCTTCCATGGTGGCTCACGACCATGGTGAGAGCGTTCTGTGCTATGGTTCGCGCGTAGGACATGTTCCAATCCTGGATAAGCTGGGGCATCTCCTTGGCCTTATCTCGCACTTCAAAGCCGGACATGCTATGCATGTCCGGAACCTTGAGAACTTCGCCAATATCCTCAATGGATTGGCGGAAGTCATGCAACAAATCACCGACTTGAGTAAGCCGGTTGGTGCGAGATTCGGCAGAGGCTGAGTCCAGTAAGTTCAGAGGACCTGCGCATGTAATGCAAATGGGTTAATCAAATAAATCCGGACTCCAAAGAGTTGGAAGATGCAGATAAGTCAGAAAGAGGGAAACATACCAAAGATGACATCGTCGACTTTGGTCTTCTCCTCCTGAAAACTCTGGAGTTCAGCCCGGAGTGCCTCGACAATGTCCCTGTCTCTGAACAAGTCATTGCTGAGATCCGAGATTTTCTTATCTTGGAGCACGATCTTGCGATCACACTCCTCGGTAGCCATGTAGGAGGACTCAAGAACTTGAGCAATGCTCTTCTCATGATCCTCCTTAAGCTTATTCAGCTCTTGGCGGAGGTCCTTGTTTTCCACCTCCAGGGTTATAAGGTTCTCGACCTCTTCAATTATAGCACAAGACTGCTTTACCAGTGCTGAAATCAAAAGAATAGAAGTTGAATAAAAATTCGACTATGAAATACAAGACAAGGTTTGAGTTCTGGAATGTTTACCTTCAGCCTCATCCCTAGATACTTTCAGTTGAGCATTTTCAAGTCGGAGAGCTTTGATTTCTTTCCGCTTGCTACAAATATTCTTCAATAAATCCTGGTTATAGGAATATACTTTCTGTAAGTCAGAATACCCAGAGTCAGAAGTCTACTAAAGGCTCGGGCTAATATTTTTACTAATATCAGCACGAGCCTTGGGGGCTACACTAGTTCATTTTTTGGCATCCTAAGGAAGCATAAATCCGGATTTGTATGTCCAGTGTCATACAAATAAGGAAAAATGTGAGTTGGAATTCCGACTTATGTATTGTTCACGAGCGAGCTTGTTCAGACTCATGTTCACTTCGGTGGTAACCTTCTCGGCGAGGGTTAAGGGGGTCACTGGCGCAGTTGGAAATTCGCTGGTCCTCAGCTTCTCGTCGCGAAGACTGACTTGTTCAAGAAGATCAGAGTGCTTGATGTCCTTTGCTTCTTGTGCTTCTTCTTCGGCAGAGATAGTCGGGGTTTCCAGGCATTGCCGGGCCAGCCGCTGGATTTCCTCTGCAGATTTCCGAGAAAGGCCAAGTTTGGCAAGTCCTGGATTGCTTAGGAGATTGTTGGCAAAGACCTTTGCCAAGGGATCATTACCCGAAGAGGGTTCACCCTTATCAAAACCAGAGCCACCCATGGTGACGTCAGTCTGTGATCCAAGGATCACTGGCTCTAATGATTGAGCCGGATCTTCTGCAATGGTCAGAGATGGATTAATCTCCGGCACTGCAGAAGGCTGAGGGGCAGGAGTTGGAGGAGCTACGGCAGGAGAAGCCAAGTTTAGCTTCGACTGGCGTAGTGGCCTCGAAGTAACCCCTTTCCCTTTGCCCTTCATGAGCTGTTTAGCTCTAAGAAGGTAATAGAACAGAAAACGTTACATCTCGGAAAGAATTAAGACATATAGTACAAAGACCTTGTGAGGAAAGATTACCTCTTCACAACGGGCACCTCCTATGTGCCAATAGCCACTGTCGAAGCTTTGTGCTTCCGAGGAATAACATCCGGCAGTGGCACCAACTCTCCCTCATCCTGAGAAAACTCAGTAGGATATCCGTCGGCCGGAGCAAGCTCCGACTCAGGGAGGTCGGCAAGCTGAAAAGAAGAAATATCTCAGTATTGCAAAATAATATAAAGATGAGCACATAATACAAGTTGTTGCTACAAGCTTACCGGCACTACGAGATCTTCCGACGTATGCATGTCCAAGGACAGCTCTGGAATCTTCCTCTCAATCCGCTCCCTTATCAGCCACTTGATTTGGCCTACATAATATTTTGGCGAGTAGGCCTTGGGGCTGATTCGGAGGGAATCTTTCTTTGACGACGTGATGGAGTGCATCAATCGGTTTCCATGATGTTGAAGAGGCTGGATCCGACGTGCCACCCAACAATGAACTAAATCGGACTCTTTCAGGACCTTATGCTTCATCAAAAACTCGATCCTCCTCTTGGCAAGAAACAGATCGTCACTGAGAGCCGGCGCATCTGTGTCCAAGGACTCTTGGGGCGTGGCGGCACCATTGATGAAAGTCAGCAAAGCATTAGCTTTGCCGGGAGCGGGAATATCCTTGTGATAGAAAAAAGTGGACGACCATTGCTTGACCGACTCACTGGCCACAATCCGAGGATAGACGCGCTCTCACCTAACCGAAAAACTAATAGTACCGGTAATGTAAGGATTACCTGCAGTAATGGAATTTCTCTGGACATGAAAGTAATACCGGAAGAGAATAAGGCTCGGCCTAATGCCGAGATACCCCTTGCACAAAGATGCGTATGCGCTCATCTCCAAAAGAGAGTTCGGGGGGAGATGATGGAGTTGAACTCCTTAGTGATTTATAACCTCAGAGAATAAATCTAAGGGAGGAAAGCTCAAACCTCTGTCGAGGTGAGTGCCGAAGTGAACCCTGATACATTGCAAATGTATCTATAATTTTTGATGTTCCATGCTTGGTTTTATCCACTTTCTTGTGTTTTGTTCCAACTTTGGAGTACTTTTCATATGATTTCTTGGACTAACCTATTAATAAGAGCCATAGTGCTAGCTGCCTGTTTTCTGCTGTTTTTGGTTCCAGGAAAGTCAGAAAATGAATATTCTTAGAATTGGACGGGACAAAAGCCAAAGTGCCTCTTTTTCCGGAAGGGATCAAGTGCCAGAATACGAGACGGAGAAGGGCCAGAGGGCGGCCACACCACCTGGCCGCGCTGCTAGGCCTGGCCCGCGCCAGGGGTGGGGTGGCCAGCCCAGGCACCCCCTCGGCCTCTCCTTCCGCCTATATATTGCCCTCGGGACGAAAACCCTAAGTACCCGATCAAAAATCCACGAAAGAGTCTGTAGCCGCCATCATCTTCATCCCTAGATCGGGAGGGATCTGAAGCTCTTCCCGGCACCTTGTCGGAGAGGGGAATTCACCCTAGAGGCCTTCTTCATCACCATTGAAGCCTCCGGTGTGATGCGTGAGTAGTTCATCCTTGGACTACGGATCCATGTAGTAGCTAGATGGCTGGTTTCTCCTCCTTTGTGCTTTCATGTTTAGATCTTGTGAGCTCCATTCATGATCAAGATCATCTATTTGTAATTCATACATGTTGCGTTTGTAGGGATCCAATGGATATTGAGATGCTATTTCAGATTGATTATTGATTCTATCATGTCTTTGTTATTTGAGATCTTGCATGCTTTCCGTTGTTAGTAGCTATCTTGGCCAAGTAGATGCTAGCAACTCCAAGAGTTAGTATTTATGCTCGATAGTGGGTTCATGCCTCTGGTAATCTGGGGAAGTGACAGAAATCTCTAAGGTACTAGATGTATTGTTGCTACTAGGGAGAAAACAACAATCCTTTGTTCATAGAACAATCGTATTGTTTACTTTACACGCAGTTCATAAAGCAATAATCTGTTGCTTGCAACTTAATACTGGAGGGGGTTCGGATGATAACCTGAAGGTGGATTATTAGTGATAGATGCAGTTGGATGGCGGTCTATGTATTATGTTGTAATGCCCAATCAAGTCTCAAAGGATTCAAGATGATTAGTATATGCATGTATTGCTTTCTCGGTGTTTGTCAATTGCCCCGCTGTAATTTGTTCACCCAGCATGTTATCTATCTAAGGAGAGACACCTCTAGTGAACTATGGATCCCGGTCCTTTTTCTTTACATACAATCTACAACTGTTTACTTCTTTGTGTTTACTTTCTACAAACTTTTACTTCTTTCCATTCGATACGTTTAATCCTTTGTTTTCCGCAAAACACGGTGAGATTGACAACCTCATCGCAAGTTGGGGACAAAGTTCTGTGGTTGTGTTGTGCAGGTCTCCACGTTGCTACTAGCACCGGTAGTGCGCCCTGCCAAAGCTCAGCTAGTAACACCTTTGGGGTGTTTCCTTGCTCCTACTTCTTCGATTAAACCTTGGTTTCATAACTGAGGGAAACTTGCTGTTGTGCTCATCATACCTTCCTCTTGGGGTTCCCAACGAGCTCTACATCAACCACGCACCAGAACTTTTCTGGGCGCCATACACAGAGCCATCAAGCATTTTTCGGGCACCGTTGCCGGGGAGCCAAGGGCATCTTCACAAGGGAGTACCTCATAACCAATCTCTTTACTTTGTTGTTTTTGTTTTTGTTAGTTTCTTTTTGCTTTGTTTGCTTGTTTTGTTCTTCAAAAAACACACAAAAAAAATAGTTTTGCTAGTTTGCTTTTGAAAATCCAAAAAAATGACTACTCTTGAAAACACTAAGTTGTGTGACTTCACTAGCACCAACAACAATGATTTTATGAGCACACCTATTGCTCCACCTGTGGCTGAAAATACTTTCTTTGAGATAAAACCTGCTTTGCTCAATCTTGTTATGAGAGAACAATTTTTGGTATTGGTAATGAAGATGTTGCTTCCCATCTAAATAACTTTGTTGAACTTTGTGAGATGCAAAAGCATAGGGATATAGATGGTGATATTATTAAGCTGAAATTGTTTTCGTTCTCTTTGAGAGGAAAAGCTAAAGAGTGGTTGAATTCCTTAACTAGGAATAGTATTGATTCTTGGACTAAGTGAAAAGATGCTTTTATTGGAAAATACTATCCTCCCGCTAAGATTATATCCACGAGAAGTGAAATAATGAAATTTAAACAACTTGATAATGAGCATGTTGCTCAAGCTTGGGAAAGAATGAAATCTTTGGTAAAGAATTGTCCCACTCATAGACTGACTGATTGGATGATCATCCAAACTTTTTATGCAGGATTGAACTATTCTTCAAGGAACCTATTGGATTCTGCTGCTAGAGGTACCTTTATGACCATCACTTTGGGTGCCGCAACAAAACTTCTGGACAATATGATGGTTAATTATTCTGAATGGCATACTGAGAGAGCTCCAGAAGGTAAGAATGTAAATTCTGTTGAGGAAACCTCCTCCTTGAGTGATAAGATTGATATTATTATGTCTATGCTTGTTAATGGGAAAGCCCATATTGATCCAAATAATGTTCCTTTAGCCTCTTTGGTTGCTCAAGAAGAGCAAGTTGATGTGAACTTCATAAGAAATAACAATTTTGGCAACAATGCTTATGGTAATAATGCTTATAGGAACAATTTTGGTAATAACAATTATAAGCCATATCCTCCCAAAAATGGTAATGCTTATGGAAATTCTTACAACAATAATAAGAGTGGTCCCTCTGAACTTGAAGTTATGCTTAAAGAGTTTATTAGTAAACAAACTGCTTTCAACAAAACTATTGAGGAAAAACTCTCTAATGCTGAAAGAAATATAGCATCTTTAGCTGAAGCTCAATCTACTTTGAATAAAATGGCTGCTAAACCTGAAACTAATGATAATCCCTTTGCAGCTACTAATGCTATACAAGTTAGAATTGATGAAAATGTTAGACTATTAGCTGAATTACATGCTAAGTGGGAAAGAGAAGATGAAATTGCTAGAAACATTAGTGTTTCTACTATTACCACCACTAGTGTTGAGGCTAGTAATAGTTCTACTACTCTAGATGATACATTTGATTTTGATCTTGATGGTTGCAACATCTCTGAAGTTATTAAGTTCCTACAAAAGCTTGCTAATAGTCCTAATGCTAGTGCTATGAACATGGCCTTCACTAAACACATTACTGATGCTCTCATAAAGATTAAAGAAGAAAAGATGAAACATAAAACTTCTATTCCTATAAAACAAGAAGATGGTTGGGAACCCATCATTAATATGAAAGTGAATGACTTTGATTTCAAAGCTTTGTGTGATCTTGATAGTAGTGTTTCTATTATGCCTAGAAGGATTTATGATATGCTTGATTTGCCTCCTCTTGAAGATTGTTATTTGAATGTCCCACTTGATGATAATGCTAAAAAGAAACTCATGGGGAGTCTTAATGATGTTCTTATCATGGTTAACGATGCCTATGTCCCCGTTGATTTCTATGTTTTGGATGTTGAATACAATGCTTCTTGTCCTATTACTTTGGGAAGACCTTTTCTTAGAACTGTTGGTGCCATCATTGATATGAAAGAAGGCACCATTAAATATCAACTCCTACTCAAGAAAGGTATATAGCACTTCCCTAAAAAGGGAGAAAAGATTTCTTTTGCTTCTCCTATGAAAACAAAATTTGGTTTTAATGCTTCTTCATTTGAGAACACTTGATTCTTTTTCTTGCTTCTTATGCCTAACTTAAAGGCGTTAAAGAAAAGTACTTATTGGGAGATAACCCAAAAGTTTTAGATGAGTCTTGGAAGTTATTACCTCAGTAATAAACTCTCCTTATCCTTTTTATTTGCTTTTTGTGCCAAGAGTAACCTCTAATGAGAGTGAAGTAATGATTGGGAAGTTGCTGTCCCGAAACAGATTTTGTGCTTCACCGTAAAAATTCGCGAGAGAGCTCTGTATGTCTGATTGAGCTGTAAGTTTTTGTGATTCTGCCCCAGGTGGTTATCTAACTTTCGTTAGTTCAACACTTTTTGATTTGAGCAACAGAAGGTCTTCGAAAAAAATCGTCTTTATCTGCTGGTCTGTTTTGAAAGATTTCTGCCATTTTCTGCATTTGCTTTTGTGGGTTCCTTTTTGAGTTCTTTTGGGGAATTGAGCTTTTTGAAGGAAGTGCTACAGTAGCTAGTGTTCTAATGGAAGTTTATTTGGTGTTAGAACTTAACCTTAAGACTTACTTATCTTAAGTGCACTAATGTTGCTAATGAGATTGTGTGAAGTTTTGTATGAAGGAAAATTTTCAGGTGTATGGAAGGAATGAGTAATGAGATGAAGGATGGACTAAAACTCAAGCTTGGGGATGCCACGCGTGTCACCCCAAAAAATATCCAAGAAGTACAAGCGTTAAAGCTTGGGGATGCCCAAGGCATCCCCTTCTTCATCAATAAAAATCCTAGGTTTCTTCCAAACGCTTCATTTTTATTGTTTCATGCACAGTTGTGTTATTCTTGGAGCGTCTTCTTTTTCGTTTTCGTTTTGTTTTTTAGTTTGCTTGGTTTGCTTAGTTTTCTGAATAAATTGGTTGGACCCCCTCTTTCATACATTGGTTTGCAAATGGTTTGGTTTGGTTTGGAAAATAGTAGGAAAGTTCATACTTATGTGGTAAAAAGAGCTCGTTTTTTACTGTGGCCTATGCTTTGTCATGCCATGCTTGATATTGTTTTGGCTTTATGCTTAATATTCTTTGCTGTAGCATGACTTGTTATAAACAATTGAGATTGCTTAATGTGCCTTGGATGAATCATGCGTTGTTTTAGCATATTAAAGCATAGTATAGTGGTATTCTCCTTTGATGCTTTATTTGGGTTGACTTGGCAAATGCTCACACCATGTTATGACTATCAAGTCACCATAGCCTTTATGATCCTTTAGTTTTCAACTTGTAGTATCACTTTATGCTTTGGTCAATGATGTGTTGTCGCTCTACATGATTATGGCCATTATTGCTCTCTTAGTTTGTCGCTCCCAGTCTTTTGCTAGCCTCCACAACCAAGTATGAGTACCACTCATGGATCCAACTCCCTAAACCAAGTTATTCCAAAGAGTCCACCATACCTACCTACTATCTTATGCTATTACAAGTATATTCATGCTTTTGTTTACCTTCCAAATTAAACTTGTTATGATAAAACCAGTGATTAAAGCTCTCACGAACTTGATGGCACACTTTACTTTACTTGCCCTTAATAAACTTGAACCATTGTGTCTTCTATGTTGTATATGCTTGCACTTATTTGTTGGGAATTAGCAGAACCATGCTTTCATGGGGAACGCTTTCAACATTGCACTTGGTACTTGTACCTAGTTGATAGTTGATATCATGATCTTTTGTATATGGATGTCGTCGGTGTGAAATGAAAGGGGAGCTTGTAAGTCCATGGAGTTATGTATATGTGTTAGAGAAACGCCTGGGCTGCTGGTCTAATCCATGCTGACATGGTGGAAACCTACAGCGTAACCATAATGAGTTGTCTATGAAGCATTCTTCTTATAAAAATTGAGTCCTATATTGAGAAAAAAAGAGATACTATGAAAAGAGGAAAGAGAGAAAAAAGCACAATATTCCCATGGTAAATAAGAAGAATGCTAAGATGCTCGTTGTTTGCTTGCCTTGTCATTTTGATACGGGGATTCTTCCGTATCATCAGGCAAGGGGTACCCCGTTGGCAGTTCTCAATGATACACATGTACTTACAATGACAAGAACTTACCGGTGACTAAACTTGAGTAGCATGAGGAGCGGACCTCGTATACAAGGGACATGAGATTTCTGACTTATACTTCGTCAAGCATGTACACCATAGTTTGTTCACTTTAACCTTAATCACTTCAAGATGCTTATGATAGGGGAAATGAGAGATGAAAGCTATAAGTACCATAATTTTTGGAAGCTCTTTATGAGACTTGAATCCCTACTTCCTTTTACAAAGGCCTTTCTTCCACCATTATATTGAGTCTCCACCTTCTACCTTTATGCACCTACATTGAGAGCATAGTGGCCATTCTTAGTTCTATGTGCATTGTCCCAAGACTAGTGTAACACCCTCAGAATCGGCCCTATGCAAGTTTCAGCGTTCCCCGCCAAACCCGCATAGAAACGATTCAAAGGTGCCCACCAGGCACTTTCGTGCGGGTGGAAAACGAAGTAATAACATTACACAACAGTGCTCGATGGGACCCACAGAACAGGTATATATACAACAGCGACTCAATGAGTCAAGAATACAGATATAGCATACAAAGATCCAAATCACCTTGAAAACGATTGAGCGTCCGACTACGGACAAGATGCAAATGGGGCTAAGAGACCTGAAGAATAACCAATGGCGTCCATAACCCTGCCCAGGCCAAGCCGGAAGGGTAACCCTGCTAACGACGTCGATCTCAAACCTGCTTAAACAAAAGGGGTGCCGACAAAGGGCAAAGGAAAAAGGAGAGAGCGTCAGTACTGAGGCCAGTACACGGCGAGACTAGAATTCGGCGGTCCTCGCCTACATAGGTATGGTGGACTGAGCGGCAGTAGCAGCATGCACTAAACAACCTATAGAGACTCGATACAACTGGCGGCTATTAGAGAGGGGTAAGAAAGACCTATGCGGAACCAACCTGATGCTACCATCAAACAAACCCATCCTGGTGTTTCCCCCTCGAGACCAAACGAGGAAGTCAACCGAGGAACTCACACGTTGGCGCTTTATTTATTCAGCCATCATGCAGCAATTACTAGTCAGGTATAGATAATCATCCTGATAAAATAAGCAGTGGGCCATTTTAGTTGTCCATTCCGTTGTAGTTGCGACACTTACTAGTCAAATACAATCAGCATGAGATAACCCCAAAACCCAGCAGTTGTTGGTACTTTTACTTAGCCATTCCATTGTAGTGAAGCTGATTACTAGTCATATTGGATATAAGTCAATTTATAACAATAAACTTTAGTTATAGTTGTCTATGATCAAGCACTGTGCTCCAAGTCGTCCATAACCGCGGACACGGCTTCTAAAAGATTTAACTCAGGGTGCACCAAAGTATCCACAGCACTTCACCCTTTTTGCCGACCGCTAACATACACCCATCGGTATGTCGGCGGGGCCTAAGTCACGACGCTCCTGCACTAAAGCAAGTACATGGGGCCACCCCAAGTCGAACCCAACGAAGTCGGCGGTTCCTAGACGGACTTAGGGTTGGGTAGACGGCAGAACGACAAAGAATCCCAAAATCGGACCGTCGACACCGCCAAACGTGTCCCGATCCTAACAAAGACAAAGGTGCTATCCATCACACAATTTAATTAAAGCGGTAAAGCATGGCATAAGTACAGGATAGTAAATAAAACCTCAAACTAGTTTGTGGCCCCCAGTACAATACTTTGAAATCAGGTAATAATCAATGGGGGGCCCATATCTCCCCACCTGTGGTTAGCGCTCGATCTCTAACAGGTGTCAAGAACTCGGGTCCTACGGGACACAAGTGGGCGGTCGAAACCAACATTATCTATCACCCACCGATGCCTCGCCACTTACTTCAATTTTAGTTGTTATACAGTAATTAAAGTGAACGAAAAGTAAATCCATGATCATCTCCAACATCAACATGCGGCAATTACTCCAACACTGTGGTTCTTGGCGACACGCAACAGCGCTTGAGCAAGCGATCACGACGCATAAGTCCAACTATCTACCAAACAACAGGTAATAGGATGTGTCCAAGGCAATATGAGGCTGCAAGGATATCACGGCACGAAAACTAGAGCAACGCAACACGTATAGCAATAGATCAACAGGAGGGAATAAATACTATAAAAGTAAGATAGGTAGAAAGGGGGAGATGCTCGCCTGAAAACGTTGCCGAAGGTTCAACCCAAGATCGGGGCGAAGCTCACATCAACTCAACGGCCTTATCCGCGAAGAAGCAAAACACTAGAACAAACACCGGATGCAATATTTAATACAACGGCAAAAGATCGAACATGATGCATGCATGATGTATGACATGGCAGGATGCGATGCAATTAGGAAATATTAAGCGAACCGGGGTCCCGACAATTAGTTAGATGGTTCAAGTTGTTTATCTACCCCGCAAATTAAATGTTGTTTTAACAAGGCAAGATATGACAACGGTTCGATGCACAAATTTAAATGAGGCCAATATAAGGCTAGATTTGCCCGCATATGGGCCCCATATTTAATTATGAGGTGAATCGGCATAATGCCCCCAAACCACAGACAAGTATGCATGCATGATCAATTAATATGCGACAGTTTATATTTCATTTTATAAAATAGGGCTCGGGAAGGGAATCACATTAGGGTTCAGCAAATCTTGGGGTTCCGGGGTTCGGGGTTCGGTCTCGGGGTTCGGATCTGGGGTTCGGTGTCGGGGCGATCGGCTCGCTTCGGTCGGTGTCGATCTTGTCGCTATGACGATTTTGTCGGGACCGCAGATCGGGTCGGTCTTGGCGTCCGGAAGAAGTACTCGGCGTTCGCAAACTTCAAGTAGACCTTTGGGGTTCCACGATGATCTTGTCGATTCCCTGTCAAGGCCTTGGCACTTCGGATCGGTCTTCGGTTCGGGGCCTCGTGGTCTTGGGTCCGTCTGTGGCGAACTTGTCGCCCGCAGGCGTCCTCAGTGTCGGGGAAGATCTTGGGGTTCTAACTTGTTCGTCGTTGACGGACTTGGTTCGTCGTCGGGTCTCGGCGGGATCAGTCTTCGGGGTACATACGGAGATCTTGGCGTTCCGGGTCATGGCGTCTTTGGATCCGACTCCGGGACGGAGAACTTGGTGTGCCGAGGGAATCTTCGGTCATCGTCTCCAACTGATGGCGGTATTCTTGGTTTGGTACCGGTGTCTTCAGTACCGTGGATCCTATACATCCTCAGCGACACGATTACACACATGCGAACGGCTCCTGGCACGAAGCGGCATCGATCGATCTTGGGAGCAACCACACAGGGCACCCACAGCAGATGGCTCGAGGCGGCTGGACAGAGGTCAAGGCGCCGCCGATGCGGGAAGCTCCAGCGGCGGCGCTTCTGGGGAGAGCGAGGGAGGCGAGACGGGAGGATGCGGACGCAGAGGACGCGGCGGCGGCGGTTGCCTGACGGTGGTTGAGCGGGCCGACGGGGGGACGCCCAGGTGCCGAGGAGGAGAGCCACGGGGAGGTGCTGGCCCGGCAAGAGGCGGCGGCTACCGAGGAGCGGTGGATGGCGGCCGAGACGAGCCCGAGGATCGCTGCATCGACCGACGCAAGGGGCCGGGGCGGACGACGGAGGGTAGGGCCGGCGAGGAGGAGGCGGCGCCGGAGGAGGCCGCGGAAGAGGAGGCTCGGGGGCGAGCGCGACGGGCAAGGGGAGGAGGAGAGGCCATGAGGGAGGCGCAGAGGCGGGCGAGCTCAGGCCGGGCGAGGTTGGTGTCAAGGCGGCTGGCCCAGCGAGAGGGAGGAGGAAGAGGAGAGGGAGGCGGCGGGGACGGTGGTTCACGGGGATGGGGCGAGCACGCTGGGCTGGGAGAGAGAGGAGGGAGTGGGACCCGCGGGGTGGGCCGGGGCGGTGTGGCGTGGGGTTGGTTCCAGGGGTGAGAGAGGGGTGGGACCAGGCTGGCTGCTGCAGTGTGTTGCGTGTGTGTGCTGGTTGAGTGGGGAGAGGCCAGGTGGGGTGGACAGAGGTGGGGAAAGGGGTAGGATTAGGTGGCGGCCTGGGATAGGTTAGAGGGGAGGGAGAGGGATAGGTTAGAGGGGAGGGAGAGGGTGAGGTGGCAGCCAGGGATTGGTCCGGGTGAGGTGGAGGAGGGGTGGGTAGAATAGGACTGGTAGTTTTAGGAATTTAGGTGGTCCGATTTTGTACTAGGGGTGGTCGACTGGGTCGAATCGGCCCGTTCGACTGCCCCCCTAAAAATAATTAAATGTTCTATTTATTCCAAACAGACTTTTGCAAACCGATAGCAAACAAAACAAAATAATCCGGTGTCCCGGGTTTGAATTTGGAAACAAGACCAGGGCTTAGAAAAAACAAAACAGGCTTTATGTAAATAGTTTTAGACAAACAATGCATGATGATGACGATGCAATGCACAAATTCAACGCGATTTTCTAGTAGTGGTTTTTACGGGATGCCACAATTCGACACCTCTAACAATGGATCTCGCCCTCGAGATCCGCCTCATGGTACCGGAAGGAAGGTCGGCGATCTGCGTCTTCTTGCTTCGTGTAGATCCTCGCGACACCACTAACAAGAGGTCGTTGATCCTGTTCGTCAAGAGAGCACTCCGGATAAACAACGGACGAAGTTAAAGGTAAGGCCACCTCTAACTATCATGGAAGGAGTAAGAGTTGCATCGATCCACCATTCAATATACAAAGCAAATGATAAGAGTAGTGGTATGGTCGCGACTCCATCCCGCACTCAAAGCATTACTCTGTACACGAACAGATAGATTATGCAACCAACCCTTAGAATTAGACTGAAGATCTCGACAAACAAGGTTCAGGAACAAAGGGGTGATGCAGACTCTGCATCGGATCTGGCGTAGAGGATGTCGTCGCGTTGGAAAACACCGGAAGGCACAAACAAGGAACAAAGAATGGTACCACAGACGAAGGATTCCTCGAGCAGCATGAACACCGGATGGTAGAACACCGTTATCAAAGAAGGAAGCGAATCCCTGAAGGTACGACGGAACCCAACCACGAGAAATCCTGGACTCGAAGAAGAGGTAAGAGAGTAGATTCAAAACACGCAGAGGTAAGAGGAGAATAGCAGAGGGGTGAGGAGTAAAATCAGACCTAACCAGATCTATCCAACCGATTTTTGCAAAATTAGTTTTGACACTCTACTTCGGCCGTTAGCTAGGTTATCCTACAGGCTGGACTTGTGGGGTATCGCAATCCAAGGCTCGATACCACTCAGACACCCTCGACGGCCCTATGCAAGTTTCAGCTCCCCGCCAAACCCGCATAGAAACGATTCAAAGGTGTCCACCAGCACTTTCGCAAGGGTGGAAAACGGCAGTAATAACATTACACAACAGTCCTCGATGGGACCCATGTAATGTATATATACAACAGCGACTCAATGAGTCAAGAATACAGATATAGCATACAAAGATCCAAATCACCTTGAAAAGCGATTGAGCGTCCGACCTACGGACAAGATGCAAATGGGGCTAAGAGCCCAAGAATAACCAATGGCGTCCATAACTCGCCTGTGCCAAGCCGGAAGGGTAACCCTGCTAACGACGCCGATCTCAAACCTGCTTAAACAAAAGGGTGCCGAAAGGGCAAAGGAAAAGGAGAGAGCCAAGATCGAGGCCAAGACACGGCGAGACTAGAATTGGCGTCCTCGCCTACATAGGTATGGTGGATCGAAAGCGCAGCAGCAAGATGCACTAAACAACCTATAGAGACTCGATACAACCAAGGCTATTAGAGAGGGGTAAGAAAGACCTATGCGGAACCAACCTGATGCTACCATCAAACAAACCCATCCTGGTGTTTCCCCTCGATACCAAACGAGAAGTCAACCGAGGAACTCACAGCTTGGCGCTTTATTTATTCAGTTACCGTTGCAGCAATTACTAGTCAGGTATAGATAATCATCCTGATAAAATAAGCAGTGGGCCATTTTAGTTGTCCATTCCGTTGTAGTTGCGACACTTACTAGTCAAATACAATCAGCATGAGATAACCCCAAAACCCAGCAGTTGTTGGTACTTTTACTTAGCCATTCCGTTGTAGTGAAGCTGATTACTAGTCATATCGGATACAAGTCAATTTATAACAATAAACTTTAGTTATAGTTGTCTATGATCAAGCACTGTGCTCCAAGTCGTCCATAACCATGACACGGCTTCTCGAAAAGATTTAACCTAGGGTGCACCAAAGTATCCACACTTCGACCCTTTTGCCGATCGCTAACATACACCCATCGGTATGTCGGCGGGGCCTAAGTCACGACGTTCCCAGACCCAAAGCAAGTACATGGGGGCCACCCCACCAAGTCGAACCCGCAACGAAGTCGGCCGGTCTCCGAGACGGACTTAGGGTTTGGGTAGACGGCTGTGAACGACAGCAAATCCCAAAACTGGGACTGTCGACACCGCGAAAACGTGTCCCGATCCTAAACAGTACAGTGTGCTATCCATCGCACAATTTAATTAAAGCGGTAAAGCATGGCATAAGTACAGGATAGTAAATAAAACCTCAAACTAGTTTGTGGCCCCCAGTACAATACTTTGAAATCAGGTAATAATCAATGGGGGGCCCATATCTCCCCACCTGTGGTTAGCGCGCTCGATCTCGGAACAGGTGTCAAGAACTCGGGGTCCTACGAGACACAAGTGGGTGGTCGGAAACCAACATTATCTATCACCCACCGATGCCTCTGCTTACTTACTTCAATTTTAGTTGTTATACAGTAATTAAAGTGAACGAAAAGTAAAGCCATGATCATCTCCAACATCAACATGCGGCAATTACTCCAACACTGTGGTTCTTGGCGACACGCAACAGCGCTTGAGCAAGCGACTACGACGCGCAAGTCCAACTATCTACCAAACAACAGGTAATAGGATGTGTCCAAGGCAATATGAGGCTGCAAGGGATATCACGGGTACGAAAACTAGAGCAACGCAACACAGATAGCAATAGATCAACAGGAGGGAATAAATACTATAAAAGTAAGATAGGTAGAAAGGGGGAGATGCTCGCCTGAAAACGTTGCCGAAGGTTCAACCCAAGATCGGGGCGAAGCTCACATCAACTCAACGGCCTTATCCGCGAAGAAGCAAAACACTAGAACAAACACCGGATGCAATATTTAATACAACGGCAAAAGATCGGGCATGATGCATGCATGATGTATGACATGGCAAGATGCGATGCAATTAGGTCATATTAAGCGGAACCGGGGGTCCCGACAATTAGTTAGATGGTTCAAGTTGTTTATCTACCCCGCAAATTAAATGTTGTTTTAACAAGGCAAGATATGACAACGGTTCGATGCACAAATTTAAATGAGGCCAATATAAGGCTAGATTTGCCCGCATATGGGCCCCATATTTAATTATGAGGTGAATCGGCATAATGCCCCCAAACCACAGACAAGTATGCATGCATGATCAATTAATATGCGACAGTTTATATTTCATTTTATAAAATAGGGCTCGGGAAGGGAATCACATTAGGGTTCGGCGATCTTGGGGTTCCGGGGTTCGGGGTTCGGTCTCGGGGTTCGGATCTGGGGTTCGGTGTCGGGGGCGCATCGGGCTCGCCCTGGTCGGTGTCGATCTTGTCGTTGCGACGATTTTGTCGGGACCGCGTATCGGGTCGGTCTTGGCGTCCGGGAAGAAGTACTCGGCGTTCGGCAAACTTCGAAGTAGACCTTGGGGTTCCGCGATGATCTTGTCGATTCCCTGTCGAAGGCCTTGGCACTTCGGATCGGTCTTCGGTTCGGGCCTCGTGGTCTTGGGTTCGCGTCTGTGGCGAACTTGTCGCCCGCAGGCGCCCTCGGTCGGGGAAGATCTTGGGGTTCTAACTTGTTCGTCGTTGACGGACTTGGTTCGTCGTCGGGTCTCGGCGGGATCAGTCTTCGGGGTACATACGGAGATCTTGGCGTTCCGGGTCATGGCGTCTTCGGATCCGACTCCGGGACGGAGAACTTGGTGTGCCGAGGGAATCTTCGGTCATCGTCTCCAACTGATGGCGGTATTCTTGGTTTGGTACCGGGGTGTCTTCAGGTACCGTGGATCCTGTACATCCTCGGCAGCGACACGATTACACACATGCGAACGGCTCCTGGCACGAAGCGGCATCAGATCGATCTTGGGAGCAACCACACAGGCACCCACAGCGAGATGGTTTGGACAGAGGTCAAGGCGCCGCTCGATGCGAGGGGGAAGCTCCTGCAGGCGGCGGCGCTACAGGGGGAGAGCGAGGGAGGCGGAGACGGGGAGGATGCGGGGCGGCTCGGCGCCGGGCGGACGCAGAGGACGCGGCGGCGGCGGTTGCCTGACGGTGGTTGAGCGGGCCGACGGGGGGACGCCCAGGTGCCGAGGAGGAGAGCCACGGGGAGGTGCTGGCCCGGTGAGAGGCGGGCGGCGGCGCCTGTAGGAGCGGTGGACGGCGGCCAGAGACGAGCCCGAGGACGAAGGCTGCATCACGGGCTGGGGCGCGGGACGACGGAGGGTAGGGCCGGCGAGGAGGAGGCGGCGCCGGAGGAGGCCGCGGAAGAGGAGGCTCGGGGGCGAGCGCGACGGCGGCGGGGCGGGGAGGAGAGGCCGCGGAGGGGAGGCGCAGAGGCGGGGCGGAGCTCAGGCCGGGGCGAGGGCGAGGTTGGTGTCGGCCGGCGGCGCCGCTCCAGCGAGAGGGAGGAGGAAGAGGAGAGGGAGGCGGCGGGGACGGTGGTTCACGGGGATGGGGCGAGCGCGCTGGGCTGGGAGAGAGAGGAGGGAGGGACCATGGGTGGGCCGGTGTGTGGCGGGGTTGGTTCCAGGGGTGAGAGAGGGGTGGGACCAGCTGGCTGCTGTGTGTGCGTGGTGTCTTTGGTGGGGAGAGGCCGTGGGGGTGGAGGTGGGGAAAGGGTAGGATTAGGTGGCGGCTGGGATAGGTTAGAGGGAGGGAGAGGGTGAGGTGGCAGCCAGGGATTGGTCCGGGTGAGGTGGAGGAGGGGTGGGTAGAATAGGACTGGTAGTTTTAGGAATTTAGGTGGTCCGATTTTGTACTGGGGGTGGTCGACTGGGTCGAATCGGCCCGTTCGACTGCCCCCTAAAAATAATTAAATGTTTTATTTATTCCAAACAGACTTTTGCAAACCGATAGCAAACAAAACAAAATAATCCGGTGTCCCGGGTTTGAATTTGGAAACAAGACGGGGCGTTTTAGAAAACAAAAACAGGCTTTGCGAAATAGTTTTAGACAAACAATGCATGATGATGACGATGCAATGCACAAATTCAACGCGATTTTCTAGTAGTGGTTTTTGCGGGATGCCACAACTAGTTGATTGATGCATAACTTGATATTGCTTGTTTTAAACTATTGTATCTAGTCACTCTTATGAACTTTGAAGGTGTCCTATGCATTTATATTTGCTACTCTATGAGGGACAAGCTGAATACTATTATGCTATGTTTTCTTTATGTGAAACAAACAAACGTCTTGCAAAGCATTGTTATTCATGAATCTTTTGTTTGTGCCTTTTCATGTTGCATCATAGTTTTGCTTATTGCTAGAACTTTGTCTTTCATGTTATGATTGAAGTACTATGATCCCAGCTTTGAATGTTTTGCAAATACTTTGATCAAGTCTTTGATGGTGCATGTCACCTCAAAAATTATTCTTTCTTTTCATCACTTACCTACTCGAGGACGAGCAAGAGCTAAGCTTGGGGATGTTGATACATTGCAAATGCATCTATAATTTTTGATGTTCCATGCTTGGTTTTATCCACTTTCTTGTGTTTTGTTCCAACTTTGGAGTACTTTTCGTATGATTTCTTGGACTAACCTATTAACAAGAGCCACAGTGCCAGCTGCCTATTTTCTGCTGTTTTTGTTCCAGGAAAGTCAAAAAAATGAATATTCTCGGAATTGGACGGGACAAAAGCCAAAGTGCCTATTTTTTCGGACGGGATCAAGTGCCAGAATATGAGATGGAGAAGGGACAGAGGGCGTCCACACCACCTGGCAGTGCGGCCAGGCCTGGCCCGCGCCAGGGGATGGTGTGGCCAGCCCAGGCACCCCCTCGGCCTCTCCTTCCGCCTATATATTGCCCTCGAGACGAAAACCCTAAGTACCCGATCAAATATCCACGAAAGAGTTTGTAGCCGCCGTCATCTCCATCCCTAGATCGGGAGGGATCTAAAGCTCTTCCCGGCACCCTGCCGGAGAGGGGAATTCACCCTAGAGGCCTTCTTCATCACCATGCAAGCCTCCGGTGTGATAGCTGGTTCTCCTCCTTTGTGCTTTCATGTTTAGATCGTGTGAGCTCCGTTCATGATCAAGATCATCTATTTGTAATTCTGCATGTTGTGTTTGCGGGGATCCGATGGATATTGAGATGCAATTTTAGATTGATTATTGATTCTATGATGTCTTTGTTATTTGTGATCTTGCATGCTTTCCGTTGTTAGTAGCTACCTTGGCCAAGTAGATGCTAGCAACTCCAAGAGTTAGTATTTATGCTCGATAGTGGGTTCATGCCTCTGGTAATCTAGGGAAGTGACAGAAATCTCTAAGGTACTAGATGTGTTGTTGCTACTAGGGAGAAAACAACAATCCTTTGTTCATAGAACAATCATATTGTTTACTTTACACGCAGTTCGTAAAGCAATAATCTATTGCTTGAAACTTAATACTGAAGGGGGTTCGGATGATAACCTGAAGGTGGATTATTAGTCATAGATGCAGTTGTATGGCGGTCTATGTATTATGTTGTAATGCCTAAACAAGTCTCAGAGGAGTCAAGATGATTAGTATATGCATGTATTGCTTTCTCGGTGTTTGTCAATTGCCCCGCTGTAATTTGTTCACCCAGCATGTTATCTATCTAAGGAGAGCCACCTCTAGTGAACTATGGATCCCGGTCCTTTTTCTTTACATATAATATACAACTGTTTACTTCTTTGTGTTTACTTTCTACAAACCTTTACTTCTTTCCATTCGATACGTTTAATCCTTTGTTTTCCGCAAAACACGGTGAGATTGACAACCTCATCGCAAGTTGGGGACAAAGTTCTGTGGTTGTTTGGTGCAGGTCTCCATGTTGCTACTAGCACCGGTAGTGCGCCCTGCCAAAGCTCAGCTAGTAACACCTTTGGGGTGTTTCCTTGCTCCTACTGGTTCGATTAAACCTTGGTTTCATAACTGAGGGAAACTTGTTGTTGTGCTCATCATACCTTCCTCTTGTGGTTCCCAACGAGCTCTACATCAACCACGCACCAGCACTTTTCTAGGCGCCATACACAGAGCCATCAAACCCGTTCGCCTTCGCGAGGGTTGGGGATGGTTTCACCGAAGCTGCTTCACCAGCCGCCGGCACGGAGGAGCCCTTCTTCTTCCACAACACGGAGATTCTCGTCGTCCAGAACGCACGGGATCCACACCCCGTGATTGCTCTCCTTCTCCGCCGCTTCTGCCATCGTCGCCGTACCTGAGGATGATGCTAAAGCCATTCTTTGTGCGCCGGTGACCTTGGATGGGTGGCGCTGGAGGTTTTTTGGGGAGCAGAGGAGCTCTAGGTTCGTGGGGAGGCGTAGGGGAGAAGGAAACGGCACAAGTGCTGGTGAAGAAGATGGGAAAGTAAGATCCTCACCACTTATATCCTCTAGCCGCGTCAAGATTCGTGTAAACGCTACAGTGAACGTGCCACGCGACATGGAAGGAACTGGGAAACCCCCGCGTGATGATTACGCCGCCTCGATCTCCACGCACGCATTAAAACGGCGCCTCGGTTCCACGAAAGGCGGACCCACCAACAGTCGTGCTGATAGGAAATGTCTATCAGTGACGTGACTTGACCATGACTAGTGTCAGGTTACGTCAGAGACCAAGTTCCGGCTTAGTTTAAATTTCGAGCTAGAAACCCGAATAACATATTCATAGGTTCGTCTCATTTAAGACTCGATCTACTCCTTTCTTTTTTGAAGTTTCAGGAAGCCTTAACGATTCTGCAAGCCGAAGATCAAGCTAGACGATGATGAAATCCGACTTTGGATCATGGACGCTTCCGGGGGCTGCTGTTGGGGATATACTTTCCGGGTATCCTCACTATGTCTCACTGACCAGGGTGGCCCACTTTGGGTTAGAGCTTTGCTTCACGGGCGGCCCAGTCAGGGAGAAGAGACAGAGTCCAATCCGGCTACGGGAAGGCCCAGAAGACTTACCGACATAGGCCCGTAGTGTTACTTGTAATTCAAGATGTACTCTGTAACTGACTCTTAGTCGTAGCCGGATAGATCTCTCCTGTAAACCCTAGGACGGATATCTATATAAGCCGTCCGAGGGAAAGCCTTTAGGGCACCCTCGCAATAGTCTACAATCTCAACTCGCACAGGCGAAACCCTTGTAACCCATATCCGGCTCTGTCGTATTACTAGATTGCTAGCAGGAGTAGGATCTGTCCAAAGTCGGCGGATTCGAACCTAGGTAAACTTGTGTTCTCACTGTCCCAGAACACCGTACGTCTCACACCCCTCTCTTCCACACGCCTAGAGGACCCCCTCATGGCGTACTTGTCATCAATCCGACGACAATAATCAAGATGAGTGCGCGAAAGATCAACTCATCCGTATTCATCCATGGGTATTTATTCTAGATACACTGCTTGTGCTATGGGACCCAGCCGGTGCACAAGTATTTTCATTGCAAGGAGGGCAGCCCCCAAGTAGTCTGATCACGAGGGGCTTTCGCCTGTAACGTGAGTCCAGCCATGGGAAATCCCGGATACACTTTCACATCATGACCAGAGGCTACGACGCGAGGCATTTCTTTAGGATAAACCTGAACTTCTGTCTTTGCTCGGCCGGAGCTGGGTGGTGACACCTTTTCTAGAGTCCCAAGGAGGACATTCCCTTCCTATTATCCTGGGTAGGCTGCGCACGGTTTTTGAGGAGAGGTATGCTACCCGCCTTGGGTCCCACCCCTGGTGAACAACCATATCCCCTACGCCCCTCACCGTCTCATGTAGGTAAAGGGAGGACAAGTAGCCTCTACTTGTTTTCATGATGGTCCCTCTAGTGCTCAACGAAAGTCAAGTACTTACGGGTGAGGGGCTCCCCTAGCAGGAGTGACCCCTCGATCTCTAGTCTTATGGTGTCCTCGTCTAGTGAACTCGGGCCTTCATGTATATTGGGGGATACTGCGAACATCTTTTCACACCACGACCCTTGTGGCTTGATGTCTTGCAAAGTGAGGGGAACCTCCAGCCTCCTATCACAGGCCCCACACCATCTCGGTTTCTTAGGATGGAGCCAGTTTGGTTTCCTGGCCCTTGATGAGAACGTGGTGAACTTGGGGGATTCCTGAGTTTGTCGGGGGCATGCCTAATGCTAGTCGAGGCCTTCAACCAGGAGACCCCGGGTCAGCAAATAGTGACGACTTGTGCATGATCCTTGATGTCGGGGAGCACCTTGGGGGGGAGGGGGTGGGTGCTCCCCAATCTACTTCTTCTGCAATGGCTTGGTGAGGTAATTCCTTGAAGCGAGCGTCGTGGGGGACCATTCAAGGGTTCCCCCTCTCATGTGTTGGTAGGGGCAAGGAGGAGGCGCCTTCGGGCATCCTAACCTATTTACCTAACTCCCAGAGCCAGATAAAAAAAAGGCTAAGCTCGGTTTTTACACCGGGGCCATGGGCAATGACATGGTGGTCATATTACTCCATAGTCCTATTGAGCGAGGCGCCACTATGTCGTGATCTTTCTTCATGTTTACTTGAGCAATTCTGTGGTTCCTGGGAAATGTTCTGTGATTGATGTCAAAGTCCTATCTTTACGGGCCCTGCCAGGGTAGGGAGAGGCGCTTTCAGGCATCTGGGTGCATTCCCAAGCTCCACACAGAGTCTATAGGGTATCCCCCAGCTCGGTCCTAGGTCAGGGACATCAACAAGGCCCCGAGGGGCATCTTCTCACTACTCCTGGCCATCACACTTCTGGGTCGGCGGTGTTGGAGACAGGGCCTAGACTAGGAGCACCACTCGGGGGTACCCCTAGTAGTCCAGTTGCTCTGGGACGGGATTTGTCAAAGATTGGCGATCAACCCTTTCTTTGCGGGCCCTACTAGGGTAGAGAGAGGCACTTTTAGGCATTTGTGGGTGTTTCCAGGCTCCACGCGAAGTCTATAGGGTATCCCCTAGCTCGACACCAGGCCAGGGCCATCAGCGATGCCCCAAGGGGCATCTTGTCGCTATTCCCAATCAGGGTGTATTCTGGGTTGGCGATGTTAGAGATGAAGGATGGACTAGGGGCGCCACTTGGGGGTGGCCCCTTATAGTCCGGCTGTTTGGGGGCAGGATTTTCTGAAGGTTGGCAATCATCTGACCACCAGCCCTATTGGTCTTGAGATGTCCCAACGAGCCTACGAGCGCCGTGAGGAGGAATTTTCGGGCATCCGAGGTGGCTCCCACAACTCTGGGTTAGGCGGGTGTACTCGTCTTGGAGGTTACTCTGGGTCCCATGATGAGGACCTAGGCCATCTCCCTCCACATGGCTCGCTTCGGAGCTAGGAGCTTACGCCCATCCGGATACTGTGGATGGGAGGAAACGATGTCTTCTGGTAGCAGGTGCACCAGCCCACGATGGTGTCTCTTCCCATGATGGTGCTTTCTTCTTATTGATGGTTTCTTTCCTCCAACCCTGGGAAGATGGGAAGAAAGAAAATGCGGCTGCAGGGACCGGGAGGGGACGCTTTCGGGCATCCATGGCACTACAAGCAATATGATGATGCATGACCCTCTATATTGGTCAGTAAAAGGTCATAGTTTTCGATATATGACCTTTCTATGACCAAAAACAATTGGTCAAAAGCTGAGCATCACTAGTTAAACACCACGACATTTTTTCTAAATTGGTCATAGACGTCTATAACCAATATAGATGGTCATAGATTCTATGGATAGTTTTTGGGTCACGGGAGATCTACTATGTCCATGTTAGATCCTATGTGGTCAATCCAATGTGGCAGATCCATGACCAAACTAAATGTTTGTTGATCACATTCAGCACGGTCCAGTTTGGCTATTTATATGGGCTAAGCCCAACATTTTGGCCTTTTTCTTTTCAAGGCAATGACCTTTTTACAATACATTTATTTTTGTCCAGGTTCATTTCCTTTTTGGGCCATGGCCTTTTCAGGTCCGTTTCCTAGTCATATAGTCCATTTTTTTATTTTTCAACCATTTTGTTCTATTTTGTTTATCGCGCAGGTCCGTTTCCTAGTCATATAGTCCATTTTTTATTTTTCAACCATTTTGTTCTATTTTCTTTATCGCACACGGTTCCAGTACAATCTTGTTTGAGCCACAACCTTTTTTCATCCAACACAGGCCTTTCTAACATGAATCTATAGCTAAACCAGCCCATCCATATTTCGAATAACATAATTTACATAGCTAAACAATAGTATACTCCAACATTTTAACTCAATCATCCAGAAGGTTAAAAAAATCACTCCACATAAAAGCAAATCATCACAAAATAGGGAAGTTCAAAATCACGACACAAAAGATAATCATACACGTAGAAGATAGAAATAACCATAGATTTCAATATTGGCCATCTATGCATGGAGGAACTCACTACTGCTTAATGGTGCCTTGTCGCTGAGGTAGATACCATGCATGAACTTCATAATATCCATCTTCGCATGGCATTTCTGCAAACATGCAAGTAGAGAAAAACTAGCATAAGTGATATGAATTGGACAAATAAATAACATATCACAAGTGGTAAGTTCATTTCCATAAAAACTTCTTGTACAAAAATCCAACAGACTAGTGATTACATATGGACGAAGTAAAAAAATCCCTCGAAAAAAACACATGGTAAATGCATAACCGAATTTTCCAATGTAGATGATCCCCCCCCAACATCTAAATCATGGAACATAAGGGCATTTGAACTAAACTATAATGTAAATAACAATAGAGAATACATACATTGGCCACTTCGAATAGATTGTCCAATAAAGGCATAGTCGCTAGAATCTAAACACGCCATACAATTTCATCAAACTACAACTTGGATGTAACAAACTGAGGATCTTGGTTACAACTTATATGTAGTAATATCAACTTTTGACTAGCCTTTTATTTCCATGGCAGTATCACTAATAAAAGATACAAAAAAGTAAATTTAACTTGGATGCAACAAACTGCAGTGATTCATATCAGTGAAATGTCAGTCACTAAGATTCAAAACTAAGTAATGGGATTTATTGTTGTGGAGACGGCTCAAATATTAGCAGGATCCTGCTGTTGCGTGTCAAACTAAGTAAAACAAGGGCCAAACAATCAGCACAACAACATATATAACCATTGAACACAAACACATTCATACAAATGTGTTCACTGCCATTAAAGTTACAGAATTCTCACTGGGACTTCCTAAAATTGTATAGCATGGTACATCCAGAATTCTCACCAGGACATTATATGCTTATAAAAAACTTGTAATAATTTAAGATATAACCATATCAAGTGTTGTGTGTTAATCCGAGTATAGTACCATCTTAAGGTCGACTAGACATGTTATGTACCATAGATAAACAACAGTTATTACTGAACTTATTGCTGAAAAATCACACAATAGATAAAATCACTTACAGTAACTTTATATCTATAACAACACTCAATTGATTGATCTCACGGGTATACATTAAACATGTTGATTAACTTTTTATTCTCTTAACACAAATTAAAATATTCTGGTGGTATGTGGAAATGTTTATCATAGATCAAGTGAATGGGTACCAAAAGCACCACACATGTATATGCTAGGCCGGAGATAATGACATGGGAGGTGAAGTGATGGTGGCATAGAGCATGGCGTCGTGTAGTCTGCAATGAACTTGCCATCGTGCTCCTCCTCGTCTAGAGACAGCCGTCTAGCAAGCAGCTTCCTTAGCAATAACAACTTCATCGCCTAAACTAAGCTTGATGAGTTCAGCATTGTTCATGCCCATGGTGACCTAAGAATGTAGACTAAAAGAAGAAGTTCATATGTTCTTACTAGTAGGAGTACTTGGAACAAGCAATAGCATATGTTCTTGCTAGTAGAATTACTTAAAAACATGCTTTACTCTACTCCCAGTAGAGAAACTAGTAAGAAATAGATAGTAGCAGTACTTGGATTAAGCAAAAGCATATGTTCTTACTAGTAACACTACAATAGCAGTACTTGAAATGCAATTTAGATGACAGGATTGCCGGGCGAGGAGTAATTACTACAGCATGGTAGTAACAAGTTCAAGTATCTTCGTTCTTCTAAAGTGAGTAAAGTGTTTAGTACAGGAACCTAGTATCAATTAAATCTAGGAAGAAATAAGTAACTAGGTACTAGCAAAATGCATCACTGTGTTTACTGCTAACAACCATGGCATACTAACACACTGTTAGTTTGATGTAATAAGCAAGTTCTAGTTTGACACACAAAATAATGGTACCCTGTACTAAAATGAAACCTTGGAACGATCATCTGGAAACCAAATAGCTCTTGGTTTATAAGATATGAAGCAACTAAGATAAATATTTCAATTAGTAGAGGTTTACTCATGTTCTAAACATGGATATATATATACAAGGCATCATTCACTAATAAGCAAGTTTGTACTATAGCTCAGACTGAACCTGATAATTGCATAAACAATCTCGTTTTGCAGGCTGATGGCATCAAGTCTATAGAAGAAGAAGGCCAAAATACACATCTAGGATATGATTAACATCCTAGAACTGTATACACATCTATACTAGCGAATCAAGAATTATAAAGGAGAAAAAACAAAGTACATATGTACATGGTCTTCAGGAGGACGAAGAGGAGGCCCTCGTACCTTATCTCGTTCTTGGAGGTCAGGTTCATGAGGAAAGTCTCTGGCGAAGCCGCCCCTATGGTGGTCCATGGTGTAGTTGGAGGCACCGTCGAGGGTCACTGCGCCAGCCCCGGATGGAGCAGTGGAGATATTGGGGTTACGGTACTAGCCCTCACGAAATCCTTGGTGATGCGATCTGACACCGCACCTCCTACATGCCCTGGATCCCTCCTCTGTGGCTCGTACACATGCTCGAACGCCATGTTTGGTGATGCAGAGGGAGGGATGCCGTGGTGCTGGGGATCTAGGTTTTGGGGCATTGAGGTGTTCGTTTGGTGGCGATCGATGGAGGGTGCCGTAGAAGGGGTATCCGAGCAGCAGAGCAGTGGTCTGGAAGAAAGCCACAAAAAGCGGTGCTCCGGCAGCCAGTGTGGGGCCGTGGGGAAACTTGGGGTGGGAGCGGCATTAGCGGATGGGGACTTGAGGAGTTGGGGATGAGTTCTTCGCATCTAATACCGACGACATCTATGAGAGAGGAAGAAGTGGAGGAGTAATTAGGGTTTGGAGGGCTGGGTCGAGATTCTATATGGAGTGGCGGTGATATCTGTGTTTTGTGAGTGGAGGCCAAGATTGCATGTCATCGATCCACACCGAGAACCGGTGTTATCCATCTATGACCATTTCATGTTAGGAAACCATGACCTTCTTGACAAAATTGGTCTTACTTTTCAAGTTTTGGACCTTTGCAAATGCCTTATGACTAGCTGTTTCAGAATTGTCATAAATCTATGAACAAAAAATCCATGGTCATTAAGAAAAGGTCACTAGTGAGGATATTTATTATAGTGTGGCTGCTCCCAAGGCTGATGCCGGGGCAGAGTCCACGGCTCAGAGCGCTCTGCTAGGCCCTAAATGATGACAAGCCATATCCCTCCATGTTTCCTGCCTTTTTGGGACCAGGAAGAGGCGTCGATAGGCTGCCAGGGGCCTCCTCCTTTTTTGAATGAACTTGAACTCATTGTCGTCATGGTCCTCTTGGTAGGCGGTGATCATGGCGCGCATCTGCGAATAGTAGCGACAATGGTACACAATTTCAAATGGGAAGGAGTGGGAAGCTATGGGGGTTGCTTACCTGATCGTCGTAGTTGGTGCCGCTGACATGGACGTGGCGCCCATCCTCCATGACACCGTGCCACTTGTTGTAGGCATGCTAGATCATGGCCCAACGGTGAGACATACCGGAGTCGTTGCGGTCGTGGCACAAGGAATTGAAGTAGGGATCCAAGAGCCACCGCTCCTCGTACACCGCCTTCACCCTCTTCCAATAGAAGTCTGAGTTTTGGTTGGCGCCGGTGAAGGGTTCTATCCTGATGGTCTTCCAAGCTTCGGCCAGGCACTCGTCCTCCCTCGAGCTTCAGTTGGGGCCACGACCACCGCCTCCTTTCTTCTTTTCCTCTCCCTCCACCTCCACCGCCTTCTTCTTCCCTTTCGGGTCGGCCGCGATGGTCACCGACACCTCCACCACCTCATCCTCGACCTCCACCTCCACCTTCACATACATCTAGATCTCGTCCTTCCAAGGCTCTCTACCATATTCCTCCTCGTTCTCATATGCAAAGACTTCTTCTTGTGTGAAGGCGTGGGCGGAGCCGCCATTGATGATGTCGGCCATGATGGAGTCACCGTGGTGCATTCCGCCGAATAGGTTGGGGATGCTCTGGCTGCTGCACCATGCGACGAACTAGGTGAAGGAAGCCCACGGTGGTGGCACGCCGCCATTGAAGGGAGGGAAGCAGTGATTTCTATGCACTTCTATTCTTGTAGACGGTTGTTGGGCCTCCAAGTGCATAGGTTTGTAGAATAGCAACAAGTTTTTCCTTAAGTGGATTACCCAAGGTTTATCGAACTCAGGGAGGAAGTGGTCAAAGGTATCCCCTCTCAAGCAACCCTGCAATCAAGATACAAGAAGTATCTTGTGTCCCCAACACACCCAATACACTTGTCAGGTGTATAGGTGCACTAGTTCGACGAAGAGATAGTGAAATACAAGTGGTATGGATATAAGACAACGGTGCTAGAAAATAGCTTGATGGCGTGGAAGAGACTAAAGGAAAACTGAAATAAAGATGGTAGCAAGCAAACATGTAACAGATCTAGTTGCAAATGGTGTTTCAATGCTAAGAAACAAGGCCTAGGGATCATACTTTCGCTAGTGAACACTCTCATATAAATATATCATCTTCATGATACTACCCTGAACTACTCTCCGGTTGGACACTCTAATCCATGGTAGGTCTATAACAACACACCTCAAAGTAAGCCTTTCCCATCTAGATAACCCCACACTGTCACCTTGATCTCTAGATGGTTCCAACAAACACCACAATTTCATAGAAACATCCAACTCCAAATATAACTCATAACAAGTATTTGTAATCTCTAGCCTAAGTGCCACCATGGTGTGCACGCTGTCACTTTCACAAACATGGGGAGAGCAAAGATCTATTAAAGAACTTGAGTAGAAAAGTAGATCTACTTGATTACAAAGCTCATGATCACAATATGATCATGCATAGAGAGAGAGATGAACACATAGCTACTGGTAGAACCCTTAGCCTCGAGAGAGAACTACTCCCTCCTCATCATGGGAATCAGCAACGACGATGGAGATGGTGGTGGAGATCGATGGAGATGGCTCCGGGGGCACTTCCCCGTCCCGACAGGGTGTGATGGCTCTGAGTATGGCACCCAGAAAAATGCTGGAGCAATGATGATGTAGAGCTCGTTGGGAACCCCAAGAGGAAGGTATGATGAGCACAGCAGCAAGTTTCCCTCAGTTATGAAACCAAGGTTTAATCAAACCAGTAGGATCAAGGAAACACCCCAAAGGTGTTACTAGCTGAGCTTTGGCAGGGCGCACTACCGGTGCTAGTAGCAACATGGAGACCTGCACAACACAACCACAGAACTCTGTCCCCAACTTGCGATGAGGTTGTCAATCTCACCATGTTTTGCGGAAAACAAAGGATTAAACATATCGAATGGAAGGAAGTGAAAGTTTGCAGAAAGTAAACACAAAGTAGTAAAAGATTGTAGATTGTATGTAAAAGACAAGGACCGGGATCCATAGTTCACTAGAGGTGGCTCTCCTTATATAGATAACATGCTGGGTGAACAAATTACAGCGGGGCAATTGACAAACATCGAGAAAGCAATACATGCATATACCAATCGTCTTGACTCCTTTGAGACTTGATTGGGCATTACAACATTATACATAGACCGCCATCCAACTGCATCTATGACTAATAATCCACCTTCAGGTTATCATCCGAACCCCCTCCAGTATTAAGTTGCAAGCAACAGATTATTGCTTTACGAACTGCATGTAAAGTAAACAATACGATTGTTCTATGAACAAAGGATTGTTGTTTTCTCCCTAGTAGAAACATCACATCTATTACCTTAGAGATTTCTGTCACTTCCCCAGATTACCAGAGGCATGAACCCACTATCGACCATAAATACTAACTCTTGGAGTTGCTAGCATCTACTTGGCCAAGATAGCTACTAACAACAGAAAGCATGCAAGATCACAAATAACAAAGACATGATAGAATCAATAATCAATCTGAAATAGCATCTCAATATCCACCGGATCCCCGCAAACACAACATGCAAAATTACAAATAGATGATCTTGATCATGAACGGAGCTCACAAGATCTAGACATGAAAGCACAAAGGAGGAGAACTACCCATCTAGCTACTACATGGATCCGTAGTCCAAGGATGAACTACTCACGCATCACACCGGAGGCTTGCATGATGATGAAGAAGGCCTCCAGGGTGAATTCCCTCTCGCAGGTGCCAGAAGAGCTTCAGATCGCTCCGATCTAGGGATGGAGATGACGGCATGCACTCTTCGTGGATTTTGATTGGGCACTTAGGGTTTCGTCCGAGGGCATCTTATAGTCGGAAGGTGAGGCCGAGGGTTGGCCACCACCCCCTGGCGCAGGCCCAGCCTGGCCGTGTGGCTAGGTGGTGTGGCCGGCCTCTGGCCCCTCTCCGTCTCGTATTCTGGCATCTGATGACTTCCGGAAAAATAGGCATTTTCGCTTTTGTCCCGTCCAATTCCGAGAATGTTCATTTTCTGACTTTCCTGGAACCAAAAACAACAGAAAAACATTTGGCATCGTGGCTCTTGTTAATAGGTTAGTCCAAGAAATCATATGAAAAGTACTCCAAACTATGGACAAAACACAAGAAAGTGGATAAAACCAAGCATGGAACATCAAAAATTATAGATGTATTTGCAATGTATCGTGTGCGTATCGTAGACTTTCTCTCCCGAATCTCCTCTTCGGCTGGCGGTCTTTGAACTTTTCATGGCTGGAGGCTGGACGATTTAGGGTTTTTGCATCGGGAGGCATCTTATAGGCGAAAGGGGAGGCCAAGGGGGTGCCTGGGCTAGCCACACCACCCCCTGACGCGGGCCAGGCCTGGCCGCACGGCCAGGTGGTGTGGCCGCCCTCTGGCCCCTCTCCGTATCGTATTCTGGCTCCGTGTGTCCCTCGGTGAAAAACTGACTTTGGCTTTTGTCCCGTCCAATTCCGAGAATATTCATTTTCTGACTTTCCTGTAACCAAAAACAGCAGAAAACAGGCAACTGGCACTGTGGCTCTTGTTAATAGGTTAGTCTAAGAAAGTGTATTAAAAGTACTCCAAAGTGTGGACAAAACATAAGAAAGTAGATAAAAACCAAGCATGGAATATCAAAAATTATGGATACGTTAGCAACGTATCAACATCCCCAAGCTTAACTCCTGCTCGTCCTCGAGTAGGTAAGTGATAAAAAGAAAGAATAATTTTTGAGGTGACATGCACCATCATAAACTTGATCAAAGTATTTGTAAGACATTGATAGCTGGGATCATAGTACTTTAATCATAACATGAAAGACAAAGTTCTAACAATAAGACAAAGCAACTATTGTTGCAACATGAAAAGGCACAAACAAAAGATTCATGAATAACAATGCTTTGGAAGACGTTTGTTTGTTTCACATAAAGAAAACATAGCATAGTGGCATTCAGCTTGTCCCTCATAGAGTAGCAAACATAGATGCACAGGACACCTTCAAAGTTCATAAGGGTGACAAGATACAAATAGTTCAAGAACAAGCAATATCAACATTATGAATCAATCAACAAGTCTTGGGACAATCCACATTAAACTAAGGATGGCCACTATGCTCTCTTAATAGGTGCATAAAGATAGAAGATGGAGACTCAACATAAAAGTAAAAAAAGGCCTTCATAGAAGGAAGCAGGGATTCAAGTCTCATAAAGAGCTTCCAAAAATTATGGTACTTATTACCTTTTAGCTCTCATTGCCCCTATCATAAGAATCTTGAAGTGATTAAGGTTAAAGTGAACAAACTATGGAGTATATGCTTGACAAAGTATAAGTTGGCAATCTCATGTCCCTTGAATACGAGGGCCGCTCCTCATGCTACTCAAGTTTAGTTACCGGTAAGTTCTTGTCATAGTAAGTATATGTGTATCATAGAGAACCGCCAACGGGGTACCCCTTGCCCGATGATACGGAAGAATCCCCATATCAAAATGACAAGGCAAGCGAACAAAGAGTATCTCAGCAATCTTCTTATTTACCATGGGAAAATGGTGCTTTTTCTCTCTTTCCTCTTTTCTCATCTTTTTTTCTTTCTCTTTTTCTCAATATCTGACTCTTTTTTTATAAGAAGAATGCTTCATAGACAGCTCATTATGGTTACGCTGCAGGTTCCCACCATGTCGGCATGGATTAGACCGACGGCCCAGGCGTTTCTCTAACACACATACATAACTCCATGGACTCACAAGCTCCCCTTTCATTTCACACCGACGACATCCATAGACAAAAGAGCATGATATCAACTAGGTACAAAGTACAAGTGCAATGTTGAAAGCGTTCCCCATGACAGCATGGTTCTGCTAATCCCCAACATATAAGTGCAAGCATATACAACATAGACAACACAATGGTTCAAGTTTATTACGGGCAAGAAAAGTAAAGTGTGCCATCAAGTTCGTGAGAGCTTTAATCACTAGTTTTCTCATAACAAGTTTAATTCGGAAGGTAGATAAAGACATGGATATACTTGGAATATCAAATGCTAATAGGTAGGTATGGTGGACTCTTTGGAATAACTTGGTTTTATTTGGAGTTGGATGCATGAGTGGAACTCATACTTGGTTACGAAGGCTAGCAAAAGACTGGGAGCGACCAACTAAAAGAGCAATAATGGCATAATCATGCAAAGCGACAAAACATCATTGATTAAAGCATAAAGTGATATTACAAGACGAAAACTAAAGGATCATAAAGGCTTATGGTGACTTGGGATAGTCTTAACATGCTGTGAGCATGTGCCAAGTCAACCCAAATAAAGCATCAAAGGAGAATACCACAATACTATGCTTTAATATGCTAAAGCAACGCATGATTCTTTCAAGGCACATTAAGAAATCTCAATTGTTTATAACATGTCATGCTACAGCAAAGATTACTAAGCATAAAGCCAAAACAATATCAAGTATGGCATGACAAAGCATAGGCCACGGTAAAAAACAAGCTCTCTTTACCACTTAAGCATGAACTTTGCTACTCTTTTCCAATCCAATCCAAACTATTTGAAAACCAATGCATGAAAGAGGGGGTCCAACCAATTTATTCAGCAAACTAAGAAAACCAAGCAAACGAAAAACCAAAACAAAAACGAAAAAGAAGACGCTCCAAGAACAACACAACTGTGCATGAAACAATAAAAATGAAGTGTTTGGAAGAAACCTGGGATTTTTATTGATGAAGAAGGGGATGCCTTGGGCATCCCCAAGCTTTGACGCTTGTACTTCTTGGATATTTCTTGGGGTGAAACGGGTGGCATCCCCAAGCTTGATCTTTAGTCCATTCTTCATATCATTACATCATTCTCTCCATACACCTGAAATTTTTCCTTCATACAAAACTTCACATAATCTTTATTAGCAACATTAGTGCACTCAAGATAATAAGTATTTGGGTTCAGTTTCAACACAAATAAAACTTCCATTAAAACACAAGCTACTGTAGCACTTCCCTCAAAAATCTCAATTCCCCAAAAGAACTCAAAAAGGAATCAACAAGAAGCAAATGAAAATAATGGCAGAAATCTGTCAAAACATACCAGCAGGTAAAAATCAATTTTTTCGAAGACCTTATGTTGCTCAAATCGAAACATGTTGAACTAACGAAAGTTAGATAACAACCTGGGTCAGAAGCACAAAAATTCACGTCTCAAAACAACCTTCATTGATTTTACACGAATTTTTACAGCAAAGCACAAAAATCTGTTTTGGGACAGCAACTTTCTCAAGCATTACTTCTCTCTCATTAGAGGTTACTCTTGGGACAAAAACCACACAAAAATGATAAGGAGAGGTTATTACTTAAGAAATAACTTCCAAGACTCAACTAAAACTTTTAGGTTATCTCCCAATAAGTACTTTTCTTTAACGCCTTTAAGTTAGGCTTGATAGTTTGAGAAGATGCTCACATAAGAAATATGAATTAAAGTAAAAGAGAGCATCAAGAAGAAAATTCAAAATGCATTTAAGTCTAACCCACTTCCTATGCAAAATAATCTTGTAAGGAAACAAGTCATGAAAGCACAAAGCAACAGGCATAGGAAAGCAAAACAAGTGCAACTTCAAAATTTTCAACATAAAGAGGGGAAACTTAATATTGTTGAGACACATAAAACCATGTTTCCCTCTCTCATAATAACTTTCAGTAGCATCATGAATAAAATTAACAATATAACAATCACATGGAACATTATTATCATGAGCCATATGCATAAAAGAATTAATACTCCCCACATAAACATAGTCATTCTTATTAATTGTAGTGGGAGCAAATTCAACAGAATAGCTATCATTATTATTCTCATCACCATAATCATCAAATATAGGAGGCATATTGTAATCATAATTAATTTTCTCCTCAATAGTAGGTGGACTAAAAATATCATATTCATTATTGCAATCATCATATATTGGAGGTATAGTATCATCATAAGCAATGGAATAGTTATCTTCCAAAGTGTGTTCGTTTGTAAACATATCATCATTGGAAGGAACATGGATAGCACTAATAGTACAGTAATTATTAATATCATCATTTTCAGAATTGGTACCGAAGAGATTTTCAATATCAAAAGTAGTGTGCTGTTCCCAATCATGATCACTACTATAGGTAATAGGCATAGGAACATCATCGAGTTCAGACTCATCAAAAACTATAATAGGAGCAACATGCTTAGGGGAAAATACCGTTTCCTCTCTCCTTTTAATCCTCCTCTTCTTCTTTTTATTCATCTCTTTAGGAGGGAGAGGCTTGAAAGGAAGCTTCTCCATATACCCTGGTTCATTGTTAGAGACAATATAAGAAACTTTGGAGGATTCCTCCTTTTTATTAATAAGACCAAAACACATATTAGTCATGTCATATTTTGGTAAGATCTCTTCTTTTAGGATATTTTGTATGTAAGTATTTGTGTGGCAATTATCAACACAATAAAGATGACAACCATGCAGGACGCTATTCATATCAAAAGCACTCATATCTACCAAAGAGGTTTTTCTTGATAACTCTTCACACCCCAAAAATAATGTAAGTTGATCATGCTGATTAGGAGTGATCATGTCATCACAATACAAACTTGCAGTACTCATTGGATTGGAAGGGCTATTATTATGGCCTGAGCATTGAAAATTGAAATGACCCACTTCAAAGCAAAGTTCACAAATAAAAGGATAGAGGGCACAAACTTTTTTACCAAGATCATTTAGAGCCCTATACCACGTTCTAGTTTTTTCATTCCTGTGGGTGATACAATATTCTTCTTCAATTTGATTATCCTCACAAGGTCTATGTATTCCACAAAAATTAACATTCTTATAAGAAGTAGTACTTTCAGAGGTTTGAGCGTGTTTATTACTATCATTAATAACAATTTTATTTTCCATGCAAGTGTCTTTATAAGGCTCATGATACATGTCCCATTTTTCTTTAGGAGCATTAATATGAGAAGCAAAGGTTCTATAACAATCAACAAGAATTTGAGGATCAAAACCATATTTAGCACTAAGCTCTTGAAAATCAGCAGTTTCAGCGAAAGAATTAATGCAATCATACTCATAGTTTATACTTGGTTCTTTACCTTTGTTGTTATCCCAATCTTCGGTATTGCTTTGAATTGTTTCAAGAAGATCCCACTTAGCTTTGACCTCCTTACTTGTGAAGGATCCCTCTAAACAAGTATCTACATAGTCCTTGTAATGTCCTGAAAGCCTTGCATAGAAATTATTAATAACAATATTACTGGGGAGCTCATGAATGGGACATTTGAGCATTAGTGAATTCAATCTCCCCCATTCTTGGGCAATACTTTCTCCATCATGTGGATGAAAATTATAAATGTAATTCCTATCTTTATGAATTTCATGAGGAGGATAAAATTTAGAGTAAAAGAGAGATTCAAGTTCCTTCCACTCCAAATGATGAGGATCATCTAGTAGCTCATACCACTCTCTTGGTTTGCCCTTGAGTGAAAAAAGGGAATAGCTTCCTCTTAACTTGGTTCATTGAAATACCTGCACACTTGAACAACTCGCATAATTCGTGTATAAAGAGTAAATGATCACCAGGATGGACAGTTCCATCTCCCAAATAACAGTTGTTCATAACACGTTCAACAATTTTTATAGGTATTTTAAAAGAGATGCTTTCAGTATGTGGATTTAAAATATCACAAGTATCATTAGAATTACCACATATGGGAGATAAAGTATCATCAGAGCAAATTTTCTTCTTTAAAGCTGGGGAACTAAAAATATCATTTTCATAAAAACTAACTTCCCCAAGCTTAGACATTTCCATAGCATTAGTAACAAAGGTGTTCAAAAGATTCATACTAATAACATTACTATTAGCATGCAAAGAAATTTCCATGGTTTTTTTAATTTTCTTTTTAGACAATTCATGTTCTACATTAGGAAAAATACTAAAAAGCTCTCTAAATTTTGTTGTTGTTTTCCATTAAGCCTAACTAGTGAAAAGAAGAAACAAAAAGACAAAATTGCAGAATCTAAAGGAAATAACTCCGAGCACTCACACCGGAGGATGTGAGTACCTTTTACCTTACCTCCCCGGCAACAACGCCAGAAAATAGCTTGATGTCTATGCACTTCTATTCTTGTAGACAGCTGTTGGGCCTCCAAGTGCAGAGGTTTGTAGAACAGAAGCAAGTTTTCCCTTAAGTGGATTACCCAAGGTTTATCGAACTTAGGGAGAAAGTGGTCAAAGGTATCCCCTCTCAAGCAACCCTGCAATCAAGATACAAGAAGTCTCTTGTGTCCCCAACACACCCAATACACTTTTCAGGTGTATAGGTGCACTAGTTCGGCGAAGAGATAGTGAAATACAAGTGGTATGGATATAAGACAACGGTGCTAGAAAATAGCTTGATGGCATGGAAGATACTAAAGATAAACTGAAATAAAGATGGTAGCAAGCAAACATGTAACAGATCTAGTTGCAAACGGTGTTTCAATGCTAAGAAACAAGGTCTATGGATCATACTTTTGCTAGTGAACACTCTCATATAAATATATTATCTTCATGATACTACCCTAAACTACTCTCCGGTTAGACACTCTAATCCATGGTAGGTCTATAATAGCACACCTCAAAGTAAGCCTTTCCCACCTAGATAACCCCACATTGTCACCTTGAGCTCTAGATGGTTTCAACAAACACCACAATTTCATAGAAACATCCAACTCCAAATATAACTCATAACAAGTATTTGTAATCTCTAGCCTAAGTGCCACCATGGTGTGCACGCTGTCACATTCACAAACATGGGGGGAGCAGAGATCTATTAAAGCACTTGAGTAGCAAAGTAGATCTACTTGATTACAAAGCTCATGATCCCAATATGATCATGCATAGAGAGAGAGAGATGAACTTTCCTATTCCTCTTAGGGGTTCCCATGAGCTCTACATCAGATTTTTCATTCGAGCCATCAACACATTTCCCCTTGGTGGTGCATTGAGTCGTAAGCGACTTTTCAAGGTGGCGCCGTGCGGGGAGTGCTCGATCTTCACAAAGGGTTTTCACCAACCAATATCTTCTTTGTTGTTTTGGAGTAGGTCGTGGTTTGCTTGTTTTGTTCTTCAAAAACATCATGCTCAAAATAGGTGGGTTTACTTGTCTGCCACATTTGAAGAGCAAAAAATGACTACTCTTAAACACTAAGTTCGACTCAGCTTCACTTGCTGCTACACTAAGTGTGTTTTATAGAGCACACCACCTATTGCTCCACCTATAGGCTAGAAGCTCTTTCTTTGAGATAAAAGCACTTTGCTGATCTTGTTATGAGAGAACAATTTTACGGTATTGGTAATGAAGATCGTTGCTTCCCATCTAAATAAGGTCCGAGAAAGTGTATGAACTTTGTGAGATGCAAAGCATAAGGATATAGATGGTGATATTATTAAACTGAAGCATTGTTTCCTTTCTCTTTGAGAGGAAATACGCTAAAGAGTGGTTGAATGTCCTTAACTAGGAATAGTAATGATTCTTGGACTAACTTTAAGATGCTTTTTTTATTGGATAATATATCCTCCACCAACATGTAAGATTATCCATGAAGTGGCTAATGAAGTTTAAACAACAATAATAGGCTTATCCCTGTTGCTTTGCCTTGGGAAAGCCATGTATCTCCAGACATCTTGAGGTAAAAACTTTGTCCCACTCATGGACCTAATAGCTATGATCATCAAACTTTGCTTATAGAGGATTGAACTATTCTTCAAAGTGAACCTAAACTTGGATTACGCTCTTGGGAGGTAGCGCTGTAATACATCACATGGAGATTCTTCAATTTGTAAAACTTCTATGGACAATGCATGATCTCACATTAACCTACTTATACGAATGGCACCTACGAAGGAAGCTCCACATAGGGTAGGAATGAGCTGAAAGCTATACATTGACAACCTCCTCCTTGGTGATAAGATTGACTATAATTATGTCGCCTTTGTTCAATGGGAAGGGCCCATATTGATCAAATTTTCTAATGTTCCTGCTAAACTTCTCTTGGTTTGCTCAAGAAGAGCAAGTTGATGTGAAGCTCATTCATTCATATGAAACCTTTTAACTTTAAGCGTGATACTTATGGTAATAATGCTTATAGGAACAATTTTGTGCTCATGATTATAAACCAAATCCTCCAACAATGGTAATGTTATGGAAATTCTTAAAACAATTAATCAATTATCCTCTGACCAAGAGCTTGAAGTTGTATGCAATATAATTATGAGTTTACTTCATGTAAACTTTTATTGCTTTCAATAAAACTATTGAGAAGAAAAACTCTAATGGAAAATGAGTTGGCTTTAGCTTATGAAGCTCTATGTATTGATGAATGCATTTTGCTAAACCTGAAACTAATGATTTCATTTGCGACTACTAATATCATACCCAAGTAAAATTGATGAAAATGTTGAACTATTGAGCTTTTACATGCTAAGTGGGAAAGAGCCCAAGATGAGTGCACTAGAAACATTAGTGTTTGCATCACTATCACCACCACTATTATTCATTGTGGATTCTACTACTTTAAGATGACATAAGTTGATTTTGATCTTGATCCTGCAACATCTCTGAGGTTGATGACTCCAAAAGCTTGCTAAAGTCCTAATGCAGTGCTATGAACATGGATTCTACAAAGTACATTACCGATGCTCTCATAAAGATTGCCAAAGATCAGAAAGATGAAACATGAAATCCTATTCTATCCAAAACAAGAAGACGTATGGAAGCCCATCATTAATATGAAAATGAATGACTTTGATTTGCAAAGCTTTGTGTGATCTCGATAGTAGTGTTTTCTGTATTATGGCCGCCTCAGGTTATGATATGCTGCTCTGCCTCCTCTTGAGATTGTTATTTGAATGTCCCAAGACTTGATGATGCATACCACAAAGAATCCGCCACTTTCACGGGTGGAAAACAGGGAGAGTCTTAATGATTCCCCTTAATATGGTTAACGATTTCACGGGGAGATTCTTCCTGAGAGGAGATCGTTGAATACAATGCACCATCCCTGTGACTTCATCGACCAACTTTTCATTGATGTGCATTGGTTGCCTGCCATCATTGATATGAGCGAAGGTATGATGAGCACATTAGCAATAACTCCCTCCAGTTATGAAACCAAGGTAGAACGAATTCCCTAGAGGAGTAAGAAAACACCAAAGGTGTTACATTTTGCTTCTCTGTGAAAACAAAAATTTGGTTTTAATGCTTCTTCGTTTGCACAAGACATGATTCTTTCTTTGCTTCTTATGCACTAACTTAAAGATGAGCGTTGTCAAAAGTCACTTGGGATGACAACCCAAGAGGATTTTAGATGGTCGTAATGGAAGTTGTAAAAGCTTGCAGTAAAGTAACCGCTCCTTATCAGCTTTTATTTGCTTTTTATGTAAAGAAGTAACCTCTATTGGATCCATAGTGTGATTGGGAAAGTTGTTGCTCTCCTTAGATAGATAACAGATTGTTGTGCTTCACCCGTAACAAATTACAGCTGAGAGCTACGTATCGGATTGAGATGTAATGTTTTGCGCTTCTGCTAATCAGGTTATCCTTTGAGACTTAGTTCGACACTTTTAATTTGAGCAACATAAGGTCTATGAAAAATTAGTCCACCTGCTGGTCTGTTTCGTCCCAACCCTCCAAGATTAAGTCTGCCATTTTCTGACATTTGCTTCTTGTTGCGTTCCTTTGAGTTCTTCTATGAACAAAGGAATTGAGCTTTCTCCCTAGTAGCAAGTGCTACAGTATCTAGTGTTAGATGGAAGTTTCTATTTACGTGTTAGATTAACCTTGAGACATTTATCTTATAGTGCACTAATGTTGCTAATGAAGTTGTGTGAAGTTTTTACTTGGCCAAGATACCATTTCGATTATGGAAAGGTAATGAGTGATGAGATGAAGGATGGAATCAATAATCAAGCTTGGGGAAATAGCATCTCATTATCCATCGTGATCCCCAGAAATATCCAAGAAGTACATAGATGTAGCTTGGGGATGCCAACTTGAGCATCCCACAAGATCTTAACCATCAATAAACAAGGAGGAGAACCAGCCATTTTTGTGCTAGCCTGGTGTGTTTATAGTCCAAGCGATGAACTTTTACCATTTTCGTTTTGGTTTTCGTGAGGCTTTGTAGTTTTCTGAATAAATTGGTTGGACCCCTCTTTTTCATACATTGGTTTCCGGGAAATAAGTTTGGTTTGGTTTGGAAAAGAGGTATGGAAAGATGATTGCATTGCACTATGTGGTAAAAGAGCTTGTTTGGATCTAGCGTGTCTCAGGGTTTCGCTTTGTCAATACATATGATATTGTTTTGGCTTTATGGGTAGTATTCTTTGAGCGTAGCATGACTTGTTATAAACAATTGAGAAAGGTATAGAACACTTCCTCTTAAAAGAGAGAGAGAAAAATTTCTTTTGCTTCTCCCGTGGAAAACAAAATTTAGTTTTAATGCTTCTTCATTTGAGAACACTTGATCTTCTTTGCTTCTTATGCCTAACTTAAAGGCAAGTAAAGAAAAGTACTTGTTGGGAGACAACCCAAGAGTTTTAGATGAGTCTTGCCAAGTTATTACTTCAGTAATAACCGCCTCCTTGTCCTTTTATTTGCTTTGTGCCAAGAGTAACTTCTAATGAGAGTGGAAGTAATGATTGGGGAAAGTTGTTGTCCCAAACAGATTGTTGCTTAACCGTAAAAATCTCTTGAGAGAGCTCTCGATGTCGGATTGAGATGTAATGTTTTGGCGCTTCTGCCCCAGGTTGTTATCTTCCAACTTTAGTTAGTTCACTTTTTAATTTGAGCAAATATAAGGTCTTCAAAAATTGCCTTTACCGGTCAACTGCTTTGATGACAGATTACCATTTTCCTCGCATTTGCTTCCTTGTTGTTCCTTCTTGAGTTCTTTTGGGAATTGAGCTTTTTGGGGGAAGTGCTACAGTGATCTAGTGTTATAATGGAAGTTTATTTCTGTTAGAACTTAGAACCTTGAGACTTATTTATCTTAAGTGCACCAATGTTGCTAATGAGATCGTAGGTGAAGTTTTGTATGAAGGAAAATTTCTGGTGTATGAAGGAATGAGTGATGAGATGAAGGATGAATAAAGCCAAGCTTGGGGATGCCACACGTGTCACCCCAAGAAATATCCAAGAAGCATTAAGAAACAGCTTGGGGATGCCTGGCAGAGACTTCCCTTCTTCATCAATAAAAATCCTGTGCTCTTCCAAACGCTCATTTTTATTGCTTTCATGCACCATTGTGTTTTTCTTAGAGCCGCTCTTCTTTTTGTTTCTTCGCTTTTGGTTTTCGCTGCTTGCTTTTGTTTGCTTAGTTTTCTGAATAAATTGGTTGGACCCCTCTTTCATACATTGGTTTTCAAATGGTTTGGTTTGGTTGGAAAAGAGAGGAAAGTTCAATGCCTATGTGGTAAAAGAGCTTGTTTTCGACTCGTGTCCTGGCTTTGTCATGCCATGCTTGATATTGTGTTTTGGCTTTATGCTTAGTATTCTTTGTTGTACGACTTGTTATAAACAATTGAGATTGCTTAATGTGCCTTGATGAATCATGTGTTGTTTTAGCATATTAAAGCATAGTATAGTGGTATTTCCTTGATGCTTTATTTGGGTCGACTTCGGGCGCATGCTCACACCCACATGTTAAGTGACTATCTCAAGTCACCATTAGTCCTTGTATGATCCTTTATTTTTCAACTTGTAGTATCACTTATGCTTTGATCAATGATGTTTTGTTGCCTCCGCATAATTATGGCCATTATTGCTCTCTTAGCTTGTCGCCCAAAGATTTTGCTAGCCTCCACCACCAAGTATGAGTTCCACCATGCATCCAACTCCCTAAACCAAGTTATTCCTTAAAGAGTCCACCATACCTACCTACTAGCTTATGCTATTCCAAGTATATTCGCTTTTTTGTTTACCTTTCCACTTGTTATGAGAAAAACTAGTGATTAAAGCTCTCACGTAACTTGAAGGCACACTTTACTTTACTGCCTCTTAATAAACTTGAACCATTGTGTTGTCTATGTTGTATGCTTGCACCCTTATTTGTTGGGAATTAGCGTAACCATGCTTTCATGGGGAACGCTTTCAACATCAGACACTTGGTACTTGTACCTAGTTGATGTCATGCTCTTTGTATGTGTATGGATGTCGCCTAAGGTGAAATGAAAGGGAGCTTGTAAGTCCATGGAGTTATGTATATGTGTTGGGATAAACCTTTAATCACTGATCTAATCCATGGTGACATGGTGGAAAACCCAAACAGAACTATAATGAGTCGCTCTATGAAGCATCTTTCTTATAAAAAGAGTCCTATATTGAGAAAAAGAGAAAAAGAGAAAAAGATACTATGAAAAGAGGAAAGAGAAAAAAGCACCATATTCCCCATGGTAAATAAGAAGAATGCTAAGATGCTCGTTGTCCTATCAGCTTTGTCATTTTGATATGGGGATTCCTCCTCATCATCATCGGCAAGGTACCTCAGTGCCATTCTCAATGATACATATACTTACAATGACAAGAACTTCCTACCCCAAGGACTAAACTTGAGTAAGATGAGGAGCTACCTCGTAGATAATAAGGGACATGAGATTTCCTCGACTTATACTTCCCTGTGCTACATGTACACCCTATAGTTTGTTCACTTTAACCTTAATTCACCAAGATGCTTATGATAGGGGCAATGAGAGCTGGAAAGCTACATAAGTACTCCATAATTTTTGGAAGCTCTTTTATGAGACTTGAATCCCTACTTCCTTTACAAAAGGCTATTCTTCCACCATTATATTGAGTCTCCACCTTCATCTTTATGCACTTACTTTGAGAGCATAGTGGCCATTCTAGTTCTATGTGCATTGTCCCAAGACTAGTCAGATTGATGGCTATTTGATATTTTGTTTAAACTATTGTATCTAGTCACCTTATGAACTTTGAAGGTGTCCTATGCATTTATATTTGCTATACTCCTATTGAGAGGGACAAGCTGAATACTATTATGCTATGTTTTCTTTATGTGAAACAAACAAACGCCTGTAAAGCATTGTTATTCATGAATCTTTGTTTCAGTGCCTTTTCAAGCGTAGTACTTCGGCAGTTCTTTATTGCTAGAACTTTGTTCATGTTATGATTGAAGTACTATGATCCCAAGCTTTGAACGTTTTGCAACATACTGACTCAAGTCTTGATGGTGCATGTCACCTCAAAAATTATTTCTTTTTATCACTTACCCACTGAGGACGGTAGCAGAGTTAAGTCAGATAGATATATCTGCATAGTGATCTATATTTGACAGCCCATGCTATTTTATCCTTTCGAATCTGATCGGGACACAAGCCAGCGCTCATTTCCCGGCACCAAGTGAGACGAGGTTTGCCACCACACCACTGTCACTGGTCAAATGTGCTGCCAAGGCTGGGTGTTACGTTCACTTTCTCTCTCCTAATTTTTGGAAGCTCTTTATGAGACTTGAATCCCTACCTTTGCAAAAAAGGCCATTCTTCCACCATTATATTGAGTCTCCTTCATCTTTTGCACTTACTTGAGAGTTCTATGTGCATTGTCCCAAGACTAGTTGATTGATGGCGTTAAACTATTGTATCTAGTCACCTTATGAACTTTGGAAGGTGTCCTATGCATTTATATTTGCTACTCTATTGGGACAAGAAACGCCTTTGCAAAGCATTATTCATGAATCTTTTGTTTGTGCCCTTTCATGTAGTATCATAGTTTCTTTGCTTATTGCTAGAACTTTGTCTTCATGTTATGATTCAAGTACTATGATCCCAGTTGAATGTTTTGCAAATACTTTGATCAAGTCCTTTATGGTGCATGTCACCAAAATTATTTCTTTTTGTTACCTACCGAGGATCCAGCAGAGTTAAGATTGCAATGATATTTTGATGTTTCATTGTGTTTCTTTCTTTTGAGTATTTTTCATATGATTTCTGACATATCACAGCAAGCACATTGTTTCTGCTGTTTGGTTTATGAAAGTCGAAATGAATATTCTGACGTTAAAGTGCCCATTTTCCAGTGGTCATTCTTAAATTTAGAATAATCATATTGTTTTTGCAAAACACCATTGAAACTTAGAAGCATCTGGCTATCTGTATGTTTTAAACAGCCTGAGGAATTGACTGGTGCTATCAACCTCCAGCATGTTGTTCATTTCTAAGAACTATGATCCCTTCTTTACAAACACCTTTGAAAAATCAGCTATGAGAAGCTTTGCTTTAACTCTCATGATGTTCAAAATTATCACACAACACTTCTGAACTTGAGGAAAACTTTATTAAAATAGTCTGTTAGTAAATTATTGAGGAAAAAAATGAGGGAATGTGGTTGTTTACTTTCATATCAATAGTTTTATGCAGGTAAACAACCACATTCCCTCATTTTATTCAAAGTAGATTCAGCTTCAGCCAAAGATGCTATATTTCTTTCCACATTAGAGAGTTTTTCCTCAATAGTTTTATTGAAGGCAGTTTGTTTACTAATAAACTCTTTAATCATAACTTCAAGTTCAGAGGGAGCACTCTTATTATTGTTGTAAGAATTTCCATAAGCATTACCATTTTTGGGGGATATGGCTTATAATTGTTGTTACCAAAATTGTTCCTATAAGCATTGTTACCATAAGCATTGTTGCCAAAATTGTTATTTCTTATGAAGTTCACATCAACTTGCTCTTCTTGAGCAACCAAAGAGGCTAAAGGAACATTATTTGGATCAATATGGGCTTTCCCATTAACAAGCATAGACATAATAATATCAATTTTATCACTCAAGGAGGAGGTTTCCTCAACAGAATTTACATTCTTACCTTGTGGAGCTCTCTCAGTATGCCATTCAGAACAATTAACCATCATATTGTCTAGAAGTTTTGTTGCAGCACCCAAAGTGATGGTCATAAAGGTACCTCCAGCAGCAGAGTCCAATAGGTTCCTTGAAGAATAGTTCAATCCTGCATAAAAAGTTTGGATGATCATCTAAGCAGTCAGTCCATGAGTGGGACAATTCTTTACCAAAGATTTCCTTCTTTCCCAAGCTTGCACAACATGCTCATTATCAAGTTGTTTAAACTTCATTATTCAACTTCTCATGGATATAATCTTAGCAGGAGGATAGTACTTTCCAATAAAAGAATCTTTGCATTTAGTCCAAGAATCAAAACTATTCCTAGTTAAGGAATTCAACCATTCTTTAGCTTTTCCTCTCAAAGAGAAAGGTAACAATTTCAGTTTAATAATATCACCATCTACATCCTTATGCTTTTGCATCTCACAAAGTTCAACAAAGTTATTTAGATGGGAAGCAGCATCTTCACTACCAATACCAGAAAATTGTTCTCTCATAACAAGATTGAGCAAAGTAGGTTTTATCTCAAAGAAAGTATCTTCAGCCAGAGGTGGAGCAATAGGTGTGCTCATAAAATCATTGTTGTTGGTGCTAGTGAAGTCACACAACTTAGTGTTTTCAAGAGTAGTCATCTTTTTGGGTTTTCAAATAAGAAAGCAAACTAGTAAAACTAATTTTTTTGTGTTTTTGATAAAGAAACAAGCAAACAAAGCAAAAGAAACTAAGCAAAACAAAAATAACAAAGTAAAGAGATTGGTTATGAGGGACTCCCTTGTGAAGAAGATGTCCTCGACTCTGCAACGACGCCGTAAAAAATGCTTGATGGCTCAATGCACGCCCGTAAAAGTGTTGGTGCATGGTTGATGTAGAGCCTGCTGGGAACCCCAAGAGGAAGGTATGATGAGCACAAAGAAGAAGTTTCCCTCAGTTATGAAACCAAGGTTTAATCGAACCAAGAGGAGCAAGGAAACACCCCAAAGGTGTTACTAGTTGAGCCTGGCAGGCTTACTCAATGGCATAGTAGCAACGTGAGACCTGCACAACACAAACCAACGAACTTTGTCCCCAACTTCATGGCGAGGTTGTCAATCTCATCGTGTTTTGCAGAAAACAAAGGATTAAACGTATCGAATGGAAAGAAGTAAAAGTTTGTAGAAAGTCAACACAAAGCAGTAAAAGATTGTGGATTGAATGTAAAAGACAAGGACCGAGATCCATAGTTCACTAGAGGTGGCTCTCCTTAGATAGATAACATGTTGGGTGAACAAATTACAGCGGGGCAATTGACAAACATCGAGAAAGCAATACACGCATATACTAATCATCTTGACTCCTTTGAGACTTGATTGGGCATTACAACATTATACATAGACCGCCATCCAACTGAATCTATGACTAATAATCCACCTTCAAAGTTATCATCCAAAACCCTCCAAAGATAAGTTGCAAGCAACAGATTATTGCTTTACTTAACCGCATGTAAAGTAAACAATATGATTGTTCTATGAACAAAGGATTGTTGTTTTCTCCTAGTAGCAACAGCACATCTAGTACCTTAGAGATTTCTCGCTACTTGCCCAGATTACCGTGAGGCATGAACCCACTATCAAGCATAACATACTACTTGAGTTGCTAGCATCTACTTGGCCAAGATAGCTACTAACAACGGAAAGCATGCAAGATCACAAATAACAAAGACATGATAGAATCAATAATCAATCTGAAATAGCATCTCAATATCCATCGGATCCCCGCAAACACAACATGCAGAATTACAAATAGATGATCTTGATCATGAACGGAGCTCACAAGATCTAAACATGAAAGCACAAAGGAGGAGAACCAGCCATCTAGCTACTACATGGATCCGTAGTCCAAGGATGAACTACTCACACATCACACCGGAGGCTTGCATGATGATGAAGAAGGCCTCCAGGGTGAATTCCCCTCCGACAGGGTGCCGGGAAGAGCTTCAGATTCCTCCCGATCTAGGGATGGAGACGCGGCCATATGCTCTTTCGTGGATTTTTATCTGCACTTAGGGTTTTCATCCCGAGGGCAATATATAGGTATGAGAGGCCGAGGTGCGAGCAGCCACACCACCTGGCGCAGCTGCACTCGGCCGTGTGTGTGGTGGCCCCCGCCCCTCTCCGCCTCAGATTCGCACTTGATGACATCCATAAAATAGGCACTTTGGCTTTTGCCCCATCCAATTCGAGAATATTCATTTTCCGACTTTCCGAACCAAAAAGCAGAAAAAAATGGGCACTGTGGCTCTTGTTAATAGGTTAGTCCAAGAAATCATATGAAAAGTACTCCAAAGTTGGAACAAAACACAATAAAGTGGATAAAACCAAGCATGGAACATCAAAAATTATAGATACATTTGCAATGTATCAGATCCCTAGGCCTTGTTTCTTAGCATTGAAACACCTTTTTCTATTAGATCTGTTGCATGTTTGCTTGCTTCCATCTTTATTTCAGTTTGCCTTTAGTCTCTTCCACGCCTTCAAGCTATTTTCTATCACTGTTACCACTTATAATTATCCATACCACTTGTATTTAACTATCTCTTCGCCGAACTAGTGCACCTATACACCTGACAAGTGTATTGGGTGTGTTGGGGACACAAGAGACTTCTTGTATCTTGATTGCAGGGTTTCTTGAGAGGGAATACCTTTGAGCACTTCCTCCCTGAGTTCGATAAACCTTGGGTGATCCACTTAAGGGAAAACTTGCTGCTGTTCTACAAACCTCTGCACTTGGAGGCCCAACAACTGTCTACAAGAATAGAAGTGCGTAGACATCAGATACCAATACTAACAACAAGATCAACCATATAACCATGAATTGAAAACTAATATAAGCTATGCAAAAGAGTAAATGATAGAACTTCTCATTAATAATCCATAACGGCAACTCACACCAACGGATACATATCTAACGAGAGAGGGGACACTTCCATAATGCAAACCATCCTACATGATAACTTCTCTATTCATGATATGACTCTACTAAAAAGGCAAAAAGATAGAAGATAGTGATATGATACCGCGACACTCCCCCAAGCTTGGAACAAACCAAGGGGATGCCAAACCTGATGACGAATTACTCCTTCAGTGGTGGTGGTATCCTCTTATCATCGTTCGACTTCCAGGGTAAGGGCTTCCCATCAACAAAGGACATCATGGTCTCCAGCATCCTGAAACTTGCAGCAGCAATTATGTGTTTAAACCTAACCTCATACTCACAGTTTTGATTTTGAACATCGTAGAGTTGTGCTTGCAGTTCGTTGGTTGTTTGGCAGAGTGAGAGGACTTCATCCTTGAGCTCAGCAGTCTTCTCTTGGTGCTCGGCGATGAGTTCGGAACAAATCTTATGGATGATATCCACTTCACGTTCCGCCATCTTCTTGTACCTAAAGACTTCTTACTCCAGTGCTTCGATCCTGTCCTCTAGACTTCCTTCACCCTTAGGGCCTTGAACCTCTTTTATCCGGACCTCCCCATCTTCAAGCAACAACTCCTTGGGATGAATCTTCAACTCTCTCATGTATGGGTTGATGATATCCTCTAAAGAATCTTCCTTGGCTGATCCAGAGGAAGACATTGTAGCTCCAAATCTGGGACTCTACCTGTCAAAAACAGATCGAAACAAAAACACGACAAAAACACGATATACAAACCTCGGGGGATCTGGGGGATTATATATTATGAAGTTTCACAACAAAAGGAAGGTACTAGGAGAAAACGAGTCGGAGGCAGAGTCCAGAGTGGCCACACCACCTGGTGGCGCGGCCAGGGGTGGGCCCATGCCACAGGGTGGTGTGAGCCACCCTGGCTCCGTTTTCGTCCCCCTTTCGCTTCATAACTTTGCTTATTGACTAAAAACTGCAAAAATATAGTTGGATAGTATTTTCGTGGAACTTTTCTTACTAGAACTGTTACCTATTTGAAAACGGACTCTGCAGGTCTCTGAATTTGGTCCTTGATAAATTTTTCTGGAGTTACCACTTGAATAACATCAATATCTTCATCTTCATACACTTATTGTGAGTCATGAAACCTTTCACTTTCTCATTACACCATTTTCTCCACCACCTGGAAATTTCTTTCACACAAAACTTCACACAATTCTCATTAGCAACATTAGTATAATTGAAGTGATAAGACCTTTTGAGTTCAACTTCAACTGAAAACCATCAAAACATAAGCTACTGTAGCAACTCCTTCCGAAGACCCAAAAAGAATTCAAAAAGGAAATCGAATAAAGAAGCAAATGCAAGAGTAGCAAAATCTGTCAAAACAGACCAGCATGTAAAGATCAATTTTTCGAAAATCTTCTGTTGCTCAAATGAAAAAGTGCAAAACTAACGAAAGTTAAATAACAACCTGGGTCATAAGCACAAAAAATTACATCTCAATCCGACATACATAGGTCTCTCACGAATGTTTATGGTGAAGCACAAAAATCTGTTTCGGGACAACACTTCCCCAAATATTACTTCTCTCTCATTAGAGGTTGATCTTGACACAAAAACCAAACAAAAAGGATAGGTATAGGTTATTACCGAAGTAATAACTTCCAATACTCAAAGAAACAAAAACAAACTGAAAGCAAAAATAAATTGGGTTGTCTCCTAAAAAGCTCTTTCTTTATAGCCATTAAGATGGGCATGATAATTTTGATGATGCTCACATAAGAATATGAATTGAAGTGAAAGAGAACATTAAGAAGAAAAAATACACACATTTAAGTCTAACCCACTTCCTATGCAAGGAAATTTTGTAAACAAACAAGTTGTTGAAGCCAGAAACCACTAGCATAAGAAGGCAAAAGAAGTGCAACATAAAAAAATTCAGCATACAACGAGGAAACTTGATATTATTGAGATGCATAAGAACACTTTTCCCTCTCACATAGTAACTTTCAGTATCATGCATAAACTTAACAATATAACTATCACAAGGATCATCGTAACAATGATCACTTATTCTAACAGAAAACACAGGAATACTAGTTCTTATGATACTACTCTGTGAGACAATATTAGAGGTATCCTTACAAAGGATAGTGTGTCCCTCTTCTTCATACTTAGTGACAAAGTCTTTCACATTTGCTATCATGGGTTCATCAACCATTTGTTTATCAGGTTCAACAGCTTTGCTTGTACTTCATTAACCATACTAGCTATCATAGAATGTTCCTTTATCTTAACTTGGAAAGGGATTTTCTCAATGTAAGGTTCAAGTAAGACATGATTAGTAGTATAAACTTTAGTATTTCTTGCAGGAACGCTCTTAGAAATATCTTTATAAGGTTAATGATACTTATTCCACTTCTTTTTAGGCACTTCAATGTAGGAAGCAAAAGCCTTAAAATAAGAAGCAATAGCTTGAGAGTCTAGACCATCCGAATTTTTAATGTTTTGAAAGTCATCAGTTCCCATAAAAGATTCAATGAATTCATAATCATAATTTATACCTGACTTTCTACCTTTGTCATTCTCCCAAGCCTCAACATTGTCTTGAATACGGTCCAGAAGATCTCATTTAGCTTCTTCTTCCATGCGAGTGAATGATCTAGCACAAGAAGCATCCAATAAATCCTTGTCATGTAGAGGAAGCCTTGCATAAAAGCTATTGATAATAATATTGTTGGGGAGCTCATGAATGGGACATTTGAGCATTAGTAACTTCAGTCTCCCCCAAGCTTGAGCTGTACTCTCTCCATCAAGAGGCCAAAAGTTGTATATTTGATTCCGATCTTTATGAATCTCACTAGGAGGATAAAACTTTGAATAAAAGAGAGGCACTATTTCCTCCCATTCAAGGGCTTGACCATTCTTCAGCAGCTTATACCATTCCTCAACTCTTCCTTTCAGTGATAATGAGAATAACTTCTTCTTGACTTGAACTGTAGTAATACCTGCTCACTTGAACAACCTGCATAATTCGTGTATAAAGAGTAAATGATCACCAGGATGGACAGTTCCATCCCCAACATAGTAGTTATCCATAACACGATCAATAATTCTTGTAGGTATTTTAAAAGCATCATTCTCAGCAGGTGGTGGTTCGTCTACTACCTTAGCAGTGGTAGTAGCTTTACCAAATAAGAAACTCAGCGAATTATCCATAACGAAAATAAAGCAACTAACAGAAATAAACAATACTCACAGTAGAAGTTTCCTTTACCAGTTCCACTCTCTAATAGTGCTTCACTCCCCGGCAACGGCACCAGAAAATAGTCTTGATGACCCACAAGTATAGGGGGTGTATCTCAGTATTTTTTGATAAGTAAGAGTGTCGAACCCAACGAGGAGCAGAAGGTGCTGGCTAGTGGTATGGATCAGGAATTCTCTGTAAATACTTAGCAACCGGATTTTTAGGGGTTTTTGATAGAGCAAGTAAATAAAGTACGAGTAAATAAAAGACAGTAGGAATAAATGCAGCAAGTGGCCCAATCCTTTATGCAGCGAAGGACAAGCCGGTTGTATTACTTAAGATGACCAAACGTTCTCGATGACACATGGGAAGACTGTCAAGTGCTTTCGCTTGATATAGTTGATTAATCTTCTTTAGCTTGCTAAGTGTTGTGTGGGTGAACCTGTCCTAATGTACCGACCTTCCTAGGACTAATACATACTTGTGATTATACCCCTTGCAAACATCCGTAAGTACAAGAAAGTAATTAAGGTAGAAACCTAACCACAGCTTTAAACTCTAAGACCCTGATGTCCCTTGTGCAATGGTTTCCTAACAGGGGTTCACGTTTCTGTCACTCTGACAACCCCTATGATTAGTAGCCAAATACACAATGCATTCCCCTAGGCCCATATAGGTGAAATGTCATGTAGTCTACGTTCACATGACACCACTAGAAGAAGTACACCACAACTTAAATATCAAACTATTGAATCTTTCTCAACACAACTCCACTACTAACAACATGAGTTCTCCCATGTCCTCAAGAACAAAACGAACTACTCACAAGACATCATATGGATCATGAGCAGAGATGGAATAATGATATATAACAATCTGAACATAAACAATAATTCAATGGTTCCACTCAATAGCATCAACTACAAAGAGTAATCAACACCGGGAAAGTTTCTCCTAAGAACTATGCAAGATTCAACCCAATTGTTACAGCAATATGGAGATGGTGATGAGGGTGCTGATGGTGCTGATGGTGATGATGATCCCGATGAAGTCCAGCTTGATGGTGGTGTTCATGGCGACGATCTCCCCTCTTCAGGAAGGAATTCCCCCGGCAGAAATCTGTCTGCCGGAGAGATCTTTCTCTCTCGGTGTTTTCCGCCCCGCAGAGGCGGTGGAATCTTTCTGTGGTTGCTCCCCGAGGTTTAGGGTTTCGGGAGGATTATATACGCCAGAGGGGAGAGCCAGAGGTAGGCCTGGGTGGCCACACCACCTGGTGGCGCGGCCTAGGCTGGCCCGCGCCAGGGGGTGGTGTGGGCCCCCTGTGGCCCATCTCCACTCCCTCTTCTGGCAGCCTTCGTCTTCTGGAAAAATAGGATTTTCCGTATATTTTTCCGGATTTTCTGATCTTCAGGAATTTTGCCTCCAAACAACACCTTTTCCATCAGAATCCTGACTGCAGCGGTCCATGCTCCAAAAGTCATCAACCATGCAAAAATAGATAAAATAACATAAGTATCATCTCTTAATATGAAATATATCAATGAATAACAGTGAATTATGATATAGAATAGTGATGCAAAATGGACGTATCAGGCAACGCGTCCTAACCCCGCCTACCAAGGCGGCGGATCCTCCTACCACCCCTACAATAATGATGGCTAGCAAGGGCAGGCCCGCAATGTCGGAAATGGTGGCTACGGCCGCAACGACGGTGGTCAACAAGATGGCGGCGGCTACGGTCTCAACGATGGTGGCTATGGCCGTAATGGCGGCTGGAACGGCGGCTAGTGTTGTAATGATGGAGGCCGCAATGGCGGCTAGAACGACGGCTGCAATGACGATGGTTGCAACCACAATGGACGCAATGGCGGTGGGAACGGCGGCTAGTGCCGCTGGAGACCATGTTGTCAACTTTGCGGCAATTGGGGGCACGAAGCCAAGGACTACCACAACCATTACAACCCCAAGTACCAGCCTCCATAACAGCGTGACGGGAATGCTGCTACGAAAACTTACAACAACCCTTGGATCATGGATTCATGGACGACAGATCACCTGGCGAGGGAGCTGGCATGTCTTTAGGCTTACAAGCGCTACGGTGGAAAGGATCAGGTGCAAGTGGCCAATGGTGCAGGTTTGTCAATTTCGCATATTGGTCATTCACTTTCAGCTGGTTCATCACTTCATCTCAAAAATATTCTTCATGTACCTGATGCTTGTCTAAATATCCTTTATCTTTATCGTCTTGTTTGTGACAAGGATGTGTTTGTTGAATTTCATCATCACTTTTTCTATGTAAATGACAAAACCACGAGGAGGGTGCTTCTTCTCGGTAGGAGTCAAGATGGTATGTATCCCATCACGTTCATCAAAGCTTCGTCTTCGTCACATCATGTATTGGCCGGTGCCACTTCCCAGCAATGGCATCAACGCCTTGGTCATCCATCAAAAAATGTAGTTCAAAATATTGTTAGAACCAATGAGCTTTCGTGTTCTCATTTAGACAATAATTTTTTAGTATGTGATGCTCGTCAACTTGCCGAAAGTCATTAGTTACCTTACACATCGTCTTCTCGTGTTTCTATCGTACCTCTTGAATTGATTCACTCTGATGTTTGGGGTCATCCAGTGTTTCCTCCGGGGGGTACAAGTATTATGTTAGCTTTGTGGATGACTATTCTCGTTTTTGCTGGATATATGTTCTAAAACACAAGTCTGATGTTGACTAAGTCTTTTATGCATTCCAGGATCATGTTGAACGTATTTTAAATGCCAAGATCAAGGCAGTTCAGTCTGATTAGAGTGGGGAATATCATCGACTTCAACACTATTTGGAGCTCATAGTCATAGTTTATCATGTATCGTGCCCCCACACCTCTCAATAAAATAGGATTGCTGAGCGCAAACACTGTCACTTGGTTGAGACAAGTCTTGCCCTTCTTGCACACTCGCAGCTTCATCTATGTTATTGGGACAAAGCTTTTCTTACTACGTGTTTTCTCATTAACCATATGCCTACTTCTGTCATCAATAAGGAAACACCTCTTTATAGACTCATGCATATTCAGCCCGACTACTCCTTCCTTCGTATTTTTGGGTGTGCCTATTGGCCTAGCCTTCGTAAATATGACTCCCACAAATTAAAATTCGTTCTAAGATGTGTGTTTTTCTGGGGTACATCCCTATGCATAAGGGATACAAATGCTTGGATAGATCCACGGGGAGAAGTTACATCTCACGTAACGTTGTGTTTGATGAGTCCGTGTTTCTGTTTGCCACTCCCGGTGTCTCTGTTGATGTGTCCACTCTTGAACAAGCTATTCGTTTTCCATCTGATGAACGAGTTATTAGTGAGCCTGTGTGAAGTTATGACCTGTCCTATTTGTCTACTGATCCACCTATCCAAGGTGACTGTGTTACTACGCAGATGTTGGCGCCTCCTTCCGATCGCTTCCTAGAGCCTGCGATCGACGTACATGGGGAGCATGTGATTGATGTGCATGAGATGCCGCAGTCGCCTACGGCTGCCTCGGTTCCAGCTGCACCGGCCCATGGGATGGTTTTGTCCGCTCCTAACCAGCTCGTGTCGCCCACTGCCGTGCCATCGGCTGCGATGCCCCGGCTAGCCCACCTACCGAGGCTCGACATACGATGACCACTCGTCATCGTGATCATATCCGTCATGATAAGGTATACACCAACGACACGATCCGTTATGATTCGCGTTTCCGCGTGTTATTTGTTGCTCCAACATCACACTGAGATGCGCTTCTCGAGCTGGCTTGGCATGCAACCATGTCGGATGAGTTTGCTGCTTTGCAGTAGACTGGCACATGGACCCTGGTTCCTCGACCACCTGGCGTCAATATCATTAGCAGCAAGTGGATTTTCAAAACCAAGCATCGTCCTAATGGGTCTATCGACAAGCACAAAGCATGGTTAGTAGCTCATGGTTTCACTCAGAAGCATGGGATTGACTATAGTGATACTTTTAGTCCAGTCGTGAAGCTAGCCATACTTCGCCTGGTATTGTCTCTTGCGGTCTCTCGCGGCTGGAGACAGGTTAATGCCAGCAATGCTTTCTTGCATGGGTTTCTGACTGAGGATGTCTACATGCAACAACCGTCAGGCTTTGAAGATGTGAGTTATCCTTATCATGTCTGTAAGCTTCAGCGGTCTATTTATGGCCTGAAATAGTCTATATAGGCTTGGTATGCGCAAGTATGTCAGCTTCTCCATCATCTTGGGTTTGTTTTCTCCAAGGATGATATGTAGCTCTTCATTTTCTCACGTGATGGGGTGCAGATATTCATGCTCGTCTATGTGCATGATATTGTCATTGCTGGTTCTACTCAAGAGGCTATGGATCGTCTGGTTCGTTCTCTCTCTAACAATTTTCCTATGAAGGACTTGGGACGACTGGAGTACTTCCTTGGATTGGATGCATCATACAATTCAGGGAGATGACGTTGACTCAAAGGAAGTATGCTCTTGATCTTCTCCATCGAGTCAACATGGAGAATTGTAATCCTGCCAGCACTCCTCTTGAAGCGCCCGAGGCCTTGGCTCGGGATTCAGGCACACTGCTCAGTGCAGATGATTCATTCCGGTATCGCAGTGTTGTCATCGGACTGTACTATTTGACTCTCACTCGTCCTGATATTTGTTTTGAGGTAAACAAGGTTTGCCAGTTTCTTCGCAACCCACTAATGTACACTAGGAGTCGATGAAGCGAATTATGGGATATGTCAAAGGAACATTCCAGACTGTCTTGAGTATTCGCAAGTCATCATCATTTGTTATCAATATTTTTATGGATGCAGATTGGACAGGATGTGTGGATGACAGACGGTCCACGAGTGGGTTTGCCGTGTTTGTTGGTCCGAACCTCATCTCTTGGAGTTCAAAGAAGCAACCCACAATATCGAGATCCAGTACTAAGGTAGAGTATAAGGTATTAGCTAATGGTGTTGCTGAAGCTATATGGGTAGACTCTCTACTTATGGATCTTGGTGTGACTCGGCAACGTACCTCCATATTATGGTGTGATAATCTTGGGGCTACTTACCTGAAGGAGAATCCAGTCTTTCATGCTCAAACTAAGCATATTGAGATCGATTTCTATTTTATGCGAGAACAAGTAGCAGCTGGTGAATTGGATATCAGGTTCATCTCCACTCATGACCAGCTGGCTGATGTATTCACTAAACCAGACACACGAAAAATATTAGATAGATTTAAGTCCAATCTTAACCTTGTATGTAGCGTTTTAGATTGAGAGGGAGTATTAGATTTTTATTCAGACTAACCCGTATGTCCTGTATCACGTATACATATTGTATACATAACTTGTATGTGGTCATGACTATATAAGAGGAGCACGTGCAGAGCTTTTGACCCATGCACAAAACCCTAAATCATATTTCCAATCTATTAGATTTATATTTTTTCTGACTGTGGGACCTATCCAGGGGCGGAGCCAGGATTTAGGTATAGGGGGGCGAGACAAAACTAAAAATGACATCCCTAAACTACCTACAAAGTTTTATATCTAAGTATCATTGCCGTCTAATATGCATCTACATAGAAAACAATTATAAAGATGTATAGGATAGCTAAGAATGATGACAAAAATCCATACACACACCGAGTAGTAGCGGTTGGTAATCAAACTGCTTCATTATACGACACGAAACTCTTTGCTAGAGAGTATATACTGAAAAATTTATTGTTCTTAACTAAACTGTCGGATTTAGCTAGCCTTTACACGGGTTTGTGTGTCAAATAGGATTAATTAATTAGTATTGTACTCCTCTGGTCCATATTAGCTGAATTAGATTCATCTAGATATGAATGTATCTAGTAAGGTTTAGTGCTAGATACACCTGTATCTAGACAAATTTGAGTCAACTAACATGGATCCAAAGGAGTATTAAAATTAGTGATCAATATTGCTGGAATACATACCTACAGAGAATTAAATCCAGATCGTGCTCACCTCTCCAACAACTGAGTAAAAATAGAGGCTAAAGGAGATCTGCTAGTGAGGCGGCAGGCGCGCGGGATAGACATCGCTATTTGGTGTTCATCACTAACATTTGACAGAGCACCGGAAGGGTCCGAGATCCCAGGAAATTTTGACTATGCGCCATCCTATGCCCTTGATTGGCAAAGCAGGGTGACAAAAAGCAGTCGACAATTTAGCTGGAACACGGAAGGATAATCGGTATAGCGCCGGCAATAGGTGGAATTGCACGATGACCGGCCAAATTGCATGACGAGCGGCGGCAAAGCCCTAGGCCCCTAGTAGCTAGACATCACACACCATCGATCTTGGGAACAAACTGCATCCACGATGGACTAAAAATCTGCAAGTGTGTATGGGCTGTTGGGTATATGGGCTTCTTGCTTCCGTGTGTAATGGACTAATTAAGCGATTATGGGCTAATCAAGTTATTACTTTCAGCCATTAGCACTCGTATATAGTAGTTTATTGCTACTACCGCCTACTGAAAATAGTTAGGGGGGGCCAACCATTGGGGGGGTCTAGCCCCTGCTAGCCCCCCCTTGCCTCCGCCCCTGGACCTATCACTTAGCCCCGTCAACAGCAGAAAAATAACGGTTAATGAAGTCTATCCCGAGGCCACGCAAGCCTCGACGTGGCTGCTCTGGGAATGCCGAACGGCTAGATAGCCATGTCGGTCACGCTCTTCTGATACCGGTACCATGGTACGATTGATTGTACACACTCGACATCACGCGTCTATTGGTATGTGACCATTAGATGCACAAAAAGAAACAAGGTTGAGCTCCATTTATAGAGAATTTTAGTACCACATTTTAGGTGTTTATTGAATGAACCAGCCGGGACTGCGGGACCAAGGCCTTGGAAGCCCCGACGCGGCCGCTCTAGACATGTCGAACAACTACACAGCCATGCCGGTCACATTCTGCTAATCTCGGCACCACGATACGATTAATATTACCCACTTGGCAACACACGTTTATTGTTATAGGAACATTAGATCAATAGAAAGAAAGGAGTTTGAGCGCAGTTTATAACGAATGTACGTACTATATTTTAGGTGTTTGTTGAATGAAATAGATGGGACTACGGGACCTACATGACCCAACACATAGCTGTGTCGACAACATTGAAAGAATACTCAAGAAAGTTTATCTCCGAGGCCTCCCAAGACTTGTAGTGGCCACCCTAGGGATGCCTGCACCGTGCGCCACTCAATTACAGCGAGTCCCGGCCACTCTGGTGGCCACCGCCATGCTCAATCGATGCGCCTCTCAATGCTTTACATATTGGTACTTCCCGATCCGAGGATCCGCCCCTCCTTCAACCAGGCTCTCCTCTCGGTCGACACTAGGGTTTCCGCGCCTACGGATCCGCAGCTCATGGGTGACCCTATGGTGATCTACGACAATGTGATGATGCGGGGCTCGTGTGGTGACCACTCGCCGCCACCATGCTTTGTCGATGACGTGATGTTGTAGGTGTATCTCGGCACGGGTGATGCGCTACCGCTCCCCGTGCCGCCATGTCATAGCCACTGCCTTTGACCTCATCTTCTTCCTCTTCGCCAAGCTTGAGAATGGACCTCGAGTATGTTCTTCCTCTTTCTCTACACTCCTACTTCCCCTTCTCTCTTGTACTCTCTGGATCGGAGCACCTAACTCGAACCATTCATGTTGAGCATAAAATGCTCCCCAGTTTAGCTTTTAGAGTTCCTAGATGGATTGGATTCTTTTTTCTTAATGTTTTAGGACCTGTTAATCACCTAACAACTATACTTTGTGGAATTGCTTCATCTTGGTTCTAAACATGTCTGCATTTTCGTTACTGGCTTGGAATTTGGTATGTGTATGATGGTTCGAATTCAAACTATGCTTAGTGGTTCAGTAGTGGATCCATCTTAACCATGTCCTCTTCTTAGACTCAAGCATCTAACCACTTACTGTCTTACTAGTAATCAGACTTGTGAGTACCACTTGTAGTGGAGAACCTTGTTTAATTCTGCTTCTTGTCATGCTTAATCATAACTACAGTGATGATGGCATGCTACTTTGCTCTGTTTGGGTTCTAGGTGGGTGTTTAAGTTGATTGAGTTCGACTGAGCTCAACTCAAGCTAAAATGGAGCAAAGTTCAAGCTCACACATGTGATTTAGGATCTTGGTCATCCTTTGGAAGTTTGTAGACGATTGAGTTCTATTCTATGTTTACTAAACTTGGCAGTGGACACTATATTTAGTACTGCAATTACTGAATCCTTTTGGGTTTAGAGAATGCTCATTGGTTTTTGTTTTGATTTCAATCCCTTTGTTTGAATTCAGTTGTAGTATCATACTACATTGAGTCCTTTTCCTAGCTATGCTTAGAGGTTTAGAGGTATACTTTTGTCCCATTAAGTTTGTCAGTTATGACAAAAGCTTTACTATCATGATTCTTAGATCATGGTAGCTAGAAAAATTATTTAATTTCTTGGGTATGTTTCTTGTTGCTCACTCCTTATCTATGAATCATGTCTGAAGTCATTTGTCCATTATGATGGTGGCTTCTACTGCTTTAACTATGATGCCTCCATTGTTTGGAGTGTACACAGTACCTATGTTGAAGTAGCATGATCTGCGGCTATTGTGGATGGATGAAATCTATGAAATTAGTCCACTAGATGATCTAGTGGTCTCTTTAAGCTTGATATTGCTTTTTGTCTATGATGCAAATCCTAAGGCTTATCTTTATAAGAACATTAGCTATGGAAGATTAAAGTGTAATACCCTTAACCATATGAATTGCCTTGATCTGCTTCTGTTAAAGATGGATATCTTGGTTAGCTCCTCTTAGTGCTTCTATCAAATCCTCCTGAAGCTCTTGATATTCCTGGATGAGATTCTTCTCCTCTTGATCAATCGCTTGTTGTTCTGAAGCTCCTATTCATCCTTCTTGTTGATCTATGTATGATCCTCGTTAAGCAATCTTGGTGGCCATGGTCGTGGTGGTTACTATGTGAAGTACATGGTTATTCTATTGGAGTTGTAAAAGAGGAATAGTGGGCTTGTAGTTTAGCTGCATCTACCTTCTTCCTCTTATCTTCATCTAGTGTGTCTGTTGTGTTGACATACATCAGTGTGTGTGTTTTCATAGGCTCTGACCAGTGGCCCCCCTCTTGGTTCAAGTTACCACACTAGAAATATTTCAGAGATATGTTTTGGTAAAAGATGATTTTCTGATCTTTACCTCTTACTATATTACTATCCATTGCAATTAGTCCCTTTCTAGCCTATGATGCCAAGGATGAGTCAAAAACTTGATAAGAATAGTTCCTCATTTGGCCCATTTTTTAAAATGCTCAATGATGAATTAAGCAAGGCACCACATTGCCAAAACCTGAGAGCAACACTAATATTAACCCTTCCTCTATTTGTTTTCCTTTTGCTTTTATTTTTTGTAGGAAATGAAGAATAAGAAGAATTGGAAGATACAAGGATGAACTACCTTAGGTTTTAGTTTAGGATATTTCCTTTATTACTTCAGTAACTTTATTTTTTATTGAACAATGTAATGACCTTGTATCAGTATATTTATTTTCAATAAAGTTAATCTTTTACTTGTATCAGGATCTTTTCTTTAGTCTTCTAGTTTCGCAAAAAATTACCTTGTACTCTAGATGCATGCATATGTACAAAACCCTACTTCTTCCCTTCGTTTGATCCTAAATGCTGGGATCTTACATCCTAGAACTATAGCTTGTGGCGATTTGTGCACGTGCGCGCCTGTTTGATCGCAGAACTGTGAACTTGTGGCGATTTGGGCCCTTTTTTTACTAGCGGGAAACAAACTTTTCAAATATATCGGCGTATGTTCTATGGGCCTGGGCGATATTTGGGGGGCTATGGTTGAAGACCGGTGCCCCCACGTCTAAAAACCAACCGCACCCCTCCCCCCGTCTCAAAAACCGCTTGCGCAAACCCCTAGGGCACAACGGCTGGAGATGCACACACTCACATTGAAGTCACCAATTCCATCCTATGGTGGGTAGAATAAAGAATTCAATCATCCATGACAGGTCCATCCAATCAACGCAAGAACAATGATAAAAACACAATGGTCTCAACAAGGTAAAAAAAGAAAGTGTGTCGGCGCTATGTCCAACCACAAGACTGTTGTTTCGTCCCGAAAATAAAAAATGGTCTAATTACCATCTAGATAGCTGATCTTCCAAGTTTGCACCATGTAGTACTCTGCAGGGAATCATTGTGATGTCCAACAGAGAGTGTTAGAAAGCATACCACTCTACTAGAATTCGATTTGATTGTGATGCAACCAAGCCTAGATCTACTTCTGTGGATGGACCACGAATGCATGAGAAAGAAAGAAGCTATATATGCAAGTGAATGTCTTGGCTTGTAGGGTCATGGCAGACGTGGCGCACCGACCGGAGCCACGGTGGGTGCGGTTACAATTATATTGTTCAAGGTTTGGATGACCTTGCGCGAGATGTGTGGACTTCGGTCTTGGATGTAAAAGATGGGGCGTGGATATGGCCATGTCAATACTAGTTATGACGGCTGTTACATTAGTAGTGGCGATGGCCCAGGGCTAGGCCCGACAAGGTCAAGACTAAGATCATGATCAAGCTCGTACTAGGCTCAATGCCAAGATCGGCTATCCAAGCCTTGATCAAGGATGTCGTGGGCTCCGACCCTCTATGCATGAAATCCCAAGACCACACTTTGTAGGGGATATTCTATTTTTTTGGCGAAAAGTCCGCCGTTGATCTATTCGTACTCACCAACAACAGGATAAGGAATCCTGAAAGTAATAGAAATTAAAAAAGATACTTGCACCAGCTAGCGACGGAACGCTCAGGCCAGTCACCACGTGATATGTATATTACTTAAAGCGAAGCCTGACTTACCTATATTATCAAAGGACCCAGTCGAACCCTAACTAGAAAAGTGCATAGGCGACCAAATTTAGGACAAAGTAGGTGCGGAAGATCACGAAACATCCCTGATGAGTTCCAAACCTGACCTTGAAGTCAGGTTTTACGTATCTTCTGAATCCAAGGGTCCCACTTTTAGTATTCCAACTTTTAGTTAAAAATGTACTCCGTTCGATTTAAAATAAGTGTTGAAAATATAGTATAAACTTTGTACTAAAACAGTACTAAATTACCTACACTTATTATGGGTGGAAGGAAGTACAATTTATTCAATCACACTACTCTATAGCAGTCCAACTTCGATACAACAAGCGAGCATTTCATTTCTGATTTGAAACCATGCTAGTGCCTGCCAGGTAATGCAACCTTTATTGATATATCGTCTAAACTGAATATGAAAAATGTACATATAATATCTCATTATCTCTTTCTGAAAAATAATACACCAGCAATATATTTGATCACTATACATATGTTCGTGGGGCAGCAGACATCTGTGCTCAAGCGATGAGACTGGCAAGCAGGACAACAAGGCCAAGGCCTGCTGTGGCCCGGACGGATGTAGCGGCGGAGGGCGTTTGCGATGGCTGGGGAGAGTTCCCGGCGCTGGGACCGCTGGCTGGTGCGGGTGACGATGGGGAGGAGCCTGACCCGACGTCGATCGTGACCTTCATGCCGGCGGCGCAATGGCCAGTGAAGCCGCAGATGAAGTAGCGTGTGCTGGTGGCGGGCAGGGCGACGACGTCGTTGCCGGTTTTGAGTGTGGTGATGGGGCTTGCGGCGCTGCAGGAGTCGTAGTCGGCCTTGCTGACCTCGAGCACGTCGTGCGCCTGCGGGGAGTACTTGAAGACGATACTGTCACCGGGGAGGAACTTCTTGGAGGACGCCCAGCTGCCGTAGTTGATGCCCAAGTCCCACGCGCCGGCCGGCTCGCCGACGTTGTATGTCACAGCCGAGGCGGTGCTGAAGACGGCCATCGCGGCCACGGCAAGGAGAGTGATTTTCATGGCAGCTGCCATATCGCGAGGTTGGAACTGGAACTGGAAGGAGCAAGGCAGGTAGAGGAGATAGGCACTGTGGTCTGTTGATCGTAAGGAGGTGTTTCTGTTCTGTGTGATTATGCCGCGGTGCCGGAGTTCTATATATACAAGCAAGCAGCCAGCCTAGGGCGGTTGGGGTGCGCGGACGCAGCAGGTTCGTGGAATGGTATTTGATTATGGCGCTGAAGAAGTCTTACACACTACTGTATGTTTGAACACAGGCTAATACCATGACTACCTGGTCAATGCTGATACACCTCCCGGTAGTTGGCCCCCGCAGTTTCTGTTATCATATCAACGCGGTTTACGCTACTTGTCGTACACTATCTGGAAGCAAGACATGATTCAAAACAAAGCTTGTGACTGGGCGCGTGTCGTAGGCATTCAACACAAAGTAAGAGAAAAGGGATATTCAAAAGGACAATGATACACGGTGCGCGCGCACTAAACAGTCTTCCAGGGTGCCCCTCCCGAAAACGGAAAGAAGAAGTTGTTCGCCTCTACAAGTTACCAGAAAAGGAAGTTCCGGTCCCCCAACCCCAGAGCAAACAAACAATAGTTTCGTCGCGACATGAAAAGAAACTACCCGCTAGTACAACACGCTTGTACAACACGAAACCCAAAAACACTAACCGCAGCTCTGGTACTGGTAGGTCCATTGCTAGTTCATGATAGAAAAATGCTCCACATCTGGTTGGCAAAAGCCAAGAAAAATCACAGGTACATCTGCATCATCCTTATGGTGTAATAAATTACATCACTATACTTTGCACCCCATAGCTCAAAATTTGGCGGAGTGGTCGACAAAAGATACCCTTCACTAGTCCTCTCCCTGCTACTGGTAGATGTAAAATATCACCGATTTTACATCTGTGACACTGTGTGTTGATAGTGCAGGGAAAAAATACACCTACATTAGATCATGGTATTGAGGAAAGTTAGAGCATGGGATAAAAATGGAAACAAAGAAATAGATGTGACAAATCCATTCTATGTATAGATCATGTAGATGATGCATGTAACTAATGCACTAAAACTACATCCATACAAACATTTTTAAAATGCATTATGCTGATTTAATAAACATTCAAAAAATACATCGTACACAAAATCATATAGGCTATGGATGTAACAAAAATATCTCCATTACAACTAAAACTCCATCCACGAAACACATGTTGGTTATGTGAATAAAAAGAAGTTGGGAAAAGTTACATCCTATATAGTTATTGTTAAGCCCAATGGATGTAACAAAATAGCTTAGTACAATTAAAACTACATCAAAAAGCACATGTATTGATGCCCCGGTTTTATGTGGAAATTATTAACGTCCTAGTTGGAAATGTTACACCCTCTATAGTTGTTGTACAACATGTGGATATAAAAAAATAGTTCCGGTACAACTAAATTACATCAAAAAAATATGATAGTCGAATCTACTATTTGTGAACAATTTACAACATACGATTCAGCCACGTGGGGAAAACTATAGAAAAATGGGGTACTAATAGATTGCATCAACCCAAGCCTTCTGAAAGGAAAATCGTGCAAAACATATCCACAAATCAAACTACCGACACGAGCGCCTTAAATTGAACAATGAGTTGGAATTTGGTTTACTTGTAGAAATGTATCAGTTCATACTATGTACATTTTGAGTCATACGTTTTACTCAAAGCATGAATATCCAATTGACTAAGCATTTATTCTTGAAGGACACAGCCACTGTAACTAGCTTATTTTTACTATACCACTCAACCGTGTATGCCAAGACATTAACTTATCTAAATACAGTGAGTACAAAATATGAAGCACACCTCCAACTACATGTGAAGAAGACTATCGTTAAGTGTTCAGAGATGAAGTTACACCTTTCAAATACTACTGGATGTGCTGATTACATGCATTTAGAAGACCTAATGTCAATTCAAACAAAAAAATGCTGCAGGAATTATTCGGATTTGATTGCTTGTACGACTATTTGCAAAATAGCCTCTCCTCTAGTGATACAAGCCACAGTTTTAGATTTGCATTTTTTAACCCAGAAAACATAAGTGAGATAACCTGCAAAAAGTTCCTTATTTTTCAGGTTTAGCACTATATCTGAACTGGTATTGCCCAAGAGTGAGTAGTTTTATAGTACTTGCTACTTCATGTTTGTAGATGATATAGAAATCTCCAAATATAACAGATCTAGAACCGTGGCTTGTGACACTAATTGTTTTAGAGACATAGAACTATTGTTTTGATGTATAAATACACAAAGGGAAGAGACGGAATGAAATTAAGTGATGCATATTACACACAAATTACATCTCCATGGTACAAAAACTAAATCGTATGGTATCATGGACCAGTGAACAAGGTACAAAAAATGATTGCGAGATGTATTAAAATAAAACAGTGGATCCACTATGCACAAGTAGTAAGCCATCAAGCAGATTTTCAAGCAGGCAGCACTACAGCAGCAACAGACAGCTGCCCCAACACAAGTAGTAGAACATAAATTGAAGCTGGAGCTTACTTAGAGTCCTGGAGGCGAACGACCGAGATAGGGAGGAGCTCCAGGGTGTAGCCGATCTTATGCCACCGTTCTCCTTCCCCACCCGCCCCCCAATGCCTTATCCTCCTCTCCCCTCTTCCGCACTCATTGTTGCCAAAGGCGAGCTCGAGGTCGTCCCGGAGGAGGAACGCCGTGGAGAGTATGATGAATGTGACGCTGACGGCGAGCACGAATCGGAGGTTGGCAGTGGCAGCGGCGGCGACGACGAGGTCGGCGAGGAAGAAAGCGAAGAGGAGCACCCACTAAATCATGGCGTAGTGGAATCGGAAGGTGCGGATGGTGCGGACGGCGAGGACGTCGGCGGCCTCGGCCCCGGGGGATGGAAAGAAGGTGGAAGGCGGAGCGCGAAGCGGGCCAGAGCGCGGCGGATCGCGGCGAGGCCGTTGGCAGCCATCCCTCGCGATGGCCGGCAAGATTCACGTTGTGTGAGAGACGAGAGGATAAGGGGAATCAGAATTTTGGTCCTGTGTTCAATCGGGACTCAGGAGTCCATGGTCCTCACTGCTCAGCCTCGTGCAAGCCACAAGATCACCATCGGACGCGCGAAAGACGTGCGCACTTTGTAAAGCCAGAAAGTGCCCAGACACAAATTAGATTTCACGTATTCAAAATATATCTACTCCACCAGTCAGAAGCAACAGAGTGTACGTAGTAGACCCACCAACACTACTACAAGGAAAAACGTATCTTTACCTAGTACAAAAATACTCGGCGAAGGCCACAAAATACATGACAAAAATTATGCCGAGTATTACACTCACTACAGGAATGGCTCAAAGCGCCGACGGCCAAATATCGGGGCCGTCGGCGTAGCGGCAGGGCACGGACGGGCCAGCAAACAGGCCGTCGGCGTAGGATAAGGAAAGCCGTCGGCGTAATATGACCGTCGGCCTAGGATAACGTGGGCCGACGGCTACCGTCAGCGTAGCAAAACCGTCGGCGCAGCGTGGGCCCAGCCGGCCGACCGTCACGGCGTAGTGACGGCGTCATACCTACGCCGACGGTATCACCGTTGGCGTAGTCCTTTTTATTTTTTGCCATAATGAACCTGCAGAAGTCATAAATAAATTATTATAATTCAGAAAAATACATAAAAAAATCTATATATGTAAACTCAAATATTACATACCTATCTGGAAGCAAGACATGATTCGAAACAAAGCTTGTGACTGCGTGTCGTAGGCATTCAGCACAAAGCAAGAGAAAAGGAACATGCAAAATATATCTACTCCACCAGTCAGAAGCAACAGAGTGTACGTAGCAGACCCACCAACACTACAGGAAAAACGTATCTTTACCTACTCCCTCCGTCCATATTAGTTGACTCGAATTTGTCTAGATTCGGATGTATCTAGACATGTTTTAGACTAAATGCATCCGAATGTAGAAAAATCCAAATCAATTAATATGAATCTGAGGGAGTAGTAAAAAATACTCGGCCAAAGGCCACAAAATACATGACAAGGCAAAGCGCGCTCGACAAGTAATAAGTTGGCAAAAAAAAATCGGCAAATTCTTTGCCTAGTGTCGGCTGAAAGCACTCGACAAAGAGAAACGTGTCATGTATTTCGGTTTTACCAAGTGTATTTGCCTATTTTACCGTGTACTTTTCTGAGTATTTTTTTTATTGGTACTCTCTTTGGCGAGCACCCGTATTTTGCCAATAGGCAAAGAGGAAAAAAAGACGAGGCAAATATGCGTTTTCCTCGAAACAGTCTTTCACCTCGCTATAAATATAGCAACCACATCGATATAAGAGTTCGAACCAAAGGTAATGCTTGGGCAGCAGCACAAACATACCTAGAAAAAGATAAAGGCAATGGCGAATCAACAAGGCGAGGATGACTCAGAACCGCGACGATCTCCGTCTTTGGCCCACCATGCTCCAAGCACCCCAAAGCGCCCAGTACCAAGTAGCACCTTCAAGAAGTAGTACACCGTCGACATGACGATGCTTCCTAGACCAGAATGTCTCTAGGGTTTCCCTCGACACACAGAGTACAGTGGATAGGGGATTCCTTCAATGCCCTCCAGGAAGGAATGTTGCCACATGAAGGGGGCACCGCGTCAGGGAGAGACTAGCCGACATTGATTTCTCCCGACCCCTGTCCACAAAAGGCCCTGACGCGATGGAGCACCACCTAGTTTCGCCTCCCACCAACATTCACCACCATGATTCTGAAGTCACCATCACCAGTTTCTTTGTGATACTGGCAACTTCACAATCGAGCGGGGGGGACACAACTCCATCTTCGAGAGGCAGTCATCAATCAGACAGTGGAGCTAGGGCACAGCTATCCTAGACAGGCCCGTAAAGCCCCGACCGCCCTGCTGCAATAGGCAAGTTGCAATGCCCATGTTCCCGGACCTAGACTAGTTACTGCCGCCACCTCGATGCAGTCCCGAAGCTGCAGCGTCCTGGCTGCCCTAGCCCATCTGGGGCCTGAGGCTCCTAGACCTGGGTCAGGACGGAAGCCGGCGACCACTGCCACCATGGATCCCCGTTGAAAGGATAGAGATGTCACCTAGAGGGGGGATGAATAGGCAATTTCAAAAGTATTACGGTTTTAGCTTGATAGAATGCAGAATTAAACTAACGTTTATTTTACAAGCACAAAACCTAAATACACTAGGCTGAACTAAGTGCACCAACAACAAGTGAAGCTAAGCAAGATAGCACAAGATAAATATACCACAAGTGATAAGCAAGATATAAGTACTTTAAGCACGATGGCTATCACAAGGAAGATAAGCTCGGGTATAGAGATAACTGAGGCACGCGGAGACGGAGATGTATTTCTATGTTCCCTTACAAGAAGGTACGTTACGTTGGAGAGGTATGGGATTCCACGAAAGATTTCCCAACGCCACGAATGCTCATCTTCTTCTCTGAGTCTATCCCATGAAGGAATAGGCCTTTTTCTTATGGCTAGCATTTCCTCCACTCCGGAGATGTCAAGCTCCACAACCACTTCAACAAGCTCCACGAAGGAGAAGCCCATGTCTCTTCACAATATTCCACGAAGAGGATATCGCGACACCAACCGCCAAGCCAACTAGGAGGTCACCCTCCAAGAGTAATAAGCTCACGGTCTCTCACTTGAAAAAATCGTAATGGAGAGCTCAACACTTATACAAGAATGCAAAGCAAGACCACCAAGGATGCTCAAATCCTTCACTCTCAAATCCCACCAAAGCAACAAGTGCTAGGGAGGAATTAGAGAGGAAGAATAATGGTGGAAGTCAACCAATAACTCCAAGATCTAGATCCAAAGGGTTCCCCTCACTTAGAGGAGGAATTGATTGGTGGGAATTATAGATCTAGATCTCCTTTTCTAAAGCCCACAAAAAGATACAAGAATCATAGGAGGGAAAGGAGAGAAAGCAAGCTCAAGAGGTTCAACAATGGAGGTCAATTTCGTGGTCAAGAACACCCAAAAATGTTGGGGGAAAAACCCCCTTTTATAGGGGAAAGAAAATATGGCCGTTGGGAGGAAATCTGTGAAAAGTCGGTTGGTCCGGCCCCAGAACAGGGAAACTCGGTCCCTAGGCTAGAGGATCGGCCTACAAACCGGAAAACCTCTGTTTGCCAACTCGAAATAGACTCGGTCATGAAAACTGGAAAATCTGGTTTCAGATCCAGTCTAACCGACGCTGGCGCCGGACCGTCCGGTGTGGGAGTCGATTGAACCGGACCCACAACTAGGATGAAACAGACTTCATGAAAAACGCAATAACTTTTGCATCCGGACTCCGATTTCGATGATCTTGGGCTTGTTTTGACGAGGACAACAAGATCTATAAGATGGTGCATAAAACATCATAGTCCAAAAAAGTAGGGTAGAACCAAATGAAGAAAGGTATGAAGCCTCCCTATGATAAAAACCGGTAAAACCTTCAAACTCGAAAATGCCATAGAAGATGCATACAAATTCCATTTTCGATAAACTTGGGCTTGTTGAAGAGCTAGAAACAAGCTCAAGAACCTCACATGGAGAAACACCAAGAAGCAACAAAATAGGAAGATGCAAAGTATGCAAAGGATTGAGCTCCCTACGGCGATGTGATCAAGTTACCCAACCGAAAGCCCCTCTTGATAGTGCGGCTATCTATCCTATAACCCGGTCTCCCAACAACCACCTTGAGATCGGTAAAAGGAAAACCTAGCAAAGCCATACCTTTGTCTTGCGTATCTCGCTTGATCTTGATGAAAACGCTTCATGCTCCATCCAAGCCGAAATGCATCACTTGATCATTGTTGCTTCGTGAAGACTCATAATTTGCTCCCCCATACACGACTATGGGATAGCTTCATTAAGACACATCTTCACATGTCCATTATCACTAATATAGACGGCAAGCTTCAAGCAAATGATCTTCTCGAGATGCTTATCTTGAACTTGCCCTTCTCAACCTTGATGACGATCACCACTTGATGTCATCCTCTCATGGGCTATATGAGATCTTCACTTTTGAAGCACGCCCATGAAAAGATACCTAACCAATATGATAACACAAAGGCACATATATAATGGGTTAGTTCATGAAGCATAATTGACAAGCTTACCATACCACAAGACACGTGGTACATTCTTTATATTTCACGTGTTAACCAACCTTGAATCTAATCTTTACTCTTTGTATTGGTCAACCAAGTATCTTCTCATGCTCCATCTCAATATCTTGAGGTACATAAAGAACTCTTCATTTGACTACATGCTCTAAATCTTAGTCAACCATAGCTCAACTAAAGAGGCTATCAAGACACTGACTTAGAGCCATATCTTGAATTCTTCTATTGAGATCACACTCTCAAGATGTTGATCATATTATATTCTGCTTCAACTCGATGACCTTGATGCCAATACTGAAGGTATATCTTTATCTTCATGGCATTCATACTTGAATCCAACACATGGACTACAAGCATGACCTATAAAATATTCCTTCATATAAAACTCAATGAAAACCTTAGTCCATAGGGATTGTCATTAATACCAAAACCACACATAGGGGCAATTACCCTATCACCCGTTGCGAGATGTCGTCGCCTCTAGTTACCACTTGGCCTTGTCGGACCATGGCCTTCCGAGCTTCACCACCGCCATGGAAGAACAGAACTTGAACTACCCTCCATATGTTGGGAGAGAAGGACCGCCGCCATTGGCGTCGCCCAACGACCCTGCAAGCGGCGGTGACGGGGGAGGAGGCTGGAGGAGGGAGGCCGAAGTTGGAGGAGGAGCCCCTGTCACCCTCGGGGGGAGGGGCGAGAGGAGTGTCCAGAGTAGGTGGTACTTTTTTCCTCCTAATTTGTCCCTTTTTCTCATGTGCAAAATATGTGTTTTCCTTTAGTGCAAGAGCACGATTCTACTAGTTATTTGATTGGTGTAGGGTTGAGTGCTGAGGGGATTAATTAATGGAAAAATCCATTTTCAACGCTGAATTCGTACAGGGGTTCGCTGGTTTGAACCTTCAAATCGAAATTCCTGTCGTTCGTACCTTTAACTATTAAATCCCGGTCTAAATTGAACACTGGAACGGTTTGACGTAGTTGACCTGTCGCCATGTAGGCCAAATTTTACAAGAAAACCCAACATTATTACGTGCTTCAATCAGGCGTCCCTGAATATCTAATGTTGATCTCTGTGTCGTGTTCAGCGGAGTCCTCCTCCAGCAGCAACGGCGGGCGCGTCGACCACGGCCCAGCATGACGAGGAGCATGAGCGCATCCGCGTCGCAGCACCGCGAGGATGGCGAGGAGCATCAGCGCGTCCGACGTGGCCTCGCCATGGACGTTGTCGTCTGCAAGGCCTTGGGCTGCCTCTGACGCGCACAACGGCAAGCGCGCTACAGTGAGCGCGTGCATTAGCTAGCACGCTACGCGAGCGGTCAGAGGGGGTACATTTGTTTGACAATCGTCACGGACATTTTTTTGAGCCAAAAAAAACCCTTTCCCCTCCCGCGCGGCGACCAGGAGGACCCTGAATCCCGACCGCCGGGCATGCCCCTCCTCCCCCTTCCTCGCTGCTGCCACGAGGTGCAGCCAGGCGAAGCCCGGTCCGTGCCGGTGGCGGCGAGGCTCCCTCGTCCTCTCGCGTGGAGGGGTGGCCGCGGGATCGCCCCCCGGGCCGGAGCAGGCTTCTCCCACCGGGAAGCTTGGCGGCAGCGTCGGTGCTGGCCGGGCGGCGGCATGACGGGCGACGGAGGGGCGGTGCGCGACTGGGTCTGGGGGCGGTGTGCGCCTTGGCCTGTTGCGGCTCCTCCCGGTGGCAGTGGCGGGTGGTGATGGCGTCGGCCTCTGCGGCGGCATGCAGCACGGGCCCGGCGGTACGGCTCAAGGCGATGGTGGCGGCGTTGTGATGCCGGCGGTGGCCGGCAGGGAGGGGCCTGGCTGGCCTGCTTTCTCTGCAGCTCCGGATGGCCCAGATATGGGCCCTGTTGGGCCCGATCTGGGTTTGGGGTGGGCCTAGCATGGGGCTGCCTCTCTCAGGAGGTGGTGGGTGCTGCAGCATGGTGGCGGGGTCTTTACGGGCCTCTCTATGCCTGGCCCGACCGAGTGCCTGGTGTGCCCCTGTGGCCGCATCCGGACGGCAACCGCCGTTGGCGGTGGAGGTCGATCTCCTCTGTGCGGTCGCGCTGCTGCCACCAACCTATGTCGGCTAGCCCTATCCCTTCCGCCTCGTAGGTCACGCAAAGAACCTGCCTGAGTGGGTGCGAGTCCGCGGATGCCGGGGCGGCGGCCCCGGAAGGTGGGATGCAAGGCGTTCCTTCAGCGGAGGCGGCTCCGGGAGGCGTCTTGCGATGGTGCCATTCTCTTCTTGTGGCGGTGTTCTTTGGCAGGTGGCGTTCTGGCGGTGTCCTGGATGGCGGCGGGGTGAGGGCGCTGCTGATTGGCGACGGTGGTGGCAGAGACGAGCTTGGCCTGCGGCTACAAACCCTATGTGGTTTGGGTGGGCTAGCTCGCTCTCAGGTCGCTACCATGGTTGGTTGGGGTACGCTTCGGGACAGGGGGAGCGACGATGCCAATGCGTCTGCTGCAGCACGACGGCGGGGGCTTCACGGGCCCGATCTGGGCTTGGTCGGGCCTAGTTAGCCTGGTATGCTCCTGCTGCTGCGTCTGGTCTGCTACCGCTTTGGCGGTGGAGGTCGATCCCTCCCACGCGGCAGCGGCGCCGTTGTCCCTTGTCTTCGGTGGGTTCCTCGCGCCGGCCAACCTTGTGGTGTTTTCCATGGCGAGACGCTGACGAAGACGGCGGGACCGTTTTGGCGCATGATGGTGGACGGCTAGTTGGTGGAGTGCCAGGATTGGCTGGGGTTTGGGTCTTTGGGGGGTCGGGAGAAATCCTAGCCGGATGGGTTGGCCCCGGCACGGCGACATCTGCGGTTGCCGCCTTCCTTTTTGAAGGGCGCTGGATGTACCCTCCTCTCTCTCCCCTGCGTGTACCGAAAGAAATTCTAGGAGAAATCCGGGCAGCAGCGTCGTCATCGTCATCCCCCTTCTTGAAAGTGCTGCTTGGTACACGGCAATTCGACGGTATAGGATCGTGGTGGGACTTTTTCGAAGGGCGCAGCAGCCGCAAGTCTTTGTCGGTGGTGGAGCCGGTGCTGTCGTGCTTTTTTTTCCTTTTTTTCCCTCTTGGGCTTGGCCCCAGCAATGCTCGGTACTACATTTGGGCGTTGTGCTGTCTGGTCCAGCAGTAGTCTTACGTATGTGCTTTATTTATAAAGCGGAGGAAAGACTGATTCGAGGAGAGCGGTCACAGGCAGCGTGCATGCGGCGGCCAGCGTGATGCAACGAGCACGCACAGCAGGTTAATACACGCATCAGATCTCAGCGAATTAAATTGGTACAGCTAGTTGGTATCTTCAGAACACAAGGAAAAAATTGGCAAAAATCGTCCCCAACTTGACATATGCCAGTTCAAGTCTTAGATCAAAATTTCGTCAAGGTTTCTTGATAATTTTATATATTAGACTCTACGACACCAAATTGCTCGAGCTTCTCGTGTCGCCCTTGAGCAAGACGTGGCGGACGAAGGGGAAGAGGTACACGGCGGTAGCTGGAGAAGGCGCGGCCTGCTAGCTCACTGTACGCAAGCTCTCCATGGCCATGCGGCGGCGCGCTCAGGCAAGGCGGCGTAGAAGGTAGAAGCAGATCAAACCTGTGCATTGACGGTTTGAGCAGGTTTTACTGGTTTTGTCAACCCGGCAAAATACTTTCCGGTTTGGACTGAGTTGGTTTGGTTCCAACGGGTTAGTCGTTAATGTATACTCCCTCCGTTTTAAAATATAAGATGTTTTAGTTTTGTGAATGAAATATATATATCTCTTTTAGTGTTTAGGTTTATCTAGGTTTAAAGTGAATCTAGACACTAAAAGAGGTCTAGATATACTCATTTTACAAAGCTAAAATATCTTATATTTTAAAACGGAGGGAGTACATGGGTTGGGTCGTGCTGGTTCCACCGTTTTCACGGTTTGGCACCGTGCGATGGAATGACGTTCACGCTAGGCAATGTCGAGCTGAGTTTCTGTTGGCGGCTCAGTGCGGCAATGTATAAGCGGATGGGGGACCTCATGAGCTCCTGGAAGCGTGTACTACCAGCTTGCCGGCATAAATTAGAGCCTACCGCCTCCGCTCACCTGGTCGTGCCTCCGCCCACCACCTCTCGACTACTTCTAGGGCGGCGTCAACAAAAGGCGCGCTGGCCCGCACGAGCTAGCGAGCTAGTAGCAGAGCTGTGCGCACCTACGTGTCCTCCATCCGTCTTCTCCGTTGGAGCGGCTGCTGAGTGACCTCGCCGGCGTCTAGCTCCTGGCCACGAGCTCCTGGCCGCGTCAATCTCGCCGGCGTCCAGGAAGGTGTCACGAGGCCGCCGGCGTCTAGCTCCTGGCCGCGAGCTCCCGGCCGCGTCCATCTCACCGGCGTCCGGGAAGATGTCACGAGGCTGCCAGCATCTAGCTCCTGGCCGCGAGCACCCGGCCACGACCATCTAGCCGGCGTCCGAGAAGGTGTCACGAGGCCGCCGGCGTCTAGCTCCTGGCCGCGAGCTCCCGGCCGTGTCCATCTCGCCGGCGTCCGGGAAGGTGTCACGAGGCCGCCAGCGTCTAGCTCCTGGCTGCGAGCTCCCGGCCGCGTCCATCTCGCCGGCGTTCGGAAGGAGTCACGAGCACTACAGGAAAAAGCCGAGGCGCCGATGGCAAAATGGCGGGGCCGTCGGCGTAGCTGCCTCTCCCGGCCAGCAGACCAGCCCGGCTGTCGGCATAGGGACGGCCGTCGGTGTAGATGACGGTGCCGAGGGTAGCCCTCGGCGTAGCGTGCCCGTCGGTGTAGTAGAGAGGGCTGTGCCGACGGTGGTCCTCGGCGTAGGTACAGCCCTCGGCGTAGCTCCAGTTCAGACACGGCAACAGAAACGGTGTTAGGTAGCCAGACTGTGCCGACGGCCTGGCCTTCGGCACAGCTCTTTGGAAAATATTATTTGGTCTGTGCCGACGACTAGGCCGTCAGCGTAGGCCTCCAGATTTTTTTTCATTTAATTTTAGCCATGACTATTTTTCCTTTTACCTTATTAATTTTTGAAAAATCATAACTAAATCATTCTAATTCAGAAAAATACAAATAATATATCAAAATTTGCAGAAAAATAAGATCTATCTATCTACACTCAAATATATTATTTGTCAGATTACGATTTACAGATTTGTATATATGAATTATTCAATATTAAATGGAAAAAAGGCAAAATAAATAAAAAAATTGTTTTTATTTGTATTCAAGATTATTATTACTAATTCATTGTTGTTTACTTAAATAATTGTATAAAATATAAAAAAATAATGACGTCTAACATTATAGTCTAATGGTTAATAGGATAGATATCATAGTATTAACAACAAGTTCTAAATTCTTTATTGGAAGCTCATGTGGAAGGAACATAGAAGTTAAGTGTGCTAGGGCTAGAGTAGTGTTAGGATGGGTGATCGATTGGAAAGTTTGACTACGAGTGTAATTTGACTTAAAATTAAGTGTACTTAGAATTAAAAATGTTCCTGTGAGATTAATGAGTTAAATAATTCAGAAAAGTTAAAAAAAATTAAATTTTTTTGAATTTTTTTGAAATAATCTAGGCCTGTGCCGACGGCCCGTCGGCGTAACTCGGGTGGACCGTTACCAGGCTGTCTTTGGCCGTCGGCATAGCTCCAGAGCTAGGTCGTTACCTAACTGCCGTCGTCTGACATCATGGGGCCCACTTCAAGACTGCCGAGAGGGAACCGCTACGCCGACGACCGAGGGGCTACGCCGACAAGTTGCTACACCGAGGGGACTACGCCGACGGCCACCGTCGGCACAGCCTGTGCCGACGGCAAAATGGCGTTGTGCCGACGGGGGCCGGCCGTCGGCGCCTCTATTTATTCCTGTAGTGGAGGCCACCAGCGTCTAGCTCCGGGCCGCGAGCTCCCGGCCGCGTTTATCTCGCCGGCGTCTGGGAAGGTGTCACGAGGCCGCCGGCTAGTAGAACTTGCCACCGCGTCGCTGCAGGACGTGAACTGAGGATTCGTTCTGTTGGATAGACCAATGACGGGTTGAACGGTTTCCTCACTAACCTCTGTTAATCTGCGGGCTGACTTCACAAACCAGGGTAACCGAGTTAAACTGTTCTAACGGTACGGGTTGGGTTGGGTTCGTGGTTTAGCTGGTTTGGCACCAAACTATGAACAGGCTTAAGCAGAAGTGGTAATCATATCATCCCTGGGCCCAACTAGCAGTGAGAGTAGCTTATAATCCTGGTCGGGATCACTGCTTTCGCGTGTACCAAATAACACCAGGGTTTAATTTAGATCTGAATTGACTAATTCAGGGTACGAACTACCGAGATTTAGACTTGAGGATTCAAATCGCCGAATCTCTACGAGTTCAGGATTGAAAATAGTTGTTTCTTTAATTAATACATCTTGGATCTCTCTATGATCATGATCGATAGATTTTATGTTATCATCTATTTTACTTGAAATTTTTAAAATAAGAAAAAATATACTCGCCATTTTAATATTGATTAAGACGAGACAATTGTATTGGAGGTAAGCCAGACAGAAACAAGTTACAACATGCCCAATAGCCGATCAACACCAATATTTTTTTGATAAACTGCATTTTATTATTCAAAGAGTTTTAAATATTACACTAGGACGAGTATGCACACATCCAACCAAATTGAGAAGCCGAAAGAGGCAAAAAAAAAGGAAATTACATATCAGAACGAGAAATTGTAAAATGTCTAAAATGGTGGAGGCCCTATCCGTAGATTATGTTGTAATCCATGATGAGTAAAGGTCCTTCGCCGTATCTACTAGTCGTGTACACATCTCCGTAAAGAGGTTGTGAAACTCACGCATAATGTAGCAAGAACCAAGTGTACTTGTACACGATAACCTGTAAGAGAAATCAATTCTTATAATTAAACACTTTATGATTTTTACATAGCCATAGTGACCAAATTAAGGCAATCTCTCCCAACCTAAAAAGAATTATGTATTTGTGATCAATACCATGTAGCCAATTTACACATTACTCAGTGGATACAAGCCTGAAGTGGTTTGGATGACTGACCATATAGAACGAGGAAATTGAATTGGAGAAATAAATGTTTTCTTCTCTCACATTTTGAAAAAAAACACATGTTTTACTCCCGTGCCAATTCTTTGGTAAGTATAAATCCTTGATAAAGATACCAAGCAAAGATTTTATTCTTTAGAGGTATCTTCATCTTCCAGTTTTTCTTCTTATTATCCACTAGTAAGTCAATCTAGATGAGTGCATTGTACATAGAAGCAACCGAGATTCCTTTCTCAAGAAGGTTCTCTCGAAATTCATCATGCTCAGTTGTTAGTTGGAGAGAAGCCAAGCGTTGAAGCAAGGTCCTCGAAGAAAAAAGCCTAGGACCTAATAAATCTCTCCTGGACACATTCGGTGAGGGAGGACCCCAACACTATGGAGGTTGTACCATCCTTATGACGTACTGTTCATGGAGAGTAGCATTTCCAAGCACTTATCCTCCTAGAACCGAATATCGGACCCATCCTTAATCGAAAAATATCTGAAGCGAAAGACATGCTTATTTGTCGCTATCAGACCAGTCCAGAAATATGAATTTCTTTGTTTCCATAGGACGATAATGCTTTCGAGCCCAAATATTTTCATATAAGGAGATTATGCCATACCCTATCCTCATTAAGAAAGTTGAAGACCCATTTACCAAGAAGGTATGTACTTTTGATCTCAAGATGATGACTACCAAGTCCTCCCTGGTCTTTAGGGCAATAGAGCACACTCCACTGAGCCAGTCTATACTTTCTTTTTTTACTATCGCCTTGCCAAAAGAATATTTATCAAAAATAATCCAATCTTTTAAAACTCCTTTGAAAAGTTGTAAGAAGGATATCATATACAGTACCATGTTACTCAGGACTGAATTGATAAGAACCAATCTTCCCTGAAATACAATAATTTACTTTCCAACAACTTACGCGTAATTATAGTCTCTCCTCAACAAGTTTTCATTCGACATTCGTAAGTCTCCGACAATGAATCGGAATACCCAAATACCTAATAGGACACTGGCCTTGACTACAGCCAAATAACCAGCGTACATATTGGCCTCATATGAGCCTCACCAAAACAAAACAATTCACTCTTATAAAAGTTAAGACCCGAAAGTTGTTCAAAAGCTAAAAGGATCAACTTAAGATTCCTCGCTTTTTCAATATCGAATTGCATAAAGAGAATTTTATCGTTGACGTATTGAAGGATCGAAAGACCAGCATCAACCAAATAGGAATCACTCCTTCAATTAGACCATCAGGCTTTGCTCGTTCAATCATGACATCAAGCATACTAGCCACTATATGAAATAGCATCGGTGATAATGTGTCGTCTTGATTTAGCCCTTTTTTGTAGAAGTAGTTTCCAACATCATCATTGACTTTGATATCTACACTACCTCCAAACACAAAGATATGGATGAGAGCACGCCACTGATCATAGAATTCCTTCGTTCCGAGAGTTTGTTGATGAAAATACCATTTACCTTCATCATATGTTTTCTCAAAGTTAAATTTTAAAATAACTTCATTCAACTTTTTTCTGTGTAGTTCGTGCACTGTTTCATGAAGAATAACAACCCCATCAAAAATGTCGTGACCTTGCATGAATGTAATTTGAGACGGACGAACCACATGATCAGCCATCGAGTTTAGCCTGATTGTCGCTACTTTGGTGAATATTTTAATATTAACATTAAAAAATAGATAGACATGTATTGTTGGATCCTTTCTGTTTCATTAATCTTAAGTAATAAAATAATCTCACCAAAATTCAGGCAAAACAACTCAAGTTGTCCTATGTGAAGAAAATTGAACAACTCCAAGTGATCTGACTTGATGCCATCCCAATTTTTTTGTCAGAACTCTATCGGGAAGCCATCAGGACGAGGGGCTTTGCCAAGTTTTATTTGAAAAATAGCCTTCTTAAATTCCTTCTCCGAATAGGGAGTTGTTAGTATGTTGTTTTTCTCAATGGTAACTTGGGGTATATCATATTTTTAGGATTCATCCATGGAGAAGTTACCTTCTTCGAGGGCCGAACAGAGATTTGTAATAATTCGTGATATACGACTTCAACTGCTCGTGCCCCTCAATTGTACCGCCATCCTGGAATTGGGATTGTATAAGTTTCTACGTGTGCCTGCCATTAGCGACACTGTGGAAGTATCTTGTATTCACATCTCCTTCCAATATAAATTGACTTTTGAAATGCTGATACCATAAGTTGTGCTATTTGCGCATTAGACAGACTCTTAAGCTCAACTTCATGTGCAGATAGAGGACGAACTTCAACTAACGCTACCAACACCAACATGGCATCCCCAACCAACCTGTCTACTCACACACACCATTGATTCTACTCCAATCCGGTGACTCCGACTTGCCATGGAAAAGAACAAAGTTGTAATCCTCACCTCAGTTGCACGAGGCCGCATCGGTACATGCCAAGTGTGCGACCTAGTGACAACGAGACAACCCCGATTTTACAGGGAAAATATGAAGGGCTTCCGTTGACTAAGATTTCCGCAAACAACCACCCTCCATGCATAATGGTCACACTGAGGCTCAACTCCACACCCAACAAATATCATAAAATAATAATAGAGTAAGAGAACAACTTTTAAAAATAGGTTTATTACGATTGTCTACACATGTCTCACCAAAATTATGGTTGTGCCACTATGGTCGGACCAATTAGAAAAATGCCATCACCTCCCTCGAGCTTGTTATATCTATACCCCTGGATCCACTTGACGATGGTTGTTATTTGCTCTAGCTAACTTGTCGTATGTTTGACTCGTTTTGTTACATATGGGTTCTATCAGGTTCACTTGTTATTTTAATTGTTGTTCTGACGTGCGAACCCCACCACCTCAATAGTAGACGGCGTCCATCCCATGTTAGAGGATTAGAGCCCCCACTATTATCCAATTTACCATATTTTGAGGCTTGCCTGCTTCGCTTCACTGCCTTGCTCCTCCCACTAGCATTCCGTTCTATCATTCACCACCCCTGCCCTTTGGGACTCTATTCACGGCCTTTGTCATTTTGCCCTCCATCCCTATCTCTTGATCGCTTTTGATTTGCTCTGACGCTCAATTGCTCAGGCAGCTGGAAGCGTAAAACCGTGAGCTAGCCGTTGGTTGGACGCCTATGACGGATTTGGCGTAGAAATGGATCCTGCATGGCTGGAGAACATGGAGATGTATCTTGCAAGGTTGGAGAGCTTGGAGATGGATCATGCGAGGCTGAAGAGCACGGGAGAAGATGACACAGGGGCAGAGGATGTGTGGAGAAGAGCATTGTAGCTCTAGAGCCCCGTGAACATGTCGTTCGTCCTTCCTAAAGCGTAAGAACTGAAATTTATTCTCTACCTTTTCCAATTATCAATTCGAGTCCCGACTAGTATCGAGGATATGTGTTGACAACAGTATAACGTCTCTTGCTTCCGGATTTTTACTAAAGATTCGACATAGGTGTCGAACTAAAAACATGCCTGACAGTAGAATTACAATTAGCCCTAGCTTTGACTATCCATTGACAATAGACATGGCAGACCTAACTCTATGTGACTTGTACATAAAATTTGGCTAAATTCCCCTTTGGACAACAAGGGAAATTCATACCTAGGTACTAGGACACCAGTTCTAAGAATTTCTACGGCATTAGAGCTAAGGACGTGTTGGACATAATGTAGGGTAAACACCTAGGCACAAGTGTTGTGTCGATGTCTGTTCATATTATTAACAAAGAGACTGGTGAAGAGATAACCGTCAATGATTTTTGGATCATCAGCTACGCGTACAACTCAACTGACAATAACGGAGCAATATCTCCTTTCTCAACTGAGCAGAACCACCCAGCTGGTCCTTGAGCATGATGCATTATCAAGCCGCGGGAAGACGTCAAAATAATAGGGGGAGGATGATTTTGATTTTGGATATGATGATGAAAAAACATATCCATATGTGGCTACCGATCATGAAAGAATAGAAAAAGGAAATATTTGGTTGATCAGAACTTTGTGCCTGACTATGAGACTGATGAGGATAAGGATGCCGGAGATGCGAAGATGGGATACAAATATGATGATGAAGAAGAGGACATGCCAATAATATAATTTTTTAGGGACAAATCTATAATTGATGAGGATACTGTCTTTGAGTCTATCGAGCATCGTGCAGTTGCTACCTTTGCAATAAAAATTGGGTTTGAATATATAGTACAAAAGAGTGACTGAAAGGACTAAGGGTATATTGTAGAAAATGTAAGTTGTGTAAATGGGGACCGCATGCATCCTAATGAGGGTGTCCACCCATTTAATGTTGCAATAACTAAATTATATTCATTTTTATTATTCTATTTGCTAAAATGTGTTTTGATTTAATTTATTATACAATACATATCAAGTTAAACACCTAGAAACACCCTCACACTTCATTAAGTGATAAACTAAGACTTCCTTCAACCAAGTGGATTGATGTTACTATACTTGATTGGGTGAGGCATGATAATAACATTGGACATGCTGAAATCATATCGAAGCTTAATGATAAGTTTAACTTTATAATTTCTTACCAGATAGTTTATGATGGGAAAGAGATGTCTTTGGACATGATTTAAGGCAAGTGAAAGGACTGTTTCCACCTGTTGTACAATTTCAAATGTGAGGTAGAAAGAAAATCTGCTATGAGTGTTATTGACATTGATTATGAGATAGTTAGAGGAAGATAAAAGACCGCAAGAGAGAATATATACAAGATGGTGGATAAAAAGTTCTTCATAAGATGTTTTGTCTTTCTGAAGGCATGCTAGAAGTTTCTAGAGAGCTGTAGACCATACTTGACAATAGATGTTACTTCAGGGAAGTTCAAAGGACAACTTGCGATAGTGTGTGATGTTGATTCCCACAATTGGCTATTTTCCATACCTTATGTTGTTCTTGGGGCAAATCTAATAAAATTTGGACATGGTTCATGGAGAGACTATGCACAATGATTTGTCACCCATGTGGCTTGGTTATACGCATTGCGCTAGAGGATGTCGTTGATGCTATATTTCCTGGGTTGAGCATAAAGAAGTCATGCGACACTCTCGCTACTAATCTCATGAAAAAATTAAAAGGAAAGATCTTTAGGGACAACTTGTGGCCAGTAGCTTACACATACACTCCAAAAAGGTATGGGAGCACCACGACACCGTTGACTTCCTCAAGTGTTCGAGGCCCCCATCGTCTGATATGTAGCGAGCAGCCTTTTCCATGCTAGTGATTGGATGCCCCCAAGACTCCGTCATAAGCGTCAAGAACCTCCCTTGGCCCCCCTCAACCCTCTATTGAGGCGGGTCACTGATGCAGGCCGTCACGAGGAGGGCGTCGTGGTTGTCGTCATCTGGCGAGAACGAGCGAGTGAAACAAAATAAAACTTAGAAGACCCTCACAGGAATCAATGGTGGATGTTGATGTAGGTACCGTTTTGTGGCAGGAGGTACTGATACCTGCTGGTACCTCCCAAGCAGGGAATAATTACTCATTCAATGCTTCAACTATTCCGCATTTCGCTTTTCCTTAAAAATATACTTCCTCCATCTTAAATTAGTTGCCTCACATTTTTCACTGTGTCTTGACGAATCTAAGACAACTAATTTGAGACAGAGAGGTTACAGCTTATTCAAACACACTACTCCGACTTCCGATACAACTTTCATTTCTGAATTAAAACCAGACTAGTGCCTGGCAGGTATGCACTTTATTGATATACCCTCTAAAATGAATATGCAAAACATACATACAATGTCTCTCACTCTCTCTAAAAAAAGAATACACCAGCAATATATTTGATCACTATACATATATTCATGCGACGACAAACATCTATGCTCAAGCCATGAGAGCGGCAAGCAGGACAACAAGGCCAAGGCCTGCTGTGGCCCGGGCGGATGTAGCGGCGGATGGCGTTTGCGATGGCTGGGGAGAGTTCCCGCCAGCACTGGGACCGCTAGCTGGTGCGGGTGACAATGGGGACGAGCCTGACCCGACGTCGATCATGACCTTCATGCCGGCGGCACAGTGGCCAGTGAAGCCGCAAATGAAGTAGCGGGTGCCGGTGGCGGACAGGGCGACGACGTCGTTGCCGGTGTTGAGGGTGGTGATTGGGCTTGCGGCGCTGCAGGAGTCGTAGTCGGCCTTGCTGACCTCGAGCACGCCGTGCGCCTGCGGGGAGTACTTGAAGACGATACTGTCACCGGGGAGGAACTTCTTGGATGACGCCCAGCTGCCGTAGTTGATGTTATATGTTGATCCAAATTCTACAAAGTATAGGCCAACTTTTGATTTAGTGAGCGAGGTTCCCGTCGGCTTGGGCCTGCGGCGTTAGTCTGGAAGTCTGGCCCACACCGCCGCGCTCCAACGGGACGCCGGGTGGGCTGGGGCCGCGGAAATGGTAGGTTTCACCAGTTTCGTAACACCTAGGTTTCCATATAAATATAAACCTTTCGCCGCTGGGTAGGGTAGTTGTCCAAAAATCTGTAACAAGGAACACCTCGATATGCTTTAGCTTTTGTTTTCGCCTTTCCGTGCTTTGGTTTTTCCTTGAGGAGTTTTCAACTTCGTTGCCGCGTCCTGTTGTGTTTTTTTTCTTTTCGATCTTTATCTTCTTGTCTTCACGCCGTTGTTTGATGCCCGCCGAGTGGGCGAGGCCGTCGCCGAGGCAAGGGGCTTGGGTGAGTCTGTGCTGTCCACACCACCCACACCGTGACAGGGGACGGGGGAAGTGTGGCGACGGCCCGCAGCACGGTACGGGATCGGTCAGATAAAAGACCTAGGTTTATATAAATATATACCCCTTTGGTGGAGTGTTGTAGTAAAATCCCGGCGTTTCACACTCCTGTTTTGTGAAGTTTTTGTAGGGTGCGATATTTTTCAGTTTTTTTTTTTTCCTCTTTTTCCTTTTTTCTTTGTCCCTTATTTGTGTTTTTCGTTGTTTTTTTCGTTTTTTTTCTTTTTTTCGTTCGTTTCTTGTTTGCAATATGATGCCCACCCACGCAAATCGGCGCCAGCTGACCGCCGTCAGTTACGCGCCGACGCGGTGCTCAAGACGGCCATCGTGGCCACGGCAAGGAGAGTGATTCTCATGGCAGCTGCCATATCGCGAGGTTGGAACTGGAGCTGGAAGGAGCAAAGGAGATAGGCACTGTGGTCTGTTGATCGCAAGGAGGGGCTTTCTGTTCTGTGATTTTAGCGCCGTGCCGGACTCTATATATACAAGCAAGTAGCCAGCCTAGGGAGGTTGGTGCGCGCGCACGGAGCAGGTTTCGTGGAATGGTATTTGATTATGGCGCTGAAGAAGTCTTACACTACTGTATGTTTGAACACAGGGCTAATACCATGACTACCTGGTCAGTGCTGATACACCTCCCGGTAGTTGGCCTGCTGATTGCTCACAAATCACGGCCCACGCAGTTTCTGTTATCACTAGGGGATGAGTCGCCGCGTCCGTGGTAAAAACATTTTTTAGCTAATTCTTTATTTGGATAATAATCAGGGAGCTCGATTTGCAAAACTTGTAAGATGGTAGAAGCAAATATGAGTGGTAAAAAGTATTGAGGACTATATATTAATATGCACAATAGATTACAGAGCTTGAGTTCTAAAAAGGTTAAGATAATTATATTCATAGTAGATCAGTGGGTAGATGCTATTAGTTGGTGACATGCTAATACCATCACTACATGGTCAATGGTCATCCACCCCCCGGACGGGAAGTTGGCCTTCTCGTTGCTTACAATTGACGGCTCGCTCGGTTTCTGTTCTCATATTAACGCGCTTCACGCTACTTGCCGTAGACTATCTGGAAGTAAGACATGATCCAAATCAAGGCGCCTGACTGGGTTAACGCTAAGCTCTTAACAAAAAGGAAGAGAAAAGGGACACCCCAAAACATTACTCTATCTCCGTACCAAACCCACCAAGGGCACGCAATGGAACTTGTTTGACCAGTCGGTTTCCCATAAATTGGGAAATTTTATTTAGGGAAAGTACTCCCTCAGAATCAAATAGATGTCAAATATACATTTAAATTTAAATAAATTCTCGACATCTATTTTCGGACGGACAGAGTATTTTTTTTTCACGTGGCTAACTTGCCAGGACCCGCACCAAAATTTCACCTAGCAATTTTCGTAAAGTCATGCTGCGGCACCTCCGCGGGCATATCTGCTAGTGATGACGGTCCATTAAATTTAGGAAAATGATAAAGTCCCCTAAGGGATATCACGTCTCAATCCTCCGAGTCAAATCCCGCTTCGCACACGTCGCTTTCCTGGCGGACCCTACCCGGCCTTATCTTCTTTCCCGTAATTCTCTTATACCTGAACACCTCTTCTTGTCCACCTCTCCCTGACACGCCGATGCTCGTCCCTATGGAAGCTCCCCACCCCCGTGGGCCTTCTCCTTCACTGGCGTGCGCACCGGTGGTGGTGCTCCCCGTTGCTCTGAGGCGTGCTGCTGGCCGGCTGAACTGCGTCGACAGCACAGCCCCTCTCCTGCACGGTGAACTGCTTTTCTCCCCGGCACGCTAGCTTTTCTCCCCGGCGTGCCGCCTGTTCTGCTGCTAGTAGGTGTGGGCAGAAAAACCGATAACCGAAAACCGAACCCAAAAAGACCGAGACCGAAACCGAATAGACCGAGACCGAAAGGACCGATCAAAAAATTGGGTATCAAATTTTGTAGACCGAATTTTTTTCGGTTAATTCGGTCATTAGTTCTTGGTAACCGAATAGACCGAACTGACCGAATTTTAGGTGAGAGTGGCGTAGTTCCAAAGCCCTAGTTGCTCATAACTATAGATTTATCTTCCTCGACTAAGCCAAATTTAGTATTATTGAATGTTAGTTTCCGCAAATTAATATGACTATATGAAGTGTATTTTATATTCAAATTACAACTTACATAATATGAAATGGTTTACCAAATATTATCAAACTTTTGTATTTGATAATATCTACTACACAATTCGGTCATGACCGAAACCGAACCCGAATTATCGGGTAACCGAATTTATCGGTTAGTAAAAATAACAAGTAAATTTCGGTCATTATTTGTTTGAAGACCGATTTTAAAATAGACCGATATGCAAAGACCGAATTTTCGGTCATGACCGAACGCCCACCCCTAGCTGCTAGGCATGCTACCGATGGATGCTGGAGTTGCTACCGACAACGGACGGTGTCGCTACCGATGGTGGACCGCGTTGCTACCGACGGTGCCCGACAACGCTACCGATGACGAGGGCCGCGTTTTGGGGATTTTTGCTGCTATAAATAATTTGTTTGCTAGTATAATATTGTAAAAAAATTGCAACAAGATGTTTGGCGAGAGTCTCCAGCCAAATAGCTTTCGCTATGGTAGCAACTTTTTTTAATAAGGTCTCCGGCAATGTTAGTTTTTGTTACGGTTTTCTTTTTTTGCTAAACGCCTTATCTTGTTTTAATGTAACAACATAATTTTTTTTCTACGTGGTCTCCTATGTAATCCAGTTTGCTACAGTAACAGATATGTTTTGCTACTACCTTTTTCTAATTTTGCTACAATAGCGCATAGTTCCTCCTACGAGGTTTTCGGGGTTCCCGGTGAAAATCTCGGGCGATGTCGGTTTTTTGCTACACCTGTTAATTTTTTGCTATTATTGCTTTCTGGATTTGCTACAATAGCACATAGTTTTTGCTATAAGGTCTCCGGCGAGGGATCCCTGGCGAAAACGGTTTTTCAACATTTGCTACATTGACACACTTTTTTGCTACAAAATCTCCTGCAAGGCCTCTGTCGAAATCTGTCTTTTTTTGTCCTGTACGTGAATCTTTTTTGCTATACGTAGAAAAACAGAACATTTTATAGCAAAAATGAGCTTGTTTGTAGCAAAGGAGGGATTGAGGGACCATTCAGGGGCACACGTGCAACCCTGGGACTCGGGGGATAATTGATTCCTATCCTCCGGGGGACTCCCAGTAGTACCCTTAAATTTAGTGCCGACTCAAAACATTGGAACCTTAGGTTGGTCATAGTGGGAGTAACATAGATAGTAACATGCATCTACATGCAGTGCCAACTAGGCATTTTGGTGATGTGGCATGTCATTAAATAATGAAAGAGAGCCTTGTGGTAACTAGCTATGTTACCATAACATCACACACCCCAAGGTAATATGAGTCTACATGCTAATAAATAAGACCTTGTATGATACTAGTCACAAGTTACTACCCACTATGAAGGTAGTAACATGGACTAGTAACTTATGCATGTTACTAGTCTATGTTACTCTCCACTATGACCAGCCTTATAGACCTTTTTTCTATAAAGCCAAGACTCTAAACTAAAATAACGTAGTGATAATTAATTATCATAGTACATTTATTTGTACAAACCGCCTCTAAAGAGGTTAGATTCTGTTACTTATTTCGACTTAGAACTCTAAACTAAAATAACGTAGTGATAATTAATTATCATAGTACATTTATTTGTACAAACCGCCTCTAAAGAGGTTAGATTCTGTTACTTATTTCGACTTAGATATTTAGACTACTACATCTGATTGGGACTATAAACTGACTCTAGTAATACTCGAAGTCGGTAAATGATTCCTCCACTAAGCGATGCTCTGTGACCATATCCTCCCACAGCTCTGGCGCGCGATTCTCCGGTTTCACCGTCGCCGTGTCCTTGTCGTCCTTCAAATTCCTTTCGGAGTCGTCGTCCGAGGAGGACCAACCGGAGTACGAGGGGCAGGAGCCAACGTAGAGGTCTGGTGTAGGGAGGGATTGCTCCTCCCCTCCACCGAAGACATCGGCTCAACACAGTGAGGTTGTGTTTGCGGGAACTGCCACACGCAAGAGAGGTGAGTGGTCTTTTTTATTTCGAGCCATGTCAATATCCCTTTTAATTGGTGTGCACCTAGAGGGCGACAGCGCACAATTTTATAGGGGGCTTATGCAAGATGGAGTGGATGAAGGTAACTCAAGGGGCAAATGATTTAGCATATGGTTGTTTCAGTTGTTTTGGTTGTCACAATTATTGAATCATATCGATAGTCTATATTTTATCCAGAAAGGAGTCATAAATAGGTGTTGTCGTGCATATTGCAAATACACCTCTAGTGATTGATCCCAAGGAAGTTACCGTGCAAACAATTAAGACAAAAATTCCAACCACCATCATAATTTTCAAGATCTCCGGTAGTTTATCCCCCGTTGTTTAACACGTTATTATTGATCATGCATCTAAGATTTGGGACATGATTTTCGTCATCTCCAGCCATCCCTCGTCTCCTAAACATACGCAACGGTGACAACCTTATGCATTCTCCAATATATAAGTGCACACATACATTAGTACATAAGACCATCATAAAAGATAATATGCATGTATGCAACCATAAAGAAACTTTTTCACCATAGACATGAACAAGATAATACTCAAATCTAGACATAGAGATGCAATAGATCATGGGAAACGATAGATTACACTCAACATCATGTTTTCCAAGAGATTACAGTGGGAAAATGAAGAGGAGGTGATGTATATGTTCATGAAGATGTGCCTCCCCATGGGAGAGAGGCGGCCACATGAGGGAGAGGAGGCGGCGCAGGGCACCCCGGTGGAGGACAACCCTAGGGGAGCACCGCCCACTTTTCCTCCTTCTTCCTTGGAGTTTATTGGTGTTGTAGAGGATCCCTCTCCCTTGTAGATGGTATCAAAGAGGGATGCCATTTTTTGGTTTTTGGTGGCTACCCCAAAACCTAGGGTTTCCCCTCTTTATATAGACTTATGTAATGCATCTTGGCTGTAGGATTGATGCCCCTTTAATCCAAGCGCTCTTAGAGACCTCTATGACCTTTCAAGGAATTCCCTATGTTCCTCGTGAGCCCATAGAGTCATGGATTGACCGAACCCATCAAGTATGGGAAGATTTATGGTCAATCCTTTCACAAACTTTCGGATTCCCGAAACTACTTCTGGACTCTTCACTAAAACGGGATTGTCAGTCACATATGAACTCTGCTTTGGACATATTTTATATCAATAAGCATCCGAGTAAAATTTCCAACAAATTTCATGCTGAAATTTGTTCCGGTTGGCTTCATTTTGCGGTCGTGATCTTGCCATCTTTGAAAACTATCCATGTGACTCACAGGGAATCTAGTAATTATGGATGTGCTATCCACAAATCCTATCTATATTAGATCATTTATACGAGAGTGTGCTTAACATTATCTTTATCCCATATCTATGCACAACTACAGGTGGATCTTCAACCCTGGCCTATCTCCATCCATCGACACAACCCTAGACACAAAGTAAGCTAGAAAGGTCCGGTAAATGAAAGATAAAACAAACTAGAAAATCTTGTAGATGTTCCTTAACCATCAACAAGTGTTTCCCAAGGTTCAATAAACCTAGGTCTTCTAGGGAAAAAGCTATTATACTGCATCGGTATTCTAAATCAAAGGTATCAAACTTATTCCTCGATGTTGGTCAGGCCGATGAGGTTCGGAGTAGCAGATCCAACAAGGTGTCAGCGGGTGGCATGGGGGCTACTAGCTCAGCTTGAATAAAGGAGGCGGTCCTAGGGCTCCAACTCACGCCAATATGATGTTCTGTCGGATGCCTGACCCCATCTATCTGACTGGCGTGTCGTGTTCTGGAAGGCTCTGCCGACGAACTCCACTAGTCGATTCATGCCTAGAGATTGCTGGATCGGGTGGGATTCGGTCGTGTGCACCCATATTTTTTCTGACCGTTTGGTTTCAGATGGAGCATTGCGAAGCTCTACTGGTTGTTACCATCATAGGGCATGACTTCCTGTTCCATGGTGAAGTCAGCTGGTGGAAAATATCATGAAAGCCAAGATTTGAGGACAAGCAGTGGTGATTCAGGTCTTTGTGATGATGAGGAATTGACTTGGTGATTCATGACTTGGAGCAGCAACATCGTAAGTGGGGGACGACAACACATGAGAAGTTCAAAGTATTACCTTTTAGGATGAAAATCTAAGGTCTGGCCTTATTTGGTTGTGCCTGGTAATGGTCTGGTTGAGGCATTATTTTGTGAGCGACGACTTCCTCGATGGTGAAAACTTAAGATCCATGATCGGGCGACGTCGACGCTTGTGCATTGTTCCCTTGGAAGCATCACTTTTGGAGGAGCTGGACTTCTGGTGATGTCTTGGTGGTGTTAGTACTTCTGCTACAAGGAATAGTTCATTGCATTGGGGCTTTTATTGTAATTCTTCTTCTTTTTAGCGGTATGCATCCATAAGATCGCTAGAGCAATGCATTGTTGCAGAGGCTGGGTGTAATTGACATCTCCCCGATATTAATGCATGTTCTTTGTCAAAAAATTGTAGATAGAGATATAATATATTCCCATCCAAAATCCACCATACATTCACCCGTCGCTATTGTGATATTTTAGTGTGCTACATAATGTACATTTTAAATAAAAGTGTATTATGCAGTGTGACCGAAATGTCACCGTGGTAATAATATATATTAGATTATATTTCGGTGACATCGCATAAAAATACCGAATTGGGTGTTGGCTTCCATGACAAGAAATGTTGACGTTTGTCGTGCCATGGCGGAGCTGACTTAACAATATCTTGTTGCCAAGACGATGGGTCGGTTGCTCTCGTTCCTCAATGAAAACCAGCTAAAGCCATAGGTAAGTTATTTTTTTGATTTATCTATATTCAGTAAGTCATATGTAAGAAAATATACTTGCCATCCTATTATGTGAATATTCAGTTTGTTTATATTGTGCGATGTCGATGGTTCTGCTGACAGCAGTTTCCACAGTGTCTACACACTTCTCTCAGTAAGTTGAGATGACATGAGATGAGACGGATAAAATAGCGCTTGTAGGAATTGGTTAAAAATATTGAGAGAAGAAATCGTTAATTTCTCCGCACTTTTACCAAGTCAATGAGATATGTTTTTAGCATTTTCCTTCTCTCAAAAAGTTAGGAATTTCTTGCTATTGACATGATATTGTAATATGTAATATTATGGTATGAATGTAATGACGATCAATGAGATCTTTTGCAGTTTTAGCGCTTGTGCCATCAACCTTTTAATGTGTTGTGAAATATATATTTCTCTTATGGATAAAAAAATTAGTGCAAAAGAGTGAATGCAAGTATGTAACTGTTGAGTTCCGAAATGAGACCATGAGATTGGTTTGACTCCCGTCCGCTCTCGCTCGAGGGCGACACGGGAGGCCCCCAACCCTAGCCGCCGCTAGGTTCCCCTCCCTCCTCCCAGTTCCACCTCGCTGTCGCCGGGGGATGTCGCTGTCTTGGTCTACGTGGCTGACGGTGGCGGCGGGGTGCCTCCTCGCGCGTGTGTGTGTGTGTGTGTGTGTCGCGTCATGTGCGTGCGTCTTCGGTCCAGGCGGGCCGGACTAACCGTAGGCGCTGGCGGCAGTGCGGATTGCAGTTGAGGCGGATCTAGAGGCAGGGGTCGCGGTGGTTTCTCTGCATCCCTTCAACGGCGCGATGGAGTCTGGGCTCTCGGCCATGCCTTATTGCCGGCCAGGCATCTCGAACATCCAACATCGACAAAATTATCGTCAATCTCGTTCTCGGAAGATCTGTGCCAATGTTGCTCGCCCATCGCTGGAGATGCCACCTCGATGCGCATATCTAGATCCGGGATCTGATGGGAAGGTTGGTTGACCTAGGGTTCCTCTTGTGCGAAGATGAACAACTTCCTGAGGCTGGTCCTTGATCTGGCTGGAGTGGGGAGTTCCAAAGCGAATGTACCATCGCTCCTATGCCTGCAGTTTGCTAGATCGGGTGGTATTCGGTCGTGCACACCCATGTTTTATTCCGACCCTTTTTTTCAGGAGGGAGCGACGCGAAGCTCTGTCCTTTGTTGCCACCAAGCGACTTTTGATCCATGGTGAAATCAGAGGCAGAGAATATCATGAAGGCCGTGTTGGAGGTCTATCAATGGAGGTTCGAGTCGCCGCACTGTTGAGGGACTTGCTTGGTGTTCTGGACTTCATAGCAGCAGTATGTAAGTGGGGGCGGCAACATAGGAGAAATTCAGAATCTTACCTTTCAGGATAAAAATCTAAAGTCTGGCCTTAGCTGGTTGTGTGTGACAATGACCTTGTTGAAGGCATTATTTTGAGAGTGGGGATTATCTTCGGGATGAAAGCCTAGATCTTTGATCGGGTGACGATGGCGCTTGTGCACTGTTTCTTTCTTGGAGGCGTCGCTTTTGAAGAGCCTGAAGTTCAGGTGTTGTATTGGTGGTGGTTGTACTGTTGCTGCTAGGACCAGAACACTGTAGCTGGTCTTTTATTTTCTTAGTTTTCTTTCTCTTTTGTTGGTTGTGTGCATCCGTAATGCCAATATTGGTATTGTGTTGTTGCAGATGCTGGGTATAATTGATATCTTTGATATCAATACATGTTCCTTTCCCAATTTTTTTTTGTTGAGTTCCATTTTAAGGAAAACGTACCAAAAAAAAAGAAACCGTTGCCCCTTGCCGGTGACAGTTTTGGTCTTCGTTGCTAAATAACACATCAACGACAGTCTCAGGGAACAAAACATGTTTCGTTGCCCAAGAGGGGTTTGACCCGTGCCCGTAGCATCGCTCTATACTAGTGCTTCCTATATGAATTGCGCAATTCATCCCCACCAGCATTGTGCGGATCTCTTCGTGTTCAAAGTTTGTAGCAGGAAATACGACTTAACTTTATCTTAAGCATTTTCAAACTTAATCATGAAAATAACTCATTCCATTATTTTACTATCAATCTCATGGATAATCTCATGCAAAACTATAACTCCCTCCAAAACATGTCGTCAAGACATATATAATAGAAGTTTGGTTCGGTCAAGTCAACTTTATTAATGAATCCTCTACAACCAATACCATGACAGAGAAATACAAGTAGTTATCACATCCTCTCCCTATAACAAAGAATTACATGTATTAACCAAAAATAACTAGTTACAAACAATACGACAATATAGAAGCTCATATGTGCGTGCGCTCAAGCCATGAGACCCGCAAGCAGGACGACAAGGCCAAGGCCTGCGGTGGCCCGGACGGAGGTAGCGGCGGAGGGCGTTTCCGGTGGCGGGGGAGAGTTGCTGGCGCCGGGACCGCTGGCTGGTGCTTGGGGTGAGTTGCTGGCGCTGGGACCGCTGGCTGGGGAAGAGGCTTCCACGACGTCGATCTGGACCTTCATGCCGCCGGTGCCGGTGGTTCTGCAGTGGCCAGTGAAGCCGCAGATGAAGTAGCGGGTGCCGGTGTTGGTGAGGGTGACGACGTCGTTGCCGGTAGTGAAGGTGCTGATGGGGCTAGCGGTGTTGCAAGAGTCGTAGTCGGCCTTGCTGACCTCGAGCACGTCGTGGGACTGCGGGGCGTACTTGAAGACGATACTATCACCGGGGACGAACTTCTTGGAGGACGCCCAGCTGCCGTAGTCGGTATTCAGATCCCACGCGCCGGACGGCGCGCCGACGTCGTATGTCGCCGCCGACGCGGTGCTGAGGAGAGCCATCGCGGCCACGGCAAGGAGAGTGATTCTCATGGCAGCAGCCATTGCGCGCGGTTGGAACGGGAACTGGAAGGAGCAAGGCAGGCAGAGGAGGTACAAAGCCAGATGGAGCTGATCCTTGTGTACGTTGCTGCTGTGTTTCTGCTGAGATGCCGGACGGGCCCTTTATACACAGCATCAAGAAGTTGCACGCAGCAGGCAGTTTCGTGGAATGGTATTTGGATGTTGGAGTTGAATAGTTCTACGCGCGCGTTTGAAGTGGAACGAGCATCTCCTAGCTAGTGCGTGGTCATACACGAGGTTGGTGGCATGTCGACCTTTTCACGCACGCCTCGCTTCCATTCTCGTTTCGCATCGACGTGGTCTACCGTACGCACCATAGACTATCACAATACGGCATGGGTATGTGCTGTCGCCCTCGAGCTACCAAAAGTTAGCTCAGAGTGGAGAATTCAAATTTGGCTGGCGGCTCCGGGTCACATGGAAATCAGGGCAAAATTCCTCGCCCTTCTAGAAAGGTTTTCACGGCTTTGCGTGTTGCACCCATTGCAGCCGTGCGCGCCCTTTGCTCCTCTCTTATTTAATTCGATTGGTTTGATGACACTAGGTCATCACTAGCCGATCCCCGTAAACGGTTAGGTGCGGTGCCTTGTCGATCCCCCAACTGTTCTAGAGGGCGGGGAGGGGATTTTTTTGCTCCTCGGTACCGCTCTCGCCGTGGGCCACCTACGCCGATTCACAGCGTGAACCCACGTCGCCTTGTTTCGTCTCGGGGTGGATCCTCCTCTCGCGGTGGCCTTCCGAAGCCTCCACCACCGGAGGTGAAGTACCGCGGCGTGTGACATCGGGCTTGGGTACTCGCGCAGCGGAGATCACCGACCGCAACACCCACACCAAGAGCTAGGTCGGTACCTTCCAGTCGGCGGCGCAGGTGGCGTGGGCGTACGACATGGAGAATGTTTGCCTCCACGGTTCTAACTATGGGGAGTTTAACTTCCCCCGTTTCGATGGCTCCATGTCAGACATGGCCGCCCTCAACCGACACGTGGCCTCCGTGTTAGAGCAGCGGGAGGACCTTGAGGTGCGTGAGCGCCTCAATGCCTAACACTGCGATGAGGAGATGATGGAGCGGCTCTCGCACGAGAACCCGAAGCTTGTCGAGGAAGAGCGGCGCCGCCTCTTCAAGGAGTAAGAGAGGCAAAAAAGGGCGTTAGGACCTCCGGTGCAGCGATTGTCAGCGTTAGCTCCGACTCCGACGATTGGTGGGCATCTAACAGCGACAACGAGTGAGCCGTTGTTTAGTTTAATTCCTAGTCCTAGTTTAGTGGTAATGGTTTAGTCTTAGTTTAATGGTAGTAGTTTAGATTAAATCAACTTGAATGTACTAATTCAAACTAAGTTTGAATAAATTTGTGTACAAATTTGGGCGAAATCGTGTTTACTCTTCTGAATCTAGGAGATCATCTAGGAACACCTCTTTTTAGAAAAGGAAATTTACTCTTCTAAAGATACTCGGCTGGTTTTACTCCTCTAAATTTGAGGGATATACTAGATTGTACTTTCCAGTTGAGTAAGCAGTGATCAAAGCCAGATTGTACTTTCCAATAGTATAATCCATCCACAATATCTAAAATTGGCTCTCAAAGTCGATACGGTCACCCTCCTTAAGAATAAGGTACTTAATGTACCTGCCTACGGAGCCTCACATCAACGATAACCAGCGGGGACACAGTGTTGTATTTTTTACTTGGCGTTGTAAGTGAGTGGGGGCCATTTGCATGACGGTGTTATTTGCAGAACATCAATTGTATTACCTCTTTGTCTCTCTCCGCGCGAATTCTTTCTCTCTCACTCCTCTAAAAATTCCCGTCCGTTGCATTGCATATCCCTCCCTCTAAAAACCCTAGTCGGCACTGCCCCTCCTTCCCTCTACCCACCAGAATCATTTCCCATCATGTATTCCAACAATGATTATATCATCCACCATTCCATAATTCACTTCATTCGTAAAACGGTATTTTTCTTATGAATGAAATTGATAGTATTTTTTGAAAAATAGTCTTGGAAAATATTCCAATGGACTTGCAAGAGTAAACTTACAAAGGTATACAAGCTTGAACTTGCAAGAAATATGCAATCTATAACTTTTCTGATAACTACAAGATAATGCAGTTCGAAGGTTCTAGGTGACCTTGGACCTCAGGTTTTGAAATAACATCATTGCTTGATTGGGACAATGTTTAAAGATCCAATTTGATGCTATAATGCATATATACAATGCTTTAAGGTTTGATTTGAGTTTCCCCCTTGTGTATTGCATTTCTTATTTTACAGTTGTTTGCCACTTTTGGTGAATTTTTTGAATTTCACTTTAGAAATTGGGTATGATTTACATGAATTTCACTAGTTTAATTGGCTCGGTCGAACCGAACCGGTTCTCTCTCACTCGCTCGGCCTCTCGCGATGCCACGGTCGCCTCACCACCGTCGATCGATTCCGGCCGTCTCCCTGCTGCCATAGCCTGCAAAAGCTTCTCCTTGCCTCACTCTACACTTCTATTCTACTCGGTCCGGCTCTCGAGCTCTCTCACGGACGAACGCAGTCCTAATCTTAATCTAGGGTTTCTGTGGTATATGCCTCTGTGCTCTGTTGTTTATTTGGCAGTCCCCTACCATCGAGATGATGATGGAGTACGCTAGGGACATCTACCTCTCATTGGCGTGGATGGCTCAGGTCGAGGCGCCCTCTCTAGGTGCTCCCTATACTGCTTGTTGTCGTGGTGACTTATTATTCCTCCACTTTGGTCATTAGTGACCTCGTATCCCACTCAACCAAGGTTAGTACCCTCCTACTTTACTCTACTCTCTTTTGCTCTCTGGGTTTCTACTGATGGCTTACTCAATTCTAGGGTTTGCTGGCTCTATATTTTATAATGGATATTCTAGGGTTTCGAGAATGTTATAGTAGGTTCTATCTATGTCTAGCATGTTTTATAGTCTAGGTAGTCGTCCTTGTACTAGTCCTTATATTAAGATCTCTAAAATTGTTCCATTTTGTTTAACTAAATCTTAAAGATTCAGTTTCGTTAGTTAAGTGTGGATAGCTTATGTGTTAGATGGGATAGCTTAGGTGTTGATGATGAACTGTTAATGGTAGGTCTAATTGGATAGCTTAGGTGTTAGATGGGATCTATTTATATGTTAATATCATGTATCACTAGTTCTAGTTTTCCATGATCCATTTCTTAAGTGTTAACTAAATTTACACTATCGATTCTTTAGTGTAGTTTCACTGTGAGTAGTGTTTCTCTTAACTTAGTTGTTCACTTCTAGTGTTCTATTTCAATCCTCGGTTGAGGATGTTAATGTGGCAGTCTAAATTGAAAACTCATGTTAGTGTACTTCTCTGCTGATTCTATGTTGGGATAAGTGTTCATTTTAGGCTAGTTTGCAATCTAAGCTTGTAGTATAGCATGTTACTGCTTCATTGATTTATCACGTCGTCATTCTTTGTCAGTGAGATGATTTACTATATAATGTTGCTTGTTTGTTGAACATTTGGTTCAGTTTAGTGCAAGTAAGGTATTTAAGTGTCTTCTACACTGGCTTATGTAGGTTTACTATGTATTGACAGAACTACTTCTTAATCTCTATATTCTCATACTTAGGTGATCTTATCATGTTGCCCTAAGGATATGAGGTTAGATATGAAGATTTTGTTCTTATTTACATTGCCTCGGGTAATTTCTTTACTTAATTGGGTTGTGCCTAGTGTGATAGTGATGGCCTGGTAACTCTTTGCTTCTCTTCGAACATGAAGATGCACGGATACTGGCCCAATAATTTTCTAAGGTACTATCTAACTCTCCCTCTCTACTAAGATCCCTTTCTAGAGTTTTAGTTATAAACCTTTGTAGATTCCAAAGTTTGATTGATGAAGATATGATGTAGTTCTTCCATCTCCTTCTCTTATTCTTGCTTTCTTCTTCTCGGATCCCTCTCTCTCTCACTAATAGTAAATGGTTTCTTCTTGTTTCGTCTCACTCAGCATATGGCCTGAGTGTGATTCTTATGAGCTTTTATCTGATAATTGTGAGCTCTAGGGGTGGGTTTGGGGCTCTATTTACAATCTTAGGTGATCTGTGTGGTGTTGAAACCTCACTTGCATGCAAAGGTGAATGTATTGCTTATACCACCTCTCTAGATTGTTTTATAGTGAGCATTTATGTTCTACCATGGGCTTCGAGTCTGATTATGTATTTTGCCTCTTTAGGCAGGTCGGTTAAGGGATAATTTGTTCATCTGTTTGCTTATTTTGTATTTTGACAAGTGGAATTTTCCTTAGTATTATCTCTATGGGTTTGTGCACTGAAGTAAAACTTCATATTGTCACTTGTGATCTAAATTTAACATGATTCTATGAACTGTTAGTGTTCACATGATCATGACATTTGGTTCTTTGAAAATAATCCTAAGGTTTTAGATGGGTATCTATCCATTACAGTTTCTTACTTTCCTAATTATTGTGTTGGCCTAATTGTCTAGCCTTTTGGGCTTGGCTCCTGTCATTCTTTGTAACTACTGCTAATGTCACTTCCTGGTGATTAATTGATCATGATACAGTGTACATTTAGTTGATCTTGTTTCCTTTTCAATACACCAATCCTTACAACTATTTTTGTTGACATTCAATTTGCTCAAAACCTCAAACTATTGAGGTTCAAGACAAGTTCTTGGGCTTCCTATTGGATTCTAAATCAAATGGTATCACCATAGGGAGGGACCACCATTTTAACCGTCCAAAATTGTTTCCTTTTGTTTGTTGTGTAGGTTAGATACTCAAGAAGGTCAAGAAGATAAATAAAAGGATAATAAGTCTAGCTAGTTTAGCTAAGATTTTTATTTTATTTTCGTACTTTGTAACAAGTTTTCCTTTCTTCTACTTTTATTTTCTTGAATCTTCTTGTAAACAACCTTGTACACATTTTATAATAAATAAATATTTCTTTCCAAGAATTATCATGTTTTCTTATACTTTTATGAATTTTATTCATTTTTATTATGTATGTTTGAATTTGAACACAAGTTTGAATAATTCAAACCTCACTTCTGAATTCAAATAGTATCTTTGATCAATCCTTTTGAATTGTGTAATAATATATTTCCCTTCGTGCCTTCCGAGCGCAGCTGACAACCAGGGGCGATTACACTATCGAGAAGTCGCATCTAACTCGTTGTGTGTCTATTAGACCTATGGTTTGAGGGATGTTAGACATAACATCTGATAATAAGGCGAGAACATAGAGAAGCAACAAAGGAAAGGCAAAAATTATTATAAGTCTCGAAAGGGTACATGTAAAAGGTATAGTCATCGTCGGAGGAAGATCCGACACCATAAACTCACAATCTCCGTGCGTACGGTCTCACAATACACAATAGACTATGTACGTCATTTTAGATGTAAGTGTAAGGCTAGAGAGAACTTACTCAAATTGTCCCATCTCCCAGCGTTTCATGCTTAGATCCATGTAGCCAGCGTAAACCTCGAGACGAATGCAAAAGGTGACTCACAAAGTAAGATGATATACATATGCATGACGTTACAGCTGACTAAGAGCACGCTGAACGAACAATAATCTATAGCGTAATGAAGTGACATTTATATTCACGTTAAACGCGACAAAGCCGACAAAGGACACGCCTAACAGTTTAGAATCGAAGGAACATAAAGTGCGACGACATACGTTTATAACGATTAAACGCAAAAGATTCATAGTCAACATTGGTAAGAAGGACCTAGGAGAATGTGATATCCAAGCGAAGCGTGTTTTCTTCGATTAAGAAGCACGGTGATACATTGCAAATGTATCTATAATTTTTGATGTTCCATGCTTGGTTTTATCCACTTTCTTGTGTTTTGTTTCAACTTTGAAGTACTTTTCATATGACTTCTTGGACTAACCTATTAATAAGAGTCACAGTGCCAGCTGCCTGTTTTCTGGTGTTTTTGGTTTCAGGAAAGTCAGAAAATGAATATTCTCAGAATTAGACAGGACAAAAGCCAAAGTGCCTATTTTTCCGGAAGGGATCAAGTGCTAGAATACAAGACGGAGAAGGGCGGGGGCCACACCACTGGCAGCGGCCAGGCCTGGCCCGCGCCAGGGGGTGGTGTGGCCAGCCCAGGCACCCCCTCGGCCTCTCCTTCTGCCTATGTATTGCCCTCGGGACGAAAACCCTAAGGACCCGATCAAAAATCCATGAAAGAGTCTGTAGCCGCCGTCATCTCCATCCCTAGATCGGGAGGGATCTGAAGCTCTTCCCGGCACCCTGCCGGAGAGTGGAATTCACCCTGGAGGCCTTCTTCATCACCATGCAAGCCTCCGGTGTGATGCGTGAGTAGTTCATCCTTGGACTACGGATCCATGTAGTAGCTAGATGGCTGGTTTCTCCTCCTTTGTGCTTTCATGTTTAGATCTTGTGAGCTCCGTTCATGATCAAGATCATCTATTTGTAATTCATACATGTTGTGTTTGCGGGGATCCGATGGATATTGAGATGCTATTTCAGATTGATTATTGATTCTATCTGATGGGTTCGTAGCATGGAAAACAAAAAAATTCTACCGCAAGAACGAACAAAACCCAGATCTAATCTAGATAAAAGCCAAGATCTAATCTATTAGACATGTGCAACGAGATAGATCTGTACTAACCCTCGTAGAACCGAAAGCGTTACGAGATTATATCTCGGGGTTGATGTAGTCGATCACTTGCCGATCTCAAGATCGTGTGGACGATCCTTCGGCCGCGTTAAGCGCTTCAGATCGGTCACTGCCTGAGTCGGCAGACCTTCCTCTCCTGTTCCAATGAGCAGTGAGGTAGTAGATCTTCTCCACGGAATCCCAGCAAGACGGTGTGGTGGTGGTGGTGGAGTAGAGAATTCTGCGAGGCTTCGCCTAAGCCGAAAGCGAAGGTGGAGGAGAGAGGCGGCTAGAGCTTGTTATGAGAGAGGGCTAGGAGGCGCCTCCCTTCTATTTAAAGGAGGAGGGCGCTGGGAGGGAGTCCTAGTAGGACTCCCTCCTATGGCAGGTTGGGAAGGGGGGAGGAGTCCTCCTCCCCCACGAATCCGTGTCTCGCCCCACAAGGTTTCCTTTGACCCTTTCTTGGTTTTCATGCAAACACCAAGAACTCTTCTAGAACCTTCTAGAACATTCTGAAACCTTCTAGAATCTCCATACAAACACTCTGGAACATTTCCTAACTTAGAAAATGATCCCCAATATATGAATCTTATTCTCCGGACTATTCCGGATCTCCTCGTGATGTCCCGAATTCAATCCGAGACTTCGAACAACATTCGGTCTCCAACGCATATTCCATATCTACTTAAAACAACTTCGAACCTTAAGTGTGTCACCCTACGGTTCGTGAATATACAGACATGATGAAGACACCTCTCCGATAAATAACCATCAGCGGGATCTGGAGATCCATAATGGCTCCCACATATTCAACGATGACTTCGTGATCGATAGAACCATTTACATACGAAACCAATTCCCTTTGTCTCGCGATATTCTACTTATCCGAGGTTTGATCGTCGGTATCTCCATACCTAGTTCTACCTTGTTACTGATAAGTACTCTTTACTCGTTCCATGTTATGTCATCCCTTGTGACCTAGTCACATGCTTGCAAGCTAACTAGATGACATTCCACCGAGAGGGCCCAGAGCATATCTATCCGTCATATGGATGGACAAATCCCAATCTTGGTCCTTGCGCTTCAACACATACTTTCAGAATACCCAATGACACCTTTATAACCACCCGATTCTGAGCGGTGTTTGATGTCATCAAAGTACCCATCCGGTGATGGTGATTAACATAACCTCATGGTCGAAGGATTAGGTTACTATGCATTTGAAAGCTTACAGCAATACGAACTTAATGACTTGATCTTATGCTACGCTTACTATGGGTGTGTGTCCATCACATCATTCTCCTAATGATATGATCTTGTTATTAACGACATCCAATGCCCATGATCAGGAAACCATGATCATCCATTAATCAACAAGCTAGTTTAACAAGAGGCTTACTAGGAACTCTTTTATGTTTACAAAACACACAAGTATTAATGTTTCCTGTTAATACAATTATAGCATGGGATGTAAACATTTATCATAAACATAAAGATATAATAATAACCACTTTATTATTGCCTCTTGGGCATATCTCCAACAGTCTCCCACTTGCACTAGAGTCAATAATCTAGTTAAAAACTTGTGCATTCAACACCTATGGCTTTCTGGTGTTGTATAGACACTATTGCTAGTGGTAAACATAATCTTCGGATCTGACACTTCTAGGTCCGTGTGTATTTGCATGTCCTTGCGTCTCTACGCATTACTCATTCTCCAATGAGATGGCATTGTATAAATTTGGTCCTTTGGTGAGACCTTTAGTTCCTTGGGATTAAATCATGTTGATACAATTGTCGTACAATGTATCTTCATATTATCCCGCTATGAACCACACCTAGTTTGATAACAAACTACTTGATGCAAATGCCCTCATTTGCTGCTACAATAGCAGTCATATACTTAGCCTTTTGTTGTAGTATCTGTCACAATGTTTTAACTTTGGTACTCAACCAAATCCGTTATGGAACTTCCTTTCCATTACATTGTGCCACCCATAGTTTAAATTGAGATAAACTTAAATTGTGACAAAACTAGTATCAATGCAACAATTTACAATGAACTATTTGTCACCACTATATAAATAATATATTCTTAGTTCTTCCAAAGATCATAGGAATATCCCTACTATTGTCCAATGATCATCTTATGAGTCATTCTGGTATATGCTTATAACATTTAGAGCATAGGACATATCTGGATGTGTACATCTCAAAGATTGATCAAAATATTCTTGTGATTTCACCAAGTGTCAAAACTCTTGAATCTCGTGTCAACACACTTGAATCTTGATTCAGTCCTTTCCGTGCGTCAAGAACCTTTATTGTTGTTTCCATATTGAACTCATTCAACATCTTATCTATGTACATTTGGCAAAACCATATTAGCGCCTCAATCTATCCATATAGACATTGATGCCTAATTCTTGGGTTATGTCTAAGTCTTTCATCGAAATGAAATTCTTAACCTGTGTCAATAAAACATCATTTCTAATCAACAATATGTCTTTCACATAATGTATTAGAAATATGTCTTAGCGTTCCCACTTAATTTCTTGCAAAATGCAAACATCTTCATCGTCTCTGATGAAATTAAACCTTTTAATGGTTTCATCACGATGAAGATTCCAACTCCGCGATGCTCACTTCAACCATTGAAGTTTTGCATACTCTTTTAGCATCCTTTGAATTAACAAAACCCTTTGGATCGTGTCATGTACACGTCCTAGGTAACCATTCTATTAGAAGAACTTGTTTTGTTTGTTCAACTACCATATACCAAAATATATGTAGTGGTTTCTACATTAATCCGTCCAGACTAAATATCGCTATGAAATATCAAATCTTATCATAGTCAATTCCTTGAACATTGTCGTAAACTCTTTCCGACATGTCGACTATTTCATAGATGTGAAACATCCATGTCTATTTCTTTATAGATCCATATACGACTGTAAGGTCTTGCACCTTTCCAGAGGGTCTTTCAAATTCAAAGATTGATTTCTCGTGTATGGAATTATCACGGATTTTATGGCTTCAAGCCACTTAACGAAGTCAGGGCCCATCATTGCTTCTTTGCATGTAGTCGGTTCATCATTGTCAAACAACAATGATTTAACTCTCAAATCTTGGCATTTGATTACTTACCCGACCTACTTGGTTCAATAGGAACTTATATCTCCGTGACCACAACCTTTGAGGCATGTGAGCCATGAGCATTGTTGCTGCCTCCGGGACACTTACCCGATGTCAAGAACTCAGCACATATTAGCCAAGGTTCAACAACATTGTCAAAGTTCTATTGTCCTCCCACTTGACTTTTCACCAAAAATTCCTTCTCAAGAAACTCGACACTCTAAGCGACAAACAATTTTGTCTTCGGTGTTATGGAGGAATACCCAATGGTTATTCGAAATAACCTACAAAGACATGCTCATCCGACTTTGGTTGTAAACATTTTACTTATGCCCAGCATACCAAAAATTTAAGAAAGGACAACCTGGGTTTTATCCCAAACCATGACTTATATGGTGTCATTTTAGCGGATCACGATGGAGCTCTTTTCAGTGTAAAAGCGGTAGTCACTAAGGCTTTAATCTTTAAAATATAATGGCAGTTTTATAAATGACACCTTTGATCTTACCATGTCAAACAAGGTTTCATTACATATCTCGAACACTCCATACTCCTATGGTGTTTTGGGAAATGCAAATCCATGGGTCGATTCCTCAAATATTAGGTGTTTTGCTAAACTTGTAACTCAAACATCTTTCTTTATGATCCAATCATAAACTTTTTATTTTCTTGTTATAATGATTTTCCACTTCATCTTGAAAGTATTTGAACATTTTCAAATGTTTCATACTTCTTCCTTATTGAGTAAGTATATACATATACTCACTCAAATCTTCGGAGAAAGCATATGAAGTTGAAATCCATCGCCCACGACTACACATAATGGACTATATACATCAATATGTACAAATTCCAATCAGTTAGTCGTCCGCCTCTTTGGCCTCTGACGGAGTTTTAATTATCTCCAGGAAAGTATCACAAGCATCATTTGATCAAAATCAAAGACTCCAAAAATCCATCAACATGGAGTTTCTTCATGTATCCCTTTCAATATAATTTAAATGGTGATGTCACTTCGCAAGTGATCTTTCAATCATTTGTCTTGCGACATTTTAGCATTAGTTTTATGGTCGTTATTTCTCCAACCAGACTTGTATATCATCCATCTATTATGGAATACGGTAATTATTTGAACAACCTTTTGTTGTCATAATACCTGATCAAAATAACAATTATTGAAACAAACCTTGAAGGTAAGCTTTGATGTTAACGAGCAACACAACAACCCTTTGTTTGTTTTCGATGAACATCATCACATATTCTCTTGCTAGTTACTTAGGCCATTGCAGTTCATGAATTGTGTTGTCCTGTATGACACTTCATACCAACCAATTCGGTATCCAATACCGCAGAACCACATTGTTTAACAACCAAGGAATACAGCCATAACATGTATCTTCTATATACCTAAGTTGGATATCTCCAATCTTTTCTTTTCTACCAAATATTTTATAGATTCTCTTTCAACAATTCCTTTTCTTTTAAAAGAATCTATCAACATCAATAGTGGTGTCATTCACATGACACATAGTACAAAGTGTGTATAGTCAAATACTAATACCTTTGGACTTGCACTTTGAAGTGGATCACCTTCATCAAATGTTTGGCATTCTTTCAAAATTCCATTCTTTAGTAATCTTTTAGTGTAGTAAACATTTTACTTACATCTTCTATTCATCCTTATCATGACAACTTTCATGATCAAGATGCTATAGCTTGTAAAAGTGAATTGCGAGTATAATGTTTCTTTTCCAAAACCTTTTGGAGGATTAGGACGACTACCGTCTCCAACCTTCACAAATTCTCATCAAATATGAGGACATATACTATCATGTTGTAACCAACACACTGTTTTAGATATCACAATACCTTTCACTCTATCATGTTGTAACCAACACATTGTTTTAGATATCGCAATACCTTTCACATATGATGGTTTCTGAAACATTGCTTTCAGCTCTTAGATAAACTTGATATTAAAAACAATCTTTTGAGTATCAAGAATCATGGAGGCAAACATGATACATTAGATACTAACACTGGAATTGTTACTCTTGATTTAATATTGTTTATTAAACTTCACAGAGTAAATGGAGTTTGCTGAAAGTTTGCAATATGACTTTTAAACTTTAGATTGACACTCAAAACAATATGATACCAGTTCGTAAAGCAAATATCCAGAATTTCTATAGTTCTACTATATCAACTATAACTAAGCGTAAGGTGGTGAACGGATGCCAATGACTACAACAAACTATGCAAATTCACTTTGATTGTGTTTATGATAAATTGAGTTTGACTAATCCAAATTACAAATAAACTCCCACTAAAAACAACATCCCTCGAGTTGTTTTAGTGATTACACGAACCAAATCCACTACACCAAGTCCGATCATCACGTGAGATGATGTAGCTTTAAAGGCGAACAATCAACATGTTCATCATATCATCCATATGACTCATGCTTTACCTTTCGGTATTCCGTGTTCCGAGACCATGTCTATACATGCTAGGCTCGTCAAGGTTAACCTTAGTATCCGCATGTGCAAATCTGGCTTGCACCCGTTGTATGCACACGTAGAATCTATCACACCCGATCATCACGAGATGCTTCGAAACGACGAGTCTTAGCAACGGTGCCTACTAAGGATGAACACTTTATTACTTGATATTTAGTGAGAGGGATCATCTTATAATGCTACCGTCGCGATCTAAGCAATACAAGATGCATAAAGGATTAACATCACAAGCAATTCATAATTAGTGTGATATAATATGGCCCTTTCTTCTTATGCCTTTGATCTCCATCTCCAAAGCACGGACATGATCTCCATCATCACCAGCATTGCGTCAAGGTCAGTGGCGCCGCTTCATGGTTGTCCATCATCACCAGCAACTATTACAACTACTTGGAATAAAGCTATTACAAGATGAATAGACACGCAGGTCTTAACAGAATTAAAGACAACCATTAGGCTCCTGCCGGTTGCCATATTACAACAAGGATCATTGCATACATCAAATATAATCACAATCACATGATGGCCATATCACATCACAAAAACCCCTGCAAAAACAAGTTAGACGCCTCTAATTTTCTTTGCAAGTTTTACGTGGTTTGGGGCTTTCGAATAAGAACGGATCTTACCTACGAAACTAAACCACAACGTTGATACAAGTGTTATGAATTGCAAAGTGTAGATTGGATCTATACTATGATGGGAGAGACAGACACCCACAAAGCCACTTGTGCAAAGCAAGTTACACGTCAAGCGTGGAGCAAGTCTCATGTACGATGACATGTAAGGTTAGCCCGAGCCGCTTCATCCCATCATACTGCAAGATGCAAAGTACACAAAGCAAAAGACGACACGAGCACCAACGCCCACAACATCATTGTGTTCTACTCGGGCAACAGAGCTACGCATAGACAAGGCTCTGATACCACTGATGGGTTCGTAGCATGGAAAACAAAAAATTTCTACCGCAAGAACGAACAAAACCCAGATCTAATCTAGATAAAAGCCAAGATCTAATATATTAGACATGTGCAACGAGATAGATCTGTACCAACCCTCGTAGAACGGAAAGCGTTACGAGATTAGATCTCGGGGTTGATGTAGTCGATCACTTGCCGATCTCAAGATCGTGTGGACGATCCTTCTGGTGCCGCGTTCCGGCAGCGCTTCCGCAGTCGGTCACACATGCGGAGTCGAAGCAGACCTTCCTCTCCCCGTTCCAGCGAGCAGCGGAGGTAGTAGATCTTCTCCACGGAATCCCAACAGCACGACGGTGTGGTGGTGGTGGAGTAGAGAATTCTGCAGGGCTTCGCCTAAGCCGGAGCAGAGCGAAGGTGGAGGAGAGAGGCGGCGGCTAGAGCTTGTTATGAGAGAGGGCTAGGAGGGGGCGCCCCCTCCCTTCTATTTAAAGGAGGGAGGCGCGCCTGGGGAGGGGGAGTCCTAGTAGGACTCCCCTCCTATGGCCGGCGGGTTGGGAAGGGGGGAGGAGTCCTCCTCCCCCACGAATCCGTGTCTCGCCCCACAAGGTTTCCTTTGACCCTTTCTTGGTTTTCAAGCAAACACCAAGAACTCTTCTAGAACCTTCCAGAACATTCCGAAACCTTCTAGAATCTCCATACAAACACTCTGGAATATTTCCTAACTTAGAAAATGATTCCCAATATATGAATCTTATTCTCCGGACCATTCCGGATCTCCTCGTGATGTCCCGGATCCAATCCGAGACTCCGAACAACATTCGGTCTCTAACGCATATTCCATATTTACTTAAAACAACTTCGAACCTTAAGTGTGTCACCCTACGGTTCGTGAATATACAGACATGATGAAGACACCTCTCCGATCAATAACCATCAGCGGGATCTGGAGATCCATAATGACTCCTACATATTCAACGATGACTTCGTGATCGATAGAACCATTTACATATGAAACCAATTCCCTTTGTCTCGCGATATTCTACTTATCCGAGGTTTGATCGTCGGTATCTCCATACCTAGTTCTACCTCGTTACTGATAAGTACTCTTTACTCGTTCCATGTTATGTCATCCCTTGTGACCTAGTCACATGCTTGCAAGCTAACTAGATGACATTCCACCGAGAGGGCCCAGAGCATATCTATCCGTCATATGGATGGACAAATCCCAATCTTGGTCCTTGCGCTTCAACACATACTTTCAGAATACCCAATGACACCTTTATAACCACCCGATTCTAAGCGGTGTTTGATGTCATCAAAGTACCCATCCGGTGATGGTGATTAACATAACCTCATGGTCGAAGGATTAGGTTACTATGCATTTGAAAGCTTACAGCAATACGAACTTAATGACTTGATCTTATGCTACGCTTACTATGGGTGTGTGTCCATCACATCATTCTCCTAATGATATGATCTTGTTATTAACGACATCCAATGCCCATGATCAGGAAACCATGCTCATCCATTAATCAACAAGCTAGTTTAACAAGAGGCTTACTAGGGACTCTTTTATGTTTACAAAACACACAAGTATTAATGTTTCCTGCTAATACAATTATAGCATGGGATGTAAACATTTATCATAAACATAAAGATATAATAATAACCACTTTATTATTGCCTCTTGGGCATATCTCCAACACTATCATGTCTTTGTTATTTGAGATCTTGCATGCTTTCCGTTGTTAGTAGCTATCTTGGCCAAGTAGATGCTAGCAACTCCAAGAGTTAGTATTTATGCTCAATAGTGGGTTCATGCCTCTAGTAATCTGGGGAAGTGACAGAAATCTCTAAGGTACTAGATGTGCTGTTGCTACTAGGGAGAAAACAACAATCATTTGTTCATAGAACAATCGTATTGTTTACTTTACACGTAGTTCGTAAAGCAATAATCTGTTGCTTGCAACTTAATACTGGAGGGGGTTCGGATGATAACCTGAAGGTGGATTATTAGTCATAGATGTAGTTGGATGGCGGTCTATGTATTATGTTGTAATGCCCAATCAAGTCTCAGAGGAGTCAAGATGATTAGTATATGCATGTATTGCTTTCTCGGTGTTTGTCAAATGCCCCGCTGTAATTTGTTCACCCAGCATGTTATCTATCTTAAGGAGAGCCACCTCTAGTGAACTATGGATCTCGGTCCCTTTTCTTTACATACAATCTATAAACTGTTTACTGTTTTGTGTTTACTTTCTGCAAACTTTTACTTCTTTCCATTCGATACGTTTAATCCTTTGTTTTCCACAAAACATGGTGAGATTGACAACCTCATCGCAAGTTGGGGACAAAGTTCTGTGGTTGTGTTGTGCAGGTCTCCACGTTGCTACTAGCACCGATAGTGCGCCCTGCCAAAGCTCAGCTAGTAACACCTTTGGGTTGTTTCCTTGCTCCTACTGGTTCGATTAAACCTTGGTTTCATAACTGAGGGAAACTTGCTGATGTGCTCATCATACCTTCCTCTTGGGGTTCCCAACAAGCTCTACATCAACCACGAGCCATCAACACATTTTCTGGGCGCCGTGCATTGAGCCATCAAGCGATTTTCTAGCGTCGTTGCCGGGGAGTCAATGACATCTTCACAAGGGGAGTCCCTCATAACTAATCTCTTTACTTTGTTGTTTTTGTTTTGCTTAGTTTCTTTTTGCTTTGTTTGCTTATTTTGTTCTTCAAAAAACACAAAAAAATAGTTTTACTTGTTTGCTTTCTTATTTGAAAACCCAAAAAAATGACTACTCTTGAAAACACTAAGTTGTGTGACTTCACTAGCACCAACAACAATGATTTTATGAGCACACCTATTGCTCCACCTGTGGCTGAAAATACTTTCTTTGAGATAAAACCTGCTTTGCTCAATCTTGTTATGAGAGAACAATTTTCTGGTATTGGTAATGAAGATGCTGCTTCCCATCTAAATAACTTTGTTGAACTTTGTGAGATGCAAAAGCATAAGGATATAGATGGTGATATTATTAAACTGGAATTGTTTCCTTTCTCTTTGAGAGGGAAAGCTAAATAATGGTTGAATTCCTCAACTAGGAATAGTATTGATTCTTGGACTAAGTGCAAAGATGCTTTTATTGGAAAATACTATCCTCCTGCTAAGATTATATCCATGAGAAGTGAAATAATGAAGTTTAAACAACTTGATAATGAGCATGTTGCTCGAGCTTGGGAAAGAATGAAATCTTTGGTAAAGAATTGTCCCACTCATGGACTAACTGCTTGGATGATCATCCAAACTTTTTATGCAGGATTGAACTATTCTTCAAGGAACCTATTGGATTCTGCTGCTGGAGGTACCTTTATGACCATCACTTTGGGTGCTGCAACAAAACTTCTGGACAATATGATGGTTAATTATTCTGAATGGCATACCGAGAGAGCTCCACAAGGTAGGAAGGTAAATTCTGTTGAGGAAACCTCCTCCTTGAGTGATAAGATTGATATAATTATGTCTATGCCTGTTAATGGAAAAGCCCATATTGATCCAAATAATGTTCCTCTAGCTTCTTTGGTTGCTCAAGAAGAGCAAGTTGATATGAACTTCATAAGAAATAACAACTTTGGCAACAATGCTTATGGTAATAATTCTTATAGGAACAATTTTGGTAACAACAATTATAAGCCATATCCTCCTAATAATACTTATGGCTATAATGGTAAACCTGAATTACCTAGTGAAGGAAGAATTTTACAAGTTGAAAGTGCCACTAAAAACTTCATGCAAATGCAATATGAGCAAAATAAACTATTTACTAAAACTATGGAGGAACAATCTATCATTTTGAAGAACATTAGCCATCAACTTGAGAGTCTAAATAGGGAAATTCCTAGTTTACAATTGAAACTCTCTAATGCTGAAAGAAATATTTCATCTTTGTCTGAAGCTCAATCTTCATTGATTAATAAAATGGCTGCTAAACCTGAAACTAATGATAATCCCTTTGTAGCTACTAATGCCATACAAGTAAGAATTGATGAAAATGTTAGACTATTAGCTGAATTACATGGTAAGTGGGAAAGAGAAGATGAAATTGCTAGAAACATTAGTGTTTCTACTATCACCACCACTAGTGTTGAGGCTAGTAATAGTTCTACTACTTTAGCTGATAAATTTGATTTTGATCTTGATGGTTGCAACATCTCTGAAGTTATTAAGTTCCTACAAAAGCTTGCTAAAAATCCTAATGCTAGTGCTATGAACATGGCTTTTACAAAACACATTACTGATGCTCTCATAAAGATTAAAGAAGAAAATATGAAACATAAAGCTTCTATTCCTATAAAATAAGAAGATGGTTAGGAACCCATCATTAATATGAAAGTGAATGACTTTGATTTCAAAGCTTTGTGTGATCTTCATAGTAGTGTTTCTATTATGCCTAGAAGGATTTATGATATGCTTGATTTGCCTCCTCTTCAAGATTGTTATTTGAATGTCCCACTTGATGATAATGCTAAAAAGAAACTCATGGGGAGTCTTAATGATGTTCTTATTATGGTTAGCGATTCCTATGTCCCCGTTTATTTCTATGTTTTGGATGTTGAATACAATGCTTCTTGTCCTATTACTTTGGGAAGACCTTTTCTTAGAACTGTTGGTGCCATCATTGATATGAAAGAAGGCACCATTAAATATCAACTCCCACTCAAGAAAGGTATAGAACACTTCCCTAAAAAGAGATAAAAGATTTATTTTGCTTGTCCTATGAAAACAAAATTTGGTCTTAATGCTTCTTCATTTGAGAACACTTGATTCTTTCTTTGCTTCTTATGCCTAACTTAAAGGCGTTAAAGAAAAGTACTTGTTGGGAGATAACCCAAGAGTTTTAGATGAGTCTTGGAAGTTATTACTTCAGTAATAACCGCTCCTTATCCTTTTTATTTGCTTTTTGTGCCAAGAGTAACCTCTAATGAGAGCGAAGTAATGATTGGGAAAGTTGCTGCCCCGAAACAGATTTTTGTGCTTCCCCGTAAAAATTCCTGAGAGAGATCTGTATGTGGGATTGAGATGTAATTTTTTGTGCTTCTGCCCCAGGTTGTTATCTAACTTTATTTAGTTCAACACTTTTTGATGTGAGCAACAGAAGGTCTTGAAAAAAATCGTCTTTACCTTCTGGTCTTTTTGACAAATTTCTGCCATTTTCTGCATTTGCTTCTTGTGGGTCCTTCTTGAGTTCTTTTGGGAAATTGAGCTTTTTGGGGGAAGTGCTACAGTAGCTAGTGTTCTAATGGAAGTTTATTTGGTGTTAGAACTGAACCTTGAGACTTATTTATCTTGAGTGCACTAATGTTGCTAATAAAGATTGTGTGAAGTTTTGTATGAAGGAAAAATTTCAGGTGTATGGAAGGAATGAGTAATGAGATGAAGGATGGACTAAAGCTCAAGGTTGGGGATGCCACGCGTGTCACCCCAAGAAACATCCAAGAAGTACAAGCGTCAAAGCTTGGGGATGCCCAAGGCATCCCCTTCTTCATCAATAAAAATCCCAGGTTTCTTCCAAACGCTTCATTTTTATTGTTTCATGCATAGTTGTGTTGTTCTTGGAGCGTCTTCTTTTTCGTTTTTGTTTTGGTTTTCGTTTGCTTTTGTTTGCTTAGTTTTCTGAATAAATTGGTTGGACCCCTCTTTCATACATTGGTTTTCAAATAGTTTGGTTTGGTTTGGAAAAAAGTAGGAAAGTTCATGCTTATGTGGTAAAAAGAGCTCGTTTTTGACTGTGGCATATGCTTTGTCATGCCATGCTTGATATTGTTTTGGCTTTATGCTTAGTATTCTTTGATGTAGCATGACTTGTTATAAATAATTGAGATTGCTTAATGTGCCTTGGATGAATCATGCGTTGTTTTAGCATATTAAAGCATAGTATAGTGGTATTCTCCTTTGATGCCTTATTTGGGTTGACTTGGCACATGCTCACACCATGTTATGACTATCTCAAGTCAAAACATCCTTTATGATCATTTAGTTTTCAACTTGTAGTATCACTTTATGCTTTGATCAATGATGTTTTGTCGCTCTGCATGATTATGGCCATTATTGCTCTCTTAGTTTGTCGCTCCCAGTCTTTTGCTAGCCTCCACAACTAAGTATGATTTCCACTCATGCATCCAACTCCCTAAACCAAGTTATTCCAAAGAGTCCACCATACCTACCTACTAGCTTATGCTATTCCAAGTATATTCATGCTTTTGTTTACCTTCCACTTGTTATGAGAAAACTAGTGATTAAAGCTCTCACAAACTTGAAGGCACACTTTACTTTACTTGCCCTTAATAAACTTGAACCATTGTGTCGTCTATGTTGTATATGCTTGCACTTATTTGTTGGGAATTAGCAGAACCATGCTTTCATGGGGAACGCTTTCAACATTGCACTTGGTACTTGTACCTAGTTGATATCATGCTCTTTTGTATATGGATGTCATCGGTGTAAAATGAAAGGGGAGCTTGTAAGTCCATGGAGTTATGTATATGTGTTAGAAAGCGCTGGGCATTGGTCTAATCCATGCTGACATGGTGGAAACCTGCAGCGTAACCATAATGAACTATCTATGAAGCATTCTTCTGATAAAAAAGAGTCTATTGAGAAAAAAAAAGAAAAAAAAGAGATACTATGAAAAGAGGAAAGAGAGAAAAAAGCACCATATTCCCATGGTAAATAAAAAGAATGCTGAGATGCTCGTTGTCTGCTTGCCTTGTAATTTTGATATGGGGATTCTTTCGTATCATCGGGAAAGGGGTACCCTATTGGCGGTTCTCTATGATACACATGTACTTACGACGAGAAGAACTTACCGGTGACTAAACTTGAGTAGCATGAGGAGCGGCCCTCGTATACAAGGGACATGAGATTTTTGACTTATACTTCGTCAAGCATGTACACCATAGTTTGTTCACTTTAACCTTAATCACTTCAAGATGCTTATGATAGGGGCAATGAGAGCTGAAAGCTATAAGTACCATAATTTTTGGAAGCTCTTTATGAGACTTGAATCCCTACTTCTTTTTACAAAAGGCCTTTCTTCCACCATTATATTGAGTCTCCACCTTCTATCTTTATGCACTTACTTTGAGAGCATAGTGGCCATTCTTAGTTCTATGTGCATTGTCCCAAGACTAGTTGATTGATGCATACTTTGATATTGCTTGTTTTAAACTATTGTATCTAGTCACTCTTATGAACTTTGAAGGTGTCCTATGCATTTATATTTGCTACTCTATGAGGGACAAGCTGAATACTATTATGCTATGTTTTCTTTATGTGAAACAAACAAACGTCTTGCAAAGCATTGTTATTCATGAATCTTTTGTTTGTGCCCTTTCATGTTGCATCATAGCTTCTTTGCTTATTGCTAGAACTTTGTCTTTCATGTTATGATTGAAGTACTATGATCCCAGCTTTGAATGTTTTGCAAATACTTTGATCAAGTCTTTGATGGTGCATGTCACCTCAAAAATTATTCTTTATTTTTATCACTTACCTACTCAAGGACGAGCAGGAGTTAAGCTTGGGGATGTTGATACATTGCAAATGTATCTATAATTTTTGATGTTCCATGCTTGGTTTTATCCACTTTCTTGTGTTTTGTTCCAACTTTGGAGTACTTTTCATATGAGTTCTTGGACTAACCTATTAACAAGTGCCACGATGCCACCTTTGTTTTCTGCTGTTTTTGGTTCCAGGAAAGTCAGAAAATGAATATTCTCGGAATTGGACGGGACAAAAGCCAAAGTGCCTATTTTTCCGGAAGGGATCAAGTGCTAGAATACGAGACGGAGAAGGGCCAGAAGGCGGCCACACCACCTAGCCGCGCGGCCAGGCCTGGCCCGTGCCAGGGGGTGGTGTGGCCAGCCCAGGCACCCCCTCGGCCTCTCCTTCCGCCTATGTATTGCCCTTGGTACGAAAACCCTAAGGACCCGATCAAAAATCCATGAAAGAGTCTGTAGCCGCTGTCATCTCCATCCCTAGATCGGGAGGGATCTGAAGCTCTTCCCGGCACCCTGCCGGAGAGGGGAATTCACCCTAGAGGCCTTCTTCATCACCATGCAAGCCTCCGGTGTGATGCGTGAGTAGTTCATCCTTGGACTACGGATCCATGTAGTAGCTAGATGGCTGGTTTCTCCTCCTTTGTGCTTTCATGTTTAGATCTTGTGAGCTCCGTTCATGATCAAGATCATCTATTTGTAATTCATACATGTTGTGCTTGTGGGGATCCGATGGATATTGAGATGCTATTTCAGATTGATTATTGATTCTATCATGTCTTTGTTATTTGAGATCTTGCATGCTTTCCGTTGTTAGTAGCTATCATGGCCAAGTAGATGCTAGCAACTCCAAGAGTTAGTATTTATGCTCGATAGTGGGTTCATGCCTCTGGTAATCTGGGGAAGTGACTGAAATATCTAAGGTACTAGATGTGATGTTGCTACTAGGGAGAAAACAACAATCCTTTGTTCATAGAACAATCATATTGTTTCCTTTACACGCAGTTTGTAAAGCAATAATCTGTTGCTTGCAACTTAATACTGGAGGGGGTTCGGATGATAACCTGAAGGTGGATTATTAGTCGTAGATGCAGTTGGATGGCGGTCTATGTATTATGTTGTAATGCCCAATCAAGTCTCAGAGGAGTCAAGATGATTAGTATATGCATGTATTGCTTTCTCGGTGTTTGTAAATTGCCCCGCTGTAATTTGTTCACCCAGCATGTTATCTATCTTAAGGAGAGCCACCTCTAGTGAACTATGGATCCCGGTCCTTTTTCTTTACATACAATCTATAAACTGTTTACTGTTTTGTGTTTACTTTCTGCAAACTTTTACTTCTTTCCATTCGATACGTGTAATCCTTTGTTTTCCGCAAAACACGTTGAGATTGACAACCTCATCGCAAGTTGGGGACAAAGTTCTGTGGTTGTGTTGTGCAGGTCTCCATGTTGCTACTAGCACCGGTAGTGCACCCTATCAAAGCTCAGCTAGTAACTCCTTTAGGGTGTTTCCTTGCTCCTACTGGTTCGATTAAACCTTGATTTCATAACTGAGGGAAACTTGCTGCTGTGCTCATCATACCTTCCTCTTGGGGTTCCCAACGAGCTCTACATCAACCACGAGCCATCAACACATTTTCTGGGTGCCATGTATTGAGCCATCACACGGCCATAGTTTCTTCGATTAAGCGTACATCCACCGCAGCTGCAGACATGCGAGAGCCTTTAACTCCAAACCATGTCGCAGAGAAGATGTGATACACATGAGCATACCATAGGACCCATGCGAGAGACTTGAATTCTAAATCATATCACAGAGGAGACATGTTACCATAGTACCCATGCGATAAGGAAAAATCCATGAAACGCCAATATCCCATGGCCAGTCGCATGATGCAAGATGTATGGAGATGTGTTGTCCGAGAGGCGAGATGTTGTGCTGTCTAAAATAAGTAAAACAACTCGTCCATACCAGATAGACAAAGCAAAGGGACACATGTAGCAGAGCCAAGTAAATTGTTGTCGTTCATAGAGAACCGGATCCATCAGCGAAAAATGGTTTCATTGATACGCACAACATTCTTTCGTTTTACAGGTGGAAAAAGACCATCTTGTATAACATGGTTATGCATCTAACCAGCAACTAATTACCTATGCTAAAATCTAACCTAAAATATCATGTTGCTACTTCGACATCTTCGGACACGGAGTGGAGCACGTACTTCTCAGCATTGACACTGTACATTATTTAGTAGGAAACGGGGCATGTCGTCTGATGGCACTACAAAAGGGTCAGTCGTGAGACAAGCTTGTCGCAGAAGAACCAACGCGAGACACCACTTGTCTTGCCCGCATGCGTTGAACTCACGAGCGTGGCCTAATAAAGAAAAGGTAAAAATGTATACGAAGGATGAGCATGCAAAAAAATGAAGAGCCAAGAAAGAAAAGGTGATCTATTGTCCTGAAGGCGTCAATGCTTGTTGGGAAAAAAGAGGCATCACATGCAGGCGAAAAGGAATCGGTCACGTAGATCGTCCAACTAAATCGAGCCATGCGTAAGAAAGACTAAGACAGGAGAAAGGTAATCGACATACCTCACGTGAACACGATTGTACGTTAAACCAAATTGGAGAAGATTTTATAGGCACATAGCATCGCCTAAACCCTGCACAAGCAGAAATATCATGGCACGAAAGACGAAAGAGTAGGAGAAGAGTTGTGTAGAGTTTACCTGAACAAACTGCGGGCCCTCGTCTTCTACGGAGATCCTCTTCCTCCTCGACCCACGTGTTATAGGAACGACCAATGTAACACACTACATGAGGTGTCAGCTCGCTCGTCGCCATGCTTTACCTCTGCATACCTGCCGGCACGGACGAATGGCAGAAGTAAAGGCACGGTGAAGAGAGAGGCGATGCCTAAGAAAAAATCTAGCAGAGGCGGAAATAAGGAAGAGACGATGATAAAGAAAACCTAAAGCTCCCGGTGGCAGCAGAGACTTTTAATGAAGCGACGTGAGGCCGAGAGGTCGTAGCATACGTCGTGCAGGTGTGCCAACTTTTTTCACGGGGCTCGAAGATGCACGACACGAAGAACCGAGGACAGTGAGATATTTTTGCCGCCACCCCATTTCTCCCACCACCCGGAGCTTGCAGAACTTTCGGTGCCTCCACCACCTCTCATGAGGTGGTTTGGCTATGAGAACCTACGTATAACGAGGGTTTCCACGACCACCTCAGTTTTCAGCCGCGAGAACCCGTAGAGGGCGAGCATCTCCGCGTCCATGTTAGCCATGGGCGAGGGTTTCCGTAGCCACGTTGGCACCCGACAGGCCCCACGATCCGGCGGATGCGGAGAACCTATCTCCTTCGAAACGACTCTCACATAGCATGTTCCTTCCCACATCCGTCGCCAACGGGCCCAGACCACGCGTGCATCCCACAGTCCAACGATGTGGGGCAGGAAATGGCGCGTGACCTCTCCGTGGTAGGAAATGCGTGGTGTCGGGGCCTGCCTCACCGGGAGAGCTGGGCTCCGTGGAGATGTCACTTCGCGTCTTATCTGTCATCCATCCCACGGCTAGAAAGAATCGATGCAGTGTGGATAGCAAAATCATCCGAAACTTTCATGCACCATTATTGACTCTGGATGAGTCTTTGGACTCACTTAATTGTGTTAATCAATTAAAACCCAAGCTTGAAATATACAAAAGGTCCATTTTGAATTTTAATTCAATTTCGAGTGTTGACCTCAGTCAAACTCAACACTAGAGTTCATTTTCACCCCTTCTTCCTTAACTTCAAAACAAAAACTTGATATTTACCCACAATTTTAGATGCATGCAAATGCACAATTGTATATATACCCTTCCTCATGGCCTATTCTTTAGGATGTTACACCACCTCAAACATCCTTAGTTATTCTGAATATCTTCCTCTTTTAGCAGCTTTCTCATCTCTTTCTAGGTACTTCTTTGTTTGCTCCTTTTATTTAGCTTCTCTCTTCCTCTTCTCAGCTATTTCTTTCTTTGTTTCAACAACAATTTTTATTGTCTTGTCTCTAGAAAGCTTGGTTAGCTCAACATCATACCTTCTCTTTATTTAGCAACCTCTCTTTATTTTGCTTGAGCTTGGTCTGATTTTCTTTATTCTTACTCCAACTTTTTTTTAGCATTATCCTCTACTTTTCTTTGTTATTTATCTAGATTTTTATTAGCATTCTCCTCTACTCTCTTCAAGGATGTAGTATAGCTGGCTTCCAAGATGGCAGCTCCCTTATTCTCTAGATCCATGTCATGTTGTTGCTATCTGGCCAATAGTTATTCTACCAGCTCATCATGCCTCAATATATCTAGTCTTGTTGGACATTGGTTCATGCTTCTCTGGGCATTAGTGAGGAATGTTGATTCAAGGATTAGACCTACTCTAGTTTACCTAGGTACAAGTCTCTACAAATGTAAAGTCAATGCAACTTTTAGTGGAAGTGCATTATCAATTACTGCTAGTGTTAGTTTTATATGGCAATGCAAGTTTTACATGTTGAGACATGGACTCCACAATAAGATCATCAACATTTTTTGCATAGACATTGTTTTCTTGTGGTTGCGCCTCTTTACAAGTGCGTTAACAAAAATAACATCAGGACAACATTGGAACAATAACATGAACAAGTTGATTAACCATGTAGATTTCTTACCTCTCTTATGACAGGCTTTGTTAATAGTGGTGGAGGATACTGATACGTGAATTTTGTATCATCATTTTTAGGACTTATATGTTCTGTTTAGAATCATATTTATCATGATATATCATTATTTATGCATATTTAGTTGATTTATGGGACTTACCTACAAAGTCCCTTTCATTTGGTATTTAATTTCTAGGAGGCAGAAAACCTCCTTTTTCATGTTTTTGCTGTTCCAGGACCTTCTAGACGTCAATAAATCGAAGGAAGAATACCTGATGCGTTTTTCACCAGGAGAAGGACTATGGGGCAAATAATAAAGCGAGGGGAGCCACGAGGTCCAAAAGAGGGCAGGCGGTGCGCCCCCTGCTGGGCGCGCCACCCATGCTTTTTTGGCCCACGAGCATCGCTTCGGCTCCTCCTTTTTACAGACGCCTCCGTATCGCTAGAAAACCTACGCCATATTTTTTCCACGATTTATAGAGGCACCGATGGAGGCAAAAAGTCTTCTCCTACTTCGGGAGAGGGCAGATCCTGCAGCACTAGAGCCTCTAGTGAGGGGGAAATCGACGCCATCGTCATCACCACTCCTCCTAGGCGTAGGGGGAGGCCTCTCCATCAACATCTCCACTAGCACCATCATCATTACCATCACCATCTCCAAGATCCTTCTCATTCCCCTCTGATGACCCACAAGTATAGAGGGTGTATCACAGTATTTTCGAGGGGAAGTGAAACCCAATTTATTGATTCGACACAAGGGGAGCCAAAGAATATTTATAAGCCTTAACAATTGAGTTGTCAATTTAGCTGCACCTGGAAAACATCTTGCTCACATCAGTTTATCAATAGCAACAGTTTTGTAGTAGCAATAGTAAAATAATAGCAGTAGTAAAAGTAAAGACAATAGTAATAATTGTAGTAAATAGTAGGATTAAAGTGCGTTAGGCATAGGGATGGATGGACGGGCGTTGCATGGACAAGACAATTCATATGGCAATCAAGACATAGGGCATTTGCAGATAAATAAGATAAAGCATCCAAGTACTAAATAATCATAAGCATGTGTTCCATATATAGTCATACGTGCTCGCAATGAGAACTTGCACAACATCTTTTGTCTTGCCAGCCCGTTTGCAGCGGGGCCTCAAGGGAACTACTGGCAATTAAGGTGCTCCTTTTAATAGAGCACCGGAGCAAAGCATTAACACTCCGTGAACACATGTGATCCTCACATCAAAGCCATTCCCTCCGGTTATCCCGATTGCTGTCACTTCGGGGCCTTTGGTTCCGGGGGAGTCTAGTCTTCATAATTCTTGCTTATTTTAGCCATTAATTCCTCAGCTTCCTTGGGAGTCTATTCCTGAAAACACAATCAGCACAACTATCCAGGTATGTCCTAGATTCTTCAGTTAGTCCATTATAAAATATATCAAGAAGCTCATTCTTAGGTAATGGACATCCAGCCTATGCATGAATCAAAGCACAAAACCTTGCCCATGATTCAGGCAATATCTCTTTTTCTCCCTATTTAAAATCAAAAAGTTCCTGCAAAATAGCATGTCTAGCACTAGGAGGAAAATATATCTGAAGGAAGGTACTAATCAAGCAATCAGGGCTATCAATAGATCCAGGAGGTAAATTATTAAACCAAGTTTAGCTTCTCCTTTTAGTGAAAAAGGGAAAATTTTAGCAACAAAGTAGGTGCGCATCTTAATATCATCAGAAAACAGGCCACTCATGGTAGAAAGCTCAGTCATATGTGCTACCACACTTTCATTCTTAGTTCCACAAAAAGGTTCTTTCTCAACAATAGCTATGTAAGATAGATCAAGAGAGAAATCATAATCCTTATCTTTAATGTTTATGGGAGATGCAGCAAACTTAGCATTAGGGGACAATTTGGGTTTTATAGTACGCCTCTCAAGGAGACTCTTAATAGCACTCCTATCATGGGTGTTTTGACATTCTTTAATAAATTCATCGGTCATCTCTATATAACCATCCTCAATATCATAACTCTCTCCAGACTCAGGTGAACTGACAGGTGTAGTAGGTTCTTCATTAGGACTTTCAGTATTTCCAGCTATAGTTCTAGCAATCGTAGCATCTAGGAAAGGACCTAATGAACCACTTTTCTCAAGCATAGTAGAATCAGCATCATAAGTATCAGAAGTTTTAGATTCAACAGTAGTAGCAGTATGTGTAGCATGTGTGTGTGGTGGTGTAAGGAACTTACTCATAACAGATGGTGAATCAAGAGCAATAGAGGTGTTCAGAACCGTACCTCTCCTTGTAGTGGATGGTAAAATAGGAACCTTGCCATCACGAGACTTACCCATGATGGATGGATGGCAGCGAACAATAGTGATTCCAAGTGAACTTTATAAACAAAGCTATGCTCCCCAGCAATGGCACCAGAAAATAGTCTTGATGACCCACAAGTATAGGGGGTGTATCGCAGTATTTTCGAGGGAAGTGAAACCCAATTTATTGATTTGACACAAGGGGAGCCAAAGAATATTTATAAGCCTTAACAACTGAGTTGTCAATTCAGCTGCACCTAGAAACAATCTTGCTCATAGCAGTTTATTAGTAGCAACAGTTTTGTAGTAGCAATAGTAAAGTAATAGCAGTAGTAAAAGTAAAGACAGTAGTAACAATTGCCATAAACAGTAGGATTAAAGTGCGGTAGGCATAGGGATGGATGGACGGGCGTTGCATGGACAAGACAATTCATATGGCAATCAAGACATAGGGCATTTGCAGATAAATAAGATAAAGCATCCAAGTACTAAATAATCATAGGCATGTGTTCCATATATAGTCATACGTGCTCGCAATGAGAACTTGCACAACATATTTTGTCTTGCCAGCCCGTTTGCAGCGGGGCCTCAAGGGAACTACTGGCAATTAAGGTGCTCCTTTTAATAGAGCACCGGAGCAAAGCATTAACACTCCATGAACACATGTGATCCTCACATCAAAGCCATTCCCTCCGGTTATCCCGATTGCTATCACTTTGAGGACTTTGGTTCCGGACAACAATATGTGTACACAACTTGCAGGTAAGACCATAAATAATACTATCACAATGAATCAATAACATGTTTAGATCTGAAATCATGGCACTCGGTCCCTAGTGACAAGCATTAAGCATAACAAGTTGCAACAAAGTCAAAAAGCACTAATAATAGATATTAGGCACCATGCCCTAATAATCTAATGCCATTACATGAACGATCTCATCCAATCCCTACCATCCCCATAGCCTACAGCGGGGGATTACTCACTCATAGATGGGGGAAACATGGATGGTCGATGGAGAAGCGATGGTGATGATGATGGGGATGATCTCCTCCAATTCCCTGTCCCGGCAGGGTGCCAGAACGGAGTTTCTGATTTCGAATCGCGGAATCTAGTGGTGGCGGCGTAGCGGAACTCTTTCTAGAAAAACGTCGAACCCCCCTTGGTTTTTAGGTCAAGAGGCAACTTATAGGCAAAGAGGGAGGCCGAGGGGGCAGCCAAGGCGGCCACACCACCCCTAGGCGTGGCCTGGCCTGGTCCGCGTGACCAAGTGGTGTGGGCCCCTCGTGGCCCTACTCCGTCTCGTCTTCTGGCTCCGTGAGTCTTCTGGTGATATAGGATTTTTGGCATATTTTCTGGGATTTTTCCCGATAGTTGATTTCCTGCACAAAAACTAGACACCAAGGTAATTCTGCTAAAAATAGCATCAGTCCGTGTTAGTTGTATCCAAATCACACAAGTTTAGAGGAAAAACAATAGCAAAAGTGTTCAGGAAAGTAGATACGTTGTGGACGTATCACCCTTGTAGTTTGTGATTGATTGAACCCCGAATATTGTTTTAAAGGCTATTTACATGTTTGCGATCGCATCTTGTCTTTAATTGGTGGAGAGATTATATTTTCAGATTGTGTTGTATTCCATATGCTACTGATCCATATCATGTTTGTCACTTGTGAGTAGATCCCCATGTTCCTGAGGGCATATGATGAATTGGCTATCATTTCCATATAATATGCAATGAGTATGTGGTCAAGTTTTTATCTTTTATATTGTTTTATGATGGTTTTATGCAAACGTCGACTACATATTACATCACCTATATGGGCTCATAGGAGAATACTTTGATGCAATGATAGGGGTTGGAAGGGACAGAATTGACAGAAAGCATTTTCCAATACTTTGAGTTGCATTGGAGGGATTATATATCGGGGAACAATGAACTTATTGCTATGGTGGGACATTTATGTCTTAATGATTCTTAGATGTTCATGTGAATGGATCTAGGACCCATCATAAGTGGTGTATTTTTCTCATATTTATGGCTGCACCAAATTTAGGCTCTGCCCTAAGGGAATGAAACTTGACAACATATTCACCATATTGTGTAGAAATCTTTATGATAAGTAAATCCATGCCGCCCTCTGGAACGCTTGTCACATATAAGTCCACACACACTAGAGCTTGTCTTGTTACTGCGTAGAGCATTGGGCTTTCTCTCAGTGAGAGCCTTTACTTATCGCTATTTACTTTTAGCACTTTATATTCTTGCAAACTACAAACCCAAGAACACCAAATCTACTGCATTTACTATTATTTCCCTTTTCAAATCTACTAACCAATACCTTCATCTCCTCGTGGGTTCGACAACTTTTCTTGATTGAAAATTGATGACCCAAAAGTATAGGGGGTGTATTGCAGTATTTTCGATAAGTAAGAGTGTCGAACCCAACGAGGAGCAGAAGGTGCTGGCTAGTGGAGAATATCATTTTGCGGCCCGAAAGTTGGGCTGTCTAGGCAACAGGGTACCCGAGTTCCCTGAAATCATCCGCGATGACTACAGTTGGTGTGCCAAATACTCAGAGGGTCTTTTTTTGGCATGAATTCAACTTTATGTTTCAATACAAAAAGTAAGGCTAACGGCCGTCAAGTTGGCCCCCCTGTCAGTTCTCGCCGTTATGTCGCTCCTATCGCTCCCGTCGCTTAGGTGTCAATTAGGCTTGCAGCGTTGGCGCCTGCATCCATTACGCATCTTCTTCTTCCCTGGAGCGGCAATCTGTGGGTCATCGCAGCCATGGTGCAGAGCTGGGACGTGGACAAACCTGCTCGGCCCAGCTCTCCTTCCTGTAGGCTTGCAGCGTTGGCGCCTGCATCCATTACGCGTCTTCTTCCCCGGAGCGGCAATCTGTGGTCGCGGCCATGGCGCAGAGCTGGGAAGTTACGAAGCTGCTCGACCCCGCTCTCCTCCCCATCCCGAGTCGGAGCTCGCCCTCACCGTGGATGCACCCATGGCGCTTGGGGGCGAAATTGGTCCAGTGAGATCTATCACCTTGTCGACCATGCTCGGTTCTGTTTTCCTCCTCTAGAATCCGAGCTACGTCATGCGTGGTTGCACCACTTTCATCTGCCACCTCTGCCGAGGTCTCTGTGGTAGCTCAAGTTCTAGGGCTCTCCAAGTTCTGCCATGTTGGGCCTGTAAGTGTTGTTGTATGTTAAACTAGCAAATCTCTTTTGTTCAAATCTCTTGGGATGTACCAACTTCATTGTGTTTAATTATGAAAGACAAAATATAAATGACTTCTCTCAATTTCTCGCATAGAAAAATGCACAGCTAATTTCATATTCTTGCAGGAACTGGCCCCACTTGTTGAACGGCAGATCTTTGCCACGATCTCCATGTAACCACGGTGAGTTCTCGAACCGAAAGTTGCAGTTACCACGTTTCTTCTGCAGTCATTCCTCTTCCTCAGTCATTCCTCTGTAGTTTTTCCTGGGCGCTTCTTCTTCCTCTGTTCTAGAACCGTCAGTTCATCTTCTTCTTCCTCTCGCAGGCAGTTCCTTGCAGGCATTTCCTTTCACCCATTTCCTTGCAGTCATGGACGATGGGAAAGCGCTGTGAGAGACCCACTTTGTCCCTTCCCATGGCACCACGACTTTGACAGTGGTGTACACAAATGATGAAGCGACTGTGGAGACAACTCTCGCCAGGTTTGAGCAATCACTTGAGAAAGAGAAGCACAAGTTTGTGGGGCTAGACTTGGAGTACACCCGTGCAAATAAGCGAAAAAATCCTCCACAAGAGATCGTTGTCGTGCAAATCGCCATACATGAGGAGGTCCTCGTTTACCACTTCTGCAGGTATGTGAAATTTAAATTTGAGATCACCACTTCTGCATCCCGTGTTCCCTTACATCCCTAGAACCATCTAAGTGCAGGAGTAAACCAACTGAGATCGTTATGCAGCTCTGGTCGAGTTCTTGTGTAGGAAAGGGATAACTTTCACTAGCGTGGATATCACAAATGACACAATTATGCTTTCTTGTGCGTTGATAAAAATCCCAGAGGGGCACCACATCGACATCCAAAATCTGTACATGATCAAATCATACCCAGCGAAGGATGGCATGGGTGATCTGGCAGCGGAAATCATTGATAAATCCTATGAAAAACTGAAGAAATTGAAGCGACTCGATCACGACTACTGGGAGTGGAAGTCGATGAGCAGTGCGCCTCGGTATGCAGCGAGAGCGCCTACATGGCGTCTGAGTTGTCTGATAAGCTCATTACCATGAAAGATGGGATGGTTAAGGCAGGGTTTTTCGCGAGAGAGCTATGCCCTGGTTGCAAGCTAGCCCAGGAGAAGAAGCGCGAGGAGGACAGAAAGCGGTTTCAGGACGAGCAGGGATCTTGGGACGGTGGCGATATCAAGCGGCTGAAGAGGAAGCAAGTCAAGGACGACTACAAGTGGTGGTGATACATTATGTGTTTGAACTAGATTTTAGTTTCTAGTTTATTATGTGTGTGATACATTTAGTTACTTTAGTATAAAATTTCGACCAATTTAACTTGTTGATGTATTTCTTGACAATTATAATATAATCGAGCACTAGAAATATTTTGTAGTGTGCATGAGCATGATCATTAAATATAATTGAACACTAGAAACTTTAAGGCACTCCATATAAATGAGTAGATTAATATAGAAGGTTCACCAGAGACACCACGGATATATTGTCTTACATGCCACACACATGTAATAATTAACTAGAACAAAATAAAAGCAGGAGCTACAGCAGGAGGCCGGGACAGGGAGACGCCTAGCAGGGCAAGGGTTTATCAGCAGGAGGCAGTGACAGCCTAGTCGATGGGATACAGGCCAGTCCTGACATACTCCCAGAGGAATTTGTCGTAGGCTGCGTGCCGTGCCAAGGTAATCGGCCTATGGCTTCTACCTCTGCCTCTGCCAACGCCCTCCGCATGCTAGATCATGCTGTTGAGGTCCACGTTGATTGCTCTGCCACAGAATGGGAAAACCAGTCTCCCCTATGGTGGAAACGGATTAGCCCACACGGTAACTTCCTCAGCACGTAGCGGCTCTTGTTGTCCCTGGATACCTTGCTATCGTCCATTTCATCATCCTCCTCCTATTGATTTTTAAGAACATAACTTAGAACTCATACATATGATTGAATTGTATTACAACTCAAGAATTGACAACATGTATATGTAAGACAATATATCCGTAGATATCAAAGATAAAGCATCTCAGCAATAGTTTGATCGGTTCATATATCGTTTCATCTCAACACAATGATAAATAATTGCATCAGAGTGAATGTAGGATAAAGATTGCAGCCTCATAAGTTTCTTCAGGGATGGAGTCAGCGAACCAAGTAACAATTGCACAACTTGTCATGTTGTTGTACATCGCCCCAGGTTCACTAACTCGTCCCTGAAAAAATCTGACACCAATGTGTCTACCTCTCTTTTGGGGCAAATTTGAATCATTAGCCACAATAAGAAATTGAAATGTAATCGTACAAAACATTATTCAGGGATATACATAGTCAGGTACAAAAACAAGCCTAAATAGTGTAATTATAAATAAAAAACCAAACAATTAATCTTCAGGTGCATGTTAAAAATACTTATGATCAAAACTATTCATATACATATGCATCATACCAATCATTAAAAGATCAGAAACAATTCAAGGATCATATATGTAGTTCCGTATGAGAATAAATCAAGGGCCTCATAATTTGTTTCAGAGATGGAGTTGGGGAACCAAAGTACCAACATCACAACCTATATTTTTTGTGTGCATTGCTGCCTCAGGTTCACCAGCCCATCCCTAAAACACGAAACCATCATACGTGTCTCCCCTTGAACTCTTTTTGGGCAAATTTCAATCATCAGCCTCGGTGACAAACTAAAATGTAATTCTTATACACTATGAATGCATGGAATAGATAACTCAAATATCATAGTTCTATTAATGTAGAATAAAGATTGCAGACTCATAAGTTTCTACAGAGATGGCATAAGCGAACCAAGTAACAATTGCACAGCTTATATTGATCTTGTACATGGCCCCAGGTTCGCTCACTCATCCCTGTAAAAATTTGACACCAATGTGTCTGCCTCTCTTTGGGGAAAATTTGAATCATTGGCCCCAATAAGAAATTGAAATGTAATCGTACAAAACAATATTCAGGAAAATACAAATGCATCATACAACGCATTCATAGATCAGAAACAATAGAAATATTATATATTTAGGTTCCATATGAGAGAGAAAATTAGGGCCTCATTTTTTCAGCGATGGAGTCGGAGAACCAAAATACCAACAGTACAACCTATATTGTTTATGTGCATTGCTGCCTCAGGGCCACTAACCATCCCTAAGAAAACAAGACCATCAGATGCCCTTGCACTATTTTGGGGCAAAATTGAATCATTGGGCCCAGTAAGGAATAGAAATATAATGTTATAGGCCTGCTGTGTATCGAAATCAACACTCAACTAGCAAACTCAACTAGATGGTAGATGAGCAGATTGGGGTTTTGTGACTAGACGGATTGGGGTTTTGTGACTAGATGGCAGATGCATCAATCAACCGATCGAATCATATATATACTACCCTACTTCAAGAGCAAAATAATATGTACACGATTGAGCAAATCCTATGTATGAATAGTGAAAACTGCGGCTGCGACTAGAGAAGCTAGCAATGTAGTACCTCGGACTCCTCATCAGGGACCTCCTCCTCGAACTCATCATTCTCCGCGATTGCGTCGAAGATTTCTTGAACGGCGATGGGGTCGTCGATGTAGATCACCGGATTGCCTCCACCTCGCTTTGCCCCATCCGGATCTACCTGGCACCCACGACATTGTAAACGCGGCGTTGTCGACCACTGCTTTCGATGGCGGCTACTACACCTTCTCGCGGCGATGGCTACCACCTGCTGCTCGGCGGTGGCGGCTACTGCTGCTTCGTGGCGATGTACCACCTGTTGGTCGGCGGCGGCATCGGCTGGACGGATGAGTTCGCACCCTCGGCGGTAGCGGCGATGGCGGCGTTCGTGCTGGAGAAGATGCCTCCACACCGCCCGTGGCGGTCGAGCCATCTGCTGTTTCACCTTCAAGCGCTTCACCTCCGGATCGTCTCCGCGTCGCTTCATGGCGCACCAAGGAAGGAGGTAGTGAAAGCGAGGAGCTTTTGGCCTTGTGAGTGTAGATTGGGGTCTTGGGACTAGACAGACTGGGGGAAATGACACGAGCTCATGGAAGAAGAAGGTCGAGGGGGGTTATAAACACTGGACCATTCGTAGTCCTCGAGTGGACACGTGTGGTGGGCGGGGGGCTACCACGATCTCCACCCTTTTTTTTGGTTCCCTTTTTTTGAAACAGCCACGGTCTCCACTTTAGAGCTGCATTGAAAACATGCTCATGGCAGACCTCGATTCCACTGCATGCAAGTGGCGTGGAACTAATTTCTAGCGACGTTAGATCTACTCGAGGGGGGCCTTGACTCATGGAAGTTACTAGCGGTAGGGCCCAGTTGGAAGTGAGATTGAGAGTGCTGCGTAAAAATGGGATATGTCTGATTAAAATCAAGTGGCAATAAATTGCAGCGTCCCGTCGACAACCGTGCACTCGATGACCCCGTTGCCGTGTGCATGAGTTGTAGTAGCAGTAGTAGGTTTTTTAGACTTGATTAAACTTGACATGACCGCTCAACGACTTTTTCCATGGACGGCATCATGTTCCTTCATGTAGAAGTCTCGCTGAGGGAGACGTCAGTGCTGTCTCACGATGTACTGTGAAGGGCACGACGTGTGCAACGATCATCGTTGGATCACACAGAATCAACGGTTGGTGCGCACGATCCGCATGACAACTGTGACAACCAATCAGGGAGTACTAGACAGGGTGAGCACAGGTTTGGGCTTCTACGAAAGATAGAGAGGGGGGCAAAACTAAGTAGTACCACATAAAACCAAGGACAAAATTGAGTAGTATAAAAATGGAAAGTGTCTTGTACAATGAAATACATCATAGAATACATCAAATTATGCCAAGATAGATCCACTAGAGTTCATTGGATGTGTGTTCTTCCTCCACCAGTGTCATTGCATGTGTGTTATTCTAAACTAACCACAGTTAGAGTCCACCAGTGTCATTGGATGTGTGTTCTTCCCATGAACCACACATGGATCCACCAGTGTCATTGCATGTGTGTTCTCCTGACAAACCACATATGGATCCACCAGTGTCATTGCATGTCTGTTCTTTTCATGAACCACACATAAGGATCCACCAGTGTCATTGCATGTCTGTTCTTTTCATGAACCACACTCAGTGTCATTGCATGTCTGTTCTTTTCATGAACCACATAAGGATCTACCAGTGTCATTGCATGTCTGTTCTTTTCATGAACCACACCCAATGTTATTGCATGTGTGTTCTCTTGACAAACCACATATGGATCCACCAGTGTCATTGCATGTATGTTATTTTCATGAATCACAGCTAGAGTCATTGCATGTCTGTTACATCCATAAACCACATATGGATCCACCTAGTGTGATTGCATGTTTGTTCCTCTAAACAAACCACATAAGGATCCACCAGTGTCATTTGATGTGTGTTCTTCTCATGAACCACACATGGATCCACCAATGTCATTGCATGTTTGTTCCTCTAAATAAACCACATAAGGATCCACCAGTGTCATTGCATGTATGTTCTTTTCAAGAACCACACATAAGGATCCACCAGTGTCATTGCATGTCTGTTCTTTTCATGAACCACAACCAGTGTCATTGCATATACATTCTTTTCATAGACCACACCCAATGTCATTGCATGTGTTCTCTGACAAACCACATATGGATCCACCAGTGTCATTGCATGTCTGTTCTTTTCATGAACCACACATAAGGATCCACCAGTGTCATTGCATGTATGTTCTTTTCATGAACCACACCCAATGCCATTGCATGTCTGTTCTTTTCATGAACCACACATAAGGATCTACCAGTGTCATTGCATGTCTGTTCTTTTCATGAACCACACATAAGGATCCACCAGTGTCATTGCAGGTTTGTTCTTTTCATGAACCACACCCAGTGTCATTGCATGTGTGTTCTTTTCATGAACCACATAAGTATGTACTAGTGTCATTGCATGTCTGTTCTTTTCATGAACCACACCCAATGTCATTACATGTTTGTTCTCCTGACAAACCACATATGGATCCACCAGTGTCATTTCATGTCTGTTCTTTTCATGAACCACACATAGGGATCCACCAGTGTCATTGCATGTCTGTTCTTTTCATGAACCACAACCAATGTCATTGCATGTCTGTTCTTTTCACGAACCACACATAAGGATCTACCAGTGTCATTGCATGTTTATTCTTTTCGCGAACCACACATAAGGATCCACAAGTGTCATTGCATGTCTGTTCTTTTCATGAACCACACCCAGTGTCATTGGATGTGTGTTCTTTTCATGAACCACATAAGGATCTACCAGTGTCATTGCATGTCTGTTCTTTTCATGAACCACACCCAATGTCTTTGCATGTGTGTTCTCCTGACAAACCACATATGGATCCACCAGTGTCATTGCATGTCTGTTCTTTTCATGAACCACACATAAGGATCCACCAGTGTCATTGCATGTCTGTTCTTTTCATGAACCACACCTAGTATCATTGCATGTCTGTTCTTTTCATGAACCACAACTAGAGTCATTGGATGTCTAGTATTTTCATGAACCACACCCAGTGTCATTGCATGTCTGTTCTTTTCATGAACCACACCCGGTGTCACTGCATGTCTGTTCTTTTCATGAATAACATAAGGATCTACCAGTGTCATTGGATGTGTGTTCTTCTCATGAACCACACGTGGATCCACCCAATGTCATTGCATGTGTGTTCCTCTAAAGAAACCACATAAGGATCCACCAGTGTCATTGGATGTGTGTTCTTTTCATGAACCACACCAGTGTCATTGCATGTGTGTTCTTCTAAACAAACCACATAAGGATCCACCAGTGTCATTGCATGTCTGTTCTTTTCATGAACCACACCCAGTGTCATTGCATGTCTGTTCTTCTAAACAAACCACATAAGGATCCACCAGTGTCATTGCATGTCTGTTCCTTTCATGAACCACATCCAATGTCATTGCATGTCTGTTCTTTTCATGAACCACACATAAGGATATACCAGTGTCATTGCATGTTTCTTTTGTTTTCATGAACCACACCTAATGTCATTGCATGTGTGTTCTCCTGACAAACCACATATGGATCCACCAGTGTCATTGCATGTCTGTTCTTTTCATGAACCACACATAAGGATCCACCAGTGTCATTGCATGTCTGTTCTTTTCATGAACCACACCCAGTGTCATTGCATGTCTTTTCTTTTCATGAACCACACCCAATGTCATTGCATGTGTGTTCTCCTGACAAACCACATATGGATCCACCAGTGTCATTGCATGTATGTTCTTTTCATCAGACACATATAAGGATCCACTAGTGTCATTGCATGTCTGTTCTTTTCATGAACCACACATAGTGTCATTGCATGTGTGTTCTTCTAAACAAACCACATAAGGATCCACCAGTGTCATTGCATGTCTGTTCTTTTCATGAACCACACATAAGGATCCACCAGTGTCATTGCATGCCTGTTCTTTTCATGAACCACACCCAATGTCATTGCATGTCTGTTCTTTTCATGAACCACATAAGGATCTACCAGTGTCATTGCATGCCTGTTCTTTTCATGAACCACACCCAATGTCATTGCATGTGTGTTCTCCTGACAAACCACATATGGATCCACCAGTGTCATTGCATGTCTGTTCTTTTCATGAACCACACATAAGAATCCACCAGTGTCATTGCATGTCTGTTCTTTTCATTAACCACACCTAGTATCATTGCATGCCTGTTCTTTTCATGAACCATAACTAGAGTCATTGGATGTCTAGTATTTTCATGAACCACACCTAGTGTCATTGCATGTCTGTTCTTTTCATGAACCACACCCGGTGTCACTGCATGTCTGTTCTTTTCATGAATAACATAAGGATCTACCAGTGTCATTGGATGTGTGTTCTTCTCATGAACCACACGTGGATCCACCCAATGTCATTGCATGTGTGTTCCTCTAAAGAAACCACATAAGGATCCACCAGTGTCATTGGATGTGTGTTCTTTTCATGAACCACACCAGTGTCATTGCACGTGTGTTCTTCTAAACAAACCACATAAGGATCCACCAGTGTCATTGCATGTCTGTTCTTTTCATGAACCACACCCAGGGTCATTGCATGTCTGTTCTTCTAAACAAACCACATAAGGATCCACCAGTGTCATTGCATGTCTGTTCTTTTCATGAACCACACCCAATGTCATTGCATGTCTGTTCTTTTCATGAACCACACATAAGGATATACCAGTGTCATTGCATGTTTCTTTTGTTTTCATGAACCACACCTAATGTCATTGCATGTGTGTTCTCCTGACAAACCACATATGGATCCACCAATGTCATTGCATGTCTGTTCTTTTCATGAACCACATATAAGGATCCACTAGTGTCATTGCATGTCTGTTCTTTTCATGAACCACACCCCGTATCATTGCATGTCTTTTCTTTTCATGAACCACACCCAATGTCATTGCATGTGTGTTCTCCTGACAAACCACATATGGATCCACCAGTGTCATTGCATGTATGTTCTTTTCATCAGACACATATAAGGATCCACTAGTGTCATTGCATGTCTGTTCTTTTCATGAACCACACATAGTGTCATTGCATGTGTGTTCTTCTAAACAAACCACATAAGGATCCACCAGTGTCATTGCATGTCTGTTCTTTTCATGAACCACACATAAGGATCCACCAGTGTCATTGCATGCCTGTTATTTTCATGAACCACACCCAATGTCATTGCATGTCTGTTCTTTTCATGAACCACATAAGGATCTACCAGTGTCATTGCATGCCTATTATTTTCATGAACCACACCCAATGTCATTGCATGTGTGTTCTCCTGACAAACCACATATGGATCCACCAGTGTCATTGCATCTCTGTTCTTTTGATGAACCACACATAAGGATCCACCAGTGTCATTGCATGTCTGTTCTTTTCATGAACCACACCCAATGTCATTGCATGTTTGTTCTTTTCATGAACCACATAAGGATCAACCAGTGTCATTGCATGTCTGTTCTTTTCATGAACCACACCCAATGTCATTGCATGTGTGTTCTCCTGACAAACCACATACGGATCCACCAGTGTCATTGCATGTCTGTTCTTTTCATGAACCACACATAAGGAACCACCAGTGTCATTGCATGTCTGTTCTTTTCATGAACCACACCCAGTGTCAGTGCATGTGTGTTCTTTTCATCAACCACATAAGGATCTACCAGTGTCATTACAAGTCTGTTCTTTTCATGAACCACACCCAATGTCATTGCATGTGTGTTCTCCTGACAAACCACATATGGATCCACCAGTGTCATGGCATGTCTGTTCTTTTCATCAACCACACATAAGGATCCACCAGTGCCATTGCATGTCTGTTCTTTTTATGAACCACACATGGATCCACCAGTGTCATTGCATGTATGTTCTTTTCATGAATCACAGCTAGAGTCATTGCATGTCTGTTACTTCCATAAACCACATATGGATCCACCTAGTGTGATTGTATGTTTGTTCCTCTAAACAATCCACATAAGGATCCACCAGTGTCATTGGATGTGTGTTCTTTTCACGAACCACACATGGATCCACCATTGTCATTGCATGTTTGTTCCTCTAAAAAATCACATAAGGATCCACCAGTGTCATTGCATGTATGTTCTTGTCATGAACCACACATAAGGATCCACCAGTGTCATTGCATGTCTGTTCTTTTCATGAACTACACCCAGTGTCATTGCATGTGTGTCCTTTTCATGAACCACAGCTTGAGTCATTGGATGTCTATTATTTTCATGAACAACACCCAGTGTCATTGCATGTCTGTTCCTTTCATGAACCACACCTGGTGTCACTGCATGTCTGTTCTTTTCATGAACCACATAAGGATCTACCAGTGTCATTGGATGTGGTATCTTCTCATGAACCACACGTTGATCCACCGGTGTCATTGCATGCTTGTTCCTCTAAACAAACCACATAAGATCCACCAGTGTCATTGCATGTATGTTCTTTTCATGAACCACACATAAGGATCCACCAGTGTCATTGCATGTGTGTTCTTTTCATGAACCACACCCAGTGTCATTGCATGTTTGTTCTTCTAAACAAACCACATAAGGATCCACCAGTGTCATTGCATGTCTGTTCTTTTCATGAACCACACATAAGGATCCACCAGTGTCATTGCATGTCTGTTCTTTTCATGAACCACACCCAATGTCATCGCATGTCTGTTCTTTTCATGAACCACATAAGGATCCACCAGTGTCATATCATGTTTGTTCTTTTCATGAACCACACCCAATGCCATTGCATGTGTGTTCTCATGAGAAACCAGATATGAATCCACCAGTGTCATTGCATGTCTGTTCTTTTCATGAACCACACATAAGGATCCACCAGTGTCATTGCATGTCTGTTCTTTTCATGAACCATAGCTAGAGTCATTAGATGTCTATTCTTTTCATGAACCACACCTAGTGGCATTGCATGTCTATTCTTTTCATGAACCACACTCGGTGTCACTGCATGTCTGTTCTTTTCATGAATCACATAAGGATCTACCAGTGTCATTGGATGTGTGTTTTTCTCATGAACCACACGTGGATCCACCCAATGTCATTGCATGTGTGTTCCTCTAAACAAACCACATAAGGATCCAACAGTGTCATTGGTGTGTGTTCTTTTCATGAACCACACACAGTGGCATTGCATGTGTGTTCTTCTAAACAAACCACATAAGGATCCACCAGTGTCATTGCATGTCTGTTCTTTTCATGAACCACACATAAGGATCCACCAGTGTCATTGCGTGTCTATTCTTTTCATGAACCACACCCAATGTCATTGCATGTGTGTTCCTCTAAACAAACCACATAAGGATCCACCAGTGTCATTGCATGTCTATTCTTTTCATGAACCACACCAAGTGGCATTGCATGTGTGTTCTTCTAAACAAACCACATAAGGATCCACCAGTGTCATTTCATGTCTGTTCTTTTCATGAACCACACATAAGGATCCACCAATGTCATCGCATGCCTGTTCTTTTCATGAACCACACCCAATGGCATTGCATGTCTGTTCTTTTCATGAACCACATAAGGATCTACCAGTGTCATTGCATGTCTGTTATTTTCATGAACCACACCCAATGTCATTGCATGTGTGTTCTCCTGACAAACCACATATGGATCCACCAGTGTCATTGCATGTCTGTTCTTTTCATGAACCACACATAAGGATCCACCAGTGTCATTGCATGTCTGTTCTTTTCATGAACCACACCTAATGTCACTGCATGTTTGTTCTTTTCATGAACCACATAACGATCTACTAGTGTTATTGCATGTCTGTTCTTTTCATGAACCACACCCAATGTCATTGCATGTGTGTTTTCTTGACAAACCACATATGGATCCACCAGTGTCATTGCATGTCTATTCTTTACATGAACCACACCCAGTGTCATTGCATGTGTGTTCTTTTCATGAACCACATAAGGATCTACCAGTGTCATTGCATGTCATGCTTTTCATAGACCACACCCAATGTCATTGCATGTGTGTTCTCTGACAAACCACATATGGATCCACGGTGTCATTGCATGTACATTCTTTTCATGAACCACATAAGGATCTACGGTGTCATTGCATGTGTGTTCTTTTCATGAACCACATGGATCCACCAGTGTCATTGCATGTATGTTATTCTCATGAACCACAGCTAGAGTCATTGCATGTCTGTTATTTTCATGAACCACACCCAGTGTCATTGCATGTGTGTTCTTCTAAACAAACCACATAAGGATCTACCAATGTCATTGCATGTGTGTTCTTCTCATGAACCACACCCAATGTCATTGCATGTGTGTTCCTAAATAAACCACATATGGATCCACTAGTGTCATTGCATGTATGTTCTTTTCATAAACCACACATAAGGATCCACCAGTGTCATTGCATGTATGTTCTTTTCATGAACCAGACCAAGTGTCCTCATTGCATGTGTGTTCTTTTCATGAACCACAACTAGAGTCATTGGATGTCTATTCTTTTCATGAACCACACCAGTGTCATTGCATGTACATTCTTTTCATGAACCACACGGTGTCATTGCATGTCTGTTCTTTTCATGAATCACATAAGGATCTACTAGTGTCATTGGATGTGTGTTCTTTTCATGAACCACACGGATCCACCCAATGTCATTGCATGTGTGTTCTCTAACAAACCACATAAGGATCCACCAGTGTCATTGCATGTGTGTTCTTTTCATGAACACACCCGGTGTCATTGCATGTGTGTTCTTCTAAATAAACCACATAAGGATCCACGGTGTCATTGCATGTATGTTCTTTTCATGAACCACATAAGGATCCACGGTGTCATTGCATGTCTATTATTTTCATGAACCACACCCGGTGTCATTGCATGTGTGTTCTTTTCATGAACCACATAAGGATCCACCAGTGTCATTGCATACATTCTTTTCATGAACCACACCCAATGTCATTGCATGTGTGTTCCTCTAAACAAACCACATAAGGATCCACCGGTGTCATTGCATGTACATTCTTTTCATGAACCACACCCAATGTCATTGCATGTGTGTTCTTCTAAACAAACCACATAAGGATCCACGGTGTCATTTCATATACATTTCTTTTCATGAACCACATAAGGATCCACCAATGTCATTGCATATGCTTCTTTTCATGAACCACACCCAATGTCATTGCATGTATACATTCTTTTCATGAACCACACCCAATGTCATTGCATGTGTGTTCTTTGACAAACCACATATGGATCCACCGGTGTCATTGCATGTATTTTCTTTTCATGAACCACACATAAGGATCCACAGTGTCATTGGATGTGTGTTCTTTTCATGAACCACGTGTGATCACCCAATGTCATTGCATGTGTTTTTTCATGAACCACATAAGGATCCACCAGTGTCATTGGATGTGTGTTCTTTTCATGAACCACACCCAGTGTCATTGGATGTGTGTTCTTCTAAACAAACCACATAAGGATCCACCAGTGTCATTGCATGTCTGTTCTTTTAATGAACCACACCTAGTGTTATTGCATGTCTGATGTTCTAAACAAACCACATAAGGATCCACAATTGTCATTGCATGTTTGTTCTTTTCATGAACCACACATAAGGATCCACCAGTGTCATTGCATGTCTGTTCTTTTCATGAACCACACCTAGTGTCATTGCATGTGTGTTCTTTTCATGAACCACATAAGGATCTAGAGTCATTGCATGTTTATTCTTTTCATGAACCACACCAAATGTCATCATGTCCATGTGTGTTCTCCTGACAAACCACATATGGATCCACCAGTGTCATTACATGTCTGTTATTTTCTTGAACCACACATAAGGATCCACAAGTGTCATTGCATGTCTGTTCTTTTCATTAACCACACCCAATGTCATTGCATGTCTGTTCTTTTCACGAACCACACATAAGGATCTATAAGTGTCATTGCATGTTTGTTCTTTTCATGAACCACACCCAATGTCATTTCATGTGTGTTCTCCTGACAAACCACATATGGATCCACCAGTGTCATTGCATGTCTGTTCTTTTCATGAACCACACATAAGGATCCACCAGTGTCATTGCATGTCTGTTCTTTTCATGAACCACACCCAATGTCATTGCATGTTTGTTATTTTCATGAACCACATAAGGATCAACCAGTGTCATTGCATGTCTGTTCTTTTCATGAACCACACCCAATGTCATTGCATGTGTGTTCTCCTGACAAACCACATACGGATCCACCAGTGTCATTGCATGTCTGTTCTTTTCATGAACCACACCCAATGTCACTGCATGTGTGTTCCTCTAAACAAACCACATAAGGATCCACCAGTGTCATTGCATGTCTGTTCTTTTCATGAACCACACCCAGTGTCAATGCATGTCTGTTCTTTTCATGAACCACACATAAGGATCTACCAGTGTCATTGCATGTCTGTTCTTTTCATGAACCACACCCAATGTCATTGCATGTGTGTTCTCCTAACAAACCACATATGGATCCAGCACTGTCATTGCATGTCTGCTTCTTTTCATGAACCACACATAAGGATCCACCAGTGTCATTGCATGTGTGTTCTTTTCATGAACCACACCAAGTGTCATTGCATGTGTGTTCTTTTCATGAACCACATAAGGATCTATCAGTGTCATTGGATGTGTGTTCTTTTCAAGAACCACACCCAATGTCATTGCATGTGTGTTCTCTAAATAAACCACATAAGGATCCACTAGTTTCATTGGATGTGTGTTCTTCTAAACAAACCATAGAAGGATCCACCAGTGTCATTGCATGTCTGTTCTTTTAATGAACCACACCCAGTGTTATTGCATGTCTGTTCTTCTAAACAAACCACATAAGGATCCACAAGTGTCATTGCATGTTTGTTCTTTTCATGAACCACACATAAGGATCCACCAGTGTCATTGCATGTCTGTTCTTTTCATGAACCACACCCAGTGTCATTGCATGTGTGTTCTTTTCATGAACCACATAAGGATCTACCGGTGTCATTGCATGTCTGTTCTTTTCATGAACCACACCAAATGTCATCGCATGTGTGTTCTCCTGACAAACCACATATGGATCCACCAGTGTCATTACATGTCTGTTATTTTCTTGAACCACACATAAGGATCCACAAGTGTCATTGCATGTCTGTTCTTTTCATTAACCACACCCAATGTCATTGCATGTCTGTTCTTTTCACGAACCACACATATGGATCTACAAGTGTCATTGCATGTCTGTTCTTTTCATGAACCACACCCAATGTCATTTCATGTGTGTTCTCCTGACAAACCACATATGGATCCACCAGTGTCATTGCATGTCTGTTCTTTTCATGAACCACACATAAGGATCCACCAGTGTCATTGCATGTCTGTTCTTTTCATGAACCACACCCAATGTCATTGCATGTGTGTTCTTCTAAACAAACCACATAAGGATCCACCCGTGTCATTGCATGTCTGTTCTTTTTCATGAACCACACCCAATGTCATTGCATGTGTGTTCTCCTGACAAACCACATATGGATACACTAGTGTCATTGCATGTCTGTTCTTTTCATGAACAACACATAAGTGTCCACCAGTGTCATTGCATGTCTGTTCTTTTCATGAACCACACCCAGTGTCATTGCATGTATGTTCTTTTCATGAACCACAGCTACAGTCATTGGATGTCTATTCTTTTCATGAACCACGCCCAGTGTCAGTGCATGTCTATTCTTTTCATGAACCACACCCGGTGTCACTCCATGTCTGTTCTTTTTATGAATCACATAAGGATATACCAGTGTCATTGGATGTGTGTTCTTCTCATGAACCACACGTGGATCCACCCAATGTCATTGCATGTGTGTTCCTCTAAACAAACCACATAAGGATCCACCAGTGTCATTGGATGTGTGTTCTTCTCATGAACCACACGTGGATCCACCCAATGTCATTGCATGTGTGTTCCTCTAAACAAACCACATAAGGATCCACCAGTGTCATTGGATGTGTGTTCTTTTCATGAACCACACCCAGTGTCATTGCATGTGTGTTCTTCTAAACAAACCACATAAGGATCCACCAGTGTCATTGCATGTATGTTCTTTTAATGAACCACACCTAGTGTCATTGGATGTGTGTTCTTCTCATGAACCACACGTGGATCCACCCAATGTCATTACATGTGTGTTCCTCTAAACAAACCACATAAGGATCCACCAGTGTCATTGGATGTGTGTTCTTTTCATGAACCACACCCAGTGTCATTGCATGTGTGTTCTTCTAAACAAACCTCATAAGGATCCACCAGTGTCATTGCATGTATGTTCTTTTCATGAACCACACCTAGTGTCATTGCATGTCTGTTCTTCTAAAGAAACCACATAAGGATCCACCAGTGTCATTGCATGTATGTTCTTTTCATGAACCACACATAACGATCCACCAGTGTCATTGCATGTCTATTCTTTTCATGAACCACACCCAGTGACATTGCATGTGTGTTCTTTTCATGAACCACAGCTAGAGTCATTGGATGTCTGTTCTTTTCATGAACCACACCTGGTGTCACTACATGTCTGTTCTTTTCATGAATCACATAAGGATCTACCAGTGTCATTTGATGTGTGTTCTTCTCATGAACCACACGTGGATCCACCCAATGTCATTGCATGTGTTTTCCTCTAAAGAAACCACATAAGGATCCACCAGTGTCATTGGATGTGTGTTCTTTTCATGAACCACACCAAGTGTCATTGCATGTGTGTTCTTCTAAATAAACCACATAAGGATCCACCAGTGTCATTGCATGTCTATTCTTTTCATGAACCACACATAAGGATCCACCAGTGTCATTGCATGTCAGTTCTTTTCATGAACCACACCAAATATCACTGCATGTGTGTTCCTCTAAACAAACCACATAAGGATCCGCTAGTGTCATTGCATGTCTGTTGTTTTCATGAACCACACCCAGTGTCATTGCATGTGTGTTCTTCTAAACAAACCAGATAAGGATCCACCGGTGTCATTGCATCTCTGTTCTTTTCATGAACCACACATAAGGATCCACCAGTGTCATTGCATCTCGTTTTTTCTTAGACCACCCCAATGTCATTGCATGTTTGTCCTTTTCATGAACCACATAAGGATCTACAGTGTCATTGCATGTCTGTTCTTTTCATGAACCACACATACGGATCCACCAGTGTCATTGCATGTCTGTTCTTTTTATGAACCACACATAAGGATCCACCAGTGTCATTGCATGTCTGTTCTTTTCATGAACCACACCCAATGTCATTGCATGTCTGTTCTTTTCATGAACCACAACTAGAGTCATTGGATGTCTATTCTTTTCATGAACCACACACAGTGTCATTGCATGTCTGTTCTTTTGATGAACTACACCCGGTGTCACTACATGTTCTTTTCATGAACCACATAAGGATCTACCAGTGTCATTGGATGTGTGTTCTTCTCATGAACCACACGTGGATCCACCCAATGTCATGTCATGTGTGTTCCTCTAAACAAACCACATAAGGATCGACCAGTGTCATTGGATGTGTGTTCACCACACCCAATGTCATTGCATGTGTGTTCTTCTAAACAAACCACATAAGGATCCACCAGTGTCATTGCATGTCTGTTCTTTTCATGAACCACACATAAGGATCCACAAGTGTCATTGCATGTCTGTTCTTTTCATAAACCACACCCAATGTCACTGCATGTGTGTTCCTTTAAACAAACCACATAAGGATCCACCAGTGTCATTGCATGTCTGTTCTTTTCATGAACCACACCCAGTGTCATTGCATGTGTGTTCTTCTAAACAAACCACATAAGGATACACCAGTGTCATTGCATGTCTGTTCTTTTCATGAACCACACATAAGGATCCACCAGTGTCATTGCATGTCTGTTCTTTTCATCAACCACACCCAATGTCATTGCATGTCTGTTCTTTTCATGAACCACATAAGGATCTACCAGTGTCATTGCATGTCTGTTCTTTTCATGAACCACACCCAATGTCATTGCATGTGTGCTCTCCTGACAAACCACATATGGATCCACCAGTGTCATTGCATGTCTATTCTTTTCTTGAACCACCCATAAGGATCCACCAGTGTCATTGCATGTCTGTTCTTTTCATGAACCACACGCAATGTCATTGCATGTATGTTCTTTTCATGAACCACATAAGGATCTACCAGTGTCATTGCATGTTTGTTCTTTTCATGAACCACACCCAATGTCATTGCATGTGTGTTCTCCTAACAAACCAGATATGGATCCACCAGTGTCATTGCATGTCTGTTCTTTTCATGAACCACACATAAGGATCCACCAGTGTCATTGCATGTTTGTTCTTTTCATGAACCACACCCAGTGTCATTGCATGTGTGTTCTTTTCATGAACCACATAAGGATCTACCAGTGTCATTGCATGTCTGTTCTTTTCATGAACCACACCCAATGTCATTGCATGTGTGTTCTCCTGACAAACCACATATGGATCCACCAGTGTCATTGGATGTCTATTCTTTTCATGAACCACACCCAGTGTCATTGCATGTCTATTCTTTTCATGAACCACACATGGATCCACTAGTGTCATTGCATGTATGTTCTTTTCATGAATCACAGCTAGAGTCATTGCATGTCTGTTACTTCCATAAACCACATATGGATCCACCTAGTGTGATTACATGTTTGTTCCTCTAAACAACCACATAAGGATCCACCAGTGTCATTGGATGTGTGTTCTTCTCATGAACCACACATGGATCCACCAGTGTCATTGCATGTTTGTTCCTCTAAACAAACCACATAAGGATCCACCAGTGTCATTGCATGTATGTTTCTTTTCACGAACCACACATAAGGATCCACCAGTGTCATTGGATGTCTATTCTTTTCATGAACCACACCCAGTGTCATTGCATGTTTGTTCTTTTCATGAACCACACCCGGTGTCACTGCATGTCTGTTCTTTTCATGAACCACATAAGGATCTACCAATGTCATTGGATATGTGTTCTTATCATGAACCACACGTGGATCCACCGGTGTCATTGCATGTCTGTTCCTCTAAACAAACCACATAAGGATCCACCAGTGTCATTGGATGTGTGTTCTTTTCATGGACCACATAAGGATCCACTAGTGTCATTGCATGTGTGTTCTTTTCATGAACCACACATAAGGATCCACCAGTGTCATTGCATGTCTGTTCTTTTCATGAACCACACCCAATGTCACTGCATGTGTGTTCCTCTAAACAAACCACATAAGAATCCACCAGTGTCATTGCATGTCTGTTCTTTTCATGAACCACACCCAATGTCATTGCATGTGTGTTCTTCTAAACAAACCACATAAGGATCCACCAGTGTCATTGCATGTCTGTTCTTTTCATGAACCACACATAAGGATCCACCAGTGTTATTGCATGTCTGTTCTTTTCATGAACCACACCCAATGTCATTGCATGTCTGTTCTTTTCATGAACCACGTAAGGATCTACCAGTGTCATTGCATGTCTGTTCTTTTCATGAACCACACCCAATGTCATTGCATGTGTGTTCTCCTCACAAACCACATATGGATCCACCAGTGTCATTGCATGTCTGTTCTTTTATTGAACCACCCATAAGGATCCACCAGTGTCATTGCATGTCTGTTCTTTTCATGAACCACACGCAATGTCATTGCATGTCTGTTCTTTTCATGAACCACATAAGGATCTACCAGTGTCATTGCATGTTTGTTCTTTTCATGAACCACACCCAATGTCATTGCATGTGTGTTCTCCTGACAAACCACATATGGATCCACCAGTGTCATTGCATGTCTGTTCTTTTCATGAACCACACATAAGGATCCACCTGTGTCATTGCATGTTTGTTCTTTTCATGAACCACACCCAGTGTCATTGCATGTGTGTTCTTTTCATGAATCACATAAGGATCTACCAGTGTCATTGCATGTCTTTTCTTTTCATGAACCACACCCAATGTCATTGCATGTGTGTTCTCCTGACAAACCACATATGGATCCACCAGTATCATTGCATGTTTCTTCTTTTCATGAACCACATAAGGATCTACCAGTGTCATTACTTGTCTATTCTTTTCATGAACCACACATGGATCCACCAGTGTCATTGCATGTATGTTCTTTTCATGAATCACAGCTAGAGTCATTGCATGTATGTTACTTCCATAAACCACATATGGATCCACCTAGTGTGATTACATGTCTGTTCCTCTAAACAAACCACATAAGGATCCACCAGTGTCATTGGATGTGTGATCTTCTCATGAACCACACATGGATCCACCAGTGTCATTGCATGTTTGTTCCTCTAAACAAACCACATAAGGATCCACCAGTGTCATTGCATGTATGTTTCTTTTCACGAACCACACATATGGATCCACCAGTGTCATTGGATGTCTATTCTTTTCATGAACCACACCCAGTGTCATTGCATGTCTGTTCTTTTCATGAACCAAACCCGGTGTCACTGCATGTCTGTTCTTTTCATGAACCACATAAGGATCTACCAATGTCATTGGATGTGTGTTCTTCTCATGAACCACACGTGGATCCACCGGTGTCATTGCATGTATGTTCCTCTAAACAAACCACATAAGGATCCACCAGTGTCATTGGATGTGTGTTCTTTGCATGGACCACATAAGGATCCACTAGTGTCATTGCATGTCTGTTCTTTTCATGAACCACATAAGGATCCACCAGTGTCATTGCATGTCTGTTCTTTTCATGAACCACATAAGGATCCACTAGTGTCATTGAATGTTTGTTCTTTTCATGAACCACACCCAGTGTCACTGCATGTCTGTTCTTTTCATGAATCACAGCTAGAGTCATTGCATGTCTGTTACTTCCATAAACCACATATGGATCCACCTGGTGTGATTGCATGTCTCTTCTTTTCACAAACCACACATGGACACACCTGTGCCATTGCATGGGTAGCCGTTAGACCGAGTCTTCTATAAGGCACGCCCTAACGCAGTTGTTCTGCTTGACGATTGTTACATACCGTTCGATTGGGGTGCTTGGACGATTGGGATGGTCTTCATGAGAGCGATCCGCGAGTAGGCTATTCTGCGGCATGATTGGCCACGCTTGCTCTGGACAACTGGCAACACCGGGCGCTCCCCTGTTGCGAGTGTCACGTCTCACGAGTTCAGTGGGCCACATCACATTGTCACGTTCCCATTACTTCTCTTCCTCCCCGTACTTATCTTCCTTACCCTCGAAGCCACTTTCCCCACTTCACTACCATCCTGCCGTAGCCGCAAGCCGACGGCGCCTCCATCCCAATCCCCTCTCCGGCAGCCACCCAATCCCTCCCCTCTCGCCATGGGTTCAAGGGGAGATGGCGAGGAAACATGTCGTGACGACAGGGACGGTGATTTCGATGTGAGTCGTCTCATCTCTATTTCTATCATCTGTGGCCAGTTATCTATTTTTTGAGCTAGATCTAATCTGTTTACTCATGCGCGTATGATGTGTTAGGCCAACCAGACAATGTATGACTCCGACTATCACGGTTTAGAGGATGAAGACAGTCCTCTGGTATGTAAACATGGATATGTGCCCGCTAAATTTGTAGCCTTCGAAGGACGAAACGCTGGCAAGAGGTTTCTATGATGTCAAGGACATCGTGCAAGGATGCAAGGCAGAAGTTGCGGTGTTGTCAAATTGGTAGATCCAGAGTGGCCCAAATCGATGCAGAAAACGCTGGACAAACTATGGGAAATGACTGTCGAGTTGAAAGAATCCGTATTCAGCTCACTTCTTGATAGTGTTGAGACGAAGCTACGGGAACCAGTTGACACGACCAAGCATAACCGAGATCTCAGGTGGTTGCAAGACAAGGTTATCAAAGTCAAGAAGGAGAGGGACGCGGCGTTGGCCCTGAAGGCTAAAGCAGAGCAAGAACTGACTCAAGCAAGGAATGATCTCCACTAGGACAAAGTCCTGCAGTACACAACTACGAGTATTGACAAGTGCATGAGGAAAAATGCAGAGAAACAATTGAAGCTGTGCAAGGAAGATGCTAAAAGGAAGGAGCAGACAATTCGATCCTTGCTCTCGCAGGAAGATGCGCATCGGGCCAAGATTAGGAAGATCAAGGAGATGTGTGATAACTAGTTCTATTTAGCTTAAGCTCCGTGCCTTTTTAAGTTGTCAGATTTGTACTTGTTGACCTAGCGGTCTGAACTATTGGTCTCGGATTCCAGGGAGGAAAAAAATTGCTCTGACCCTGCATTACTTCTTTTATCTAACCTCGCATTACTTCTTTTGTCTGACCGTCGCTTCATCGTCCTCGTGTACAAATAGGAGGCGCCACAGCGTGTCGCTTCGTCGTCCATCCCCTCGTCCTCTCCAATCTCCACCACGCCGCCATGGAGATACCCGATCTGAACTTGTACGAGGCGGTGATGTTCGCGAACTTTGACATCCTCGCGCCGCCAGCCGCGAAGGTGCCCCACGGATGGCGCATCAGCTCTGCGGGGGTGTCGGTGGCTCCGCTACCTGGCCGAGCCGAGATGGAGAGTGAAATCGTGGCATGCCGCCGTCAGATGCCCGTGTGGAAGAGGGCGCTATCCCGGTACGCGGAGGCCAGCCCGTACTGGCCGGCGCTATTCAAGAAGGAGCGGAAGGCCAAGATTGACAACCGCATCATTGACGGGCGCGTGTTGCACCGGGACCTCCGCAACCGAGAAGGGCGGGAGAGGTTCTGGTCCGTCCCTGGACGGACCAAGTACACCGTCATCGCCGCCGCTCGACGCGAAGAGGTGCTCCGTCTCGCGAACAATGAGGACATCGTGGAGGTTCCGTCCGACAGCGACGAGGAAGCCGACGGCTCGGAGGACAGTGGCAGCGGAAGTGAAATTGTTGACTAGTGGTTGAATTAATGTAGGATGTGAAATCGCACCTTTGTTTAGAATAATTTGTGGTTGAAGTAATAAAATGCCTCGATTTAGATCTCTCTCTCGATTAATTTGTGGAAGAATTTGTGATTTAGATCAATTTCTGCCCCGATTTAGATCTTTGTCCCGGATTGGGAACGTGACCGTGGACCAAAGACACCTTTTCTACTAGTGTATTCTGACATTGGTGGTTTATTTAAACGTAATCTACGTGGATTGTACCGCATGCAAATGGCACAACCACAATTTATAAAGTGGAAGCACGTACACCCGGTTACTGGAGATCCAGGAGCTTCGCCAGATGCAGGGGATGCAGGAGCAGAGAGGCGGTGAGATAGACGGGCTCAAGATTAGGCTAGAAAGTGGTACCCATTTCCTCCTCATCTGGGCATTATTGGTGAGAACATTGCTGTTTATGTTGCCACGTCGTTGTGCAGTATCTGAAATAAGTTGCTGCTTCGTGGAGTGTGGCAGCTTAAATAATTTATTTATGTGCCACTTACATTCCGTCGTATTTGGAGACCTCCTGCCCCTCAGCAATCGTGGAACCGGTGGATCCTTGTTTTCAGATAGCAGTGGCACGATCACAATTTCGGATTCAACTACTGACTCAGGCATTTCTAAACCCTAAGTCGCGGTACATTTTACTCAGAGAACATGGGTAGATTGTTTCGCCCAGCAACGTGCCACACACAGAGCGATCAGAATTTAACAGAATTGTATATATAGGTTCAAGTTCAACACATTACTATGCATCTTCATTGCCAGCAGCCTTCTTCTGCAGCCTGGGTGCCAAGCCTTCACGTCCAATAGCTTCTTCATTTCCTGCCTTCTTCTTCTTTCTCGGTGCTAATTTTCTTAGCTTCACGTACTCTGCATCGCCGGGACAATGGGCACCAGAATCGTGTCCAACATCATCTTTCCACTCGTTTTTAATTTCTTCGGCCAGCAAAATGACATCTTTCCACTCGTTTTTAATTTCTTCGGGTAGCAAAATGACTGACCCGGCAGTCATGTTTCTAACCTTGTGGAGCTTCTTGTCAAAGAAACAAGACTGTTGCATAACTGCCCAATATCTACAGAGTAAAGAAAACAAAAATTACAATTCAGCACAAACATGTGAACCCCAAGAGACCTTTGCTTACCAGGAGCTAATTGGGTTCGAGCAACCACCCTGTCCAAGAATAGAAGGGCGACTCCTAGTTGCAGCAGCTTCCACATCCAGTACATGACATTTTAGGTCAAACATGGCAGCCGAAGCATACCTTTTCATCAACCCAATTAGCTGACTGTCACACGTTATAGGAACCATGATGCCACGTTCATCCATGAAGCTGAACTTTGCTGTCTGCTTCGGCCATAATTCAACATGATTATGCAGAGCAGCAACCATACCAAATATAGTGCAGATCTACGCAAGCGCTTCTTCCATCATGAAACAATGGCTTCCATACCACTTGCCCTTAGAGTCGTACCTGTAGAGGACTACCGTAACCAGGTAAGGGGGGTCCGTGCAGATCCCACTTGACAAAAAAATGTGGACAAAATATGTTTGTCAGCGTTGGGCTAACAAACAATTTGAGGTTCAGTAGCCAGCTAGCAGTTGTAACTAGTATGAATAGCAAAGAGAAGGGTAGATCACCCGCTTGTAGACAGAACTTCTTCTTTCTTGATACTAGGATCTGCCATCCTCCGAGCTGCTCGGCTCGTCGGTGGCGGAGGCGGGCTAGAGCCTCGCAACGGCGGCTACGACATGCGCCATTGGAGCTCGGGATCAGCGACTAGGCGCAGCAACTGGGCGCAGCAACTTGGCGCCGGAAGTCAAATGTACGAAGGGATCGTCCTGCCTGGAGGGTGGATTCCGATGCCGCCGGTGCTAGGGGAAAGCTGGGAATGGATTTGTGAAATTGGTCAATGCATCCAATCCACTTAGCTGCTTGATTTTCCTAAGAGGTTGCTGCGTTGGTGCCCGCGTCACGGACAGATGACCGATATGAGGGTCCCGACCATCTACTTCATGGGGGAGTTTAACAGAATGTTTAAATTTGGTAGGGGTGAGATGAGTTTGCCTCGAAATGGCCCCTCTCAACAGTTGGCGGCCCAACTTTTTGAAACATGGTAATTTCAGGCAACTTAGGTACCGCCATGCGCTGGCCTGCCAACTTTGGTACCGCAGACGAACAAGCCCTGGCTAGTGGTATGGATCAGGAATTCTCTGCAAATACTTAGCAAACGGATTTTTAGGGGTTTTCGATAAAGCAAGTAAACAAAGTACGAGTAAATAATAGACAGTAGGAATAAATGTAGCAAGTTGCCCAATCCTTTATGCAGCAAAGGAAAAGCCGGTTGTATTTCTTAAGATGACCAAACGTTCTTGAGGACACATGGGAAGACTGTCAAGTGCTTTCGCTTCATATAGTTGATTAATCTTCTCTAGCTTGCTAAGTGTTGTGTGGGTGAACCTGTGCTAATGTACCGACCTTCCTAGGACTAATACATACTTGTGATTATACCCCTTGCAAACATCTGTAAGTGCAAGAGAGTAATTAAGGTAGAAACCTAACCACAGCTTTAAACTCTAAGACCCTTATGTCCCTTGTGCAATGGTTTCCTAACAGGGGTTCAGGTTTCTGTCACTCCGGCAACCCCTACGATTAGTAGCCAGATACACAATGCATTCCCCTAGGCCCATATAGGTGAAGTGTCATGTAGTCGACGTTCACATGACACCACCAGAAGAAGTACACCACAACTTAAATAACAATCTATCGAATCTTTCTCAACACAACTCCACTACTAACAACATGACTTCTCCCATGTCCTCAAGAACAAAACGAACTACTCACAAGACATCATATGGATCATGATCAGAGATGGAATAATGATGTATCACAATCTGAACATAAACAATAATTCAACAGTTCACTCAATAGCATCAACTACAAAGAGTAATCAACACCGGGAAAGTTTCCCCTATGAACTATGCAAGATTCAACCAATTGTTACAGCAGTATGGAGATGGTGATGAGGGTGCTGATGGTGATGATGGTGGTGATGATGATGATGATCCCGATGAAGTCCAGCTTGATGGTGGTGTTGATGGCGACGATCTCCCCTCTCCGGGAAGGAATTCCCCTGGCAGAAATTTGTCTACCGGAGAGATCTTTCTCTCTCGGTGTTCTTCGCCCCGCAGAGGCGGCGGAATGTTTTTGTGGTCGCCCCCCCGAGTCTTAGGGTTTCGGGAGGATGATATACGCCAGAGGGGAGAGGCTGGAGTGGGCCAGGGTGGCCACACCACCTACTGGTGCGGCCTAGGGCTGCCTGCTCCAGGGGGTGGTGTGGGCCCCCTGTGGCACATCTCCACTCCGTCTTCTGGCATCCTTAGTCTTCTGGAAAAATAGGATTTTCTGTATATTTTCCCGGATTTTCTGATCTTCGCGAATTTTGCCTCCAAACAGCACCTTTTCCATCAGAATCCCGACTGCAGCGATCCATGCTCCAAAAGTGATCAACCATGCAAAAACAGATGAAATAACATAAGTATCACCTCTCAATACGAAATATATCAATGAATAATAGTGAATTAAGACATAGAATAGTGATGCAAAATGGACGTATCAAAAAGTACTACAATTGATCTCCTGCGCTTGGGAGCCATCAAGACACTTTTCTGGCACCATTGCCGGGGAGTGTTGTGCTATTGGTAAGCTGTTTGGTAAGGAAATTTGAAATCTGTATTTATCTTTTTGCTGTTGTTTTATCATGGCCTTCTCAAACCATGAAGGATTGGAACTCACCTTATTTGAGTACCTTCATGATAAAGATAAATAGAAGGTTGAGAAGCCTACTTAACCAAAAATTGAATATCAAATTCCTATTGGTATTATCTAGAGAGCTAGGGAGGTAACTTTTGCAGGCGATGGAAGCCAAACTGCTATGGGGCATTTATATGAAATTGAAGAACTATGTTCCCTATTTATACTTGCATGTATTCATGAGAATGAAGTGAGAAGGAAGCTATTATATTTATCTTTATCCGGTAAAGCTCATGAATGGTATAGATCTCTAGATGATAAATATCGTCTTGATTGGGACAATTTGAGAAAGGCTTTCTATCTTAAATATTATACTCCTAAAGAAGCTTATGATGATCGCTGCCATATTTATAACTTTTTGCCACATAATGGAGAAAGTATTGCTCAAGATTGGGGGAGATTAAAGGGTCTTCTTCATAAAAATCCTTGTCATGGTATTCCTGAAAGCATTATCTTAATTAACTTTTATGTGAGATTGCCTCAGCATCATAGGGACTTCCTAGATAATTCTTCTGGAGGAAGTTTCACTAATAAAACTCAATAGGAGGTAGCAGACTTATTGGAAACTATTTCTCAAAATATTGATGCTTGGGATCTTGACAAAGATAGTAAACCAGGTTTGGAATATGAATATTTATGTGTAGATAATTTCTCTACTTCTATATTATTTGAAGAACTTAAGAATAGGTTTGTCGTTAACCCTCATGTTTTAGTAGAAATTGCTAAATCTTTTGCTAACCATCTTAATATACCAAAGAAAGGATTTAATGTATTTGTTGAACCTCATAAAAATTCTTCTGTTTCTAAATTTGTGAAACGGGTTCATCAAGTCTCATCTCCTAAGATAGAAGAAATCTTTGAAGTTGCCCCTTATCCAAGCAACGTGAAGGAAAATTTACTCACTACTGTTACTAATAAGAGTGCTAGAAGATGTCATGAACCATATGAACAAATTAAAGTCTAACATCAAATTTCGTCCATTAAATAATTGAATGAAGAAATACCTTGTGATGTTTATTTATATGAAGATTCTACCAAGGTAATAAAAGGTAACACCACTAGAGTTGGAAAACCTATCATATCATATACTATTGGGACTTCATGTTATCATGGACTTTGTGATATTGGAGCAAGTATAAGTGTGATTCCATATTCTTTATATCTTGAAATCAAGCCTCACATTGATCCCATCAACATGAAAGAGACAGGTATAACTATCCAACTTGCTAATAAAGAGTACATTTGTCCTCTTAGTATGGTTAGAGATGTTGAAGTGTTAGTTGGAAAGATTAAACATCCTGCTGATTTCATTGTGCTAGGTTGCTCCCAAGATGCATTTTGTCCTATTATATTTGGTTGACCTTTCTTACATACTGTTGGTGCTAAAATTATTTTGCTAAAAGAGAAAGTATTCATTAAATTTGCTAGTGAACGACTTGAGTTCAGCTTTTCAAAGTTTGCTGATAAACATTTAGAAAAGAAAAAATTCTCTAAAGATATAGTGGAGACTCTTGCATCAGTGGAAGTCGCTTCATAGGATGCGATGGAATGATATGTGTTGAATCAAGAGGAGCCATTTGATGATGAAGAGAAAGAAGCTTTAGAACAAATACTATCTCAACAACTACCACAAATGCAATTTACATATTCCATCTAATAATCTAGGAGAACTACCACCACCTAAAGAAGATCCTAGTTTTGAACTTAAACCATTGCCTGAAGATATGAAATATGCATTCTTTGATGATAAGAAAATATATCCTGTTATTATTAGTGCTAACCTTTCAGATGAAGAAGAATCACAATTACTTGAAGTATTTAGAGCTCATAGGCCATCCATTGGCTATTCACTTGATGATTTGAAAGGTATAAGCCTCGCTTTATGCATGCATAAGATTAACTTGGAAGAAGATGCAAAGCCTGTTGTTGACTATCAACGCCGTCTTCATCCAAGAATGAAAGAAGTGGTAAGAAAAGAGGCAATCAAACTCATTGAGGCAGGTATTATCTATCCCGTAGCTGATAGTAAATGGGTAAGTCATGTTCATTGTGTGCCTAAAAGGGTGGAATCACTGTGGTTCCAAATGATGAAAATGAAAGTGTTGCTCAACGTACCGTTATTGGTTATAGAATGTGTATTGATTATAGAAAACTTAATAAGGAAACTCGTAAAGATCATTATCCTTTACCATTCATTGATCAAATGCTTGAAAGATTATCCAAACACTCTCACTTTTGTTATTTAAATGGTTATTCGGGTTTTCACAGATTCCGATGCACAAGGATGATCAAGAGAAGACTACTTTCATATGTCCCTTTGGTACTTATGCTTATAGGAGAATGTCATTCGATTTGTGCAATTCTCTTGCTACTTTTCAAAGATGCGTGAATGCTATATTTGCTGATTATATTGAGAAAATTATGGAAGTATTCATGGATGATTTTTATGTGTATGGTACCTCTTTTGAAAACTGCTTGTTCAATCTTAACAAAGTTTCAGTGTTGTGAGGACCAACACTTAGTCCTAAATTGGGAGAAGTGCCAGTTCATGGTGATAGAAGGTGTTGTTCTTGGACACCGAGTTTTAGGTAGAGGCATTGAAGTGGACCGCGCCAAGATAGAAGACATAGAAAAGCTACCATATCCTAGGGATATAAGAGGTATAAGAAGCTTTCTTGGTCATGCTGGTTTCTATAGAAGGTTTATCAAAGACTTTTCAAAAATATCCAAGCCTCTAACAAATCTTTTGAAAAAAGATGTTCCATTCTATTTTAATGATGATTGTGTAGAGTCTTTTGATGTTTTAAAGAATGCTTTGATAAGTGCTCCTACAATTCAACCTCCTAATTGGAATTTGCCATTGAAATCATGTGTGATGCTAGGGATTATGTTGTAGGTGCTGTTTTAGGCCAAAGAGTTCATAAGAAACTTAATGTGATATATTATGCTAGTAAAACTCTTGATGGTGCCCAAAGAAATTATGCTACAACTGCAAAAGAAAGCCTTCGCTGTAATTTTTGCATGTGATAAGTTTAGACCTTATATTGTAGACTCTAAAGTAATAGTACACACCAATCATTATGATATTAAGTACCTTATGAACAATAAAGATGTTAAGCCTAGACTTATAAGATGGGTTCTTTTACTACAAGAATTTGACCTACATAATGTTGATAGCAAAGGTGAGGACAACCCGATAGCTGATCATTTATCTAGAATGGAAAACATTCCGGTAGATCTTATTCCTATTAATGATGTCTTTGAAAATGAACAACTAGTAAACATTAATGTATCTGCTATTAGAGTAGCTTCCCCATGGTTCACTGATTATGCTAATTTCATTGTTGGAGAAGTTATGCCACCACACTTCACCTACCAACAAAGAAAGAAATTATTTTATGATCTTAGGCATTATTTTTTGGGATGATCCATTTCTTTATAAGAAAAGTGTAGATGGTATTATTAGACGTTGTGTGGCTGAGTTTGAGCAGCAGGCCATCATAAGGGATTGCCATGACAACCCTTATGGAGGACATCATGCAGGAGACCGCACCGCTGCAAAGGTATTACAGTCCGGTTTTTACTGGCCTACTTTATTTAAGGATTGTGTTAATTATGTTAAAGCTTGTGACAAATGCCAACGCGTTGGAAATGTCGGTAAGAGAAATGAAATGCCTATGAACTATTCACTTCCTCTTGAACCATTTGATGTATGGGGATTTGACTTTATGGGACCTTTCCCCCCATCAAAAACAAAACACACCCATATTTTGGTTGCAGTGGATTATGTCACAAAATGGGTTGAAGAAATTCCAACAAAAAGTGCAGACCATGCCACATCAATGAAGATGCTTAAGGACATCATCTTTCCCAGGTTTGGAGTACCTACATTTTTAATTACTGATGGTGGATCTCATTTTATTCATGGAGTATTTAGAAAAACTCTAGCCAAATATGGTGTTAATCACAGAATTGCATCTCCATATCATCCTCAAACTAGTGGTCAAGTTGAATTAAGCAATAGGAAAATTAAACTCATATTGGAGAAAACAGTTAATAAAGCTAGGTCTGATTGGCTAACTAAAATTAATGATGCTTTATGGGCCTATAGAACTGCTTTTAAAAATCCTATGGGTATGTCCCCTTATAAAATGGTTTATGGAAAAGCATGTCTTCTACCATTAGAATTAGAACATAAAGCTAGATGGGTTGTTAAACAAATCAACTTTGATTTTAAAACTGCTAGAGAGAAAGGAATTCTTGACTTAAGCTTGTTAGATGAATGGAGGAATGAAGCATATGCAAGTGGTAGACTATTTAAAGAGAAATTAAAAATTTGGCATGATAAGAAAATAAAAAGAGAGGAATTCAAAGTAGGAGATCAAGTATTATTGTTCAACTCTTGTTTCAAGTTTTCTGCAGGAAAGTTAGCTTCAAAGTGGCAGGGTCCATTAGTTTTGTAGGAGGTGTATCACTCTAGAGCAATTCAGCTTCATGGAGAATTTAACGGTAAACCTCATGTTGTTAATGGACAACGTCTTAAACATTATATTGCAGGCCAAACATTTGCCGGAGGGGTTAAAGTAATGAATCTCCAAAGTCCAGAGGCCATAATCGCAAAAATTTATCCCCTACCATACACCAAAAATCACCAAAAGTCAAGAAAAGGTGTGTAACGATCTCAGAATATCTTCATATTTTAGGAAAGTCATTATTTTGGAAAGTAAATGCTTGTCACGAAAGAATTGGACAAAACAGAGTCCCGGGGAGGGAAAGAGACTAGGTGGCGCGCCCCCTGGCTGGGCACGCCACCCGAGATCTTTTCCTCTTCCCAAGTCTGTTTCTCCTCCGTTTCTTCCTCAATGCTTTGTCTTACCCTAAAAATCGTCAATATATACTCCTTTCTGTCAATGTAATCTCGCATCAAGTCTTTTCGAGCGAAACTTGTTTTTCCATCCTATTGCTTCAGCTTTTAGCCATGGCAAGCTCTAGATCCTATCTCAGAGGAGATGACTATGAGAAGAAAGGCGCGGTGAATCACTACCTCAGGTCTGTGGTGGCTCCCATGAAGACCTTGACCTTCAAGGAAAGGGTGCTGCTCATGGAGGAGGTGAAGGCCCCCAAGACCAAAGGCACCATGGAGGAGATGTTGCAAGTCTTGGAGGACACCGTCTTTAGGTATGGCACGGTGATTGAGCGTAGCCTTGACGCTCATCACCTCATGAATCTTGAGATGGAGAAGAAGGTTGAAGTCTATGAATCAAGGATCAAAGATCTGGAGGAGAAGTATGTGCACACCCTCACACAACTGGATAGGTTCCAAGCCCTCATGTGGGATGTGGAAAACCAGAACTATGAGTATGAAGATCGCTTCAAGAAGATCGCCGAGGCTGCCTCCACCAAGTTCAACGATCCACCGCTATCCTTCTACAATGGGAGGCCCTATCCTTGGAATATTAAGGAGTGGGATGCCTATTATGGGGAGAACAACGCCAAGGAAGAAGACCCGGCAGCAAACGTCTAAGCTTGGGGGAGTTCCACCATACTTTATGCTTTTTAGTTATCATATTTGCATCTAGTTCGTAATCATTAGGATGTTTTCATTTGCATCCATTAGGTATCGATTTGCCTAGAGTTTAAAGATCTCTTAGAGCACTATCATGTATCCTTGGTTGAGTGGTTTTGAATGAAATATAAAGTATGGTGTCATCCATGATTCTCTTGTTTGGGACTTATGGGTAACACTCATGCAGATGTGCGCACCATAGGTTGAAGTTTCACCTACATTTTGCCTTGAACTAAATTAACTTGAACATGTTGGACAAGCATATAATTACTTAATAAGTTGAACTTGAAAATAAGGAAAGATCCATGCGAGGGAAGCAACACTTATTAAAAAGGAACATTGTGAATTTGTGGTGAGATAGGAAGTCCTATAAAATAAATAGTTGGAAAGAGGAGGATGACAAGGGGACATGAGATACTCTTGTTGTACTTAGTAATCAACGAGTAAACTGAATGGTTGTCATGGGTATCTCAATACATATGCTCTATGGAAAAGTGTTTGAAAGGTAGGCACCCGAGGATTTCGGCTAGACATGGAAAGTGAAAGGCAAAGGTTGTTTAGAGCATATGGCATGATTGAAAGACCCATAAATACGGTTTATACTGGTTACTAAGAGAGCAAGACCGTTAACTGATGCCATGCAAAAAGTGGTGAAAGTTATTGACAAAAGTCAAAATAGTCATGTCTATTTGGTTGTTTAAACAATTCACGTTTCCACTGTTTGTTTTATGAGAAACTTATCTTTATTTGCAAAGTCATATCCAAAGGTTAAATTAAAAGCTGGTAAAAAGCCATGCAAAGCTATTACAAATAGCGAAGTGTATGATAAATCTGAGACTTATTCAATTGTCCAACATGTAATGGTTAGTTTTTGTTCAAAAGTAAGGGGTATGTGATAATATCTATCTATGTAGCCAACATTTGCATGGTTGTTAGTTCATATTTATTTTGGACAAGTGAATATGCATAAGTTGATGATACTATGCTCATGTTTTCTTGTTAACCATAAGATAATTGATGCATGATCATGACGAGCAAAAGTTTGAGCTTGGGGGAGTTGATACGTGCATTTTGCATCATCATTTTTAGGACTTATATATTCTGTTTAGAATCATATTTATCATTATCTATCATTATTTATGCATATTTAGTTGATTTATGGGACTTACCTACAAAGTCCCTTTCATTGATATTTAATTTCCGGGAGGCAGAAAACCTCCTTTTTCATGTTTTTGCTATTTCAGGACCTTCTGGACGTCAATAAATCGAAGGAAAAATACATGATGAGTTTTTCACCTGGAGAAGGACTATGGGCCCAAGAATGAAGTGATGGGAGCCACGAGGCACAAAAGAGGGCAGGTGGCGCCCCCTGCTGGGCGCGCCACCATTGCTCTTTTGGCCCACGAGCATCATCTTGGCTCCTCCTTTTTATAGACGCCTCAGTATCGCCAGAAAACCTATGCCATATTTTTCCCACGATTTACAGAGGCAGAGGCGAAAGTCCTCTCCTACTCCGGGAGAGGGCAGATCCTGCTACACCGGAGCCTCTGGTGAGGGAGAAATCGACGCCATCATCATCACTACTCCTCCTAGGCGTAGGGGAGGCCTCTCCATCAACATCTCCACCAACACCATCATCACCATCACCATCTCATTCCCCTCATAGTTTGTGATTGATTGAACCCCAGATATTGTTTTAAGGGCTATTTACATGTTTGTGATTGGCATCTTGCCTTTATTTGGTGGAGATATTATATTTTCAGATTGTGTTGTATTACATATGCTACTGATCCATATCATGTTTGTCACTTGTGAGTAGATCCCCATGTTCCTGAGGGCATAGGATGAATTGGCTATGATTTCCATATAATATGCAATGAGTATGTGGTCAAGTTTTTATCCTTTATATTGTTCTATGATGGTTTTATGCGAACATCGACTACATATTACTTCACCTATATGGGCTCATAGGAGAATACTTTGATGCAATGATAGGAGTTGGAAGGGACGGAATTGGCAGAAACCATTTTCCAATACTTTGAGTTGCATTGGAGGGATTATATATCGGGGAACAATGAACTTATTGCTATGGTGGGACATTTATGTCTTAATGATTCTTAGATGTTCATGTGAATGGATCTAGGACCCATCATAAGTGGTGTATTTTTCTCATATTTATGGCTGCACCAAATTTAGGCTCTGTCCTAAGGGAATGAAACTTGACAACATATTCACCATATTGTGTAGAAATCTTTATGATAAGTAAATCCATGCTTCCCTCAGGAACGCTTATCACAAATAAGTACACACACACTAGAGCTTGTCCTCTTGCTGCATAGAGGATTGGGCTTTCTCTCAGTGAGGGCATTTACTTATCGCTATTTACTTTCAGCACTTTATATTCTTGCAAACTACAAACCCAAAAACACCAAATCTACTACATGTACTATTATTTCCCTTTTCAAATCTGCTAACCAATACCCTCATCTCCTCATGGGTTTGACAACCTTTCTTTATTGAAAAGTACTACAATTTATCTCCTGCACTTGGGAGCCATCAGATGCATAGTTGTTGAATTAGGTGTTTATAGTCCTGCTTTCCTACACTTGCATCCTCTAATGGTGTGATCAGGCTCACCATAGTATGAGCAATGCATAATGACCCCATGTCTAGACATTCTCTTTCCTCCACATATTGCATCTATTTCTCTAGGAGTTTTCCTTCGGCATATTTGTTAGCCTTTCAACATGATTTTTATATTCAGGAGGGATAATAGGTGGCCCATTCATCTTAACCCGCTATGTATTGTCCTTGCATGGATACATGATAGGTCCATATGCTTTCTTGTAAATTTATAGTGAGTAGCATTTCTACACAAAATCACTTGGTTATAATCTTCTTTTCTCATGCAGGAAATTGCATGTGGGCAAGGTATACCACTCTTTTCACACCTCTTGGAAGTGTAGGTTTGATGAGCGAGGTAAAAATGTAATCAGTTGGAGTTGAGCTCAGTACTTCTCCTACTTTGAATAGACCATCACTTGATCCTTCAAAATAGTTGTTGTTTGACCACTCAATGTGTATACCAAGTTTCTTCTGGATCTTAAGGCATAAGAGACATGGCCATGCAATTGCTTCTTTCCTCTTAGTATAGTTCCTTGACATAACATGCTATTTAACTCTATTAAACATGGCAAGCACTGGCAACTCCCTTGCATCTAAAATGTACCTAAAATATTTAGTGAAAGAAGACAATTAATCATACAAGCAAAATACAATGCTTGATTTAGTGAAGCAAGAAAACTAATTAATTGAGCAAATATATATATCCAACAAGTTTTGCATAGTTCTTACTTATTAAAGACCTCACAATTGTTGTTTAACAAGATGTCACACTTGGATAGGTCAATTTAGAATGCCCTAACCCAGGTTTTTGGATCCAAGTTTTCAAGAAACACATAAGCATCAGGGTTTGGAGATTTCATGTGCTCCATGTACTTTTCATATCTAACAACTTCCGTACTCCTAGCGATTATCCATAGTAGATTCTTTAGTGCATATCCTTTGAATAGTTGTTGGAAATTTTACCACAAGTGCCTTACACAAATATGTGCTAAGATTCTGGAAATTTATACATAACTGCATTAATAAGACCCTATACAAGTAAGAGGAAGCATGAGTTCAGTGTGAAAAGAACAGAAACCAAGTAATTGCATGTTTAGTTTGAAAGGACAGGATCTAGAAGTTCCTTTTGTTTGTTAGAAATAATTGTCTGGAGTTGTGTTCACAATATCTAGATCCTTCTTAAAAAATTCCAGAAACCATGTCCAATTGACTATATCTTTACTTCCACAGAAGCAATAGCTATAGGGAAGATACAGTTATCAAGATATATGCCAACAACATGAAGTTGTTGCCCTCTGTACCTAGTATTATATGGCATCCATCCAGAAATATAATGGCCAACAACCTTGGTTAAATCTTCTCTTGGAAGCTTCTAAATTCATGTAACACCTTCTAAACCTAAAACTTCCATCAAGAGCTAAGAAGACGAAGATATCATGATTGCTTGATCTGATTTCATTGGCATAATCCTACAACATTTTGTACCGAGCATCTTCATCACCATATATCCTCTTCATGGCAAACCTCTTAGCTCTCTAGAGCTTTCTCTTACTTGGTGTCATATTCATTCGCTTTGCACAACTCTTATTAAATTCTTTAGCTTCATGTCCTAATTAGCCTTGAAGCTTTCCAATAATTTATATACTACAAGTTCAGCATCGAATGCCCTTATGTTATATTTTGTAGCACATGTGGGATTGTCCTCATATTTTTTCCCAGCACTTAGGTTTGTTGTTATAGCTATCCCGCAAGTGCCAACTATAGTTTCCCTGTCCTCTACATATGGCATTGATTCTATTCTTATTATGTATTGGTAACCTAACATCCCTCCTCTTTTGATAATAGTATTCCTTGAATGCTTTTCTAAGCATGTTAACAGACTAAAAAATCGTTCCTACATTGTATTTAGGAGCACTAATTTTTTCTAAAAGTATTGAGCTTCAACTCAACTCTATCTTCATCCAAATATGGACCCCACAGATCTTCTCCTTCATATTCTCCATCACTTTATAGCTTCTCTTTTCCTTTATTTTTCATCTTCTTCACCTTTTCCTCATCCTCATTTACATTGTTCATATGTGAGTATCTAACTCTTAGTAAAAACATAAGGTGTTCTTTCTAGTCACCTTGTCCTCATCCTCATATACATTGATTGAATACTTATTTTTGTTCTCCTCTGCCATTCATCAAGCACAAGGACACAAAAATGAATCAAGCACTTTTGATGACTCAGGAACCACCTTCCTTGTTTAGGTTATGTCTCCAAAACACTCCCGATCTCTCTAGAACTCTTCCAATAACTCCTAAACTATTTCGGTGTATTTGGAACATATTACATACGACTCTCTTAACCACATATAATATTATCAGAAATTGATCATTTAGTCTTAAGAGTGTGCTCCTATCAGGTTCGGTAATATGCAGACATGACTTCGAGCACTCCTTTCAGATCAGTAACCAAAGCGGGACCTGAACGCCCATGATGGTTCCTTTATATTACATGAATCAACGAGTGAACCTGATTAATTTATACATGTGCTAATCCTGCTGCTTCATGATAAGTGACAACACCAAGGCGAGACGTTAGCATCCTTATGAAGCAACTCATTCATCACTATATTTGTTATCCTTGTTTATGTTTCACTTCTTTTACTCGTATGTATTCCAATGTCCTTATGATAAATATCATAGCTTGTCTGTGTAGACAATAGGTGATACTGTAATATAAAGTGGGCCAGAGTATACCTCTCCATCATCAGGAGGAGCAAGATCCCAGTCTTGAACTATACAAATTCACAGACATGCTTTCCTAAGTATCCTGAGATCATCGGTATAGGCACCCTTTCAAGTGGTGTTGGGACAACCCTAAAGGTAAATCTTCCAGCATGAGGTCACTTTAATATTATCATGGTCTAAGTATTTGTGCATAAGATAATGATGATGATTAACTATTAATATCCATGATTATATTCATAGTAGATCATTTAATGGATCACTTTAGTATCCATGATTATATCTCATAGTAGATCATTCAATGGATCAGTTTAGTACCATTGTACTTGCCAACAATTTACTCCCATTATTTCTAGTATAACATGTATTACCATGATCAGGAAAATGGATCATCATAATACACATGAGCTACTCCTAGAGGCGTGACTAGGAACAACTGGTGTTTATATTTCTACACATGGATATTCCTTTGATTCTCACAATCAAGACGTATAGCAGTTATAGTATAGAATAATAAACATATAAATATATAATAATCATTATTATTATTGTCCCTAGGTCATATTTCCAATAACCAAATCTTGGTAAGCTTACTCTTGAACTTAATGAGGTGTATATTTATTGATGGTATAAGAAACTTCTAATATCCATGTATGCAGGAGAAACACGTAAACTCAATTGGTGAAGAAGGTAAGAAAAAATATTGTACATTTATCAACATGAAAAGACTTATCCAAAATTAAACCATGTAGGCTTAATTACATTACATTGTTTCATCCATGTTGATAAAATTTGTGATCACATGTACAGATCTCACTTGCAAGTACTAACATCCAATTATCATATTCTTCACTAAAGATATGCTTGTTTTAGTATGTGGGAGTGTGGCAGACTTTCTAATATGTATCCTTCTTTTGTTCACCCAAGTTTCATACACTGATTATTCTAGTAATCCTTGATGCGTTGAGCCTTTGAGAGCGATGCAACCCTTCACTCACCAACCGAGCTAGGACCAACCTAGAGTGTAGACAATATTCCTCATTTCTTATGAGAATGCATGTACTCCTCCTATAAAGTTGATTGTGTTCTTTGAGTAATGCTAGGTACAAGTTGGTTTGATTTTGTTAACACTGGTTTCATGTGTAACTAAAGGTAAGCAGGTATGGTATACTGATTATTGCCGCAACTCTTTGATTATTTTGAAATGCACGAGTTTGTGTTTTGGGAGTTTGTGTTTTGGGTAGGATGTGGATTTTTCTATAAATCTAATTAGGATCTCCTAGATAATGTTTTTATGACTTTGATTGCACATAACAGGTTTTATGCTAATAGTTTTGCAAGATAACTTGTCTTGATTTTATCGACAAATGATATGTTAATATCAAGATGATACCAGTTACACATAGTCTCTGGAACAACACAATACTGTAATACTAAACAAGACATTGAAGACACGCACAACCAAATTATTATAAAAATAGGAAAGGAAAAGGAGTAGAAGTGACCATGGTGAGAAATCACCATTCATTCCTTGACAACTAATGGAATTCGAGAATGATTTTTTAAAATCAATGCCTTCAGTAAGGGAGCAACATATACATGGAATAATTGTGCCCTAAACCAAACCAATTAAGACTAGATCATGTGTTTTTGCCCTAAAGATCAAGTACGCGTAACTCCAAGCAATGCACCAATAGGGAATAGTGCGAAAACACAACCACTTGTATTTGTTAATTTGTTTTATCACTTTCTTCTATAGTGCAATTTTTTTGAATATTTGGCACAAATATGCACCATGGAGATCATTTGTTTAATGTCACAAAGATGTGACTATTTAAGTCTATTTGTTAACCGGCACTTGTACTAAAGTAATACATAGAGGATTTATTCACTTCAATCCTTACCAAATCTCAAGTTGATGAAATTTTCCATTTTACGCATGCATGTTTTAGTTATGCTTATACCTGATTAGACCTAAAGAAGACAAGGGAAGATCGTTCCTTTTAGAGGTAAAACCAAATAGAGAACATCTTAAGTGTTAACACGTATAGTATAGAAACACATGAGTATACTCTCAACTGTGATGTTGTTTTCTCCATTTCCCTCCCTAATTGCATGTCTGTTGGTGTCCCTTTAAAACAATATCTCATATAAGGTGCACACACACTAGGCTTGGCGGTGTTGAAAATGCAACTCAATTGCATGGTTTGAAGCTTCCTTCTTGTGATGGTTTTTTTTATGTTTCCTTAGGCACGATGTCGGTGGATGCTGGAGGAAAGACATTGATACCATCAAGACCATTGATGTTGTTTTGAATTTCTACAGGGGTGTTTTTTAAAGGCATGTTTTACGTAACTGATACCTTTGGTCCGGATTACGGATTGTAGTATAGCTTATTTTTTCCTAGTAGAACTAGGTTTCTTAAATCCTTTGGAAGCCTTTGCTTGGTGTAAGATTACTTTAAACAAGACCCTGAAAACTCTTAGTATTTTTGCTTACCAGACCCTTCACATTTACTTTTTATGGTTTTGTATCAACGGGTGGAAATAAGCTAGTGCTAAGAATTCACATGCAACTGTGCACATATGTTAGGATAAACATAAACTTAATAATATCGTTCATGAGTTGTGATCTAATATTGATAAAGATTGTGGGTGGTACGTCCATAACCACTATAGTAATTGTTAGGAATACTTACTATAGAATTTTGTCCAACCACTACACTATCATCACGCACGGTTGTTCAGTTATTAAGTAGAACAGACCAAAGCATTATGATCAGTGATGTTACCATTACTCCCAAATAGATCTCTAAACAACTATATATTCCCCTTTCTGTCACTGAGTTTCATGTATAGAAACCAATCACCACTCATCTCACCTTAGTACCTGGATCGATCATTTGGGTCTTGGGTACCTGACAAGTCCTTGAATCAAGGAAAAAGACAAGCATGCAAAAGGATAGATCTAACATTTAATCACAATGTAGTCGGATTGAAGACAAGTACGCCATGAGGGGGTCCTCGAGGCGTGGGAAAAGGTGGGGTCTGAGACACACAATTGTCCGGGACAGTGAGCACACAGGTTTACTGTAACACCCTTGAATCGGCCCTATGCAAGTTTTAGCGCTTCTCGCCAAACCCGCATAGAAACGATTCAAGGACGCCCACCAGGCACTTTCGTGCGGGTGGAAAACGAAGTAATATCATTACACAATAGCCCACGATCGAACCCACATAACAGATATATATATATATATATATATATATAGCAACGACTCACTGAGTCAAGAATACAGATATTCAGTACAAATATCCAAATCACCTTGAAAACGATACAGCATCCGAGTACGGATAAGAAGCAAATTGAGCTAAGAGCCCTGAAGAATAACCAATGGCGTCCATAATCCTACCCAGGCCAAGCCGGAAGGGTAACCCTGCTAACAACGTCGATCTCAAACCTGCTAAAACAAAAGGGGTGCCAACAAAGGGCAAAGGAAAAAGAGGAGCGTCAGTACTGAGGCCAGTATACGGCGAGGCTAGAATTCGGCGGCTCTCACCTACATAGGTATGGTGGGCTGAAGCGGCAGCGAAGCATGCACTAAATAATCTATAGAGACTCGATTCAACTGTCGGCTATTAGAGAGGGATAAGAAAGACCTATTCGAATCCAACCTGATAGTAACACCAAAACATACCCATCATGGTATTTCCCCCTCGAAACCACACGAGGAAGTCAAACCGAGGAGCTCACACAGTTGGCAATTTTATTTATTCTATTATAGTTGTAGCACTTACTAGTCAGATATAGATAGCATGAGTCATCCCTAACCCAACAGTTGTTGGCACTTTTATTTCATTCCATTAGAGTTGCGATACTTACTAGGCAGGTATAACATGACACGATACACCCCAGTTCCACCAGTTGTTGGCACTTTTATTATCCATTCCATTGTAGTAAAGCTGATTACTAGTCACATATTAAGTCAAATTTATAACACTACTTTAGTTGCTTGTCTATGATCGAGATACTGTGCTCCAAGTCGTCCATAACCGCGGACACGGCTTTCAGAAAGATTTACCCTGCAGGGGTGCACAAATAGCAACACACACACAATCAACCTCGGAAAAACCAAAACAAAACCCAACAAGGCTTTCACGACAAAGCAATCACAGGATTCATAAAATATTTCAGGGGGCCACCCCCAATAAGCTACCCGTTATTTAAGTCGGCCATTCGTGGGACCTTAAGGTGTGTGTAATGGCGGCCTGTAAATGACCGGGAACCCGAAAGTGTGACTAGGCTTGTCGATACAGCGGAAACGTGGCACGGTTGGTCCTAAACAGTACATGTGTTCCACGCACAATCGTAAATAAAGAGGTAAAACATGGCATAAGTACAAGATAGTAATAAAACCCCAAACTAGTTTGTGGCCCTAAGAAATAAGAAATGAATCAAGCTCTGGCTAAGGGGATTCATGGTCCCACATGCGGATAGTGCGATAGTCAAGGAACAAGTATCAAGTATTCAGGGTCCTACGGGACACAAGTGAGCGTGGAAAAACCAAATAACACCTATTGCCCACCAATGCCTCTGCATTAGTTATATCTATTCCTAGCATTTTAATTGACAAGTTATAATTAAAGCCATGACCCTCTCCACCATTAAGTATCTCTATCATTAAGCATGTGCCAACCTTTTATCAACGGTGGAACGACAACGACGCAAAGCAGCACCTGAGAAAGCAACTACGACTTGCAAGACCGACTGTCTATCAAACATCAGACAATAGGATGTGTGCAAGGCAATATAGAGGCTGCAGGGAATATAAATGGTGCACGGAAACTAAAGCATCGCATCAAGGATAGCAATAGATCAAAAGGAGGAAGTAAAGACTATAAATGCAAAATAGATAGAAAGGAGGATAATGCTCGCCTGGAAAACATAGCCGAAGATACACCGAAGAACTTGTCGATACTCGCATCCACTCAACGTCCTAATTCGTGAAGAAGCAAAACAGTAAAAGAAATACCGGATGCACTATTTAACACTACGGCCGAAGAATCAACATGTTTATGATATGATGTATGACATGCCATAGATGCGATGTGACTAGACAATATTAAGCGGAACCGGAGTCCCGACAATTAATTAATGGTTCAAGTTATTTAGATACCCTGCAATTTAAATGTTGTCTTAACAAGGCAAAACATGACATCGGTTCGCTACACAAATTTAAATGGAGCCCTTACAAGAGTAGAAAAGCCCGCATATGGTCTCCATATTTAATTATAAGGTGAATCAACATAATGCCCCCAAACCACACAATATGTATGCGACATGATCAAATTAATATGCAACAATTATATATAGCATTTATAAAATAGGGATAGATAGGGGTCACACATCTAGGGTCGAAGGTCTTGGGGTTCCGAAGGTTCGACGAGATCGGTCTTCGGGTCGGGGCTTCAGATCCGAGAGGAAGAACTTGGAGTGTCGGGGTTCGGTCTTCGGGTCAGGGCTTCGGGTTCTCCGAGAAGGGGAACTTGGTGTCCAAGAAGCAGAACTTGTCGATGGTCCTCATGGTGATACTCCGTGGTGTTTCGTTTTCCATGTTCGATCGTCAACATCGATCAATCTTGTGGCAACACTTCTGCGGAAGGTTTTGACAGAAAAGCGACAGAAGTCAAAGAAGATCTTGATGTGGGTTCTTTGTTATACAGGACAACTGTGAGGATGGGATCTGGTACCAACAAGATGTCACACCCCAGGGCCTAGTTGAAGCGTTTGAAGGAACACACAATTAACACGCATACAAGCAGTGTAACAATCGAGAACAAAGGACAGAGGCTACCCACCGGCTACCTGTATCGAAATAGGGCAGTACATGGTGGTCTCGAGCTCATAGGTTCATGCGGTCGTGCCTTGCGGGAAGGAAGAGGGACGGCGACCGGCGCGGCGAGGTTGACCATGGCAGCGCGGACGGCGGTGGACACGGGCGCGTCGGCCGGAGGTGCACAGGGGGCGGGCTCAGCGAACTTGGGGACTGGTTCGCGGGAGAGGGCGAGGCGCTCCTGGCGGCAGTCGATGGCGAGCTGCACGGAGGAGGAGGTCGGATGGCGCGACGATGCTCTGGGCAGGTCTGTGGTTGAGGGAGCACCGGACAACGATGGAGCTCGGGTCGAGGCGGGGCGTGAAGATAGCCGCCGGTCGCAGGGGCGGGGCCGGGGTAGGAGACCGAGAGGGAGGCGAGGTTGGGGACGGGGTACGCAACGGCGGGGGCTCGAGCGGCAGCCTCGGTGACGCGGGCGAGGTCGCCGAGCTCCGGCGAGGGCGGCCAGGGATCGAAGCAGGGACATACGGGGTCGGGCACGTGAACGGAAGGAGGAGGGGATCACGAGGGGGATGGGCCACGGGATCGCATGCGGGAACCTGATCCCATGCGCGTGTGCGCTGTGTGTTCTGCTTCTGCAGGGTGGGGCTGGGGAAAACATGTGAGTGAGCGGGGATGTGTGCTGCAGCGTGGGATGGATGGTTGCGATGCGCGCGCGAGGAGGGTTCTGCGTGGATGGTGGCGGCGGCTGGGAGGTTAGGTGTGGCGCCTACGGTAGGATTAGGGCTAGGGTTTCAGGTGTAGTCGGTTGTGCTGGGTTTTGACTGGGCCAGGTTGTAGGTGGCCTGGCCTAACTGCTGGGCTGCCTCCCTGATAAAAAGTAATTTTTATTTATTTAGTTTTATTTAAATACTTTTGTAATTATCTTTTAGAGAAACAAAATATCTAGAAAAGACTAGGGTTTTGATTTGCAAGAAAGAGATGAATATCTAGAAAACAAAAATAGGCTTTTGGAAAATAGTTTTAGGCAAACAAATGCATGATGATGACGATGCTCAAATGCAATGTGTAATGATGACATGAGCATGCGGTCATGATGATGCACAAAACATAAATAGCAAGCGATTTTCTAGTAGTGGTTTTATCGGGGTGCTACATTTACCTAGGTTCAGATCTGACTATGGTGGCCTGATCCTACTTGCTGCTAGAATCCACTATAACGGTAGAGCTGGAGGTTTATAGAGGATTACAAGGATCGATATCACCTATGTGGGTTGAGATTGGTTGTGCCATAAAGTCTGGCCCCTGGGTTGGCTTATATAGTCATCCGACCTAGGGTTTATGGGAGAAACCTATCTGGCTACGATAGAGAGTTGGTACCAAGTATATCTTGGACTACAAGTTTATCTACAGGCCTAAGTCAGTAAGTCTTCTGGGCCTTTCCATAGCCAGATGGGCCTCCATCTTTTTTCCCTGACTGGGCCGCCCGTGGAGAAAAACTCTAACCTGGAAGCGGGCCACCCTAGTCAGTGATTAACCATGTGTATACCTGAAAAGTATATCCCCAACAGTAGCTCCCGGAAGCCTACAAGATCCAAAGTCGGATTTCTTCGTCTAGATTCAACGTTCTTTGGCTGGAAAATCTTGAAGGGTTCCTGAAACTCAAAATAAAACTATAGTATCTGAATCATTGCTGAGTCAGACTTGTTGATTCATCATTCTTGTTTCCACGCTCGTTTCAAACTGAGCCAAAAATTTATCCGGTGATGTAACCTGAAAACTTTTCAGGTCTTGTCATGTCACTACCATTTATTCTGTCAGTGTGACCATTGTTGGGTCCCATGTCGCGTGGAACCGATGCGCCGTTTCAATGCGTACAAGGAGATCGAGGAGGTGGAGGCTTCACGAGGAAGTTGACCCATGCATTCCGTTATGCGTGGCGCAAATCCGGTGCATTAATCACTAATCTCGTTGATGAGTGGTTATAAAGGGGAGAAAATCCTCATTTTTTCTTCACCTCTGCTCCTGCATCTTCTTCCTCGTGTCCCTCTGCGCTCCTCACTCTTTCTTTCTCCACTAGCACAACCACAATGCTGCCAGTTCCTGGTTCTCCGGCGAGATGGCCGATTCATCTTCTGCGGCGGGCGCGACGTCGACGTCGACTACGGCAGAGGATAGGAAATGTCGCGAGATTTGGAACCCTAGCCTCATCGACAATGAAAAGCTTCAACAGATGGAGGAGGAAGGCTACCTTCCCGCCGGTGCATGGCGGAGCGGCCTCAATGAATCGATTCCGGTGCCACGCGATGGCGAGCGCATTCACTTCATGATGCACGTCGACCATGGATTGAGTTTTCCTCCGTCGGAATTCTTCTCCGAGGTAATTGACCACTATGGCGTCCAACTCCACAATCTTCCCCCATCTTTCTATTAGAGCTTAGTGCCCACGCATCCCATGGACATTGCCGAATATTAACACAATATGATATGTAAGTTCATGAATAAATTCTATTATAAATTTCAGAGCTTCTCATTTTGGTCTCTAATGCTCCTAATATAGAAGTCACTGCATGCACCCCATGGACATGTGCGGAATTGTGCAACTAGCACATTAATCAATTTGAAAAATTGCAACGAAGAAGTGCTTTTTTGAAAGTTACACTTTTCTTTAAAAATGTTGCACTTTTCAATAATCTTCAACCACATATGTTTTCCTAAACTATTGTTGCACGTTTCCACCATTTTGTGTTGTTCTAAATAAATGCAAGTTGCTCCTTTCACTAAGCTGCCATGTACTTTTATGAACTGACTAGGACTTAAGAAAATCGCGTGACTAAGACTTTGCAAAGACCAAATATTTTGACATAAATAAGCAATCCACCATGCTTGCGTTCATTCGTTTGCAACATTTCCTACGATAACTTCTGAGAGACTGAGCCGATATATCTTTAGGTTAGAGAAGTCACCACAGACGTCTCATAGATGACATTTAAAAAAATACTTTACATACATTCTCAACAGAAAATATTGTTTAGGTGAGAAATACACTCTAAAACTATAGATCTACATGAAAAGAATTGTCAGAAGTACGGCTTGACAATAAGCACATGGGAATCTCTTTCTCCGTAAAAAAAATGCTCATGAACAACAATATATTAACGCAATTAAGAAAAATTCGAGGATGTAAACTATAAAAAATGATAGATAACAATATCTAGTAGGAAATAAGTACTATAAGTGACGAAAGAGAGTAGTATTTTCGCATACCATAATGGAGAATTATTAATCTGAATCAAACATAGATTTAATATAGGCAATATAAAAGGTGTCCAATACAAATGCCAAGCAAAAAAGATTTAATGGGTTGGCTCTTCGGCCCTACAATTTATTTCATTGAAGGGTACAATGTCCTCTATGGTAGAAAGATAAGAATGACTACCAAGCATGCAAGTTTTATATTCAATGGCATGATAAAATTAGAGTATTCATTTAATTAGGCATGATTACATAATTATTTTTCTTCTCTTCTGTCAGTCATCAAGCATGAGGATGTGAACAACATGAATATACAGTGGGCGGGTCTATGTCGAGATTTTCCTAGGTCTTAATAAATTTTAAAAATTGCAACTGTAGTTTCCTAAAAAGTGTAACTTGCACATTTCCACCAAGTTACACTTCTTTAAAAAGTGTAGCTTGCACTTTTCATTGAGTTATTTCCGCACATGTTTCACTGAAGTGTTGTTTAACATCTCCACCAAGTTGCATTTTTTTAGAAAAAAGCAAATTGAACCATTCACTAAATGGTAGTTGCACTTTTCTAAATTGATCGAGACTTTTTACATTTTTCTAGATAATTTCAGGTTGCCCCCTTCACTAGGCTTCATTTGCACTCTTATTAATTGATTGAGGCTTAATAAATCTCGTGACTAAGACTTTCCAAAAAACAAATATTTTGACATAAATAAGGAATCCACAATACTTGCATTGATGCATTCGCAAAACATTTGCTACGAGAAATTCTGAGAGACTTAGCCGACGGACCTTGAGGTTAGATTAGTCACCGTAGGAATCTAATTGTTGGCAGTTACAAAAAAATACTTTACGTACATTCTCAATAGAAAATATTGTGTAGTTGAGAAATACACTCTAAAACTATAGATTTATAGGAAAAGAATTCGTCAGGCATAGCTTGACAATAAGCACATTGTAATATGTTTCTAAATAAAATATCTCATGACTAACAATATTTTAAAGCAAGAGAGAAAATATTAAAGGATGTAAAGTATAAAACTTGACAGATAACAATATCTAGTAGGAAATATGCAGTAGAAGGGATAATAGAGAGTCTAATCTTTGTCCACGGTAGGATGGAGAATTATCAATTCGAATCATTGGTAGATTTCATATGGGTAATATCAAAGGTGTCGAATACAAATGACACGCAAAGAAGATTTCAGTGAGTCGGATCTTCAGATGCTACAATTTATTTCATTGAAGGATATGATGTCCTCCTCAACAGAAAGATGAAGGACTACGAAGCATGGATGTTTTATATACAATAGCATGATAAAATCAGAGTATACATTTAATTAGGCATGATTACATAACTATTATTATTCTCTTATATCAGTCATCAAGCATGAGGATGTGAACAACATGAATATACATTGGGTATGTCTATGTCGAGATTTCCTTAAGTCTTAATAAATTTTAGAAATTGCAACTGCAGTTTCCTGAAAAGTGTAATTTGCAGTTTTTCACTAAGTAGCACTTACCTAAAAAAGTGCAACTTGCACTTTTCACTAAGTTGTTGTGCATATGTTTCGCTAAAGTAGTGTTGCACTTTTTCACCAAGTTATAGTTTTTTGGAAAATTACAAGTTGTACCGTTCACTAAATTGTAGTTGCACTTTTGTGAATTGGTTGAGACTTTTTAGTTTTTTCTTGATAATTGCAAATTTCCCCTTCACTAAGCTGCATTTCCAATCTGATGAATTGATTGAGACTTAAGAAAATCTTGTGACTAGGACTTTGCAAGAATCCACATATTTTGATATAAATAAGGAATCCACCATGCTTGAATTGATGCATTCACAAACCATTTCCTACAAGAACTCTAACAGACGAAGCAGACAGATCTTGAGGTTAGAGAAGTCACCATTGCCTCATAGTAGTTGAAATTTTAAAAAATACTTTACATACATTCTCAATAGAAAATATTTTGTATGTGAACAATACATTCTAAAACTACAGAATTACATGAAATAAAATCGTCAAGCATGAGAGATCAACAAGGTAATCAGTTGGAGTTGAGCTCAGTATTTCTCCTACTTTGAATAGACCATCACCTGATCCTTCAACATAGTTGTTGTTTAACCACTCAATGTGTTTATAAAGTTTATTCTTGAACTTGGGGCATACATGACCTGGTTCGTATGGTTGCTTCATTAGTTCCTTGACATAACATGATCTTTAAATCTATTAAACATGGAAAGAACTAGCAACTCCCTTGCTTCTGAAATGTACCTAAAATATTTAGTGAAACAAGACCATTAATCAGACAAGAAAAATACAATGTGAAGCAAGACAACTAATCAAACAAGCAAAACAAATATCCAATGAGTTTTGCATAGTTCTTAGTTATTAAAGACCTCACAATTGTTGTTTAACAAGAGGTCACACTTGGATAGGTCACTTTAGAATGCCCTAACCCAGGTTTTTGGATCCAGGTTGTCAGGCCAGGCATAAGCATCGGGGTTTGGAGATTTCATGTGCTCCATATTATTTTCATATCTAACAACTTTGCTAATCTTATCAAGTATCCATAGCTGATTCTTCACTTCATCTCCTCTAAATAGCTGCTAGAGATTTTTCCACAAGTGCCTCTCACAAAATATGTGATCAGAATGTGGAAATTAATCCCTAACTACATTAATGAGGCCCTACACAAGAGGTAGTGTGAAAATAATATAAACCAAGTGATTGAAAGTTCAGTTTGAAAGATCAGAATCTGGAAGTACTTTTGTTTGTAGACATAATTGTCCGGAGTTGTGTTCAATATCTAGATCCTTCTTCAAATTTTCTAGAAACCATATCCAATTGATTGTCTTCTACTTCCAAAGTAGCAATAGCTACATGGAAGATACAATCATTAAGATATAATAGCTTTCTCTTTGTGTCTCCCGGGCACGACTGATAACCCGAGGCGATGGCACACAAAGCCAATATTGTACGCGAGCGTCGTGGATCCCAGAAGCTCGTGCAGCTACATGAGCTTCTAGAAGTATGTTGTCTGCATGCATGCATCCTCGTTGTAAGCGCAATGGTAGCACGAACTTACCCAAACCATCCCGTGATTCGGCGCTTAGATCCAAATAGCCAGCGACCCAGTGCACACTCTAGAAGGCAAAACATGAGTAACAAAGATAAGACGATATATGGATGCAAGTATCCAAATCTAACAGAGAGCACTCTAGACAGCGAAAGACCAGTAGCATAACAAAAGGACGTTGATATTGATATTAAGTGCATCGAAGCCGCCAGAACACACGCTAAAGGATTCAGAATTAAGGCAACATGAAGTGCAGCGACACACGTTTGTAATAATACCGTCAAAAGGAGTTCACAACAGTACAATATTAATAGCTTAAGTGCGACGACATACATTTATAATAATACTATCCAAGGGAATTCACAATAGTACAATAGTAACAGAAAGTGCGATGCCATGCGTTACCATCAAAAGGAGTTGACAACAGTACAGTAGTAACAGAAAGCGTGACGACACACATTTATAACATACCATCGAAAGGATTTCAAAATAGTACAATAGTAACACGAAGCGTGACGACAAACGTTTATAATAGTACCGTCAAACAGAGTTTATAATAGTACAATAGAAAACAATACTAACATCATTTACAATGATGTAGACCTAAAACATAATGGCTACATGGACTCGGTACGTCAGCGTGGTCATCCTAGTCCGAGAGATCCTTAAGGAGGCCATCAAAAAAGTCTAGGTCCTTAGGGTCGTACAGTTTATCATCTACATCGGCTTCACGTACCATGATGGCAAGCATTATTCCGCCATTCCAGGCAACCACGCTGCACGGCCTGAGTCGAAAAAAGGTGCATCAGCCGACAGAGATGTCATGTGTTCGGGCGTTGGCACGTCTCCATTCAACATGGACGTGTGAGTCTTATGGAACATCACGTGCTCAGGAATTGGCGCGTCTCCATTCGACGCAGCCATGTGAGCCTTCAGGAAGCTAACAAAAAGAGTCACTCGTTGTCATGGTGGTGGCACGGTATATGCCATGTATAGGCTAAAGATGGGACCAAAGTACGCTAGAGGTATCCAGGGAGGGATGGTGTGGTGATTCCACACATAGATGCTTTGTATTCTCTCAATCAATGGTGGATTACAAGTGCTCGTTGAGCTGTTCATAGGGAGGAAGAGGATGAACTTCTCTACTACCCTACCTCTCTCGCTCTCTAGGGTTTTCCCTTAGTAAAAATGGCCGACCTTCTCTATGGAGGTCCTGGTGCTCCTTATATAGGAGAGCCCAGGTTACAATCTAGGGCATACATGGAAGGCATATTTTCCAAATATGCCTCTCCCAAAATAATAAAGTGGTGCGCCTCTTTTCTCCTTCATAAGCCGACCCGAACTCTTGGCGTAAGCCTCTCTAAGCCCCTCTGTGGGGCGGTGTCACCCGACATAGGCAACGTCACCTTTGTCGGCCCGTACCCACTAGTCCTTCCCTCTGTCCTCTGCGCTCACACTACAATGGAGAGAGAAAACCTTTGACCAAGGAGATTCCTTCCTTCTCTTGTAACCCAAGCCGCAACCTGGCTCAGGCTTGGTTAACTCGGCCATGTGGGTACCTGCGTACAAGTTACAAAGGAACTGCCGACATATGCTTTATGTTGGCCGATGTAACATTGGATGAACTCCGTCCAAGCCAGGTCTGCCGTAAGTCAGCCTGCCTTGAGGTAACTCGGCCAGCTTATGCTTTAACCTTGTCGTACCTCGGCTATTATGGCCTTTATACCACAGCTTGACCCTACCTAGGGTTTTCCCCCCAACACTCGTCATCTGCAACTCTTTAGGGCTTGAGGCATTCGCCCGCATCACAAAGCTTCAGACGCTCGTCGTCATGGAAATGATAGTTCACCTCCTTGTCATCATGAGTCTCCTACGAAGGAATGTGTTCCACCAACATACCTGTTCGAAAGATATACAAAAGTAACATAAGTAAGAACTCGTACCAAAAAGCGCGCATAAGCAAAGAAATAAACTAATCAACACGGTAAGAAGGCAGAAAAACATACCGTGAAAGTTGAACCAAAGACCGAGAAGACCTCGAGCATATCTACCAGTAGAAAACAGACTTATCTCAAAAAGAGAAGGAAGTAGTTGCAAAAAAGCATGGTATAACATGATAGAAAGCAAGACTTGCCACAAGCATGGTTAGAAGCGTAAGAATGACAACAACAAATAGCATAGACAAAAGAAACAGACACATACACGATTGACGTTACCGCTGCCAGATGAAAGTAGAGAACACCCCAAATAGCCAGGCCATGAAGGTGGGGACTACAACGGCAGCTCCGGTGTGGTCACCAGAATAGCTGTTGCAACCGATCAGCAGAAGGAAACAAAGCAGGATAGGTGTGGGAGAGAAGAAAGGCTAGTTCACGTGTTTTGGAGGCAAGGGGTCGCGCACCATGTTTTATAGGCAACGCGTGTGCGAGAAATCCATGAAGAAATGACATGCGCTCACTAAGAAATGGCGTGTACGCAAGGCATGGCGCGTCACCGAATCCTCGCGCACAATCATCGTATGTGAGAGCATCTTTCCGCTAGAACGGGGCCCATAGCATGGCCTTGCTGCAGAGGATATCATTTTGCAGACCGAAAGTTGAGACGCCAGTGCATAGCAGGGCCCGAGTTGCTTTTAATTACCACGATTCGAAAAGTTGGGGGGTGGGGGGCAATTGCTTTTTTTTTTGAAAGCAACTCGGGTGGAGGGCAATTGCTGAGAGGGGTATATCGAGTGAACGGTGGTCAAACCAAATATTTTTGAATCTTCCCCGTTAAGTCAGGATATTCCGTTACACTAGTTCTTGCCATGCCCCTTCTTAGCCACCCTGCCCATTACTGTACTTTCCTAACTCCTAACACTAAATCTGGCTACAACGGCGATGGTCCTTTTTCTCCATTCCCCGACATTGAATCCGGCGGCGACGGAGGTCCTTTTTTATCCCTCCCCCGACACTGAATCCGGTGGAGGAGGAGGCGGCAGCGTAGGCGGAGGCCCGGCATGTCTTGCAAGGCGAAGGTGCTAGCTACGTCGGTGACTGATTCGGGTCCATTGAAGCAAGAGTCTCGGGCTCAACGCAAAGCAGTGGAGAGGTCTTCAGCCCTAGTTAGCGAGGAGGTCAGCCAGAAGTCTGCTCCCAAGGTACCTACAAGCAACGGGTTGAAGAGAAAAGCAAGACCGGCGGCGATGGGGGGTTGTAGCACCCAGATCTTGAAGAAAAAACCCGAGAGAAGAGCGAGCGGTGAATTTTTTCTTATTTGTGCCTTATCTTACAAGTAGATTAGTTACTGCAAAATAGAATCGAATGAACTGAAAAGTCCCCTTTTTAATCAAATTAGGCACAACTTTGATACAACGGACCTATATGACTTCACAGTTCATGTCCGCCAGTACACTACAAAACTAGATTTTGGTTGTGAGAGGGTTGTGTTCGGGTAGGATGTGCATATTCTTGTGAATTGCAAAGAGGTTGTGTTTGTTTCATAGCTGGTAGATATGCTTCATGCTAGGATTCCTTGGGGTTCTAGACAGAGGAAAAAATTGGTGTGGCGCAACATGAGTGATACCTACATGCAAATTGAGCACTCCCATGAGCTTCAGATGGTTTGGGAGTGTTGTGCAACTGATCGTAAGGTGAAAGTTGAAGCTATGATTGATGATATGTGTGCAGATGCTTGAGATCTTCCTGCCAGAGCTTCGGCTCCAAGAGACTACGGACCAACAGATGTTGATCTAGCTAAGTTCATTATACACTTAGAGGTGGATTCATACATGGCAAAACTTGATGAGGGAGTTAATAAGCCAGTTTTGTCATGTGCTATGGAGATCACCTTTGATTCCAAAAACATAACTCTTGATGAGATGAGAGAGATGATTAGTAAGGAAATTAGTATTGGCCCTAAGTAGATGGCATGACTCCTGTGGTGGCATCATAAGAAGCAGGAATTCATAGAGGTTTTGGATACTGAAGATCTGTTGCAGATTATGAGATGAAAGAAGAAAACCAGGAAGGTGTTCTTCCTGGCTACCATTTTTTATGTTGTTGATCAGGTTATAGTGGATGTAGAGGCCCCTGTAGTGGCTGAACAAAATGAGGTGATCGACGTTGATCAGATCTGTTGAGAGCATCTAGCCTAGGTTTGTTATATGGACCGTGGGGTTCCCCTATATGTATTTGTAACATAGATTGTTGTTGCATTTAGACCGTGTTTCTATGATTATGTTTGTTGCGAGATTGCGATATAATGTTGTGCGAGCTATTAAGATTTTCGTACATATCACTCACTGAAACCATCATTTTTGTAATAAGACACAAGTACATTGTAGTGGACATGATTATGTTTCTTCAGATGATGTACTATACTTGTTTCTATGTTTATGTTTGTTGAGAGATTGTAATGTAATGTTTTGTGAAACCATGATTGAACAAGTAATGCATAAGTACCTTGTAGTTGACATGATTTTGTTTCTTGAGATGATATAATATACTGTTATGTTATAGTTTAATATTTGAAATAAGAATGTAAGAAGATAAAACCTATTAGGTAGGAGATAGTAATCCAGTGAAAGGGCGTGATATCCATTAAACTATTGTAACATGCCAATTTTAGTCAATGTTGCAGCGGTGACGCACTTCACTTTCCCCACTCTTGTGTTCTCTCCCTCTCACTCACTCACATCCTCTCTCTATCCTCACCATCGTCGATGCTGATGCATTCGCCATGTCATCCTGGAACAACGAGGACGACCAGTCGAGCAGCGATAGCCTTCTCTCTGACATCGAGTCTTCCTTCCCCGATGTGAGTTCCTCTGTTTTCTCAGCTAGGGTTAGGCATTGGTAATTCCCTCGATTTGAGCTCCATTTGTGCATGCAATCGTGTTCAATTCCAGCTTTGTGTTTGCTTTTAGGTACCACGGATGATCTACGACCCTGAATGGGAGGGCCTAGATCTTGATGGAGAAGTACCATGTGACAATGGGCTAAAATTGAGGAGATATGTTGCATTCGAAGGAAGTAACACTGGGAGAAGGTTTTTGGGCTATACAAATCAAGTTTGTTTACATTATGTTCAATAGTGATATGAAGAATATGTTCATAACGCGATAGTGTGTGTTTTTTTAGGTTGGCCCGGTGTGTAAAGCAGTAGAGTGGGTGCATCTTGAGTGGCCAGATGCACTTAAGAAATGTTTGACCCAGTTATGGGAGATGTATGAGTTGGAAAGGTCGGGGAGATTTACTGATGCAGCTGAAAAAAATGTCTAGCTATCGGTACGAAATAAGGAGCGGGAACAAGAAATCAAAAATTTGCAGTCAGAACTAAGTGACACAATCAATGGGAGCTTGGTTGTGGAAACTGCATAGAAGCTTCAGGATAGTCACAGGTTGCTGATTCAGAATGCAGAAAAGGAGAGGGATCAGCTTAGGGAAGACAAGCAGAAGCTAGAGTACTACATTACGGATCTGGTGAAGGAACTGAAGAAGGCGCACAAAGTGAATAAGGACAGACTACAGAGGATAAAGGAAACTCTAGATGAATAATTTATGTCGTGTCAATGCCTGAAACTAGTTAATTGTAAGACTTGCAATTGCACCTTCCTAACTAGGCCAAACTCAATCCTCGAGAAAATTAATTTCAGACGAACACAAATTGTGCATAGAGTTAAGTTCATGTTTATAAAATCACCACTACAGAGGATAAAATAGGCAGTTCAGTACTAAATAGACATATGTTGGTTTCAAGCGAGCCTAGCCTAGCACTGCTAATTTTCCTTCCTAAGATCCTCCAGTACGAGGGTACATTCGGTCAGGTCCGCTTTGGTCTTTGCCTGCTCCCTCAGTACTTGGACGTGCGCCTCTCGTAGGTTCTAGCGCTCCGTCAGGGATTCAATAAGTTGGTTCGTAAGCTTACGATATTCTTCCATGAGCCCCTTCATGATCTCCGTATGCTTCCTAGGCGAGGTGTGACCTTCCTTGTGAAGTTTCGCCCAGTCGGCGTTTTCCACCTTCAATATGTGGCACTTGTCAAAAATCACCACGACTTTAGCGTGCACGTGGTCAAAGGCCAGCTTCTGAGAACTCTACTTCTCCCTTTGGATGGCTATCTTGTCATTTAGTCAGGTCGCCAAGTTCGGGTTGACCTTTCGCCTCTTTCCCTGCAACAAAAATATAGTATGGTTTGTTTAGTTCACCAGGCCAAGGTGGTTAGTTTCCATAATTAATTGAATCAACTTGTGGCACAGTCATAATTTCAAGGAAGAATCAATCTAGGACTAATCAACATTTTATGAATCGACTGGTGGCACTGTCATAATTTCAATTTCAAAGCAACCTAGGTTTTTCTGTAGTTTAGGGTGATGTGGGTTTTTCCAATGTCACAAAATAGTAGTGGCAACCTCATAATGCAGAAACAAACTTAGATACACAATGGAAAGAGCTCATGGTGTCTATTCATGAACTTGAACACCAACCCATGTATAGATATATAAGGAGTTGCTCTAGGATTCCTTAAATCACTACAAGAATCTGGGTGGTTCATGACGATCTAATATTGTCGTGGTTGAGGGCCAAAACATCGTAGATGGCCATCCGCGATGAATTCTGCGACGAAAAAAATAGGTCACGGACCTCACGTCATAATTCAATCCTTGACATTTTTTCTGTATGAAAACGTCAAGGCCCGTCCGTGACGTTCCTCTAATTTTGTCGTGGCAAACTTGACCGGCCCAGCCCAGGCCCGGTCTATCATGACATTTTTATTTCGTCATGAACGATGCCACGTGGCGGACGGCACCGCGAACTGTCGTCAGCGATGTTTGCTGACGTCATTGTTCACTGTCTACGACATCATCTACTTCTTGATGTTTTTTTTCCGTCACGGCCTGATTCTGCTAGCGCCGTTTGCTGGCGTCATCCTTTCATTTGCTTCTATCATCCTTCCCATTTCGTCGCGTTGGCGGAGACAAATTTCGTTTTCGTCATGGCAATAAGTTGGCCCACTTATGCGTGGCCGATCGTCAGGGCGACACGTGGACTAATAGGAAGGAAACACGTGGTCCATCTGTAGCACGAATCATGTACCAATGAGAGTTGGACACGTATCTCTAATGCATGACGAACTCAATTCGTCAGGGCAGAAGAGATGATGTTTCTGTTTTGTCGAGGATGTTGACGAGTGAAAGTGCGCCACATAGGCGTCTATCGGTGACGGAAATATTTTTGTCAACTAAACAAGCATGACGTTTTCATTTACGTCGGAAAAGAGTGCTGGCAATTTTGCTAGATTGCACCGTCTAGATCAAAATGACAGAAATTATAGGGCACATGTTTTAGGGGACATAAATAGGTCCGCACATAAGTTTCCAACAAAATAAAGAAAAGAGCCTAACAAGCTTTGAGTCATACCACCAGTTCACTTACGCAATATAGCTACGAATTGCTGAAGTGATGCATTTATAAGGTCTGCAAAGTTCACAAGTGCTTTCCGCGCTTCATTCTTTGCTTCTATCTCCTTCAGCAATGCTGCAATGCTTCTGCTACGTGCCTCATTTGCTGCTCTCTCAGTCAAAAGTTGTGCTTCAAGGAGAGAGTTGGTTGGTCTTGAAGCATGTATGCTTTCATCAGTGGAAGCAAGGGGTTGATCCTCAATGCCATCTTCTACAGTAGATGGTGCCACCGTGCTTCTAATGGGTGCTTGGTAGTTATAGAAGCAAACGTTAGAAAACTAGCAAGAAAATTCCAAGCACATCTTCATGGACAAACATGGTATTTAATTATACGAAGATGACAAAGATGGACCTAGTATAGCTTCTTCCACACTTCCTGCACTTCCTTCAGGGCTTCTGCCTTGCCATTTGGTATCTCCGTCTACAACCCCACAATGGCATCAAGGCATGTCGCATTCCCCGCTTCTCGAGCCCTGAAGGCGCTTCAAGGAGAGTCTTGGCTGGTCTTGAAGAATGGATGCTGATGTCCTGCGACAGCGCATAGTGCACCGTGTTGGTGCAAGGAGGTTGTTCAACCTTAGTGATATCTTCTGTACCATTAGGTGCCATGTTGCTTTCCTTGGTTGCCTATTGAGTTTTAGGAATAGAATCAAACATTAGAAAAATAGCCAGCAAATTACAAATGATCATACTCATTTCAGAGACAAATATGGCATTGAAATTTTGGAAGATGAGAAAGATGAAAAGTATTCTAGAGGGCTTACTATTGCTTTTTTCACACTATGATTGGAGAAGCCCCGGCTGTCACAGAAAAACAAGTCACTGCAATAAGGTTGTCTATTTCTTGTTTGCCTGTTTATGAGACAACGGGCCTACACAAAGAGAGAGCATAGAGTATAAGAGGCAGTCCTGGTTAAACACAAACAGGAGGAAGTTGAGTAGACAAGACTTGACCTGGTTCCTAGGGTCAGTCCAAGAATCAACAAGCTTGCACCACTCTGCATTGTTCATGTGTTCAATAGGAGAAATCCTTATTACTTCATTCAGTGGGAGGGGGTCAAAAAACTGCTTCTTCAGGAGATGCCTTTGAATTCTTGTGTGCCTCATTAACTGTTGGTTGCAAGCAACCCGCACATCTAGGTGTGATGCATCCATGACAAACTTTTGCTGAAATAAAACATCGTGCATCAGCCTCTGCTTGAACAGTAATGAGAAGGAAAAGGCAGTTGAGTCACAGAACATACGAAAACTCTGTCATAGAACTCTGCTCTGACATCCGGCCTCTCCTTGTACTCTTTCCAGCGGGGGAAGATAGGCATACCAGTCCTTACTGTTTTTGCACACTCAGTGGCGAACCTTGAAGAAATAGTTCTTCCTGGAGGAATGGCAAATGGAAGCTTTCCTCCTTTGGACACGTTCTCACGATGCGTCCCCATGTTTTTTCCTCAAGACAATTTGAGGATCATCATGTTTAATAGTATCTTCAGAAGGATGATGGTCAAAATCATCTACAAACATATAATGTGGAGTTACTGTTCTACCATATAATAAGTGCCATTCAAACAATATAATGTGCTTTCCTTGGGGAGTTGGTTACTTGCCTGGGTAGCTATCTGCTCGTCTTGGACAGCTGTCTTCCTGCCATGGAGTGCTGCCATCTTGATTTGGGCTGCTACCTTCTCTCCTCGAGCATCAGGATCTGCAGGACTCTGTGTTTCTTTCGAAGAGGTCGCGACACTTGGCGGTCTTGGTGGGCGTCATGGAGAACTTGGAGGTGGAAGTACTTCTGGCGGATTCCCCTTGGACTTGGTATGTCTCGTACTTTCTATCGAGGCAGCCATGCTAAATGAGACACACTTCCACCAGCAGCCATCCTTGTCATGATGACAGGTTTCTTCTTATATTTCCTCTTCTCAGTCTACACAATTCAAAGGTAGTCAATTCAGGATAATAAAAAAGCACAACATATATGGAAAATTAAGTAACCAAATAATTACACAAAATATGAGTAGGCAAGTAAGGGGACAACCTCCAGCTCATCCTCCCCCTCTTCAGGATAATAGTCAGATCCAGAGCCTTCATCCTTGCTCTTTTTAGGGGAGAATTCAGTGGGAGATGGATAAACAAGGGGCCTAAGACCCATTTTTTGCATTCGTGCATTGTTTCTCGTGATGTTTTCCAGCCGTTTTTCTTCCAGGGGATGCAATTTTGGTTCTATCATGAATAAACAATTCTTTAGTAAGCTACAAAAATATATCCTATGTCCTATAGTATTGATTGTTCTATACTAACCATAATGTCCAACAGTCCACTATGAGGAACTTCTACTCTGAATCTCATATCACAAGACTAACGATGAAGCAGCCAAAGCAAAGCAAGAGACAAGACGATGAACAAGCTGGACAATTCACCAATTGGTTGTAGTAATAGGCAGAGTGGGACAATAAAACATAAGCATGATAAGCAGCAATAGTGCAATTAAATAGGAAACATAACCTACTGTACTGAATGTTCTATAGAACTCATCATGTGATAGCTCACTATGATCAATTTCTACTATGATCATAAGGCATATGATGAAGCAGCCAAACTAATGCAAAAAGGCAAGATGATGCAACCTTTATCACACGCAAATAGATCATAAGCCGAAATAGTATACACATAGTTAAAGAGGATAAGCACAATAAAACATAAGCAGGATAAGCAACTATCCTGCAAATAAACAAAATATAACTTATGGTGCTGATTGTTCTATAGTAATCATCATGTAATAGAGTCCACTATGAGCAATTTATACTCTGATCAAAAGACATAGGATGAAGCAGCCAAACCAATGGAACAACCAAGATAATGCAAACTTTATCTATATGTAAAATGATCATAAGTCGAATACTCTGAATCTCACTTGTCAATTGGTTGGCTGGTTGCACTAATAAGCAGGGCAGGACAATTAAACATCAAAAGGATAAGCATCTTTCATGCAATTAAAATAGGCAATTAAACAAGTCTTGACATATGATGTTGATTGTTCAATAGTAATCATCATGTAAAATAGACTACTATGAACAATTTATACTCTGCTAATCATACATGTCATGAAGCAGTCAAACTCATGCAAAAGACAGGATAATGCAACCCTGATCACAAGACTTGTAAAATCACAAGCAATTTCACAGGCAGAACAAATAAGAGAGAATAACTGCAACAAAAAAGGTAAATTGGTTGCATGAACAGGATAATGAGCAGTATTTCTCAGGCAAAGTAAAAAAACATGAGAATCGAGGATGAGCGTGTTTCCTTGCCTGCAGGCTTTGGGCCTTTTTGATACCGCGTTTCTTGCTGTGACCTGGGGCACGCGGCATCGATCTGGACAGCGAGGTAGCAGACCTCATCGATGAGGCGAGCGAAAAGGTGGACATGCCTTGTCAGTGTGGTGACGGGCCTTGTCAGCGAGGTGGATGGCGAGCTGGATGGTGAGATAGACGGGGAGATGGATGCCGAGCTGGCCGACTTTGCGGGTGAAGTGTACAGCGAGGTGGTAGAAAAGTTCAGCCGGCTGTCGGCGAGGTGGACGACCGGCGAGGTCGACGGACGTGGTGGAAAATCGAGACGATGACGAGGGTCTAGGGTTTGTGCGCTAGGGTGACGGGGAGGTTACTATTGGAAGGACGAACGGAGACGAGGGGATTAAAGGCAGATGGCGGAGGGACGGGCAGCGGCGAGGGGAAAAGGGGGAGGACAGCGGGGAGGACGGTGGGAAGGGCGAGGGGAAAAGGGGGAGGATGGCGGCACCGAGGGCGGTGGGGACATTTGGATCTGTCTCTTTTCGGTGAGGCGATAAAAAGGGTTTGGAATAGATTATGTAAATGACCTTTGCGCGAATGCTTCGGTGGCATTGTGCGGGTGGGTTCAAACGTAGTTGCAGCACGAGAAATTTTCGTTTGCGCAAAAACTCTCCCGTACTGGCGCCAAATTTCGTGTGGGCGGGAGGATCTCACCTAGAAATTTGGGGTTCGTGTCCTGGCCGTTGGATGCACGATGGAGGGTTCAAAAAAATTAACCATATTTTAGAAAGTCTTCACTAAAGAGAGCCTTGGTGAAGAAAACTATAAATTATTGACGAATAAGTCTTGAAAAAAAGCAATAATGAGGACTACTAGTTTATATTCTATCTTGTATAATGATCTCAGGAGAGGTAAGTATTTTGGATAATATATTCACATTTATAGATCAGATTCAAAATGTGCTTTATTTTGAACAATGGATTTCTCCAGATTAGGGTTGAACGATTATGGACTTTTATCCTTATTTTGGTTAGTTTTAGATCATAGCAACACATATGGTATATATATCAAATTAGTTTAATCCCAAAGAAGATGCATCACTACACAGACCAAAATACATATATAGGAAAATTAAAGCAGCTTCCACATATATCCATGTGAATGACTAGAGTATAGTGGATATATCAATGTGGTTAGAACACATGCATGACTCTAGGGGCTGGGGGTCCATGTGTGTCAAGAGTAAATTAAATTAAACATCTTCGTATATGAAATAATAAATAACCAGCTTTCAATTCCATGTTGCACCAGTGTGACAGAAGCGTTAAGTTGCATCACAGAATCCACTAGAGTTAGATATCAATGTGTGGTATATATTATTGGAAAAGAACAAATGCAATGATGTGTGGTTGATATGTTGCTAACGTATCCATAATTTTTGATGTTCCATGCTTGGTTTTATCTACTTTCTTATGTTGTGTCCACACTTTGGAGTATTTTTCATATGATTTCTTGGAATAACCTATTAATAAGAGCCATAGTGCCAGCTGCCTGTTTTTTGCTGTTTTTGGTTCCAGGAAAGTCAGAAAATGAATATTCTCGGAATTGGACGGGACAAAAGCCAAAGTCAGTTTTTCACCGAGGGACACCAGGAGCCAGAATACGAGACGAAGAGGGGCTAGGGCCCGGCCACACCACCTGGCCACGCGGCCAGGCCTGGCCCGCACCAGTGGGTGGTCTGGCCGCCCCATGCACCCCCTCGGCCTCTCCTTTCGCCTATATATTTCCTCTGATACAGAAATCCTAAGTACCCGATCAAAGTTCCACGAAAGAGTCTGTAGCCGCTATCATCTCCATCCCTAGATCGAGAGGGATCTGAAGCTCTTCCCGGCACCTTGCCGGAGAGGCGAATTCACCCTAGAGGCCTTCTTCATCATCATGCAAGCCTCTGGTGTGATGCATGAGTAGTTCATCTCTGGACTACGGGTCCATGTAGTAGCTAGATGGCTGGTTCTCCTCCTTTGTGCTATCATGTTTAGATCTTGTGAGCTCCGTTCATGATCAAGATCATCTATTTGTAATTCATACATGTTGTGTTTGCAGGGATCCGATGGATATTGAGATGCTATTTCAGATTGATTATTGATTCTATCATGTCTTTGTTATTTGTGATCTTGCATGCTTTCCGTTGTTAGTAGCTATCTTCGCCAAGTAGATGCTAGCAACTCCAAGAGTTAGTATTTATGCTCAATAGTGGGTTCATGCCTCTAGTAATCTGGGGAAGTGACAGAAATCTCTAAGGTACTAGATGTATTGTTGCTACTAGGGAGAAAACAACAATCCTTTGTTCATAGAACAATCGTATTATTTACTTTACACGCAATTCGTAATGCAATTATCCATTGCTTGCAACTTAATACTGGAGGGAGTTCGGATGATAACCTGAAGGTGGATTATTAGTCATAGATCCAGTTGGATGGCGGTCTAGTATAATGTTGTAATGCCCAATCGAATCTCAAATGAGTCAAGATGAGTAGTATATGCATGATTGCTTTCTCAATGTTTATAAATTGCCCCGCTGTAATTTGTTCACCCAACATATCATCTATCTTAAGGAGAGACACCACTAGTGGACTATGGACCCCGGTCCTTTCTTTTACCATCAATCTACAATCAACTGTTTACTGCTTTGTGTTTACTTTCTGCAAACTATTACTTTCTTCCACTCGATACGTTTAATCCTTTGTTTTCAGCAAAACTGGTGAGATTGACAACCTCATCGCAAGTTAGGGGCAGAGTTCTGTGGTTGTGTTGTGCAGGTCTCCATGTTGCTGCTGGCAACGGTAGTGCGCCTTGCCAAAGTTCAGTTAGCTACACCTTTGGGGTGTTTCCTTGCTCCTACTAGATTGATAACCTTGGTTTCATAACTGAGGGAAAACTTGCTGATGTGCTCATCATACCTTCCTCTTGGGGTTCCCAACGAGCTCGATATATTTTGGGCCATCAAGCTCTTTTTTGACGCCATTGCTGGGGAGTCAAGGACTTCTTCACAAGGGGAGTCCCTTATAACCAATCTCTTTACTTTATTATTTTTGTTTTGCTTAGTTTATTTTTTCTTTGTTTTCTTGTTTCTTTATCAAAAACACAAAAAAAAATTAGTTTTACAAGTTTGCTTTCTTTATTAAAAACACAAAAAAATTAGTTCATATCTTAAGTTGCCATTATGTCTAGCATTTCTCCTATCACTATGTCACCTGAGGAAATCGTTTTCACTTTTAAACAAGGAATTGAAGAGAGTTTCAAAGAAGCTTGGTCTAGAATCTTTGATCTACATGAAAAAACTGAATCTAAAATGACTCAAAGCTTGTTCCTTAGCAGCTTTTCCCTTGGAATTGCTCTTTGCTATAGATATGCTTTGGATGCTGTAGTAGGAGGAGATTTCCTCCAATGCAATGAAGATGATGTTGTTAATGACATAAAGAAGTTGGTCTTTACTTATAACTTGCCTAGCAAATCTGATTCTTCCTTCATAAACATATTTGCTAGATTGAATACTCTTGAGACCAGCACTGCTAATTTGAAAGATTGCTATAATACACTTAGAGAGCATCATAACTATGTTCCAATAAATTCTGAACCCTCAAGATGGCTTCCCACAGTAAAGATTGCTATAAACAATGAAACTTTTCATGCTCGCTGTGATATCATGTCTGAATTTTGTCTTATGCCCAAAGATATCTATGAATCTTTAAATCTTTGGGGGCTTTCTAAAGGAGAAGAAGAAATATTTTTTGCTAACAATGCCACAATATTACCCCTTGGAATAGCTGAAGGAGTATTTACAAAGATCTTAGGGAAAATGGTTTCTACTGATTATCTTGTTATTGAATGTGTAGGAAAAGGACAAATTACACTTAGAAGATCCCTATTGAAACTCCTTGGAGCAATAATAGATGTGGAAAATGGCACCATGCACTTTGTTTCTCCACCAAGAAATCATATGTTCCCCAAGGTTAAGAATAAAAGTAAGAGAGGTAAGGGCAAGAAATTTGGTTTTAATGCTTCTTCATTGGAGAACACTTGATTCTTTTTCTTGCTTCTTATGCCTAACTTAAAGGCGTTAAAGAAAAGTACTTATTGGGAGATAACCCAAAGGTTTTAGATGAGTCTTGGAAGTTATTACTTCAGTAATAACCGCTCCTTATCCTTTTTATTTTCTTTTTGTGCCAAGAGTAACCTCTAATGAAAGAGAAGTAATGATTGGAAAAGGTGCTGTCCCAAAACAGATTTCTGTGCTTCACCGTAAAATTTCTTATAAACTCTATGTACATCCTTTTGAGGCGTGAATTTTTGTGCTTATGCCCCAGGTTGTTATCTAACTTTCGTTAGTTCAACACTTTTTGATTTGAGCAACATAAGGTCTTCTAAAAAATTCGTCTTTACCTACTGGTCTGTTTTGACAGATTTCTGCCTTTATTTGCATTTGCTTCTTGTTGGTTCCTTTTTGAGTGCTTTTGGGGAATTGAGCTTATTGAGGGAAGTGCTACAGTAGCTTGTGTTTTAATGGAAATTTTATTGGTGTTGGAACTAAACCTAAAGACCTATTATCTTGAGTGCACTAATGTTGCTAATAAAGATTGTGTGAAGTTTTGTATGAAGGAAAAATTCAGGTCTATGGAAGGAATTAGTAATGAGATGAAGGATGGACTAAAGCTTAAGCTTGGGGATGCCACATGTGTCACCCCAAGAAATATCCAAGAAGTACAAGCGTCAAAGCTTGGGGATGCCCAAGGCATCCCCTTCTTCATCAATAAAAATCCTAGGTTTCTTTCAAACACTTCATTTTTATTGTTTCATGCACAGTTGTGTTGTTCTTGGAGCATTTTCTTTTTCGTTTTTGTTTTGGTTTTTTGTTTGCTTTGTTTTCTTAGTTTGCTGAATAAATGGGTTGGACCCCCTCTTTCATACATTGGTTTTCAAATAGTTTGGTTTGGATTGGAAAAGAGTAGGAAAGTTCATGTTTAAGTGGTAAAGAGAGTTTGTTTTTGACTGTGGCCCATGCTTTGTCATGGCATGCTTGATATTATTTTGGCTTTAGGCTTAGTATTCTTTGTTGCAGCATGACTTGTTATAAACAATTGAGATTGCTTAATGTTCCTTGGAAGAATCATACGTTGTTTTAGCATATTAAAGCATAGTATTGTGGTATTCTCCTTTGATGATTTATTTGGGTTGACTTGGCACATGCTCACACCATGTTATGACTATCCCAAGTCACCATAAGACTTTATGATCCTTTAGTTTTCAACTTGTAGTATCACTTTAAGCTTTGATCAATGATGTTTTGTCACTCTGCATGATTATGGCCATTATTGCTCTCTTAGTTTGTCGCTCCCAGTCTTTTGCTAGCCTCCGCAACCAAGTGTGAGTTCCACTCATGCATCCAATTCCTAAAACCAAGTTATTCCAAAGAGTCCACCATACCTACCTATTAGCATTTGCTATTCCAAGTATATTCATTTTGTTATATACCTTCTGAATTAAACTTGTTATGTGAAAATTAGTGATTAAAGCTCTCACGAACTTGATGACACACTTTACTTTTTTGCTTTTTAATGAACTTAAACCATTGCGTCCATCTTTGTTGTGTATATGCTTGCGCTTTATAAGTTGAAGTTAGCAGAACCAAGTATCATGGGGAACGCTTTCAACATTGCACCTGTACTTTGTACCCCGTTGATATCATGTTCTTTTGCTTATGGATCCCGGTGGTGTGAAATAAAAGGGGAACTTATAAGATCATGGAGTTTGTATGTGTGTTAGAGAAATGCCTAGGCCGCTAGCCTAAGCCATGCCTAATCATGGTGGAAAATTTCAGCATAACCATAATGAGCACTCTATGAAGCATCCTCGATAAAAACCTATGCAAATAGCAAATAAAAAGATCGATGAGATGCTCATTGTATACTTGCCTTGTCAATTTTATTATGGGATAGCTCCTGTATCATGTGCAAGGGGTACCCCATTGGCGGTTCTTTATGATACATATGTACTTACAATGACAAGAGCTTACTTGTGACTAAAGTTGAGTAGCATGAGGTCCGGTCTTCGTAAGTAAGGGGCACGAGATTTCGGCTTATAACTTGTCAAGCATATCCTCTTAGTTGTGTCATGTTAACCTTAATCACCTTCAAGATGCTTATGATAGGGGTAATGAGAGCTGAAAGCTAATAAGTACCATAATTTTTGGAAGCTCTTTATGATACTTGAATCCCTACTTCCTTCTATGAAGGCCTTTCTTTTACTTTTATTTTGAGTCTGCACCTTCTATCTTTATGCACCTACTTTGAGAGCATAGTGGCCATTCTTAGTTCTATGTGCATTGTCCCAAGACTTGTTGATTGATGCATAGCTTTGATATTGCTTGTTTTAAACTATTTGTATCTAGTCACTCTTATGAACTTTGAAGGTGTCCTATGCATTTATGTTTGCTACTCTATGAGGGACAATATGAATGCCACAATGCTATGTTTTCTTTATGTGAAACAAACAAACGTCTTGCAAAGCATTATTATTCATGAACCTTTTGTGTATGCCTTTTCATGTTGCAACATAGTTGCTTTGCCTTATTGTTAGAACTTTGTCTTTCATGTTATGATTGAAGTACTATGATCCCAGCTATCAATGTTTTACAAATACTTTGATCAAGTTTATGATGGTGCATGTCACCTCAAAAATTATTCTCTTTTTATCACTTACCTACTCGAGGACGAGCAAGAGTTAAGCTTGGGGATGTTGATACGTTGCTAACGTATCCATAATTTCTGATGTTCCATGCTTGGTTTTATCTACTTTCTTATGTTTTGTCCACACTTTGGAGTACTTTTCATATGATTTCTTGGACTAACCTATTAACAAGAGCCATAGTGCTAGCTGCATGTTTTTTGTTGTTTTTGGTTCCAGGAAAGTCAGAAAATGAATATTGTCGGAATTGGACGGGACAAAAGCCAAAGTCAGTGTTTCACCGAGGGACACCAGGAGCCAGAATACGAGACGGAGAGGGGCTGGGGCCCGGCCACACCACCTGGCCGCGCGGCCAGGCCTGGCCCGTGCCAGGGGGTGGTCTGGCCGCCCCAGGCACCCCCTCGGCCTCTCCTTTCGCCTATATATTGCCTCCGATACAGAAACCCTAAGTACTCAATCAAAGTTCCACGAAAGAGTCTGTAGTCGCTGTTATCTCCATCCCTAGATCGGGAGGGATCTGAAGCTCTTCCCGGCACCCTGCCGGAGAGGGGAATTCACCCTAGAGGCCTTATTCATCATCATCCAAGCCTTCGGTGTGACGCGTGAGTAGTTCATCTCTGGACTATGGGTCCATGTAGTAGCTAGATGGCTAGTTCTCCTCCTTTATGCTATCATGTTTAGATCTTGTGAGCTCCATTCATGATCAAGATCATCTATTTGTAATTCATACATGTTGTGTTTGCGGGGATCCGATGGATATTGAGATGCTATTTTAGATTGATTATGGATTCTATCATGTCTTTGTTATTTGTGATCTTGCATGCTTTCCGTTGTTAGTAGCTATCTTGGCCAAGTAGATGCTAGCAACTCCAAGAGTTAGTATTTATGCTCGATAGTGGGTTCATGCCTCTAGTAATCTGGGGAAGTGACAGAAATCTCTAAGGTACTAGATGTGCTGTTGCTACTAGGGAGAAAACAACAATCCTTTGTTCATAGAACAATCGTATTGTTTACTTTACATGCAATTTGTAATGCAATTATCCGTTGCTTGCAAGTTAATACTGGAGGGGGTTTGGATGATAACCTGAAGGTGGATTATTAGTCATAGATGCAGTTGGATGGCGGTCTATGTATAATGTTGTAATGCCCAATCGAATCTCAAAGGAGTCAAGATGAGTAGTATATGCATGATTGCTTTCTCGATGTTTGTCAATTGCCCCGCTATAATTTGTTCGCCCAACATGTCATCTATCTTAAGGAGAGCCACCACTAGTGAACTATGGACCCCGGTCCTTTCTTTTACCATCAATCTACAATCAATTGTTTATTGCTTTGTGTTTACTTTTTGCAAACTATTACTTTCTTCCACTCGATATGTTTAATCCTTTGTTTTCAGCAAAACTGGTGAGATTGACAACCTCATCACAAGTTGGAGCAAAGTTCTGTGGTTGTGTTGTGCAGGTCTCCACGTTGCTGCTGGCAACGGTAGTGCGCCCTGCCAAAGTTCAGTTAGCTACACCTTTGGGGTGTTTCCTTGATCCTACTAGATTGATAACCTTGGTTTCATAACTGAGGGAAAACTTGCTGCTGTGCTCATCATACCTTCCTCTTGGGGTTCCCCAACAAGCTCGATATATTTTGGGCCATCAGTGGTCATCATCATGTGTGGTCTATCAACAATGACTTTGGTGGCCATATCAATAATGTGGGTTAGGAAAAGAACACATCATTTGCAAACTATGACTCTAGGAGAGATCCATGGTCGTCATAGAGACCAAGAATGATACATGGGAATTAATTAATAAAGGACCTTCCACACATTGCATGCTTGCATGGTTGCACCAATGTGACAGTACAAGTTGTGCATCATCGATATCATAGACCACTTGAGTATATATATACATGTGGGCGGTCATGTGCACATGTAGCTAGCTAGAGATATATCATTGTGGTTTTGGAAAAGAACAGTGTATGCAATGTGGTCATGTGGGATCAGTGGCTCAGGTGGATATATATTAGTGTGTACTAGGAAAAGAACACACACATTGATCATGCAATGTCTCTAGGGGATATATCCATGTGTCAAATTAAACCATGCATGGTCATACAGACCAAAACACATAGGAATTAAAGCAATATATTGCATGTTGCACCAGTGTGACAGAAATTGCATCACAGAATCCACTAGTGTGTGGTAGATATACCAATTAACAATGTGGTATTGGGAAAGAGAACACATGCAATGTGGTCATGTATGTGGATCAATGACATCTAGCTACTAGTAGTTAGTGTGGATATCAATGTGGTTTAGGAAAAGATCACATATGCAATAATGACTCTAGGGCTTCCATATGTGTACAGCCACATTCATGGTCACAAAGACCAATATAGGAAAAGCACAGTTTCCACACACATTGCATGCATGTTGCACCAGTGTGACATAAGTTGTATCATCTAGAGTTATATATGTGTGGTCTCATCATGTAGATATATGTCAAAATGTGGTATATTGTTGGAAAAGAACACACATGCATGCAATGTGGTCATCTCATGTGGATCTATCAACAATAATGCAATATATGAATGGAAAAGAACACACATGCATGCAATATGACTCTAGGAGATCAGATCCATATATATATGGTCATAGACCAAAAACACATAGGTTAAATAAAGGAGAGCTTCCACACATTGCATGCATGCAGTGTGATAGAATTATTATTAGTTGTGCATCATCAGATAATCCACTTGAGTAGTATATGCATTGTGTGGTCATGCATATGTGTAGAGATATCATTGTTAGGTTTTGGAAGAACAATGTACATACATGCAAATGTAGTCAGACAGATCATCATGGATGTGGATCTATCAATGACTCTGGTGACCATATCAATGTGGGTTAGGAAAAAGAACACATGCATGCAATATGACCCCCTATAGGAGATAGATATATATATTCCATATTGGTCATAGAGACCAAACAACACATAGGAATTAAATAAAGGAGCTTCCACATTGCATGCATGGACCAGTGTGACAGAATTTGTGCACATCATCACCTAATACTTGAGTATATGCATGTGTGTCTGGTCATGCATATATATGTAGATATATATATCATCATCTTGTGTTGTTTTGGAAAAGAACAGTGTACATATATATGCAATGTGTGGTCATGTGATGGGATCAGTGGCTCTAGTGGATATATATATATATATATATCAGTGTGTAACACACATCATGTCTCTACGGGAGGATCCATGTGTGTTAAACCATGCATCGTAACATGCATATATAGACCAAAACATAGGAAAGCAACATATTGCATGTTGCACCAGTGTGACAAAAGTTGCATCATAGAATCCACTAGTGTGTGGTAGATATACCAATTAACAATGTGGTTTTGCAAAAGAGAACACATGCAATATGGTCATGTATGTCGATCAATGACATCTAGCTACCAGTAGCTAGTGTGGATATCAATGTGGTTTAGGAAAAAGATCACATATGCAATAATGACTCTAAGGGTTCCATATGTGTACAGCCACATGCATGGTCACAGAGACCAATATAGGAAAAGCACAGCTTCCACACACATTGCATGCTTGTTGCACCAGTGTGACATAAGTTGCATCATCTAGAGTTATATATGTGTGGTCTCATCATGTAGATATATGTCAAAATGTGGTATTGTTGGAAAAGAACACACATGCATGAAATGTGGTCATCTCATGTGGATCTATCAACAATAATGCAATATATGCATGGAAAAGAACACACATTCATGCAATATGACTCTAGGAGATCAAATCCATATATATATGGTCATAGAGACCAAAAACACATAGGTTAAATAAGAAGGAGTGCTTCCACACATTGCATGCATGCAGTCTGACAGCATTATTATTAGTTGTGCATCATCAGATAATCCACTTGAGTAGTATATGCATTGTGTGGTCATGCATATGTGTAGATATCATTGTTAGGTTTTGGAAGAGAACAATGTACATACATGCAAATATGGTCACAGATCATCATGGATGTGGATCTATCAATGACTCTGGTGACCATATCAATGTGGGTTTGTAAATAGAACACATTCGTGCAATATGACCCCATATAGGAGATAGACAGGTATATATATTCCATATTGGTCATAGAGACCAAACAACACATAGGAATTAAATAAAGGAGCTTCCACATTGCATGCATGCATGGAGTAGTGTGACAGGATTTGTGCACATCATCACATAATCCTTAAGTATATGCATGTGTGTCTGGTCATGCATATATATGTAGATTGATATATATCATCATCTTGTGTTGTTTTGGAAAAGAACAGTGTACATATATATATGAAATATGTGGTCATGTGATGGGATCAGTGGCTCTAGTGGATATATATTAGTGTATAACACACATCATGTCTCTAGGGGAGGATCCATGTGTATTAAACCATGCATGGTCACATGCATAGATAGACCAAAACACAGGAAAGCAACATATTGCATGTTGCACCAGTGTGACGGAAGTTGCATCACAGAATCCACTAGTGTGTGGTAGATATACCAATTAAAAATGTGGTTTTGGAAAAGAGAACACATGCAATGTGGTCATGTATTTGGATCAATGACATCTAGCTACTAGTAGCTAGTGTGGATATCAATGTGGTTTAGGAAAAATAACACATATGCAATAATGACTCCAGGGGTTCCAGATGTGTACAGCCACATGCATGGTCACAGAGACCAATATAGGAAAAGCACAGCTTCCACACACATTGCATGCATGTTACACCGGTGTGACATAAGTTCCATCATCCAGAGTTATATATGTGTGGTCTCATCATGTAGATATATGTAAAAATGTGGTATATTGTTGGAAAAGAACACACATGCATGCAATGTGGTCATCTCATGTGGATCTATCAACAATAATGCAATATATGCATGGAAAAGAACACACATGCATGCAATATGATTCTAGGAGATCAAATCCATATATATATGGTCATAGAGACCAAAAACACATAGGTTAAGTAAAAAGGAGAGCTTCCACACATTGCATGCATGCAGTGTGACAGAATTATTATTAGTTGTGCATCATGAGATAATCCACTTGAGTAGTATATGCATTGTGTGGTCATGCATATGTGTAGAGATATCATTGTTAGGTTTTGGAAGAGAACAATGTACATACATGCAAATGTGGTCACAGATCATCATGGATGTGGATCTATCAATGACTCTGGTGACCATATCAATGTGGGTTAGGAAAAAGAACACATGCATGCAATATGACCCCCTATAGGAGACAGATATATATATTCCATATTGGTCATAGAGACCAAACAACACATAGGAATTAAATAAAGGAGCTTCCACATTGCATGCATGCATGCATGGACCAGTGTGACAGAATTTGTGCACATCATCACATAATCCTTGAGTATATGCATGTGTGTCTGGTCATGCATATATATGTAGAGAGATATATATCATCATCTTGTGTTGTTTTGGAAAAGAACAATGTACATATATATGCAATGTGTGGTCATGTGATGGGATCAGTGGCTCTAGTGGATATATATATATATATATCAGTGTGTAACACACATCATGTCTCTAGGGGAGGATCCATGTGTATTAAACCATGCATCGTAACATGCATATATAGACCAAAACACAGGAAAGCAACATATTGCATGTTGCACCAGTGTGACAGAAGTTGCATCATAGAATCCACTAGTGTGTGGTAGATATACCAATTAACAATGTGGTTTTGGAAAAGAGAACACATGCAATATGGTCATGTATGTCGATCAATGACATCTAGCTACTAGTAGCTAGTGTGGATATCAATGTGGTTTAGGAAAATGATCACATATGCAATAATGACTCTAAGGGTTCCATATGTGTACAGCCACATGCATGGTCACAGAGACCAATATAGGAAAACCACAGCTTCCACACACATTGCATGCTTGTTGCACCAGTGTGACATAAGTTGCATCATCTAGAGTTGTATATGTGTGGTCTCATCATGTAGATATATGTCAAAATGTGGTATTGTTGGAAAAGAACACACATGCATGCAATGTGGTCATCTCATGTGGATCTATCAACAATAATGCAATATATGCATGGAAAAGAACACACATGCATGCAATATGACTCTAGGAGATCAAATCCATATATATATATATGGTCATAGAGACCAAAAACACATAGGTTAAATAAAAAGGAGTGCTTCCATGCATTGCATGCATGCAGTGTGACAGAATTATTATTAGTTGTACATCATCAGATAATCCACTTGAGTAGTATATGCATTGTGTGGTCATGCATATGTGTAGATATCATTGTTAGGTTTTGGAAGAGAACAATGTACATACATGCAAATGTGGTCACAAATCATCATGGATGTGGATCTATTAATGACTCTGGTGACCATATCAATGTGGGTTTGTAAAAAGAACACATTCATGCAATATGACCCCATATAGGAGATAGATAGGCATATATATTCCATATTGGTCATAGATACCAAACAACACATAGGAATTAAGTAAAGGAGCTTCCACATTGCATGCATGCATGGAGTAGTGTGACAGAATTTGTGCACATCATCACATAATCCTTAAGTATATACATGTGTGTCTGGTCATGCATATATTTGTAGAGAGAGAGATATATCATCATCTTGTGTTGTTTTGGAAAATAACAGTGTACATATATATGCAATGTGTGGTCATGTGATGGGATCAGTGGCTCTAGTGGATATATATATCAGTGTGTAACACACATCATGTCTCTAGGGGAGGATCCATGTGTATTAAACCATGCATGGTCACATGCATATATAGACCAAAACACAGGAAAGCAACATATTGCATGTTGCACCAGTGTGACAGAAGTTGCATCACAGAATCCACTAGTGTGTGGTAGATATACCAATTAAAAATGTGGTTTTGGAAAAGAGAACACATGCAATGTGGTCATGTATTTGGATCAATGACATCTAGCTACTAGTAGCTAGTGTGGATATCAATGTGGTTTAGGAAAAAGATCATATATGCAATAATGACTCCAGGGGTTCCAGATGTGTACAGCCGCATGCATGGTCACAGAGACCAATATAGGAAAAGCACAGCTTCCACACATATTGCATGCATGTTACACCGGTGTGACATAAGTTCCATCATCCAGAGTTATATATGTGTGGTCTCATCATGTAGATATATGTCAAAATGTGGTATATTGTTGGAAAAGAACACACATGCATGCAATGTGGTCATCTCATGTGGATCTATCAACAATAATGCAATATATGCATGGAAAAGAACACACATGCATGCAATATGACTCTAGGAGATCAAATCCATATATATATGGTCATAGAGACCAAAAACACATAGGTTAAATAAAAAGGAGAGCTTCCACACATTGCATGCATGCAGTGTGACAGAATTATTATTAGTTGAGCATCATGTGATAATCCACTTGAGTAGTATATGCATTGTGTGGTCATGCATATGTGTAGAGATATCATTGTTAGGTTTTGGAAGAGAACGGTGTACATACATGCAAATGTGGTCACAGATCATCATGGATGTGGATCTATCAATGACTCTGGTGACCATATCAATGTGGGTTAGGAAAAATAACACATGCATATGCAATATGACCCCCTATAGAAGATATATATATTACATATTGGTCATAGAGACCAAACAACACATAAGAATTAAATAAAGGAGCTTCCACATTGCACATGCATGCATGCATGCATGGACCAGTGTGACAGAATTTGTGCACATCATCACATAATACTTGAGTATATGAATGTGTGTCTAGTCATGCATATATATGTAGATATATATATATATATCATCTTGTGTTGTTTTGAAAAAGAACAATGTACATATATATGCAATGTGTGGTCATGTGATGGGATCAGCAGCTCTAGTGGATATATATATATCAGTGTGTACTGGTTTAGGAAAAGAACACACATCATGCAATGTCTCTAGGGGAGGATCCATGTGTATTAAACCATGCATGGTCACATGCATATATAGACCAAAACACAGGAAAGCTAAATATTGCATGTTGCACCAGTGTGATAGAAAGTTGCATCACAGAATCCACTAGTGTGTGGTAGATATACCAATTAACAATGTGGTTTTGGAAAAGAGAACACATGCAATGTGGTCATGTATGTGGATCAATGACATCTAGCTACTAGTAGATAGTGTGGATATGGATGTCGTTTAGGAAAAAGAACACATATGCAATAATGACTCTAGGGGTTCCATGTGTACAGCCACATGTATGGTCAGAGAGACCAATATAGGAAAAGCACAGCTTCCACACACACATTGCATGCATGTTGCACCAGTGTGACATAAGTTACATCATCCAGAGTTATATATGTGTGGTCTCATCATGTAGATATATATATATGTCAAAATGTGGTATATTGTTGGAAAAGAACACACATGCATGCAATGTGGTCATCTCATGTGGATCTATAAACAATAATGCAATATATATGCATGGAATAGAACACACATGCATGCAATATGACTCTAGGAAATCAAATCCATATATGGACCAAAAACACACAGGTTAAATAAAGGACAGCTCCCACACATTGCATGCATGCAGTGTGACAGAAATATTATTAGTTGTGCATCATCACATAATCCACTTGAGTAGTATATGAATTGTGTGGTCATGCATATGTGTAGAGATATCATTGTGGTAGGTTTTGGAAGAGAACAATGTACATACATGCAAATGTGGTCACAGATCATCATGGATGTGGATCTATCAATGACTCTAGTGACCATATCAATGTGGATTAGGAAAAAGAACACATGCATGCAATATGACCCCCTATAGGAGATATATATATATTCCATATTGGTCATAGAGACCAAACAACACATACGAATTAAATAAAGGAGCTTCCACATTGTATGCATGCATGCATAGACCAGTGTGATAGAATTTGTGCACATCATCACATAATCCTTGAGTATATGCATGTGTGTCTGGTCATGCATATATATGTAGAGAGATATATATCATCATCTTGTGTTGTTTTGGAAAAGAACAATGTACATATATATGCAATGTGTGGTCATGTGATGGGATCAGTGGCTCTAGTGGATATATATATCAGTGTGTACTGGTTTAGGAAAAGAACACACATCATGCAATGTCTCTAGGGGGGATCCATGTGTATTAAACCATGCATGGTCACATGCATATATAGACCAAAACACAGGAAAGCAACATATTGCATGTTGCACCAGTGTGACAAAAATTTGCATCACAGAATCCACTAGTGTGTGGTAGATATACCAATTAACAATGTGGTTTTGGAAAAAGGAACACATGCAATGTGGTCATGTATGTGGATCAATGACATCTAGCTACTAGTAGCTAGTGTGGATATCAATGTGGTTTACGAAAAAGAATACATATGCAATAATGACTCTAGGGGTTCCATGTGTACAGCCACATGTATGGTCACAGATAACAATATAGGAAAAGCACAGCTTCCACACACACATTGCATGCATGTTGCACCGGTGTGACATAAGTTGCATCATCCAGAGTTATATATGTGTGGTCTCATCATGTAGATTTATATATATGTCTAAATGTGGTATATTGTTGGAAAAGAACACACATGCATGCAATGTGGTCATCTCATGTGGATCTATCAACAATAATGCAATATATATGCATGGAAAAGAACACACATGCATGCAATATGACTCTAGGAGATCAAATCCATATATGGACCAAAAACACATAGGTTAAATAAAGGAGAGCTTCCACACATTGCATGCATGCAGTGTGACCGAATTATTATTAGTTGTGCATCATCACATAATCCACTTGAGTAGTATATGCATTGTGTGGTCATGCATATGTGTAGAGATATCATTGTGGTAGGTTTTGGAAGAGAACAATGTACATACATGCAAATGTGGTCACAGATCATCATGCTGGATATGTGGATCTATCAATGACTCTGGTGACTATATCAATGTGGGTTAGGAAAAAGAACACATGCATGCATTATGACCCCCTATAGGAGATATATATATATATATTCCATATTATTGGTCATAGAGACCAAACAACACATAGGAATTAAATAAAGGAGCTTCCACATTGCATGCATGCATGCAGACCAGTGTGACCGAATTTGTGCATCATCACATAATCCTTGAGTATATGCATGTGTGTCTGGTCATGCATATATATGTAGAAAGATATATATATCATCATATTGTGTTGTTTTGGAAAAGAACGGTGTACATATATATATCAGTGTGTACTGGTTTAGGAACACATCATGCAATGTCTCTAGGGGAGGATCCATGTGTATTAAACCATGCATGGTCACATGCATATAGACCAAAACACATAGGAAAGCAACATATTGCATGTTGCACCAGTGTGACAGAAGTTGCATTACAGAATCCACACTAGTGTGTACATATACCAACAATGTGGTTTTGGAAAAGAGAACACATGCAATGTGGTCATGTATGTGGATCAATGATATCTAGCTAGTGTGGATATCTATGCAATGTGGTCATATATATGCAATGTGTGGTCATGTGATGGGATCAGTGGCTCTAGTGGATATATATCAGTGTGTACTGGTGTAGGAAAAGGACACACACACATCATGCAATGGAGCATGTGTGTCATGCATCACACAAAGGAGGAAAAGGTGCATCACAAAATCCAGTGAAGTTACCTAGATGATACCTATCTCAAAACTTGAGCCCAAGAAGATGTTGGATCATGCGCATGCATATCGATCGATAAATATGTGAGACCATATGCTCACCAGGGGCCTAGATATAATGCCTATCTCAATGTAACAACCCATCACACTTTTGTACATATATATCATATAGGTAAACACATACATATGCATGCAAGTTCTTCCAACGCTTAGATCCCAAACTAATTTGTACATCCCAAAATACATAGTATGTACAACAAATAAACTATAAACTAAAATCTAGTTCAAACACATAATGTATCACCACCACTTGTTGTCGTCCTTGACTTGCTTCCCCTTCAACCGCTTGCTGTCACCACTGTCGCAAGATCCCTGCTCGTCCTGATACCGCTTTCTGTCCTCCTCGGGCTTCTTCTCCTAGGCTAGTTTGCAACTAGGGCATAGCTCTCTCATGAAAAACTCCGCCTTAACCATCCCATCTTTCATGGTAATGAGCTTACTGTACAACTCGTACGCCACGTAGGCGTCTCTGGCTGCATACTCGAGGCGCACCTGGCTCATCGGCTTCCACTCCTAGTAGTCGTGATCGAGTCGCTTCAATTTCTTCAGTTTTGCATAGGATTTATCGATGATTTCCGCTGCCAGATCACCCATGCCATCCTTCGCTGGGTATGGTTTGATCTTGTACAGATTTTGGATGTCGATGTGGTGCCCATTTGGGATTTTTATCAATGCACGAGAAAGCATAATTGTGTCATTTGTGATATCCACGCTAGTGAAAGTTATCCCTTTCCTATACAAGAACTCGACCAGAGTTGGACAATGCTTCTCAATTGGTTTACTCCTGCAGTTAGATGGTTTTAGGGATGTAAGGGAACAAGGGATGCAGAAGTGGTGATCTCAAATTTAAATTTCACATACCTGCAGAAGTGGTAAATGAGGACCTCCTCACGTATGGTGATTTGCACGACAGCGATCTCTTGTGGAGGATTTTTTTCGCTTATTTGCAAGGGTATACTCCAAGTCTAGCCCCACAAACTTGTGCTTCTCTTTCTCAAGCAATTGCTCAAACCTAGCGAGAGTTGTCTCCACAGTCGCTTCATCATTTGTGTACACCACTGTCAAAGTCGTGGTGCCATGGGCAGGGACCAAATGGGTCTCTGTTGTGCGTTTCCCACCGTCCATGCCTGCAAGGAAATGGGTGAAAGGAAATGCCTGCAAGGAACTGCCTGCGAGAGGAAGAAGAAGATGAACCGATGGTTCCAGAACAGAGGAAGAAGAAGCGCCTAGGAAAAACTGCAGAGGAATGACAGAGGAAGAGGAAGAAGAAGCGCCCAGGAAAAACTGAAGAGGAAGAAGAAACATGGTAACTGCAGCTTCGGTTCGAGAACTCATCGTGGTTACATGGAGATCGTGGCAGTGCCGCCGGTTCAACAAGTGGGGCCAGTTCCTGCGAGAATATGGAATTAGTTGTGCATTTTTCTATGCGAGAAATTGAGAGAAATCATTTATATTTTGTCTTTCATAATTAAACATAATGAAGTTGGTACTGAAGGAGATATGCCCTAGAGGCAAATAATAAATAGGTTTTTATTGTCATATCTCAATTAGTTTATAATAGTTTCATATTGTGCTATAACTGTGCCAAGTAGAAACATTGGTACAGGTGTGGTATGAAACAACAAAGTCCCTAGTAGCCTCTATTCATACTAGTTCGTTGGTCACGAAGATGATCTAGGTTTCAAGATCATGGGCATTTATGCCGACTGACAACGAGATCATATCATTGGAGAATGATGTGATTGGATATTCCTCGAAGGATTGCAACACGATCAAGTCATCTAGTTCATTGTTGCAACGGCTATACCTAGACTCCTTCTCCTTAGATCGTGAGCTCATATTACTCACTGTTTCCCTAGGCTGCTTAGACTGCATCAACCGTCATCTCGTAATACGGTGGCCATAAAGGTGTCTGTTGGGTATTCCGAAGGAACAGTAGATGACATGTGACTGCAAGACCGGGATTTGTTCACCCACATGACGGGTAAAGATACATATGGCCAGCTTGGTGAGGTTACATCCATAAATGTTGCAACATGTGACTAGGTCACGGGGATGTAATATCACGGTAACAAGAAAACATAACTTGTTGTGAACGAGATTGAACAAAGGTATGGGATACTGATGATCGGATCTCGGACAAGTTGTATCGAGAAACAAAAGGAAGAGGATGCTACATCTAGATGGTTCAAACGACATTGTCATCAGGAATGCATAGGGGTCACATGGATATCCCTGGTCCCTTTGTTGATCATTGATACAGATCATGTCTAGAGCATTCCCGAGCCGTGAGAGGATACACTTAAGGGTACGATGAGAGCGATCATTCGTAAGACGGAATCATAGTAGAGAAAGAGAGAAAGCCGGAATCGTTCCGCAGAGAGATCTGAAGTTGTTCGGAGAAAGAATGAAAGATCCGAAGTCATTCGGAGGAAATCGAAAGGGAACCGAAAGGTGTTTCGGGTCAAGACGGATTTTGTAATATGTATTTACATATTAATTAATCTAATTAATATTAAATATAATATTAAAATCTAATTCGAAGAGTTATTCCACTAATGGGCCAAACTTCCTAGGGAAATAGGGCCCATGAGGGAAAACCGGAGGAGGGAAGGGCCAAGGGCCAAGGGGCCAAGGCGCAGGCGCCTTGAGGGGGCCCACCCGGCCAGCCTAGGGCTATGCGCAGGGTGGGGCCCACCCTAGGACGGCTGGCCCATTAAGGCCCATGCGCCTCCCCCCTCTCCCTTGAATAGTCCCACATGGGAAACCCAAAGGGGAGGGCACACCCCCTCCCCCTATAGAAAGGGGTGCCCATGGGTGGGATTAAACACACCAATATTTGGAGAAGTCCTTTGGTTGACTTTCTCCTTCTCTCCCTCTCTTTATACCTTGTGACCATGGCCCCAAAGTTTGGGCTGTGTGATCGAGGCACACCTGCAGTACGCCGTTGCGCTGCTGGGATTCCTAGTTGGATATCAACTTCCACACTCCCGGCGGGATCGGGGAGCCGGAGGTCTCATCATGCACCGGATGTGTACGAAGACACGAGGCGCAACACTTGGGGCGCTTAAATGTCGTGAGCCGGAGCTGTTGCACGATGAAGATGATGAAGATCAAGAAGGAGCAAGGTGACTCATGAGGAGCTTCGCGACCTTGAGGTCGGCTACGAGTACGACTACTTCAACCACGTTCCCCGCAGAACGTTAACCGCGTACGGTCTATAAGGGTATGTATTCTCTATGCTCCGGCCGTTACCGCATTACTACATAGATAGATCCTAGGCTAAGTTTCTGGGGTTCCGTCGTAGGGAATTTTTTTTTGTTTTCCGCGCCGATCCCCTACAGTTACAGCCCAAGAGATTTGAACAAAAGAGATTTGCTAGTTTAACATACAACAACACAAAAGTTTCTGAGCATGCATTCTTGAAATTTAAATTTTGATGATTTATTCAGAAGTTATGAGCTACAACCGACATTACAGAGCCAACGCTCTCGTCTTCTTCCTCCTCCTGCTGCTTGTCATTGTCGTCTTCCTCATCCTCTTGTTCCTCTGCCGGACCGGTGACCACCTCAATAATTAGCTTGATATAGTGCCTCATCACCTTGACCTGGACGACGAGCAGATCATCAAGCTAATTTTTTTAGCACAGAATTCAGCCCAGGGGTCGGTGAACTCAATGCAATCGTCATATACTTCCGATATGCGATATTGCCCCAATATTTTCAGGCCTTTGTTACAATTATTTTTCATGCATACACAATAGAACCCTTTCTTTGGGATTTCGTGTTCCCTTGTGCATCTCAAAGGAATTTCCCGAGTAACAAAAATATATAACATATCTTAGTTAACTGGCCACCCTGATAAATTTACAAAATAAGAAGGAAAAGCATAGAAAAAAGTGATTAAACTAACCATCTGATGAAGATCATCTTCATCCTGCACCCGGTGCACTAGGAACTGAGGGATCTCAAAGACCTCATCTTCACTGAGGTGTCTTACAAACTCCTTGTAGAATGCCCAAGATATGGAATTCATTTCAGAGCAACTGACATTACATGGGTGCTGAAATATGGATTTCTCTAGTGTCACCTTGCAACAATCTTCGGTCTTAGAACACCCTGATCATGCATATGAAATTGAAGAAGGTTTGTGTGTAAGGAACATACATAATTAAGAAACTAGTCATGTGTGTAAGGAAAAAACCATTTCAATGCAAAGAAGTCAATACATACACTGGTCTTGATCAACCCAAGGTTTGACAACATTATCAGCATTTGACACTTCAACAATAAAGCACATGTCTACTCTATTGTATGCAAATGTTAGAACATCATTCTATTCAATGTTATAAGCTGCACAGAACCCCTCCAATATGGCCCACATAATGTTATAGACCTCCCAAAATTCCCACCATACAGCACATAGAAGTAGTATTCATCAATTGTTCTGTTTTGATCATCATGGCGGTCACTCCGAGCAAGGATCCAGGTCAGATGTGGACCAAGAGCGAATTGTCGCATACGCTCAGCAAAACAACAAGGAATACCCTGCATAAATTTGTGAAATAGAAAAAACCCATAAGATCATGAACATAAAGCAATTTATATGGAAATTTAAAATAAGATATGTATATGAAAATCGAGAATACTTACAAATCCCTCTGCAAAAAGGGTGATCTCACCCTCATTCTAAAATACATCACATGGTCTGTGTTTCCACTCCCACATCAGGCAGGTTGCTGCTGACATGTCACACATTCGTTTTGAGCCATATTCCTTTTTTTCTGAACACAAAAATTACAAAAGATTAGGAAAATAAATGATATGATGTTACTAATATTATCACTGATTACATTGTACTTTATAACGACAACTAGTACTATATATGTGCCGAAATAGAACTAGTCTGCAGTTCTACATAGATAATCCCGCAAAAATACAACTAATGATGTGCATACTATACTAATCTGCAGTTCTGCATACACATACTGAAGATTTTTATTAAAAAAATATCAGCACAAATTGTACCAACAAAAAAAATCTACAGAAATTCAACCCAACAAAATCTGCACATTCTAGATTTACTCTAGAGATCCGATGAAGTAATCTTAGAGAAAACTCTACGGATTCGATGAAGAATTTGCAGAGAAAACGCTACAGAATCAATGAAGAACAAGTACTATTTACGCAGCTATGAAAACCCTACAGATTCATCAAGCTGCTACTACTAAAGATCTCTGCCGCCGGTTATACTCCGGTGAAGGGGATTCTTACCGCTGCTATAGAGCCTCACCGCCGGTTATTCCACGGCAGATTGCATCCCTCACTCCACCGTCGTCGCCCGTGGATGCCGCGGCCTCGCATTCGCCAAAAAGCAGCGTGAGATCAAAGTGGCGCCGATATCGTCCATTTTGCATCACTATTCTATGTCATAATTTACTGGTATTCATTGATATATTTCATATTAAGAGATGATACTTATGTTATTTCATCTATTTTTGCATGGTTGATGACTTTTGGAGCATGAACCCCTGCAGTCAGGATTCTGATGGAAAAGGTGTTGTTTGGAGGCAAAATTCACGAAGATCAGAAAATCCGGGAAAATATATGGAAAATCCTATTTTTCCAGAAGACGAAGGAAGCCAGAAGGAGAGACTGAGATGGGCCACAGGGGGCCCACACCACCCCCTGGCGTGGGCTATCCTAGGCCGCACCACCAGGTGGTGTGGCCTCCCTGGTCCACACCTGGCTCTCCCCTCTGGCGTATATTATCCTCCCGAAACCTTAAGACTGTGGGGGTGACCACAGAAAGATTCCGCCGCCTCTGTGAGGCGGAAAACACCGAGAGAGAAAGATCTCTCCGGCAGACAGAATTCTGCCGGGGGAATTCCATCAACACCACCATCAAGCTAGACTTCATCGGGATTATCATCATCATCATCACCATCATCACCACCAGCACCATCATCACCATATCCATACCATTGTAACAATTGGGTTGAATCTTGCATAGTTCTTATGGGAAACTTTCTCGGTGTTGATTACTCCTTGTAGTTGATGCTATCGAGTGAACCGTGGAATTATTGTATATGTTCAGATTGTTATACATCATTATTTCATCTCTGATCATGATCCATATGATGTCTTGTGAGTAGTTCGTTTTGTTCTTGAGGACATGGGAGAAGTCATGTTGTTAGTAGTGGAATTGTGTTGAGAAAGATTCAATAGTTTGATATTTAAGTTGGGGTGTACTTCTTCTAGTGGTGTCATGTGAACGTCGACTATATAACACTTCACCTATATGGGCCTAGGGGAATGCATTGTGTATTTGGCTACTAATCGTAGGGTTGTGGAGTGATGTAAACCTGAACCCGTTAGGAAACCATTGCACAAGGGACGTCAGGGTCTTAGAGTTTAAAGCTGTGGTTAGGTTTCTACCTTAAATACTTTCTTGTACTTGCGGATGCTTGCAAGGGGTATAATCACAAGTATGTATTAGTCCTAGGAAGGTCGGTACATTAGCACAGGTTCACCCACACAACACTTAGCAAACTAAAGAAGATTAATCAACTATATGGACCAAAAGCACTTGACGATATTCCCATGTGTCCTCGAGAATGTTTGGTCATATTAAGTAATACAACCGGCTTGTCCTTTGCTGAATAAAGGATTGGGCCACTTGCTGCATTTATTCTTACTGTCTTTTATTTTACTCGTACTTTATTTACTTGCATTATCAAAAAACCCTAAAAATCTGTTTGCTAAGTATTTACAGAGAATTCCTGCTCCAAGCCACTAGCCAGCACCTTCTGCTCCTTGTTGGGTTCGACACTCTTACTTATCGAAAATACTGCGATACACCCCCTATACTTGTGGGTCATCAGCGCCACGCACCTATATATACGCGAAGGAAGCTCGCTGGAGATTGGAGAATATATAAGTCGTGCACCTGCTTCCGGTGAAAGCTCGCCGAAGAGCATCTCGCCAGAGGCAGCGATGGGGCACGCTCTGTCTCTCTCTCTCGCTCTAGCTGCACCTGTCTTGTCCACTCTCTCTCTATGTGCCGCTTCGGTTCCGACAAAATGGAAACCTCCAGGTCTCGAACACGCAACCAAGAGGACCCTGACCAGTGGACCCACCTACGATGAACCCCACGTGTCAGCTGGACAAGTGAAAATTCTTTTGCTGACTTGTGGGGCCCACCTCTTTACCGCCCACACACTCACCTAAACTCCACCCAGGAGGTTTCGAAATCAGATCTGAAATCCGGTCCACCACACGCGGCGGCGGCTAGGGCACCGTTGCCTTTGCTGGTCCACCACACGCGGCGACGGCGTCTCCCCGTCCATTTCAGCGTCCGCACTCCAAGGTTGTCCCCTTCCGACCGACGTCTCCGCGCACCTCGGTAGCTCCCCTTCCGGGCGCCATCTCCGTGCTCAACTCGCATGTCTCCGTGTCTGCCAAGGTAAAAAAATAGTTTGTTTAATTGTTCAACACATGGATATCACTTGGATTGTTCATCTACATAAAAATCTTCTTAAAAAGGATTATTCATCTCAAAAAATGTGATTAGTTTGTTTGATTGTCCAACAGATTGATAGGAGTTGGATTTCTTACATGGTAAAGTAAATAGTTCTGATAAATGACTAGCCTATTCTAAAAATGAGATTTGTTGTTTTAATTGTTCAACACATGGATATAAGTTGGCGTGTTCATTGTAAAGAAAACTGTTCTAAAAAATCACTAGCCTATTCTGAAAGTTTAATTTGTTTATTTAATTCTTAACATATGGATAGGAGTTGGATTATTCATGGCAGACAGTTTACTGAACCCTACAAAGCTGGCCAGAAACAGTTTGTCAGATTTGTCAAGGAGGGATATTGCGAGAATCTGAGGTTGCATGCCCCTTTCGTAAGTGCCTCAATCAGAGAACGGTACATGTAGGCCTTCTTTATCACCACTTACTCATCAGTGGCATGTCGCACACGTATACTCGATGGATACAGCATGGAGAGCCACTTGATCTTGCTATTATTGAAGATCCACCCAATGGTGGTAACAATGGTGGTCATGCCGGTGATGACAATGACAATATGTATACGGATGATGAAGGCGATGATGATTGAGGTCACAGTGTTCCAGATATGTTGCAAGACCTTAAGAACGCAGGTGATGCATTAACCGTAGACCAGATTGCTGCTAATGTCCCAACTAACGGTAAACATGAGAAATTGTTTACAAAGTTGATGGAAGAGGCAAAGCACAAGCTTTACCCGGGAAGTAACCACTCCAGGATTGCATTTGTTGTGAAGCTCCTTCATCACAAGTCATATCACTGGATCACCAACACTACTTTCGATGATTGGATGAAGCTATTTGCTGATGCACTGCCGGATCCCAATACCCTGCCGAGATCATACCATGAAGCAAAAACTTATCTGAAGGAGCTTGGACTTTCCTATGATAGCATACACGTGTGCAAAAACAAATGCATGCTCTTCTGGAAGGATAATGACAAGCTAGACAACTACATTACGTGTGGCGCCTCAAGGTGGAAATATCCGGAAAGAAGGTCGTCGGCTGTCAAACTGCTGCGTCATTTTCCTTTGGCACCACGGCTGCGGAGATTGTTCTCTTCGAGGAAAACAGCGGAGAACATGCAGTGGCACAAGTTAAGGAGAATGCCCAGAGATGGTATACTCAGTCATCCGGCTGATGGTGAAGCATGGAAGGATTTTGACAGAACATGGAAGGACTTTTCAGCTGACCCTAGAAACGTAAGGCTCGGCCTTGCCATCGATGGCTTTAATCCTTATGGAACCATGAGCACGAGCTACAGTATGTGTCCTGTATTTTCTCTTCCGTACAACCTTCCACCATGGGATTATATGGATGCATCAAACTACATGCTCTGCCTTCTAATCCCTAGCAAATCAAGTCCTGGAAAGGACTTTGATCTCTTTATTGAACCTTTGCTGGATGATTTGCAACATCTTTGGAAGGGTGTGCGCTCTTACGATGCATTTCAAAACGAAACGTTTGATCTTCGAGCAGCGGTTCTTTGGTGTATCCATGACTACCCAGCTTGCAGCACTATGTCTGGGCGTACAACAAAAGGATATTATGCATGCCTGCATTGTGACAAAAATACTCTGTCCAAATCCATAAAGAGCAAAATATGCTACATTGGGCACCATCGTTTCCTCCTGAAGCGCCACCGCTTGCGGCGAGACACGGAGCTTGCCGACATTAATGATGACCACTCAAAGCCTGGCAAATTTACTACAGTTGAGTTACAAGCTGAGCTAGAGAAGGTTAGGCATCTTAAACCAGGAGCTAGATGTGATCCTAGGAGCAAAAAGAGGATGCGAAGAGATCCTTCCGATCTGGAACCGGTGGCATGGTTTCTGGGACTTGCCTTACTAGGCATCGTTGAAACTTCGACACAATCTCGACATGATGCACATCGAGAAAAACATCTTAGACAACTTGATTGGAACACTACTTGAACTTGACGAGAAGAATAAGGACACCTTGAAGGCTAGGTATGACTGTGAAGCCCTAAGCATTAGGCAAGATCTACATGTGCAACCCACAGACATAGAGAAGGACATTTCTGTCCATATGTACCATTAGGGATATTAAAACTGAGTCAAACAGGAGCTCTCTCAGGCCATCGTTGGTTTTGGCCATCCGATCACGCATCTAGAGCCTTCTTAACCGTGTGATATGCCTTGCAGAGTGTCCCAGGACCGCTACTCTGGAGATCAAGCCGTAGGTCTGTCGTTCAATCCCGAGCGGACGGTCCTAATATGGCCACGTATGGATCAAACCTCCCGACACCTCATCCGCCCCACCCGCACATCACAGTGCCCAGCTCCTAGCACGCCCCTCCCTTATTCAACCTCGGGCAAAACCTAGGTCGACGCCACCGCTGCCGTTACCACCGATGAGAGAGGATGGGGAATCCGACAGAAACGATGATCTCTGGCGACCCAAGGATGGAAGGAAGCAGTATCGGTTCATCTTATCTTAGGACGCACGAAGAGGAGGATGAGGAGTAGGGGACGGCAACATCTCAAGATTTTTGCCTCTTCCTTCCTCCGCGTACAGGATCTGCGACGGTTCCATCTCCGCCATGCTTCCACGGACAATGATCTAGGTGCTTCCGTGTCTAATTTCTCCATGATTTAGTGTCTGTGGAATTGAGTTCGCTAATGCCTGATTGGTACTACAATCTAGCAGATGGAGATGGGCTTCCATCGATCCGCGGCCTGGATCCCGTCGGCACCACCATCCCCAGTTCAGGAGAAAGCGCTCCAGCAACCACGGCCGAATGCTCATGCCTGAGAAAGAAAAAGGGCAGTGATGGAGCTATAGATGAAACCGCAAGGCTGGGATTGACGTCCTCTAGGAGCTGCTGACCTGTTGTACAAGATCCACATGAACCTCTTCTAAATCGGGAGTCCATCACAATCAATATCCCGCTGTCCCCCATTCCCAGGCCAGGGGTCGTTCCTCCTCAATTTGTGGAGTGTACATGGTAACTTTGGAAACACACTCAAAATCTTGGCATACTTTCTTGTGAAAATATGCACGCCCAATGTTTCTCTCTACCACCAAAGAATGAAGTCAACATTTAAGAATTTGTTATGGTATCAGTGTTCCAACACTGACCATTCTATGATAAAGCTATTTATTGATGTTTATAGTGTTGCACAATATGCTATGCAGCTATTAAAGGAACACTGATTTTAGTTTACTTGCCATCTGCTTCCTCTTAAAACTACTAGGTGAGATGGGTTGCTCATTTCCTATTACTTGAACAATTTTCCTATTACCTGAACAATTCTATATTGTAAGGCCATTTACAAGTGTTAGTGCATGAGAGGCAATTACTGTCGAAGTTGAACATTTTTATCGATGTATTGTTGAAGTTGAACGTTTTTACTGAACAATTACTGTAAATAATTTTACTGTCAAGAAATACTGCTAGGCGTTACAAGGAAAAACATCACCATGTTTTTTTAAAGGAGGCCCATACATTTCTAATGCGCATGAAATTTTTTTTAGACTATATAGCATCATGGACTATCTGATCTAATAATCTAGATTTAAGGCTGGTGTTATGCATAAATTTCCAAAACTTAGTTTGTTGAGCATCTGAACAATTGCATCTTAAAAAGGAAAGCATTACTTGACTACAAAACTTAGATAACTTGATTAGTTCATAGTGTGCTTGATTTGAATAAACCAATGTACTGTATAGCCAGCAAAGAATTTATCTCACATATTTACTTAAATCTATACAGTTCAAGATACAATAGGAATATATGAGATGGCGCGTAGAGGTGAGCGAGTTAATATGAACAAGTTCCTTGTATGTCGATCTTGCCGTTGTATGATCTTACATTCCGCTTTTATTTTCACGTGTAGACTGGAAATCAGTTGACTAAGTCCCATCCATAAGGGATTCAGGCCTTAGAAACCAATTAATCTTCTGCTAAGATCTAATATTGATCTCATGTCCTTGCATATTTCTTGGATAAATATGGAAAGGTTTGCTTGCGGTGATTCTTCTAAGAGATCTAAGAAGTATTTTAGTACTTAGTTATCAGTTTCTTTCACTTGCCAACCTAACTTTCTCAAAGTCTTCCTGCATCATAGAATGAGAAAAATAAGGATAAAGTACAGGGTGTGGTTGCTATTTTCAAGGATGGCCACAATTGAAAGAAAAAAGTTCCAGTGAGCCTGTAAATTTGTAAAATAAAAAACTTTATGTGTTGTATGATGATATTTTTTATCGTGTGTTCTATTTTTATGTAGATACAGAGTTGAAATAGCGACAAGACACTTGATATGATGACAAGCTATTATTCTATTGTACATAAGCTTTTGTGTGCGTCCTTTTGTGCATGCCTAATGTTTATAGTTATTCTTTTCATAAACTAGCACAGTGGCCCGCGCACATGAGCGGGCGACATCTTCACGACCTATTAAAGTTTCTTAAGTGATCCACACAAACGAAATAATTCTGGACAACCCAATAAAAAACTCAACGTTTGATTAAATTCTAGGATGGTATATTCAAATTATTATCATTTTACTCTATTTATATTTAATATAATTTGTTGTGAAGATAGGTACTAATCTTACAAAAAAAATCAATTAGTTTTAATACTTTCATTATATCAAACACAATGTAGAATCTCTGTTTGTTGATCTCGCACCTTTAAAAAAAGCATGGACAAAGTATAATTGTATATATTTTTTATGTGTTTTGAATGAGAGTACTTGCATTTTTTATGGAAGTTTATGTGTTTGTTTCCTACGGGTATTTATTGTGTCTTAGAAGGTATCCATCCTCATCGATGGTCGTATTGATGTTAGACTTTCTTATACATCTATTATCGACCATGCATGGTGAATACGTGTTGGCTGCACCGCATGGTCAGTGCATCATGAAGTCTGCAACAACTTCATATCATTTTGGATCGATGTCATTGTCTGGGATCTCATCATTGGTTATCTTATCTACCTTTGATGGTTCTAGATATTTGTGTTTGTTTCCTTCTTGTCGATGAATATGGCTATGTCCATGTGTTTGACCTCTTTTCTAGAACTTTACTGTGTATATAACTGCAATTTTGTATAAAAAACTATTATTTCATATGCTATAGAAAGAAATTAGTATTTTTGATTAAGTAATTATATTATTAAGTGCGAGTGTTCTTTGAAAGTATCCACTTTCTCTTATGTCTCTCATGAACTCCTTGATCTTTGTGGAACATTCAGTAAAAAACATCCGGTCTTTCCCATCTTCTTTACCCTACTTCATGTAGCATATACTGAATCTCCTTCCAAGATGCCATGTTACACTGAATGTCTCAAATAGGTCAGGGTATCCAACCCAGCAGCATATTGTCATGGAATCTTGGTAGTTTTGTTGTATGTATTTTGTTCCAGATGGTAGTAGTAGTATTTTGTTCCTACTTAGTCAGTCAATGTATCTCCTCACTCTATTGTGTCTTGCAAGCCACCATATAGTTCCGTCATAAGGCTTCCATGATGTCTTGTGATCTGTTCTAGCATGTACTTCATAATGAATGCAACGGCATCCACAATGTACCGCAACATAAGAAATTCACACATGAGCAAGCACATCTGACCAGTTAGTACATTTTTGTAGGTGATATGCATATAGTATTCCAGCTAGTTTTCTTCCTTCTCTTGATATGTAAGGTATATTTTCTCTATACCCATCTTCTCCATAGCCATAGATTTTGTATGGTTCTCTTATATTCTTCTTAGCTTTATGCTCTTGTACTCAACAATGACATCCCATCCTTCTATATTCTCTGTTGCTGTCCTTTACAATCAGAGCTGCAACATCAGTTGCATGTGGCATTTTTCATGTGGTCTTCCATTTGCATGGTGTTTATTGATAAGATTTAATTTCACGTTGCGATAGTAACCTTCTTCGAATATGTTCATAAGGTTTATGTGCATAGCAGAAGCAAGTTATAGTGTTGCTTCTACTCTATCATGTTAGCAGTATCATTATGCAAGTGAGAAGATAAGCAATGGAATTCGAAAAAAGTAACCACGCCATGTTGTCGGTTTATTTAAAAAATAGATGTTAATGGAGAAACAGAAAACCTATATGCTTTTATGTTGTTGTGCCTCATCAGAAAGCATAAATCTTTGTTGCTAAGTAAATGCTCCAATAGAAAATCTGTTAGAAAGGAGAAAAAACTATCTGCATTTGCATTTGCTAGGATTAATCGGAGGATAAAGAACTCCTTAGATAAATGATATTATCATGAAACATAGAAAACGTGATGTATCTAGCAACCATGATCAGTTGAATGGATATGGTGATGTTTTGTATATCTAGTGAAAAAGCAATTGAATGATAAGGTCGTTCATTGGCAGGTCCAAAGTCCAGGCTCCAGAGTTCTCCATGTCACCAATAAAATCATGTATGTGCTATCCTCATACTTGTACCTTGGTGGTAGAATACAAACCTATAAATGAAGATAAAATATTAATACTTTGGAAGGAAAATTTCTAGAGACGTTCTAGAGCCAACAGGAAACGACAATGAATAGAAAAATCATACTGAACCACAAAAAGCAAACAGATCCCTGTGAGAATATGTTGTATCTACTAATATTTCATAATTCGTTACCTCCATATGCAAAATGAACTAACTGTTACACCTATATTACTTTTGTAGAGAGTAATATTGTATTGCAAAACTCATACAGACATAAATTGAAACTATACTCACAGTTCCCAGTGCTAGGCCCCATCATTATCTGCTTGCGCAAGCATATTATTGGAAGAGATTAGCACTAAGTATAAGGTCATCTGCAGAGACAATCGCAGAACACATGAGGCACGTGCGGCTGCTTGGTAAGGCACATAATTGATCATCTACGTAGGCTGCAGCTCGTCAAACTACACGCCTTACAATGAGTAATCGTCAGCCATTTTTTCTCTCGCTGGTTACTACGGCACTGCTTGTCAGGCAAAGGATCTAGTGCACTGTTACAAAGAGGACGTCTGAGGGAGTAGCGATGGCAGAGTTAATCATCACCTACTCACCTAGGTAACACTATATTTTGTTGCTTCATTCTCATCTCTGATTAAGCTAGCGAGGGCACTGGCCGAACGGCGGCGATAGATTCATTGTCCGAGTTGCTTTCAAGTTCCACTTCGGCGTAGGAATTGATTAATCACTTAGGAACAAACCGATCTTGCTGCATCTTCCAAGTTTTCTAGCAGTGTATGTATATGATCTCCATTGAGAAGATCTTGGAGCTAGAACTGATGAGCTCATTGCGAAGTTGAGCGTGAGGATCAGATTAAGCAAAGCACGGGTGTACAATACCATATCGCATACATAGTGTTACCAGATCGCATGCATGTACTTCCTCATCCTTTGGATGCACGCTGCGTTATTTTGCAAGAACTGGTCGCTGGTTGTCGTGATCTTCTGGCTGCCGCCCAGATCGTCTAGCCACGGTGACCCACTCTTGATTCACCTGATCAGCTCGATCGACGGACTTGGAAACTCTAGATCAGGACACGGAAGATAACCTACATGACGCACCCATAGAGGACATGGCGGCGGCGTGAGGATGACGGAGACTTGGAGAGGGTATCTTTGGAGACTTGGAGAGGGTATCTTTAGATCAGGACGCACCCTCGATTGATCGAATAGGATTAAAGAGGTACGTGTAATATTAAGTCATGGCATCGGTGGGTAATTTTCTTTAACTCTATTGTCAATAAATTTCTTCTATAATTTGTTGGTTGTGGTTTACCTAGGTAGTAAATCGACGGTAAGATCTGTCTGATTATTATGGGAATTTCTAGTAAATTCTCTTTTTTCTGGTAAACCCATCATGTACTTTTAATATATAATAGATTAGCATGCACATGTAACTCAATTTTGATTATTTTCCTTCCTACGAGGTTGTTTAGTTCATGTCTCGAAGTTTTCATTTAGCTTCAACTATACTTTGTTATTCAATGAGGAAAAACTAGCGGACCTGATTGCTATGGTACTAAGCATGCCCTTAAAAAATTAGATAAAGATTAATCATTCAAGGTATTCCTTCCTAAATAAATCTACTATATTATAGGATACATTTCTGATAGTACTAAGGACACATAATGCCCTTTTAAACCTGATATTTTGTTGCATTTATTTCTGATATATCTGCTATTCTTTACACTGATTCTGCTATCCTAGAAGCTCAAGCAACTCTTAATATATCAAACAATCTAACTTCTCATCAATATCTGCAAAGGATTGGCCGTTGTTACTTGCCTAGCTGCTTATTATAGTTGTAAAACAGTTTCTATAGTGTTTCTAATATTTTCACATTCATGCAATTTGATTTATTTGTCATACAATAGACAAAATCACCATTAGGCTGCATTATTGTATCCCTATGCTTTGTTGTTTTTAGAACTCGCGTAAAAACATGGCATGACATGTTGGGTGAGAGAGGGGCCTGTTGAAGATAGTGAACAATGCTCATGTCATTCCCAAGTTGTGAGCATTTCTACATGCATTAGTGTTATCTCGCAACATTCTTGTGGGAAAAGCATAGTATTTTTTATGGAAGTTATTGTCTTTAACTGACTATGGAAGAAGTTTGCACATGACAGTCATGTTATCTATATGCAAACCATTATTGTTTCTATAAGAGTGAGACTACTTTCAAACTTGACTTGTGTTGGTGGTTTAAGTTAACCATCAACCTTCTAAACCCGAAAATCGGACCGGCCTTGACCTTGCAAGTCCCTCACTATCAGCCACCTACATTGTAGACACATTAAAATTACTTTTTCTTCATTGCTGATAAATACCGGGCTTCTTCGTTGTCAATTTATGCAATTGCGATACATATTATCCCATCGTAAACATCAAAGCCACGGTAACATGTACCACTAGGCAAGATAAATGTTCAACAAACTAACACCAATCTGGATGAAAGTGTAGTTAATGGGTCCAACCAGCATGTGGTTTAATATTTTTGGAAAAAATTTAAAAACCAAGTATATTTTCTTCTACTGCTAACTATATATTTACCAATGGACGGGCGCAGCAACGCGCGCCTACATGATCTAGTATTGCCTGAATAACGATCAGAAGACGGGTTTCTATCAATATATGTGGGACTGCACTTTTCCTAATGGGTTTTGTTCAAACATGGCCAAATGTGTCAGCGTTCCTACACGCAAGATCACAGGACTTAAAACCCATAACTGTCATATCCTGTTGCAGGGAATATTGGCTACTGGCATGCGAGGGTATTTGCATCCCGATATCTACACGGCACTTGGAGAGATGAGAAGATTTTTTAGGCAATTGTGCAGTAAAAACTTGAAACTGTCTGTGTTGGAAAGGCTCAAAGATGAAATCCCAGTAATTCTGTGCAAACTTGAACACATCTTTCTGCCAGCATTTTTTGATGTGATGGTCCACCTGGCTGCGCATTTACCTGATGAGGCAATGCTCCGAGGCCATGTGAACTATGGGTGGATGTATCCAATAGAGAGGTTGTTGTGTACTGTGAAGAGATATGTCAGGAACATGTCACGTCCAGAAGGTTCAGTGGCAGAGGCCTACATGGCTGCCGAGTGCGTGACTTTTTTCACTAGATACCTTGATGATATTGTGACAAGATTCAATCGACCAGCGAGAAATGTAGGTGACCAACATGAATCAGCTTGTGATGTGTTTGGCCATGGTGTGAATTTGATTGGAGGAAGCCATGTCACCTGCTATGGAGGAAGCGATGATACTAATTTGACCCTCCAAAGGGAGCTACACAAGATGACTTGGTATGTCCTAAACAACTACGAGGAGATTAAGCCATGTATCATGTATGTTCTGATCTCCCATACTTATGAATCCAATATTGCCACACCTAAAGATTTTACTTCCGAGTTACTCTCTGGATTGCAGTCTTCGCCGAGAACGGCTAGTGAACGATGGGATGCCCAATGTGGAAAGAAAGCTTGAGCAGGTATTTCAAAGATGGTTCAAAGACCATGTTAGTTTCCTTTTGCATTTATCTCTTTCCTTTATATATAGCATTTCAATGCATGATTTGACCATATTGTATTTCTACTGCTGTACATATAGATCATGAAAAAGCGATATGAGAATCCAGAAGCTGTGGATGAAGAGATTTTTGCATTGGTGTGTGGCTCAGACTTCCGAGTAAGAAAATATTCAACTTGTATTGTGGATGGTGTTCGGTTCCTCACCGCTGATCGTGAGAAGGGCAAGAAAACACAAAACAGTGGAGTAACGACTGACGGTTGTCACTTGGAGAAGGATATCCATTTTTATGGTGTCCTCAAGGATATCAAGGTGTTGTATTTTAACTCTGATTTGGAACACCAACGATCAATTGTGTTATTCCACTACAATTGGTATCAGCTTGAGGGCCACAAGGATACTGAGATGGTGTATGATAAAATCTTCCGGAGTGTCAACATTACCAATTTTTGGTACAAAGATGACAGTTACATCTTGGCAACCCAGGCTACAAAAGTGTTCTACGTGCCAGACACATCCAAGGGAAAAAAACTAGCGGGTGGTTCAACAAATAGTTCAAAGACATAAGTTTGATGTTGCCGAAGGAGAGGAGGAGGGGGAGGCGGTGCATACTGATGTAGCATACCAACAATTTGTAGGCTCTGACAATGAGACTGTATCTGAGGCTCTGCCTTTCAGGAAATGTCGACCCTCTATCAACGAAGGTCGCATCATAGATGCTTCAGTGTTCGATCGTATCAGAGGCAAAAGGAAAGCTGTTGAAGAGGAGTAAGTTGACAGTGAGCCTAAAGTAGACGACACCATTGAGGAGTAGTGCAGTGACAAAGATGAAGTACAAGATGATACAGACGAAGATTAGTTCCAGCTTATGGTGGTGGAGTGTTGGATGATTTGTGTTGCATGCTTGAACTGATGGATGTGAGCATGCGTGTGTTGAACTGATGATCGTGTGTGCATGCTTTATGGTGCATGCTTGAACTAATGGTTGTGTGCATGCCTGTGTTGCATGTTTTGTGTTGAACTAATGGTTGTGTGCATGCCTTTGAACTGATCAATATGATTGTCCTTTAGTTCATGGAATTAATAGTTATTCATTTGGAAAATTAGCCACAACATTGTGTTGTTATTCTGTATGTCAAACTTGGCTGAACAAAAGCTCTTTTTCTAGTAGAAAAATTGTGCTGTTATTCAGTCCGCGTGGGACCCATTCGTCAGCCTACCAGACGATGCCACTGTGAACCAAAACCGCTCACGCATGGGACCCACTTGTCATAGAAGGTACAAAAAAACCTCTCCCCTCCATGCCACTCCCAAATCCCACACCACTTCCCCCAAATCCACGCTAGAGAAAACCCTCTCCCCTCCCCGCGGATGACCAAATCCCGGCGACGATGGTGGCAGCGGAGGCTGCAAACTGACGTGTAAGTGCTCCTCAACCTAGCGCCCTTTCAGCGCGTCAACTCTTCGTTAACCGGCCGGCGATGTGGTCGCCTCCTCGTTCTAGTTCGACGCATCGCCTCCTTGTTCTATAGGACACCGCGTCGATGTTGTTGTTTAATTAGTTCTAGTTCGATGCGTTGCCTCCTTGTTCTATGGCAGCGTGTATGTACTCATAATCTAGTGCTCCGCGCATCGAGGTTGCTGCTTACGGCAAGGCTCAATCTAGTTCACTGGAAGCGCCCTTTAGTTTACTCACTGAATTTGATTCTCGTAATAATTGACTAATTAGAATTGTATTCTAACTTAATTCTTGTATTTACTCTTTAGGGCAGGTACGATGAAGGCCAGGGAGATACATGAGCAGGTTCTAAAATTGATGCTACTGGCACTACTATTGTATATCACATAAAAACTAAACATTCTAATTAGTGCAATGTCTAATTTAGGCTACGAAGGATGCTATTATCATCGATGTCTCATCTGATGATGATGTGAAGAAACCTGCTGCTGTAGTTTTTCGCAAGATGAAAGCTAAGATAGCAAGGCGAAGAGCTAAATCTTATATGAAAAGATTTAGAGCAGTCGAGAAACCGAGGATCCTTATTCCTAGAGGTGTGGCATTATATACATGTTTTGCTACATTTATATATATTCAGATACAAATTATTACTTTCTAATATTTTCTTTCTAGCTCCAAATATGATGGGGCTTGAGGAATTCGATGAGTACTGCGTGTTTGGAAACCATTTGGAATTGACTTCTGACCAAGTTGCTTCCCTCAAAGTGTTAGTTAAACGACACAAGCCATCTATACCATACTATGTGTGCAAGATGAACAAGTCAAATGTCATCCGTGGGAAGGACAAAATGGTTAAAATTTGACATTTTAATAGTTAAATTTTATTATGCACAGTGAACTCTAGCCAACAACTAATATTATTCTTCTCCTACAGTAATTTTCAGTTAGCTACAGTCGTGCACACCTCAACCGCTATCTCCCAAAGGTGTTACCACTCGCATGCTCCTACAAGACCACTTTTGAGCATGTTAACCTCTTCCAAGGCATGAATGATGCTGCCTAGATGACAAGAGGCTGGTCTAATGTTCTCGAACTCGCTGGAATAAGGGAGGGGAATGTGTGCATCTTCACCTTTTTAAATGAGGGACTGCATGGCTTCATGGGTTGTGTTAATGTTCTGTAGTGAGGCCAAAAGTATCTGCTTGTTTATGCTATGGTGTTGAATGAACCATTAACGTAATATGTTGTCAGTGAACTTGTAGTGGTAAGGAACTTGTTGTCAACCTGGTGCTCTACATGCTAAGTAATATTATCTCCATATGCTATGTATATATTTTGGTTCATTGTGTTCATGTTGTTGCTTTCCTGTGATTGAGAGCTGGTATGTAATATACATAATAAAGTTGTAGATCAGCACAAAACCAATGGACATATGCATCGGTTGCAAGTTAGTTCTGCAAAAGATTGGTTGATGGTTCAATTCCGTCTACCTGCACGAAATCTTTTTCTGTTATTTAATTTCTATCAAACGCACTGACAGCTGCGTCCGGCGGAAAACGTCACGAAGCCGCGTCGAACCCAGCACTACTGTGAGATACACTACGTACGTAACATCGACATCGAGCAGACAAGTGGGGTTGAAGCATGGAGGAGACGGTCGATGCAAAAAAAAGTGTCGAATATGTGTCGTGACGAAATCCACGATGAATTTTGCACCAGACGAAATGGCAAACTGGACTTCAGGGCCTGGGACGAAATCTGCGACAAATTTGCCACGACGAAAACAAGGAACATCATGGATAACTGGCTGGAGGGGCCTAGAGCTCGTTACGACGAAAGGTTCTAGAACGTCAGGAATCCACGACGTTTTTAGGTCGCGTCATAAAAAACGTCACGGATCGTCCAGATTCTTGTAGTGAATGCACAATATATATTACAAAAATAGTGGAGCACGAATTGATATTCATGCCCCCTATAATGGGAATCAGACTTGGGCATTGCCCCGATACGCCTCCAAACAAGCCCTTAGCTCCTCGTTCTCTTTCCGAATACCCATGAGTACGGTGATCCCTCGACTCATGTCCTCCTTCATCCCTTTCACTACATCCAGGCAACGGTTCCTATCATGGTAGGCTTGGATGGCAGCCTTTGTTTCGTCGATGCGTCCTCTGAATGACTTGGTGATTTTCTCCTGTAGGAGGGTGCATCTTATTTGGAGATTCTTCTTGTCCTCCATGAGCTCGTTGATTATGTTGATGGCATGTTCTTTCTTGTTAAAGTTATGGTAGAGCAGCTTCTGCAGCCTCACGATGTCACGTGCAAAATCTAGCGAGATCTTCTTCTGTAGAGATAAACGCTTGCGTACGCTCTCATTAGTATGGGTGAGGGAGCGTGCACGCTCCTGTTGGTTTTCAATCTTGGCACTGATCGCGGACACCTTGTCACGGTACTCGGCCTTCGCTCACTGCATTGTTCATGTTATTTGAAATAGATATTCTATAATTATACTCTAGGTTTCAGGTGAAAACTAATACAAATCACAAAATCCCATTGAATCTATGAACAACTGTATTAAAAAAATACTAAGAGATCTAGTCATAATTACGAAAACTAATCCAAATCACAAAATCCCCATTGAATCTATGAACAGTTGTATTAAAGTAAGACCAAGAGATCTAATCATAATCATGAAAACTAATACAACTCACAAAAACCCTAATGCGCAGGGCGGACACGATCTAAGAAATCCACATTAATACTCAAAGAAATAAAAGTGTGGAGATTTGCTGCCTCGCTGAGACGTGGAACATGGCTGAACGGGTCCTGCAATGCCGCCGTCATGGTGGATTCTGGGTCCACGGTCGGCCTGTAATACGTAGAAGAGGAAGAGAAAGAAGAAGAAGAAACACAAGAAGAAGAAGAATAAGATCACGATGGAGAAGAATATGGAGAAGAAGTAGAACAAGAAGACCGTATCGGGAGGAGCCCTCGCCTGCTGGAACATTTGGTGCCATTGTCGGGAGAGATTGGGCCTCTATGAGAGGGGAAGCTTGAGGGGCTGGTAGAGCAAGAACTGCCAGGCGGCGAGTTCTCTCCTTTTTCTCCGTGAGGATGGTCGACCGACCTCTCCTCATGGGAGCCATGGCTTGCAGCGGGAGGGAGGTGGTGGAAGGAGGAAGAAGAGAGTGATTACTGTGGGAGAAGAGTCAAAGAGTACATGACGTGGTCCAGTATTATACAAGACCATTGTCTACCTTATCAAAGAAGCCAGGGAATCGATGGGACTCGATTGGACTTGTCTTTATTGCGATGGACAGTTCAATGTTCTTCAGTGCCACCTAAAATCCAGTAGATAATAAAAGGAGTGGGGCCTTCCCCTTAAAAAAGGAGTAGGGTCGGGTGGTAATCACGGGTAACGGCGTGCACGTACTGCGTGCGTGTGTCACGTGTTGACGGGGCGATGACGTGTGCAATTGCTGCACGATCATGTCGGTACGTTAAACTCCACGTTGATAGGCACACATGTTGAACTCCATGTCGATAGGCACGCACGAGATATTTATGAGTCTAGAATACGATGTGCCACTTTTGTTATGATCAAATTATGTTCAGTACGCGAGATAATAATTTTTTAAATAATCGAAAAATGCATGCGCATACACGACACTTGAACTGGTGTGTAAAACCGCTGCTCGCCCCTTGATCAGATCGGCACCCAACTTTGTCTATGATGGCCCCTCGCCATTCCGAACAACTTCCTCAAGCACGATGGCCCCTCACCGTGGCAATGGCGGATCCAAGACGGCCATTGACCTTCCTGTGTCCCCTGATCTTCGAGGCATCATTCGTACCTGAGAGTCTCCAACTGAGGCACCACATCGTGTCCAACCGCACCAGGATCCATCGACATCGGCTCTGAAGGACAGCGCAACATCGAAGCTCATACCAGCCACGTAGGAGGAGCATGGTGCACCTGCAGTGACGGTCAAGCGCAAAGAGCAGCTAAGACGGGGGCACGTGTTACACCGGTGAGTACAAACAACAAGAGGAACGAGAGGAAGACATACAAAACCACCATGAAGAAGACCAGGAAGAAGAAAGGAGACATCTATATGGGCGACTCTAACTCGGTCAACGAGGAGGTATTCATAGATCAGTTGGAGGTAGAAGCGGAGGAGAGTGATGTTGACCCGTGGGACTACGAGGAGGATGAGGACTCCGACAAGGAGAGAGCATGCATATACGAAGAAGGGGGCAGTGATGAGTCATCAGAGGAGGACACCGAGAACGTCAATGGCAAGGACAGTGACGGTGATGAATACGATGATGAGGGCTTCTTCGAAATATGATCGTGAAACGCACGGAGCGTGCCCAGAGCACGCACTAGGCATCACCGGCACCGGACGGATTGTTTTCATTTTTTAGATGGTTTTCATTTGTTTATGGAGGTAAAGTATTGGTGGCATGGATAGAGAGGTGGCACAGATAGAGAGGGATTATCATGCCCGTTGGATCATAGAGGATTAACGGTTGGTGGGCACGATCCATGTCGGCCAATCAGGGCGTAGCACCTAGAGTGAGCACACGTTTGGGCTTTTGTGAGAGAGGGCAAAAGACACTAGGGGATTTAGGTAGAAAATATGACAGATTTAAATATGGAAAATGCATGTTTGATACTACCGCCGTCCCAAAGCTTAAGGCCAATATTTTTTTGAAAAAGTAAAACTATGAAACCAAATTTTCTAAACCACATTGATCCACATAACCACAAACACTCCAGTGGATTCTGTGATACAACTTCTGCCACACTAGTGCAACATGCAATGTGAAAGCTGCTTTCCTACACTAGTAGAAAATTGCTTATCAATGGAGCATCTTTTTTCCTACCAATGGCGCATATGGGATGCGCCACTAGTGTTGCGCTATTAGTAATTATTTATCAATGGCGCATATCAAATATGCGCCATTGACAGTGAGACAACCAGTGGCGCACCTTAAATATGCGACATTGATATTTTACTAGTGGAGCATATATTCAAATGCGCCACTAATACTAGATGCACCACTGATGTTTCTTACATGTATACATAATACAGGGCTCTCAGGTATTTATACAGGTACATATACAGGTATTTATACAGGTATTTATACAGATACACAACAGTATAAAAACAGAGATAATAATACAAATAGAATTATACATCATCACATCAATTAGAACCCGACATAGTGACAAGTGCCCGAATATTATATAAGTCTAGAACAAGTTGATCCCATCTTCTCATACATTACACATTGCAACAAGTTGATCATCATCATTATCCAAGTCCTAAACTACTAAAGGACCGAGTAGAGTACAACCGCAATGGCGGTGATGAGCAAGACAGGGAGCACGATCATCAAGATCTTCATCTGGTTCCTGTCTCTTGATACATTGCAAATGTATCTATAATTTTTGATGTTCCATGCTTGGTTTTATCTACTTTCTTGTGTTTTGTACACACTTTGGAGTACTTTTCATATGATTCCTTGGACTAACCTATTAACAAGAGCCACATTACTTGCTGTTTTCTGCTGTTTTTGGTTCCAGGAAAGTCGGAAAATGAATATTCTCGAATTGACGGACAAAAGCCAAAGTGCCTATTTTTCCGAAGACATCGATGCGAATACAAGACGGAGAAGGGCTGGTCCGCCACAATGGCAAGCTGGCCAGGCCCGCACTACCGAGGGTGGTCTAGCCGACCCCAGCACCCCCTCGACCTCTCCTTCCGCCTATATATTGCCCTCGGGACCAAAACCCTAAGTACCCGATCAAAAATCCACAAAAGAGTCTGTAGCCATCGTCATCTCCATCGCTAGATCGGGAGGGTTCTGAAGCTCTTCCCGGCACCCTGCCGGAGAGGGGAATTCACCCTGGAGGCCTTCTTCATCATCATGCAAGCCTCCGGTGTGATGCGTGAGTAGTTCATCTCTGGACTACGGGTCCATGTAGTAGCTAGATGGCTGGTTCTCCTCCTTTGTGCTTTCATGTCTAGATCTTGTGAGCTTCATTCATGATCAAGATCATCTATTTGTAATTCTGCATGTTGTGTTTGCGGGGATCCGATGGATATTGAGATGCTATTTCAGATTGATTATTGATTCTATCATGTCTTTGTTATTTGTGATCTTGCATGCTTTCCGTTGTTAGTAGCTATCTTGGCCAAGTAGATGCTAGCAACTCCAAGAGTTAGTATTTATGCTCGATAGTGGGTTCATGCCTCTGGTAATCTGGGGAAGTGACAGAAAACTCTAAGGTACTAGATGTGTTGTTGCTACTAGGGAGAAAACAACAATCCTTTGTTCATAGAACAATCGTATTGTTTACTGTACACGCAATTCGTAAAGCAATAATCTGATGCTTGCAACTTAATACTGGAGGGGGTTCGGATGACAACCTGAAGGTGGATTATTAGTCATAGATCCAGTTGGATGGCGGTCTATGTATAATGTTGTAATGCCCAATCAAGTTCCAAAGGAGTCAAGATGATTAGTATATGCATGTATTGCTTTCTCGATGTTTGTCAATTGCCCCACTGTAATTTGTTCACCCAGCATGTTATTTATCTTAAGGAGAGCCACCTCTAGTGAACTATGGATCCTGGTCCTTTCTTTTACATACAATCTACAAATTGTTTACTTCTTTGTGTTTACTTTCTGCAAACTATTACTTCCTTCCATTCGATACGTTTAATCCTTTGTTTTCAGCAAAACCAGTGAGATTGACAACCTCATCGCAAGTTGGGGGCAAAGTTCTGTGGTTGTGTTGTGCAGGTCTCCACGTTGCTACTAGCACCGGTAGTGCGCCCTGCCAAGGCTCAACTAGCAACACCTTTGGGGTGTTTCCTTGCTCCTACTGGTTCGATTAAACCTTGGTTTCATAACTAAGGGAAACTTACTGCTGTGCTCATCATACCTTCCTCTTGGGGTTCCCCAATGAGCTCCATATAAACACCGAGCCATAATCTCTCTGCTCTCCAAGGAGGTGGTTCCTCCACCTAGCTTCCGCCTGCTCTCTCATCGGGTACCCTTTGTATCTATTGCCACAGAACTTGTTCACTTTCTTGTGACAATCCTCCCACTCGTCGTAGACTCCTGGGACCCTCCCTCTGAACACCACATAGCACGGCATCTCTATACACAAGGCATATAAGTACTATATCATGCAACAAAAAGAATTAGAAGGTTCTTCACATGCATCTCCACAAAAAAGAAGGTTTCGATCTAAGGCAAGCTATCAAGTTTCATACATATGGTAATAAGTAAACGAAGTCCAACAACGACCGTTTCGAGCTAAGGCAAGTTAAAGTTTATGGCACACACACACATGAGATACACAAACCGGCTGAGCTCTAGCTAGCTAGGAACACTACATCATGAAGACTTTGTTTTACATGGCGCCGGGAACGGTTTGTAGCCGTCTTTCGTTGTCCATGTCCTACGGTCACCCTGTGCCACGAGCCATGCTTCGATCTCGCGCTTACTGAACGCTCTTTTGTAGGATAAGCCCCCCCTTGTGATGACATCACCTAGCTCGGAGACTAGATGGCAACGTAATGATGTGTGCATCCCAGACGATCGCCCGCAGGTGATGGAGGGCGTAGTAGGCCTCCTTGACACTATTATCCGGCTGCTTGACGCAGGCGAACTTCATTACGTGTTTGAACACGTGTCTGCCATCCCTGAAATTTTCCGCCCCCTTCTTGAACTTGCCTCCATTTTCAGCGTATACCTGGAGAGCATCATCTAGAAAACTCCTTATGTTGGTGTAGTCTTTGTTCTTTTGCTCGCTCCCCGAGTCCAAGTACGTGGCTAGCGAATAACTCGGGTGAATGAGGACCAGTGTGCAGTATTTGTCTCTGCGCAAAACAATTGAAACAAAACAATGTTGGAAAAAGAGCAACCGAAAACTAAGAAAGGACAAGTTACGGCGACAAGCGAGTGTGTGCACTTACTCGAGAAAGAAAGGAAAAATAAGCTCTTTTCCACTCTTGTTGTCCACCATGAAATTTTGGAGGTAGTTCCTTGCGCTGGCCCGGGTCACTGGATCCACCAACTCGCTATCACGCAAGTTACGGCGACGAGCGAGTGTGTGCACTTACTCGGGAAAGAAAGGAAAAATAAGCTCTTTTCCACTCTTGTTGTCCCATGAAATTTTGGAGGTAGTTCCTTGCGCTGGCCCGGGTCACTGGATCCACCAACTCGCTATCACGCATGAAGTAGGGGTCCACTATCGCGATGCCAGGGGTCTTCTCTCTGTTGACCTTCATCGCCCGATGGAGCACGTATAGGCGGACCAAGTTATAGTTCATCCGCTTGCCATGGAAAAGCTTGAAGATGTCCTCATACGATATGAAGAAGATATCTGCGGGGGCATTATCGATGAAGCCCACGCCCGTTGGAACATTGACCGTGAAAACAGGGTACGATGGATTTGCTTCTTTAAGAAGGCACTCCTCTAGATATAGAATACCATGCTGCAGGTTAGCCATCGCTCCACTTGCGTGTTTGATTAGCTCCTCACTCGGAATTGGTTAACCAGCTATGTGAACCCTGGTCAAGGTGCCCTCGGGTTAGCAGGTGTGTAAATCCCGAGCCCGGGGCCTCTTCGGACCCGGCTGGCTCAAAGACTGCTTATTCTTCTTGGTTCTCTTGCGATGCTTCTTCGTCTCGACATTAGCAGCCATCTTCCCATCCGCTGCCTTATGGAGTGTGGTAGGGCTGAAAATGATTCCCTGGGTGCCTTTATAAGGACCAGCGGCACCAGCATCCGGAGGCGTCTCCTCTAGGGTACCATGGAAGTCCAGACGCGTGCACGTTCTGGTACAAGCTTTTGGGTCGTCGCCAACGTGGTAGGGCTCGTCCATGTTTGGCATGAAAAAAGAGTCAGTGACGCCAGTGTTGATACACTTATCTGGGTTGTCATCATCATCATTGTTAATGTTGTCCCCAGTTGCATCCTTGGGCAGTGGTGGCGCAGCGGCGGCAGTGCGGCGGCGGCCTTGCCATGTGGAGGCGGCAGCATAGTGGCGGCCTTGCCATGTGGAGGCAACGGTGCAGCGGCGTCCAACAATTGCTGGTGACGAGAGGTGGTGGCGGTGACTGGTTGTTGTGGCCGCCGCGGCAAGGGCACATGTGGCCGTTGAGTTACTTGTTGTTCCTTCACAAGCCGAATCTGGGTCTTTGGCCATGTCAAGACCCAGCCACAGCAATCTTGAAGGTTCTTATGATCATCAGCGCCTCGAGGTTGGCTGGGAGGGTCCATGTCTTCGCACCCCGACAACACCCGAGCCAGCCGGACCTTGAACATGTCATCCTCCATCGACTTGTGGTGCATCGTGTGGCTATTTGGTTGAATAATTGTGCCCTTACCAACATCCTTTAGATCGCCGTCCACATAATGCAAGAGCCTGCAAGGAGTGTCCTGCGGAAGAACAAGCATCGTGAGATGGCGCTAGCTAGTCATCAAAGGCAAAGGAGATGAAATGTTATCAACATGCATGTGTTGGTCGGCATCATTACCTTGGAGATGGCGTTGAGCTCAGCTAATGTCGAGACACCGGTATCATCCTCCCGCTGAGATGCCTTACAAAGTACCATTGGTTGCGCCTTAGTTTTGGCGGGAGGGGGCATCGGTCTGACCTATGGCTCTGTGTTGGCACCGGCGGGAGGGGGCACCAGAGAGACCGGGTGCATCTCGACATTGGCGGACTCGGGCGTCACCATGTTCGGCGACACGTGCTGGATCGAGTTGTTGCCGGAGAGGCTAGGCACCACGAGCGGCCCTTGTCGACCTGCCGCATTCCAAGCAGTAATCCCCTCCCACAGCTCATTGGGAAGCATCTCGCGGATCTTCTCTTGCACTTTCTCGTCGATCAGCCTCGGCATCTGTTGCATATGCTCTCGGAGGACTTCAACCTCGCGTTTTTCACTTGCTGCTGCCGCGGCCTTCCTCTCTTTCTTCGCCTTTGGGTCCTCTTTCCTAAAGTCGCCAACCTTTTCGTATGTACCATAGCCGGACACGCGGCCAAATGAAGTCGGCAGCGCGGACTTGGCCCTCCCCTTGAACACGTTTGTCGCCCTGTTGAAGGGCATGTCCCACTATGGGTCCGCCATCGACCCCTAGGACGAGCTCTGACTTGACGCACAAGACTTTTCTTCAGATCTCTGAAGAGAAGGAAAGTGATCCCATCTAGAAATTTGGCTTCATTACTTAATTAGAAACACAGATGTACTCTGAGATAAATTCCTTACCAGCCTTTTCTGGAACTTCCTCACATCGTCGTCATTGGTAACGAATTCCTTGAGTTCGAGGTGGAGATAGTAGCGGGCACAGACAAACCGCATCACCTACTCGTCCGTGAATTTGTGCCACGGGTTATCTTTACCTAGACGGGCATACTCGGCATCCTCCTTTGCCCAAACGGCCTTTTTCCCCGATAACCGCCGCTTCCGCAACGTTGGTTACCTATGTTCATCTCCCGCATACTCCTCCCCCACTCGGTCCATTCCTGACCTTCCGATGAAGTGCGGTCCGCCTTGAACTTGATGAATTCATCTTCGTCGAGCATCGACTTGGCCTTCTTTATCTCCTCCCAACTTTTACCCTCGTTAATCCTCCTCTTCACTCGGCTTTTCCAGCTGCTCAAGGCGGTGCTCATCCTCATGAGGGCTACCTTGTTTACCTTGTTCCCTTTGAGCTTTTGGTTATCGTACTCATCTGGGAACTTGTACCATTTGTGAAGCTTCCCAATGAGGAGCTCTCGCAACCGTTTGTTCTTTCTTATGTCCTTCTGGTTGATGCTCATGCTCTCCCTCACGATGCACCCGAGTTGTAGGTTGTACCCAGCGGCAAGCTTCATAGGCTCCAAGGGTTGGCCACCCGGTTTCACAAGGGTGAACTCTTCGCGGTTGGTGCCGAGTTTCGGCAGCGTCCGCTCTTGCCTTTCCGCCTTATTCTTCTTCTTCCTAGCGGGCGGGGAGGCGCCATCGTCGTCCATGCGTTCACCGCCATGACTTGCTTCGGCCTCCTCGTCACCATTACTGCTTCTGTCATCGTCGCCATCTTCGGCCTCCTCCTCATATTCAGACTCCTCATCATCTTCTTGGTCCGCAGCTTGGGCCTCCTCGTCAACTTCATCGTGATCCGTAGCTTCGGCCTCCTCGTCGGACCCGCTTAAGTCATCGCCAAACTGCCAAAACTTGAGGTTGGCGCTTCTTGCTCGTTCTTCGACGCTCATGGGCTGAGAAGGGCCAGCCCCGACGTCTTTGTCTCCGCTCGACATGTTTGCTCTTCATAGAAAAATGCAACAATGTAATTAGTACAAGCTAGAGACGACCGAAAAATTCGGCATGACCTTTGCTATTTTTTAACCTAGGAGTGCCCATTTCTCAACCGAAACTGAAGTGAATCAACACTTCGGGAGAAACGGGCAACTCAAATGAATTCCCTGCAACAGTTTTCATACAAAATTGATCATAGCCATCAAATCACACATATACAAAGAGCAAAAACAGCAAATAGAACTTGGAGCATTTGGATCTGCACGGTACCAAATTGATATCCCCAAATCTGCACAGTAAAACCCCTATAACACACATCACCAGATTGTACCCACATGATGTAATATAGTGCAATGGAGCAGAGCTCATTAGTTGGGGATAGATAAAACCGTTTTATATTATCTAAAGTAACCAATATAGTGCTATTTAGTATTATGTACTATAAAAGATATACAAAATACAATCAAATAGATTCATAAGTGAAGAATCTGAAGTAACCAGTAACATTGTATCGTATTTTTTGCTTGCAGATAAAATCGTAGATAGTTTCCTATATGAATATGCAGTTATGTTGACACTTGGATCAATTTAAAACTTCCCAGGCCTTACAAAATATATATACCCCTTGGTTTCAAAATAAGCTATTATGATTTTATTCATTTTCATGCTCTGTACAACTAGAGCAAGGTAGTAGTAACTAGGTAAGTTTTGTTTATTAATGCCAACACAAAGATTGCTTCGTGGATACTCCATTTTGGTGGTTATTAAGTGATCAGTGCTTATTAAGTAAGCTAGGCTATACTTATTTATGGACTGTACCTGATCACCTAATTTATGGACTATACCATAAGAACAACTAAGCATTTGCGCGATTCTGCCGAGATAAAAAGATCCGGCTGGACGTTGCCTCGGTAGCCCACCCCGCATCGAACGGACAAGTGGAAAGATCCAACGGATTAGTTTTATCCAGGATAAAACCCCGGCTCATTGAGCCGCTGCAAAGATCAGTGGGGTGCTGGATAAAAGAACTACCAGCGGTACTATGGAGTTTAAGAACAACTCCAAATCGATCAACGGGCTATACGCCATTTTTTCTGGTATATGGGGCAGAAGCTGTATTACCAGCCGACATAGAGCATGATTCGCCTAGGGTCACCCAATACACAGAAGCCGAAGTGCGATAAGCCCGGCAAAATGATGTTGATCTGCTAGAAGAAGCGAGAGAATTGGCATTGTCCACATCCGCCATATATCAGCAAAATCTCTGATGCTATCGTAGCCGGAAAGTAAACCCCCGAGTCTTCCGGGAAGGTGATCTGGTACTTCGGCTGGTACAACGTACTGCTAGCATGCATAAGTTATCCCCCCCATGAGAAGGGCCATTCATCGTGAGCAAAGTGTTGCACAATGACTCTTATTATCTCATTGATGCACAACCACAGGAAAAGAACAAGGCGGACAGGTCCGGCGAGGAATCTAAGCGTCCATGGAATGTAGCTCTACTCCGTCCATTCTACACTTAACAAAGAAGTGTGTGTATCCGAGTCTCTCATATGTCGGTGTGTATGCTGGCAATGAGTTTATCAATGAAATCTTGGCACCTCGAGTAGTAACTTGGGGACTGCCTTAGTAATATTTGTTGTCTTCTGTGTTTGTTATTTATTTTTATGTCGGCTGGCGTAAGTTGCTTCTACCTAAGCCGGATTAGTAGTGTGTGAGCACCAAAAACTCAACTCTTGGACTTGCTGCAGTCCAACAAGAATTGGCTTCATGGCAAGCAAGAGAACAAGTTTGGAATTGCGAAGCACACGAAAAATGACTAAGGAAAAGAACTTAATCGAGCCGACATTTGTTATTCGGACTAACCTTATGTTTACTTTACTTTTACTACGTGGGATTATTCCGAGATAATCCTAAAGTTTCCAAGTATTGTTAAGTCAATTTTTGAAACTCGGACTCGTAAGTCACAAAACCGAATCAAGGTAGACGCGAGCCGAGCCATGAAATTGAAGGAACAAGAAAATGAAACTCGGGGACTACGCCCAAATTAATCCGATGAGAACAACTTAGAGCACCATATAGTCAGTATGAATGATACATCTGCACCCGGCATACCGGGGATCTAATAAATTTCAAAGTGTTTTTTCGTGCTCAACGAGCAGCACCAGGAGGAGGTAACTCGGCGTCAGCGGGTGGAACTCCGGCTTCAGCCTCATCGTCATCTTCATTTTCTTCGACATCTGAGGCTTCTTCCTCTTCCTCCTCATCTGAACCATCTTCGACGTATTCGTCGTCAACGGCGTCGAGGAAGCTTGGTCCTGTTGGAGATATGCCCAAGAGGCAATAATAAAGTGGTTATTATCATATCTTCATATTTATGATAAATGTTTACATACCATGCTATAATTGTATTAACAGGAAACATTAATACTTGTGTGATTTGTAAACATAAAAGAGTCCCTAGTAAAGCCTCTTGTTAAACTAGCTTGTTGGTTAATATATGATCATTGTTTCCTGATCATGAACATAGAGATGTTATTAACAACAGGGTCATATCATTAGGAGAATGATGTGATGGACATACTCCTATAGATAAGCGTAGCATAAAGATCAAGTCATTTCAATAGTTCAATTGCTATATGCTTTCTGATACATAGTAACCTAATTCCTTTGACCATGAGATCATGCATATCACCTTTACCGGATGGATGCTTTGATGTCATCAAACACCACACCGTAACAGGGTGGCTATAAAGGTGGCATTGAGTGTTCGGAAAGTGTTGGTTGAAACACATGGATCAAGAGTGGGATTTGTCCATCCACATGACGGATAGATATACTCTGGGCCCTCTCGGTGAAATGTAATCCAATTAGCTTGCAAGCATGTGACTGGCTCACAAGGGATCACATATCACGGGAACGAGAAAAGAGTACTTATCAGTAACGAGGTTGAACTAGGTATGCAGAGATACCGACGATCATAACCTCGGATAAGTAACATATCGTGAGACAAAGGGAAATTGGTATCGTATGTAAGTGGTTCATTCGATCGCAAAGTAATCGTAGAAATATGTGGGAGCCATATGAATTTCCAGATTCCTCTATTGGTTATTGTTCGGAGAAGTGTCTCGATCATGTCCGCATAATTCACGAACCGTAGGGAGACACACTTAAGGATTCGACGTTGTTTGAGTAGTTATGGTATTATGAGAAAGAGACCGAATGTTGTTAGGAGTCTCGGATGGGATCCGGGATATCACGAGGAGATCCGGAATGGTCCGGAGAATAAGATTCATATAAGGAAAGTCCCATTTCGGAGTTGGGGAATGGTTCCGTGTTTTCATCGGAACATTCTAGAAGGTCCGGAATGTCCCAAGGCCGGGCAAGGGTACATGAATGTGTCATTGTAAGTTGGAATGATTGCATCATGTACTAGGTGTTCTTGCTGTCCAAAATAAAGGGTTTATTTAAATCCTAAATTGAAAAGTCAAACGGCTAGTTTGAAAGTCAAACGGCAATTTTGGGAAGAAGAGAGGAGGATTGGTGGAGGCCGAATTGGAGGAGGGTTCTCCCTTGGCGGCCCACCAAGCCGACTTGGGAGGGACTCCTCCCTTGGCCGCCCTCCCACCTATATAAGGAGGGGCAGGGCCCTCCTAACACACACAAGTTTCCACCTCTAGATCTCCGGTTTAGAGCCGCTTTGGTTTAGAGCTTCTAATTGCTTTAGCCACGGTTTAGAGCCTTCTAATTGGTTTAGAGCCTTCTAATTGGTGTGTCTAATTACTAGACCACTAATAGCCTCTCTCATAAGCTCCACCATACTACTTGGCTTAGCGAAGCCTGGGATTTCCCTCTACTTCCTGTACCACGCCGTTGTCTCAGGAATCGCGAGAGAGTGCTACAACCTCCATTTTCTTTGGAACAAGGAGAGGAAGGTCTTCGTCAGTACGAACGTGTGACCGATCATGGAGCGCTGCTGAACGTGGCGCTGGAAGGATCGCTCTGCGATCTTGAGATCGGAAAAAGTACGACTACATCACCCACGAGAATCTGCTCTCGTTAACCGCTTTGGAATCTTCGAGGGTGAGTTCCTCTATCGACTCGTTGCTACAATCTAGTAGATAGATCTTGGCTTGTTTGTTTGTATGCGATAGAAAATTTTGTTTTCCATGCTACGAACCCCTACAGTGGTATCAGAGCCAGGTTTATATGTAGATCTGTTGCACGAGTAGAACACAATGGTCATTGTGGGCATTGATGCTTTTATTGTAGATTGCTTTTTGTGTACTTTGCATCTAGCGGTATGTTGGGATGAAGCGGCCCGGGCTAACCTTACATGACATCGTTCATGAGACTTGCTCCACGCTTGACATGCAAACTTGTATTGCATAAGTGGCTCTGCGGGTGCCTGTTTCTCCTAGCATAGTTAAGATCCAATTTACAACGGGTAATCAACAATGCTAGTATCAATGTTGTGGTTCTTGTTCGTAAGTTAGAACGACACTTATTGAAAGCCCCAAACCACGTAAAATATGCAAAGAAAGTAGAGGCGTCTAACTTTGTTTTGCAGGGGTGTGCAGTGATGTGATATGGCCATGATTGTGATTATATTTGATGTATGCAATGTTCCTTATTGTAAGTTGGCAACGGCAGAGCCATATGGTTGTCTTTAATTTTGTTAAGACCTGCGTGTCTATTCAAAGTAGTTGTAATAGTTGAAGCTGGTGGATTGACAACCATGAAGAAGCGTCATTGACCTTGATGCTATGCCGGTGATGATGGAGATCATGTTCGTGCTTGAAGATGGAGATCGAAAGCACAAAGAAGAAAGGCCATATCATATCACATATTATGAATTGCATGTGATGTTAATCCTTTATGCATCTTGTATTGCTTAGTAGACAACGGTAGCATTATAAGATGATCCCTCATGCACATAAATTTCAAGTTCTAAAGTGTTCACCCTTAGTATGCACCGTTGCCAAAGCTTGTCGCTTCAAGCACCACGTGATGATCGGGTGTCTTTGATTCCGCTGGTGAATACAACGTAAGCAAGCCAGATTTGCTTATGCGGTAGCTAAGGTTTGATCTTGACGAGCCTAGCATGTACGCACATGGTCTCGTGAACACGGATCACCGAAAGGTAAAGCATGAGTCATATAGTAGATATGATGAACATGTTGATTGTTAAGCCATTGAAGCTACATCAACTCTCGTGATGATCGGTTTTGATGTGGTGGATTTGGTTCGTGTGATCACTAAAACAATGTGAGGATGTTGTTTTGAGTGGGAGTTCACCTGGATTAATTTAATTATTAATTAGAACTCAATTTATCATAAATTAAATCAAAGTGTATTTGCATAGTTGTTGTAGTCATTGGCATCCGTTTACCACCTTGCGCTTAGTTATAATTGAGATGATAGAACTATAGAATTCTGGTTAGTTACTTTCTAACTGGTATCGTATTGTTTTGAAGTGTTAATCTAAAGTTTAAAAGTCCTATTGCAAACTTTCAGTAATTTCCGGTTACTCCATAAAGTTTAATAATTAGTATTAAAACAAGAGTGACAATTCCAAGTGTTAGTGTTTGAGTATCATGTTTGTCTCCATGATTCTTGATATTCAAAGGATTGTCTTAATATCAAGGTTATCTAGGATCTGAAAGAGTTGTTTCAGAAACCATGATGTGTGGAAGATATTGTGATATCTGAAATGAAGTTTTGGTTACAACATGATAGAGTATAATATGGCAAAAGTCATGTTCTCATATTTGATGAGAATTTGCAAAAGGTTGGAGACACTAGTTGTCCTAATCTTCCAAAAGGTTTTGGAGAGCAACATTATACTCGCGATTCACCGTTACAAGCTAAAAGTAGCTAGATCATGGATAAGTCCATGATGAGGGTGAATATTTGATGTAGGTAAAATGTTTACTACACCAAGAGATTACTAAAGAAAGGAATTTGAAAGAACACCAAATATTTGATAATGGTGATCTACTTCAAAGTGCAAGTTCAAAGACATTGGTATTTAACTATACACGCTTTGGACTATGTGTCATATGTATGACTCCACTATTGATGTTGATAGATTCTTTCAAACAGAAAAGGAAATACTGAAAGAGAATCTCATAAGTATATGGCAGAAAAGAAAAGACTAGAATTGTTCAGTTTAAGTATATAGATGATATATGTGTTATGGCTATATTCTTTGCTTATTAAAACAATGTGGTTCTTAAGTATTTGATACTGAATTTGTTGGTGTGAATCGTCATACGAAACAACACAATTCATGAACTACAATGGCCTAAGTAACTAGCAAAAGAATATGTGATGATGTTCATCGAGAACAAATAAAGGGTTATTGTGTTGCTCGTTAAAACATCAAAGCTTGCCTTCAAGATTTGTTTTATCAGGTATTATGAAAACAAAAGGGTTGTTCAAATAATTGCCGTAATCCATAAAAGATGGATGATTCACAAATCTCGTTGGAGAAATCACATCCATAAAACTAGTGCTAAAAAAAAATGTCGAAAGACAAATTGATTGAAAGATCACTTAGGAAGTGACATCGCAGTTTAAATTATATTGGAAAGAAAACATGAAGAAACTCCATGTGGATGGAATTTTGGAGTCTTTTGATTTTTTGATCAAATGACGTTTGTGAAACTTTCCTAGAGATAATTGAAACTTCGTTCATAGGCCAAAAGGGAACGAAAGACTAGCTTATTGGAACTTGTGCATATTTTTGTACGAACTCCATTATGTGTAGTCAAGAGCGATGGATTTCAACTTCATATGCTTTCTCCGAAAATTTGAGTGAATATATGAATATTTACTTAATAAGGATGAAGTATGAAATATTTGAAAAGTTCAAAGATTTCAAGATGAAGTGCAAAATCATTGTAACAAGAATATAAATAGTTTATGATAAGATCATAAAGGAAGATATTTGAGTTACATGTTTAGCATAATACCTAGGATTTAAGGAATCGTTCCATGGATTTGCATTTCCCGAAACACCATAAGAGTATGGAGTGTTCGAGATATGTAATTAAAACCTTGTTTGACATGGTAAGATCAAAGGTGTAATATATAGAACTGCCATTATATTTTAAAGATTAAAAGCTTTAGAGACTACCGTTTTCCACTAAAAAGAGCTCCATCATAATCCGTTGAAATGACACCATATAAAGTTATGGTTTGGGATAAAACTCATGTTGTCTTTTCTTAAACATTGGTATGCTATGCATAAGAAAGATGTGTGCAACCAAAGTCGGATGAACCTGTCTTTGTATAAATGTTAAGTATTCCTCCATAAAACACCGGAGACAAAAGTGTTTGTCGCTTAGAACGTCAAGTTTCTTTGAGAAGGAAATTTTTCGTGAAAAGTTAAGTGAGAGGACAATAGAACTTTGATAAGGTTAAAAGAACCTTAGCTATATGTGCAGAGTTGCGCAGCGCCGAAAAGTGTTCCGGAGGCAGCAACAAAACTCATGGCTCACGTACCTCAAAGGTTGTGGTCACGGAGATCCAAGTTCCTATTGAAACAAGTAGGTCGGATGAACAATCAAATACCAAGATTTGAGGGTTGAATCATTATTTGAGAATAATGAACCTACTACATGCAAAGAAGCAATGATGGGCCTTGACTCCGTCTAATGGCTTGAAGCCATAAAATCCGTGATAGTTCCATACACGAGAAATCAAGTTTTGAACTTGAAGGACCCTCGAGAAAGGTGTAAGACCTTACAGTTGTGTTTGGATCTATAATGAAGTAGACATGGATGTTTGACATCTATGAAATAGTCGACATGTTGGGAAAGAGTTCACAACAATGTTCAAAGGTTGTATATGACAAGATTTGATCTTTCATAGCGATTTTTAGTCTAGACGGATTAATGTAGCAACCACTACATATAATTTGTTATGTGGTAGTAGAATAAACAAAACAAGTTCTTCTAATAGAATGGTTACCTAGGACGTGTGCATGACACGGTCCAAAGGGTTTTGTTAATTCAAAGGATGCTAAAAGCATATGCAAACTTCAATGGTTGAAGTAAGCATAGCGGAGTTGGAATCTTCACTATGATGAAATTAAAAGAGTTTAATTTCATCGGAGACAATGAAGATGCTTGCATTTGCAAGAAATTAAGTGGGCGCGCAAAGACATGTTTCTAATACATTATGTGGAAGACATATTGTTGATTGGAAATAATGTATCTTTTATTAACACATATTAAGAATTTCATCCCGATGAAAGACTTAGGCAAAACCCAAATATTTGGCATCAATAGATGCTAATATGGTTGTGCCAGAAGTACATAGACGAGATATTGAATGAATTCAATATAGAAACTACAAGAAAGGTTCTTGTTGCACAGAAAGGATTGAAAGAGTTCAATGTTGATGATATATTCAAGTGTATTGGCACTTGGTAAGTGAAACAAAGATTCAAGTATAGATTGATACTTGATGTATGAAATCACAAAGAGTGTTTATATCAATCATACTGTGGTATGTACAAATCCAGATATGTCCTATGCTCTAAATGTTATGAGCATATACCAGAATGATTCATAAGATGATCATTGGACGATAGTAAGGATATTCTTATGATCTTTTGGAAGAACTAAGAGTATATTATTTGTAGAAGTGACAAATAGATGGTTAGTTCATTGTAAAAGTACTACATTGATACTAGTTTTGTCACAAAGTACAAATTAAGTTTATCTCAATCTAAATTAAGGGTGGCACAATATAATGGAAAGTGAGTTCCATAATGGATTTGGATGAGTTCCAAAGTTAAGACATTGTGAGATACTTCAACAAAAGGCTAAGTATATGACTCTATTATAGCAGCAAAAGAGGGCATTTGTGTCAAGTAGTTTGTTATCAAACTAGGTGTAGTTCACAGCGGGATAATACTATGAAGATATATTGTGCGACAATATTATCAACATGTTTTAACCCCAAAGAACTAAAGGTCACACCGAAAGACCAAATCATACAAAGCCATCTCATTAGAGAATGAGTGATGCGTAGAGACGCAAAGACATGCAATTACACACGGACCTGGAAGTGTCAGATCCGGAGATCAGTTGACCACTAGCAATCGTGTACATACAACACCGGAAAGCCATAGGTGTTGAATACACAAAGGTTTGAAACTAGATTATTGACTCTAGTGCAAGTGGGAGACTGTTGGAGATATGCCCAAGAGGCAATAATAAAGTGGTTATTATCATATCTTCGTTTTTATGATAAATGTTTACATACCATGCTATAATTGTATTAACAGGAAACATTAATACTTGTGTGATTTGTAAACATAAAAGAGTCCCTAGTAAAGCCTCTTGTTAAACTAGCTTGTTGGTTAATATATGATCATTGTTTCCTGATCATGAACATAGAGATGTTATTAACAACGGGGTCATATCATTAGGAGAATGATGTGATGGACATACTCCTATAGATAAGCGTAGCATAAAGATCAAGTCATTTCAATAGTTCAATTGCTATATGCTTTCTGATACATAGTAACCTAATTCCTTCGACCATGAGATCATGCATATCACCTTTACCGGATGGATGCTTTGATGTCATCAAACACCACACCATAACAGGGTGGCTATAAAGGTGGCATTGAGTGTTCGGAAAGTGTTGGTTGAAACACATGGATCAAGAGTGGGATTTGTCCATCCACATGACGGATAGATATACTCTGGGCCCTCTCGGTGAAATGTCATCCAATTAGCTTGCAAGCATGGTGGCTCACAAGGGATCACATATCACGGAACGAGAAAAGAGTACTTATCGATACGAGGTTGAACTAGGTATGCGAGAGATACCGCGATCATAACCTCGGATAAGTAACATATCGTGAGACAAAGGGAAATTGGTATCGTATGTAAGTGGTTCATTCGATCAAAGTAATCGTAGAAATATGTAGAGCCATATGAATTTCCAGATTCCTCTATTGGTTATTGTTAGAAGTGTCTCGATCATGTCCGCATAATTCACGAACCGTAGGGAGAAACACTTAAGGATTCGACGTTGTTTGAGTAGTTATGGTATTATGAGAAAGAGACCGAATGTTGTTAGGAGTCTCGGATGGGATCCGGGATATCACGAGGAGATCCGGAATGGTCCGGAGAATAAGATTCATATAAGGAAAGTCCCATTTCGGAGTTTGGGAATGGTTACTGTGTTTTCATAGGGAACATTATAGAATGTCCAGGAATGTCCGGCCTCCGGGGAAGGGTACATGAATGTGTCATTGTAAGTTGGAATGATTGCATCATGTACTAGGTGTTCTTGCTGTCCAAAATAAAGGGTTTATTTAAATCCTAAATTGAAAAGTCAAACGGCTAGTTTGAAAGTCAAACGGCAATTTTGGGAAGTGGGAAGAGGAGGATTGGTGGAGGCCGGTGGAGGAGGGTTCCTCCTTGGCGGCGCCCACCAAGCCGACTTGGGAGGGACTCTCCTCCCTTGGCCGGCCCTCCCACCTATATAAGGAGGCAGGGCTCCTCCTAACACACACAAGTTTCCACCTCTAGATCTCCGGTTTAGAGCCGTTTTGGTTTAGAGCTTCTAATTGCTTTAGCCGGGTTTAGAGCCTTCTAATTGGTTTAGAGCCTTCTAATTGGTGTGTCTAATTACTAGACCACTAATAGCCTCTCTCATAAGCTCCACCATACTGCACCGCTTAAGGCGAAGCCTCATGATTTCCCTCTACTTAGGTACCACGCCGTTGTCTTTGCGGAATCGCGAGGAGAGTGCTACAACCTCCGCTGCCTTTGGAACAAGGAGAGGAAGGTCTTCGTCGAAATAACGAACGTGTGACCGATCATGGAGCGCTTGCGAACGTGGCTGGAAGGATCGTCTACGCGATCTTGAGATCGGAAAGAGTACGACTACATCACCCACGAGAATCTGCTCTCGTTAACCGCTTTGGAATCTTCGAGGGTGAGTTCCTCTATCGACTCGTTGCTACAATCTAGTAGATAGATCTTGGCTTGTTTGTTTGTATGCGATAGAAAATTTTGTTTTCCATGCTACGAACCCCTACAGGTCCTTCGTTCCATTGATGGACAGGGGCAAACTGGATGAGGTTATGGGCACAAGCCTTACGCCGGGCTACCCAATCTGGGTCATTTGACCACCTTGATCCGGTGCGCAAGCGCTCGAGAAGCTTCAAATTTAGTTTTTCATACCACGTGAGAACGAAGTGGAGGACAGTATCAGCTCCAGCACGAGCGGCGGATTCCCTCCAGAGGTCGAGCTGGGTCTCGCAATCCATCAACTTGTTGATCAGAGCAGTAGATCCCTCCGGAACATCCTCACCAGGCCAAAGGGCACGGAAGATCCGGACGGCTGAATCCAGGAGACCCGAACTATAGTTCTTCATAATTTCAACTCGGGAGGATAGGCTGACTATCAGATCCTCCATGTCAAAAGGAATGGGTTCAGAGCCAGGACCAGTTGGAGTACCCCTCTGCTGGCGGAACTTGGCAATGGCAGTAGACGCAATGGCATTGCCCTCTAGGAATTTGCCTGAAGACAAAACAAGTAAAATAAGTAAAAGAATTTAACCCGGAGAAATACATGTCGGCTGAAGGATAAGAGTTTACGGGAGATATGGCTATGGACTCGAGTCAGCTCTTTGGTGCAATTATCACGCCTCTTCTGGAGCTTCTCAAGTTCAACGTTAGCCGAGTCAAGCTTGACGTCGGCCTCCTTCAGCAATTCTTGATCCTTTGCAAGTTGGAGGTTAAGGCGTTCTCAGTCCTCAGTGAAGTCTTGGCCAGCCTTATCCATTTCAACCTTGTGGAGCTCTTTAAGTTTTTTCATCTCAGCCTTGAGCTTGGAAAGTTCATCATCCTTGGCTTGGAGTTTGGCGAGTTCGTCATCTTTCTTCTTGAGCTCGGCCTGATGTTGCCCTGCTTGTTCGAGAAAATGCAGCATCATATCAGGCACGGGCACACTATCTTCGAGGGATGCTAAAACGGTTTGTTGACCCGGCAACGCCGAGGTATGAATATCTGGCGAGCTCAGGAGAAAGGAGAGAGGGCACAGAAATTGAGTAATCAAAGTGAATTACCTTTTATCTCGGCCAAGTTTTTTCTCATAATTTTGTTTTCGGCCTCCACTTCGGCTGCGCAATTCGAATGAAAGATTAGTTCGGCGAGAAAAGACACAGAAAGATGGGAAAAGTCAAAGTGAAGACTTACCCCTTTTCTCGAACTCAGCGAGAAGTGTAGCATGTTTCGAGCGCAGCGCCTTGTGTGTGTCCAAGAGGCGCTGAAACTCAGCGCTCCGGCGACTGGTGGTGACCTGAAAAAAGTAAGGTTGGCTTAGTTGTGTGCATATTCGAAGTGTACAAAATTCGGGCCAAGTGGAACTTAACTCGGCTCTAGGTGTGTGCATATTCGAAGTGTACAAGATCCGGGCCAAGTGGAACTTAACCCGGCTCTAGGTGTGTGCATATTCGAAGTGTACAAAATCCAGGCCAAGTGGAACTTAACCCGGCTCTAGGTGTGTGCATATTTGAAGTGTACAAAATCCGGGCCAAGTGGAACTTAACCCGGCTCTAGGTGTGTGCATATTCAAACTGTACAAAATCTGGGCCAAGTGGAACTTAACTCGGCTCTAGGTGTGTGCATGTTCGAAGTGTACAAAATCCGGGCCAAATGGAACTTAACCCGGCTCTAGGTGTGTGCATATTCAAAGCTACTAAGGAGTTACGCTAGTTCTCGAAGGAGCATCCGGCCGAGTAACAAGTTACTCCCCCGGAGGCTCGGGGACTAATGGATATATCTCTAAGCACTTGTGCATGTTAAAGAAAATACAAAGTAGCGTACCTCCATCATCCGGCCAGCAAGGTTGATAGCCCTGGTTGCTGTGTTCATTTGTGCGCTAAATTCGGCGGGCCCAAACTTCTCTAGGAGATCGTCGTTGGGATTGACGAACTCCACTCTGTTCCAAATATTGACATATTCAATCAGAGCCGGAGGATAGCTCTCTCCACTAAGCATGTGCGGCGCAACCAAGCCCTTGGCGTGGGCCTCCTTCCTCGCAACTTGGGCGGCAGCAGGGCTAGTGTGCAATGCAAGTTGCTTGCCAGCTGATCCGGAGGGGACATCTTTCTTCGGCAGCATGGACACGAGCATGCGCTGTCCAACTTTGATAGATGCTGCCTTGGTGGCCCCAGAACCTTTCTTGGCCTTGGGTTGCTGTTGGGAGGCAGAAGCTTGAGCTGCTGATTTGGACTTGGGTGCTGCTTTGGTGCTAGCGGAGTCTTCTCGCTGGGTCTTGGAAGACTCGGACGAGGCAGAAGGAGTTGTTGTTGATACTGGTGCTTGTGTTGCTGCTGGTGCTGTTGTTGGTGCTGGCGCTAGTGCTTGTGTTGGTGCTGATGTTGGCGGTGGTGCTGCTGCTGCTGATGGTACCTCGGAGGTGACGGGCTGCGGCTGAGCCGATGAAGAGCTGGGAGCATCAGCTGCCTCAGCCGTGCCACTTCCCCCCTGCTCCGAGGTTGCCCTCCTCTGGACGAGGTGAGCTAGAACCCAGAGCAGCCACTGAACCCTCTTGAATTGGGCTCAGCGGGCGTGTATCGTCACCACGAGGGGGAGATGGGGTACGCCGGAGGGGCGAAGCAATGCTGGAGCCGCTCTGGGGAACCTCCACCACAGCCCTGCCGAATCAAACGATGAATGACAAGTTGTAACAAAAAGAAAGGCATATAAATAGAAAAACATGAAGCAGAGAATTAGACAAAGAGAAAAGTGACTTACTCGTCAGAAGTCAAAGGCTCCTTGGGCTTTTGAGCTCTCCGGACTATGGCCTTAGTCGGAGGCTTGGTGGCGGTCTTGTCAGCGGACTTCTTTCGCCTCTTGGTCGTTTTGGGAGGCCCGGAAGAAGCAGCGGAAGTGGCAGCCCGCTTCTTAGACACGACTGGGGCCGGCTCACCCGTAGCAAGAGGGGGATCTTCATGGATCTGCCCAGCCGGGTTAGCTGAAGCCGGAAATGCGTAAGAAATGGGTACCGCATCAAATGCCTCCATCACCTCAACATCGGAATCATCTTCATCGTCGGGCCAATTCCTTAAGGAAGAGAAGTTACTAGAGGGTCGCTTGGTTGCGTCCGGTGTGGGAAGGAAGGTTTCCTAATCCGGCTCCTCCTCATCCGAGACAAGTCGATCCTTCCCCCATTTGAGGGAAGGCTCAGTGCCATCTTCCAGGGTCTGCTGAAGAAACAACTAAGAGGAAAATGCAAAAGGGATCAAATGAGCAACATGCTCCGATATAGAATATAACTCGGAAAAGGATTGAGAAAGAGATTTACCCCAGGAGGAGGCCTATCTCGGCAGAAATGCTCCATCCCCCACTCCCAGTCAGAGCTAAAGTCCTTGTCGGTTGTGAAGAGGTCCTTGACCCGGCGGAAGATCTCGGTGTTGTTTAACTTGAAGGAGGAGGTCCGGTTGGGGTCAAGTCGCCAGCTCATATGGCAAAGTTTGTGCGTGCTCTTTTGTAGGGGGGAAATCCGGCTACGGACGAATGTGATCATTACATCCTCGTTGCGCAGCCCCATATCCTGGAACCGCTTATTGACTTGATTCGCCAAGACAGTTGGCTTCTTGGAAACCCGGTCCCATGGATCCGGATTAGGAGGACCCATCTTAAAGGGGCGCAGCCGGATCTGATCCTCATCTGAACCATTCCTCACATAGAAGAAGGTCCGGGCCCAGCCCTTGCGGGAATCAAGCCCCGTAACCCAGGGGAAGACAGATTGCTTCCAAGGTGAGATGGAGGCCGCACCACATTGGGCCAGGTGCTTGTCCTCCGGGCCACGCATCTTATCCGGAATCACGTTCCTCCGCAGACCGAAGAACCGGATCCAGAGCTCTTTGGTGGGCCACAGGCCGACGTATCCCTCTATGGCAGATGCGAAGGAAGAGAGGGATGTGATGGCGTTCACCGGAAGATGGTGGGGTTGGAGTTCGTAGATGTTGATGAAATCATGGAAGAAATCACTCACTGGCAGGCCGAAGCCACGCTGGAAGTGAGACAGGAACACGACGAACTCACCCGGATTGGGTGAGGGAGCAATCTCCTCGTAGGGGAGGCGCGAAACTACTCCCTCGGGGATGTGACTGGTGCGGTAGAGCCAATCCAGGTCATCCTGGCACACCCAGGAACCGACCCAGCCACCACGCCCCATAGTTTCGCCCTCCTCCTCCGTCTCTTCTTCCCCGACAACGACGAGCTCCTCCTCAGTCATTTCCAAATCACTGTCCTCACCGGCCAGTTCAGAGGTGGGGAGCAGAGGCTTGGATTGGCGCGGACCCGTGACATTGAAGCAGCGTGGGATCGGCAGCGAGGCTAAGGCAAAGAAGCACGGTGCAGCAGCGACGCTGCAGAGCAGATGCGGCGGCGGCGGCAATGTCGCAAGGAAGAAGAAGAGGCAGAAAGGCTAAGGGGCGCGAGAAGGGAAAAACACCCAAGGGACGCGCCCCCTCCCCTATTTAACCATGCCCCAACGGTGGGTAGTGGGATCGTGCTATGCATCAAGGCCACACGGTGTGGTCGTGTATCAGCCGGGTCAACCAATCAGAGACAAGCCACAGGAAGGGCCATAGGGCACAGGGGATCCCATGACGCAAAGTGGTGATGCAGTTAACGAGGAGGCAGCTACAACGCGACGTGTGCAACAGTAACCCCTGACAATAAGTGCAGTAACTGGCGCAGGCCCTTAAAATGAGGCAAGATAATGATTACCCTCCACGTAGGACGTGGGGAAGTGTATGAGAGAAGAAAGGATAACCCGGAAAACTTAAGGGTGACCCGGCCAGCGAGTGATAACTTGGAATGTGCCAAGGGAAATCTATGCCATGAAATCTGAGCTATGAGGTAACTCAGAAAAGGGAGCAAAAGGCTCAGTATATTGAACCTGTCGTGGCCTTAGCAGTTGAAGTTGCTAAGACCGCACCAGCTTCGGGGACTAATGTTGGGGGGATACCCCAGGGTAGGGTCACACCGGGGTATAAAGACTGAGTTAGCCGAGGTACGACAAGGTCAAAGTGTATGCTGGCCGAGTCACCTCAAGGCAGGCCGACTTATGGAGTAACCCGGACCAAAGGATGTCCACCTAAATGTGTCCCGGCCGACGTATGTCGTATGCCGGCAGGCTTTTTTGTCAATCGTATGCAGGTACCCGCGAGGCTGGATTAACCAGGCATGATCCGGGTTATATCAGGCTTGCAAGAGAAGGAAGGTATTCCGCTGGTCAAAAGGTGGTCACTGTACGCTGGAGCGTGAGCAAAGCGGACAGAGGAAAGGACCACCGAGGCGTGGCCGACAAGGGTGACGCAACCTGTGTCGGATGACGTTGCCGCCGCAGAGGCTCACGTAGCCTCTGCATGGCTTACGATGGCAAAAGGTGACCCGGTCGGTTTGCTATTTTGGGAGAGGCATATTCCCAGGAATATGCCTCCACGTATGCCCTAGCTAGTAGCCTGGCCTCCCCTTTATAAGGAGCGCCAGGACCTCAGTAGAAGGGGATCGCGAGTTATTTGCCCTACACGGGAGTAGTTGGTAGTGGTGAGAGTAAGAGAGCTTCTTCTTCCTCCTCTCCCCAATACAGCTCAAGGAGCATCTATAAACCTTGAACACTTGGAGAATACAAAGCATCTGTGTGTGGAATCACCACACTATCCCTCCCTGGATTCCTCTAATGCATATTGGCCCCACCTTTAGCCTATCCATGGCATATCCCGTGACACCACCACGACATCTCCGCTCCTCGGATGTGGGGCTTTTTCGAGCTCTACTTTTCCATCGAACAGATCTCTACGCTTTCTCCACGCGTGATCCTTTGGAAGCCACATTTGAGTCCATTGGAACACGGTCTTTGATGACCCAAGATCCCTTGGTAGCTAGAGATGTGGGGTCTTATCCATGCACTTGACACATGCTTTGTGCCCGTGGTTCACCTGGGCAGACACATATGCATAACCTGGATAGTCCTGCACCGTCGTGAGCAGCGCGACTCTCATAGGGAAATAATCTCCTATGTATGCATCCCTCGTATGGGTTGGCGTCTCCCACAGCGTGGCTAACTCTTCTTTCAGCAGCCCGAGATACAGATGCATGTCGATACCTGGTTGTTTTGGCCCCTGAATCAGAATACACATGTGTACCTATCTCTGCTTGGTGCACAGTCAGGGAGGGAGGTTGTACGGCCATACAAACACGGGCCAAGTGCTATGTGTGCTACTCTGGTTGCCAAACGGATTGAGTCCATCGGTGCTCATACCAAGCCTAATGTTCCTTGGATCGCCCCCAAAGTCTGGAAAGTCAATGTCCAGTGCGTTCCACTGGCTAGCGTCCGAAGGGTGTGTGAGGATCTTGCCCTTATGTGGATCATCTTCGGCCGGCTTCTTCCTTTCCGCGTGCCATTGCATGAGCTTTTCTTCCTTAGGGTCCACGAAATACCGCTGTAAACGGGGAGTGATAGGAAAGTACCATACCACTTTTCGAGGAACTTTCTTGTTCCCTCTCTTGTATCGTCCTTGGCCACACATCGGACATGTGGTTCTATCCTTGTACTCGTCTCGATAAAGTGCACAGTCATTAATGCAGGCGTGGTACTTAACATACGGTAGGTTGAGAGGACATACGATTTTCTTGGCCTCCTCGATACTAGTTGGACACGTGTTCCCCTTGGGAAGACGTTCTTGCCAGAATCTCATGTTGTTGTTGAAGCTTACATCGGTCCATTTGCTTTATGCCTTCATCTCCAGAGCCTTGAGCGTTACGTTCAAGCGGGTATCCTCGGGCCGGCACCCAGGATACAATGGAGTTTTCCCGTCTATCTCCATATGTGCTAGCTTGGCTTTCTCCCTAGCAGTAGCTTTGGTGTTGCTCGTCTCCCTGAGAAGCAGTTCTTGAACATGAGGGTCCTGCAAGGCCGAGGTTAGCCACGTCATTTGTGTGTCTAGGTCTTCTCCACCAGCACCTCCTTCGTGATGATCATCATGTCCGTCACTGCCATCATCTCCTTCATGTTGATCATCATGTCTGCCGCTGCCGACATCTCCTTCATGATCATGATCATGTCCATCGCTGGCATCTCCTTCGTGATGATCATCATGCCCGCCCTCATCTTCATGATCGTTGACGTCCTCGTCATCTTCAGAATCATAGCCGCGCATGAAACCACGCGTGAGCAGGTGATTCTCCAGGTCTCCGGAATCAGGGTCAATCAAGCTCCCGAGATTGCATGTTCGACATAGACATCTTATGTAGGTCCTCTTGTTCAGAATCATGTCGGCCACCGCGTGTTTCTTGTATCTAGCTGCTCGACCTTTGCTCATGTGTCTAACCATGGTTTCCTGCATTTCGGAATGACCTCTCCTAAAAATGGGACATATGGATAGTGCAAAATTTTGCCAAAACGGAAATTAATCGACATTTCGGCAAACATCCATGCACCACCAGAGCAAGCAACATGCTTTCTTCTTCGTCACCTGCAAACATTCATGCACCACATTCATGCAAACATCATCCCTCTCGCAATAAGAAGGCTTCACAAACATAAGCATGCACACACATACACACCGCACCGACGTCCACCCACCACACAAAACATCCACATGCATGTCCTCTAACAACTCACCTAGTAGAATCGTTACCGATCCAAGTCTGCGACGAGATAGTGTGGTTGTTGGAGAACAAGATGGATGTTGGAGGAGGAAAACTAGTTGGTTTAGTAGATCTACAACAATTGGAGAGGCTTCCCCTCATAAAACTATGAAGCAAGGTAGGTTCAACAACCAAGAATGGAGAAATTGAGGTGGTGGGGAGGAGGAGGACGAGCTAGATCTAGTTTGGGGTGGTGGGTGGATAAGAATAGAATGGTGGTGGTGGGTGGGGGTGGCTGCCAACTTGTAGATCTGGGCGAAGTTATCAGTGGCGCATATTACACTAAATGCTCCACTAATAAGTCTGCCACCTTTTCAGGTGGTGGGCCCCAAGACTTATCAGTGGTGCATTTCATATTATATGCGCCATTGGAGGCAAATTATCAGTGGCGCATATACTGAATGCGCCATTGATATTCCTGCCACCTTTTAGAGTGGTGGGGTCCAGGTGGGGCCCACATATTTATCAATGGCGCATGTAGGAAAGGATGCGCCATTGGTGAGGAGAATATCAATGGCGCATATTGCATATGCGCCATTGATAAGAATATATCAATGGCGCATATGTCCATATGCGCCATTGATATTTGGTCCACAACCCTCCAGGGTGCTGGGCCCATATTATCAGTGGCACATTATTTGCGATGTGCACCATTGGTTAGACAAAATATCAGTGGAGCATATTTTTAAATGCGCCACTGATAACTATCAGTGGAGCATATTCAAAAAAATGCTCCACTGATAATAAATCTATCCATAAGCCTTTGTCTAGTAGTGCTAAGTGTTTTTGGTCTCTATGACCATGGCTTGACACATGGAGTCCCTAGAGTCATTGCATGTGTTCTTTTCCTAAACCACATTGATCCACTAGAGTCATTGCATGTGTTGTTTTCCTAAACCACATTGATCCACATGACCACACACACTCCAGTGGATTCTGTGATGCAACTTCTGCCACACTAGTGCAACACGCAATGTGGAAGCTGCTTTCCTAAGTGTTTTTGGTCTCTATGACCATGGTTTGACACATGGAGTCCCTAGAGTCATTGCATGTGTTCTTTTTCTAAACCACATTGATCCACTAGAGTCATTTAATGTGCTCTTTTCCTAAACCACATTGATCCACATGACCACGCATACTCCAGTGGATTATGTGATGCAACTTCTGCCACATTGGTGCAACATGCAATATAGAAGCTGCTTTCCTAAGTGTTTTTGGTCTTTGTGACCATGGTTTGACACATGGAGTCCCTAGAGTCATTGCATGTGTTCTTTTCCTAAACCACATTGATCCACTAGAGTCATTGATCCACATGACCACATTGCATGTGTTCTTTTCCTAAACCACATTGATCCACATGACTACACACACTCTAGTGGATTCTATGATGCAACTTCTGCCACACTGGTGCAACATGCAATGTGGAAGCTGCTTTCCTAAGTGTTTTTGGTCTTTGTGACCATGGTTTGACACATGGAGTCCCTAGAGTCATTACATGTGTTCTTTTCCTAAACCACATTGATCCACTAGAGTCGTTGCATGTGTTCTTTTCCTAAACCACATTGATCCACTAGAGTCGTTGCATGTGTTCTTTTCCTAAACCACATTGATCCACATGACCACACACACTCCAGTGGATTCTAGGATGCAACTTCTGTCACACTGGTGCAACATGCAATGTGGAAGCTGTTTTCCTAAGTGTTTTTGGTCTTTGAGACCATGGTTTGACACATGGAGTCCCTAGAGTCATTGCAGATGTTCTTTTTCTAAACCACATTGATCCACATGACCACATTGCATGTGTTCTTTTCCTAAACCACATGACCACACACACACACACTCCAGTGGATACTGTGATGCAACTTCTACCACACTGTGCAACATGCAATGTGGAAGCTACTTTCCTAAGTGTTTTTTGGTCTCTTTGACCATGGTTTGACACATGGAGTCCCTAGACTCAATGACAGTCGTTGGATCCTAACCCTAGAATCCAATGGTAGCCATCGGATCGGGTCTTCTAGAAGCCCTGAGTGGTTGTAGGTTAGTTCTGCATCCCGATTGTTAGGAACTGTTGGATTGGGGAGTGTGGACGATAAGGATGTCCTTTGTTAGGGCGATCCGCGAGTAGTCTATTCTGCGACCTAATTCATAGTGGCAACCACGAGTGGGCCTACCTCTTTGCCCTTATCCCCGTAAGGCCGTAACCATGGGGCCGAAGCTCAGATCATGTTCCTTCCTTGCCATGTAGAAGCCCAAACTCAGCTTGTACGAGGCTTAGATGTTCGCCCACTACAACATACTCATGCCACCAATCACGAGGCTTCCGACCAGCTTCGAGCTCAGCTACGCCGGGATGCCTATCGTGCTGCTCTTGCACAACAACCTGTTGGTGAGACAGATCAAGGAGCACCACCGTCAGCTGCCGGAACGAAAGAGGGCAATGGACCGGTACTCATGCACGAGCGCGTACTGGCCAAAGCGGTTCAAGAATTAGCGGATGGCGTTGATTTTGCTGTGCAAAGCCCACCGGCAGGAGATTCACCTAGACCTCACAACCCCGAAGGGACGCAGCGCTTCTAGGTAGTGCTTAGGCGTACGACCTCCACCGTTATCAAGGCGGCACGCCGTGAAGAATTCATGAGGAGGAGGAACGCGGCGGGGAACATCGGCATCGATTCTGACTCGGAGGAGGTAGATGGCGACACGGGCGACGTCGTTGATGATGAAGACAGCTGGAGCGTCATAGTTCATTAGGGCTACTTGAGCCTAAAGTTAATCTATGTACGGTAGCTTAATGTCCTCTTTGGATTGAAAATATTTCAAAGGATATTTGTGAGGAATTCAATCCATAGAATATTGCAGGGCATATATGGGCCATGTTTTAGGTCTCTTTGTCTTTGAAACTAATCGAAAGCCGTCCAAGTCTAGAAAACAAAGTTTGCGTATTCCTGGCACATCTGATGGGACAATACGCTCACTCTACTCCCAGCACTTGATGGCACAACCATAATTTTGGAGTGCGCCAGTGGAGAAGGGGACGAGCGTGTTGTTCCAAATGGGAATCCAAGGGAGATAGGAACTAGTGGCTGCGATCCATGTACAGGTAAAAATTAATGTAATAATATTTAAATAGTTGTAATATGGTCCACATGACCCCATCATAGACACATTCCACGCGCCAGATATGAATAAAGACGACACGACTAGTTCAGTTTTAATGATAATTCAAGAAACGATGTTAGTGTGCCCGCTTCTTTCTACTCCTCTTATTAGTCTATGAGCCCGCGCTACATTAAACAACAATTGGTGACGATGGAAACAAAAATGATCAAAATGCCAAATACAACAATTTTTAAGCTTACCTTTCATCTGGAGAATCGTACATATATGAAATTGGCAGGGATTTATTATTTCTCCTGCAGTTAGCCAAAAGATCCTCAAGAACATCCTCAATCACCCCTGCAACTTCTTCATATTCTAATACACCTCCATTATTTTCCTTTTCCTTCTTGTTTCACTTACCCTTTTGTTTCTTTTCACCCCTATCCTTGCCGGCACCTCCACTTCTTCATAAATTTGTTGTTTAACGAGTTTTCCTCTGAATTCTCATCACCGTTTTCCTCCACCTGCTGCACTTCCTCAAGTTCTTCGTCTTCTCGTTGCTCTTCCTCCAGTTCTGGCTAAGAAACCCCATTTTCTGTCTGCTTCTCTTCCTCCAGTTCTGGCTGAGAAGCCTCATTTTCTACCTCCGGGATGTGAACAGGGACAAGATCATGTGGAACTGGGTTGTTGCACAACCTCTTGATATGGCCGAATCCTCCACATCGTTTGCATTTCTTTTTCTTTGCTCCTAGCCTTGAACCTTTATCAGTGGAGGCTTCGATCCATAGCCTTCTAGGCCTCCCAGGTGGCCTCCTAAGAACTAGTGGTTAAAGTTTGAACACTGGATCGACAATCTCCCAATCATTTCATCAGCCATAGGTGGTACGTTTTCTGCATAAGTTGTAGCAAACTTGTCCACGAAGAAATAGTTACGAACATAATTCTCTATTTCAACTCTGCTACCTCTCAGCTTTAAGATGAAGTATAGTGCATGGTGACATGGCAGACTAGTAATCTATCACTTCCTGCATGAACAAGTATTGTTTCCAATGTTTAAAGTATACCTCTGTTCAGTTCCATGCTTGTATTCTTCATAAACCTCAACCAATGTACTGGAACTTCTGACCATTCTCACCTTTATTGTTCTCATTTCCCTGGTTCTTGCATTCAGTAACATAACCACCTTTGGAACTATTTTATGGCCAAAAATATTACTTGCACAAATTCTTTGCCTTAAATCTATCTTCACTATTATCCACTATTTTATTGCATCCAATAAAATAACAATTACAAGTGTCTTCATGCTCTAAATCTTAGCATTGAAACTCTATGCCAAATTATTACAAACATAATCCACCTTGCTTAACTCACCAAACTTTCTTCTGGCCCATAGCTTGGTGTGATGTTCTTCAAGGTATTTTTTCACCTTTGGCACTATATCCATGTTCTGCATGTAAGTAGCACACACACTTGGGGTGTATGTGTATGCTGATCGCCACAAGTTCTCTTCAAAGATCTTTACTTTGAACTTCTTCGTGAAGTTAGTAGCGAGGTGCCACATGCATTCCCTATGCTCAACCCTAGGAAACACAACACCAATAGCATTCTCAAGCCCCTTGCATGCACCAGTTTGTGCCTTCAGGGTGACCAATTACTGCCCGTAGTATCTGCATGAACCATGTCCAGCTTTCCTCTGATTTGCCCTCAAGAACAACATAAGCTACGCGAAGAAGCCAATTATGCGTGTCCACAGCACAAGCAGAAGCAACATGTCCCCTGAACTTCCCTATTAAAGAAGTTGTGTCTATTGCCAAGCGTGGCCTGTAGTCGTCTAGGAACCCCTTCTAGCATGCCTTTAGGCAGACAAAACATCTCCTGAAGCATTTCTTATCTGCCTGCTTATACCTGACCCCCTTGAGACCTTTTCTCTTCCTTTCACAACCTCGTAATCAATGTCAACAACACTACTAGGTGATGTTTTCTCTACCTCAGCTTTGAAACTATACAACATGTGAAAACTATCATTCCACTTGCTTTGAATAAAGTCTAAAGCCATCTCCTTCCCATCAAAGACTCTGTGGTAAGGAATTAGAACGTTAAACTTTTTGCTAATCTTTGTTCTGAGTTCAGCAAGTCCAATGTTATGATCCTGCCTCACCCAGTCAAGTACAGTAGCAGCAATCCACTTGGTTGTCACCGATCTAATTTTATCACTTAAATAAGTATTTGGACAATTGTGTTTCTTTGTTTTTACATTGATCTGCATTCGATAATAATCCAAATAAATCGGAGGACATATCAGCAGAATAAATATGAGAAAGACTGAAACTAAATGTAGCTATTGCAACCTGAAATGGGTGTCCACCCTGCATTGGAGATGCATGCAATCTCCATTTACACACATTACTTTCCCTACAATGCACCCTAAATCTCTTTTGGTCGCTGTAACACCCTCAGAATCGGCCCTATGCAAGTTTTAGCGAAACCCGCCAAACCCGCATAGAAACGATTCAAAGGTGCCCACCAGCACTTTCTTTCGTATGGTGGAAAAAGCAATAATAACATTACACAACAATCTCGATGGGACCCACAGATAGATATATATACAGCGACTCGAAGAGTCAAGAATACAGATACGTAACAAAGATCCAAATCACCTTGAAAGCGATAGAGTCCAACTACGGACAAGATGCAAATGGGGCTAAGAGCCTCAAGAATAACCAATGGCGTCCATAACCTGCCGGGCCAAGCGGAAGGGTAACCCCGCTAACGACGGCGATCTCAAAACCTGCTTAACAAAAGGGGTGCCGACAAAGGGCAAAGGAAAAAAGAAGGCGATCAAGATTAAGGCCAAGACACGGCGAGACTAGAATTCGCGGTCCTCGCCTACATAGGTATGGTGGATCGGCGGCAAGGCATGCACTAAACAACCTATAGAGACTCGATACAATGGCGGCTATCGAGAGAGGGTAAGAAAGACCTATCCGAACCAGCGATACTAACACCAAACAATCCCATCCTGGTATTCCCCTCGAGACCAAACGAGGAAGTCAACCGAGGAACTCACACGGTTGGCAGTTTATTTATTCATTATCGTTGCAGCAATTACTAGTCAGGTTTAGATAATCCTCCGATAAAATAAGCGGTGGGCACTTTTAGTTAACCATTCCATTGTAGTTGCGACACTTACTAATCGGATACAATTAGCATGAGATAAACCCAAAACCCAGCAGCTTGTTGGTACTTTTATTTAGCCATTCCGTTGTAGTTGCAATACTTACTAGTCAGTACAATGGTCGCATGGCGACACCCAAACAAGCAATTGTTGGCAGTTTTATTTAGCCATTCCATTATAGTGAAGCTGATTACTAGTCATTATAAAGTCAAATTTATAGCACTACTTTAGTTATAGTTGTCTATGATCGAGATCATGCTCCAAGTCGTCCATAACGCGGACACGGCTTTGGAAAGTTTTACCTGAGGGTGCACAAATAGCAACACACACTGATATGTCTCGGAAAAACCAAATCAAAACCCAACGAGACAGTCCACGACAAAGCAATTACAGGATTCAGAAATATTTCGGGGCCACCCTTTAAGTAGATCCATAGCGAAGCGGTTTACGGTTCAAACGGGCTTAAGGTTGTGGAGGCTAATGAACGATGGAACCCGAAAGTGTGGCTGGGCTTGTCGACACAGAAATCGGGCCACGATCCTAACAAATGCAAAGTGCGCACCTGCAATTTAAATAAAGCGAGAAAGCATGGCATAAGTACAGATAGTAAATAAAACCTCAAACTAGTTTGTGGCCCCAAGAAATAGGAATGAATCAAGCTCGCTCAGGGGTCCATAAGCCTCCCGGATGTGGATAGCGAATATTCAAGAACAGGTATCAAGTACTGGGTCCTCAGGACACAAGTGGACGGTTAACAACCAAATAACATCTATTGCCCACCTGTGCCTCTGCTTACCTACTTCAATTTTAGTTATTAAACAGTAATTAAAGTTAACGATAAATATAGCCAAGATCATCTCCAACATCGAACAAGCGGCAATACTCCAACAACTGTGGCACTTGACAACACGCAACGGCACTTGAGCAAGCGACTACGACGCGCAAGTCCAACTATCTACCAAACAACAGGTAATAGGAGGTGTCCAGGGCAATATAAAGCTGCAAGGGATATCACGGGTACGAAAACTAGAGCATCGCAACACAGATAGCAAGAGATCAACAGGAGGGAATAAATACTATAAAAGTAAGATAGGTAGAAAGGGAGATGCTTTGAAAACATTGCCGAAGGTTCATCCGAAGATCGGGGCGAAGCTCACATCAACTCAACGGCCTTATCCGCGAAGAAGCAAAACACTAGAAGAAACACCGGATGCACTATTTAATACTACGGCAAAAGATCGAGCATGATGCATGTATGATGTATGACATGGCAAGGGCGCAATGCAATTAGGCAATGTTAAGCGAAACCGGGGTCCCGACAATTAAGTAAACGGTTCAAGTTATTTAGAAACCCCTGCAATTTAAATGTTGTTTAACATGGCAAAATAAGTTACCGGTTCGCTACACAATTTAAATGAGGCCGATATGAGACTAGATTTGCCCGCATATGGGCCCCATATTTAATTAGAGGTGAATCGGCCTAAGGCCCCCAACCCACATGACAATATGCATGCATGAACAATTAATATGCAACAATTTATATAGTTGGCAAATTATAAAATAGGGTTTCGGGAAGGGGTTCACACATTAGGGTTCGGCAGATCTTGGGGTTCCGGGGTTCGGGGTTGGTCCCAGGGTCGATCTTGCCGTTGCGAGGGTCTTGTCGGGCCCGCGCCATCGAGTCGGTGTTAGCGTTCGGGCGCGTTCTTGTGGCAATCTTGGCGTCCTGGGGACGATCCTGTCGCATCCGCGGTCGTCGGGTCGGACTTGGCGTTCGGGGTGAAGCACTTGGCGTTCCGGGGTTCGGTAGGCGAACTTGTCGGTTCCGCGGTTCGGATCCGTGAAGCAGATCTTGATGTACCGAGGGTTGCGAGTCCTTGACGACAACAGTCTCGCGGACGAGCTTGGTTAGTCGTCGACACATGGTACATGGCTTCTCGGGAGATCTTGGCGTTACAGACTTGGTCCTTGTTTGGACGCTTCAACGAGTGATCGAGTGGCGAACTTGTACGGCTCGGTGTTTGTGCACTTGTTTGTGCCATGGCCACACGACATACACATCCTCACTTTGCTACTGAAGCGTTGCAGGGCCGAGGAAGGCCGACGGAGGCCTGTCCAGCGCGCCAGGGGAAAAAGAGGGGGGGTGCCTGCAGAGGTCGACGCGGTGCAGAGGGGTCGCCGGCGAGCCGTCTCCGGGGGAAGGCCGGCGGCGACGTGCACAGGCCGGTGGCGGGGAAGCCGCGCAGAGGACGGGGAAGGAGGAGCTCGGGCCGACGGGGAGAGCTGGGCCGGGAGGATCTTGGCGAGGCAGAGGGTCGAGGCGCCGGAGTGGGAGCGGCTCTGGCGGAGGGCGAGGAGAGGAAGGCGGCCGTCGACGGCGGCGCCGCGATGCGGTGGAGGCGCCCGAGCGCTCGGGGGTGGAGGTTGCGGGGCGGACGGCTGGGTGGTCGCGGTGGCGAGGGAGGCCGCGCGGAGGGCGGCGGCTCGCCGGAGAGGGAAGGGGAGGTGCGGCGGCCGGAGGCTTGAGCGGGGCGGTGGCGACCGGGGCGGCGGGGTGAACGCGGAACCGGCGAGGGGGTAGCGGAGAGGCGACGACAGAGGGTGGAGGGGAAGGTTAGCGCGGGTTGGTGGTGGGAGGCGGCTGAGATGGTCATGCCTGAGGAGGGAAGAGGGAAGCTAGCAGAGAGGAGGGAGCGAACCAGGGGAGCGGGGGTGGGAGGATGAGGACGACGGGGTCGGGGTGGGCCTGTGCGGTGGCGTGCGCGTGCTGAGAGAGGGGTGGGGCCAGGGGACGGGCAGGTGGTGGGTTGGGTGGCTGTGTGGGATGGCTGCGGTTGGGGTGGGTCCCGGTGGTCAGAGGAAGAGGGTAGGGAAGTGGTGGGTGAGAGAGGGAGTTTGGGGGGGGCAAGGTGGCAGCGGGTTGGGGTGATGTGGCGGTGTGGGGTTGGTCAGAGGGGAGGGAGAGATGAGGTGGCAGCCAGGGATAGGTGGGGGTGATGTGGAGAGGGGCTGGGTAAGCTAGGGCTAGGTAGAAAAAGGTCTAGGCTGGACCGTTTTAATTCCTGGGGGTGGTCGTTCGGGTCGAATCGGCCCGTCCGACTGCCCCCACTAAAATAATTTAACATTTTATTTGTTTAACACGGGCTTTTACAACCCGATAGCGGACAAAACAAAAATAATCCGGGGACCCGGGTTTTGGGTTTTGAATTAAAAACAGGGCGTTTAGAAAACGAAACCAGGCTTTTTCAAAATAGTTTTATGCGAATAGATGCAAGATGATGACGATGCTCAAATGCAATGTGGCATGATGACATGAGCATGCGGTCATGATGATGCAATGCACAAAAACAACACGATTTTCTAGTAGTGGTTTTGCGGGATGCCACAATTCGACACCACTAACAATGGATCTCGCCCTCGAGATCCGCCTCATGGTACCGGAAGGAAGGTCGGCGATCTGCGTCTTCTCGCTTCGTGTGGATCCTCGCGACACCACTAACAAGAGGTCGTTGTCCGTGATCGTCGTGAGAACACTCCGGAAACAAAGGACGAAGGCAGAGGTATCAACAAATAAAGCCACCTCTAACTTCGGTAAAAGAGAGGACCGATGCGTGCTCATCCACTTGAATGTACAAAAGCGAATAGAAAGGGTAGTCGGCATGGGGGCCAATCCATCACGCACCCAATCTATTACTCTGCACAATCAGTGGAAAAGGGTGCAACCATTCTCGGAGTCAGACTGAAGATCTCGACAAGCGAGGTTCAGGAACAAAGGAGTGATGCAGACTCTGCATCGGATCTGGCGTAGATGATGTCGTCGCGTCGGAAAACACCGGAAGGCACAAAAAAGGAACAAGAAAAAGGCCACCAGACGAAGGATTCCTCGGACAGCATGAAGACCAGATGTAGCAACACCGTTACCAAAGAGGACGCGAAACCCTGAAGATACGACGGAACCCAACCACGAGAAATCCTGGACTCGAAGAGAGAGAAGAGAGCGGATTCAAAACACGCAGAGGTGAGAGAAGAATAGCAGAGGGATAAGGAGTAAAATCAGACCTAATCAGAACTATCCAACCGATTTTGCAAAAAGAGTTTTGACACTCTACTTGAGTTAGCTAGGTTATCCTACGGGCTGGACTTGTGGGTATCATAGCTGCTGAGCTCTGATACCACTCTGTAACACCCTCAGAATCGGCCCTATGCAAGTTTTAGCGAAACCCGCCAAACCCGCATAGAAACGATTCAAAGGTGCCCACCAGGCACTTTCGTGCGGGTGGAAAACGAAGTAATAACATTTAACAACAGTCCTCGATTTGACCAACATAATAGATATATATAACAGCGAATCAATGAGTCAAGAATACGAATATCGTAACAAAGATCCAAATCACCTTGAAAGCGATAGGCGTCCAACTACGGACAAGATGCAAATGGGGCTAAGAGCCTGAAGAATAACCAATGGCGTCCATAACCCTGCCAGCCAAGCGGAAGGGTAACCCTGCTAACGACGGCGATCTCAAACCTGCTTAACAAAGGGGTGCCGACAAAGGGCAAAGGAAAAAGAGAGCGATCGGTACTGAGGCCAGTACACGGCGAGACTTAGTATTCGGTGCTCTCGCCTACATAGGTATGGTGGACTGAGCGGCAGCGCGGCATGCACTAAACAACCTATAGAGACTCGATACAACTGGCGGCTATCAGAGAGGGGTAAGAAAGACCTATCCGGAACCAGCCTGATACTAACACCAAACAATCCCATCCTGGTATTCCCCCTCGAGACCAAACGAGGAAGTCAACCGAGGAACTCACGGTTGGCAGTTTATTTATTCAGTTATCGTTGCAGCAATTACTAGTCAGGTTTAGATAATCCTCCTGATAAAATAAGCAGTGGGCACTTTTAGTTAACCATTCCATTGTAGTTGCGACACTTACTAATCAGATACAATTAGCATGAGATAAACCCAAAACCCAGCAGTTGTTGGTACTTTTATTTAGCCATTCCGTTGTAGTTGCAATACTTACTAGTCAGGTACAATGGTCGCAAGCGACACCCAAACAAGCAATTGTTGGCAGTTTTATTTAGCCATTCCATTATAGTGAAGCTGATTACTAGTCATTATAAAGTCAAATTTATAGCACTACTTTAGTTATAGTTGTCTATGATCGAGATACTGTGCTCCAAGTCGTCCATAACCGCGGACACGGCTTTGGAAGTTTTACCTAGCAGGGTGCACAAATAGCAACACACACTCGATATGTCTCGAAAACCAAATCAAAACCCAACGAGACAACGACAAAGCAATTACAGGATTCAGAAATATTTCAGGGGCCACCTTTAAGTAGATCCCAAGCAAGCCGGCCGGCTTCAAACGGGCTTAAGGTTGTGGAGGCGGTAAACGATCGAACCCGAAAGTGTGGCTGGGCTTGTCGATACAAATAAATCGGGCCACGATCCTAACAAAGACAGTGCACTCGCACAATTTAAATAAAGCAAGAAAGCATGGCATAAGCAGGATAGTAAATAAAACCTCAAACTAGTTTGTGGCCCCAAGAAATAGGAATGAATCAAGCTCTGCTCGGGGGTCCATAAGCCTCCCGGATGTGGATAGCGAATATTCAAGGAACAGTATCAAGTACTCGGGGTCCCACGGACACAAGTGGACGGTTAACAACCAAATAACATCTATTGCCCACCTTGCCTCGCTACCTACTTCAATTTTAGTTATTAAACAGTAATTAAAGTTAACGATAAATATAGCCAAGATCATCTCCAACATCGAGCAGTGACAATACTCCAACAACTGTGGCACTTGACAACACGCAAGCACTTGAGCAAGCGATCACGACGCCGCAAGTCCAACTATCTACCAAACAATGTAATAGGAGGTGTCCAGGCAATATAAAGCTGCAAGGGATATCACGGCACGAAAACTAGAGCATCGCAACACGAGTAGCAAGAGATCAACAGGAGGAATAAATACTATAAAAGTAAGATAGGTAGAAAGGGGAGATGCTCACCAAAAACATTGTCAAGGTTCATCCGAAGATCGGGGCGAAGCTCACATCAACTCAACGGCCTTATCCGCGAAGAAGCAAAACACTAGAAGAAACACCGGATGCACTATTTAATACTACGGCAAAAGATCGAGCATGATGCATGTATGATGTATGACATGGCAAGGGCGCAATGCAATTAGGCAATGTTAAGCGAAACCGGGGTCCCGACAATTAAGTAAACGGTTCAAGTTATTTAGAAACCCCTGCAATTTAAATGTTGTTTAACATGACAAAATAAGTTACCGGTTCGCTACACAATTTAAATGAGGCCGATATGAGACTAGATTTGCCCGCATATGGGCCCCATATTTAATTAGAGGTGAATCGGCCTAAGGCCCCCAACCCACATGACAATATGCATGCATGAACAATTAATATGTAACAATTTATATAGTTGGCAAATTATAAAATAGGGTTTCGGGAAGGGGTTCACACATTAGGGTTCGGCAGATCTTGGGGTTCCGGGGTTCGGGGTTGGTCCCAGGGTCGATCTTGCCGTTGCGAGGGTCTTGTCGGGCCCGCGCCATCGAGTCGGTGTTAGCGTTCGGGCGCGTTCTTGTGGCAATCTTGGCGTCCTGGGGACGATCCTGTCGCATCCGCGGTCGTCGGGTCGGACTTGGCGTTCGGGGTGAAGCACTTGGCGTTCCGGGGTTCGGTAGGCGAACTTGTCGGTTCCGCGGTTCGGATCCGTGAAGCAGATCTTGATGTACCGAGGGTTGCGAGTCCTTGACGACAACAGTCTCGCGGACGAGCTTGGTTAGTCGTCGACACATGGTACATGGCTTCTCGGGAGATCTTGGCGTTACAGACTTGGTCCTCGTTTGGACGCTTCAACGAGTGATCGAGTGGCGAACTTGTACGGCTCGGTGTTTGTGCACTTGTTTGTGCCATGGCCACACGACATACACATCCTCACTTTGCTACTGAAGCGTTGCAGGGCCGAGGAAGGCCGACGGAGGCCTGTCCAGCAAGGCCAGGGAAAAAGAGGGGGGGTGCCTGCAGAGGTCGAGCCGCCTGGGGAAGGCCGGGGCGACGCAGCACAGCCGGTGGCGGGGAAGCCGCGCAGAGGACGGGGAAGGAGGAGCTCGGGCCGACGGGGAGAGCTGGGCCGGGAGGATCTTGGCGAGGCAGAGGGTCGAGGCGCCGGAGTGGGAGCGGCTCTGGCGGAGGGCGAGGAGAGGAAGGCGGCCGTCGGCGGCCAGGCCAATCTGGAGGCGCCCAGCCCGGGTGGAGGTTGCGGGCGGACGGTGGGTGGTCATGATGGCGAGAGGCCATGGGAGCGGCACGGCCGAGGAAGGGGAGGTGCTGCGGCGGAGGCTTGAGCAAGGGCGTGGCACAGGCGGGGTGAACGCGGAACCGGCGAGGGGGTAGCGGAGAGGCGACGACAGAGGGTGGAGGGGAAGGTTGGGGCGCGGGGTTGGTGTAGGGAGCGGCCGCGGAGATGGTCGCCGGCGGCCGGCGGGAGGGAAGAGGGAAGCTAGCAGAGAGGAGGGAGCGAACCAGGGGAGCGGGGGTGGGAGGATGAGGACGACGGGGTCAGGTGGGCTGTCTTGTGGCGCATGCGTCTTGAGAGGGGTGGGGCCAGGGGACGGGCAGGTGGTGGGTTGGGTGGCTGTGTGGGATGGCTGCGGTTGGGGTGGGTCCCGGTGGTCAGAGGAAGAGGGTAGGGAAGTGGTGGGTGAGAGAGGGAGTTTGGGGGGGGCAAGGTGGCAGCGGGTTGGGGTGATGTGGCGGTGTGGGGTTGGTCAGAGGGGAGGGAGAGATGAGGTGGCAGCCAGGGATAGGTGGGGGTGATGTGGAGAGGGGCTGGGTAAGCTAGGGCTAGGTAGAAAAAGGTCTAGGCTGGACCGTTTTAATTCCTGGGGGTGGTCGTTCGGGTCGAATCGGCCCGTCCGACTGCCCCCACTAAAATAATTTAACATTTTATTTGTTTAACACGGGCTTTTACAACCCGATAGCGGACAAAACAAAAATAATCCGGGGACCCGGGTTTTGGGTTTTGAATTAAAAACAGGGCGTTTAGAAAACGAAACCAGGCTTTTTTAAAATAGTTTTATGCGAATAGATGCAAGATGATGACGATGCTCAAATGCAATGTGGCATGATGACATGAGCATGCGGTCATGATGATGCAATGCACAAAAACAACACGATTTTCTAGTAGTGGTTTTGCGGGATGCCACAGTCGCTCTTTTCAATGATAAATTTGAATCCAACTCTTATTGCATAGGTAGAAACTGCATATCTACAGTCCTCCACAGTCTCAAAGATAGTACCCTCATCAATTGTAGGATTGTCCCTATCAAAGTGTATCACTAGCTTGTCCTTGTCTTCGTCATCATATCTGCATCCCATTTCCACATCTTCACATTCCTCTTCCTCATTAGTCCCATAGTCAGGCTCAAAGTTCGAATCAACCAAATATTCCCTACTCTCCATCCTATCAGGGTCAGCAGCCACGTCTGGATATGCTTTCTCATCATCGTCAACATATTCGAGCACAAAATCATCCGCACCACCACCCATTTCAATGTCTTCATACTCCCTTGACAAAGCATCATTCTCAAGGACAAGTTGGGCAGACGTCATGTGGTTACCAACACATATCCTCGCCATCACCACAGGACTAGAAATGCTAATTGGGAAATGCAGAGAAGGCATTACAGTTCTTACCCTTCAAGGAGGACGTACGGCACCTTCACCGGGCTCCAGACCTCCAAAGGTTTGCACTCTGCCTCCTCTTCCCCTGTTTCGTTCTCCTCTATGCTCTATAGACTTGAAGGATATTATATGCTCTCCAGCCGTGCAGGACCCATTTCTGTGTTCTTCGGCCACACAGGATCCATCTCTGAGTGGTATCCGGGTCACCAACATCGTTGGGTGCCTCACCCAACACCTGACTCGGATTTCGTTTCCAAACGCGCCTGGGAGATGGACGGCGGCAAGGAGATAGGGCAGGGAGGGAAGGGGAGGGCAGGGAGGGGATGGCGGGAGGAAGATGACCCAAGGGGAGGACGAGAGTGGTACACGATGGAACAGAGTGGAGGCGGGAGGACCAGAAGAGCGGAGCAGAGTTGAGAGCGATAAAATATGGAAAATTGCACAATAATGGGGGAACTAGTCCTCGAACATGGGACGCGCGCCATCGACGGTGGAGGTGGCGGGCCCGCCAGTCAGAAAACATGCCACATCATCTTCCCATGTTTTTGATGGCGTTGCTATAAGTCGACGGTTCATAGTGGCACAAGAATAATATCATGTAAACATAAGTCCACAGTCGTAAATATCTTTAAAATGGAACCCGGTTTGTTTGGTATCCTACCTGTCTTGGTACATTGCCTGGTCCGATGGGTAGCCAGGACTGATCTTTTTAATATATTCACACTCTTATACTGAGAATGGAAATAAAGATTGAGTGGTTAGTGCAACGAGTGTCGAATTATTACCCTCTCAGAAAATAGGAGAGGATTATTTTCACGCGTGCCCGGACTCCACACCTACTGTCACTCCCCTTCTCCAGCTAACCACACTTCCCCTTGTGCAGTTCCGCCCCGACGCACCACCTAGGGTAATATGGCCCTGACAAAGCAGTTGCGGCCACCGCCACGACCACCGCCAAAACTTGGGTATTTAGCCCTTCTAAGGCAGGCCATGAATCTCTACTTCAAGGCCGGTCTCCCATTGCCATCCTAGGCGGATGATTTCACACAATGTGCTGCATCAGCAGCGGCGAGCAGGGCCAAGCGAGCGCTATGGAGAAAGCACGCGGTGGCATTATGGCGTGTTCTACGTAGGAGGAACAAGGTATGTCTCAAATTGTTCATGGGAGCATGTCGCTGAGGGTATAAACCCTCGAATAGGGTAGCACCAAGGTCTAGGAACTCTCGCGTCCATGATTTGGCGCGGGCGACCTTACCGTGGTGGGGGGCCGGGAACACACCATCTACGGCAAAGATGATCCATTCAACGCACCGTCAGAGGGCAGACCGCGCCTGTGACCATCCGTCTACACTCAGCATGTTGGATTATTCGACAGCTAGAGCCAACGGTGGGCAACATATCAGTGCCAGAATTCATGTTCCGATTCACACGGGCCTACGATCCCTGCCATGAGATGCCGGATTTCTGAACCGGGCCTGGTTCAAGCATAGTGGACGTGCATGAACGTTGCAGATCTCTTGAAGTTTGGTGGGAAGGAAAAAGATCAGTTGGAGTTGAATGATCACTGAACTTACGTCCTCTCAAGGCAATTGGCTAGCCAACTTTTCTGGTGGATATCTGCAGTTTCTTCAGTGAAGAATAGTTAAGTTCAGACTGAAGAATGACTTTTGTAGATGGAATGCTGACGCATTGTTATGAAACTAGTAGGAAGTTTAGCCAACTTTTGTCCATCTATCACACCCTTTTGTATGGAAGTACTACTGATGTAAACAAATACTATCAAGTATCTATTTATTCAATTACTACTCGTGGTTAAATCCAGTTTACTGCCATATTTATTCCAGACAGACAAAATTTAGACAACATTTATGTACTGATTTTGCGTGGTTTATTCATGCACGTTCCATACAAAATCACGGACCATTTCGAATAAACCTCAGTAAATATTATAGTCAAGTAATTCAGACACAACAGTTTGCATTTTCACTAGAACTAGATCAATCTGAAGACACTGTCTCGTAGGCATGGTCGTGTTGAACATGACCCTCACAACAAACGGAGTCCTAGTGGCACGGTCCCAGTTACGGGGTTTGAACTAAGGATATAGTCCTATAAAACCCTATTTTTCATTTGTCTTGTGTTGTCTGCAAAATGGTTCTACAGTTCACCGTGTTACAAAACCAGTAGACAATGTTATAAGGATCATCAGGAAATCATTGTTTGAACCAAGAATAATTTATTGTACTCTGGATCGCTCATCACTTGGCAAAACAATCTAGCTACCTTGTACTTGAAGAGGAGATGAACTACATTTTTCTGGCAACCAAAGAATTGACATTGCTCATTTCTAGTCTACCCTCTTTTCTGGAGGGTGTTCTTGGCTATTCACAAAAATTATAAAGCACGGTGTTCAATACAGATGCATTAGGCAGACATACCTCAAATTCATTAGCCATACATACTACATCAATTCAAACTATTACATATTTTTAGCCCAGGCTAACTACCTGCTCCGCTCTCCATACTACAAATTCATTAGCCAGTAGCCACACATACTACACCAATTCACTAGAGCTCTGTCTTCACTCGAGGGAAATCAGAACCACCAGCTTGTCCACACCCAGTTCCCCCACCGAAACTGTATGCGCCATCTCGAAACGGTGGTGGTCATGTGCCATCGATTCTTCCAGGCCAACACTGCAGGCAATGAGGACGCTTTCTATCCGCCTCGTCGGGGTCCTGAATGCCATGTATCGATTCCAAAACCTCCTCCGGGTGGATGATGACCAGGTGCTTCTAGCTAAGCTATCATCGTTCCCTGCTTGGAATCTCCACCTCGTACATCTTAGGAACAATGTCTAGATCTTTCACCCACGCCTTTACCTCGATGATCCATATGTCACTCAGTGGTACAATCTCAACCAGCTCGCCGTGAAGGCTACTGATGACCCGCTTGAGGACCTCTGGCTCCCACGCATCCAATGGGAGGCTGTCAAAGTCGAGTTTGGAGAAGAAACAAAGCTGCCCCAAGCGATCATCCCACCCACAGGCGCGAAGCCAACGCATGAAGCTCATTTTCATCCTGTAGCACTCGAAAAAACGGGTAGACTGTGTTGTGCTCGAACCAGACAAAAATCAAATGGCAGTGCGCATACCTCAATCTTGACCATATTTTTTCTGATCCCAAAACGAGAACTGAAAGCTGAAAGGAAGTCTGCGGGCGACACGCTGGGACGGATCCCCAACACGGTGGCCACGAGAGCGTAGTCGTCGAACTGCTCTGCCAGGGCTACCATGCTTGGGTCTTGTGACGACGCAACCGCCGAGGCAGTCATGGAGATCGCCTGACAGACGCACTCCGCCGTGCGGGAAGGACTAGCTAGAGGCGAGAGACTGGGCCGAGGACACGAAGCTCCAATACAGCGGACTATGCGACTATGACGGCTACGAGCTTCGATTAGGGGCATGGGAGGTTGACTGGACATGGCGGGGACCCAAGGAGAGAAAGTGTGAGATCCAGTCTGAGACGAGCAGCTGGAGCTAAGCAAAGGTTATGGGAAGGGGAGTAGGGGAGAAGAGCAGAACAGAGAACTAGATCTAGTCCATGCAGGGGTAAACTAGTCCACGACCGCAAAGGATAATAGGAAATACTGATAGGGCGGGCCAAGAAGAGTTGACCTAATGGCGGTATTTGAGTTCAACTATATTTCATCTGGTTCAAATGATCGTTTGCTTGTTAGATTTGTATTCACCCCTATTTGGTCCCTCTGGGAAATTAGCGAATCTACTACGGCCCCTCCGCGAGATTACAAGCAATTCGGACCCCACAATGCACTCGCCAAACAACTTTGGGGCCGCAAACTAACAAGCCCCTCTCCACGAGAACCCGCCTATAGCGACTATTTCCGATGCCATCTCTTCTCTCGGCCACGAGAAGCCCCGGACGGCGAGAGTCTCCGCTACCAGCTAGGCTCTTAGACATGAAATCCGGATGACGGAGATTCACGCAACTTAGCTCTCGGCGAGAAGCTGCAATGAGGTTTCGCTTCTGTCGGCACCAACAGGCCCCATGACTTAGCGGGTGCGGAGCGCCTGTCTCCCTCGAAACGCCTCTCACCAAGGGCGTCATCGGTCATAGTCGCCGATGTATGAGCCAGGGGATGGCGCGCGGCCCACCATCCAGTGACGCGGGGTAGGAAAGGACACACTACCTCTCTGCTGCAGGGAATCCCTAGCGGCGGGGTCCGCCTCCATGGGAGAGATGGGCTCCATCATGATGTTTCAGCATGTCCTCCCGTCATCCATCCCACGGTCAGAAAGAATCAAGGAGACGTAGATAGTAATTTTTTCCAAAACTATCATGCTCTATTATTGAATCTGAGGTCAACAACACAAAGTAGTTGCCCTATGTACCTAGTCTTTATATAGCATCCTGATGGGTTCGTAGCATGGAAAACAAAAAAATTCTACCGCAAGAACGAACAAAACCCAGATCTAATCTAGATAAAAGCCAAGATCTAATCTATTAGACATGTGCAACGAGATAGATCTGTACTAACCCTCGTAGATCCAAAAGCGTTACGAGATTGGATCTCGGGGTTGATGTAGTCGATCACTTGCCGATCTCAAGATCATGTGGACGATCCTTCCGGCGCCGTGTTCCGGCAGCGCTTCCGCAGTTGGTCACATGTGCGGAGTCGAAGCAGACCTTCCGCTCCTCGTTCCAGCGAGCAGCGGAGGTAGTAGATCTTCTTCATGGAATCCCAGCAGCACGACGACGTGGTGGTGGTGATGGAGTAGAGAATTCTGCAGGGCTTCGCCTAACCCAGAGCAGATGGAAGGAGGAGGAGAGAGGCGGCTAGGGTTTGGAGTGGGAAGGGGCAAGGGGGTGGCGCCTCCACCCCTCTATATATAGAGGGAGGGGTGCGGCCTAGGGTTCCCACCCCTAGGCCCACCCCTTAGGGCCGGCGCACCAAGGAGGGTTGGGGGGAGAGTCCTCCCCCCCAAGTTTCCTTTACTTATCCCTTAAGTTTCCCTTATCTTATCTTGGTTTTCAAATAAACTCCAAAATATCTTCTAGAACCTTCCGGAACATTCCGAAACTTTCTAGAGTCCCCATACAAACACTCTGGAACATTTCCTAACTTAGAAAATGATCCCCATTATATGAATCTTATTCTCTGGACAATTCCGGATCTCCTCGTGATGTCCCGGATCCAATCCGAGACTCCGAACAACATTCGGTTTCCAACGCACATTCCATATCTACTTAAAACAACTTCGAACCTTAAATGTGTCACCCTACGGTTCGTGAACATGCAGACATGATGGAGACACCTCTTCGATCAATAACCATCAGCGGGATCTGGAGATCCATAATGGCTCCCACATACTCAACGATGACTTCGTGATCGATAGAACCAATAACATACGAAACCAATTCCCTTTGTCACGCGATATTCTACTTATCCGAGGTTTGATCGTCGGTATCTCCATACCTAGTTCTACCTCGTTACTGATAAGTACTCTTTACTCGTTCCATGTTATGTCATCCCTTGTGACCTAGTCACATGCTTGCAAGCTAACTAGATGACATTCCACCGAGAGGGCCCAGAGCATATCTATCCGTCATATGGATGGACAAATCCCAATCTTGGTCCATGCGCTTCAACACATACTTTTAGAATACCCAATGACACCTTTATAACCACCCGATTCTAAGCGGTGTTTGATGTCATCAAAGTACCCATCCGGTGATGGTGATTAACATAACCTCATGGTCGAAGGATTAGGTTACTATGCATTTGAAAGCTTATATGTCTGAACTTAATGACTTGATCTTATGCTACGCTTACTATGGGTGTGTGTGTCCATCACATCATTCTCCTAATGATATAACCTTGTTATTAATGACATCCAATGTCCATGATCAGGAAACCATGATCATCAATTAACCAACAAGCTAGTTCAACAAGAGGCTTACTAGGGACTCTTTTATGTTTACAAAACACACATGTATTAGTGTTTCCTTATAATACAATTATAGCATGGGATGCAAACATTCATCATAAACACAAAGATATAATAATAACCACTTTTATTATTGCCTCTTGGGCATATCTCCAGTCTCCCACTTGCACTAGAGTCAATAATCTAGATTACATGGTAATATACCTAACACCCATGGCGTTCTGGTGTTGGTCATGCTTTGCTCTAGGGAGAGGTTTAGTCAACAGATCTGCCACATTCAGATCAGTTTGTACTTTGCAAATCTTTATGTCACCATCTCAGACATACTCGCGAATAGCATGGAAACGTAGCTTGATGTGCTTCAGCTTGCTATGTGACCTTGGCTCCTGTGCATTAGCTATGGCACCTGTGTTGTCACAGTAGATGGCCATCGGGTCCAACGCACTAGGAACCACGCCAAGTTCAGTAATGAACTCCTTCATCCATATGGCTTCTTGTGCAGCCTTCGAAGCAGCTATGTATTCCGATTCAGTTGAAGATTTCGCCACAACGCTTTGCTTGGCACTCCTCCAGCTCCGCAGCACCATTCAAAATAAATACATTATCCAGGTGACTTCGAGTCATCTGGATCGGTGTTCCAACTAGCATCAGTGTAACTGTTTACAACAAGTTGTTCATCACCTCCATAAGAAAGAACCATATCCTTAGTCCTATTTAGGTACTTTAGGATATTCTTGACCGCTGTCCAGTGCTCCATTCCAGGATCACTTTGATATCTGCTAGTCAAACTAACAGCATGTGCTATATCCGGTCTTGTACACAGCATGGCATACATGATAGAACCTATGGCCGAGGCATAGGGAATATTATTCATCTTCTCTCTATCTTCTGTCGTAGCTGGACTTTGAGTCTTACTCAAGGTCTTACCTGACAACATGGGCATGAACCCTTTCTTGATCTCTTCCATTCTAAACTTCTTTAGAACTTTATCTAAGTATGTACTTTGTGAAAGCGCTATTAGGCGTCTTGATTTATCTCTATAAATCTTGATGCCTAGAATATATGCCGCTTCGCCAAGATCCTTCATTGAAAAACTATTATTAAAATAGGTTTTGACACTATTAAGAAGTTCTATATCATTCCCAATCAACAATATGTCATCTACATATAGTACTAGGAATGCCACAGAGCTCCCACTCACTTTCTTGTAAATACAAGCTTCTCCATAAGTTTGTATAAATCCAAAGTTTTTGATTACTTTATCAAAACGTTGATTCCAACTCCGGGATGCTTGCTTCAGTCCATAAATGGAGCGCTGAAGTTTGCATACCTTGTCAGCATCTTTAGGATCGACAAAACCCTTGGGTTGTACCATATACAACTCTTCCTCAATGTCACCATTAAGGAACGTCGTTTTGACATCCATCTGCCAAATCTCATAATCGAAATATGCAGCTATTGCTAACAAAATCCTTACAGACTTTAGCTTCGCTACTGGTGAGAAAGTCTCATCGTAGTCAACTCCTTGAATTTGTCGGAACCCTTTTGCGACAAGTCGAGCTTTATAGACGGCCACGTTACCATCAGCATCTGTTTTTCTTTTGAAAATAGATTTGTTCTCGACAGCCTTACGGCCATCCGGTAAGTCCACCAAAGTCCATACTTGGTTTTCGTACATGGATCCCATTTCGGATTTCATGGCTTCTAGCCATTTGTCGGAATCTGGGCTCACCATAGCTTCTTCATACGTCGCAGGGTCATCAGTGTTGTCCACCAACATGACGTTCAACGCAGAGTCATACCAATCAGGAGTGGCACGAACCCTTGTTGACCTGCGAGGTTCAGTAGCAACTTCGTTCGAAGTTTCATGATCACCATCATGAGCTTCCTCTCCAATTGGTGCAGGCGGCACAAAAACATCTTCTGGTGCTGCGCTACTCTCAACTCCGAGAGAAGGTTCAATAACCTCGTCGAGTTCTACTTTCCTTCCAGTCAATTCCTTCGAGAGAAACTCCTTCTCAAGAAAGGATCCATTCTTGGCAACGAAAACTTTGCCTTCGGATCTATGATAGAAGGTATACCCAATTGTTTCTTTAGGGTATCCTATGAAGACGCATTTCTCCGCTTTGGGTTCAAGCTTATCAGGTTGTAACTTCTTTACATACGCTTCGCAACCCCAAACTTTAAGGAATGACAACTTAGGTTTCTTTCCAAACCACAATTCATACGGTGTCATTTCAATGGATTTAGATGGTGCCCTATTTAAAGTGAATGCGGCTGTCTCTAATGCATAGCCCCAAAACGATAGCGGTAAATCTGTAAGAGACATCATAGACCGAACCATATCTAAGAGAGTTCGATTACGACGTTCGGACACACCATTACGTGTGGTGTTACCGGCGGTGTCAACTGCGAAAGTATTCCACATTTCTTTAAATGCATGCCAAACTCATAACTTAGATATTCACCTCCATGGTCGAGCATGAAACTTAATCTTCTTGTTACGATGATTTTCCACTTCACTTTGAAATTCCTTAAACTTCTTGAAAGTTTCGGACTTATGTTTCATAAAGTAGACATACCCATATCTACTTAAGTCATCCGTGAAAGTGAGAACATAACGATATCCACCACGCGACGCTACACTCATTGGACCGCACACATCGGTATGTATTATTTCCAATAAGTTTGTAGCTCACTCCATTATTCCAGAGAATGGAGTCTTAGTCATTTTTCCCATTAGACATGCTTCGCATCTTTCAAGTGATTCAAAATCAAGTGATTCAAGAAGTCCATCAGAATGGAGTTTCTTCATACGCTTCACTCCAATGTGACCAAGGCAGCGATTGCCACATGTAAGTAGAATTATCATTCAATTTTGTTCGTTTAGCATCTATGTTGTGAACATGTGTATCACTACTATCGAGATTTAGTAAGAATAAACCATTCATCTCAGGTGCATTACCATAAAACATATTACTCATATAAATCGAACAACCTTTATTCTCGGACTTAAAAGAGTAACCGTCTCGCAATAAACAAGATCCAGATATAATGTTCATGCTTAACGCAGGCACCAAATAACAATTATTTAAATTTAAAACTAATCCCGAAGGTAGATGTAGAGGGAGTGTGCCGACGGCGATCACATCAACCTTGGAGCCATTTCCAACGCGCATCGTCACCTCGTCTCTCGCCAGTCTTTGTTTATTCTGCAACTCCTGTTTCGAGTTACAAATATGAGCAACCGAACCAGTATCAAATACCCAGGCACTACTACGATTACTAGTAAGATACACATCAATAACATGTATATCGAATATACCTTTATTCTTGATGTTGCCGTTCTTTAGATCTGCCAGGTACTTGGGGCAGTTATGCTTCTAGTGACCATCACCCTTGCAGTAGAAGCACTCAGTTTCAGGCTTCGGACCAGCCTTGGGCTTCTTAGCAGGTGCGGCAGCTTTCTTGCCGTCCTTCTTGAAGTTGCCCTTGTTCTTAGGCTTGCCCTGTTTCTTGAAATTGGTGGTCTTATTGACCATCAACACTTGGTGCTCCTTCTTGATCTCCACTTCAGCAGTTTTCAGCATGGACGATAGTTCAGGCAACATCTTGTTCATGCAGTGCATATTGTAGTTCATCACAAAGTTCTTATAACTTGGTGGCAGTGATTGGAGGACACGGTGAATCCCTAACTCATTAGGAATCGTTATCCCCAACTCTTGGAGCTTGTTTGCGTGCCCAGACATGGTGAGCACGTGCTCGCTAATGGAGCTACCCTCTTCCATCTTGCAGGTAAAGAACTTTTCGGAGGCCTCATAGCTCTCCACGGCCGCGTGAGTCTCAAAAATGAGCTTGAGCTCCTTAATGATCTCGAACGGGTCGTGGTGCTCAAAGCGCTTCTGAAGCTCCGTTTCTAAACTGCGTGTGATGGCACACTGAATCGTGGAGTAATGATTCTTCCGAGTGGCGTAAACATTCTTTACGTCATCGGTGGCATCTTCTGCAGGTGGGTCACCTAGCGGTGCTTCGAGCACATAGGTCAACTGACCAGCCCTGAGGACAATCTTCAGTCCACAGAGCCAGTCAGTGAAGTTGCTTCTATTGTTCTTAAGCTTTTCTTTCTCTAGGAACGCATTGAAATTGATGGAGAGGTTCTCCATAATCTACAACAAATTTGCAAGTAGTTTAGACTAAGTTGATGATAAATTGAGTTCAATTTTAATTCTTAAATTAACTTAGGTGAACTCCCACTCAAAACAACATCCCTCACATTGTCTTAGTGATTACACGAACCAAGTTCACTACACCAAGTCCGATCTTCACGAGAGAAGATGTAGTTTCATCGGCGAACAATCTTTATGTTCATCATATCATTTATATGACTCATGCTCTACCTTTCGGTATTCCGTGTTCCGAGACCATGTCTGTACATGCTAGGCTCGTCAAGATTAACCTTAGTTTCCGCATGTGCAAATCTGGCTTGCACCCGTTGTATGCACACGTAGAATCTATCACATCCGATCATCACGAGATGCTTCAAAACGACGAGTCTCAGCAACGGTGCCAACTAAGGACGAACACTTTATTACTTGATATTTAGTGAGAGGGATCATCTTATAATGCTACCGTCACGATCTAAGCAATACAAGATGCATAAAGGATTAACATCACAGGCAATTCATAATTAGTGTGATATGATATGGCCCTTTCTTCTTGTGCCTTTGATCTCCATCTCCAAAGCACGGACATGATCTCCATCATCACCAACATTGCGTCAAGGTCAGTGGTGCCGCTTCATGGTTGTCCATCATCACTAGCAACTATTACAACTACTGGGAATAAAGCTATTACAAGATGAATAGACACGCAGGTCTTAACAGAATTAAAGACAACCATTAGGCTCCTGCCGGTTGCCATATTACAATAAGGATCATTGCATACATCAAATATAATCACAATCACATGATGGCCATATCACATCACAAAACCCCTGCAAAAACAAGTTAGACGCCTCTAATTTTCTTTGCAAGTTTTACGTGGTTTGGGGCTTTTGAATAAGAACGGATCTTACCTACGAAACTGAACCACAACGTTGATACAAGTGCTATCAAGTGCAAAGTGTAGATTGGATCTATACTATGGTGGGAGAGACAGACACCCGCAAAGCCACTTGTGCAAAGCAAGTTACACGTCAAGCGTGGAGCAAGTCTCATGTGCGATGACATGTAAGGTTAGCCCGAGCCGCTTCATCCCACCATACCGCAAGATGCAAAGTACACAAAGCAAAAGACGGCACGAGCACCAACGCCCACAAAACCATTGTGTTCTACTCGTGCAACAGATCTACGCATAGACAAGGCTCTGATACCACTGATGGGTTCATAGCATGGAAAACAAAAAAATTCTACCACAAGAACGAACAAAACCCAGATCTAATCTAGATAAAAGCCAAGATCTAATCTATTAGACATGTGCAACGAGATAGATCTATACTAACCCTCGTAGATCCGAAAGCGTTACGAGATTGGATCTCGGGGTTGATGTAGTCGATCACCTGCTGATCTCAAGATCGTGTGGACGATCCTTCCCGCCACAGTTCCGGCGCTTCATGATTGGTCACACGCGTCGAGTCGAAGCGCACCTTCCTCTCCCTTCAATGAGCGTGAGGTAGTAGATCTTCTCCACGGAATCCCAAAGCACGACGGCGTGGTGGTGGTGGTGGAGTAGAATTCTGCAGGGAGCCGCCTAAGCAGGCAGATGGAAGGAGGAGGAGAGAGGCGGCTAGGGTTTGGAGTGGGAAGGGGCAAGGGGGTGGCACCTCCACCCCTCTATATATAGAGGGAGGGGTGCGGCCTAGGGTTCCCACCCCTAGGCCCACCCCTTAGGGCCGGCGCACCAAGGAGGGTTGGGGGGAGAGTCCTCCCCCCCCCCAAGTTTTCTTTACTTATCCCTTAAGTTTCCCTTATCTTATCTTGGTTTTCAAATAAACTCCAAAATATCTTCTAGAACCTTCCGAAACATTCCGAAACTTTCTAGAGTCCCCATACAAACACTCCGGAACATTTCCTAACTTAGAAAATGATCCTCATTATATGAATCTTATTCTCCGGACAATTCCGAATCTCCTCGTGATGTCCCGGATCCAATCCGAGACTCCAAACAACATTCGGTTTCCAACGCACATTCCATATCTACTTAAAACAACTTCGAACCTTAAGTGTGTCACCCTATGGTTCGTGAACATGCAGACATGATGGAGACACCTCTCCAATCAATAACCATCAGCGGGATCTAGAGATCCATAATGACTCCCACATACTCAACGATGACTTCGTGATCGATAGAACCAATAACATACGAAACCAATTCTCTTTGTCACGCGATATTCTACTTATCCGAGGTTTGATCGTCGGTATCTCCATACCTAGTTCTACCTCGTTACTGATAAGTACTCTTTACTCGTTCCATGTTATGTCATCCCTTGTGACCTAGTCACATGCTTGCAAGCTAACTAGATGACATTCCACCGAGAGGGCCCAGAGCATATCTATCCGTCATATGGATGGACAAATCCCAATCTTGGTCCATGCGCTTCAACACATACTTTCAGAATACCCAATGACACCTTTATAACCACCCGATTCTAAGCGGTGTTTGATGTCATCAAAGTACCCATCCGGTGATGGTGATTAACATAACCTCATGGTCGAAGGATTAGGTTACTATGCATTTGAAAGCTTATAGCAATACGAACTTAATGACTTGATCTTATGCTACGCTTACTATGGGTGTGTGTGTCCATCACATCATTCTCCTAATGATATAACCTTGTTATTAATGACATCCAATGTCCATGATCAGGAAACCATGATCATCAATTAACCAACAAGCTAGTTCAACAAGAGGCTTACTAGGGACTCTTTTATGTTTACAAAACACACATGTATTAGTGTTTCCTTATAATACAATTATAGCATGGGATGCAAACATTCATCATAAACACAAAGATATAATAATAACCACTTTTATTATTGCCTCTTGGGCATATCTCCAACACATCCATCCAGAAATATAATGGGCTTGTAGCCTTGGGGAAATTCTCTCTTGAAAGCTTCTAAACTCATGTAACACCTTCTGAACCTAGAACTTTCATCAAGAGCTAAGAAGAAGGAGCTGTCATGATTGCTTGATCTGATTTCATTTGCATAATCCCAAAACATCCTATAGTGAGATTCTTCATCACCATATATCATCTGCATGTCAATCCTCCTAGCTCTATGTAGCTTGCTCTTACTTGGTATCATATTCCGTTCCTTTTGCACAACTCTAGAGAAATTCTTCAGGTTCATGTCCCGATCAGTCTTGAAGCTTTCCAATAATTTATCTGCTACAAATTCAGCAGTGAATGCCCTTATGTTCCATTCGTAGCACAATTGTGCTTGTCTTCATATCTTTTTATCATCCAACACTTGGGTTTGTTGTCATAGCTATCCCTCAAGTACCAACTATAGTTTTCCTTTCCTCTACGTCGGGCATTGATTCTCTTCTTATCATTTATTGGTAACCTAACATCCCTCCTCTGTTGGCAAATATATTCCTTGATTGCTTTTCTAAGCATGTCAAGCAGACTCAAAAATCTGCCCTACATTGAATTTAGGAGCACCAGAATCTTCTTTTCTGAAAGTCTTGAACTTCAACTCAACTCTATCCTCATCTGAATTAGGACCCCACAGATCTTCTCCTTCAGATTCTCCATCACCTTCTATCTTCTATTTTTCCTTTAATTTTCATCTTCTTCACCTTGTCCTCATCCTCATCTACTCCCTCTATCCAGAAATAAGTGACTTTGATTGTCTAGATTCGCATGTATCTAGACGTGTTGTACATGTGAATCTAGATAAAACCAAGTCACTTATTTCCAGACGGAGGGAGTACATTGTTTGTATGTGAGTACCCGGCTCTCGGTAAAAAACATAAGGTGTTCTTTCTAGTAATTACAACATATCAGACTAAACACAAGAGAGCTCCTCCAAAAGAAAAAATATATTCATTCATGATTATAACTGCATCATGTATGATAATGCAGTAACAGAATCTAGAGATCATCTCTTCTTCCAATGCCCTTGTGCAGCATCCTGCTGGAATGACCTCTGACCATCCTGGACACCGTGAATGTTCAAGATCATATCACGAGCTTAAAGCAGTCAATGCACTTGCCTCACTATATGGAGATTATCCTTGTTTCATGGGAAATTTAGAAGTCAATTAATAATTGCATTTTCAAAGGAATTTCTCCCTATCTCTACAAATGCAGGAAGAACTTTAGAGAGGAGATATCCCTCCTAGTTCACGGAGCTAAAAGGAAAATACTCGGAGCTGCATTCTTAATGAAGCTTTTATTAAGTTTGCTGGACATTATTAGCCAGGCTCTATATATTATCTTGTACTAGGTTGGCGCTCTTAGGCTCTAGGACTCTCAGCCTCTCTCTTTTTTCATGTTAATTAACTCCTTTTTTTTAACCGAAGACAGCAGCTCTGTAACCTCTGTTTTTCGTCTCGTTCTGAAAGTAGAACATAATACATCCGAACTAATCCCCTCCTTGTATTGACGTCAGCAACTAAAATGATCGATCATCGTCGCAATTAAAAGGCAAGAAGACTGAATCACAGGAGATCTTTTCCCAACACAGAACAAACATAAAAAACCATAGACATTATTCTTCAACTGCCTGCAAAGGCTGTTATAAATTCCATCCAACCACAATTGATAAAAAAGATATCGAACGAAAGAAATAGAAACGTCGTCGCCCTCTCCCAACACATGCTGGGTATTTGACGAACGAACAGACAAACATTAGCATTTTAGCGACTAGACTAGGTACTGGAGTACTTTAGGAACGACAGTTTACTGATCCGCGAGGCGAGAGTTCTGATGAGGCCATGGCCCACCAGAAGCTCCACCTGGGATGCCCGCCATTGATGACAGCCTCAGAAGGGACGAACGAGACGGGGCTTAGTTCGACATCACACGGGGTGACCGCGGACGCACTGGTGTCTTTGAAGGGCTCACCCTGCGCGAATGAGGATGATAGGATTAAAAATATGACGATTCTGGGTAGAAGGGACTACAGACATGGACTGGTCCACACTTTACCTGACTGGAAGGGAGCCAAGGACCATACCACTGAAGTTCAGGGCAAGAATTGCACTTTCTGCCTGCAAAGGATGTATTTGAAAAAGGTTTACATAATTCAGCACAGAATTAAACTAAACTTCCAGTAGTTATCCCATTTCTGACAGTTTGCTGTCAAATGAAATGCAGCTAAAGCAGAAAGGAGAGAACCAAAAAAAAAAAAAACTAATGACGGAGAGACAAATGAGTTCTGCAGAATCACAACATGTAGAGCACAAATACAACCAAGTATTCTTTTAATATGATCGGTGAGCATTAATTTTTAACCAAACTTTGAAATTTTAGAAGTATCCAGTTGTGAAACCTATATTCTTCTCCACCTAGTCAAAGTCCTAAATAAAACACCGATAGAAAGATCTAATTGATGGACATGGATGCAGGTCGTTATAAATAAGTATTCCAGCTGATCTGTTTTTTAAGAAAAAAATAGTTTGGATAAAGAGAACAAGCATAAAAAATGAAACACACGATTATCAGATGTTTCCCTAACTTCTGGAACTGTTTTTTAAGTATACAGCCTGTTTCTTTCTGTTTCCTCTTTTCATTTGATATTGTTAGAATAATCTTTCCAGATAACTTCAGGTAATTTACTAGATGTCTTAACTATCAATAGCACCTTGAACATTAAATAATAAATCCTTGATCACTTCAACAATACAATGCCTTGTTTTAATTACCTGAGTAAACTCAACAAAAGCAATGCATGTGGAGTGTACATAATCACCAAGGAGTCTCAGCCGAGAAACCTGAAACAAAGGTAGTATGTTTTACGAAAAGGTTTATGTGAAATATAAACATCTACATGTATGACATACCTTTCCACATAGCCGTTGAAAGAAAACCTTTACATCATCTTCCGTAACCTGCACGATAAAGAAGACAACTAAGCAAAGCAGCTTGACAGACATGAGAACAAAACAATAACATATAAGTCCTACACCTTAAAATCAAATAAATAAGATTCACAAACCTTCTTATCTATGTTAGTACAATATACAGTCCTTGAGACCATTTCTTTCTCATCTTCCGTCTGTAGAGGAAAGAGCATTACGAACAACGTTGGTTAGAAATTTTGACATGAAAATGAGGAATTGGCAATGTAAAGCTCCAAGTAGATGGAAGTATGCAATCCAATCATGTACTTACTCGAGGAAGGAACTTAGGGTTCACTGGTAGAATCGCTGTTTTAGAAGGTAAAACTCTAACAGGATAGTAACCAAGCATGGTTCCCCCAAGTGTTAGTGCTGCCCTGGCACCAGCTGCACACAATGGAGAACTTCAGCTTATGCTGTTTATCCATACACTAAGACTACACAAGGGGGGAGTCTTGAGGCGCTACCATCATCAGCAAACTCAATGAAGGCAAAACGCAGTACCGAATGGGGGTCACCACAGATACGGCAATCTACCACCTACATACAGGTAAAGGTAAGAAGATGAGTCTGGTTAAACATGGTAATCGTATTACAAAAAGCTAGGCTAGTTATATTTATAGAATAAACAACCCGTAAGAAAAAAAATAGTAATCCCGTCACCATTCAGTATGCATGTACAAGTGAATGGATGTCAATACCCAAAATGCCGCATAGTCTTAGATGGTTATTGTTGAAGGTGCTATTTTGGTTCAGGCAAGTATATATTTAAAAAAGAAAGCTACAATAATTTTACTTAGTCAACTGAGATCTATTCTCACTTTTCAGGAATGTCAACTATTTTAAGACCATGCTAGCATCCAAACCATAAGAAATATCTTTGGAAAAAATCTGAAACCCATAGGGGCCGCTAATCGTGATATGTATTTACTATTTTAAGGTAATGAAAGCCCTTTCACTAATCGGGAAAGGTAAACCACCACACATTTCCTTGAATGAGTCTTGACACTTACTTGTCCACAGTTAGAAAACACCTCAGCCAGCTTCTGTTCAGTCACCTACAGAGAAGCAGGATCATAATCAAACAACAAGACAAATAATACATCACCGCCTATTCATATTCATATTTAGTATGCTTACTTGCTGATCAATATCAGAGACATAAACAGTCCGTCGCACACTATCCTCGCGATCAGATTGCCGTGTCCGGACTCCCATCCTTCTCCTCCCCTGGTTGAAGGATCCACTCCTTCTCTGTTATGAGGAAAGCAAGGACAATCATCACTGTCATCATAACGTTCGTTCTGAAAACTGAAAACCAAAACAGAGGTACACCAAACCAGTTGTAAACATCAAGGGACACACTGCCTATCCCATCACATAAATTTTGAACCGAATTCCTGGCAACAATCAGCGTACCACCTACTAGTACCACGGATCATTTAATACTACCACTGATCAAACATTTGATCCGAATTATGAGCCTTAAAAGGTTCCGACTCTGGAAAAAAAGTCCATTTGACAATCTGAGATGGTTCCTTCTGGAACAATAAGAAAAATTGTTGCGGATAAAAAGTTCATCGCCATCGCCTAAGGGCATGTACAATGCGGTGACATCAGCCTTCCCTTATGCTTGCCACGTCGGATTTTTGCCTAGTTGGAGGAAAGAGAAACCAGAAAGAGAAGGTTGTCTTCCCTTAGCTAAGGGATGATCTCTTAGAAATAAGAGAAGACTATTTTCTCCATTGTACCATATGGCTTCCCTTAGCCAACCAATTTCTTACTAAAAATAGTTAATTCTCATTAATTGCTAGAGACATCAATAAGAGATAATGCATTGTACAAGTTATATCTTGTGTCTTCTCTAAATGATGTGGAGAGCTAAGAGAAGGCATGACTTCCCTAGCATTGTACATGCCCTAACACAAGAGCCCATATATCAGGTTACCGGAATGGCTAAACCACCGGATACTCCAGCGATCATGAATGCGAACTAGTCAAAGCAAGGCCGTCAATCAAACAAGTAGTACTCCATTAACACGCAAACCCCCCATAAAAAACCGTAAGAAATAGTAAATGACAATTCACGGGTCACTCACCCGGCGATTCTGCGGCTGCCCGCCGCCGTTGCTGGATCCGTCGCTGCTGGAGTCCCTCCCGCCGCCGCCAGCTCCCGCCTGCAGCTGCCCATCGAAGAGCTCGGCGGTGGAGACGAACACCGGCGCATCGGCAGATAGCCCTGCCCCCGGCGCCGGCGCGGCGCGGCGCGACGACGGCACGAACTCCTGCGCGCAGGGGTTGAGCTTGGACATGAGCTCCTCCAGCTTCCTCATGTCGCTCTTGTACTCCCTCTCCTCCTCCGCCTCCGCCTCCGCCTCCGCTTCCGCCACGGCCACCGCCGCGTCACCCCTCACCTCCGCCTCCGCCTCCGCCCAGATCGGGCCCTCCCCCGCCACCACCACAGCCGGCGCCTTAGCCACCTCCACGGCCACCATTATTGCCTGCTTATTCCACCGCGCTGCAACAAGAAGAAATCAACTCGACTAGTTCTACTGTATTATACACGCCGGAGGGATTTCCCTCGCTCTTCTTCTCGTCTCTGGTGGTAACAGTCTTGTGCAGGTGCTGTTCTCGCGTGGGGTGTGAATGAAATTGGAGGTGGAGATGTGAACGGCAATCCCTTTCCCGGGCGCTGCTTATATATGTAGTAGCACAGTACGATTTTGGCTCTCTACAGTATACAGTAAGATACAACCCTTTTTTTCTTCTAAAATGAAGGAAAAAAAACAGACTACGGATATTTTTAACGTATTTTATTGTACCGCGTATTTTTCTTCCACAAGAGATAAAATTAAAAATAAATTTTTGGAGAATAGAAACGATGGACTGTGCGGGTAGTTGGGCGAGGGAGAATCCGTAGGCGCGCGCGAGTCTCGGTCAGAGTAGGACGGGGGGATCATCTAGATGAGGGCACGTCACCGCTCGGGCTGCGGATGGGGCCACGCCGGTGTGAACCATGCACAGCGCTGGCGCAGTCCACGTTTCGGCCCGGATCCCATGCGCCTATATTTGGAGTCCTGAGGTTTTTCAGGGTCCTGGTCCGCATGATCTTGGCTGCACCGAGCGGCTCACTAACGTCTTTGACTCGTAACCTTCGCTGGTTTCTTGCATCTTTGAAACGGCTCGGGTGTGTTAGCAGCTTGATCCTGAATTCTGGGTTTACAAAGAAAACGGTCCTTGTTAGGGATCATGACTTCTGGGTTTAGAAAAAAAACGGTCCTTTTTAGAGTGGAGATTTGGTGCACACGGACACCGACATCTCTTTTAAAAAAACAAAAGTTATATTTCTAAGTTTTAAAAAAACTGAAAAAATAAGGATGTAGTCAACGTATAAATTATCAACTGGAAATTATGCGTACTTTTAGCTACACAAAAGATAAAACGATGGATCTAAGTATCGCATTTTCAAATCTCAAAAAAATATAAGACTTTGTCATTTTTATGTAGTCCATAATAAAAAAATTTAATTACGATTTTGCATGCTTGTACGATATATCATTGACAACGTCCAAATTGTTTTCAATTTTTTTTAAAAATTTATAAATATGATTTTTTTTGAAAAAATAATAATATGGAGGGATCATTGGAGCTTCATGTACCACAAAAACTTTTCTATTTTTTAGCAACATGAAAAAAACAGGTTAAGAGTAGACCTGGGCATCCTCATGCCATGCTAGGTTTTGTGCTGGGTTTTGAAAAGCCAGGATAGATAATACTACCCCGAGTCTGAAACAATAAAACAAAGACATTTTCATGTTGCAAAACACTATTTAATTAATTTTAGGGTATAAAATACATTATTGCACCTATTTTTTTGCGGAAATATACTAGTTTCACAGTTTTTCGGGATTCTTGGGCTTTTGGGTAGGGTTCCACGCAGAAAAGTGGAGCCCAAGCAAAGCCGAATGTCAGGCTTTCTAGTCAGGTTGTTGGGCTGATATGTCCATGCATAGAGATTAGAGGTAGTTCATAGGTTAGTAAGAGTTAGTACAAGAGATAATAATAACAATAATAATACTAATAATAACAACAATAATGTTCAAGCAGTACATTTGTATCATATTGTCTTCCTTACCAGAATAATTGGTTTATTGGCGTGTTGTTCCTTCTTGTTCATGATCTAACATAATAAATTTAATGAACAATGCTCATTTTGTTTAGCTTGTGTGTCGCTAAGGGTGTCAAATCCGTCAGGAGCGAGAAGAAATTGTTTGAAACATTAAGCCTGGACTGATGTGATTGCTAAATGAGTGAACTTTGAGTAATATTTTTTAAGAGGGAACTGTAAACAATGTGAACAGTAATAGAAAATAATCAAAATAGGAGATAGCCCGGTCCTCGAGATCAATTCGAAGGCAAGCTGAAGAGCAAATTTATATGCCCCAAATACTCTCACAGGCCACATAATACATGTCTAGCTAATGGATTTCATAATAGATGTTTTTAGTAAGCTATTTGAATGCTCTCATATGGGTGAAACCTATCATAGCATAGATCAATACCCACTACAGATAGACATGCCTAGATTCACATGTTTTTTATAAATTAAAATGTGTCTAGATACATAACCAAGTTACTTATTTTTAAACAGGGGAGTACTATTTATGATTAAATTCTCAATGGCTTACCTAATAATTTTATAAAGAATATGTAAGGTAATGAAACACAATCACACTCATATATTGTACAATCTATATTAATCATAAAGACACTCACTTTTCACATGCAGTATTATTTCCAGAAGCCACATGTCAAGTTGAAAAGTTCATTCTTTCAATAAATCTGCACTTGTTAAATTGGCGCACGTGAACAAAAATAGCGGCAGCGAGAAATCACAACAAAGATAAAGTCTGGATCATTTTTGCCATTATTCTAGGGAAAACGACAGATGTCTCCTTTTCAGAATAGTGTGGAAGTGGAACACGAAAAAACGTGAACAAGATGGGCACGTATTCCAAAACAAAACCTAGACCACTAGTATTCTGGCGTGCATATCTTGCATTTATTCACCCGTATTATTGATATTGATGTACACACAGGGATATGGTCAACCGCGCGCTAGTTGGCTTCTTAATTCAAAACGTAGTTAGAATATATGTTACGAAAAGATGGGATAATGTAGCTGCTTGTCTGTTCTTTTGAGAATATGCATAGCCTGCGTAGCATATGCACCCCCGTCCGTAATTAAAAGATATTTTAGAAATTCCCATGTTAACTACTCTCTTCGTCTAGAAATGAGTGACTTGGTTTTTTCTAGATTTGCATATATCTATATCCTAAAGTATGTCAAGATGATCCAGGAGGATGTCTCCCCCCGTCTCCCCCAAGCACTGTTCATGGCGGAACCACCTCGGGTTCCGTCCATGGCCCGCGAATCTCTAGCCCAGAAGCTGCCTCGACTTATCTCCTCACCCCCAACCCCAACTCCACATCACATCCTCTCGCCCTGAAGCCAAATCCATCCCCAATACTCCAAGCAACCAACCCCATCGAGAACTGAGACCGCCAGATAGTATGCTGGATCGGCCAGGAAATGAAGCTATTCTCTCTGTTAGTGTACATGTAAGGTGATATGTACAACTCGGATGGCTGCACTTTGTTGGATGGGAAGGGAGGTTCGGCTTTCCGGACGAAAGTATTGCCCCCATTGTCGGTGTCAGCGGCAACAACGCATGTGAGCGTCGTTCCCCTCCTTAGAGGCGCCACCGAGGTAAGTCGATCCTTCCCCCGTGCTCGCCACGGTTGGTAGAGGTCTCCTAGTGAAAGCCTAGGACTAGAGTTGTACCGGCACGATGGCGGCATCCTCGATGTCGTCACTCGGTTGGGAGCATGTAACATCCCAAAACTTTAATCCACGCTTATCAAGATCAAATCATCCAAAAATAGGGTTAATAAAAACTTTCATATATGTGTGCATTTAAAATAGGAGTTGTTTGAATTACCATGATTGATTGATCCAATGCTTGTAAAATGTTTCTTAGGTGATTTAAACATCATCTACATCATTCCCAAACTTTTCCTAAAGAAAATCAAATAAAAAAGAATTAAAAAGAAGGAATGGTCATTTTCGCAAATTTAACTCTCATGCCTACTTTGGCTATTCCTAGTACTCAATTCTTAACAGAAACAATTCTTGATCTTTGCACCCCTTGCTAGTACACATAATGAGGTACCAAGACCCACCTTTTGATCTGCTAAAAACATTCTGTTAACTATTTTAAATGACAGTTTAAAATTGAATCTAATGCATATGCATAGATCACTCCTATTTCAAAAACCATCTATTTGAGCTCCATTTTCAGAACCCTTGCAACCAGAGACTACCTATCACTAGTGGAGATCACTCAAAAAATTTGAACTCAAAATTCAAAACTTTTTCTCTTGCGGCCATTTCATCACACATGACAGGCAGAATCAAACACAATTAGCTAGCTCAGTGTTTCTACAGGGTTTTGCCACCCAATTAACCACAAAACACTCCCTCTATCTCCACTTGATCAAACCATGCCATTACCACCCCATCCCCTACACCCTAGTGGAAAGGCCAAGCCATGCCGAGCACCAACTCGCCGGCCAACCTTGCCCTCACCCCAGCCGATCACCTCCCCCTCTCTCTCCATGTCTAGGAGGTAGCCAGGACCTCACCGCCACTCCCTGTCCCTTGCCCGGCCAAGCTGCGCGTGGACCACCCGAGAGCCAGCGCCCGATGCCATGCCACCCCGGCCGCGCCGCCGGTGAAGTTTAAGTCTGCGCATCGCTGCACCCGCGCCCGCCGCGCCCGCCGCTCCGCCTCGACCTGGAGAACACCCTAGACATCCCCGTTCGCCGCCCAAAGCCTCACAGCCATCGCTCGCCGTGGACACTGCCGCTTCGGCCGCGCAGAGCGCCACCTCACCCAGACTGCGTGCCACCGACCCTACGGCCGCATTTAAGTCCTAGAGCACCGCCAGGGAATCGCCCATCGATCGCCATCCCCCGCCATGCCGCTAGCTCGCCGTAGCCATGTCACCACCGTCGACCGCCCATCCCGCTCGGTCTCACCGTCGGGCCTATAAAAGGAGCCCTCCCCAGCCATTCTTCTCCACACCATTCCACTCCCCTCACCTCTCTGAACCTCACCCACCTTTAGCCGGAGCAACTGGAGCAGCAGCTCGCCGGAATTGGAGTCGGAGCCGCCGCCTCTAGAGGAGAAGGGTGTCGTTGATTTCGACCGCCCCAAGCTCCACCGCGACCGCGCCTCGCCTCGCCATCGTCTTCCACTTTGTTTGCCCGCCTCGCCGACCCTGCTGGAGCCCTGGTACGCCCCAGTAGACCCCAACCGAGCCGCTAGGGTTCGATCTCGGCGACTGTTAAATCGTCGACGCCAACCCTCGGTAGTTGATCTCGCTTCTAATCCTACGGCCCACAGAGCTGCTGCCGTTGCGTGTTAAGTCACGACAAGCGAGACCTCACACCGGTGAGCCCAGCCATGAGCGCCACTGGGCCGGCCCAAGTCCTTTCCCGCGCTAGCCCATAGATTCAAATCTGGTTTTTCCTTTTTAGTTAAATCTAGTTTCTATCCCCTATTTCAAAATTCAATTCAGAGAGTTTTATAAATCCAAATTGTATGAAACCAACTTTGTCTGAAAGGTATTAAAATGATCTATCCAAACCCGTTGGATTTAATTCAATTAGAGTTATAGTTCTCTCCTAATAAAAATAACAAAACAGAAGCTTTTGCAACTTGCAACATTTTTATAAAATCAACCAAGTTAGCTTTTGAGTCGATTCCAACTCTCAAAAATCACATTTCATCATATATATCTAACCATGTAATAATATTAAGGTTGACATGCAGTGACTTTGGACTAGTACCAAAATAATGCTATATAGGCATTTCTAGTCACTTTAAATCATTAAATAATGAACTTAAACCAAAGTAATATTGATCCAACCCTTAAATCTCATTCCCACATGTTAGAATATGTGGTGAGGACATGTGTCCACATGATCCCATATTTTGGTGGTGAATATTAAAATTTTCGTTAATGTTTCAATGAGTAGAAATTACTTTTCTAAAATAAAAAGGATGAAACTATTGAATTAAAACTTGTGATGTTTGTGATGATAATAGATCATCAAATGTGTGTCTTAGAATGCTACTTAGCCTAGTTAAGTACTGTTTGGTGATTGTGCACTCCCTATGCATTTATAGACGCTAGTACCGACCAAGCTTTCGAGGAGGAGGAGTTCTACCAAGAAGAAGAAGAAAGCTTCAACCACTGCACCAACCAAGGCAAGCTATTGTTAGAAGGCTAGAATTAAATTAGATGGTTTAGCAAAGATGCCTTAAGCAGGCTTTGATCACAGCCCTTTAACTATTAGTACCCCAAGTCTTATTGACAAGTTTTACCTCCCTTAGTTTACACAAAGTTCTTTACTTAATTTTGAAGGGAGCATAAAAAGTATAAAACTTGACCTACTTAGAAACCTTTAGATGTCACTCTATGGCAGGAGATTGAACCCATCACTTCCACCTTAGTGAACACTCTTAACTTAGTATCTTAGTATAGATCAAAAACTTGAGTCACTCTAGATGGGAATACTTGGTGAAAATGAATTATGAAAACCTTGGAATGATGAGTCATTCTATTGAGATGTTTTGACATGTGTTGAGAAACACAACTGGTTTATGATGATGAAAATGACAAGGCATGAGCCTTAACCCTTTTATAAAACTGATGGTTGGATTCGGATGCGATACCATTCCAAATTTACCGTACAACCACATTACCTGAATTGGGTAAGGCTTAGCTGGAAATTTATATGCATTAGTATTAGTTCCCTCACGTGAGAGGTTTGAGTTGAGGCTACCTCTCAATGTTGTCCACCTATGCAGTGCCCAAGATGACTGATGGTCATGGTTGGGAGGCCATGCTCATAGGAGAGGTGCTTGTACTAGGGTGTGTAAATGGAAGGTTATGTTTGATTATCTGCATACTAAGTATGATGATTCAGGGCTATCCCTGACAGATGTATCGAATCTTGTGATGAAAGTGTACCACCTCTGCAGAGTGTCAAACTATTTGAATAGCCGCGTCCGCGGTTATGGACAGTTGGAATGGCCATACTATTTCGTTGTCAGATGTTTTCTAAATAACGTGAAATGAATGATGAACTTTGACTTGACCATAACAGGGTTGTGTTGATGATAATAGCTTCCCAACTTAAGTGATTCTAGAACTTTACTTTATCTTTCTTTGCTTCTGAACTCAGCTTAGGTTTCAAACTTAACTTGATAGTTAACTTAGATTCAGCACTTTAACTTAGATTTATACACCTTGCTAGTAGTAGTTTGCGAGTACTTAAAGAGTACTCATGGCTTTTGTCCCTGGCTGTTATCATGGCCAGACTATGAAGGAGATTATCAAGATGATGGTCAGCAGGACGGCTATGATAACTAGGACTATCTGCCTTCGTCAGCATTGCTTGTGCCCCTGAAGATGGACCCCACTGCTACGCTATCGTTTATTTCCGCTACTTGTTGTATTCAGACTGGATCATGAGATCCTTATTTGTGTGAGACCTTATATAAGGTTTGTAATGGATGATGTACTGTGATATCCAATCCGTTATGTCTCGCAAAAATGGTAATCCTGGGATTGCGAGGTATGGCATAACGGGCATCTGGGATTAAAAATCCGGGTGTTGACAAGTTGATATCAGAGCCATCCTGACCATAGGAGACCCTAGTTAGAATGGACGTCCAAACCAAAAACTTAGCTTCAAAACCAAAGTGAGTATTTATGAAAAACTATTTCCTCTCTTACCCTTGTGAACTCATTCTTTCTCAAAAATTCATGTTCCTCAAAATTCTTACATTACTACTTAAAATTTGACACACTTGATCACTTTAGTAACTTCCTCATCCTTAATCCTTGTAGATGGAGACTCAGTTCAGCAAGTTTTACCAGTTGGGAAACGGAGGTTAGCTGATCTTCGAGAGGGATCTGGATTCACTGTCGGAGTTACTGGGACGCCCACATCCAGAGTTTCTTGGAGCTCAACTTCCAGGACCCCCAGGAGGAGACCTATAGTGGCTAGTCACCGCGGATCTTCAGGGAAGCATCGAAGCACCAACTTCCGGGAGAATTCAGTTCTCCGTGAGAGAGAACAACTGGCTAGATGGATTAGCCAGGGCAATGCATGAAGCTCTCGCATGTCTATGTGCCCTCAGCGTCAACAAGATCCAAGGAACCCGTTTTGCCCACTATGCAAGACGTGACTTCATGGGAATGCCGATGGAGATGCCAAGTCACCCAGAGTTGAGGCGTCAAGTGGAGAATCTTGACTTCTTGCTTCATGACCGACAGCAGGAACTGGACAATGCCAGAGAGTTAGCCAACCAGAACCGTGCCATTGCCGACCAGAAGGCCCAAACTTTCGCACTGCTTGTCCAAGATCGCTAGTCTCTTTGCCCCCAGCGTGCAAAGAAGGATCGCACCATCGCCCGTCTTCGCAAGAAGGTGGCCGACCTCGAGAAGACCGTCAAAGAGCAGGAAGCTCAGCTTGTCGCCAAAGAAGAAGAAGATGAGGGTGAAGACATCCAGGGAGATATGGATTCTTACCTCAGCAACGATGATGACTTTCTGGAGGAGGATGATGTGGACTTCTACACTGATGATGAAGACTCTGACTTCATCGACAATGAATAGATGCACTAGAGCACTATCGTAGCATGAGATGTAGCATCTCATTGTATCGTAGCTTGCAGAATGGTTCTTCAAACCATCTGTTTTCCCCTTTGCTTGTTGTGGTGTGTGTTGTATCGTGTGCTTGCTTGCATGAATGAAAAAGAAGTTAGTTGAAAAACCTGAGTTTAACTCAAAGTTTTAGCTTTGAAAACCCAAAACCATGAACCTTAGAATTTCCCTCTTACCCCTATATCTATCTCAATCTTCAGATGACTCGTGGAAACCAAGGAGGGGAGTAGCTCGTCGCAGGACCCAATGTTGCAGATCTTGCGTAATCTTATCGCGGACCGTGAAGCAAGGTACGAAGGCCAAGCCAACTTAGCAACATTGCAGCAGATTGCCCAAAATGGCTCTCAACAACCAAGGACATGGAAATCAGGATCACCAAGGATCCAAACTCAAAAAATTTCAGAACACAAATCCATTAGATGCTGATGACTGGTTACAGACCATGGAAAACAACTTAGAGGTTGCCAGAGTTGATGAGAATGAGAAAGTTCTCTTTGCCACCCACTATCTGGCGGGAGATGCAAGAGCTTGGTGGAATAGCATCCGCAATATGAACCATGGCGGTGATGACCAGGAAGCATTCAAGGTCAAGTTCAGCACCCACGCGTCTTGTGAGGTCTTGTCAACAGGATGAGAGATGAATTCCGTGAATTGAAGCAAGGAAGAATGACTGTGGTGGAGTACCGTGACAGATTCTTGTCACTTGCCAGATATGCACCGGATGAGATCAACATGGAGGCCAAGAAGAAGGAGAGATTCTTGAACGGACTGCATGATGAGATGCAGTATCCTCGTCAACATCCGCTTTGATTATCTCAAGAGCTAGTCGACTGCCATTCAGATGGAAGGAAGATTAACCAGAAACGACAACCGCAAGCGCCGTATGATGCAGATGCGGATCCGATAGTCACCAAAAGTACCGCCCTAACCCTCACGGGATATGCACCAAGGAACAACCGACCCCCAAATTCTCGCCCAAGCTACCCCAACCGTAGCGGAGGCAATGTGAAGTCCTGAGGAAACAATCACAACTCCGGCAATGCCAACAATTTCAACCGTGCCCCTCCCAAGAGCAACAATAACAACAACAACACTGCACCCAGAACTAGCAGCAATGTTGTACCTGTCGCAGTCAAGGACAAGTCCTAGATCACTTGTTTCGAGTGTGGAGTGAAGGGTCACTACTCCAATGAGTGTCCCAAGAAGACTGCCGCCAATGCCCCTGTGAATGCCCCAGCTCAGCAGCAGCGTCGTGTTCAACCAGGAAGGAGATTTGCCTCAGGGAACCCGCAACACATAGAACGGTCGTCTCTTCCACATGAACGCAGAAGAAGCCCAGGAAGCGCCAGATGTAGTGCTGGGTATGTTTTCTATCAACTCAGTTTTAGCAAGAGTATTGTTTGATTCTGGAGCATCACATTCATTTGTCACCGAAGAATTTGTATGCACTAGTAAGATTCGCCCAACCAACCTGAAGCATGTCATGATAGTTCAAATCCCCGGTTCAACAACAAAATCTAGAAAAATTTGCAAAGTTGTACCTATCAGAATACATGGGATAGATTTTTATGCCAACCTAATTGTACTTAGAACCAAAGGATTGGAAGTAGTACTAGGTATGGACTGGATGTCAAGGCATAAAGGACTGATAGACTGTGCTAAGAAAGCCATCACCATGACCAGTAGTTCCTGGAGTAACAGTAGAGCATATCTCTGAAACCTTACCCCGTCAATTCAAGTGCAACAAGAGTGTAGCCCTGCCCACCATAGACCAAGTCAGAGTAGTCTGTGAATACCCTAACGTATTCCCAGATGAATTGCCAGGTATGCCCCCGGATAGGGATATTGAGTTCATTATCGAACTAATCCCCGGAACCGGACCTATAGCCCAAAGACCCTATACCATGAACCCCTCAGAGTTAGTAGAACTGAAGAAGCAGTTGGATGCCATGTTAGCAACAGGTTTGATTCAACCAAGTGCATCGCCATGGAGATCACCAGTGTTATTCGTCGACAAGAAAGATGGAGGCAACCATCTGTGTATAGACTACAGAAAATTGAATGATGTCACCATCAAGAACAAGTACCCTTTGCCAAAGATAGAGGATCTATTTGATCAGTTGACCGGAGCTCAGGTATTCTCAAAGATTGATCTTAGGACTGGTTATCACCAACTTAAGATTCGTGCAATGGATATTCCGAAGACCGCCTTTACTACTCGCTATGGTTTATACGAGTATACGATTATGTCTTTTGGATTAACCAATGCCCCTGCTTATTTCATGAATCTCATGAATAAGATCTTTATGAATTTCCTAGATAAGTTTGTAGTTGTGTTTATCGACGACATCCTTATCTACTCCAAGTCAGAAGAAGAGCATGAGCAACATCTGAGAATCATCCTAGAAACCCTGAGAGAGCATCAGTTATATGCCAAGTTCAGCAAGTGTGAGTTTTGGCTGAAACAAGTAGGATTCCTAGGACATATTGTTTCTGTCGGAGGAGTCTCTATTGATCCCACCAAGATCAAAGATGTCGAAGAATGGGAAGCCCCAACCAATCAAACCCAAGTTCGTTCATTTCTCGGATTAGCGGGATATTACCGCAAGTTCGTAGAAGGATTCTCGAGCATAGCCCGACCAATGACCCAATTGTTGAAGAAGGACAAGAAGTTTGAATGGACAGACAAGTGTGAAGCCAGTTTCCAGGAGTTGAAGAAGAGATTGATATCCACCCCGATTTTGATCATGCCAGACATCAAGAAGCCGTTTGATGTGTATTGTGATGCATCCAAGATTGGCCTAGGATGTGTATTGATGCAAGAAGGCAAAGTCATCGCGTATCTGTCTCGACAACTGAAGCAAAGATGAGCGAACTATCCGACCCATGATCTTGAGCTAGCAGCCATGGTTCTAGCGTTGAAGACATGGCGTCATTATTTGATGGGTAATCGCTGTGAGATTTACTCAGATCATAAGAGCTTGAAGTATATCTTCACTCAGAAGGAGCTGAATATGAGGCAAAGAAGATGGATAGAGTTAATCAAGGATTATGACCTTGACATTCACTATCACCCCGGCAAAGCCAATGTGGTAGCGGATGCTCTTAGCAGATTGTCGTGTAGGCTTAACGCCATGATCAAAGAGAAGCAACCAAGTTTGTATGAGGAGTTGGAGCAGTTCAGGACTGAGTTAGTTAGCAAAGCATTCGTAGCTAGCATTGAACTTCAACCCACTTTGATTAGCCAAATCAAGGAAGCCCAGAAGGGAAATGAAAGTATCGACGGAATCAAACGTCGTATTGGTACAGGAAAGGTACCTGGATTCACCGAAGATGAAGAAGGTGTACTGTGGTACAAAGGACGTATCTGTGTGCCAGTAGATTCAGAGCTGAAGGAGGTTATCATGAAGGAAGCTCATGATACTCTTTATTCTATCCACCCCGGAGGAACAAAGATGTATCAGGATTTGAAAGAGCAATTTTGGTGGCACAAGATGAAGAGAGAGATCGGGAGCTACATCGCCAAATGTGACATCTGTCAAAGAGTCAAAGCAGAGCATCAGAGACCTGCAGGATTGTTGCAACCATTGCAGATTCCCGAATGGAAATGGGATTCCGTCGGAATGGACTTTATCACCGGTTTACCTACTTCTAGTAGGGGAAATGACTCAATCTGGGTCATAGTTGATAGACTGTCCAAGGTAGCCCACTTCATACCTGTCAAGACTACCTACCAGAGTGCAAAACTAGCAGAGCTGTACATTGCTAGGATTGTTAGTCTGCATGGAACCCCCAAAACCATCGTCTCAGATCGAGGAACCCAGTTTACTTCAAGATTTTGGCAGAAAGTCCAGGAAGGTTTAGGAACCAAGTTGAACTTCAGTACCGCTTATCACCCGCAAATAGATGGACAAACTGAGAGAGTCAACCAGATCCTAGAGGATATGCTTAGAGCTTCTATGTTGGAATACGGATCAAAATGGGAAGACTTCCTGCCTTTCGCAGAATTCTCATATAACAACAGTTATCAGGCTAGTTTGCAGATGGCACCATTCGAATTCCTATACGGAAGAAAGTGTCGTACCCCTTTGAATTGGTCGCAAGTAGGAGAGAGTCAGATCTTTGGACCCGACATTCTCTGAGAAGCAGAAGAGAAAGTTCACAAAGTCCGTGAGCACCTCAAGACCGCCCAATCCGCATGTAAGAGCTATGCCGACAAGAGAAGGAGAGACCTGACTTTCAATGTCGGAGATTTATATCTCAAGGTTTCACCATTGAAGGAACTCAACGCTTTAGTCGAAGGAAAGTTAGCCCCGGATATATCGACCTTTCAAGATTACGAACCGTCGAGGAGAAGTATTGTATCGATTGGAACTGCACCAAGAGATGTCACCATCCATTGTGTTCCATATATCGTTATTAAGAAATGCTTGGAAGTTCCTGAGAAGACTGAAGTTTTCAAGAACATCGATCACAGAGCTGTGGAAATCAACAATGACCTGACCTATCGGGAAGTACCCATCCGTATCTTAGAAGAAGCCTACAGAACCACCAAGACCAGGAGTATCAAGTTTCTCAAGATTCAGTGGAGCAACCATACAAAAGAGGAAGCTACTTGGGAGCGCGGAGATTACATTAGAACAGAGTTCCCAGATCTCTTTAGTTCCTAGTTATCTTTGTAAATCTCGGGACGAGATTTTGTTTAAGGGCGGAAGGTTTGTAACATCCCAAAACTTTAATCCATGCTTATCAAGATCAAATCATCCAAAAATAGGGTTAACAAAAACTTTTCCAAATTTAAAATGAAAGCATTCATATATGTGTGCATTTAAAATAGGAGTTGTTTGAATTGCCATGATTGATTGATCCAATGCTTGTAAAATGTTTCTTAGGTGATTTAAACATCATCTACATCATTCCCAAACTTTTCCTAAAGAAAATCAAATAAAAAAGAATTAAAAAGAAGGAATGGTCATTTTGGCAAATTTAACTCTCATGCCTACTTTGGCTATTCCTAGTACTCAATTCTTAACAGAAACAATTCTTGATCTTTGCACCCCTTGCTAGTACACATAATGAGGTACCAAGGCCCATCTTTTGATCTGCTAAAAACATTCTGTTAACTATTTTAAATGACAGTTTAAAATTGAACCTAATGCATATGCATAGATCACCCCTATTTCAAAAACCATCTATTTGAGCTCCATTTTCAGAACCCTTGCAACCAGAGACTACCTATCACTAGTGGAGATCACTCAAAAAATTTGAACTCAAAATTCAAAACTTTTTCTCTTGCGGCCATTTCATCAAACACATGACAGGCAGAACCAAACACAATTAGCTAGCTCAGTGTTTCTACAGGGTTTTGCCACCCAATTAACCACAAAACACTCCCTCTATCTCCACTTGATCAAACCATGCCATTACCACCCCATCCCCTACACCCTAGTGGAAAGGCCAAGCCATGCCGAGCACCAACTCGTCGGCCAACCTTGCCCTCACCCCAGCCGATCACCTCCCCCTCTCTCTCCATGTCTAGGAGGTAGCCAGGACCTCACCGCCACTCCCTGTCCCTTGCCCGAGCCAAGTGCTGCTGTGGACCACCGAGGAGAGCCCGCGCCAGTGCCACCGCACCATGCCGGTGCCGCCTCTAGAGTGCGCCTTGTCCACGCGTGCACACGCCGCCGCTCGACCGCAGCCTGCGCCCGCCGCTCCGCCTCGACCTGGAGAACACCCTAGACATCCCCGTTCGCCGCCCAAAGCCTCACAGCCACCGCTCGTCGTGGACACCGCCACTTCGGACGCGCAGAGCGCCACCTCACCCAGACCGCGTGCCACCGCCCCTACGGCCGCATTTAAGTCCTAGAGCAGCACCAGGGAACCGCCCATCGATCGCCATCCCCCGCCATGCCGCTAGCTCGCCGTAGCCATGTCAGCACCGTCGACTGCCCATCCCGCTCGGTCTCACCGTCGGGCCTATAAAAGGAGCCCTCCCCAGCCATTCTTATCCACACCATTCCACTCCCCTCACCTCCCTGAACCTCACCCACCTTTAGCCGGAGCAACTGGAGCAGCAGCTCGCCGGAATTGGAGCCGGAGCCGCCGCCTCTAGAGGAGAAGGGTGCCGTTGATTTCGACCACCCCAAGCTCCGCCGCGACCGCGCCTCGCCTCGCCGTCGTCTTCCACTTTGTTTGCCCGCCTCGCCGACCCCGCTGGAGCCCTAGTACGCCCCAGTAGACCCCCACCGAGCCGCTAGGGTTCGAGCTCACCGGCGACCTGTTCATCGTCGACGACGACCCTTAGCCGTTGATCTCGCTTCTAATCCTCTGACCACAACGCTGCTGCATCGTTCACGTGTTAAGTCACGACAAGCGGGACCCCCCTGTCAGCTGATCCCCACGCCGCGGAGCGTCACTCGGCCGGCCCAAGTCCTTTCCCGCGCTAGCCCATAGATTCAAATCTGGTTTTTCCTTTTTAGTTAAATCTAGTTTATGTCCCCTATTTCAAAATTCAATTCAGAGAGTTTTATAAATCCAAATTGTATGAAACCAATTTTGTCTGAAAGGTATTAAAATGATCTATCCAAGTCCGTTGGATTTAATTCAATTAGAGTTATAGTTCTCTCCTAATAAAAATAACAAAACAGAAGCTTTTGCAACTTGCAACATTTTTATAAAATCAACCAAGTTAGATTTTGAGTCAATTCCAACTCTCAAAAATCACATTTCATCATATCTATCTAACCATGTAATAATATTAAGGTTGACATGTAGTGACTTTGGACTAGTACCAAAATAATGCTATGTAGGCATTTCTAGTCACTTTAAATCATTAAATAATGAACTTAAACCAAAGTAATATTGATCCAACCCTTAAATCTCATTCCCACATGTTAGAATATGTGGTGAGGACATGTGTCCACATGATCCCATATTTTGGTGGTGAATATTAAAATTTTAGTTAATGTTTCAATGAGTAGAAATTACTTTTCTAAAATAAAAAGGATGAAACTATTGAATTAAAACTTGTGATGTTTGTGATGATAATAGATCATCAAATGTGTGTTTTAGAATGCTACTTAGCCTAGTTAAGTACTGTTTGGTGATTGTGCACTCCCTATGCATTTATAGACGCTAGTACCGACCAAGCTTTCGAGGATGAGGAGTTCTACCAAGAAGAAGAAGAAGAAAACTTCAACCACTGCACCAACCAAGGCAAGCTATTGTTAGAAGGCTAGAATTAAATTAGATGGTTTAGCAAAGATGCCTTAAGAAGGCTTTGATCACACCCCTTTAACTATTAGTACCCCAAGTCTTATTGACAAGTTTTACCTCCCTTAGTTTACACAAAGTTCTTTACTTAATTTTGAAGGTAGCATAAAAAGTATAAAACTTGACCTACTTAGAAACCTTTAGATGTCACTCTATGGAAGGAGATTGAACCCATCACTTCCACTTTAGTGAACACTCTTAACTTAGTATATTAGTATAGATCAAAAACTTGAGTCACTCTAGATGGGAATACTTGGTGAAAATGAATTATGAAAACCTTGGAATGATGAGTCATTCTATTGAGATGTTTTGACATGTGTTGAGAAACACAACTAGTTTATGATGATGAAAATGACGAGGCATGAGCCTTAACCCTTTTATAAAACTGATGGTTGGATTCGTATGCGATACCATTCCAAATTTACCGTACAACCACATTACCTGAATTGGGTAAGGCTTAGCTGGAAATTTATATGCATTAGTATTAGTTCCCGCATGGGAGAGGTTTGAGCTGAGGCTACCTCTCAATGTTGTCCACCTATGAAGTGCCCAAGATGACTGATGGTCATGGTTGGGAGGCCATGCTCATAGGAGAGGTGCTTGTACTAGGGTGTGTAAAGGGAAGGTTATGTTTGATTATCTGCATACTAAGTATGATGATTCTGGGTTATCCCTGACAGATGTATCGAATCTTGTGGTGAAATTGTACCACCTATGTAGAGTGTCAAACTATTCGAATAGCCGTGTCCGCGGTTATGGACAGTTGAAATGGCCATACTGTTTCGTTGTCAGATGTTTTCTAAATAACGTGAAATGAATGATAAACTTTGACTTGACCACAACAGGGTTGTGTTGATGATAATAGCTTCCCAACTTAAGTGATTCTAGAACTTTAGTTTATCTTTCTTTGCTTTTGAACTCAGCTTAGGTTTCAAACTTAACTTGATAGTTAACTTAGATTCTGCACTTTAACTTAGATTTATACTCCTTGCTAGTAGTAGTTTGCGAGTACTTAAAGAGTACTCATGGCTTTTGTCCCTGGCTGTTATCATGGCCAGACTATGAAGGAGATTATAAAGATGATGGTCAGTAGGACGGCTATGTTAACTAGGACTATCTGCCTTCGTCAGCATTGCCTGTGTCCCTGAAGATGGACCCCGCTGCTACGCTATCGTTTATTTCCGCTACTTGTTGTATTAAGACTGGATCATGAGATCCTTATTTGTGTGAGACCTTATATAAGGTTTGTAATGGATGATGTACTGTGATATCCTATCCGTTATGTCTCGCAAAAATGGTAATCCTGGGATTGCGAGGTATGGCATAACGGGCATCTGGGATTAAAAATCCGGGTGTTGACAGAGCATCACGTTTCCAAACTATTAGGGGTGACCCCTTAGGGTTGCTCGATCTTTCACGAGTCTTCGGGAATCGTGAGGGGAAGAGAGGGAGGATGAAATCCGAGCAAATTCACACGCGAAGAACACAACACACACACGATACACAAAATAACCTATAGCTCAAACTAGCGGCTACCGGTCCAACACAATCTCTAAGATCGGTGGCGAGCAAGAACACTCTCTCTCTAGCCGGCATGGTGCATTGACCCAGCATACCAATGTATGTGTAGTATACTATAGTCGTTGACATGACATCCACAGAACACCATTCCGTAAATATCACATCCCTTAGAGTGGTACAACTGAAACATTGCGGGTCCATATTACAAACATAAATACTTCATTATTAATACAATACCAGAAGTTCGAGACTTCAAGTGATTCAAACTTACAACCCAAATAACTTATTTAATAATTTCAGCGGAAGAACGAAAAAACACAACGGTAATAAACACGTGAGCTCAACAGCTTATTCTATAGGGTTCGTGTTGCTCGGCTCAACCTAGATAACTACACTTTGGCCTGACAACTACTCTTACTCGTTGTCTTCAGCTCCATAGTGTATCCCGTAGTCCACCTGTAACTACCTCGGTGAATTACGCTCCTAGTTACAAGCCTGGATGAGCAGAAATGGTTGAAATAGTACGGTGGGGCCAAATGCCACTCACAGGTAGACCTTTCGGCCGTCCCAACCATTTCCAAACATCGGGACAAGAACAGGCGGCGTAATCGGCAGGCGAAGGGATCAACTACATACACAAATGAGTATGCATGCAAGCCACCATACAATAGTACATCAGAGCCATTCCATCTAAAAAGAAAGGGAATATAGCAACGCCATACTGCAAGATCCAAATATCCTAGATAGATATAATAGTTTAGGATATCTCCTCATACATCAAACATCAGAGTATCAAGCGGAAGCGGAAGACAAAATCCGAGTACGGATAAGAAGCAAATCGGCATAAGATGCCCCATAAATAAGCACATCCCGCCCACAGATCTCACGGATCCCGTTCGGAATCTCTACACGAATGATCGTTGCCCACATCGTCCGTCTCCTCCACCCAAGATCCATCTTGTGAGGGTATCTGCTCATCTGAATCAAATAATTTATCGGTGAGACCCTAGGGTACTCAGCAAGTCTTTATGCCTCTAAAGGGACACAACCTGGGTGACGAATTGCAGCAAAAGATAAACCCTAACAATTCTATAGATACTCGCTAACCATCCGCCTAACGAGAGATAGACGGATGTCCGTGAATTAATAACAACATTATAACAGATAATAATGGTAATATCCACAGATCCATCCTCCTCCTCGCCATCGACGAGGAAGCGGACAACCCCCATCCGTTGGCTTTTATTATCCATTCCATGAATGTTGCTCTATTTACTAGTCGTACTTAGTCAATTTAACAATGTACTTTAGTTATGCTTGTCTATGATCGATAAACTATGCTCCAAGTCGTCCATAACCGGACACGGCTTTGAAAGTTTTACCTGCGAGGGTGCATGAATAGCAACACACACTCGATCAACCTCGGAAAAACCAAATCGAAACCCAACGAGGCCACGACAAAGCGATCACAGATTCAGAAATATTTTAGGGGCACCCCATTAAGCTACCATGACGAAGTTGGCCGACTTGAGACGGACTCAAGGTTTGCGTCAATGGATGTAAAAACGGGAACCGAAAATGTGAAGCTTGTCGATACAGAAAACACTCCGCTTACCTAAACGACATTATGCAAGACTCGCACAATCTTAAATAAAGCGATAAAGCATGGCATAAGTACAGGATAGTAAATAAAGCCTCAAACTAGTTTGTGGCCCCAAGAAATAAGAATGAATCAAGCTCGGCTGTGGGGGTTCATAAGCCTCCGGATGTGGATAGCGAATATTCAAGGAACAGGAATCAAGTACTCGGGTCCCACGGACACAAGTGAGCCTGAAAAACCAAATAGCGAATATGACTCACCGATGCCACTTTCATTAGTTATCCCATTACTACTCAGGTTAAGTTGTTTAGGTACCTCGTTATCCATCAGACACTCACATACCCTACACATGCTGTCCTACGACTCGCATGGCTCAAATAACTCCTGTAGTAATGGCTCATGGGATGGAGGAACAAGCTTCGGGGGGGTTTAAAAGTAAAGGCTATGCAATACTTGGGATTCAATTTAATGCAATCGCGACTCAATGATGCAAGAATAAGATAGAGGCAATAGGTACTATATGTATGCAAGCATGTGGTAGTGCTTGCCTGGAAGCTCAGTTGAAGCAAGGGATGGATCTGGGTAGTGCTCCTGGTTCTCTTGATATATCCCCTGCTCAGCGTCTATTCGAAGAAGAACCAAACAAACAAGGGCCAACATAAATAAAGTGCGCAAGCATATGAATTAAATGCGAGCAGCAAACAATCATGCCATGAGGAATGATGCACAATTTGCATGGCAATAATGTAGCATGGCATGGGTGAGGTGTGGAATACAATAATAAAGCATTTTAATGAGTTTTAGCCTCATTTTATCCTCATATTAGTTGCTGTACACGTTATATTTATATGATGCATGCTGCAAAACAGATAAAGGAATGCATAAACAGAAAGGTCTCATCGAGCTAATCATTTTAGACATATCATTTGTTAAATTTGGAGTTATAAAACAAAAGTTATTAATTAATTAAGACAAAAGGGCATTTTAATGTAATTTAAAACAACTTGGAATTTTACATGTTCAAAATATATTTTGAATGGCATATTTGAAATCCTCACATTTTTCTGATTTGAAAACATATATTACTTGTATTATTTGGATTTGTCTTTTAAAAGTTATTTAAAAACAGATTTAAATTTGAATTGAATTAATTTGAAAAAGATTTGAATTAAAACAGATATGCAGAAAATACTTTTTATACTCAAGTTTAGCTAGCCACCGACACTTATAGGTGGGTCCCGAGCTGACTTCAATGACAGCCGCAGAAAGATTTTTTTTTTTTACGGGCCATGCCTGACCCAGAGACCCAGTGAGTGGGGCTGCACACGGTCCACGCGCGGCCAGGCTGTGCCACGCATGAGGGAGCGCAGGTTGATGAATCCGAAAGTCTGGGTACCTTTTTGCAACAAGGACTGGGGGGCTGACAGGTGGGACTGCTGGACCGCGGTTTAGCCAAAAAAAGCAGGGTATGCGCAAAAGGCGCGACCCCATCGTTTCCTCTTCTCCGCGTCCATGAGACGGATCGGTCTTGTGAGCAACGCGCAGCAACGAGGAATCGAACCATGACCTGGGCGCGCGAGAGGGCGGAGCCGCTGCGTGGCTGGCGTGGTTGTCGGGCGGGCGTGGCGGGTGGGGTCTTGCGCGCGGGAAAGCGGTAGCCGCTTTCGGTGCACCGAGGGTCTGACCAACGTCCGCGGATCTAGGGCGGTACTGGCGAGGGCGGCATGTCCAGGGTTAAGTGGCTCACCGTGGGGCTGTCGGCGTGGTCGGTTATTCGCGAGGCGAGGATCGGCCGACGTGAGCAGACACCGGGCTAGGGTTTGGACGTCGGGCTCGCGCTGGTACCGGCGCTCTGGTGCTCCTCCTGCTCGGCTCCGTGTACAGGGTGACGTAGGGGAGCTCCACGGCCTTCCTCGACACCAGCGATCGTCACGCCACCGGCTGGAAGAGGGGGATCAGAGGAGACCGGTGGCGAGAGAGAGAGGTCGGTGGTGGAGAGGGAGGGAGGGCGGGCGCTGGGCAGATCTGGGGAGGTAGAGGGGAGCCAGGGATGGTGGTAGGTAGCAGAGAGAGGGGAAGGTGCCGTGGAGAAGTGGTGGAGGGAAAAGGTGGCCTCGGCCTTTTCTGCCTCTCCTCGAGCACGTGCTCGGTCGGGCAGGGGCAGGGCAGGCAGGGGGGTGGCTTCCAGGTGGGACCAGAGGGCGAGGCCAAGGAGGCAGGGGCAGGCTCGGCTAGGGGGCCACAAGGCAGGGAGAGAAGAGAGGGAGAGAGGGTAGGCTCGGGTTAGGGTTTTGGGGAAGCCTCGGGTTAGAGCTAGGCTCGGTTAGGGTTTGGTATGAGGGTATCTAGGGCAGGGGTGAGGTGGCCAGGGAGAGAGGGTGGTCGGTGGGGCCAAGCTAGGAGAGAGAGAGAGAGGCCGAGAGAGAGGGAGGTGGTGTAACATGCTAGGGTTAGGGTTTAGCTTAGATAAGGGGTATGGTTAGATGGGTAGGTGATGGTTTAGGGTTTAGAGAGAGAGATAGATGGAGTGGTCCTTTATGACAAGATCAAGCATGCTCTAGACAAGCTCCAACAAGATCAAGTCAAGAAAAAGAGAGGGATGTGAAGCTAGGGTTTAAGCAAGATCAAAATAGATCAAGCCAAAAGAAAGGATAGAGATAGAGAGAGAGAAATGATGATCCACTCAAGATTCAAATAAAAACCAAATACTAGAAAAGGTGGCACTTGCATGGCCCATGCAAAATATTTATTGCCATGTTGATTCTTGTGGAAACAATATTATTACATGGCATTATTATTTTGCATTCCCAAAAATTGGAATATAGCCAAGCAAAAAGGATTAAAAGGATGCCCCATGTGGAGTAGATGGAGATGACCATGTTTGAATAGAAATGGGACTTGCTAGTGTGTATGTGCCACTAGATGCTCAATAGTCCCAAAAATATCCCAACATGGCATAATCCATAATAATCCATGTGGAAGCTAGGAAAAAGGGTTCCACTCACAAGGCATGCAAGGGTGGCCATGTGGCTCTCATATATCAATAATGTGAAAACAACATGATGCTAAGATGAGAGCATGTGGAAAAGAATTGGATCCATCCCAACCCACATGAGCTAGAGGTAAAACCAATAAGTGCCAAGCTCATATTTAGTTGGATGGTGGAATTATAAGGTGGTGAAGAAAAGGTGGTGGAGTTAGTACAAGACATGCCCCCAACTCAACTTGGGCATTTAAACAATATATCAAGACCCAAATACAATATCAAGAGTCAAATACAATTAACAATGCATATGAGAGAAGAACCAAATGAAAAAGGGGTTTTATATGATGCTCAAATGCAAGGTGGCATGATGACATGAGCATGATATAATGATGATGCAACAATTATATGTAGGAAGTAGCATCTATGTAGACTAGGCTAGTAGCATTGCAATTGTTAGACAATTGGGATGCTACAACTCTCCCCCACTAAACAAGAATCTCGCCCCGAGATTCCTAGGAAAAAGAAAACAACACAAGGAGAGGCAGGTGTTCGAAACGAAGGTGATCCTTGCGTTCCCAAGATGATGAAGAACGGAATGGTGCGACCACTACACCTTGCAAAACTTGCTAGACTTGTTGCGAGTCTTGCGTTTTGTTTGAGAAACAACGGGTTAGAAGAATTGAAGGATTATCGTGAGACGAGAAGGATAGGATGGACATAGCTCCGGTTTTCTCAAGAAACATGATAAAAGAATAGAACCACTTGAGAAAGGAAGGACAAGATGATGTATCATGGATAAAGAAAGACACACCGTTAAGATTAAAGATTTACCGATACTAGAGAGGATGAGTCTTTGTGTCGCCGGAAGACTAGGTTGGAGAGGTTTTAAACCACTATGACAATAGCATCGTATTTCCTCTCGGATTATAGAAATGAAGTACGGAAACAATATTGCCTTCAAACAATAGAGTCCCTTGATAGCAACAAAAAGATTTAGTTAGACATCGTCGGATTAGATTCTTCTTGCGCCGGTAAGAACCCAAGGATCACGCAATTGAGGTGCGCGGATATAACTTCCAGAGACGGATATGAAGCCAGATCATGGTGGAATCCCGAGAAGCAAAGAGTATGGAGGATCTGGAGTTTATTGTGGAGATACTTATTGCTTTCTTTAGCCTTGAGGCTAACGCAATAGATTTGCGGCTGATGGCATCAACCATAATTGGCTTTACCACAGGAAAAGAGTTGATGAAACAAAGAGAGAGATAGTTTCCTTCATCTTGTTTGGGGATGTCGAGCACCGGTAGAACGACGAGGACAGAAAAGAGTTTGCGTTTGTTTCCACCAGATAATTGATGATTTTGCTCCATCTAGAATAGACAGACCACCAACAAGAGATTGTTGATTACCTTCTTCGAGAGAGCACTCCGGAAAAACAAGGACGGAAGTAAAAGTATCGAGGGATAAAGGCCACTTCTAACTTCCGTGGAATGAGTGAAATCACATTAACTCACCAATTCAATGTGCAAGAGCGAATGATAAGAGTAGTGGTATGGTAGCTACTCCATCCCGCACTCAAAGCATTACTCCGCACATGAATAAGAAAAATCATGCAACCCAACTACCGAAACAGACTGAAGGTATTGACAATAACTCATGGAACTTCGTTAGAAAACAAGGATAGATGCAAACGATTTGCCGGATTCATAGATAGATAAAGATGATGATGTTGTCGTCATGTCGGAAGTACCCAGCCACCCGAAAGATATGACGGAAGATTACGGAGAAGAACTGCAAGATTCCACAGGCAAATAAAAAGATAGCACCACTTGAACATAAGGAAAAACAAGATCTGAAAGGTCTTCATGGCCTCCGGTGGATTGAGCATAGACGATAGAACAAGAGGGTTTCAAAGATTACTTGACGAGAACGAGGTAAAAGAACTCCATGTTCTTCTTGAAATGATAGAGAGAGATCTAGCAGTCTTGAGGAAAACTTTAGCGGAACGACGATGATAACTTGCCAACAAGGAAAAACTCCGGGTTTGATTGAAGATGGAGGATGGAATTAACAATGGACTTGCTGATTCCAGAATTGAAGCGATCTATTTAGCAGAAGGACGTGGCCAAGATAGGTGACTTCAAGAAGCCAGAATTTCCACTTTGGGAACTTGCACACGGCAGTGTTAACAAAGTTTGAGAGAAAGAGACACAGATGATCTTTCATGTCCTTCCATTGATATCGAATAGGCAAGCATATTATCAACATATACCACCATGGATTAACAGGATATTCCCAGAATATCAAGTTCAAAAGGCGAGAGAAACGAACAAATGCTCGAACACTTCCTGAGCTCAGCGCTCTTAGAAAGATCAATAATAAGAGCACGGGTTCGTGTGGAAGAAGGTGCACTGGAAGAATAGATTATCTGGTCCTTCGGAAGAGAAAGAGATGTCACCTGGTTCACATTGTCGATTGGATCGCCGGTTACATAGATAAAGAGATCTTGGATAAGAAACGATGATAGCTCATACCTTAAGCAAAGCTATCGGAAGCGAAAAGATGCAATTCCCTCGTATCCAGGAGAATTGTGCAGATATGGGGTTGAAAAAGATGTGCAGCATGATGGACAGATGATAGACCACCGTAGTGCTTTGAGAAACTCCGGATTGCCAAAGATGCTTGATTATGCAAAGATATGATCACGGTGTACTCAAAATCACAGGAGATAACCGTCACCATTTGGAGGATAGAGGTGATTGCATTTTCCATATTCCAATCGTCACTTATCATGAGTGGAATATAGCTATGCCGAGAACCCAATTACAATCACCAGCATCGAATCGACACCTGTTATGTAATTTGCCCAAGAGAATTGGAGGTGAAATAAAACTCCATAATTAAGCGCCGGTGACAAAAGAATGAGTTAGCATGGACATGCTGATAGAAGGGAGATAGATAATGTTTCACACAGGACTGGAAAGGAGTGTGGAGACACAGATGTATCAAAGAAAAAATTTCCGCATTTTTCGGCATTAAAATACCAATAGATGCGCAAAATCACTTATCAGGTAGAGATTAGCAACTGATGCTTACACAGAATGTGGAGTTGCTAGAAGGAAGGACACCCTTAAGAAAATGGCACCGGTTAACAAGGAGTCAGGTAGATCGTATTTGGTTTTCAAAAGCACAAGATGGAATGTACCAACAGTTGATAACCAAAGGCAGATTGTGATAACAAATTGGATGCAACAGATAGACAAGGAATTACACACACACACACACACTTTCTATGGTACTACGGAAACCCAGAACACGTGAATCCTAGTTTGAATTTTAAGAAGAGGATTGAAAACGTTACACTTCCTTACCAGAAAAGGGTGGGTGGTTGGGTAAGAAGAAAAGTGGAAGCAGTCCTACTCTCGCGTTTTGTTTTTCCCTAGTATACATAACTACCAAAAATATTTGCTAGACAGACAACGACCATTTGGTCGAGAAGGCGGGATGGCTCGATACCAATTCTAACTACCTCGGTGAATTACGCCCTAGTTACAAGCCTGGATGAGCGAAATGGTTGAAATAATGTGGGGCCCAAATGCCACTCAGTAGACCTTCGGCCGTCCCAACCATTTCCAAACATCAGGACAAGAACGCGGCGAATCGTAATCGGCGAAGGATCAACTACATACACAAATGAGTATGTATGCAAGCCACCATACAATAGTACATCAGAGCCATTCCATCTAAAAAGAAAGGGAATATAGCAATGCCATACGGCAAGATCCAAATATCCTAGATAGATATAATAGTTTAGGATATCTCCTCATACATCAAACATCAGAGTATCAAGCGGAAGCGGAAGACAAAATCCGAGTACGGATAAGAAGCAAATCGGCATAAGATGCCCCATAAATAAGCACATCCCGCCCACAGATCTCACGGATCCCGTTCGGAATCTCTACACCGAATGATCGTTGCCCACATCGTCCGTCTCCTCCACCCAGTATCCATCTTGTGAGGGTACCTGTTCATCTGAATCAAATAATTTATCGTGTGAGACCCTAGGGGTACTCAGCAAGTCTTTATGCCTCTAAAGGGGACACAACCTGGGGTGACGCAATTGCAGCAAAAGATAAACCCTAACAATTCTATAGATACTCGCTAACCATCCGCCTAACCAGAGATAGACGGATGTCCGTGAATTAATAACAACAGTTATAACAGTAATAATGGTAATATCCACAGATCCATCCTCCTCCTCGCTTACCGACGAGGAAGCGGACGGACAACCCCCATCCGTTGGCAGTTTTATTATCCATTCCATGAGTGTTGCTCTATTTACTAGTCAGGTACTTAGTCAATTTAACAGCGGTACTTTAGTTATGCTTGTCTATGATCGATAAACTATGCTCCAAGTCGTCCATAACATGGACACGGCTTTGAAAGTTTTACCTAGGGTGCACGAATAGCAACACACACTCGATCAACCTCGGAAAAACCAAATCGAAACCAAAGCGATCACGACAAAGCGATCACAGGATTCAGAAATATTTCAGGGGGCCACCCCATTAAGCTACCCGCGACGAAGTTGGCCGACTTCGAGACGGACTCAAGGTTTGCGTCAATGGCTGTAAACGACTGGGAACCCGAAAATGTGACTGGGCTTGTCGATACCGCGAAAACACTCCGCTTACCTAAACAGTACAGTGTGCAGTACCTCGCACAATCTTAAATAAAGCAGTAAAGCATGGCATAAGTACAGGATAGTAAATAAAGCCTCAAACTAGTTTGTGGCCCCAAGAAATAAGAATGAATCAAGCTCTGGCTCAGGGGGTTCATAAGCCTCCCGGATGTGGATAGCGCGAATATTCAAGGAACAGGAATCAAGTACTCGGGGTCCTACGGGACACAAGTGAGCCTGAAAAACCAAATAGCGAATATGGCTCACCGATGCCACTTTCATTAGTTATCCCATTACTACTCAGGTTAAGTTGTTTAGGTACCTCGTTATCCATCAGACACTCACATACCCTACACATGCTGTTCTACGACTCGCATGGCTCAAACAACTCCTGTAGTAATGGCTCATGGGATGGAGGAACAAGCTTCGGGGGGGGGGGGGGGTTTAAAAGTAAAGGCTATGCAATACTTAGGATTCAATTTAATGCAATCGCGACTCAATGATGCAAGAATAAGATAGAGGTAATAGGTACTATATGTATGCAAGCATGTGGTAGTGCTTGCCTGGCAGCACAGTTGAAGCAAGAGATGGATCTGGGTAGTGCTCCTGGTTCTCTTGATATATCCCCTGCTCAGCGTCTATTCGAAGAAGAACCAAACAAACAAGGGCCAACATAAATAAAGTGCGCAAGCATATGAATTAAATGCGAGCAGCAAACAATCATGCCATGAGGAATGATGCACAATTTGCATGGCAATAATGTAGCATGACATGGGTGAGGTGTGGAATACAATAATAAAGCATTTTAATGAGTTTTAGCCTCATTTTATCCTCATATTAGTTGCTGTACACGTTATATTTATATGATGCATGCTGCAAAACAGATAAAGGAATGCATAAACAGAAAGGTCTGGTCGAGCTAATCATTTTAGACATATCATTTGTTAAATTTGGAGTTATAAAACAAAAGTTATTAATTAATTAAGACAAAAGGGCATTTTAATGTAATTTAAAACAACTTGGAATTTTACATGTTCAAAATATATTTTGAATGGCATATTTGAAATCCTCACATTTTTCTGATTTGAAAACATATATTACTTGTATTATTTGGATTTGTCTTTTAAAAGTTATTTAAAAACAGATTTAAATTTGAATTGAATTAATTTGAAAAAGATTTGAATTAAAACAGATATGCATAAAATACTTTTTATACTCAAGTTTAGATAGCCACCGACACTTACAGGTGGGTCCCGAGCTGACTCAGCAGCACAGCGCGCAGAAAGGATTTTTACACCGCGGGCTATGCTAGACCTAGAGACAGTGTAGGGCGAGCACACGCTGTCCACGCCAAGCCGGTCTTGAGGCTGCCACGCGGCACAGCGAGGGAGCGCGGGTTGATGAATCCGAAAGACTGGGTACCTTTTTGCAACAAGGACTGGGGGGCTGACAGGGGATCATGGACCTGGTTTAGCCGAAAAAGAAAGCAGGGGGGTATGCGCAAAAGGGCGCCCGACCCCACTGTTCCTCTTCTCCGTGTCCGCGGACGGATCGCGATGGCAGCAACGCTGAGGGGAATCGAACCCGCGACCTGGGCGCGCGCGTAGAGGGCGGAGCCGCTGCGGTGGCCTGGCGTGGTTGTCAGCGAGGTGGGCATGGCCTAGGTGGGGTCTTGCGCGGCGCGGGAGCGAGCAGGCGCGCACGCTCGTCGGTGCACCGAGGGTGTACGACGGAACGCCCGGCGGATCTAGGGAGGTACGGCGAGGCGGGGCATGTCCAGGGGGTTAAGTGGCTCACCGTGGGGCTGTCGACGTGGTCGGTTCGGCTCGAGGCGCAGGGATCGCGTCCGACGCAGCATGCACAAGCTATGGTTTGGACGTCGGGCTCGCACAGGTACCGGCGCTCTGGTGCTCCTCCTGCTCGGCTCCGTGTACAGGGTGACATAGGGGAGCTCCACGGACTTCCTCGACACCAGCGATCGTCACGCCACCGGCTGGAAGAGGGGGATCGGAGGAGACCGACGGTGGCCGGCGAGAGAGAGAGGTCGGTGGTGGAGAGGGAGGGTAGGAGCGGCAGGCGCTCTGGGTAGATCTGGGGGAGGTAGAGGGGAGCCAGGGATGGTGGTAGGTAGCAGAGAGAGGGGGAGGTGCCGTGGAGAAGTGGTGGAGGGAAAAGGTGGCCTCGGCCTTTTCTGCCTCTCCTCGAGCACGTGCTCGGTCGGGCAGGGGCAGGGCAGGCAGGGGGTGGCTTCCAGGTGGGACCAGAGGGCGAGGCCAAGGAGGCAGGGGCAGGCTCGGCTAGGGGGCCACAAGGCAGAGAGAGAAGAGAGGGAGAGAGGGTAGGCTCGGGTTAGGGTTTTGGGGAAGCCTCGGGTTAGAGCTAGGCTCGGTTAGGGTTTGGTATGAGGGTAGCTAGGGCAGGGGTGAGGTGGCCAGGGAGAGAGGGTGGTCGGTGGGGCCAAGCTAGGTGAGAGAGAGAGAGGCCGAGAGAGAGGGAGGTGGTGTAACATGCTAGGGTTAGGGTTTAGCTTAGATAGGGGGTATGGTTAGATGGGTAGGTGATGGTTTAGGGTTTAGAGAGAGAGATAGATGGAGTGGTCCTTTATGACAAGATCAAGCATGCTCTAGACAAGCTCCAACAAGATCAAGTCAAGAAAAAGAGAGGGATGTGAAGCTAGGGTTTAAGCAAGATCAAAATAGATCAAGCCAAAAGAAAGGATAGAGATAGAGAGAGAGAAATGATGATCCACTCAAGATTCAAATAAAAACCAAATACTAGAAAAGGTGGCACTTGCATGGCCCATGCAAAATATTTATTGCCATGTTGATTCTTGTGGAAACAATATTATTACATGGCATTATTATTTTGCATTCCCAAAAATTGGAATATAGCCAAGCAAAAAGGATTAAAAGGATGCCCCATGTGGAGTAGATGGAGATGACCATGTTTGAATAGAAATGGGACTTGCTAGTGTGTATGTGCCACTAGATGCTCAATAGTCCCAAAAATATCCCAACATGGCATAATCCATAATAATCCATGTGGAAGCTAGGAAAAAGGGTTCCACTCACAAGTCATGCAAGGGTGGCCATGTGGCTCTCATATATCAATAATGTGAAAACAACATGATGCTAAGATGAGAGCATGTGGAAAAGAATTGGATCCATCCCAACCCACATGAGCTAGAGGTAAAACCAATAAGTTCCAAGCTCATATTTAGTTGGATGGTGGAATTATAAGGTGGTGAAGAAAAGGTGGTGGAGTTAGTAAAAGACATGCCCCCAACTCAACTTGGGCATTTAAACAATATATCAAGACCCAAATACAATATCAAGAGTCAAATACAATTAACAATGCATATGAGAGAAGAACCAAATGAAAAAGGGGTTTTATATGATGCTCAAATGCAAGGTGGCATGATGACATGAGCATGATATAATGATGATGCAACAATTATATGTAGGAAGTAGCATCTATGTAGACTAGGCTAGTAGCATTGCAATTGTTAGACAATTGGGATGCTACACCACCCCTTCGATTCCACCGGACAGATCCGGCTCTTCGTAGTAGACATCATTCTAGACCTCCGTAGCATACACCTGGTCATTCTTCTGGCCCTCAAAGTCTAGCAAGGGGTTCAAAGGAAAGAGTGAGTAACAGCATTATCTAGTAAGTTCACTATATGCAAGGTGGGAAGTTTGATACTCTAACTACCACCTGGGACTATAAGTCCTTGGTACTATGAATTTTTGGTAAACGTTTCTTCAAAGATTGATTTTAATATAAAAAACTATGTCCATCAGCCTTCACAGGTTGACTAGAACTTTATGGAGTTCCTTTCCTGCCGCGTTCTTAGCTCCTTCCCGGAACAGGGAGTAACATGTCACAATTCTTACACTCTGCAGAGGTGCGTTACTTTACCCATAAGAGACCAAATCCTTGTTGCACAACCGGGCGTACTTTCCCATCCACAATTCCATGATGTGGGGCCTAGTAGATGATCCAAGCCAATCACTGCCCCCTTCGCGACCCCGCATGTCCCCTTGGTGTACACCATACCCACATCTTGAATTATGGCAATGGTTCGTACAGATCGTTCAGATGCCAGAACTATCGGGGGACGTTGAGGGTTCCCACCCATATGCTGCATATCCTCTACGAAATACCAATTAATGCACGCTACGAGGATAACAGCCACGACCTGCACATCCGGATGCATGCGAGAGGAAGAAGATATAGCTGACTTCTCTGTCTCATTCCAAATCTCATGGTTAACGCGTAATATACGGCGCTAGAATCATTGATGTCATGGGTTATTAAGCCCTAGTTGTTCGACCATTGGAATCCTAGATTCCATTGTCATTCTTAGTATTTATCATCACTTAGAGTGATAATAGCATTCATTTGTTTGGGAAAATATTTATTTTCTGTCTCTTTTAGAATATAGGTGATAACACACAATTTTCAAATACTTTCAGAAAGACTCTTCAAAGGACATGAGCAAGTAGTGAACTTGCCTTGTGATTGCAAGGTAGTGAAGTCAGATACTTCTACTTGACCTTGAACTCCGGTTTCTATAGAAAATCATTATTGCCTGGTAAGGAGAATATTTAAAGAAGCAATATGCAATGCATAGTAATGTCATGCCATGATTTGTTTTCTTTCTTCTTTGCGTGTTTTACCCACCTTGTAAAGGTTTTAAGTTTCTTTTAATTAATAAAAGAAAAGCATTACGTAAGAATCATGAAATCCATATTATTTTGATATTTCGCATTTTTATAATAATTAGTATTATTCAAAGAGTTTAAAATGAATTTATTTAATTTTTAGCTCTTTTAAATATTTAACTAAAATTCCTTTAAGGAAATAAAACTTTATTTTTATCACACTTGATTTACTTTTCAAAAATATAAACTAGTATTTTTCTATAATAGTACTGCCTTTTAGAATCTTAAAAATGAGTTTTATTCAATTTTAAGTGTTTTGTATATTTTTATAAAATTCCAGAAGGAATAGATACAATTTTAATAATAGATCTCTATTTATTTTCTTAAAATTACTACCTATTATTTTTATTGGATAGAGGATATTTTTGTGATTTCATAAATATATTATTTGTATTTTTAGGTTTTTTATTTGTTTTTCTAGAGACTAATTTATCTCAGGGATATATTTTTAATTAGGTATTTTACACAAGTCCTTCTTTTGAAACACGGGCCTGGCCCACTGGTTGATCCGGCCCGACCTGACCCACTAGGGCTGGGCAAAACGCCCCTGGGCAGTACTGGGTTGTCCACACCTGGCCCAGTACCACGCCTCGCTTTCTCTCCTCTCTCTTCTCTCTTGTGTGACACCTTCTCTGGCCGCCCGATGTCGTCGCTGCCGCGGTGATTCCAGCCGCCCCAGGCCGCTGTGTCTGTTGCCGCGGTGCAAGACAACACGGATGTTGCCGCTGCTCAACACTGTCCCACTTGATCTGGCGCTGATGATCTCCGCTGGCCGCGCAGACCCCCACCTCGTGGCTAGGGTTTGGGGTCCGCCGTGCTATGGCGCTCCCTCGATGATGATGTGGTGCTCGTGGTGCCGCTCTTCCATGGTCGTCACTGCCGTGTGTAGGCGCGGGTTGCAGCACCCCCTCGGGATGCTCCCCATGCCGCCACCTCTCTGCTGCCGGCCTCCTCTCTGCTTCCTCTTCGATAATCATACGAGGACCTCGAATAAGTGCCCTATTCTCCTCTCTGTGCTCTACCTTGCCTCTATTCCATGCCATGTGGTCACTTGCGATGGATTTCCCCATTTAGGGTTCATCCCTAAATTTCTAGGGTTCATTCCCCCTATAGTGGTGATTTAGCATAACTCTTGGGTTAATCTTGCCTATTCTAATCCTTTGATGTTGATCTGCTGTTAGTGTAGTGTCAATCCTTGTTGAGCATGTTTGTTACTCTGTTCTCTATCAGAGAACACTCTGCTGATCATGCTTTTGTTACCCTGTTCTCTGTCATAATATTCTCTGTAAAGCATGCTTAGTCTAATGTGGATGCCCAAGTTGTTGTGGTTGTGGATTTACTCCTATGGAGTTGAGTTGGGATGCTCTCTATACTGATGCTTGGTTAATTGCTTACTTGTGAAGCACTAATGTGTTCAGTCTCAGGATTTAATCCTATTACTGTGTAAATCTAAAGTTACTAGTGCTAGTCTCTGCTCTGTGATTAATAAGGATATGATTTATAAAGAGATGATTCCTATATGCTTGTAGGAAAGTGATTAAACTTAGTGGTTTCTGTATAGTGTGACCTACTGATAGATAGTGTTGATCTTTACTGTCCTTTCTAAAATAAAGTGTCTATTTATGATTCCTAAATCATTTAGGAAGATGATTATCTTTGTTGAAGAGGATATGCTTGAGCTTGTACTCAAGCAGATATGAACCTGCTAGGTACAGAGGTGCTACCCTACTGGGAATGTGCCCTATACCAGCAGCTGTGATATGTATCTATCTAGATAAAAATAGATCATAGGGTCAGTGATGCTGGTATGAGACCCTGCCTGTGCAAGAACACATGCCTGATTTGGCTGTTTAATATTTGTTGTCTAATATGTCCACTTATCATGTGCTTTCAATAAAATGAATGTGTAAAATGGAAAATGATTAGATCTAAATGTTGGGATATACCCTGGTAGCCTTGTCTTGATGTTGCCTTTTACTTTTGGCTTGTAGTAGCCCTAGATTTTTTTTGGCTTCCTCTTGGCCTTGTCCTGCTCCTCCTAGTGTTGTTTCTCCTGTGTGGTCTTGCTGTCCACCTAGTACATCCCCCTCCTCAAGTCACCATCGTTGCTGGTGATTTCCTGGGTTTTCTATGGTGGAAAGTGATTCGATCTTGTGATATGGTTGCAAGATCTGGTGCTATTCTTGGATGTGCTGGTGATAAACTGTGGTTGGGCTCTCTATGAAATGAATAGCAAAGCTTGTTTTGCTCTATGCGGCTGTGATTTAAACTGCCCCTCTTCTCTCTGCTGCTGACACCTCAATGCATGCATTTTGGTGTGTGAGCTGCTTCACTATTTGCTTTGGCTATGGATGAGATCAAGAAACTATGGTTTAATCTTCCCCATCCTTTTACTATTACTTATCCTGGTGAAACTAACCACTTTTCTATTTGGCTTATAATGTGGCACTGAAGCTATTTGCTTAAAATAACAGATACTACACTTTGGTGAAACTTGGCCCTTCCAATTACTCTATGATGTAATATGAACAGTGCACTTCACTGTTCACCACTGAGAGTAAAACTAAGCAACTAACATTTTATTTATTTTTGAGTGGTTTACCTTATTTTGCAGGAACAAGGTCTGGATGCTCAAGATGTAGTATAGGAATAGATAAGTAGTATAGATTCTTATTGTAATCTCCTTTTATTCTTTTTGTAAAGAATCTTGTAGTATAGGAACAAGGTCTGGATGCTTTCGGAGATAGAACCATTCTCACCTACGAACATGAACCACAACGAGGATAACCAAGTTATTAGCAACTCGTTGTAAATTAGATATTGACTATAGTAGGAGAGACAGACACCCGCCAACCACTTATGCAAAGCAAGTTGCATGTCAGTCGTGGAACCGGTCTCATGTACGATGGCATGTAAGGTTGGTCTGGGCCGCTTCATCCCACTATGCCACCAATATCCAAAATACATGAAAGAAGCAATAACATGATCATCATCGCCCACATATAAACATATGTGTACTACCCGTGTAAAGCACCTACGCATAGATCAGGCTCTGATACCACTGTTGGGTCCACAACATAGAAAACAAAAAATTCCTACGATGAGAACTACACGCCAAGATCTATCTACTAGGTACAGAGCAACGGGTGGACATACATCCATCGAGAACTTACCCTTGAATACAACGAGTTTTGTTAACGAGTAGGAACTCGTGGTTGACGTAGTCGTACACTTGCCGATCTCAAGATCGAGTGGAAGTCCGAGCACCGCAAATCAGCAGCGCATCCGTACTCGCACACACGTTCAAGCCACCGGACAACCTCCACCTCCTCACTCTAGCGATCCAGCAGAAGCAACAACTCCTTTCCAGATAAAGCCACCGGGAACATAAATCTCGTTAATCCGAGACCATGGGGAATAACTAGAGGGGGAGAGAGATCCTTCACGAGGAGGTGTGAGGAAGAAGGAGTGAGAGGGGGGCCTTTTATAGGAGGAGGGGAGGGTGTCCCTTCACCTCCCCCATTCATGTGGTGGTAACCCCCTCCACATTAAAATGCCCCTTCACATTCTCTTTTAAAGTCTCCACTTTAAATGCATTAAATTTCTCCAAATTTAATGCTCTCTCATTTAATAAAACTCTTTTATTAATTTTATTCAGATTTTTTTTAATTACTTTAATTAACAAACATTCACATAAAACCCCCTGCAACATTTCAATATTACATGCAAAACCAATTTCAGCAATTTCACCCAAAACAGTTTCGGTGTCTATTGAAATAATTCTAGTGCTTTCTTAAATCTTTATCTAAAACATATTTGCTCCAAATGGTGTCGGTATCCCTTAAGTGTGTCACCCTACGGTTCGCGAATAATGCAGACATGATCGAGACCCCTCTCCGATCAATAATCAGCAGCGGGACCTGGAGATCCGTACTCACTCCCACATATTCAACGATGACTCTTGTGATCGTGTGAACCTTTAACGTCATAACTAAATCCCTCTGTCTCGCGATATATTACATGTCCGAGATTAGATCATTGGCATCCAAATACCTAGTTTGATCTTGTTACCGACATTAACTCTTTTCTCATTCCCGTGATATAACATTCTAGTGATCACATCACTTGCTTGCAAGCTATTTCAATGTGATATCACCGAGAGAGCCCAGAGTATATCTATCTGTCATCGGGATGGACAAATCCCACTATTGATCCATGAGCCTCAACATAACACCTTCGTAGCACTGAACCCACCTTTATAGTCACCCTGTTACGGTGTGATGTTTGATGTTATCAAGATACTCTTCCGGTGTTAGCAATTAACATGATCTCATGGTCTAAGGACTAAGATTACTTCGTATGATGTTATAGCAATATAAACATAATGACTCTGATCGTAATGCTATACTTCGGATGAATGTTCATCACATCATTCCACCAATGTTGTGACCTCGTTATTAACAACATCCAATGTCCATGATCAGGAAACCTTGATCATCTTGTTCATCAACAAGCTAGTTTATATGAGAGGCAGTAGTAGGAACTTTGTATTTTGTTTATTAAACAAACATGTATTAACGTTTCCAATTAATACAATTATAACATGCAAAATAAACATTTATCATAAACATGGAATAAGATAATAACCACTTTATTATTGCCTCTCGGGCATATTCCCTTCAGTCTCCCACTTGCACTAGAGTCAATAATCTAGGTTGAAAAACTTTGCGTATTGAACACCTACGGCTTTCTGGTGTTGCATATACGCGATTGCTAGTGGTTAACATAATCTCCGGATCTGACAGTTTCAGGTCTGTGTGTATTTGCATGTCTTTGTATCTCTACGCATCACTCATTCTCAAATGAGATGGCATTGTATAAATTTGGTCCTTTGGTGAGACCTTTAGTTCGTTCGGGTTAAAATATGTTGATATTATTGTCATACAATATATCTTCATAGTATTGGCCCACTTTGAACCACACCTAGTTTGATAACAAACTACATAACACAAATGCCCTCCTATGCTGCTACTATAGCAGTCATATACTTAGCCTTTTGTTGTAGTATCCGTCACAATGTTTCAACTTTGGAACTCATCCAAATCCATCATGGAACATCCTTTCATTACATTGTGCCACCCATAGTCTAAATTGAGATAAATTTAATTTGTATCTTGTGACAAAACTAGTATCAATGTAACACTTTACAATGAACTACTTTTAACTATTTGTCACTTATACATGTTATATTCTTAGTTCTTCCAAAGCTCATAAGAATATCTTTACTATCGTCCAATGATCAACTTATGAATCGTTCTGGTATGTGCTCATAACATTTAGAGCATAGGACATATCTGGATATATACATATCATGGTGTAATCGATCAAAATATTCATGTGATTTTACTCACCAAGTGTTGAAACACTTGAATCTTGATACAATCCTTTCCATGCAGCAAGAACCTTTCTTGTTGTTTTCATATTGAACCCTTTCAATATCTCATATATGTATGTCTGGCACAACCATATTAGCGCCTTAATATATCCATATAGATATTGATGCCAAATATTCCGGTTTTTCCCAAGTCTTTCATCGAAATCCTATTTTAATGAAATTCTTAACTTATGTCAATACAAGATACATCATTTCCAATCAACACCATGTCCTCTACATAATGTATTAGAAATATGTCTCAGCGCTCCCACTTAATTTCTTGCAAATGCAAGCATCTTCATCATCTCTAATGAAATTAAACTCTTTTAACATTTTCATCATGGTGAAGATCCCAACTCCGCTATGCTCACTTCAACTATTGAAGTTCGCATGCCCTTTTAGCACCCTTTGAATTAACAAAACCCTTCGGATCGTGTCTTGTACACGTCCTAGGTAACCATTCTATTAGAAGAACATTGTTTTGTTTGTTCAACTACCATACATCAAATTATATGTAGTGGTTGCTACATTAATCCGTCAAGACTAAATATCACTATGAAAGATCAAATCTTGTCATAGTCAAATCCTTGAACATTGTCGTAAACTTCTTTCCGACATGTCGACTATTTCATAGATGTTAAACATCCATGTCTATTTCTTTATAGATCCAAACACAACCGATAGGCTTCATGCCTTTCCAGAGGGTCTTCCAAGTTCAGAAACTTGATTTCTCGTGTATGGATACTATCACGGATTCTATGACTTCTAGTCATTTTATGGAGTCAGGGCCCATCATCGCTTCTTTGCATGCAATCGGTTCATCATTGTCAAAATAATAACGACTTCTGTTTCAAATCTTACTATTTGATTCTTACCGACCCACATGGTTCAATAGGAACTCTAATCTCCAAGATCACACCCTTTGTAATCACGGGAACCATGAGCATTGTGGCTGCCACCGGGACACTTTCCGGCGCTGCGCTACTTAGCACATATAGCTAAGGTTCAACAACCTTGTTAAAGTTCTATTGTCCTCCCACTCAACGTTTCGCGAAAAATTTCTTCTCAAGAAACTTGATGTTCCAAGCGACAAACTCTTTTGTCCTCGGTGTTATGGAGGAATTCCCAACAAATTATTTGGGATAACCTACAAAGACGTGCTTATCCGACTTTGGTTGTAAACATTTTACTTATGCATAGCATAACAAAATTTAAGAAAAGACAATTCGAGTTTTATCCCAAACCATAACTCATATTGTGTCATTTCAACGGATCACGATGGTGCTTTTTTCAATGTAAAAGCGGTAGTCTCTAAAGCTTCAATCCTTAAAACATAATGGCAGTTTTATAAATGATACCTTTGATCTTACCATGTCAAACATGGTTTGATTTCATCTCTCGAATATGCCATACTCCTATGGTTTATCGGGAAAACACAAATCATGGAACAATTCCTCAAGTCTTAGGTGCTTTTGCTAAACATGTAACTCAAATATCTTCCTTTATGATCGAATCATAAACTCATTATTTTCTTGTTACAATGATTTTCCACTTCATCTTGAAAGGCTTTGAACAATTTTCAAATGTTTCATACTTCTTCCTTATTAAGTAAATATATAGATATATTCACTTAAATTTCTGGAGAAAGCATATGAAGAAAAAGGATCGATCGCATATGGATACACATAATGGACTATATGCATCAACATGCATAATATCCAATAAGTTAGTCATCTGTTCCTCCTTGGCCTATGAACGGAGTTTCAATTATCTCGAGGAAAGTTTCACCAGCGTCAATTGATCAAAATCAAAGACTCCAAAAATCCATCAACATGGATTTTCTTCATGTTTCCTTTCCAATATAATTTAAACAGCGATGTCACTTCATAAGTGATCTTTCAATCATTTGTCTTGCGACATTTTAGCAATAGTGTTTATGGATGTGATTTCTCCCATTAGATTTGTAAAAGTTCATCCATCCTTTATGGAATACGGTAATTATTTGAACAACCATTGTTCTCATAATACCGGAACAAAATAGCAATTATTAAAACAAATCTTGAAGACTAGGTTTGACGACAACGAAAAACACAATAACACTTTATTTGTTTTCGATGAACATCATCACTTATTCTCTTGTAGTTACTTAGGCCATTGTAGTTCATGAATTGCGTTGTCCTGTATGACACTTTATACCAACCAATTCAGTATCCAATACCGGTATCCAATACCTCAGAACCACATTGTTTAACAAGCAAGGAATACATCCATAACATGTATATCTTCTATATACCTAAGTTGGACATCTTCAACCTTTTCTTTTCTGCCAAATATTTTATAGATTCTCTTTCAGCAATTCCTTTTCCTTTTAAAAGAATCTATCAACATCAATAGTGGTGTCATTCACATGACACATAGTACAAAGCGTATATAGTAAAATACTAATACCTTTGGACTTGCACTTTGAAGTGGATCTCCATCATCAAATGTTTGGCATTCTTTCAAAAATCCATTCTTTAGTAATCTTTTAGTGCAGTATACATTTTACTTACATCTTCTATTCATCCTTATCATGTCAACTTTCATGATCAAGCTACTATAGCCTGTAAGGAAGAATCGCGAGTATAATGTTAGTTCCCAAAAACCTTTTTGGGAGATCCGGATGCCTAGCATCTCCATCCTTCACAAATTCTCATACAATATGAGAACATGTATTTTGCTAAATTATACTCTATCATAATGCAACCAAAAACATTGTTTCAGATATCACAATATCTTTCACACATGATGGTTTCTGAAACAATTTCCAGCTCCTATATAATCTTGATATTAAAACAACTTTTGAATATCAATAATCATGGAGGCAAACATGATACTTTAGATACTAACATTGGAATTCTTACTCTTGATTTAATACTACTTATTAAACTTTATGGAGTAAATAGAGTTTGCTGAAAGTTTGTAATAGGACTTATAAACTTTAAATTGACATTCAAAACAATACGATACCAGTTCGTAAAGTAAATATCCAGAATTCTATAGTTCTATTATCTCAATTAAAACTAAGCATAAGGTAGTGAACAGACGCCAATGACTACAACAAATTATGCAAATTCACTTTGATTTAGTTTATGACAAATTTAGTTCGACTAATCCAAATTAGAAATGAACTCCCACTCAAAAACGACATCCCTCGTGCCTTTTTGGTGATTACATGAACCAAATCCACTACACCAAGTCCGATCATCACGTGAGTCGGTGTAGCTTCAAAGGCGAGCATCAATATGGGCATCATATCAACTATATGACTCATGCTTAACCTTTCGGTCCGTGTTCCCAGGCCATGTCTGTACATGCTAGGCTCATCAAGTAAGAACCTTAGTACTCGCGTGTGTAAAACTGTCTTACACCCGTTGTATGAAAGCGTAGAGTCGAGTACACCCGATCATCACGTGATGTCTCGAAACACGATCCATAGAACGGTGCATACTCAAGGAAGAACACATTTTATCTTGATATCTAAATGAGGGATCATCTTACAATGCTACCAAAAGCGCCAAACTATCAGTATAAGATGCTAACATCTAATGTGTAAAGTGAGATGATATGGTCCATGCATTTGATCTAAATCATTTGCATCGTGGTATGATCTCTAGCATTCCTTTGTGTGTAAGGCCAAGGTCTATGGAACTTACACGTTGAATGTGTTGTAATAGTATCTATCATACATCTACTTACAATAATACCATATCAATACACTAGTCCAGCAACGATCTAAACTAGACGCCTCTAATTTATCAATTGCAAGTTTTACGTGGCTTAGGGATTTTGGAGATAGAACCGTTCTCACCTACGAACATGGACCACAACGAGGATAACCAAGTTATTAGCAACTCGTTGTAAATCAAATATTGACTATAGTAGGAGAGACAGACACCCGCCAGCCACTTATGCAAAGCAAGTTGCATGTCAGTCGTGGAACCGGTCTCATGTACGATGACATGTAAGGTTGGTCCGGGCCGCTTCATCCCACTATGCCACCAATATCCAAAATACATGAAAGAAGCAATAACATGATCATCATCGCCCACATATAAACATATGTGTACTACCCGTGCAAAGCACCTACGCATAGATCAGGCTCTGATACCACTGTTGGGTCCGCAGCATAGAAAAAAAATCCTACGATGAGAACTACACGCCAGATCTATCTACTAGGTACGGAGCAACGGGTGGACATACATCCATCGAGAACTTACCCTCGAAGACAACGAGTTTTGTTAACGAGTAGGAAATCGTGGTTGATGTAGTCGTACACTTGCCGATCTCAAGATCGAGTGGAAGTCCGAGCACCGCAAATCAGCAGCGCATCCGTACTCGCACACACGTTCAAGCCACCGGACAACCTCCACCTCCTCGCTCCAGCGATCCAGCGGAAGCAGCAACTCCTTTCCAGATAAAGCCACCGGGAACATATATCTCGCTAATCCGAGACCATGGGGAATAACTAGAGGGGGAGAGAGAGATCCTTCACGAGGAGGTGTGAGGAAGAAGGAGTGAGAGGGGGGCCTTTTATAGGAGGAGGGGAGGGTGTCCCTTCACCTCCCCCATTCATGTGGTGGTAACCCCCTCCACATTAAAATGCCCCTTCACATTCTCTTTTAAAGTCTCCACTTTAAATGCATTAAATTTCTCCAAATTTAATGCTCTCTCATTTAATAAAACTCTTTTATTAATTTTATTCAGAATTTTGTTAATTACTTTAATTAACAAACATTCACATAAAACCCCCTGCAACATTTCAATATTACATGCAAAACCAATTTCAGCAATTTCACCCAAAACAGTTTCGGTGTCTATTGAAATAATTCTAGCGCTTTCTTAAATCTTTATCTGAAACATATTTGCTCCAAATGGTGTTGGTATCCCTTAAGTGTGTCACCCTACGGTTCGCGAATAATGCAGACATGATCGAGACCCCTCTCCGATCAATAATCAGCAGCGGGACCTGGAGATCCGTACTGACTCCCACATATTCAACGATGACTCTTGTGATCGTGTGAACCTTTAACGTCATAACTAAATCCCTTTGTCTCGCGATATATTACATGTCCGAGATTCGATCATTGGCATCCAAATACCTAGTTTGATCTCGTTACCGACATGCACTCTTTTCTCGTTCCCGTGATATAACATTCTAGTGATCACATCACTTGCTTGCAAGCTATTTCAATGTGATATCACCAAGAGGGCCCAGAGTATATCTATCTATCATCGGGATGGACAAATCCCACTCTTGATCCATGAGCCTCAACATAACACCTTCGTAGCACTGAACCCACCTTTATAGTCACCCTGTTACGGTGTGATGTTTGATGTTATCAAGATACTCTTCCAGTGTTAGCAATTAACATGATCTCATGGTCTAAGGACTGAGATTACTTCGTATGATGTTATAGCAATATAAACATAATGACTCTCATCATAATGCTATACTTTGGATGAATGTTCATCACATCATTCCACCAATGTTGTGACCTTGTTATTAACAACATCCAATGTCCATGATCAGGAAACCTTGATCATCTTGTTAATCAACAAGCTAGTTTATATGAGAGGCAGTAGTAGGAACTTTTTATTTTGTTTATTAAACACACATGTATTAACGTTTCCAATTAATACAATTGTAGCATGCAAAATAAACATTTATCATAAACATGGAATAAGATAATAACCACTTTATTATTGCCTCTCAGGCATATTCCCTTCAGCTTCTCGCTCCGGGTGATGTTCCCATTGTACTTTGCATTATTTGATTGCCCTATTTCTCAACCTTTTCCAGATCTCTTCTAGAATTTTATAGGGTTTCTCAACATAAGTGAAATCTGCTTGTAACTCCATTTCTTGATGTGTAATTGCATCATCAGGAATTTTAAGACATTTCCATAACTGTGACACATGGAAAACATTATGAACTTGAGCCAATCTTTTTGGTAACTCAAGAGCATAAGCTATTGTTCTGTTCTGACTCAGTATCTTAAATGGTCCAATATATCTTGGACTCAGTTTTCCCTTGACTCCGAATCTCCTAACTCCCTTCATTAGACTTACTTTGAGATATACCATATCCCCCACTTCTGGATGCCATGATCTCCGACTTTGATCAGCATAACTCTTCTGTCGACTTTGAGCTATCTTCAATCAATCTCTAATAATATCAATGATATCTTGCTTCTCCTTGATATAGTCTGGTGCAAATTCCTTTATACTACCAGGTTCATACCAACATATCGGTGATCTACATCTTCTCCCATAAAGTACTTGGTATGGTGCTGCTTTCAGACTACTTTGATAGCTATTGTTGTAGGAAAATTCTGCCAATGGTAGATGATCTTCCCACGAACCTCCAAAATCTAATGCACAAGCTCTAAGCATATCCTCCAAGATTTGATTGGTTCTTTCTGTTTGGCCTCCAGTTTCGGGATGATAGGTTATGCTGAAATCCAACTTCGAGCCAAGTGCTTCATGTAATTGTTTCCAAAATGCTGAAGTAAACACAGATCCTCTATCTGATACAATCTTCTTGGGTACTCCGTGCTTACTTACTATCTCTTTGACATAGATTTCTACTAACTTTTCAGTATTATCTTTTTGACTTACCGGGATAAAATGTGCACTTTTCGTGAATCTATCCACAATCACCCATATCATATCCTTCTGTTTCGGTGTCATGGGTAATCCTGTGATAAAATCCATACCAATTTCTTCCCATTTCCATTCCGGAATTTCCAATGGTTGTAATGGTCCTACTGGAATTTGATGTTCTGCTTTTACCCTTTGACAAGTATGGCATTCAGATACATACTTTGCAATATCCCTCTTCATGTTATTCCACCAGAATACTTCCTTAAGATCCATGTACATCTTCATACTTCCTGGATGAGTTGAATATAGTGTTTCATGTGCTTCTCGGAGTATCACCTCTCTGACCTCCGGTACATCTGGTACACAAAGACGATTTTAGAACCATAAAGATCCATAATCTCCTAGGTGAAAAACTGATTTTTGTCCTTCGGAAATTCTTCTGATTTCTTCAGCAATAAATGGATCATCAAGTTGATGTCGATAGATCTCATGACGAAGATCACTGCTTTGCTCTTCTACAACCGTCATGGTAGCTAAGCCTATACGAATTTCCGTCCTTAGGAATTATGTTTCTAACCTTTCCAAATCCATTTGCAACTTTTTTGGTAATTCTCTATTGATGGGTTGAGTATCCGTACTCTTCCGACTTAAAGCATCTGCTACTACATTGGCCTTTCTTGGAGTATAGTTAATTGTAAGATCATAATCCTTGATCAACTCCAGCCATCTTTTCTGCCTCATATTCAACTCCTTCTGAGTAAAAAAAATATTTAAGACTCTTATGATCCGTGTATAGTTCACACCTTGCTCCATAGAGAAAATGTCTCCATCCCTTTAAAGCAAAGACCACTGCTGCTAACTCCAAATCATGTGTTGGGTAATTAACTTCATGAGGTTTGAGTTGTCTAGACACATAAGCAATTACCTTGTGATCTTGCATTAGCACACATCCTAGTACTTCTTTGGATGTGTCACAATATACTGTGTAATCTTTTCCGGTTTCCAGTATAGCTAAGATTGGTGCGGTTGTTAATATGGTTTTCAATTCCTGAAAACTTGCTTCACACTTCTCATCCCATATGAATGGTGCATTTTTTAGCAATGGTCTAGCTATCTTGGAAAAACCTTCAATGAATCTCCGATAATAGCCTGCCATGCCTAAGAAACCTCGGATTTGTTTCACATTAGTTGGTGCATTCCATTCCAATACTGATTGAACTTTGGACGGATTACCACAATTCCATCCTTACTGATTACATGACCAAGAAATTCTACCTTGTCCAAACAAAATTCACACTTGCTGAATTTAGCATACAACTTATGTTCTCTCAATATTTGCAACGCTATCCTCAAATGATCAGCATGCTCTTCTTTATCCTTTGAGTATATCAGAATATCATCAATAAACACTATGACAAACTTATCTAGATACAGCATGAAGATTTTGTTCATCAGGTTCATGAATATTGCTGGTGCATTTGTCAATCCAAAAGGTATGACGAGGTACTCATGATGTCCATACCTTGACAAAAATGCTGTTTTTGGAACATCTTCAGGTTTGATTTTTATCTGATGGTATCCTAATCTTAGATCAATCTTGGAAAACACTCCATCTCCTTTGACTTGATCAAATAGATCTTGAATTCTTGGCAATGGATATTTATTCATGATGGTGACATTGTTGAGATTTCTATAATCACCACACATTCTTCGTCCTCCATCTCTTTTATCCACAAAAATTACCAGAGTTCCCCATGGGGATACACTTTCATGAATAAATCCTTTTTTGGCTAACTCATCAATTTGCTCCTTGAGCTCTTTTAATTCTTTTTGTCCCATCTTGTACGGTGCTTGGGCTATTGTTGTTGTACCAGGTATCAGGTCAATAGTGAACTCTCTTTCTCGATCAGGTGGCATTCCTAGTAACTCTGCTAGAAAAACATCTTGAAATTCCTTCACAATAGGAATATCTTCCAATTTGACCTGCTTCATTGAGTTCAATTGCAGATCTACCATGATATGACTATGTTTATCCGTCTGATAGACTATCCTTCCTCCACTTGGAGACTTGATTGAAACGGTTTTATCCTCATAATTGATCTGATCCCCATACTCACTCATCCAATCCATTCCCAACACTACTGCTATTCCCTTAATGGAATCACATAAAGATCTGCATAATAGGTTTGACCACAGATTGAGATAACTTGGTTCAATTTTATGTTTCTAACTACCACGATCCGTCTAGTGGTAACTATGATCATAGGTTTTTCTAACGGTGCCCTTCTAATCCCGAACTTGTCACAAAATTGTTTAGATATGAATGAAGTAGTTGCACCCGTATCAAATGGAACTTTTCCAGGATTTGTGAGAATATTGAGCGTACCTATCAAAGCTTGATCTGAGTTATCCACCTCCTCCAAGGTTGCGCAATTTAGCATTCCAGTAGGTCTACCCTTCTTGCCATTGTCGTTCTTACCATAGTTTCCACCTCTGTTAGGTTGTCCACCTTTGCCTCTTCCTTGACCATCGCATGTTGTAGGCCAACCACCTAGTGGTTTTCTTGGGAAATCAGGCTTGATGTGCCCCTTCTGACCACAACCATAACATATGATTACTGGCTTCTTACATTCCCTTTGGAAATGCCCTAGAATACCACAATTGTTGCGTATAATATTCCTCCTAGAGTTGGACTGACCTCTGCTGCTATTCTTGTTAGTATTGTTGTTATTATTGAAGGGTCAATTCCTGGGTTTGAACTCCAAATTGGGTTTAGGCTTACTTGCTTGGATTCTCTTAGTTTCTTTCTTTGCTCTTTTCCTTCGGTCCTCTTGGAAATTCTTGTAATCATCCTCAAATGTGATAGCTGCATCTAGTAACTATTGAAAGGTTGCCTTATTGGCCAGCCTCAACTGCATCTTCACAAATGGATTTAAACCATGCAAGAAACGTTTCTTCCTCTTTTCCTCAGTGCTCACTTCATCCTCAGCATAACGAGATAGTTGACTGAACTCCCGGATGTACTTCATGACACTAGCATATCCCTGCTGAAGTTCTTTGAACTCCATGCGCTTCAACTCCATCTCACTTTCTAGAACATGGTATTCACGGAATCTCTGCTTAAACTCCTCCCAGGTATACTCTCTTCCGGGAGGTTGCATTGCTAATGGATTCTCCCACCATGATGTTGCAGGTCCAGTTAAGAGATGTGTTGCATACGTCAACTTTTCCTCATCATTGCATCCTACAGTTTTCAACTTTCTCTCTGTATCTACTAGCCAATCCTCTACATCCATTGGCTCAGGGGCTGATGCAAAAGGTAAAGGCCTTGCAGTTTGAAAGTCATAAAGACTCACACCACGTCCTTCATGTTCCCTCTGATGTCCCACTTGATCCACTAATCCCTCCATACAATTGTTCTAGGACTCTTGCATCATTTGCATGTACTGCATGAAGTTCTACTCCATCAACAGCCTCATTGGCGGTGGTGGTAAATTTTCCTGCATTCTGGCGTCTTCATCCGCCTTTTCCTTAGTTTTGTGCTCCATGCGCTGCTATTCGGTCTCGTCCTCTACACCCGTTTCCATACCCCCCCCAGTCCTGTAACATAAAGCGAACACTCATAATTACATCATGCATACGTGTTCAGAGCTCAACTTCATGCACAGAACTAGTCACACAATGGAAAACAAAATCCAAATAAGAACCAAATATGCATTTCACATATTATACATTACAAGCAACATCGTTGGTACAACTTCATTACAAGCCCATACCATTTAGGTATTACAAACTCATGTGGATGTTATCCCACTTATTTATTTACATCAAGTGATCAGACTCTAACTCCTATATCAACATTAGGATACTCCTTCACAAGGTCACGCTCCCCAGAAGTTGCAACGTTCATCGTACATACCCGGAGTACAACCATGATGGCGTGAAGTATGACGCACCGTCTGTGGAATGACTTGCCTCTTCGATGGACGATACTCAGTATCAGAAGTATCTGGACTTGACACATCATCCAGCTGAAGTGCGTCCATACCTTCCAACTCATCTGAGGTATCTTTAGAATCATCCTCATCACTGTCTTCTTCAATCACCTCTTGCATCTCGACTCCTGAGTAATCAATAGAATATTCTGCGTCCGGTTCTCCCCAAGTACTCTGCTGGGTACGATAGTCCTCAGCTATAATTGGATAGTGCATGTTATCTGGAGTAGGATAATGTTCTGGTGACTCAAACACCCTTTCTTCGGGATATTCCTCATCGGACTCTACATCCTCCACGTGGACATCCCTTCCATCAACAGAATAAGACCTCACTCCGATCCGACTAGTTTTCCCGATATCACCAATAGAATCTTCCACGGGAATAGGATTTCTAGCAGATCCATCTATTGATCTATACCTCCATCCTTCGGAGTCTCCAATATGTAGTTCCGAGTCCTCGGTTCCCCAAGAATTATGTGGTACTAGATGACTAGTGCCCTCATCAGGATATCTAGTGGGTTCTAGCATAGGTGAATAAGGATATGTCGTAAAAGATACTGGGTCTATAGGTATATCCTTAAAAATTGGGCTAACCCTACCCACTGCTTCGTTCTCCAGTTGAGATGCTAACTTCTCCCTTCGTTCAAGATTAGTCAAATCCTCTAGCATATCAATCTGATCCTCTAAAATAACCTGGTGTGTCTTATACAAAGACCCAACCATCAGTCGATACAGATCCATAAACTTGGAAGCTAATTTTGGATGCTTCTTTACTAAAGTAATATGATCCGGAAATGGCTCTGTGTCTATAGAGTCATGAGGAATCACAGAATATTTGCTTCCTGCTAACTCTTATGCTTTGTGCTCCCGAACATTGGATATCGCCTCCAAAATAGCAACATGATATGCTGCTAGGTGACGTCTACCTTCACCCATAGGTAAATTGTGATATAAACCAAGCATATCTGGTAGTTGGATACTAACCCGATATTTGGCTAACATACGACCATCATGGTATGTCATGGTACTAACTGGAATAGTAGTTGTGCAACCAAACACCCTCAGAAGTTCTCGAAGCTGTTCAGTTAAAGTCCCCTGATAATCATCGAGAGTTTCTTCTTTCCTTACCAAAGTTCGTTCTGGAAACTTTGGTGCCATGATAACTGTATACAAAATATTCATAGTTAGTAACCATTAATTGTAATGATGCATCATAATAAAGAATTATCGCACTAAAAAATATAACAAAATATTCCCAATCAAATATTCAACATATAATCTAGAGAACTCTTTACCGTTGCCCTAAGACTCCTACAGGTAGTTCCCTTTACTAGGTTTCCAACCTAAGGTCAAAGAAATTGCTCTGATACCAGCTGCGGTGACCTAGCATACCACTGCATGTGTAGTATACTATAGTCGTTGACATGACATCCACAGAACACCATTCCATAAATATCACATCCCTTAGAGTGGTACAATAGAAACATTGCGGGTCCATATTACAAACATACATACTTCATTATTAATACAATAACAGAAGTTCGAGACTTCAAGTGATTCAAACTTACAACCCAAATAACTTATTTAATAAGTTTAGCGGAAGAACGAAAAAACACAACGGTAATAAAGACGTGAGCTCAATAGCTTATTCTATAGGGTTCGTGCTGCTCGACTCAACCTAGATAACTACACTTCGGCCTGACAACTACTCTGACTCGTTGTCTTCAGTTCCATAGTGTATCTCGTAGTCACCCCTTCGATTCCACTGGACAGATCCGGCTCTTCGTAGTAGACGTCATTCTGGACCTCTGTAGCATACACCTAGTCATTCTTCTGGCCCTCAAAGTCTAGCAAGGGGTTCAAAGGAAAGAGTGAGTAACAGCGTTATCCAGTAAGTTCACTATATGCAAGGTGGGAAGTTTGATACTCTAACTACCACCTAGGACTATAAGTCCTTGGTACTATGAAGATTTGGTAAACGTTTCTTCAAAGATTGATTTTAATATAAAAAACTATGTCCATCAGCCTTCATAGGTTGATCAGAACTTTATGGAGTTCCTTTCCTGCCGCGTTCTTAGCTCCTTCCCGGAACAGGGAGTAACATGTCATAATTCTTACACTCTGTAGAGGTGCGTTACTTTACCCATAAGAGACCAAATCCTTGTTGCACAACCGGGCGTACTTTCCCATCCACAATTCCATGATGTGGGGCCTAGTAGATGATCCAAGCCAATCACTGCCCCCTTCGCGACCCTGCATGTCCCCTTGGTGTACGCCATACCCACATCTTGAATTACAGCAATGGTTCGTACAGATCGTTCAGATGCCAGAACTATCGTGGGACGTTGAGGGTTCCCACCCATATGCTGCATATCCTCTACGAATTACCAATTAATGCATGCTACGAGAATAACAGCCACAACCTGCACATCCGGATGCATGTGAGAGGAAGAAGATATAGCTGACTTCTCTGTCCCATTCCAAATCTCATGGTTAACACGTAATATATGGCGCTAGAATCACTGATGTCATGGGTTATTAAGCCCTAGTTGTTCGACCATTGGAATCCTAGATTCCATTGTCATTCTTAGTATTTATCATCACTTAGAGTGATAATAGCATTCATTTGTTTGGGAAAATATTTATTTTCTGTCTCTTTTAGAATATATGTGATAACACACAATTTTCAAATACTTTCAGAAAGACTCTTCAAAGGACATGAGCAAGTAGTGAACTTGCCTTGTGATTGCAAGGTAGTGAAGTCGGATACTTCCACTTGACCTTGAACTCAAGTTTGTACAGAAAATCATTATTGCCTGGTAAGGACAATATTTAAAGAAGCAATATGCAATGCATAGTAATGTCATGCCATGATTTGTTTTCTTTCTTCTTTGCGTGTTTTACCCACCTTGTAAAGGTTTTAAGTTTCTTTTAATTAATAAAAGAAAAGCATTACTTAAGAATCATTAAATTCATATTATTATGATATTTAGCATTTTTATAATAATTAGTACTATTCAAAGAGTTTAAAAATGAGTTTATTTAATTTTTAGCTCTTTTAAATATCTAACTAAAATTCCTTTAAGGAAATAAAACTTTATTTTTATCACACTTGATTTACTTTTAAAAAATATAAATTAGTATTTTTCTATAATAGTACTGCCTTTTATAATCTTAAAAATGAATTTTATTCAATTTTAAGTGTTTTGTATATTTTTATAAAATTCCAGAAGGAATAGATACAATTTTAATAATAGATCTCTATTTATTTTCTTAAAATTACTACCTATTATTTTTATTGGATAGAGGATATTTTTGTGATTTCATAAATATATTATTTGTATTTTTATGTTTTTTATTTGTTTTTCTAGAGACTAATTTATCTCAGGGATATATTCGTAATTAGGTATTTTACACAAGTCCTTCTTTTAAAACACGGGCTGCCCATGGTTGATCTACCGACCCGACCCACTAGGGCTCGCTTTCTCTCCTCTCTCTTCTCTCTTGTGTGACACCTTCTCTGGCCGCTCGATGTCGCCGCCGCCGCGGTGATTCCGGTCGCCCCAGGCCACCGCGTATGTTGCCACAGCGCAAGATGACACGGATGTTGTTGTTGCTCGACACTGTCCTGCTCGATCTGGCGCTAGCGTTCTCTGCTGGCCACGCAGACCCCCACCTCATGGCTAGGGTTTGGGGTCCGCCGTGCTATGGCGCTCCCTCGATGATGATGTGGTGCTCGTGGCGCCGCTCTTCCATGGCCGCCACTACCGTGTGCAGGCGCGGGTTGCAGCGCCCCCTCGGGGTGCTCCTCGTGCCGCCACCTCTCTGTCGTCGGGGTCCTCTCTGCTTCGTCTTCGATAATCTTACAAGGACCTCAAGTAAGTGCCCTATTCTCCTCTCTGTGCTCTACCTTGCCTCTATTCCATGCCATGTGGTCACTTGCGATGGATTCCCCATTTAGGGTTCATCCCTAAATTTCTATGGTTCATTCCCCCTAGAATGGTAATTTAGCATAACTCTAGGGTTAATCTTGCATATGCTAATCCTTTGATGTTGATCTATTATTAGTGTAGTGTCAATCTCTATTGAGCATGTTTGTTACTCTGTTCTCTATCAGAGAACACTCTGCTGATCATGCTTTTGTTACCCTGTTCTCTGTCATAAAATTCTCTATAAAGCATGCTTAGTCTAATGTGGATGCCCAAGTTGTTGTGGTTGTGTATTTACTCCTATGGAGTTGAGTTGGGATGCTCTTTGTACTAATGCTTGGTTAATGGCTTACTTGTGAAGCACTAATGTGTTCAGTCTCAGGATTTAATCTTGTTACTGTGTAAATCTAAAGTTACTAGTGCTAGTATCTGCCCTGTGATTAATAAGGAGATGATTTATAAAGAGATGATTCCTATATGCTTGTAGGAAAGTGATTAAACTTAGTGGTTTCTGTACAGTGTGACCTAGTGATAGATAGTGTTGATCTTTACTATCCTTTCTAAAATAAAGTGTCTATTTATGATTCCTAAATCATTTAGGAAGATGATTATCTTTGTTGAAGAGGATATGCTTGAGCTTGTACTCAAGCAGATATGAACCTGCTAGGTACAGAGGTGCTACCCTACTAGGAATGTGCCATGTACCAGCAGCTATGATATGTATCTATCTAGATAAAAATAGATCATAGGGTCAGTGATGCTGGTCTAAGACCTGCCTATGCAAGAACACATGCATGATCTGGCTGTTTATTATTTGTTGTCTAATATGTCCACTTATCATGTGCTTGCAAGAAAATGAATGTGTAAAGTGGAAAATGATTAGATCTAAATGTTGGGATATACCCTGGTAGCCTTGTCTTGATGTTGCCTTTTACTTCTGGCTTGTAGTAGCCCTGGATTTGTTTTGGCTTCCTCTTGGCCTTGTCTTGCTCCTCCTGGTGTTGTTGCTCCTGTGTGGCCTTGCTGTCCACCTAGTACATCCCCCTCCTCAAGTCACCATCATTGCTGCTGATTTCCTAGGTTTTCTATGGTGGAAAGTGATTTGATCTTGTGATATGGTTGCAAGATCTGGTGTTGTTCTTGGATGTATAAATATCTCCATTTATAATCTCATTATGGACTAAAGAAAAGAAATAAGAAATCATTTCTTATTTGAAGTTCCTTATCTTAAATTCATATTGTTGTTTAATATATCTATAATATAATCAAACAATGTTAATACATCCTTTTGGAAATCTACTGTATGTTTCTAACTTCTAATTTTCAAATATTTTTCAAATGGTTTAAATTTCAAATTTTAATTCAAAATATTTCCCCCCAAAACACAATAATGCCTAAAGGTCATGCCAAAATTTGTAGCAATCACTTCAGAGAGCTATTCCTTTCACTAGATAGTGAAAGAAACTCTGATCTCTTTAGGTTTTTGTTTGGCGAAAAATTTACCCTGATTTTATAGATGAATGCATGCATATGCACAGATTCCTATTTCTACCCTCCATTGGTTCCTAAATGTTGGGGTGTTACACATGGCGAGCGGGAGGCTTGGTGATATTTTGACAACTTGGAAAAGGAACACCTACTCCAAGGCCTTGTACAACATGAACGCACTATGGAAAAATCCAAGAGGTTGAGGCTAACTAGTGCTCCTTGTCAAGGAGCATGAGACTTAAACTAGATAGATCGACAGAGGGGTTTCTTCTAATTCAATTATCTAAGGCTAGGGTTACAGTAAGGAGGCGGTGGTCTATATATAGTCTAACAACTAAGTAATGGTAGTTTAGACATTATAGGATAAGTTCTGGATGGATTGGGGAGTACATGGACCGAAGGCCCAACTATCGGCGCGCATGCCCATCACTTACGCTGGAGAATATGGGGTCCTGAGGCCAGAGACTCTGGTTAAGGCGGAGACTCCAGATGCATTCCAGGGGCTTGCATGAGCTGTCGGGTGTGAGCCGGAGACTCTGGGGTTATGCGGGCAGACACTCCGGGTAGGCCGGATACTCTGAATTTGACGCGGAGACTCTGGATGGCTTCTAGGGGCTTGCAACCTGATGTCGCACGGGGTGAGGCCGGAGGCTTCGGGTGGTCACTGGCGGAGACTCCGGTCCTGGAGTTAACTTTGCATGTTCATATTCCGAGATTGTTTGATGACACGTTCGGGCTTAGTACTTGAGTATGCACAGCGTAGCGGCATGAGGTAGCAAACCATTCAAGGGTGTATCGAAGTCACACAAAGATAGGAGCGAGTTAACCTTGTCATGGAGCAACTTGGCTCGGGCGCTAGTCATGGGTCCACTTGGGGGATTTGGTGGTGTAGATGTAGGGACGTCCGTAGGGCGGGCTGAAGGGAATATGCCCGAGAGGCAATAATAAAGTGGTTATTATCTTATTCCATGTTTATGATAAATGTTTATTTTACATGCTAGAATGGTATTGATTGGAAACATCAATACATGTGTGTTTAATAAACAAAAAGGGTTCCTAGTTATGCCTCTCTTATAGACTATCTTGTTGATTAACAAGATGATCAAGGTTTCCTGATCATGGACATTGGATGTTGTTAATAACAAGGTCACACCATTGGTGGAATGATGTGATGAACATTCATCCGAAGTATAGCATTACGATCAAAGTCATTATGTTTATATTGTTATAATATCATACAAAGTAATTTTTATCCTTAGACCATGAGATCATGTTAATTGCTAACACCGGAAGAGTATCTTGATAACATCAAACGTCACACCGTAACAGGGTGACTATAAAGGTGGGTTCAGTGCTATGAAGGTGTTATGTTGAGGCTCATGGATCAAGAGTGGGATTTGTCCATCCCGATGACGGATAGATATACTCTTGGCCCTCTCGGTGACATCACATTGAAATAGCTTGCAAGCAAGTGATGTGATCACTAGAATGTTATATCACGGGAACGAGAAAAGAGTGCATGTTGGTAACGAGATCAAACTAGGTATGGAGATACCGATGATCAAATCTCATACATGTAATATATCGCGGGACAAAGGGATTTAGTTACTAGCGTTAAAGGTTCTCACGATCACATAAGTCATCGTTGAATGTGTAGGAGTCAGTATGGATCTCCAGGTCCCGCTGTTGATTATTGATCAGAGAGGGGTCTCAATCATGTCTGCATTATTCGCGAACCATAGGGTGACACACTTAAGGGATACCGACACCATTTGGAGCAAATATGTCTTAGATAAAGATTTAAGAAAGCGCTGGAATTATTTCAATAGACACTGAATCTGTTTCGGGTGAAATTGCTGAAATTGGTTCTGCATGTAATATTGAAATGTTGTAGGGGGTTTTATGTGAATGTTTGTTAATTAAAGTAATTAACAAAATTCTGAATAAAAAATAATAAAAGAGTTTTATTAAATGAGAGAGCATTAAATTTGGAGAAATTTAATGCATTTAAAGTGGAGACTTTAAAAGAGAATGTGAAGGGGCATTTTAATGTGGAGGGGTTACCACCACATGAATGGAGGAGGTGAAGGGTCACCCCCTCCATGCGCCGGCCATGAAGGAGGGGCACCCCCCTCCTCCTATAAAAGGCCACCCCCTCCTCACTTCTCACACTCACCTCCTTATGAAGGATCTCTCTCCCCCTCTAGTATTATTCCCCCATGGTCTCGGATTAGCGAGATACATGTTCCCGGTGGCTTTATCTGGAAAGGAGTTGCTGCTTCCGCTGCTTTGCTGGAGCGAGGGATGGAGGTTGTCGGGGTACCGGACGTGTGTGCGATCACGGATGCACCGCTGCTTTGTGGTGCTGGACTTGGTGGTGCTGGAGCTGGATCTGATGGATGTGCTGGACCCGGACCTGCTGGACTTCATCACGATCTTGAGATCGGCAAGTGTACGACTACATCAACCACGAGTTCCTACTCGTTAACAAAGCTCGTTGTCTACGAGTGTAAGTTCTCGTTGGATGTATGTCCACCCGTTGCTTTGTACCTAGTAGATAGATCTTGGCGTGTAGTTCACACCGTAGGAAAATTTTTGTTTTCTATGCTGCGGACCCAACAGTGGTATCAGAGCCTGATCTATGCGTAGGTGCTTAGCACGGGTAGTACACATATGTTGATATGTGGGCGATGATGATCATGTTATTGCATCTTCTATGTATTTTGGATATTGGTGGCATAGTGGGATGAAGCGGCCCGGACCAACCTTACATGTCATCGTACATGAGACCGGTTCCACGACTGACATGCAACTTGTTTTGCATAAGTGGCTGGCGGGTGTCTGTCTCTCCTACTATAGTCAATATCTGATTTACAATGAGTTGCTAATAACTTAGTTATCCTCGTTGTGGTTCATGTTCGTAGGTAAGAACGGTTCTATCTCTGAAAGCCCTAAGCCACGTAAAACTTGCAATTGATAAATTAGAGGCGTCTAGTTTAGATCGGTGTTGGGCTAGTGTATTGATATGGTATTGTTGTAAGTAGATGTATGATATATACTCTTACAACACACTCAACGTGTAAGTTCCATAGACCTTGGCCTTACACACAAAGGAATGATAGAGATCATACCATGATGCAAGTGATAGAGATCAAATGCATGGACCATATCATCTCACTTTACACATTAGATGTTAGCATCTTATACTGCTAGTTTGGCGTTTTCTGTAGCATTGTAAGATGATCCCTCATTTAAATATCAAGATAAAATGTGTTCTTCCTTAAGTATGCACCGTTCTATGGATCGTGTTTTCGAGATATCACGTGATGATCGGGTGTTCTCAACTCTAAGCTTTCATGCAACGGGTGTAAGATAGTTTTATACACGCGAATACTAAGGTTCTTACTTGGCGAGCCTAGCATGTACAGACATGGCCTTGGAACACGGACCGAAAGGTTAAGCATGAGTCATATAGTTGATGTGATGACCATATTGATGCTCGCCTTTGAAGCTACACCGACTCACGTGATGATCGGACTTGGTGTAGTGGATTTGGTTCATGTAATCACCAAAAGGGCACGAGGGATGTCGTTTTTGAGTGGGAGTTCATTTCTAATTTGGATTAGTCGAACTCAATTTGTCATAAACTAAATCGAAGTGAATTTGCATAATTTGTTGTAGTCATTGGCATTCGTTTTCTACCTTATGCTTAGTTTTTATTTGAGATAATAGAACTATAGAATTCTGGATATTTACTTTCTGATGGTATCGTATTGTTTTGAATGTCAATTTAAAGTTTATAAGTCCTATTGCAAACTTTCAGCAAACTCTATTTACTCCATGAAGTTTAATAAGTAGTATTAAATCAAGAGTAAGAATTCCAATGTTAGTATATAAAGTATCATGTTTGCCTCCATGATTATTGATATTCAAAAAGTTGTTTTAATATCAAGATTATATTGGAGCTGGAAATTGTTTCAGAAACATCATGTGTGAAAGATATTGTGATATCTGAAACAATGTTTTTGGTTGCATTATGATAGAGTATAATTTAGCAAAATACATGTTCTCATATTGTATGAGAATTTGTGAAGGATGGAGATGCTAGGCATCCGAATCTACCAAAAAAGTTTTGGGAACTGATATTATACTCGCGATTCTTCCTTATAGGCTATAGTAGCTTGATCATGAAAGTTGTGATGATAAGGATGAATAGAAGATGTAAGTAAAATGTTTACTACACTAATAGATTACTAAAGAATGGATTTTTTAAAGAACACCAAACATTTGATGATGGTGATGCACTTCAAAGTGCAAGTCCAAAGGTATTAGTATTTGACTATATACTCTTTGTACCATGTGTCATGTTGATGATACCACTATTGATGTTGATAGATTCTTTTAAAATAAAAGGAATTGTTGAAAGAGAATCTATAAAATATTTGGCAGAAAATAAAAGGTTAGAGATGTCCAACTTAGGTATATAGAAGATATACATGTTATGGCTATATTCATTGTTTGTTAAACAATGTGGTTACTAGGTATTGGATACCGAATTGGTTGGTATGAAGTGTCATACAGGACAACGCAATTCATGAACTACAATGGCCTAAGTAACCAGCAAGAGAATGAGTGATGATGTTCATCGAAAACAAATAAAGTGTTATTGTGTTTTTCGTTGTCATCAAACCAAGCCTTCAAGATTTGTTTAAATAATTGTTATTTTGTTCCGGTATCATGAGAACAATGGCTGTTCAAATAATTACCGTATTCCATAAAGGATGGATGAACTTTTACAAGTCTAGTTGGAGAAATCACATCCATAAACACTATTGCTAAAATGTCGCAAGACAAATGATTGAAAGATCACTTATGAAGTGACATCGCCGTTTAAATTATATTTGAAAGAGAACATGAAGAAACTCCATGTTGATGGACTTTTGGAGCCTTTGATTTTGATCAATTGACGCATGTGAGACTTTCCTCGAGATAATTGAAACTCCGTCCATAGGCCAGAGAGGAACGGATGACTAGCTTATTAGAAATTGTGCATGCTCATGTGCATAGTCCATTATGTGTAGCCATATGCGATGGATCTTTTTTCTTCATATGCTTTCTCTGAAAATTTGAGTGAATATATCTGTATATTTACTTAATAAGGAAGAAGTATGAAACATTTGAAAATTGTTCAAAGACTTTCAAGATGAAGTGGGAAATCATTGTAACAAGAAAATAAAGAGTTTATGATTCGATCATAAAGGAAGATATTTGAGTTACATGTTTAGCAAAAACACCTAAGACTTGAGGAATTGTTCCATGATTTGTGTTTCTCGATAAACCATAGGAGTATGGCATATTCGAGAGATAAAATCAAACCATGTTTGACATGGTAAGATCAAGGGTGTCATTTATAAAACTGCCATTATGTTTTAAGGATTGAAGCTTTAGATACTACCGCTTTTACACTGAAAAGAGCACCATCGTGATCCATTGAAATGACACCATATGAGTTATGGTTTGGGATAAAACCCGAATTGTATTTTCTTAAATTTTGGTATGCTATACATAAGTAAAATGTTTACAGCCAAAGTCGGATAAGCATGTCTTTGTAGGTTATCCCAAAGAATTTGTTGGGAATTTCTCCATAACACCGAGGACAAAAGATTTTGTTACTTGGAAGGTCAAGTTTCTTGAGAAGGAATTTTTCGTGAAAAGTTAGGTGGGAGGACAATAGAACTTTGATAAGGTTGTTGAACTTTAGCTATATGTGCTAAGTAACGCAGCGCCGAAAAGTGTCCCGGTGGCGGCAACAATGCTCATGGCTCTCGTGATTACAAAAGGTGTGATCTCGGAGATTAGAGTTCCTATAGAACCGTGTGGGTTGGTAAGAATCAAATAGTAAGATTTGATAAGCAAGTCGTTATTGTTTTGACAATGATGAACCGACTACATGCAAAGAAGCGATGATGGTCCCTGACTCCATAAAATGACTAGAAGTCATAGAATCTGTGATAGTATCCATACACGAGAAAACAAGTTTCTGAACTTGGAAGACCCTCCGGAAAGGCGTGAAGCCTATCGGTCGTGTTTGGATCTATAAAGAAATAAGACATGGATGTTTAACATCTATGAAATAGTCGACATGTCGGAAATAAGTTTATGACAATGTTCAAGGAGTTGACTATGACAAGATTTGATCTTTCATAGCGATATATAGTCTTGACGGATTAATGTAGCAACCACTACATATAATTTGGTATATGGTAGCTGAATAAACAAAACAAGGTTCTTCTAATAGAACGGTAACCTAGGACATGTACATGACATGGTCCGAAGGGTTTTTTTTAATTCAAAGGGTGCTAAAAGGGCATGTAAACTTCAATAGTTGAAGTAAACATAGCGGAGTTGGAATCTTCACCATGATGAAACTGTTAAAAGAGTTTAAATTCATCGGAGATGATGAAGATGCTTGCATTTGCAAGAAATTAAGTGGGAGCACTGAGACATATTTCTAATACATTATGTAGAGGACATATTGTTGATTGGAAATGATGTATCTTGTATTGACACAAGTTAAGAATTTCATTAAAATAAGATTTCGATGAAAGACTTGGGAAAACCCGGAATATTAGGCATCAATATCTATATGGATAGATTAAGGCGCTAATATGGTTGTGCCAGACATACATATATGAGATATTGAAAGGGTTCAATATGGAAACAACAAGAAAGGTTCTTGCTGCATGGAAAGGATTGTATCAAAATTCAAGTGTTTCAACACTTGGTGAGTAAAATCACATGAAGATTTTGATCGATTATACCATGATATGTATATATCCAGAATGTCCTATGCTCTAAATGTTATGAGCATATATCAGAATGATTCATAAGATGATCATTGGATAATAGTAAAAATATTCTTATGAGCTTTGGAAGAACTAAGAATATATAATGTATAAGTGACAAATAGTTAAAGGTAGTTCATTGTAAAGTGTTACATTGATATTAGTTTTGTCACAAGATACAAATTAAATTTACCTCAATTTAGACTATGGGTGGCACAATGTAATGGAAAGGATGTTCCATGATGGATTTGGATGAGTTCCAAAGTTGAGACATTGTGACGGATACTACAAAAAAAGGCTAAGTATATATGCTATAGTAGCAAAGAAGGAGGCATTTGTGTTAAGTAGTTTGTTATCAAACTAGGTGCGGTTCAAAGTGGGCTAATACTATGAAGATATATTGTGTGACAATAATATCAACATATTTTGAGCCAAACAAACTAAAGGTCTCACCAAAGGACCAAATCTATACAATGCCATCTCATTTGAGAATGAGTGATGCGTAGAGACGCAGAGACATGCAAATACACATGGACCTGAAACTGTCAGATCCAGAGATTATGTTAACCACTAGCAATAGCGTATATGCAACACCAGAAAGCCATAGGTGTTCAATACGCAAAGTTTTTCAAACTAGATTATTGACTCTAGTGCAAGTGGGAGACTGAAGGGAATATGCCCGAGAGGCAATAATAAAGTGGTTATTATCTTATTCCATGTTTATGATAAATGTTTATTTTACATGCTAGAATGGTATTGATCGGAAACATCAATACATGTGTGTTTAATAAACAAAAAGGGTTCCTAGTTATGCCTCTCTTATAGACTAGCTTGTTGATTAACAAGATGATCAAGGTTTCCTGATCATGGACATTGAATGTTGTTAATAACAAGGTCACACCATTGGTGGAATGATGTGATGAACATTCATCCGAAGTATAGCATTACGATCAAAGTCATTATGTTTATGTTGCTATAATATCATACGAAGTAATCTTTATCCTTAGACCATGAGATCATGTTAATTGCTAACACCTGAAGAGTATCTTGATAACATCAAATGTCACACCGTAACAGGGTGACTATAAAGGTGGGTTCAGTGCTACGAAGGTGTTATGTTGAGGCTCATGGATCAAGAGTGGGATTTGTCCACAGATAGATATACTCTGGGCCCTCTCGGTGATATCACATTGAAATAGCTTGCAAGAAAGTGATGTGATCACTAGAATGTTATATCACGGGAACGAGAAAAGAGTGCATGTTGGTAACGAGATCAAACTAGGTATGGAGATACCGATGATCGAATCTCGGAAATGTAATATATCGCGGGACAAAGGTATTTAGTTACTAGCGTTAAAGGTTCTCACGATCACAGAAGTCATCGTTGAATGCGTAGGAGTCAGTATGGATCTCTAGGTCCCGCTGTTGATTATTGATCGGAGAGGGGTCTCAATCATGTCTGCATTATTCGCGAATCATAGGGTGACACACTTAAGGGATACCGACACCATTTGGAGCAAATATGTCTCAGATAAAGATTTAAGAAAGCGCTGGAATTATTTCAATAGACACCGAATCTGTTTCGGGTGAAATTGCTGAAATTCGTTCTGCATGTAATATTGAAATGTTGCAGGGGTTTTATGTGAATGTTTGTTAATTAAAGTAATTAACAAAATTCTGAATAAAAAATAATAAAAGAGTTTTATTAAATGAGAGAGCATTAAATTTGGAGAAATTTAATGCATTTAAAGTGGAGACTTTAAAAGAGAATGTGAAGGGGCATTTTAATGTGGAGGGGTTACCACCACATGAATGGAGGAGGTGAAGGTCACCCCTCCATGCTTGCCATGAAGGAGGGGCACCCCCCTCCTCCTATAAAAGGCCACCCCCTCCTCACTTCTCACACACACCTCCTTATGAAGGATCTCTCTCCCCCTCTAGTATTATTCCCCCATGGTCTCGGATTAGCGAGATACATGTTCCCGGTGGCTTTATCTGGAAAGGAGTTGCTGCTTCCGCTGCTTTGCTGGAGCGAGGGATGGAGGTTGTCGGGGTACCGGACGTGTGTGCGATCACGGATGCACCGCTGCTTTGCGGTGCTGGACTTGGTGGTGCTGGAGCTAGATCTGATGGATGTGCTGGAGCCGGACCTGCTGGACTTCATCACGATCTTGAGATCATCAAGTGTACGACTACATCAACCACGAGTTCCTACTCGTTAACAAAGCTCGTTGTCTACGAGGGTAAGTTCTCGCTGGATGTATGTCCACCCGTTGCTTTGTACCTAGTAGATAGATCTTGGCGTGTAGTTCACACCGTAGGAAAATTTTTGTTTTCTATGCTGCGGACCCAACACGGGCTGCATCAACTCCCCCCTTGGGAAAGAGCGTCCTCAACTCTTCAACCTCTTCATCTCCATGGAATGGTGATATGTTATGGGTCTTCTTGTGGATTTACCCTTGGAGTGGCCCGATCTTCACGGATTTGAGGCGGGGAGTGAGGGAACATGCAATGAACATGATGAACACAACTCTAATGCAAGGTAATGATACAAACACACGACAAATCACACCTGATTTGATTTACTCCCGTTGGTTCGAACAACCAATCCAAGAGAATCCTCAGCGAGAGACCTTGCGGTAGAATCACCAAAGGAGAGATCGACAAGCAGATGGTAGAATCCAAATCAAGGAGAGAGTAGCAACCAAGTAGAATCCCAAAGGGGAGAGACCAAGCACTACTAGAATCCTTGATAGGGAGATACCAAACACTTGAGGAGGGTCTTGACGACTTGGAGAAGGGCACCGACTCCAAGGCCTTGTACAACTCATAGATCTACTAGTGAGAGGGGGTTCCCATCTAGGGTTAGGCACATGCCTTAATTCATCATCATAACTGCCCAGATCTGAGCCACAAGGGGGTATTTATAGTACTAGGGGCGAAGGGGTAGGTAGGAGGGAATATTCTGGGCATCAAACCCTTCAACGTGCGCAGACTGATGTTTCGGCAATAAGTCCGGTCGTGCCGGACGCAGAGCCGGAAATTCTGATGGGTGCCAGTTCGTTTTGGTGGGCACCGGATTGCACGTTTGCATGGCATTTTGGTGCGCACCGGTTTGCTTCGGTGGCGACCAGTAATTCCGGCACAGGCTCCGGTCAGCCGGTCCTGGCGCCGGAAGTTCAGGCATGGATTCCGGCGGCACCGGGCTTGGCGCCGGAATCCTTTTTCCGTCTTCTTTCCCACGCTTCTTTCTTGGGGGTGTTCGCTGAAGGAGTTATGCCCTAGAGGCAAATAATAAAGTGTATTATTTGATATATCTCCTATATGTTCATAATACGTTTCATGTTGTGCTATAACTATGTTAATACGAAACATTAATACACGTGTGGTATGTAAACAAACTGTATCTCTAGTTACCTCTATCGAACTAGTTCATTGGTCATGAGGATGGTCTGGGTTTCAAGATCATGGGCATTTATGCCGATTGACAATGGGGTCACGTTATTAGTTGAATAACATGATAGACAAACACCCGATCGTTATATCTTGAATGAGATCTAGTTACAAAGTTCACCATTGATGATAAAACACAGAGAACCTCGCAATCTGATCCTTTGACTGCGAGGTAATGCAAATCACCATTCCGGAGGAAGCTTAGATGGTTATCAAGAATCATCTCTCATAACTGGGTGATCAAAAAGGTGCCAATCAGGTTTTCCAAAGGGATGCGTAGAGGAGTACATATCAAGACCAGGATTTGTCTAGTCCATGTAATGGACAGATACATGTGGCCATCTCGGTGACATTGCATTAATGAAGCTTGCAAGCATGTGACTTGGTCACGGAATGCAACGACATGAGAACGAGTAAACAAGTTCATTGGTAACGAGACCAAACTAAGGTATGGGGATACTAAAGATTAAGTCTTGATTGAATTAGGTATCATATGACAAAGGGAACGGGAAATGACTATCTCACGGTTCGAGCGATTATATTCGTGAAACGCACGGGGGTTACATGGCCATCCAGGTCTCTCTGTTGATCATTGATTTGAGAGTAGTCTCGATCATGTCCGGAGTGTTTCCGAACCGAAGGATGTCACACTTAAGGGTAGGGACGCTTATGGTAGATGAGGTATGTAGGATAAATAGAGAAAGAGAAACCATAATAGTTCCGGGTAACATCCGATGGAGATCGGAAGGGGTCCGAAAGGTGTTCCAGAGTGAAGGAATAATACAATATGTGTATTTGAATGTTAATTGGATAATTAATATTAAATATATATTTTATTATATTAATAAAGGCTTCCTAATGCTAATGGGCCTCACCCGAAGGGAGGCCCAATAGGGCATGGCGCCTAGGGAGAGGGGGCCAGTCGGCCTAGGCTTGGTGGGCCGCCCCAATGGGGCTCACCTAGGGCCGGCGACTGCCCCTAGGTGGCCGGCAGGTGTGGGGTTTAGTCCCACACCGCCTGGCCCCTAGGTATTGCACCCCCTCCCACTATATATAGGGGTCTCCCCTCCCCTTCGGAATCATCCCATTCCCTCTCATTCTCTCTCTCTCATCCATTGACGACTTCTCCATAATATTGGAGAGGAACTCGTGGGTGAGTTCTCCACCTTCACACCACCGTCATGTGATTAGCGATCCGGCATCTACTTCTTCCGCTGCTCGACTAGATCGGAGTCCGGTTGATGTCTCCTACACCGGACGTGTGACGAACTTCGGAGGCACCACACTTGGGGTGCTGCTCGTCTTCATCAATATGCGCCTTCCTGCGTAAGGCGTGCCTTGGTCTTCAAAGGTATGAATACCATCTCTCTCCTTCGTTACTTATGTCTACATAGTATAGATCCTGGTATTAGTGTTCAAGTAGATAGAATTTTTTTGTTTTCTCTTACGGAACCCTTCATTCGCTCCAGGTTCATCCTTGTTGACTCCTCTTGGCATCATGGTCATGGGCCTAGTCATATCATACGCATTTGTCTCAAGTAGGATCCCATTCACAAGACAGCCAAAGGGGAGTGAGGTAAGGAAGGAATCCACCTTTGTACGAGTGGTTGGTGTAGCATGATGTGGACCAATGGTGAGATCCGAGTGTTGGGTTGCATCATCTCCCCTTGCTTGAAAACGAGTTAACCTCGACGATGTTCTTTCATCATACAAGGAAGGAGGTGTGCTCTTGGCCTTGTTCTTGTACACGGTCGGATCACCAGTGTCGAAGCCATTGTCAAACTTGTTTAAGAGCTTGTGGTACTTTGTGCCATCATGTTGTGGTTGGAGATCTTTTAGCATGATCCTTGAAGGTGGTGGTCTATCTTGGGTACCTTGCAAAACCGACAACAAAGAGAGAGAATTGTATGATGGATTGTTAGTATGGGTGACACTCAAGTCTCTCTTCTCACATTTGGTGGCTTGCATTGTGGCACTCGTGAATTTTCCACTCATGTGGGTCTTGTGGCACTCACTCTCTTGATGGTGGTTCACTCTCTCACCACTCATATCACAAGGGTCCTTAGCTTGCTTTATATTGTGCACGGATGTCAAGTTGGATGCGATAACTTGGCTTGGTGTCATGGCTTGGAGCACGAAAGTCTTGTCGTTCCACTTGAAGGAGTATTGGTTAGTGCTACCATGATGTATGACTCTTCTATCGTATTGCCATGGTCTCCCAAGTAGCATGTGACACATGGTCATTGGCACAACATCACATTCGACTGTGTCTTCGTATGGGCCAATCTTGAAGGAGACTTGACCTTTGATGTTATCTTGAGTGCTCCATTGTCATAAAGACATTTGACATGATAAGGATGAGTGTGCTCCATGCGTTGCAACTTGAGTTTCTCACAAAGCTTCGTACTTGCAAGATTGTGGCAACTACCTCCATCAATGATCACCTTTATGGACTTCCCATCAATTCCGGCACGAGTTTGAAAGATATTGAGGCATTGTTCCTTTCTTGGGATGGAGTTTGTTGTCAAGACTGGACCTATGACTAGGGAAGGGCTTGGATCATGCTCGCATATGAGGGTGTCATCCACTTCCATCACGGCTTCCCTTGTAATCGCTCGTTGAGTCAATGCTTCATATTCCTATTCACTCACAGAGTAGGTTGTGCCATTCTCATCTATAAGCATCACTCGTGTGTTGGTGCACTCATATGACTTGTGACCTTTCACTCCACACTTGAAGCAAGTGACTTGACTATCCGAAATCTTGTTGGAGGAGGGTGTTATCACGGTCTTTGCTTGCTTGGATGAGCTTGGTGGTTGGTTTGTTGGCTTGTTGGAGGCATTTGCATTGATGGACGCAAAATATGCCTTAGATTTCTCATATGCATTCTCCTTTTGCAAGTGCCTCTCAGCTTTGGTAGCTTGACAGAGGAGCTCGGTGAGGTTCTTGTATGGTTGAAAGTCAACAATCTTCCTTATTGGGTAGCTTAACCCATTGAGGAACCTTGCTATGGTTTGCTCTTCAAGCTCTCTCATATCAGCGCACATCATAGTTTTCTCCATTTCCTTGTAGAACTCTTCAATTGACTTTGTGTCTTGTTTCAAGTTTTGTAGCTTGTCAAAGATATCTGTTCGATAATGCTCGAGGATGAAGCGTTTGTACATCACTTCCTTCATCTCGGTCCAAGTTTCAATTGGAGGTTCTTATTGATTCTCGCAGTGTTTTTGGAAGTCTTCCCACCAAACATTTGCATAGTCATCAAACTCAAGGGATGCCATTGCAACTTTCTTCTCTTTAGAGTAATTGTGCACTCGGAAGAATTTATCAACTTTGAGCTCCCAATCAATGTATGCATCGGCGTCCTCTTGAACCTTGAACTTGGGCATAATGAACTTGAGCTTCCCAAACTCGCCATCTTCATGCTCACGGTGGTGGTTGCGGCGTTGTTGTCGCATTCTTGCTTCACTTGGAGCACGTTGAGGAGGAGGAGCGCGATTGTCTCGAGGTGGTGGTAGAGGAGTAGCTTGATGCTCAAAGTCTCTTCTACGCCTTTTCTCGGGATCATTTTCATTCATTGGTTGTTGATGATGATGGTGGGGTTGATCATAGCGGCTTTTGCGTCTCACGCGGCGTGCATTGATGACTACAAGTGCACAGATCGTTTGTAGCTTGTTTAGAAATAAAGATATCGATCCCACAGGGAGCAGGAGTCTGAAGTCTAATAACTCTTGAAATAAATATTACAGTAGAAATTCTAAATAAAGTTTTAAGTGACAATATAAAATGCGAGTATGGTGTAAAAAGGTGTTTGGGGGTTTTAGGTATAAGAGCAACAGTAAAGTAAAGTAAAACAACTGAATACAAAAAGTAAGTATCGTGTATGTACGAGAGATTGGAACTGTAATAGGGAGAAAGCTTTCTCAGGGAGTAGCGGATACACCACTAGCATTATAAGGATTTAAGATAAAGATTATCATCATGAACATTCTCAACTATGTATGTGTGGGAGGAACTCCGTATTTGGACAAATAGGTAGCAACCGCTGCTCACATCATCCTCATAACCATAGTAGTCAGCAATCGACATCGATCGAATTACTGCGCTATTAAGGGACGTAATCCTGTAGGACGTATCCCATGGCATGGATAGTGTTCCGTGAGTTTCCTCAATTTCCCAAGTTGATACGTAAGGAGTACCAACAGCTTTATAGTCACTGTAAGTGCTAACACACCTCCGTCTACCAACAAGTAGTTCCCTCCATCAAGTCCCCATGAGAGGCAAATATTGAGAGGTCGACTTCTCTCAACATCAAGATGAAGACAAACTAACACATGGTCACAGCGATGAATATCATAATAAACTTTATCTTATTTCAATCTCATACTAGGGTTTCTCCATCTCCCCAAGAACTAATGATCTACTCAGACATGGAGGCAATCAACATCATGGCAATGACAATGGAATCTATCATAGATGAATAGTGTAACTACCTCGGTGAATTACGCTCCTAGTTACCAGCCTGGATGAGCGGAAATGGTTAAAATAGTACGGTGGGGCCCAAATGCCACTCACAGGTAGACCTTTCGGCCGTCCTAACCATTTCCAAACATCGGGACAAGAACGGGCGGCGTAATCGGCAGGCGAAGGGATCAACTACATACACAAATGAGTATGTATGCAAGCCACCATACAACAAGACATCGAGCCATTCCATCTAAAAAGAAAGGAAATATAGCAACGCCATACGGCAAGATCCAAATATCCTAGATAGATATAATAGTTTAGGATATCTCCTCATACATCAAACATCAGAGTATCAAGCGGAAGCGGAAAACAAGATCCGAGTACGGATAAGAAGCAAATCGGCATAAGATGCCCCATAAATGAACACATCCCGCCCACAGATCTCACGGATCCCCGTTCCCGGAATCTCTACACCGAATGATCGTTGCCCACATCGTCTGGCCTCTCTTCCACCCAGATCCATCTTGCGAATGTACCTGCTCATCCGAACCAATAATTTATCGTGTGAGACCCTAGGGTACTCAGAAGTCTTTATGCCGCTAAAGGGGACACAACCTGGGGTGACGCAATTGCAGCAAAAGATAAACCCTAGCAATTCTATAGATACTCGCTAACCATCCGCCTAACCAAAGATAGACGGACGTCCGTGAATTAATAACAACAGTTATAACGGTAATCTTAACAGATCCATCCTCCTCCTCGCCATCGACGAGGAAGCGGACAACAACCCCCATCCGCTGGCGTTTTATTATCCATTCCATGAGTGTTGCACTATTTAATAGTCGCCATTTAGTCAAATTAAAAGCGGTACTTTAGTTATTCTTGTCTATGATCGAGAAACTGTGCTCCAAGTCGCCCATAACCGCGACACGGCTTTAAAGTTTTACCTGCAGGGGTGCACAAATAGCAACACACACTGATATGCCTAAAAACCAAATCAAAACCCAACGAGGCGATCACGACAAAGCGATCACAGGATTCAGAAATATTTCAGGGGCCACCCCATTGAGCTACCCGCAATAGCGAAGTTGGACTCAGGGCAGCCTCAAGGTTTGTGGAGCCGGCTGTAAACGACTGGGAACCCGAAAGTGTGACTGGGCTTGTCGATACAGCGAAGACGGGTCACGGACCTAAACAGTATAGTGTGCATTACCTCGCACAATTTTAAATTAAAGCAGTAAAGCATGGCATAAGTACAGGATAGTAAATAAAACCTCAAACTAGTTTGTGGCCCCAAGAAATAAGAATGAATCAAGCTCTGGCTCAGGGGGGTTCATAAGCCTCCGGATGTGGATAGCGAATATTCAAGGAACAGGAATCAAGTACTCGGGTCCCACGGACACAAGTGAGCCTGAAAACCAAATAACAGATATGGCTCACCGGTGCCTCTTTCATTAGTTATCCCATTACTACTCAGGTTAAGTTGTTTGGGTACCTCGTTATCCATCAGACTCTCACATACCCTACACATGCTGTTCTACGACTCGCATGGCTCAAACAACTCCTGTAGTAAGGGCTCATGGGATGGAGGAACAAGCTTCGGTGGGGTTTAAAAGTAAAGGCTATGCAATACTTGGGATTCAGTTTAATGCAATCGCGACTCAATGATGCAAGAGTAAGATAGAGGCAATAGGTACTATATGTATGCAAGCATGTGGTAGTGCTTGCCTGGCAGCTCAGTTGAAGCGAGAGAAGGATCTGGGTAGTACTCCTGGGTATCTTGATATATCCCCTGCTCAGCGTCTATTCGAAGAAGAACCAAACAAACAAGGCCAACATAAATAAAGTGCACAAGCATATGAATTAAAATGCGACAAGCAAACAATCATGCCATGATGAATGATGCACAATTTGCATGGCAATAATGTAGCATGGCATGGGTGAGGTGTGGAGGACAAGAAGTAATCATTTTATTGAGTTTTAGCCTCATTTTATTCTCATTTAAGTTGCTGTACACATTATATTTATATGATACATTCTGCAATTCAAAACATGGAATGCATAAACAGAAAGGTCTCGTCGAGCTAATCATTTTAGACATCTTATTTGTTAAATTTGGAGTTATAAAACAAAAGTTATTAATTAAATAAGGGAAAAGGGCATTTTGTTGTAATTTTAATCAACTTGCAATTTTAAATGTTCAAAATATATTTTGAAGGGCATATTTGAATTCCTCACATTTTTCTGATTTGAAAACATATATTATTTGTATTATTTGGATTTATATTTTAAAAGATATTTAAAAACAGATTTAAATTTGAATTTGAAATAATTTGAAATAGATTTGAATTAAAACAGATATCAGAAAAATACTTTTTATACTCAAGTGAAGTTAGCCCAGACACACTGGGGGCAGTGGGGCTGGGCGACACAAAAGACAGAAAAGTTTCTGTCACCGCGAGCTAGTCCAACCTCAGAGAGTGACAGGTGGGGCAGTACTCATGTCCACGTGGCAATGGGCGAGAGGCAGAACTGACGGGTGGGGCCGGGCTGGAGCGCGGGTTAAGGTTTACAAAAAGCTAGGGGGTTTTCTGGGAGAAGACCACGGCGGCTGACTGGTGGGCCACGAGGTACCGCGGGTTAAGCGAAAACAAAAGGAAGGGCTAAACTGCAAAACGACCACAGCCGTACTGTTCCTCTTCTTCTCTGCGTTGAGCGATGTGTCGATGCACCTTGCGCGGGATCGATCTTGGACCTGGGCTCACATGAAGCGGCTACCGCTGGGCTAGGGAGCGGTCGGTGTTAGGGGTCAGCGCGCCTAGCTAGGGTTTCTGCGACGTGAAGCGAGCAGACGCTGCCGCTTCGTCGTGCACCGAGGGCGCCGCGAACGAACTACGGATCCGGCGGCGGCAAAGAAGGCGAGCATGTCCAGGGGTTTGGGGCTCACCAAGGAGATGTTGGTGGAGTTGGATAGGGCAGAGGAGCCGGTGATCGCTGCCGAGTCGGCGAGGCTAGGTAAGTCGGTGTCCTCGGCTCCGGTGCTCCTCTCTCACGTGCTGCATGGGTGATGCGGTGGAGGGCCCTTGGTCTTCCGCTGCACCAAGAGCCTCAAGCCACCGTCTGGTAGATGAAGTGCGTTGGAGGCCGACGGTTCTGCCGTCCATGGGTATACGGAGGCGATGGAGGAGAGGGAAGGAGCGGAAGGGACCTGGGGTGGATCTGGGGGAGGCAGAGGGAAGTCATGGAGAGGAGATAAGGCAGAGAGGGATAGGGATATGCCGTGGGGAGCAGGTAGATGGAAAAGGTGCCACCTTTCTCTTCCCTCCTCACGTGCTAGGGTCGGCAGGAACTGTAGGGGCACTGGGCTTCCTGGGGGTAGGGCAGGCCAGGCTCGGGGTGGGGCACACCAGGCAGAGAGAGAGGAGATAAGAGGAGAGGGGAGGCTTGGCTAGGTTGGTACTAGGGTTGGAGAGAGGTGGCATGGCTCGGGTGAGGGTTTTATGTGGTGGAGGGGGTAGCTAGGTGGGGAGAGAGGGTGGCGAGGTGGGGCAGAGCTAGGTTAGATAGAGAGAGGCCGAGAGAGAGGGAGGTAGACTTAGGGTTTAGGTGAGAGGGGGATGTGAGGGTTAGGGTTAGATATGGAATAAGAGGGGGTATGGTGATGATCACACTTGATCATGCAAAGCATAACCAAGGAGATGAAGAAAAAGACCCAAGACAAGGAAAGACAAAAAGGTGGAAAGGTTGAGAGAGGAAGGTGAGGGGAAAAGAGAGAGAGAGAGAGAGAGAGAGGGAGGTGTGTGGTTTAGATTCACTCAAAATTCAAATAAAAATCCAAAGGACAAGAAAAAGGGGGTACTTGCATGGCCCATGCAAAGTATTTAATACCATGTTTATTTTGTGAAAACAATTGTATCACATGGCCTTAATCTTATGCATTCCCACAAGTGGAATAAAGCCAAACCAAGAATTTAAAAGAAAGCCCCAAGTGGAATAGATGGAGATGACCACATTGGATTATAATTGGGACTTGCTAGTGTGTGTATGCCACTAGATGCTTACTAGTCCCAGAAATACCCCCACATGAGCATAAATCCATAATAATCCATATGGAAGCTAGGAAAAGGGTCCACTCACAAGGCATGCAAAGGTGGCCATGTGGCTCTCATATATCAATAATGTGAAAACAACATGATGCCAAGACAAGAGCATGTGGAAAAGAATTGGATCCATCCCAACCCACATGAGCTAGAGGTAAAACCAATAAGTGCCAAGCCCATATTTAGTTGGATGGTGGAATTATAAGGTGGTGAAAGAAAAGGTGGTGGAGTGGAATAAAAGATATGCCCCCAACTCAACTTGGGCATTAAACAATATATCAAGAACCAAATACAATATCAAGAGGCAAATACAATTTACAATGCATATGAGGGAAGAACCAAAACAAAAAGGGTTTTATATGATGCTCAAATGCAAGGTGGCATGATGACATGAGCATGATATAATTATGATGCAACAATTATATATATGAAGTAGCCATCTATCTAGACTAGGCTAGTAGCATTGCAATTGTTAGACAATTGGGATGCTACAAATAGTACTTGTATAAATCCACAACAAGTACGGAAATTACAACAAGATCTAGACAAGATGTATATGGGATGGATGGAGATGGTGGTGATGCAGCGGTGGATGATGAAGATCGATGCCTTAGCCTCCCGGATCAGCACAGGGCGAAGATGGATCCTTGGTGGTTGAGGTCCCCATCTAGATGCCTTTCGGAGGTGAGGTTTTGGCGATTTCTGGGTGTTCTATACGTCGTCTCCTCGATCCAGTTGCACGGTGTGAAACTAATTGAGGAGGTGAAGGCAGCGCCAACTATACGGCCAGAAAATTTATTCCGGTCATATAGTTGGTCGTTGAACCCTCTATCTCCTTCGATCGCTTTGGGTTTTCTTCTAGTATTATTAATATTTCCCAAATAAATGATTTACGTTGTTTTTGACTCCTTTTCTCCTCAGTACAACTGCTCCAAGAATTGTATCCATTGAATCCATCATCTATCCTGATCCTGGTGAAAACAGACATAAAATGTGCCCGCGAGCGCCATAAAATACCAAGATCCTACATCTACAATGCAAAATAATAGTGTAAAACATGATGCAAATATGCACTCATCAACTTCCCCAAGATTAGACTATTGCTCGTCCCTAGGAAGTTTAGCTTAATGGATGTGATCCTCATATTCATGAAGCTAAGTCGATAAAACAAATGAGGTAGTTGCAGCATGTGTTTATCATATACGATACATAGGAATAAGTTCATGAATAGTACCTTACTCGGACTATCTGAATAATATTAGCAAGCTTGCACACCTTAGTGATCAACAGTTCACAAAAGATGAATCTCAACATAATGTAAAAATATCCAGTTCAATCGAATGAGCTAGCGAGGTAGTCCCAAGTGTTTTAGGATCAACATATTCACTTGGGGTTCAAAATCTCAAAAGTGTATCTTTGTCATACTACAATATAGTGGTATATGACTATTTGCTCTTTGCACACTCGCTCTTTTTCTTCTTTCTTTTCTTCTCTTTTGTATATATGCTCACACTTTTGTTTAAGTGCTATGAAAGGAGCTAGCCATACATTCCACTTCATGTAGGAATTCAAAATTTAACGATCTCAATTATCAAATTCCAATTGTATATGAAGCATTATTAAGACTTGAAGATTCTACCTTGACTTGTTCTCACTCTATTTTGATAGCACTTCCATTTTCCTTTGTTCAAGGTTTCTTTTTCAACTCAATTGTATAGATAGTTTTTCTTTGTAAATCAAACCATAGATTTACAACATATTGACCAAATTATATTTATATGTTCCATTAATACCAATGGTGTGAAAGACTCCTATTGCTATCATCAAGTACAAGTAAAATTATACTCAAGCCATTCATATATCCAATAAAATAAGCACAAACTCAATATTCCTCCATATATAATAATAAACTCGGAATTTCATAAAAGGGATCAACTATTCCTGAAGGGAATTCTAATGATGCAAACTTCATTACTAGTTTGAACTAATGCAAAACTAAAATAGTAATGTAAAACTTATAAGATAGATTACAAGGTCTTAAAGATCTCCCCAAGCTTGGAATCAAGCTAGGCGGGATCAAATAATCCCTTGTGATTATTTGATACCGTGATTGTTGTAGATCACTATGGAGCCATGGTGCGTGGTATCTTCTCCTCACGGGCCAGCTTGAGACGGAGGGATTGATTGACATCTTCTAATTCTTTAACATGCAGCTTGTAGAAAAGATTATTCCTCTCCAGCACTTTCACTTGTTCTTTAATGAACTCATTGTTCTCCTGAAGTGTTTGTAGCGCCTTAAGACTCATAGAAAAACCTACTTCGGTTGTTTGTTTGATATCTTCATCAAGTTTGTCAAGATAAAGTCACAGCAACCGAAGATGTTTGGGTGTCCCTGGCGTCTCCTTGTCCAACTCTTCAATCTTCAGCTCGATGGCCTTCAGGTCCCTCTTCCGACACCCATGGTCGGTGTCGAGGAACTCCAAAGGGATAGCCTTGATCTCCTTACCTTGCTCGCTATTGCTCCTGAATCTCCATAGGAGCCTTGCTTCTTTGTTTCTATCCCTTGGTGCATGTCCTCATGTGTAAAATAAGGTGGATTGGTTTCTGGAGAATATGATTAGAGAGAGAGACAATGGTAGTATATAAGGAGGGTCAGAGGTTGGTAAAACTAGCGAGAAACACCAAATTGTCGTCCAAGAAAAGAATCTTAACGAAATAGGGAAAGAAATCACGGATTTGGAAGTGTCATGCCACGTAACGACCAACTATACGGGCGCGGCCCATATAGCTCCGGTCGTATAGTTGGTTCCGGGCAGATATTTCCAATATCTCGAGTCCATGTCGATTAAATCATGACTCGAAATCGACAATAACATTTTTTAGATGAATAAATGAAAAGACAAGCGAAAAGTGTCTGAGAATTTAACGACCAACTATACGGCCGGAATTTTGGCTACGGTCGTATAGTTGCGACCGTATAGATACACACACCAAAAATCGAAAGTGTCTGAGAGTTTAACGACCAACTATACGACCGGAATTTTGGCTTCGGTCATATAGTTGCAACCATATAGGCTCAGATATCGAAAACAATTTCATGACGATGATACAGAGAGTTTAACGACCAACTATACGGCGGGAGCTTCCTCTCTGGTCATATAGTTCTGCCCGTATAGTTGGTAAAAACCATCAAAAACTTCAGAAAAGCACAAGGAATTCAAAGGCAAAAATTTCAAAAGTAAAATTTGTGAAAACTAATCATTTATTTGAGTAGGAACACTTACCTCGAACTTACCGTTTACTTATTCGGGGATGAAAAACTCCTCCAACAACGAAGACTTCTCTTTTGGAGGAATTGACCTTAGTTCATTGAATAATTCTCGTAAACAAAAATTCATCGGGACTAAAGCTCCTCTTAACAAGATTGGTGTCTTGCTAGGCAATCATGGACACTTCTTATACCTTTAATATCCCTAGGATGTGGCATTCTCTCTACTGCCTCAACCTTAGCTCTATCCACTTCAATTCCCTTACCTGATACCTTGTGTCCAAGGACTATACCTTCTTCGACCATAAAATGGCACTTCTCCCAATTTAGAACAAGATTGGTTTATTCGCAACGCAGCAAAACTCTTTTGAGATTATCCAAGCAACTAGTAAACGAAGTTCCATAGACAGAAAAGTCATCCATAAATTCTTACATTATCAGTTCTATAAAATCCACAGAAACAGCAGTCATGCACCTTTGAAAAGTAGCTAGAGCATTACATAAACCAAAAGGCATACGTCGGTAAGCATGTAAACCATAAGGACTAATGAAAGTTGTTTTAAGTTGGTCATCCGGATGAGCAACTATTAAAACCAGAGTACCAGTCCAAGTAGCAAAAATGAGTATGGTTTGCTAACCTTTCTAAAGTTTGATCTATGAATGGTAAAGGATAGTGATCTTTCCTAGTTTCTTTATTTAATTTTCTGAAGTCTATGCACATCCTATGCCCAACAATAGTTCTAGTAGGAATCAATTCATTGTTTTCATTAGGAACAACAGTAAAACCGCCCCTTCTTAGGGACACAATGAATAGGACTTACCCATTCACTTTCTTTAATAGGATAGATTATACCTGCGTCCAGTAGGTGTACAATTTCTTTCCTTACCACTTCCTTCATTTTAGGCTTTAATCTTCTATTAAATTCTGCAATTGGTTTAGCACCTTCTTACATGAATATCTGATGGACGGTTATCATGGGGCTAATGTCCTTCAAATCATCCATTGAGTGCCCAAAAGCTTTGTGATGCTCCTTAAGTATCTTCATGAGTTTTTCCTCTTCTTCTCCTAAAAGTTTAGCACTAATAATAACAGGAAATTTATTTGTATCATCTAACAACCTGTATTTAAGATTATCTGGTAGAGTCTTCAACTCTTGGGGTGGTAGTTCCTCGTCCCCTCTCTTTTCTGGCTCTTCAAAAGCCTCATCAGTTGGAGGTCCCATAATGGGAAGTTAATCGAGTTCATCTTCTAGTTCTCCCAGGGACTTTTCCTCTATAACTATTTCTTCATAATTTGGATCTTCATTTATTTCTTCTTCTTGATTACTAAAGAAAAGAGCTACCATTTCCTCAATAGTTCTCTCTTCTTCTTCTTGTATTTGTGGAGGCCTGTCTTTAAATTTGGAAAAGTGGAATTCCTTTTTCGCTCCCCCAAGCTTAAGAGACACAATCTCCTTTTTGAAATCAAAATAGGCAACTATATCACTCAAAAAGCTTCTTCCAAATATTATGGGGCAAAGAGTGTCAGCTGGCATATCAACAACTACAAAATCGATAGGAAAGTTTTTTGCCAATTGTGACAGTTGCATCTTCAACTACTCCCATTGGAATTCTAAGATTTTTATTGGCTAACATAATTGTCATATCAGTATTTTCAATTGTAGCCGATTCTATTTATTATTTTATTTCCAAGTAGAAATCATAATATATAACATTAACTTTAGTGCCAAGATCGCATAAACCATAATGTGAGGTTTCTTTGAATATGCAGGGAAGAATAGGCTTACCCACATCTTTTATCTTTGTTTTACCTTCAACCAATACGGAAGTCTCTTCATCAAGTTCAACTATGTTACAATGTGCGTACATAGACATAATTGCTTCCTTAGTTACCTCTTCATCTTTGGTTTCTTCCAAATGTTCCATGACTTCTGGCATACTTTCTTCCTTCTTTTCCTGTACTGCTTTGACCTGTTCATATTCAAAAATAAGCTTTTTGTGCAGTGTTAGGGAAAGGAATCTCATGTATTGGTTCTAGGCAGGCCAGTGTTGCTTTATCTTCTCTTTTCTTCTCAGGTTCGGGTGGCGGATCATATTTGACTACACCCTCTTTCGGAGCTTTGATATGTTCTGTAAAAGCTTTAACAACTTGCAACACAAGATCCGAATCCAAATAAAGTTCTTTGGATATTTCTTTAACATGGCCCTTTTTATTATAGTCATGACTACAATTGTGTTCTATTTCTGCGCCTCCTTCACTTCCTAGACCAAAATTCCATGAAACTCTATGATCACAAATTCTATTAAGTAAAGCCCAAGCTTTAGTTATAGGAAGATTCATAAAGGCTCCTTCCATGAAAGAGTCTAGTTCAATTTTATTAGGTTCAATTAAACCGCCATAAAAGATATGCAATAAATACCATTCAGGCAAATCATTATGAGGACATAGACGTAGTAAATCTTTAAATCGGATATAAGCTCTTACTAGTCCTTCATTAGAACGATCCTCCAAGTCATTATAAGACGCCTGATTCCAAAAGATTTTGATAATGGATAATATTTTGCTAGAAATTCCACATGCTAGATTATCCCAAGTAGTAGTGGTTTCAGGGGGTAGAGATCTATACCATGAGAGAGCTGTATTAGTCAAAGTCTGACTAAAAAGTTTAACCCTTACCTCATCAGCGGTATATACCGTCAATTAAAAAGTACCACATATATCTTTGAAACATGCAATATGTTCATATGGATCAGGATCTTCTTCATCTCCAGTAAATTGCTCCTTGTGTAGAATACGAGTAATAGAGGATTTATTTCAAACCTCCTTGTCTTCTCATTGGAGTTGTCTCTTTTATAAATATCATAGGGTTTCCCAAAGTAGTTGAGTGGGCTAGCACTAATCATATGCTCAAACTCCATCATGTTGGTGGAAACCTGTAACTCAAAACAAAACTTAGCAAGACAAAAATAAATAAGCAAAAACTAAAAGACCTACAGTGCTTAGCTCCCAAGCAACGGCGCCAGAAAATAGCTTAATGACTGCAGGTGCACAGATCGTTTGTAGCTAGTTTAGAAATAAAGATATCGATCCCATAGGGAGTAGGAGTCTGAAGTCTAATAACTCTTGAAATAAATATTATAGTAGAAATGCTAAATAAAGTTCTAAGTGACAAGATAAAATGCGAGTATGGTGTAAAAAGGTGTTTTTGGGTTTTAGGTATAAGAGCAACAATAAAGTAAAGTAAAACAACTAAACACAGAAAGTAAGTATCGCGTATGTAAGAGAGATTGGAACTGCAATAGGGAGAAAGCATTCTCAGGGAGTAGCGGATACACCACAAGCAATATAAGGAGCTAAGATAAAGATTATCATCATGAACATTCTCAACTATGTATGTGTGGGAGGAACTCCGTATTTGGACAAATAGGCAGCAACCGGTTCTCACATCATCCTCATAACCACAGCAGTCAACAATCGACATCAATCGAATTACGCGTTATTAAGGGACGTAATCCTGTAGGACGTATCCCATGGCATGGATAGTGTTCCATGAGTTTCCTCGGTTTCCCAAGTTGATACGTAAGGAGTGCCAACAGCTTTATAGTCACTATAAGTGCTAACACACCTCCGTCTACCAACAAGTAGTTCCCTCCATCAAGTCCCCATGAGAGGCAAATATTGAGAGGTCGACTTCTCTCAACATCAAGATGAAGACAATCTAACACATGGTCACAACGATGAATATCATAATAAACTTTATCTTATTTCAATCTCATACTAGGGTTTCTCCATCTCCCCAAGAACTAATGATCTACTCAGACATGGAGGCAATCAACATCATGGCAATAATAATGGAATCTATCATAGATGAGTAGTACTTGTATAAATCCACAACGAATACGGAAATTACAACAATATATAGACAAGATGTAGATGGGATGGATGGAGATGGTGGTGATGCAGCAGTGGATGATGAAGATCGATGCCTTAGGCTCCCGGATCTGCGCAGGGCGAAGATGGATCCCCGGTGGATGAGTTCCCCCTCCAGATGTCGTCCAGAGGTGAGGTTTCGGCGATTTCTAGGTGTTCTGTATGTCGTCTCCTCGATCCACTTGCACGGGTGAAACTATTTGAGGAGGCAGAGGCGGCACCAACTATACGGCCAGAACTATACAGCCGGAAAATTTATTCCGGTCATATAGTTGGTCGTTGAACCCTCTGTCTCCTTCAATCGCTTTGGGTTTTCTTCTGGTATTATTAATGTCGTGGAAATGGCCACGTCAGTCACTGTAGTAGGAAGCGATTGATAGAATCGGAGGCGAGAGCTGGCGGCCATCTGCGGTGCGAGATGGGGGCGGATGCACATGGGTTTACCTAGGTTCAGCCCCCCGGAGGGTAAAGACCTACTCCTGCTAGATTAGATTGAAGGAGAGCGAGTTACAGGGGTGGAGAGCTCGGCGTCTAAGCAGCGAGTCGCTCGAAGGGGTGTATGATGGAACGTCAGTCCTTAGAGTACCCTAGGGAAGTTTATATAGGAGGCACCTCGCTAGGGTTTACAGTTTACAACCGAACAAGGTATGGATTCAGAGGCGTTGACCTAATCCGACTGGGCTTCGAGTATGCTTCTAGGCCTCCAGTCTCCAATCGCTAGGCCTTTTCCTCTATCGCCTTCCAGTCATCGTCCTGCAGGCCCTTTTGATAAACCTTTAACTCAGCTGGAACGTCCTGCTGGGCATACCCCATTTGGCATATCCCCATCAGTAGTCCCCGAGGCCATCGTTGATTCAAACGCATGGCAGTCGGAGTAGTCGAGTCCAATTTGGACGCCCAGTCGAATCGATGCTGGGCTCTACCAAAACCAAGGAAATTCTCCACCGGGTTTCCAGTCGCTGTTTTGGTGAATGCAATCGCTGCCAAGTCGCGGCCCCGCCGACTAGACAGGGCACAGTTGCAGGCGAGTCGAGTGAAGGAGTTGGGCCATCAACTTGGTCAAACTATCCATTGGGTCGTCCAACGGTAACTTCGGCGTAATTACCGAGGGTAACGGCTACCCCGAGATTGGCGGGTAGCACTCCTTTATAAGGGGAGTGGCAGATCAGTCATCTAGATCCCTCCTCGCATTCTTCATCCTCGCGCATCCATTCCTTTTGTCCTCCATCGATCCAGACTCTCCAGAGCAAGCGATCCGGTTTTCTTCCTGATGGCGCCTCTAAAAGGTTCATGGGGAAAATCCAAATGCACCGTGGCGCAGCTCAGATCCTTTGAGGATGCTGGGGTCCTCTGTAAGGGGAATTGGCGGATCCCCGCGTCTTCCGAGATCGAGCTGAAGCCGCGTGCTGGCGAGTTCATCTGCTTCCTAAGCCATTTGGAGAGGGGCTTGGGGTTCCCTACTTCGTTCTTCTTCCGGTGGTTCTGCACATATTATGCGATCAAGCCGTTGGATCTCGGCCCGCACAGCATCGAGCAGCTGGCGATCTTTGTCGCCTTCTGTGAATGCTACCTCGGATGCAGGCCGTACTTCCCACTGTGGCTGGAGCTATTCCACGGTCGCATTAGGCGTGAAGGTCTGGCGGCCCAATCTTGGCGGCCAGAGGCATCACCTTTCAGCTAAATCCAAAGGTCAATTTCGTCAAGCTCATGTTGCCGAAGAAGGCCGCGAGCGAATGGAAGAAGAGCTGGCTCTACGTGAAGGAGTCCACCCCCTCTGGTGAAGTGGTGTTGCCGGAATTTGTCACGGAGAGAAGCGAGCCTCGTCGGCTGGCAACGGACAGGCTCCCCAAAGATCAAAGGATGGCCATCACAGAAATGATGGACCGGATCCAGAAGCTGAAGGACCAAGGGCTATCCTCGGTCAAGTTGTACAACTGCTGGCTCGGGCGGCACCTGGTTCCATTAGCGGCCTGGCCACACTGGATGTACGAGTACAGCGGGAAGAACGATCCTTCCCGGACCAGAAAGGAGTCGTGGGACGTTGAAGACTATAAGGCCGCCTTGAAGAAGATTACTAACGCAGAATTTACAACCACGTCGGTCGGGCTCGCCCCGTACGTGCCTGTGAAGAACGAAGCTCCCACGGTAAGTCTTTTTCTCTGAATTTATCTTCAGTCATGATTCCCGCGGTGCAACTTGCAGCCGTATCGTCTGAAACTTGTCCGTGTCCACTCTCAGTTGTTCCAGGTTCTGGAAGGCTGGCTCCCCCCACTTGACGAAGAGGTCCCCCAAGAGTTCGAGGAGGGTGTCGAAGGAGGATCCTCTAAGGATGAAGAGGAGGAGATGGAGGTTCCTCCCCTAGCGCCCACGGCCCGCAAGACTCGCATGTAGAAGCAGCATGAGTTCGAGGCGAGTCGTAGTCTTGGAGAGCGCGAAGAAGATGACGAGATCTTGCAAGAGCACAGTTCTCGGTGAACAGCCATGCCGGCGAAGCCCGTGCGTAAACCGAAGTCGCCAGCGAAGAAGCCGGCGTCACCGTCCAGGTCGGCGGTGGTGTTTGAGTCGGATGATGAATCCGATGACGACGCGGCCAAGACCTCACGCAAGATCCCGGAGGGTGCGATTTAGATGATGGGATCGGAGGCTGAGGACACCAAAGCGGCAGTGGAAGTTCCACTTGTGGTGATCATGCCAACAACTTTGGTGGCACCAGAGCAGGAGGTAGCTGAAACTGTGGTGTCGAAGTCGCCGCGACCTTCGGGGACGGTCGCGTCTTCTAAGCCAGAGATTCCTGCGACCGCGACTTCATCATCGAAGAGGCCCGCGGTGTCGTGGTCTTCGGATGTCTTCGAGAAAGGCCTCACGTGCAAGCTAGGCCCAGAGCTAGATAAGCTTGCCCACATTAGCACGGGGTTGCGTGTTCTTCGAGTCGCCAAGTAAGTCTCGGGTTTCCTTTCCAATTCTTGGATGACTTTTTGTATGATTTCTTTGCTAACTTTGGAGGTTTTTGTAGGTCTGGCGCAAAGAAGATAGGTCGCCCTTAGGTAGCTAAAATTCCGTCGACCGTCACCTCGGGGGAAGGTGATCACCCCAGGAAGAGGAAGCCTGCTGTGGAGGCTGCATCTGCTGAAGACGCGAAGAAGCAGAAGGGTGAGCCCGACGAGGCTGCAGCAAAAGATAGCGCCAGAGGGAGTGACGCTACCACCAGCGGAGAGGAGGTGGCAGCCACTCAATCGGAGCTAGCTGAGGGGGCTCCAACGGCAGTACCGCTAGCTCCAGCAACCAGTGCCCCGACGAGGGCGTCCGCGTCATTCCCGCGCTTCATGGCGAGGGGTTTTCCGATCGTGGCGGAAACCCAATCTCCGCAGATTCCGGAGATCATTGATGAGGACGTCGGACCTCGTCGCGGGCGTACCTCCTTCGTGGTCACTTCGTCGGATGCTAGAGAACTTCACAATATGCTTGGCGCCACCATTCAGGTACGTCCAATCCCCGAGTGTCTAGTCGCTGAATTTCAGCGGCTAGGCACTGAGTTTCTTCTAGACGCTAGTCCCCGAGTGTCTAGTCGCTGAATTTCAGCGGTTGGACACTGAATTTGTGTTTTTGCAGTTGCTAATTTTTTGTTCTGCTTGTAGGGCTTGCAGAGGGAGTCGGCTGATCGGCAGGCTGCAAAAGAGCGTTTGGAGCATGATCTGCGCGTGGCGCAGGAGGCAAACCGGCGACTCCAGGAGACCACTGGTGAGTACTTGTTTACTTGGCGATTGTGAGTTGCTGATGTTGACGGAATGCTGACTGTTGTTTCTATTCTGTTCAGATGGTCTTTCGGCCGCCATTGCCAAAGCCCGAGAAGGGTATGTTACAGCTGCCAAGCTGGATGTGGCGAATGGGCGTATCGACTCGCTGGTGAAGGAATTGGAGGAGGCGAAAGCGGCCGTGATCTCTTCTAAGGATAGGGCAAAGGCCACAGTCACCGCGACTGAGGAGGAGCAGAAGGCTGCGGACTCCATCATCCTTGGGATGCAGAGCGATCTCGCTGCCTTGGAGAAGCACGTCACTAAGCACTGCCGGAAGCTCCTTGGTGAGTCATTGCTCTTCTTTTTGACATGTGCGGTGAGTCCCCGAGTGGATGAATTCATGGTGGCACTAACGTCTGACGTTGCAGCTATGATAGGTCAAAGTGATCCGATGGTGCAAACCTTCAACGCTTCGTAGTGTGTGACCGCGGTGGTGAACGCGGCCACCACCTCGGTGTTGTGCGTCCAGGTGGTTCTCCAAGGAATGTCCCCCATCGAGGTTATACCTGGGGGACTGACTGAAGTATGGCGCTACCTGGAGGAGGTACCCGGCGTCATAGAGTGGATGGCGCGTTCGGCTTTCAGGCGTGGGGCCACCATGGCGTTGAGCCTGGGGCTCGCGCACTTCCCTGATGACTTCAACCTCGACAACGTCACCAGCGGCTACCCTTCGGCCACTGGCACGGTGGAGATGTCGAAGGTGTTGAGAATGACCACCAAGGTTGCCCCCTTTGCTGATCGGGTGCTGGCGATGAGGGACCTGCTGCCGTACCAGGAGACGGTGGTGGCGTCGGGTGACCCTGAGCCAGAACATCGCGACCTGAAGTCGGAGCAACCCTTTTGGTCGGCGCTGTCGAAGTCGCTGACGACCTACTCGACAAACCCATGGCAGCCATTCATCCGTGTCAAGAGTGGTGGCGATGCTTCTTCATCAGGGCCTGCGAAATAGATAGCTTCTCTGGGCAGTTTGTAAGATATGCCAAGTGGCGACTTTTGTAATATGAACAATATTTGTGTATGGGAGTAGGAGGAGTCAATCGACTCACAATGCAAGTTTAATTGTGTGGTGTGTTTAACTTTTGTTTGAGCGAGTCCCCGAGCGCATCCGCCCTTTAGTGGGGTATAACTCATTTGTGTACATATGTGTTTGCTTTGGATTTTTGTGTTGGTTGTCCGTCGCGACTCTGAAGGGGCAAGTCCCCGAGTGCGAGTGGGGTTGTTTTAGGCGAGTCCTCGAGTGTGTGCCTATTACGGGTTGTTGGTGCGTTGTTTGTAACGCGTCTCTCCCCTGGCTCAGAGAGCCAGTCGTGTGGCGAGTCCAAGGCAGCTCTCTTACTTGGTGTGTTCCCGAGCCGCGTGAGGGTTTCTGTTTGCGAAGTCCCCGTGCGTGGTACTTAACCATTCGAGTCGCTTTGCTCGAGGATGGGGAGGAAAGGTCGCTGTGGGAAGCGTATGGCGGTCATCTTGGCCCGGTGAGCCAGTCGATCAGGGCGACTCCGATGGAGGCTCTAGGTTGGCGTGTTCGTGGACGACACAAAGCCCGGATATCTTTGGTGCCTTTGGGTCGCACTACTTAGCTGTGCCGGTCGCTCGACCAAGGGTTGACTTCTGTAGGTAGCGTATTGCTTAATCTACGAGTGCGAGTGGCACAAGAGTATGGCGAGTGGACACAATTTGTGCGATCCGAATGAATTTCATTATATATCATCTGGGTACAAGTTTGAGTTCTAGGTATAGAACTTTCGGAGAAGGTTTACATTCCATGGCCTCTCGACCTCAAGCCGGCCATTACCTCGTATGTCGATGAGGTAGTAGGCATCATTTCCGAGGACACGTCCTATGGCGAATGGCCCCTCCCATGGAGGGGAGAGCTTGTGCATGCCTTTCTTGTCCTAGGCCAATAGTAGGACCAAGTCGCCCTCATAGAAGGTTCGGGACCGGACTCAGCGGTTGTGGTAGCGGCGGAGTCCCTGCTGGTAGATGGCAGTGTGGGAGCTAGCCAGGTAGCATGCCTCGTCGAGCTGGTCAATGCTGTCTTGGTGGGCGGTCTCGTTTGTCGCCTCAACGTAGTTGGTGACTCGAGGTGAATCGTGCTCCAGGTCGGACAGCATCACGGCTTTGGCACCTATACCATAAAGAAGGCGTGAACCCCGTGGAGCGGTTGACGGAGGTGCGGATCCCCCATATTACGGAGGGGAGCTCTTCAACCCAGCATCCTAGGGTTCGCTCGAGGGGCACTTGGAGTCGTGGCTTGAGTCCATGGAGGATGCTCTGATTGGCGCATTCTGCTAGGCTGTTTGACTCAGGGTGGGCAACTAAGGCGAGGTCGAGTCGTATGCTATGCTCTTCGCAGAATTCTGCCATGGCGCCCTTAGCGAAGTTGGTGTCGTTGTCCGTTATGATGTTGTGCGGGTAGCCGTACCGGTAGATAAGCTCGCGGAGGAACTTGGTGGCTGATGGCTCAATGCACGGCGCCCAGAAAAATGCTTGATGGCGGTGTTGATGTAGAGCTCGTTGGGAACCCCAAGAGGAAGGTATGATGAGCACATCAACAAGTTTCCCTCAGTTATGAAACCAAGGTTTAATCGAACCAAGAGGGAGCAAGGAAACACCCCAAAGGTGTTACTAGCTGAGCTTTGGCAAGTATGACTACCGGTGCTAGTAGCAACGTGGAAACTTGCACAACACAACCACAGAACTTTGTCCCCAACTTGCGATGAGGTTGTCAATCTCACCGTGTTTTGCGGAAAACAAAGGATTAAACGTATCGAATGGAAAGAAGTAAAAGTTTGCAGAAAGTAAACACAAAGCAGTAAACAGTTGTAGATTGTATGTAAAAGACAAGGACCGAGATCCATAGTTCACTAGAGGTGGCTCTCCTTAAGATAGATAACATGCTGGGTGAACAAATTACAGCGGGGCAATTGACAAACACCGAGAAATCAATACATGCATATACTAATCATCTTGACTCCTTTGAGACTTGATTGGGCATTACAACATAATACACAGACCGCCATCCAACTGCATCTATGACTAATAATCCACCTTCAGGTTATCATCCGAACCCCCTCCAGTATTAAGTTGCAAGCAACAGATTATTGCTTTACAAACTGCGTGTAAAGTAAACAACACGATTGTTCTATGAACAAAGGATTGTTGTTTTGTCCCTAGTAGCAATAGCACATCTAGTACCTTAGAGATTTCTGTCACTTCCCCAGATTACCAGAGGCATGAACCCACTATTGAGCATAAATACTAACTCTTGGAGTTGCTAGCATCTACTTGGCCAAGATAGCTACTAACAATGGAAAGCATGCAAGATCTCAAATAACAAAGACATGATAAAATCAATAATCAATCTAAAATAGCATCTCAATATCCATCGGATCCCCGCAAACACAACATGTATGGATTACAAAAAGATGATCTTGATCATGAACGGAGCTCACAAGATCTAAACATGAAAGCACAAAGGAGGAGCAACCGGCCATCTAGCTACTACATGGATCCGTAGTCCAAGGATGAACTACTCACGCATCACACCGAAGGCTTGCATGGTGATGAAGAAGGCCTCCAGGGTGAATTCCCCTCTCTGGTAGGGTGCCGGGAAGAGCTTCAGATCCCTCCAGATCTAGGGATGGAGATGACGGTGGCTACAGACTGTTTCGTGGATTTTTGATCGGGTACTTAGGGTTTTCGTCCCGAGGGCAATATATAGACGGAAGGAGAGGCCGAGGGGGTGCCTGGGCTGGCCACACCACCCCCTGGCACGGGTCAGGCCTGGTCGCATGGCCAGGTGGTGTGGCTGGCCCCTGGCCCCTCTCCGTCTCGTATTCTGGCACTTGATCCCTTCCGGAAAAATAGGCACTTTGGCTTTTGTCCCGTCCAATTCTGAGAATATTCATTTTCTGACTTTCCTGGAACCAAAAACAGCAAAAAACGGGCAGTTGGCACTGTGGCTCTTGTTAATAGGTTAGTCCAAGAAATCATATGAAAAGTACTCAAAAGTTGGAACAAAACACAAGAAAGTGGATAAAACCAAGCATGGAACATCAAAAATTATAGATACATTTGCAATGTATCAACATCCCCAAGCTTAACTCCTGCTCGTCCTCGAGTAGGTAAGTGATAAAAAGAAATAATTTTTGAGGTGACATGCACCATCAAAGACTTGATCAAAGTATTTGCAAAACACTCAAAGCTGGGATCATAGTACTTCAATCATAACATGAAAGACAAAGTTCTAGCAATAAGCAAAGAAACTATGATGCAACATGAAAAGGCACAAACAAAAGAATCATGAATAACATGCTAGTAGCAAATATAAATGCATAGGACACCTTCAAAGTTCATAAGAGTGACTAGATACAATAGTTTCAAACAAGCAATAACAAGTTATGCATCAATCAACTAGTCTTGGGACAATGCACATAGAACTAAGAATGGCCACTATGCTCTCAAAGTAGGTGCATAAAGATAGAAGGTGGAGACTCAATGTAATGGTGGAAGAAAAGCCTTTTGTAAAAGGAAGTAGGGATTCAAGTCACATAAAGAGCTTCCAAAAATTATGGTACTTATAGCTTTTAGCTCTCATTGCCCCTATCATAAGCATCTTGAAGGTGATTAAGGTTAAAATGACGCAACTAAGAGGATATGCTTGACAAGTTATAAACCGAAATCTCATGCCCCTTACTTACGAAGACCGATCCTCATGCTACTCAACTTCAGTCACGAGTAAGCTCTTGTCATTGTAAGTACATGTGTATCATTAAGAACCGCCAACGGGGTACCCCTTGCACATGATACGGGAGCTTTCTCATAATCAAAATGACAAGGCAAGCAGACAATGAGCATCTCAGCGATCTTTTTATTTGCTATTTTCATAGGTTTTTATTGAGGATGCTTCATAGAATGCTCATTATGGTGATGCTGCAAGTTTCCACCATGATTAGGCATGGCTTAGGCTAGCAGCCCAGGCGTTTCTCTAACACACACACAAACTCCATGATCTTACAAGTTCCACTTTTATTTCACACCGCCGGGATTCGTAAGCAAAAGAACATGATATCAACGGGGTACAAAGTACAAGTGCAATGTTGAAAGCGTTCCCCATGGTACATGGTTCTGCTAATTTCAAATTATAAAGTGCAAGCATATATGCAACAAAGAAGGACCCAATGGTTCAAGTTTATTAGAGGCAAAAAGTAAAGTGTGCCATCAAGTTTGTGAGAGCTTTAATCACTAGTTTTCTCATAACAAGTGGAAGGTAAACAAAAGCATGAATATACTTGGAATAGCATAAGATAGTAGGTAGGTATGGTGGACTCTTTGGAAAAACTTGGTTTAGGGAGTTGGATGCATGAGTGGAACTCATACTTTGTTGTGGAGGCTAGCAAAAGACTGGGAGCGACAAACTAAGAGAGCAATAATGGCCATAATCATGCAGAGCGAAAAAACATCATTGATCAAAGTATAAAGTGATACTACAAGTTGAAAACTAAAGGATCATAAAGGCTATGGTGACTTGTGACAGTCATAACTTGGTGTGAGCATGTGCCAAGTCAACCCAAATAAAGCATCAAAGGAGAATATCACTATACTATGCTTTAATATGCTAAAACAACGCATGATTCATCCAAGGCACATTAAGAAATCTCAATTGTTTATAACAAGTCATGCTAAAGCAAAGAATACTAAGCATAAATCCAAAACAATATCAAGCATGGCATGACAAAGCATAGGCCACAGTAAAAAACGAGCTCTTTTTACCACATAAGCATGAACTTTCCTACTCTTTTCCAAACCAAACCAAACTATTTGCAAACCAATGTAAGAAAGAGGGGGTCTAACCAACTTATTCAGAAAACTAAGCAAACCAAGCAAACTAAAAACCAAAACCAAAACGAAAAAGAAGACGCTCCAAGAAAAACACAACTGTGCATGAAACAATAAAAATGAAGCGTTTGGAAGAAACCTGGAATTTTTATTGATGAAGAAGGGGATGCCTTGGGTATCCCCAAGCTTTGACGCTTGTACTTCTTGGATATTCCTTGGGGTGACACGTGTGGCATCCCCAATCTTGAGATTTAGTCCATCCTTCATCTCATTACTCATTCCTTCCATACACCTGAAAATTTTCCTTCATAGAAAACTTCACACAATCTCATTAGCAACATTAGTGCACTTAAGATAAATAAGTCTTAAGGTTCAGTTCTAACACCAAATAAACTTCCATTAGAACACTATATACTGTAGCACTTCCCTCAAAAAGCTCAATTCCCCAAAAGAACTCAAGAAGGAACCAACAAGAAGCAAATGCAAAAAATGGCAGAAATCTGTCAAAACAGACCAGCAGGTAAAGACGAATTTTTTCAAAGACCTTCGGTTGCTCAAATCAAAAAGTGTTGAACTAAAGAAAGTTATATAACAACCTGGGTCAGAAGCACAAACAATTACAGCTCAATCAGACATACAGAGCTCTCTCAGGAATTTTTACGGTGAAGCACAAAAATCTGTTTCGGGACAGCAACTTTTCCAATCATTACTTCACTCTCATTAGAGGTTACTCTTGGAACAAAAAGCAAATAAAAAGGATAAGGAGCGGTTACTACCGAAGTAATAACTTCCAAGACTCATCTAAAACTCTTGGGTTATCTCCCAACAAGTACTTTTCTTTAACGCCTTTAAGTTAGGCATAAGAAGCAAAGAAAGAATCAAGTGTTCTCAAATGAAGAAGCATTAAGACCAAATTTCTTGCCCTTACCTCTCTTATTTTTATTCTTAACCTTTGGGAAAATGTGATTGTTTGGTGGAGAAAAAAGGTGCATGGTCCCCTTTCCCACATCTATTATTGCTCCAAGGAGTTCTAATAGGGACCTTCCAAGTGTAATTTGTCCTTTTCCTGCACATTCAATAACAAGATAATCAATAGAAATCGTTTTCCCAAGGATCTTTGTAAACACTCCTTCAGCTATTCCAATAGGAAATAAGGTAGCATTATTAGCAAGAGATATTTCTTTTCCTCCTTCAGTAAGCCCCCAAAGATTCAAAGATTTAATAAATATCTTTGGGCATAAGACAAAATTCAGACATGATATCGCAGCGGGCTTGAAAAGTTTCAGTGTTTATCTCAATCTTTACTGTAGGGAGCCACTTTCATGGTTCAGAATTTATTGGAACATAATTGTGATGCTCCCTAAGCGTATTATAGCAACTTTCTAAGCTAGTAGTGCTAGCCTCAAGAGTATTCAACCTAGCAAATATTTTTGCGAAAGAAATATCAGTTTGGCTAGGCATGTTGTAAGTGAGGATCAATTTCTTTATAGCATTAATAGCATCATCCTCATTACATTGGAGGAAATCTCCTCCCACAATAGCATCTAAAGCATATCTATAGCAAAGAGCAATCCCAAGGTAAAAACTGCTAAGGAATAAGCCTTGAGTCATTTTAGGCTCAGTTTTTTCATGTAGATCAAAGATTCTAGACCAAGCTTCCTTAAAAATTTCCTCAATTCCTTGTTTAAAAGTGAAAATCATTTCCTTGGGTGACATAGTGATTGGAGCAAGGCTATACATAGTGGCAACTCAAGATAGGAACTAATTTTTTTGTGTTTTTGAAATAAGAAAGCAAACTAGTAAAACTAATTTTTTGTGTTTTTTTTTGAATAACAAAACAAGCAAACAAAGCAAAAAGAAACTAAGCAAAACAAAAACAACAAAGTAAAGAGATTGGTTATGAGGGACTCCCCTTGTGAAGATGTCCTTGACTCCTCGGCAACGGCGCCAAAAAAATGCTTTTTAATGGTATGTAGTTGACGTGGGAGTTTCTTCTTCTTCGATCCCCGGCAACGGCGCCAGAAAAATGCTTGATGGCTCAATGCACGGCGCCCAGAAAAATGCTTGATGGCGGTGTTGATGTAGATCTCGTTGGGAACCCCAAGAGGAAGGTATGATGAGCACAGCAGCAAGTTTCCCTCAGTTATGAAACCAAGGTTTAATCGAACCAGTAGGAGCAAGGAAACACCCCAAAGGTGTTACTAGATGAGCTTTGGCAGGGCGCACTACCGGTGCTAGTAGCAATGTGGAGACTTGCAGAACACAACCACAGAACTTTGTCCCCAACTTGCGATGAGGTTGTCAATCTCACCGTGTTTTGCAGAAAACAAAGGATTAAACGTATCGAATGGAAAGAAGTAAAAGTTTGCAGAAAGTAAACACAAAGCAGTAAACAGTTGTAGATTGTATGTAAAAGACAAGGACCGGGATCCATAGTTCACTAGAGGTGGCTCTCCGTAAGATAGATAACATGCTGGGTGAACAAATTACAGCGGGGCAATTGACAAACACCGAGAAATCAATACATGCATATACTAATCATCTTGAATCCTTTGAGACTTGATTGGGCATTACAACATAATACATAGACCGCCATCCAACTGCATCTATGACTAATAATCCACCTTTAGGTTATCATCCGAACCCTCTCCAGTAAACAATACGATTGTTCTATGAACAAAGGATTGTTGTTTTCTCCCTAGTAGCAACAGCACATCTAGTACCTTAGAGATTTCTATCACTTCCCCAGATTACCAGAGGCATGAACCCACTATCGAGCATAAATACTAACTCTTGGAGTTGCTAGCATCTACTTGGCCAAGATATCTACTAACAATGGAAATCATGCAAGATCTCAAATAACAAAGACATGATAGAATCAATAATCAATCTGAAATAGCATCTAAATATCCATCGGATCCCCGCAAACACAACATGTATGGATTACAAAAAGATGATCTTGATCATGAACGGAGCTCACAAGATCTAAACATGAAAGCACAAAGGAGGAGAAACCAGCCATCTAGCTACTACATGGATCCGTAGTCCAAGGATGAACTACTCACGCATCACACCGGAGGCTTGCATGGTGATGAAGAAGGCCTCCAGGGTGAATTCCCCTCTCCGGCAGGGTGCCGGGAAGAGCTTCATATCCCTCCCGATCTAGGGATGGAGATGACGGCGGCTACAGACTCTTTCGTGGATTTTTGATCGGGTACTTAGGCTTTTCGCCCCGAGGGCAATATATAGGCGGAAGGAGAGGCCGAGGGGGTGCGGGAGCCACCACACCATCCCCGGGCGCGGGCCAGGCCTGGCCGCTGCCAGTGGTGTGGCGGCCCCCCTCTCCGTCTTGTATTCTGGCACTTGATCCCTTCCGGAAAAATAGGCACTTTGGCTTTTGTCCCGTCCAATTCCGAGAATATTCATTTTCTGACTTTCCTAGAACCAAAAACAGCAGAAAACAGGCGGCTGGCACTATGGCTCTTGTTAATAGGTTAGTCCAAGAAATCATATGAAAAGTACTCCAAAGTTGGAACAAAACACAAGAAAGTGGATAAAACCAAGCATGGAACATCAAAAATTATAGATACATTTGCAATGTATCAGTGGCCATCTTGCCGTCACACTTTTTGATCGGCTTGGCTTCGACCCATTTGGTGAATTTGTCGACCGCGACCAGGAGGTGGGTGAAGCCGGATGGGGCCTTCTTGAACGGGCCGACCATGTCCATGCCCCATACGGTGAATGGCCAGGTGATGGGGATGGTCTTGAGTGCCGAACTAGGGAGATGCATTTGGTTGGCATACTTCTGGCACCCGATGCATCGTTGGACGATGTCGGTGGCGTCGGTGTGTGCGGTGAGCCGATAGAAACCATGCCGCATGGCCTTGGCGACCAGCGACTTGGCGCCCGCGTGATGGCCGCAGTCGCCCGCGTGGATGTCCTGAAGGATCTTGCGTCCTTCTTCTGGCTGTACGCAGCGCTGGAACACGCCAGTCACGCTGCGTTTGTGGAGCTCACTATTGATGATGACGAAGGACTTGCATCGGCGCACGATCATCCGCGCTTCCATCTCGTTGCTTGGGAGGATCTTGTGCTTGAGGAAGGCGACATATGGTGTCGTCCAATCGCTGGGCTCCAGGATCATGGCGACTAGGGCCGGCTCAGGTTGAGTGGTATCCCGACGTCGATCTCCTTCGGTGGGGAGACCGAAGGCTTGTGGATGATGTCGAGGAAGACGCTAGCGGGTGGCGTTTGCCGAGCCGACCCGATGCGGGAGAGGGTGTCTGCTTCCTCGTTCTTTCGCCTATCGATCCACTTGACTGAGTAACCATCGAAGTGTCCTCCCAGCTGGTCTACCGCTTGGTGGTATGCTATCATTGTCGGGGAGACGGCGTCGCAGGTCCTAGCGACTTGGCCGGCGACTAGATCGGAGTCGTCGTAGCACCGTAAGCGGTTGATGTTCATCTCCTTAGCGGCCCGCATGCCATGAAGGAGGGCCTCATACACTGCCATGTTGTTGGTGCAGGGCTTGAAGTTGAGGTGGAGCACGTAGCGGAGCTTGTCTCCCTTGGGGGAGGTCAGTATGACCCCGGCCCTGGCGCCGTCGGTGTTCTTGGACCCGTCGAAGTGGAGCGACCAATAGTGGAGGTATGGGAGCTTCTCCGGCTGCTGTGCTTCTTCCCAGTCTACGAGGAAATCAGCCAGGGCTTGCGACTTGATCGCTTTGCGGGGTTCGTACTTGATGTTGTGGATGCTGATTTCGACGGTCCACTTGGCAACTTGCCCACTTGCCTCGCGATTTCGTATTATGTCATGTAGTGGCGCGGAGGAGACGACTGTGATTGGGTGTTCCTGAAAGCAGTTTGGGAGTCGCTGTTGAGCTTGGAATAGCGCGTATACCAGTTTCTGATACTACGGGTAGCGCTGTCTTGAGTCCGTCAGGACTTTGCTGATGTAGTAGACGGGATATACATTGGAATGAAATGAAAGAGGGAGGAGATGATGCATCGGCTACCAAGCTCGGCTAGGTGATCGAACCCCGAAAGAAAGCTCGGATCTCGTGCTTTCGCTACCATCCCTTTTTGGTAGACGAAGACCACGACACAAAATTAATGATACCATTTTCGTTCGATTAATCTAAATTTCTTACAAATCACTCGGTCGGCTTATTAAATTAAATGATTCCACTATAGTTTAGTGAGATCCTCTTGATTAGAAATATTCTTAAAACACAACATTTGAGTAAAACTTTGTTGGTTGCACGAGAGACAATACTAAGATCTGTCTGGAGAGATATTAGTGGATACAAAATAATACCTATAGTGAAATAAAATGCAAAGGAATCCAAATATAGAACGTGTCTGCTGCCGCTAGTATAAGCAAAGCATATAAGGGCTCGCTTTATTCAAAGGAATCCCATATGAATTTTGGAGGATTTTGATCCACTAGAAGTTTTCCTAGGGGCATGCCCCACAAATCATGTAGACTGAAAACACATCAGGAGAAGCTAGTTGAAATACAAGTTAGGGAAAAAATAAGGAATTAGCTAGATATGGGAGAGGAGAGAGATGTTGGACACCTTAGAGGAAATTCTGGGAGTTCTAAAAAATCTTAATTTCATCCGAGATGTGTACAAAAGTGGATATATTTCTCTTGAATTTTAAAAGTAGACAGCTCTGATGATGCTAGAAACAGTTATTCTATCTGCCAACATACGTTACAATGCGCTGCACGGGGCGCTCCTTGCCCTCCTCTGGCCGCTCGACAACCATCATGGCGCTGACGACTCAAGTGGAGGCCGCCACATAGACAAGCATTGGCTCTTTGTCGATTGAGGCGGCAAGGAGTGGAGCCGCGAGTAGCACTTCTTTGAGTGCGTTGTCCGCCTCCACGTCCCATTGGAACGTGGGGTTCTTGTGCATCAGGTGGTAGAGTGGCATTGCCTTATCACCGAGCCAGGGAATGAAGTGACTGAGAGCCGCGACTCGCCCGGCCAACTTCTGGACGTCACGTAGGCACTCGGGTTTTTCGAGTCGCGTGATGGTGTCGATCTTGGTGGGGTTGGCCTTGATGACTCGTTTGGAGACCACGTACCCCAGGAGTTGTCCGGTGGGAACGCCGAAGGTGCGTTTCCCTGGGTTGAGCTTGATGTTATACCTCCGCAGGTTTGCAAAGGTTTTGGCCAGGTCGGCGAGCAGGTCGTCCTGGCGGGTGGACTTTACCACCACGTCGTCGATGTAGACGTGTATGTTGCGGCCAATTTGGCTCGTGAGGCACTCCTGCATACACCTTTGGTAGGTTGCGCCGGCGTTCTTGAGGCCAAACGTCATGGCCATGTAGCAGAAGGCGCCGAATAGCGTGATGAACGCTGTCTTCTCCTCATCCTCGACTGCCATTTTGATCTGGTTGTAGCCAGAATATGCATCGAGGAAGCATAGAAACTCCGATCCCGCGGTTGAGTCGATGATCTGATCGATGCGCGGTAGGACGAAGTCCTCCTTTGGGCAGGCACTATTGAGGTTGGTGTAATCGATACACATTCTCCACGTGTTGTTCTTTTTCAGTACCAAGACTGAGTTTGCCAGCCACTTGGAGTATTTGATCGGCCGAATGAAGCCTGCGGCTAGCAGGCACTATACTTCTTCGACGATTGCTCGGCGACACTCTTCATTGAAGGGCCGCAACGACTTCTTTACTGGTCGTACTTTGGGGTCGGCGTTGAGTTTGTGCTCAGCGAGTTCCCTCAGGACACCGGGCATGTCGGATGGTTTCCATGCGAAGATGTCGCAATTCTCACGGAGGAACCCGATGAGCGCGCTTTCCTATGCGGGGCTCATGTGTGTCTCAATGGTGATCGTCTGGCTGGAATTGCCCGGGACGAGCTCGACGGTGCGGGTGTGTGTGGTTGCCTCGAACGTGGAGCTCGCGGTGGTTGGCTTCTTCAGGATGGTGGGGTCGTCCTTGTTAATGTTGCCCGCGTATTTCGCGAGTTCCTCCGTGTGGTCTGTTTCCACGGCGATGATGGTGTCGGCGAACTCAGCGGCTTTGTCTTTGCATCCCACGGCCATATCGGGGTCCCTATGGACGGTGATGATGCCGCTTGGCCCTGGAAGCTTCATCATGTTGTAGGTGTAGTGGGGGCCGCCGTGAATTTGGTGAACATTTATCGTCCCAGGACGCAGTGGTAGGGGTTGCGGAAGTTCACCAGTTCGAACTCGATCCGCTCGGTGCGGTAGTTTGCTGGTTTGCCAAAGGTGACTAGCAGAGTTACTTTTCCGATCGGGTACGCCTTCTGACCGGGGACAATGTCGTGGAAGGTTGTCAGGGTCGGCTTGATTGCTAATTCTGGGAGCTGGAGCCTCTTGAACGTGTCCAGGTACATGATATTGATGGAGCTCCCGCCGTCCATCAGTGTCTTGGGCAGCCAGTAGTCGGCCACTTTGGGCCTGACCACCAGGGTGACTCGCCCTGGGTACTCGATCTTTGGTGCGTGGTCCTGGCGACTCTAGGTGATGCTTTGCTCAGACCAGTTGAGGAAGCGGGGAATATCGACCGGCATCACCGCATTGACGGTGACTGCACGGGCGAGCACCTTCCTCTCGCGCTTGGTGCCGAGCCCGGTGAAGGTGTGGAGTGATCCGATGGTGTTGTCGAAGCCGCCGGCGTTTCCGTTATCCCGTGGCGGGTTGTTGTTTGGGTCGTACCGTGCCCGCCTTGCTTTTTCGATCTCCTTGAGGGAGTGGTAGTCGGCGGTAGTGTGGGTGGCGGGCTTTCCCTCCCTGCTGTGGTAGACGCAGGGTTGGTTGAGCAGGGCGGCGGGGTCGAATTTCGGCCTTGCCGCGTTGTTGGCACGGTAGTTTCCGCTGTCGCGGTAGTTTCCTCTGTCATGGTGGAAGTTCTTCGAGTCGCGTTGACCATAGCCAGCATTGGCGATGAAGTCGACTCGCCCATCACCACGACGCTTGCCGGTGCTGCGAGTGTTGCTGTAGCGCATGTCGCGCTGTCGCCCGCTATCGTGGGCGCTGACGTGGCGTCTTCCTTCTGACTCGTCGTTAGAGTCCTAGTTGGGGTCCTCTTCCGCGTAGAGCTTGGTGATCTCAAGGAGGTCGGGGATGTTGTCGAGCATCCGGTAGACCCTCTTGATCTTGGCGACTAGGGGTTCGTACCGACACGCGTTCTTGAAGCAGTGTATCGTCGTGTCCGGGTGGATGTCGGAGGCGTTGATCCATAGCTCCTGCCACCTTTGGATCCAGTGATGGGTTGACTCGTGTTGTCCCTGGATTCATCGTTCTAGGTCCTCGATGGTGGTGGCGTGGGTGTAGGAGCTCTCAAAGTGCCTGACGAAGGTGTCCCGCATCTCCTTCCACGAGTCGATGCTACCGGCGGGGAGGGTATTGATCCATTGCCGAGTCGCACCCTCCATCATCAGCGGAGGTAGCGAGCGGCTAGCAGGTCGGTGTGGCTGGCGATTCCCATCGCCATGAGGTATGTGTCAAGCCAGACCGCTAGATCGTACGTTGGATCGTACTTTTTGATCTCCTTGGGCGCCTTGAAGTTGGCAGGGTACTTCTCGCCTCGGATCATTGGTCCGAAGCACTAGGGACCGACTCGGCTGAGCGAGCCCCTGGGTACGGGGTCGACGTGGTTGGTGAGGGTGTGCCTCGAGTCATTGGGCTGGCACGCCCGCCAAGCCTGGTTGTTGATGATGTGCGTTCGGGCATCGATGGGTTGCCTGTTGGCGGTGACCGTGTTATTCACCGGGCGCAGCTCGTTGGTGGAGAGCGCGGGGTTGGCGGCCCGTGGCTGGTTCGCCAGGGGCTGTGGTGGTGGGCAGGTCACGGCGTTGGCAACGGTTGGGTGACCGCATGAGGCTGCCCTGCTTGCCGACGAGCGAGAATACATCCGCCCCCATGGGTCGACTCCCGTGGCTTGCTGCTCGACGGCCCTAGCGAGTAGGGCCTTGGCGTACTGGATCTGCAGCACGCCTTCTCCCTGGACGTCGAGGTTGGCGACTGCAGCGTCGGCCGTGACAACGTTGTCCATCGGGGTGGAGTACAGTGGGAGTCTGTTGGCGTCGCGGGCCTGTGGCGAGATTATGATCCGCGGCTGGTCTGGCGAGGGCGCGCGACCAATGGGTGGTGGCGGGGCCCCAGTCGCTGGTGCGCCGGGTGGTGGTCGATTGCTGCCACCTGGTGGCGTGTTCTCGCGGTACTCACGCTCAGCCGCGCGTGCAGGGTCGCTCTCGTCGTTGAAGTTTAGGACGCGGCCCTGGACGTTAGAGTTCAGGCGGGTCCTGATGCGGCACTGGTGGTAGAGTGACAGCTCCTGCGTCGTTTCCCGCTCGAGGCAGAATTTCTTGCGCTCGGCTAGCACCTTGCGTTGCGCCTCCTCCAGTCGCAGGCAGGCTTCCTTAGCCTCTGTGGCCATCGCGGTTAGAGGGATTGGTGTGGAGAATGGATGTGGTGGGGCGACCGTGCTGCCCGCCATGTAGATCGCGTTGAAGCGATTGGATCTGGCACGGAAGTCCTCGAGGGACTCCGAGTCGGAGTCGGAATCGAAGATCCCAAGGATTGAGGAGTCCTCGAAGTCCTCAGGGTTGGATACCCGCATGATGGAGTCCTCCCGTGATGCTATGGTGATGGATCCGTTGACCGAGGCAGGGGTCGCGGAGACGGTGTCATCGTGTACGGCCACGTCGTCCACGACGGTGTTGGTATCGGCCGTGTTGATGGTGGCCGAGTCGTACTCGGAGGCGAGGCTCCTGATGGATCGGACCTGCTCCTCCGAGAGCAGGTCGCGGCATGGCGGTGATCCACCGACGATCACCGTCGCCGCCGGGTCGACTGCGCCGGTGAAGCCGACGAATAGGTTGATGGAGCCAACCGGCATTATCGCGATGTGCATGACCAGGCGTGACGCCGGGATGTAGCTGCTGGGCAGGATCTGTAAGATCCCACCGATGGCGGTCATGTGGCTGGTGGCGATCGGCCGGTCGATCGGCGAGTAGGGTCTCGCCACAGAACTCAGGCTAGTCCGGCTAGGCCCCACGGTGGGCGCCACTATCATGGAAATGGCCACGGCAGTCGCTGCAGTAGGCAGCAATTGATAGAATCGGGGGCGAGAGTTGGCGGCCATCTGCGGTGCGAGATGGGGCGGATGCACATGGGTTTACCCAGGTTCAGCCCCCCGGAGGGTAAAGACCTACTCCTGCTAGATTAGATTGATGGAGAGCAAGTTACAGGGGTGGCGAGCTTGGCGTCTAAGCAGCGAGTCGCTCGAAGGGGTGTATGATGGAACGTCAGTCCTCAGAGTACCCTAGGGAGGTTTATATAGGAGGCACCTCGCTAGGGTTTACAGTTTACAACCGAACAAGGTATGGATTCGGAGGCGTTGACCTAATCCGACTGGGCTTCAAGTACACTTCTGGGCCTCCAGTCTCCAATCGCCAGGCCTTTTCCTCAGTCGCCTTCCAGTCATCGTCTTGCAGGCCCATTCGCTAAACCTTTGACTCAGCCGAAACATCCTGCTGGGCATACCCCATTTGGCATATCCCCATCAATTAATATTCCCAAATAAACGATTTACATTGTTTTGACTCCTTTTCTCCTCAGTACAACTAATCCAAGAATTGTATCCATTGAATCCATCATCTGTCTTGATCCTGGTGAAAACAGACATAAAATGTGCACGCGAGCACCGTAAAAATACCAAGATCCTACATCTATAATGCAAAATAATAGTGTAAAACATGATGCAAATATGCACTCATCATGCATCCTCAGCATCATCACTTGTATCCTATTGCGGTGCTCAATGGGCTTGTTGTTGTTGGCGATGGTTATGTTGCGGGTGTTGGCGCCTATCATGGTGGTTGTCTTCATCATGGAGTTCTTGTTCTTGAGGAGGTGGTAGTGCTTGTACCATCGCTTGTTGTGGAGGGCGACCATGCTCTTCTTGGTGTTGAGGATGCGCATGATGATCATGGTGCCGATGATGTCTTGCGTGGTATGGTTGTTGAGCTTGTGGATCAACCACTTGTTCATGGCGATGATGAGCTTGTTGTTCCCCATTGTGGTGGTGGGATTCTCCATGATGAGAGTGGGAGTGCGAAGTGTCGCCATGATGACTTGAGGAGCATGCGTGAGATGAACTTGACAGCTTGAATTGTGTCCGTGACGGTTGCCAAGGTTGGCAATAGCTTGGTGAAGAGCTTGGAATTGAACATTGTGCTCCACTTGGCGTTTCCGGTCACGGTAGTCGAACTCTCAAAAAGTTTGATCAAGGCGGTTCTCAAGCCTCTCAAATTGGCTATTGAATTCTTGGCGTTGCATCCATAAGTTGTGGCGCGTGGCGAAACCATCTTGATTGTTGAAGTTTCCATCTTTGCTATCTCCGCTTCCCCTAGACATGTTGTCTAACCACAAGTGTAAGGGAGGGTGGTATTGGTGGTATGGTATGTGCTACCTTGCCTCACCAAGTCAAAAATTGGAAAGGTTGTTCTTACCAAGAGGAAAGAAAATACACAAGATACACACACAAAGGCCTATGGCGGTAGGTTAGGAAGGTGGATAGCAAAAGGAACAACCAAACGAAAAGGTTATTGTTAAAGGTGGTAAAGAACCAAAGATCAAAAGCAAAGAGGTTATGATCGACAAAAACACAAAGGAACACACACGTGGAGACGGATGTGGTTAGCACGACTATCAAAAAGAGCAAAAAATGTCCTAACAACGACTAAGCTCGGTTGTCATGCCAACGCAAGGAGAGACCACAACTCGTTTGCCAAAAGAGGATAAGCAACGGATTTGTGCACTTTCCTTGGTTGCGCTCTTTCTCTCTCTCTCTTTGCTTACAAGCTTGGTACACTCTTTGTATTGGGAGTCTATTTTTCTTCTATTTTCTTTTGCTTAAAAGATTTTCTCTTGTTTTGATTCTTTTTCTCCCTTTCTATACTACTATGTCAACTTTTGTATTTTCTTACACACTCTCACTTTCCAAGGGCAAGTGCACAATGCTTAGGCAAAAACAAAATGAGATGCTCTCATTGGACAGATACACACAAAGGAAGAAGGGTTAACAAGGTGGAGCAAGTTATACCTTTGGTATTTTTGACGACTTGCTACCGGTGTTGGGGATGATGTTCGGGCATCGCGGTGTCGAGGAGCACGGGATGTTATGATGTTGCTGAAGCTTGATGTTAGTCAGGGAGACACGCACGTGAAACACGAACAACTCAAGAAGAAAACGGTCAAAACTGGGTCAGAAGGGCAGTTTCAGCAGCCAAACCGGCGGCACTAGACCTGTCGCCGGAATTTTTGGCAGGAATTCCGGTTCGCCGGAAGCTACGTCAGAAATTTCAGCGGCACGGTCAGTTCGCCGGGCCTGGCGCCGGTTTGTGTTTGTCACGAACTCAAAAGTCAAAACTTGGAAAAAATCGCAAATCTGTTGGGATTGGGCTGGGGAAAGGTTCAAGGAATATAGATCGACACCCCAAGCAACATATATATGGACCAAAACCACAAAAAACTCACCAATAAAGAGATCGATCCAAAACCAAATTGGGGCTATATTTTTGGTATTTTCAAATTTATGGTGGAAATCAAAGGGTGAAGTCAAATCTGTGGCAACCAAAAGCTGTTGATACCAGTTTATATGGGTCTCCTTCTAGATTTACCCTTGGAGTTGCCCGATCTTCATGGATTTGAGGCAGGGAGTGAGGGAACACGCAATGAACACGATGAACACAACTCTAATGCAAGGTAAAAGATACAAACACGTGCCAAATCACGCCTGATTCGATTTTCTCCTGTTGGTTCAAACAACCAATCCAATAGAATCCTCAGCGAGAGACCTTGCGGTAGAATCACCAAAGGAGAGATCGACAAGCGGAAGATAGAATCCAAATCAATGAGAGAGTAGCAACCAAGTAGAATCCCAAAGGGGAGAGACCAAGCACTACTAGAATCCTTGATAGGGAGAGACCAAACACTTGAGGAGGGTCTTAACGACTTGGAGAAGGGCACCGACTCCAAGGCCTTGTACAACTCATAGATCTACTATTGAGAGAGGGTTCCCATCTAGGATTAGGCACATGCCTTAATTCATCATCATCTCTGCCCAGATCTGAGCCACAAGGGGGTATTTATAGTACTAGGGGAGAAGGGGTAGGTAGGAGGGAATATTCTGGGCATCAAACCCTTCAGAGTGCGCAGACTGATGTTTCGGCGATAAGTCCGGTCGCGTCGGACGCAGAGCCGGAAATTCCAGCGGGTGCCAGTTCATTTTGGTGGGCGCCGGACTACACGTCTTCATGGCATTTTGGTGCACGCCGGTTTGCTTTGGTGGTGACCGATAATTCCGGCGTGGGCTCCGGTCAGCCAGTCCTGGCGCTGGAAGTTCTGGTGTTTATTCTGATGGCATCAGGCTTGGCGCAGGAATCCTTCTTCCGTCTTATTTTCCATGCTTCTTGCTTGGGGGTCTTGGCTCCAGGTCCATCCTTGTCAACTCCTCTTGGCATCATGGTCATGGGCCTAGTCATATCATACGCATTTGTCTCAAGTAGGATCTCATTCACAAGACAGCCAAAGGGGAGTGAGGTAATGAAGGAATTCACCTTTGTATGAGTGGTTGGTGTAGCATGATGTGGACCAATAGTGAGAGCCGAGTGTTGGGCTGCATCATGATAGGTCCTTCACATTGAATGGCTTGCTCACGAGATACTTTGATGTTAGGATGTCGATGACGTAGGCATTGTTATTGATCTTCTTGATGACCTTGAAGGGACCATCTCCCCTTGGCTTGATCTTGGAGTCATGATCTTTGGGGGAGCAGTCTTTACTTAGGTGTATCCACATGAGGTCACCTTCTTCGAAGATCATCTCTTTCTTGGTCTTTTTTAGCATTAATGCTTGGCGAAGAACTTGTTGCTCAATAGTAGCTCTTGTGTCTTCGTGTAGTTTCTTCATTGCTTGGGCATGCTTGTCAACGTCCATGTTGGTGCGCTCGTGAAGAGGAAGCGGTAAGATGTTGAGCATGGTCAGGGGATCGAATCTATTGACGCTCATGAATGTGCTCTTCATTGTTGTGGGGTGCTTGGCTCGATTGTAGGCGAACTCGACATGGAGAATGCATTCCTCCCAATCCTTAAGATTCTTCTTGATCAACACTCGTAGGAGGGTTCCGAGGCTTCGGTTGACAACCTCAGTTTGGCCATCGGTTTGAGGGTGTGAGGCGGATGAGAATAGGAGTTTGACGTTGAGCTTAGCCATAAGTGTCTTCCACATGTAGCTCATGAATTTTAGGTTGCGGTCGGAAATGATGGTTCGTGGCACACCATGAAGGCAAACTATTTCCCTAAAAAACAGATTTGCAATATGTGAAGCATCATCAGTCTTATGGCAAGGAATGAAGTGTGCCATTTTTGAAAAACGATCCACTACCACAAATATGGAATCATGACCATGCTTAGGTCTAGGAAATACTAATACAAAGTCCATGCTAACGTCCGACCAAGGTGCATGAGGAATAGGCAATGGTATATAAAGACAAAATGGGTTAGACTTTGACTTAGCTTGGGCACATGTAGTGCATTGTTCACTACTAGAAAAGGCCTATAGAAAACATTACCGCCAGCACATAAATTTTTTGGTCCACCGGTGCTATCTAATGTCGGCGCCTAGCAGCTGCAGCCCTCCGGTGGTACTGGTGTACCGCCGGTGAGGCAGGACGAAGCACGACGGCGCTAAGGTGCGAACCCCCCAGCCCTCCAGCCGCACATACCCCCGGCCCCCCGGGCCCGTGCACACCAGTGTTAACCACCATACCGTCGAAGCCTTCGTATTCACGCGCGCCAGCGCTAACAACCCCGATCCCACCACCGCTACCCCTAGTGTGAGAAGCACGCGCGCACTAGTGCTAAACCCATCTACTCCCAGCGCGTTTTAGCACAGCGCGCTGGGGATAATATCACCACATCCAACAGCCCCTCACTCGATTCCCAACCCCTGATCTACTCGCATCACACGGGAAAGAAATGGAAAAAATCCACTTGCATAGCTCCATGACCTTATCCACTCGCATCACATGCTCATCATTGAGTCGCACGACTTGAAGTTTTGCCTCTCCAAGTCCACGCCCCTGCCATTCGACCATCAACGTGCACCCGCGTCTCCTCTGTCAGCTTTGGTCGCTGATGGCTCTGAAATATAGCCATGTCCGTCCACATTTAAACTAGATATTATTCATATTTTTTATGAAATATCTCTCTAAACCCTGCCACTAATGCCTAATATTCAAAGGGGTATGCAATCCTTTCTTTCTATTTTTTCCTGCGCATATAATGTCGTTTGAAGATGGGAATCACTACATTAAAGTCAAAGATACGAGGTATCCAACAACCAGAAAAACCAGGAGCCGTGAAGCGGAGGCAGACGCTTTAACGACAAACTATACGACCGGAGCAAAATTACGGTCGTATAATTGGCGCCGCCACCGTTAGGTCAAACAAAACAACTTTTGTGAAGGGGCCCCTATATAAAGAAGCCTCGAGCGACGAGAAAAATCCCCCCCTCGACCTCGCCTGCCTCGTCCAAAAGTCTCTGCCCCAGATCACCAGCCGCCTCCAGATCTCAAAACCCTTCTCCATCTTCATAGCCATATTTCCACCACTTGTAATAGTAGATATCTTCTTCGATTGGTGACATTGTAAGACTATTACTATCAATCTTATGATTTTCATTAAAATGTTTGTGATTGTTGATCTCATCTATGTGTGAGTAATTCTCCTTGGGCTAAGGGCTTCAGCCTAGCCATGTAGCGTTTGTGCATGTTATTTATCATAGATGGGATCATGCATTAGTTTGTATGACATGATGATTAGTGTATCCTCTCTTGCCTCAATCTAAGGACTTGTTAGGTACCCAAGACCTCGAGGGTTGAGCTAGGTATAGGGAGTATGAGTAATGACTGATCTGCAAGTTGGGAACCCCAGTGACATAAGGGGTAGTACGGCTGTATATGAGGGATTTACTTGGAATTAACGGTGACATCACTATACATATCATTAGTTCACTTTCTTCTATGGATGAGACTAGTAGGTTATTGCTATAAGTGGTTGCGGATGCAATAGCAATTATGGATGCACTGTCCACATATAATTTATCTTGCTCTAACAATTACATGCTTACTTTATCTTTATATTTTATTCCCATCAGATGTTTTGCATAGCTATAGGTGAAACCGAACGCCCTAGGCCCTCTCTCTCCATCATCGACAACAATAAAAAGACGCAAACTATTGGTCCGGTAAAAACACAAAAGGAATTCTAAAAATCCCGAAGGTCCGTTAAAGTAACTTCACTAGGCACTCGTTTCCCGAGGATTCGATAACCTAGGTATACTACGGAAAAACAAGCTATACTACATCCGTAATCTGGATCGAAGGTATCAACCATTTTTCTAGCGCCTTTTGCTGGGGAAGCAATAGCTACCCTCGTGAGGTTAGTAGGAACCTTGCTAGTTTTAATTCTTGTTTTTAATTTTGTTAGTTTGCTTTCAGTCTTTATTTGATAAACCAAAAAAATTAGTTAGCCTTTCAATTCTTGCTTTTACTATTATAATTCTTTGTTTAAGAAAACCCCAAAACATAGGAACTATGGCTAAAAAGAAGCTTGGGGAGTTTGCTACTCCCAACAATGATTATTTGCATACTCCTATTACTCAGCCAGTAATTGCTGCTGATGACTATGAAATTAAGCCCCATTATTTAAGTATGGTTAAACATAATCAATTTGGAGGCTCTGTTGTTGAAGACGCGGGTATGCACTTGAATACTTTCATTGAAATATGTGATATGATGCTTATACAAGACATTGACCCCAATGCAGTCAAATTGCGTCTATTTCCTTTCTCTCTTAGAGGAAGAGCAAAAGAATGGTTGCTAGCTTTGCCTAAAAATACTATTACATCATGTGTGGGATGTACTTCTTTATTTATGACTAAATTTTTCCCACTTGCAAAGACTATGCAACTAAGATCTAATATTACTGGTTTTAGACAGGAAGAGTGTGAGCCACTAGCGCTTGCATGGGAGAGGATGAAAGAATGCATGAGAAACTATCCTAGTCATGGGATGGAAGATTGGTTAATCCTCCATTTATTTTATAATGCTCTTAACCCTGTGTCTAAGTCTATGCTTGATACTGCAGCTGGAGGAACATTCATGGGTAAACATATTACCGAAGCAAAGCAGCTGCTAGACAATATGCAAGACAACCATGCCCAATGGCATATGGATAGATCGAACACGGAGAAGGTGAACTCTATCTCACCACAAGAAAATGAAGAACTCAATGGTAAGTTGGATGAGCTCATACTAGCCGTAAAAGGTAGGGAAGCCTAGGTAAGAGCTATCCCTAAAACAAATATTTAAGAAATAGACTTCATATCCCGTAATGATTATAACCCTGCTTGGAAGAAGAATTATAATCCTAATTTTAAGAAACACTATTCTAGTCCTACAAGTAATTCTAATAATAATATGGGAACTGGTAATGGTAGTCTCCAAGAAACACTTAAGTCTTTTATAGACTCACAAAATGAACAAAACAATATTCTTGTTAAAATAACTGAGAACCATGATGCTATGCTTAGTAAATTATCTAACCAAGTTGTTAGTTTGAGAAATGATTTGCAGGCCCTCCAAGAAAGAACGAGGATCGTTGAGGCATAGCTAGGTAAGATAACCGTGAGTCAAACTCTCATTCTAGCTAAATTTGCAGGAAAAGCTGAGCTCAGTCCTATTGAAGACCTCAAGATGATGAGAATCCAAAGGGAGGAGCCTGAAGAACTTGATTATAGTAATGCTCCTTCACCAAATTATACCATTTAAGATCTTGTAAAAAGGATCAATGTTAAGATTCCGGTAAGTGAAGGTAGTGAGGAAGCTATGTACCAACACTTTGTTAATCAGGTAGAAATAAAGGTACATGAGCTTGAGGAAGAATATAAGCAAATTGCTGAAAAATTACCTGTGAAGCTTGATGACATATTTGAGCCTAAATTGGGATCAATGAGATAGCTGCACTTTGTGATCTAGGCGCAAGCGTCTCAACAATTCCAAAGAGTCTTTTTAACAAGTTAAATCTTGGCTCTTTTGAGATCACCGAGTTAAAATTGCATCTAGCAGATTCTACCTACAAACAAGCTATAGGAATTAAGGAGAATACTTTAGTATACATTAAAGGTTGTCCTTCTCTTATTGATTTTGTTATTGTTGACATGCATGAAGATGCTACTGCTCCTATTATCTTAGGTCGTCCTTTCTAAAGAACTATTAAGGCTTTGATTAATCTACATGAAGCTTCAAATTCCTTTGCGGGATCCTTTTGTTATTCATTTCCCTAGAAAGAAGAAAGCCAAGCATGATGAAAAGGAGGCTATCACTTTGAAGGCCAATTATTTTGGAGTGGGTGTTCCACTCATCTAGCCTAAGTGATCAATATTGAGGTCAAGCTATTGACCATAAAAGAGCGCTTCATGGGAGGCAACCCATGTGAAATAAAGGTTTGAGTTAAGTTTTAAGTTTTAGTTTAAGTTTATGTTCAATAAAGAGTGCTAGAAAACTCCAATTGAGGAGAAGAAGTTCGGTAGTACTAAAAATCCTGTTTTATTCATGCTGTTGTTGGTCGACAATTTTTACTATCAATTTTTTGTCAAAAACAAGGTATATCACTAAGTTACAGGAAAAGAAATAATTTTCGAAGAAACGGAATTTTTTTGATGCATACAGAGAGTTTAATGACCAACTATACGGCAAGAATAAAAATTCCGGCTGTATAGCTCCAGTCGTATAGATATCTTTGCCATCGACAATTTTTCTTTCATATGTACTGAGAGTTTAACGACTAACTATACGGTGGGAATAAAAATTCCAGCCGTATAGCTCCGGTCGTATAGATATTGGTGCCTCCGTACAATTTCATTTCCAATATACTGAGAGTTTAACGACCAACTATACGGCGGGAATAAAAATTCTAGCCGTATAGTTCTGATCGTATAGATATCGATGCTTTTGTATATTTTCTTTCCCAGGGATAGACAGTTTGACGACCAACTATACGGCAGGAACGTATTGTTCCGGCCGTATATTTCTGGCTATATAGCTACGCCGCTAGGAGGAAACCCTAAAATTTTGACAGAAGGCCAACTATATGGTGGGAACGCATTGTTCTGGCTGCATAGTTACGCACGTATAGTTGCGTCTGACCACAAAATCGCACGAGAAGGTACCTCCAACTCCAAAACTTCAATCCTTTTTCTCTCTTCTACCTCTAAACTCTCTCAAAACCTCAAGGGATCTTCATCTCTACTCAATTTCGTTCGATTTCCTCGCATACAAGTGATCTACGGTATGTTTCTCCTCCGATCCTCCGATTACTTTTTGCAAATTTATCTCTGATCTATTGTCATTATAAATCTAGGGTAAGACCTACTATGAACCAATTATCATGATTCTCTTGCCTAGATTATTATTTTGAGGAGATTCTTTAGTGTGTTATGATGAGGAACATGTTATACTTACTATTGTTGGATCAAAAAGTTTTATTTTTGTCTTTCTTTAATATTTTAGACAATGAACACAAGGAGCCAAACTCGTGATCGTGCCACCGCTAGCGCTTCTCGAGCTGCTGCTCAAGAACACATGGGGATACGGTTCAAGGATGAGCCCCAACATGATTGCTTCAACAAGATCAAGAATCATGAAGTGAAGGCCGCCAAGTGGGCTTGCCCCGTTATATTGAACCAACTCGGTATTTCTGATGACTTCAATTTACTTTGCAATAGAGATAGCCTGAAAAACTTTGTATACAATGATGTGCCTACTTATCGCCACTTAACCATTGAATTCCTAAGTTCGTTGCAAAGCACCGTTAAACAATGGCAAGGAAAGGACACTATTTCTTTCTGACTCATGAACAACAACTACACTTTAACATTAGATGAATGGTGCACATGCTTTAATTTTCCAAACAATGATGATAATGCTTTACGTGCATCCTACACTGGTTTATACCCTTCCCCTGAACAATATTATAATGGAATGAGTTTCACTACTAGAGTGATCAAGGGGAAGAATATTCAATATCCTGTAGTTCGCTATTTGTTATATGTTATTGCTAACACCTTGGAGGCACGTAATGAGTTCACGAGACGCAACAAGGAGGACACCTTAGTCCTTGCAAAGGCTACTTGCATCAACTGCGGCTTGTCACTCAACTTGGGCACCATCCTTGTGCGCTACCTAGAGCACCAATCCTCCCAAAGCCAAGGACCAATCACAGGTGGGGGAGACATCATCATGCTTTCCACTACCCTAGGCATCGACCTAGGTGAGTTGCAACCCGTGCTAGGTCAGAGACATGTTGGTTTCTCCACTTTGAAAGCTTGTGGAATGCTCACTAGGAGAGGTGGTGTTTATTACCTGCATATTACTGGAGCTAGGCGTCTCTACCCCGCTCCTATGCCTAATGGTCTCTTTTCTATCGAGGAAGGACATTTGCTATATGACTTGCAAGTTGAGAAACACCAACCCGAGGAGGAGATTCTGGAGGAGGATGAGGACCAAGAGGAGGAGCAAGAAGTTCCTTATCAAGAGGAGCAGCCATCAACCCAGTTCACCACATACCAAGATTTCCAAGAACTTGGAGGGACTGTGGAGAGGATGCATAACCTCTCTTTGAACCTCTAAGGAACAACTAGTAACCTCTCAAATCAATGTGCAAACTGTAGTAACGAATTTTCCCGCCACCACAATAATTTGAAGGGCTTGCAAAAGCATAAGCTTGGGGAAGTTTCCTCATGTATCTTTATTTGGCATTCATTTGCTTTTATTTATTTCAAGGTTGTGTTTTTAGTTTGAGTTTATAAGCACTCGTGTTGGTTTCCCCAACACTTTATTTTTAGTTCTTTCTATTTACTTTCAAGATTTTCTAGCCGAGCTTTGCCGCCAATTTTCTATTCTTTAAACTCCCTCTCTTAAAAACCACAAAAAGATTTCTCCATTTTTCCTTATTTTCCCTCTTTCTTTTCTTTCTGCCTCAAGGTTTTCATGTATTTGCAGGAGAGTGATCGACTTCGAGTTTCCAAGAAAAAAAAGGAAGAGAGAAGTGGAACCAAACATGAGAGGTATGCCTTATGACTCCCCACTTTTGAAGTTTGAGAAACCCATGCTAGTTAGTAGTAAATGTTGAGATATTATATTGGTGGAGTGAGTCTTTATATTGTAGTAAGATTTTCGTTTGCATGGGTATTTAGTTGGGTACATTTTGTTCCAGCTCTCGTAATTAACCAAGTCTTGCCTAAAAATTGCTAAACAATTGTAATAAGAAAAAGTCTCACAATTGAAGGCTTGGGTGTTGTAGTGCTTAGTCTTGAAGGTTTATTTCTAGAGACACTCAACACCACTAAAAATGTTGATTTACTTGATAGCTCTCTTTAAAAGGATTTGTTCGGTTTAATTAATGTTTAGCGGTTTTTCTAAGCATGCCAAAGTTTGACTTGTTAATCATAAGAATGATATAGCTTTATGCGTGTCAAACTTCATGGGATGCCAACAACTCCGCTGGCCTACGAACGATCTTGATGGAGGAAACTTCTAGATTTTGTCTATGAGTTGATTAAACACTTGTAGCAGCAATGCTATAGTGGGTATGATTCTTGGCACTCCTGGGTAGTTGTAATCATGATGGAATCACTCCTCTGACTGTTATGAGTAATCATTATAAAAAAGGAACAAAAACCTTAGTGATGCCACGAGTGTCCATCACGGCTCAATAAACTAATAATTTGTTTTGGCATGCTCTCAATTACTTAAAAACTGAAATTCTTGAAGGACAATGAATAGAAAAGTAGTGCTTGAAAAGTCTTGATTTATTGAAGTGGGAGAATTGAGATACTCTAGTGTATATGTTTTTCATGACAACTCTCACACTCTCAATTTACATGATTATACTTTGTCAAAGGCAAGCCTACGAGTTGATTACATGACATGGAATAAAGTTTACTCATTTGAATCATCCATGTTAACAATAATTTTGCTGTGCTATAAGGATGAATAAAACCCGTATGATATGCTTGCCATTACTCTATCTATGCCGAAGTTTTTCAGATTTATAAAGTGGAGAAAACATGAGACTACCAATCATGAGTAAGATCACCATCTCGTTATTTCAGTTTAAATGTTGAGTTACTTTTTGATTTTGGTTTTCTTGCTCGGGGACGATCAAGTTTAAGCTTTGGGAGGTTGATGGCTCTGAATTATAGCCATCTCCGTCCACATTTAAACTAGATATTATTCATACTTTTGATGAAATATCTCTCTAAACCCTGCCACTAATGCCTAATATTCAAAGGGGTATGCAATCCTTTCTTTCTATTTTTTTCCTGCACAGATAATGTCGTTTGAAGATAGGAATCACTACATTAAATTAAAAGATACAAGATTTCCAACAACAGGTAGAAACCAGGAGTCGTGAAGCGGAGGCAGACGCTTTAACAACCAACTATACGCCCGGGGCAAAATTCTGACCGTATAGTTCCGGTCATATAGTTGGCGCCGCCACCGTTAGGTCAAACAGAACAACTTTCATGAAGGGACTCCTATATAAAGAAGCCTCGAGCGACGAGAAAAATCCCCCTCGACCTCGCCTGCCTCGTCCAAAAGTCTCTGCCCCAGATCACAAGCTGCCTCCAGATCTCAAAACCATTCTCCATCTCCATAGCCATATTTCCACCACTTGTGATAGTAGATCTCTTCTTCGATTGGCGACATTGTAAGACTATTACTATCAATCTTATGATTTTCATTACAATGTTTGTGATTGTTGATCTCATCTCTATGTGTGAGTAATTCTCCTTGGGCTAAGGGTTTTGGCCTAGCCATGTAGCGTTTATGCATGTTATTTATCATAGATGGGATCATGTATTAGTTTGTATGACATGATGATTATTGTATCCTCTCTTGCCTAAATCTAAGGACTTGTCAGGTACCCAAGACCCCGAGGGTTGAGCCAAGTATAGGGAGTATGAGTAATGACTGATCTACAGGTTGGGAACCTAGTGAAAGAAGGGGTAGTACGGCTGTATGTGAGGGATTTACTTGGAATTAACGGTGACATCACTATGCATATCATTAGTTCACTTTCTTCTATGGATGAGACTAGTAGGTTATTGCTATAAGCGGTTGTGGAGGCAATAGCAATTATGGATGCTCTGCCCACATATAATTTATCTTGCTCTAACAATTACCTGCATACTTTATCTTTATATTTTATTTCCATCAGATGTTTTGCACAGCTACAGGTGAAACCAAACGCCCTAGGACCTCTCTCTCCATCATCGACAACAACAAAAATATGCAAACTATTGGTCCGGTAAAAACACAAAAGGAATTATAAAACTCTGGAAGGTCCGTTAAAGTAACTTCACTACGCATTCGCTTCCCGAGGATTCTATAACCTTGGTCTACTAGGGAAAAAGAAGCTATACTACATCCGTAATCCAGATCGAAGGTATCAGTCGCCCTCTTGCCTCAACCCGCCTATAGGAGGAGCTCGCCTCCCTTGCGTCCTCGAGCAGCCCCGCATCGCCTAGACACCCCATAAGCTCTGCCGCCGCCTTGCACACATGTCCAACCTCCACGCTAGCTCTTGCCTGAGTGGCCCCCTCCTATCCTGCAGTTACCCGCCTCTCCTCTGCTCACTGAGCGTCGTGTTGACCACAACCATTTCACATGGTAGGGGTTCTTGTGTGGATGGAGGGTGAGATTGAGCTTTTCACATAGCTCAGTGCTTGCTAGATTGTGGTATCTCCCTCCATTAATGATGACTTTGATGGATTTCCCATTGATGTTGGCACGTGTTTGGAAGATGTTGGATCTTTGATCTTCTTGATCTTGGGATTGAGTAGTCAAGACTCTTGTGACGACAAGTGAAGGACTTGCGTCATGCACACACATGATACTCTTGATCATTCTCAACATGTTGTCTTGCGAGTGCTTCCTTGACTCGAGCATCGAATTCTTTTTCAGTTAAGTATTCCTCTTCACCATTGTCATGGATGAACAAAACCTTGGTATTGCCACAATTGAGTGACTTGTGTCCTTTGCCTCCACACTTGTAGCATTGTCCTTAAAATGGTGGGTCATCCAAATGTTGCTTGCCACTTGGGGCGGTTTTACTTGAGGAGTTGTGGGCTTGAAAAGAGGCTTGGAAGTACTTGAGGAGATTCCTTTGATATTTGTTGGTGTAGTGGTTGGAGCTTTTTTGTAGGTGAAGTACGTCTTGGGCTTGTTGTACTTTATGTCCTCCTATACTTGACGCTCGGCCTTTGTTGCATTATGCACAAGCTCCGCCGTGTTGTCGTACTTTTAGAACTCTGTGATGCGCTTGATTGGATGGTTCAAGCCAAGGAGGAAGCGTGCCATGGTTTACTCCTCGCGCTCTTCAATGTTGGCACAGATCATGTTGAGCTCCATTTTCTTGAAGTACTCTTCCATGGTATTTGTCCCTTGGTTTAGCATTTGAAGTTTGTTGAAAAGGTCATGCGTGTAGTGTGAAGGAATAAAGTGGGAGTGCATGAGAGTCTTCATCCCTTGCCAACTATTGATTGGAGGCTCTCCTCTTACTTCTCGAGCAACTTGGACTTGTTCCCACCAAAGATTGGCATAATTATCAAACTCAAGAGAAGCCATGTCTACCATCTTATCATCTCTACAATTGTGCATGTGAAAGATTTTATCAACCTTGAGTGACCATGAGAGATAGTCTTCGGGATCATTGGAACCGGTGAACTTGGGCATGGGGAACTTGAGATTTCCAAAAGTTTCTTCCTCATTGTGGCCACGATAGTGACGGTTGCCATGATGTTGATGGTCTTCATCCTCCATGCAATCATTGCAACATTCTTAGTGATGTTGCTCTTGCAGTTATTGGGCCACATTTGTAGGAGGAGGAACTTCGTTCTCATGATGTTGTTGAAGTGCTTGGGCCTCTTGGCGCGGTTGAGGAGGCTCATGTCGTGGTTGTGGACGAGGTTGAGGCACTTGGGCCTCACGAGGGTGATGAAGGTGTGGAGCCTCTTGACGCAGTTTCGATGATGGAGGAGGCTCATACCTCGGTTGTTCACGTGGGTTAGGCACTTGGGCCTCTCGATGAAGTTCATGGTCTTGAGCCTTTTACGTGGTTGTTGAGGAGGCTCTTCATGGTGTTGGTGTTAACGTTCATGACGGCGATAACTACAAGGAGGGTCTTCAAGAGCTCCATGTCGATGACGAGCTTGTTCTTCCAAAATGGAGTCATCACTTGTTGTTGAGTTAAGGTCTTGCAGTTGTTGACAATGGACTTGACGTTCCGCTCGAGGTTCTTCACGTGGTTTCTCTTGTTGGATCGCTATTGCTCTTGTGTGATGACGATGTGCTTCTCACCTTTCTCGTGGCCTTGAGGATAAATCACCATCATAGCTTGATGTTGCAGCGTGCCATGGAGAAGGTATATATTGCGATGAGCTCACGGGTTCAACCACGGGGGCTTCATTGTGTCTTGGAGCACTTGCATGAGGATCTTGTTAATGAGGAGAACGATGGCATGACGAGCTTGACGCACTCGAGTGGTGCCTTGAAGATCCTGATGTGCGAGAACACGGCCTTGTGTTTCGTGTGAGCTAGGCCATCGAAGGTTGGAGTGCTTAGTTTTGATTGGCAGATTTGTGGTGTGTGGCCCTCATCTCTTGAGAAAGGCTCTTGAAGTTGTTCTCTACCCTCTTGAACTCCATTTGAGTTTCTTCGAATTGCTTGTCTTGGCGCGTCTCAAGGGCATTGCAACATTCATGGAACTCATGTCGAATGATGAAGTGGCTTACTTGTGTCATGTACGGTCCTTCTTATTCTTGGGAAGGTGGTTGGCTCGTCTCACCGTGCATATCCATGATGCAACACAAACAAGGATTATATATGGAAAGGTAATATGTGGTGGGGGTTAGCCTTTTACCTCATCTTTAGGATTATATCAAACTAGTAGCCACACTTGAGAACTATAAACTTGCAAAGTGAAATCGCAAAGAAAGCTCACACTAAATAAGAACTAAAACTCTCAAAAGCTTTTGGTGGAAGGTTAGGATGGTGGAATGCCAAACAAACAACCAAACAAAAAGGATAGTCAAAAGTGGAGAAAATCCAACAAAACTCAAGTCAAAGGAATAGGTCAACTCAAAAGGTGACGGTAACCTACAAATATACACACACATGGAGATTATTGGAATTAGCACGACTATGAAAATGAGTAAACAAAATGTCCTATTGAAGACTACGCTCGGTTTTCGTGACAATGCAAAGAGAGACGGTAGCTCGTTTGCAAAGAGAAAATGAGCAACAGATTTGTGCAATTGATTTGGGCGCTCTTATCTCTTTCTCTTACAAGCTTGAGGCTCTCTTTTTATGAGAGACTAAGTATTTTTTTTTCTTTTTTTCTACTTTTCTTTTGTCTTTTTTATTTTATTTTTTACTCTCCCTTGATGCTACCAAGTCACTCTTGATTTTGCTCTAATACTCTCACTTTCCAAGGACAAGTGCACAATGCTCAAGCAAACACAAGATGAGCCACTCTCGGTGGGATAGGAACACATAAAGGAAGATATTGGGTTAACAAGGTGACGCAAGTTATACCTTAGTTGGTGATGATGGACTTGCGGTCGGTGGTGCGGAAGGAGCTTGAGTTCCGTGGTGTCAGAGAGCGGGAATGATGTTGTGGAAGTTTGCTGCTGGTTTTTGACACGCACATGAAACACAAACAACAAAGGAAAAATTAGGCAAAATGGAGAGGAGACAAAACTATCAAAATCAGGCGTCGGGTCGGAGACTCCGGTTTTTGGGAGACGAAAACTCCGTTCGACCGGAGACTGTGGTGTTCAGCGGTGGAGACTCTAGGGTCTCGGTGGCAGAGACTTCGGCTGCAATGGAGCGGAGACTCTGGAGTTGGGTTGTACGAACAGCTCGTGTTGTTAACGGAAATCCACGCCTTGGGGCCTCAAATCCGCAAAAAATGGCCAAAATTGGGCTGGGAAATGCAGGCAAAAGCTGGACCAACACCTTAGACAAAATTTGGTCGGATCAAAACCACAAATAATACTCCAAAATGAGAGATCGGTCCAAAGGAAAATTTGGGGCTCTTTTTTGGGGGATTTTTGAATTTATGGTGGATAGAAGAAAATTTTGTGGAGAAAATAGTGATAAACGAGGCTCTTGATACCAATATGTTAGGGTTAGCCCCTTAGGGTTGCCCGATCTTTCACGAGTCTCCGAGAATCACGGTGAAATCGTGAGGGGAAGAGAGGGAGGACGAAATTCAAGCGAACTCACACGCGAAGAACACGATGAACACAACACACACACGATACACAAAACAAACTATAGCTCACACCAGCGGCTACCGGTCCGACACAATCCCTAGGATCGGTGGCAGGCAAAAACTCTCTCTCTCTCTCTCTCTCTAACCGGCACAACGAGCGAAAGGCTTGGTGAGATCTTGACAACTTGGAGAAGGAACACCGACTCCAAGGCCTTGTACAACTTAAACGCACTATGGCAAAATCCAAGAGGTGGGGGTTAATTGGTGCTCCTTGTCAAGGAGCATGATACTTAAACTAGATAGATCCATAAAGGGGTTTCTTCTAATTCAATTATCTAAGTCTAGGATTACAATAAGGAGAAGGTATATAGGCCATCAACTAAGTAGGGGTAGTTTGGGCATTAAAGTAGAAGTTCTGGACGGATTGGGGAGTACATGGGTCGAAGGCCCAGTTGTCGGCGCGCATGCCCATCACTTACGCCGGATACTCTGGGGTCCTAGGGCCAGTGACTCCGGTGGAGGCATCCACGATGAGTGTCAAGATGAAATTCGATCTTCAAAGTCCCGCCATCTACTCTTCTTGATGGATGGTGCTTCGCGAGGAGTGTCAAGATGAAACTTTGATCTTCGGAGGTGTTGACGCCGAGCGTGATGTAGCTTTGTTGAATAGTTTAAGACATGCTCTTCTTCGTTGTGGTTGTTGTGTCTATAGTGGAGACGGAGTCGGAGTCGGAGTCCATACTACACTTGTTGCTTGCAGCAGGTGGTACTCTTCTTGTACTAAAAACTCTACCTTCTATAAAATTAAGGTACGACATTGGTGTACTCTCGAAAAAAAATCCTATGTCTTACCGTTATCAACACAAAGGTGGCCTTAGTCTCTATCTTGTCCCTCGTATCCCACTTAACTAAATCCATCGGCGGAGAATGTCACACCATCCCTATTTTGCACACACCTCTATTTAGTGGGCTTCTAATCCAATGAAGCCCATCTTCGTCCACTTCGGGCCAGTTGAAATTTTAGTCGTCCTGTAGAATCGTACACATCTTGCTGAAAATAATTTTTAGACTCGGTAGCTAGAGAGTAATTTGATATTACCATTGGTTACTATGAAATGAATAATTGGAAGTGGTGGGTCCTTAGTTTGGAGAGAATATTATATACCGATGCACCGTTGAATTTACACCTCGTTTACTATTGGACTAAGCTCGTTCCCACACTAGCGGATGAATCCCAACACCAAGGCACCATGGTGACCCACTATTGGCCTTTTGAGCAAAGTTGTTCCATATAGTTACATTCCCACTTCTTCAAGGGCAGATAAAACAAATTCTAACTCTCACTCTGTATTTCCCACTTCTTTCTTTTTTGAAAAGGGAAATAGAACTCCGGCATATGCATCAATCCATGCACACAGCTATACACTTCCCATTTTCAATATAACTTGAGTAACCTTAACCCACTCTCCACTCCCAATATCGTTGCATTCTAATCACTCCTCACACTCCACACCGAACCCTAGATCATAGTGCTCCCCTACGCTTCCACTAGCCTCTTCGAGGAGATGGATCGAAAGCTGAAGACGACTAGGTTGTCTCTGTTTGGTTTCTTCAGTTACCCTTACCCTCCCCAAGATGAAGCCGTGTGACCCGTATGTATGTTCTCCATCCTATCTACATATCTCGTTTTGTCTTGTTCTTATTTCTCTTCTTCAATCATGCTTCTCTCTCTTTCATCAGAGTCATGCAGATCATTCACCCATGTCGCAATGCAAAATGCAGGGACGTTCAAAGACGCAAGAAATAAAAGGATCCACCTCCTATAGAGGGGTTCACTTCGGCCGAGAAGTGAACTCCTTTTTTATAGTTAGTTTGGTAGATCTAGAGTTTGTTGAACTAAGAAATCGCGACCATTAGAATTCAAGAGTAATGGAGATGCCATAAAAGGAATGAATCACATAAAAGTAATGGAGATGCCATGAAAGGAATGAATCATATAAAGTAATTATTTGCGTACTATTTCAATTAAATTCTACTATCTATTATTGAAATGAAACTTAGATCCGAATAAATATGGTGTAAATGATACTTTAGATTTAATTGCGTAACTGATTAGCTTTTGTGACACGGAAATGCGTATATCAAATTAGCGCCCTTGTTTTATCCAGCACGCACAACTACTTAGTGTTACATGACAGATTGCAAGTTAGATGCGAGCTAACTAAGCGTCGTGGATATGATTTCCACGACGTGTTTCTTACATGTGCAGCTTAAGAGTAGTCTAAACTCTTTGTGTGACGTATGTCAGCATATGCATATAGATCGCCAGATATAAGCGCCAGATAAAGTTTACAATGTTGTAGTTACGGTAAAGAAGCTTGAGTATCGAAAAAGGTGGTGACAATTCAAAAAAATATCAATAAGACTCGACTATAGGAGAAATATCATGGAGTTATCGGAAAGGCGTAGAATCATGCACATTAACTAGTCGTCCTATAAAGAAGTTTTCTTGGAAAATACTGTACTTGCCTTGTCTAGAATAAGTGTGAAAAAACTTAAATGATATACTTCCTCCGTCCCGAAATAAGTTACTTTGTTTAATTTAGATTGACACCTATCTATATTCTAAAATATGTCTAAATACAAGTCACTTATTTCTAAACGGAGGGAGTAACTGATTGTGACATATTTTAAAAAAAAAAGCTACATGGGAATGGAAAGATTTATACAACTAAAACAGCTCCTGATAGAGATCAGCCTAGAAAATCCGGGATACATCCAAGCCAGACATCCGTACCCATCAACGTGCAAGCACGTTTAGCACAAAGATGAAGAGTGGTTCGCTGATCTTGGCACACGGTGAATGTCAGAAGAAACAAAATTCAAAACAATCTCTTGGTCCTATATCCTGTAAGATAGGTGTCACGGCAGAACTAGAGCCGTGACGTGACAAGTTGTGGTCCTTCGATGCGTTGTTTGCAACCTGATATACGGAGTACTTTGTACGGTATATTTTGAACAATTTCATGTACTTCCTCCGTCTTAAAATAGATGTCTCGAATTTGTCAAAATTTAGATGAATCTAGACACTATTTAGCATAAAGATTTATCCAAATTTTAACAAACCATCTATTTTGAGACGGAGGGAGTACTATACAATGTGCGTGTTTTGCTTTTCTCTTCCCATAAATTCATGTTCTCCGGTCTGCTCCAATTTTATGTTCACCATCTTCTTAGCATTCGCAAAAGTCTACTACTCCCTCTATTCTAAAAAGGATGTTGCAGATTTATATAAATTCGGGTGTACCTAGACACTCTGATGATGCCATAAAAAGTCTAGTACTCCCTCTATCGTGAAAAGGAGTAGCTATCATTTCACAAGCAAGGATACATCTACAAAGCTGTCTGCCTCCATCCTGAAAAGGATGCCGTAAACCGTAGATTTATATAAATTCGCTGATGTACCCCCTCCGTTCTGATACATCTAAATTTAGATAAATCTGAATTTGGCAGTAAAAGTGTCTAGATACAACGGAATTTGGATAAATCTGAATTTGGTATTACAAATGTCTAGATACATCCAAATCTGGATAAATCTGCGATTCTCCCTCCATCCTGAAAAAGATATCAATATTTATCTAAATTTGAATGTATCTGGACACTATTTGGACACTATTTAGTATATAGATTCATCTAAATTTAGATAAACTTGCGACATCTTTTTATGAAAGTAATAACATCAGACATCAAACGATATCCTAATTCCTAAAACCACCTATAATGCAAGGTGCTTACAAAAATAAATCAAACTTTTACTTCTTATTTCGATGGGAGATGTGACTAGTTAAACAGCTGGCTAAGCATCTAGACAGAAATCTATTTTTTCCTACGCATCTCCCTAAGCGCCTTGCATTGTACATGCCAGCATAAGTTTTCTCCCGGGTAGACCAAACTTCATTATTCTGAACAAAATGGCCCCAGAGGCTCATCAAATCAGCCATATCTTCAGAGTGGACTCTTTTCCTTTGCTCAAAGAATGTCAGAAATCTCAAGAAAATGGAACCTTCCTCCACACAATAAATAAATTGATTGACCATCTTTAGATTGAACAAGGATTGCACAGGGCCTGTCCCCAAGTTCTAACACGTCATCCCAAACGCTAAGCATCTAGACAGAAAATCTAGTTTACTTCGCTACACAGGGGGTACCTACCTCTAGAATATGCAGCTAAGATTAAATATGCCTCATCTAAAATAAAACATGAGGCGATATTAACGGGCAGCTGCTAACCACAGCCACCGAGCTCCAGCTAAAACTATCAGATGTAGAGACCATTACATGTGACAAAACCCAGATGTTTGAACAAAACCATCTCTACTGTGGCCATACCTACCATAAACACTTCGCTGGTTCGCTGAAGCGAGCGGTTCGGCTGAAGATGCGCAGGCCCTGTCTGGATATCTTCCTCTATGTACATTGCCGTATGGGTGGGTTGGCAAGGAAGAATCCGAGACGAAGCCTGTGCTTTCCGAATGGTATCTTGTTTGCGGATTGGAAGGCGAGAACCTTGTGCATGAGGCAAAACTGCCAGCAGGATGGTCAGGAGCGTAATATGGCCCAAATATTGAGGTGATTGGATCAAGGCCAGCATTGTCGCCATAATCCACAACACTGAATGAATCTCTAGTGCTTTCAGTGGTAAATGAAGATTCATCAGAGCTGGTAAACAGCGACCATTCACTTGATGTGGCATCCGAGAAGTCTGTGCTGAGCGAATCTGTAAAAGCATCATCCATGTGATACAAATTTCTGGACCCTAACTCGGCCTGATGATCTTGCCTGTAGCCTTCCTCGTCCGGTCTAAAATCATAAATACCACGGATTTGATCATCAGAAGAAAAGAGTGATTCTGTCTGCTTCTGATCTTGTTTAGAGCCTTTCGAGGATTTTGACGAGTGACGCTTTGAGGATGATGGAACAGGCAATAGGCCTTTCTCAATGTAGATCCTCGGAGGGCGAGGAAAAGATCTGAATGAGATTTTGCAAATATGAGACTAGTGAAGACAAGGGAATAATTCAAACAAATCAGAGGTTGGTGGTACCTCAAATAGAATAGCATATATGCACCTTCTGACATAACTTGATTCAGTGATACAGCCTTGACCTGCATATAATAAGACACGAATTACCACATTAGCTCATGCAAATTCTCAGATTGTATTTTCCAGTTTCCAGGACTTAAATGGAACTGTAAGGGCATGTACAATGCAAGATGCTTAAATCGGCGCTTCAAAAAATTAGCAGGTTTTTGTTAGCGCTGGTGCTTATTTACACTAGGAAGATGCCTGACTAGGCACCTTCCTTATACAAATAATCCCTGGTGCTTAAGAAAATGCTTGGTTTATTTTCTTAAGCACCCCTTTAAACACAATGTGATATGTTTGTCGCAAACAAAACACTAAAATACCTCATTTTTTTAAAGAGAACTGACCTCATTTCATGATAACTTCCATAAGCACTAAACAGTAAGATTACACCATAAGTGTATTTGAAAGGAGTATACTACGAGCTGTTGTGCATCTAATTTGTGATTGTGTTTGCTTCTTTATAACAAATCTATACCATCTTCAAAAAGCAACTGGTACAAAGGTTCCTAATCTACTTCCAAGGAAATTTATTAGTACCTCCGAATCATCAATTCTCAACCATGTCCCCTGCATATCTTTGACATATGATATATAATGACCAGAGAATGATGCATTTTCTGTATCCACATGCACAACCACAGCGTACAAGAAGTAAAGAGGAGGGTGATCGCCAGACCCAGTCACAAAAGGAACCATGTCCAACATATCAGGAAATGTGACACATTTGTTAATCTTGCCGTACTTTCCTGTCTGAAGCAGAAAAAAATTAGCTCATTCATTTAAAAAAATACAGGCAACTGTGGGATTGCAGAGTGATTGTAAACTAATTATTAATAGCCAACCAATTATATTTTCTATCCTATGGGAACTTGTTCAGGACGTGTTTAAGTTAGTATTCAGGTGGGTTTGGTGTAATTCGAATGTACAAAACACATCTTGAATTAGTCCTATAAATCAGTAAGTTCATAAAAAAATCATACTGACAAATGCATGCCCCATTACACCTGCATACATGAACAGATCAGTATTGATGCAGTGATGAAATCCAATGATACCTGGAATCTTTTCAAAACTACTGTTAATATGTTTGGCACCTCATGCACGCTTAGTTGTTTTCTTGCTTTGACGTAAGCACAACACCTGCAATAAAATTAAGAGGCTTCAATACGCTGTGGTCCAATGATAGTAAGTGTGTTAGTTGTCGGTACCTTCCACATTTATACATATTATCCCCATCTAAATCTTCAGGAGAAGTGAATTGTGTCAAAGCATCTTGCAACGACTCCACCCAACCATGAATCTCCAAAGTAAGGTCCATTATATTCTCATATCTTTCAGATTCATGATGGCATCTGAGGCACTTAACCTTTATCAAAAAATTTAAATCAGTTAGTACATGATAACCAAACAATGCATGACACATGAGCAAGAGAGTTGGCACAAGCCTAGAAGGAAATTAAGAGACAAACTGCATCTTTTACATACAGGGGAAAAAATTAGATATAAATTGTAACAACTTAAGCATGAGATTAAGTAAATTAGCATCATTCTTCAAAACATGTAACTCAAGCCAGAAACTTACAAAGTTACCTTAGATTTAAGGCGCCCACCAAACATTTGTTGTATCAGTGTAGTTTCCTGCAAGCTTGGTTCTACATGCTTCTCACCACCCAGTTCATCCAAGCATGCTGCTTGCATAGACATCACAAGATGCCTGACGATGTTGAAAATCAAGCACATTATGAACAAATGTGACATATGATCAACATAAAAGAGATGGTATATCTGTTAAATTTATAACACTGCTGGTTCTGCCTCCCTTTATCAAGAAAATTAAATTATTTTATAGCAATGTATGCAGAATGATGTTATTCAAGCAATAATATGGAACGACAGGCTTTTTAGGTATAAAATAAAAGTTTTGACTAGGTTTCCATACGATCACCTCCATACTGCAATCAAGCTACCTTGTCAATAGAACAAGCCAATTAGGGATGGGCATAAAAAGCGAAGACAAAACAAACACTAAAACTGAATAATCCAGTTAGCCAGTAGTACAGTTTTCGATTGTTAATTTGGCTTCTACTATTGACTTACCAAAAAAGTTTGTTAAGTTCAGTTCTCACCTACGTTTAAGGGAGAAAGACAAAAATATTGGCATACAAGATAAACTAGACACTGACCCAATACCCCAATCCCATGTGCAGTCGTGCCAATTCCCCAAAACCGTCCCTAACCTTGCCACTCTGCGGCTGTGTGCATCGCATGCTCTCCGATACGCCCAACCTGAAGTCCCTGCAGGCTACTCTAAGGCTCTAAGCCACTGGTGCAAAGCATAACTTCAACGTGGCGGTTGTGGTATCCAACACCACTTGGCTGGCAATTCTCTGCCCTCGAGCACCAGGCTCCAAGCTCAACTCAACATGACAACACCCCAACCTGTGACGGTATTTCACAACCACGAGAAGCACAACGCTGGCAGCAGCAACAGAGCAATTATCGATGTAAGTCCAGTTCAGAGTACTTTATTTCCTGCTACTGTTTTAGGACTAGGTCGCTCCAGGAATTCTACAAGAGATTTCTTGATGGACTGATATTCTTAGCCTGTTTTCCAAATCTTGGTTAAACCGAATAACCAGCCAACCAGACCATCAGTTCACGAAATTCAGAACAAACTTCAGTTGCCGTTATGACTAACTGAATTTTCACCTTGATGTAAACTTTTGAGTCTAATAAAAGCGCCCTTTATCGAAAATAAATGGCTAACTGAATTTGGGAAAAAGTAAAACACTGAAAAAGCACAGAACCACATTTTTTAAAATAAGAGAGGAACTAAATCTAGCATCTAAGTTAGAACACCTTAAAAATTCATGAGCATCTTCCTGACTTCCACCACCCAATCGACATCCGATATTCCTCAGATTAGAAAGGATTCTGCTAGGAGACACAGGTCCGCCACTTTCACGTAAAGTTGAAGCATATTGCTCAAGTTCACACATAAGACACCAGTTCTTTGAGCAACCTAAAATAAGACAACATACAAAATGAGACAGGCCAAAGTAAACAACAGTATTGAAGGGGGAAATGTTAGGGGTTTAGTATTACAGTCTTTAGAATGCAATCTCAGAAGCAGGTGGATCATCAGGGGTTTTGTGCACATAAGGCATTGTAGAACAGCGTTAGCATAGCAGCTGCAAAAAAGGAATAATAGTAATTAGATATAACCCATGACAAGCTACAATTGAACCAAGAAAATTATTAATTTACAGACAAAAGAAACAACACTAGGGACTAGACTCACAGTTTGCTTGACTAAATAAATTACTCCTTATATAAACTAATTATTTCACTACCATTTTTTTGGTACACTGGGATTTATCCTTATTTAAACTAGTTGCACATGCAGTGCAATTTGATTCTATTTTTGCATCACATTATCTTTAAATCTGCTGATCTAAGTCTAACAAAGTATGTGCTTACTACTTGTAAATCACCTCCTAAGCAAAATTGAGTTGTATCCCTCCTGTTCAGATACTTACATATTTTATTTTCAGACATGCTGCATGCGGATCTTCTTAAGAAAAAGTGCATATAATAACAAACAAATTACGGCAGCACAACAACTGAACATAGACAATGTAATACCTGTTCCCACAGTTGAAAAGGCCTCTAGGAGAAATGCCCCGTACTTCGTACTGGAAGAACTTGACAAGATCCTCATAGCGAAACAATACCTGAAATAATAATTTAGAACAAAGTAATTACATACAGAAATAGCAAGGTAACTATAACAAAGATCTGTCATAACTGATTCCGAACCTTGCTCCTCTTATTATCATTGATTAAACCCACCAGGCTGGTTTTAAGAAATTTTGAGGGCTTCTTCAAGACTTCAACCTTGGATGCTCCTAATTTTGAGATTCCAGTGCATCCTTGTATATTGTTGCTTGTTGAAACATTTGCTTTTGCTGATCCTACACAATACAGTGCATATATGAGATAAAAGAGGGAACCATAAGAAGGTAGCCCACTTCATCAGAAAAGAAATATTTACTTTGCTCATGTTTGCCGTAAGGATTCTTCTCATGGCCATCGTATTGATATGATGTTGACTCCTCCTGTTGTTTTTGTGATGAAGCCACCTTACCTGGTGGATATGGAGGCTTATTATGAATCATATTTCCCTTTCCAGTAGATTTTCCACATGAATTGCTCCTGTGTAGTGACGCTGTTGAGGAAGCATATGGCCCCTCACAAGAACTGATCATATCAGATGTTAAATAGACACCCATGTCGGGTTCATAAACCGTGATGCTTGCTTTTGGCCGTTTTCTTGTTTCAGGAGCACAACTATTGGGTTGTTGTACTGAACCACTGAGAGCATAAGCCAAATCATGGTTGCCATTCTTCTCATCTGAACAACTAAAACTGTTGTTTGAAACCTGAAAGCACAAAGTAAAACACTGAATAAACCAAATTTGGAGAATAGAAATTGAATTACAAGATATGCTACCTTATTTGCTGATAGAATCTCAGAAGAATTGGCTTCTTCGTCAACACTGTAATTGCTCTTTTCACAAGATGCAACAGAAGCACCATTTTCAGTTGAATGAAGATTCTGGTTTGACTTATTCATGTTGGTTCTGTCTGTTGGGAATAGATCAGCATCAAGATTATAGCTATCAGTTGTCCCAAAAGATGGCTCTGATACCGTGTCAAAATTCATGTCATACAGGTGAACATCACCCCCTGGAAGAGGTGAATTTAGGTTGGTTAAGAACGGCATCTGTTCAGAACTCTCCGTAGTAGGTAGCCCACCAGAGCTGCTGCCACCGTTAACATGCCATTGCTGGCATGTTTGCTTATGCCCTTGCCTCCAGTGTAGTATTTGACACTTTCCTGAGCTGTAAACATTCAAATTGGCATTACAAAGTGCAACAACAGAGCAATATAAGTTTAACATCAATTATCACAGGAATAAGAAAGATCGCATGATAAACAATCATGGTGCAGGGATAAATCAGTCACAAATTTGGAATTGTAGAAAGGCTGAAGTTATTAGATGTGTTGCTTGCTCCAGTCAGGTGCTGGATTGAATGTAGCTACAGGGTACTTAATCCTACAAGCTTAGCTACAATTAGATATGTCATCAATACAATCAAATAAGTGGCTCACCCACCCAGGTGACCAAGTGGAGGTATAGTTCCTTTTCAGTAAATGAACTTATTATAATCAAAAAACATCAGATAAAAAGTAAGATTCAAACAGCTATTTGTGCCTACACGGTTATTTGGAGTTTAAGTAAAGTACCAAAGAACAATAGGTCAGAATCTTACCAGTATCTAACAGACTTGCACCTGGAGCACCTAGTCTTCGCAGGGCCATGACAAGTAGCACACTCGTGGTACTCAGACCTTAAAGAAGGAACAGATCTCAAATAAGGCATAGGTCTCAGAGAGGGTCCTGGCAATATAACATCTGGACAAGCCATTGTTACTTCAAAGGCTTCTTCTGCAGCTTTCTGGGCAAGCACACCTACCCTTGCTTTCTTATTTACAGCCTCATGCCATCTCCCAAGAAGAAAATAAGCTATGACCGGAAGTACTATAAATACAACAAAGAGTACAGGCACATCAGCTTCCCTTGGTTGGAGCATATCCCTAAAAGGATGTTATTATCCAGCTCCAGGAATTCTCTGCTTCGGCTCGGAAAAACATTCCAAATCACCGATTGACCTACCAAAAACAACATAGCTGAAAATAAGTTTACAGTTTCCACTATCTCAAAAGTAGAATATGGAAACCTAAATTGTTGTATTCGAAGAGTTTATGGCCTTGAACAGGATTAAGCTTCGCCAATCAACCAGCTCATAAAAACTTCATTTTTACATGATAATATCAAGAAGACCCCACTTGTTTGGCCATGGCTTCAACTTACAAGAACCATGACATAGTATAACATATGTTCTGAACTTAGAGATTCATGTCATGGTTTTTAAGGCATCCGCCTTAGGACGCTTAGGCGATAAGGCGCCCAGACGGTGCCTTGGAAATTTGTCCGCTTCAGGCGCTTAGGCGTCAGAGCGGAGGTAGAACGCCTTAGGACACCTTACCGCCTTAAAAACCATGATTCATGGTTTCCCAAAATGGTTAAATACCCTAGAATGCTAAGCCCTGAGAAACAAGTTCTCTGTGTGGCTCGCATCACCATTTTTATCCCCAATTGTTCCGGCGAATCAACCACTAGACTACCTGAAACAGTATGGAGGGTGGCAGGATTAAATTAAATTCTTGCATGCAGCTGCTTTGGGGGAAATAATGGGAAGAGAGGCGTCCAAACTCTTAAGCAACATATTTCAATTGTATTCCCAACAAAACACATTACAGAAGAGAAAAAATATTTGGTACGAGAGATTTTGCGTATGGACGTGAATATGGATATCGAAACAGTAAATCTACACCTTGAAAAGACCGCAGAGAAATGGGCACCACATTCAGGGCAGCAAGATCGAATATTTCTCTGGCGCATCTCAAAATAAAGAAAGAAAGAAAGGGTTCTGTCACACACCGCCCAGCTATACGCTCGAAATGAGAATCCTACGAGCTCCCAGATCTCAAGCATACAACCAGAGTCAAATGCGGTCGCCGAAATCTCCGATGCGGTCGCACCGACACAGACGGGAGAACCCCCACGGACGGATTTACACTAGCAACAGCAGCCTCCATAATACGCGGCCGGAATCCCTCGAAAAGGCTCGATTTTTAGCATCCCAGGCAAAATGAACACACAAATCACCTGAGACTAGGGTTTACCCAAAAAGACAAATGCTGCTCCGGGCGGATCTCCAGAGGGGCGAAGCAGGCGGAGCAGCAGCTCCGGCCAGCGATTCGGGAGGAGATCGCGGTCTACAGGGGTGGCGGGTGGAGAAGCTCGAGCCGCGGATGGCGGCGGCGGCGGGAATCGGGAGCGGCGGTGGGAGTGACTCACTGGGGCTCGCTCGCTCAGTCGCTTGGCTACTGTGCTCTGCTTGTGTGTGCTTTTTTTTTTAGATGCTGTGCGTGTGCTTTGGTAGCGCTCGGTGGCTAGGCTCTTTTCTGACCCCTCCTTGCCCTGGTCGACAAGAGGGTGCGGATCCAAGGGTGAGCTCTGCGTTTTTCTTTCTGGTCCTCTGATCCGAAAATCGACCGTGCAGATTACGAGATATTATTGGGGAAATGGATATGATTTTATTTTGACCAAGTCTCGGACCATCTCTAGCAGATATCGCATCCCGTCCCGTACCGTAAAATAACCGTCAGTTTGCGGTACGAAACGGAAAAAGTGGCCTTTTTAGATACCGCATATCGTACCGCATCCGAAAAAAATTTGCGGCTCCCCGCATATCGCCCTCCGCATCCCGCATATTTTCGGTTCCGAGGTCTTTTTGCCGCTTCCCGCAAACGCTCGCGAGTGGAGGCGCGCTGAAGATTCACGGCTCCCGTCTGGGAATCCTCACGCTGTTCCCACCGCCACCGTGCAATTAATTCCTGCCCTTGGTAGCCGCAAGGCTGTCGCCCGAGAACCTCCGAGTCCTCGCTCCAGCCAAGCAGCGGAAGAAGCAGATCATTTCCAGAGAAACACCAAGAATATGTACTTCGCTAATTCGAAGCCATGGAGAATTGCTAGAGGGGAAGAGAACCGTCACGAGGAGGTGGTGCAAATGGAGATGAGGGGGAGGCCTCCTTTTATAGGGGAGGGGCTGCCCCAAGGGGCATGGCCACCGGCCATGAGGTGTGCACCCACCTCTCCCTCATTCATGTGGGTGGACTCTCCACTCACATGAATCCTTTCTGCACTCACATGCATTAATTGAAGGGTTCACAACATAAAATAAAAAGAATCTTATGATAAGAACATCAATTGTAACAAGATCTAATCTAATAGATGCTAATAACGAGTAAGAGGGTAACCAGAATAACTTGCCCTCGAATATCGAAACCTTTTACAAAAACTAATTTTGTCGATGATGTAGTCCATCACTTACCGATCTCAAGATCGTGTTGAAGAAGCCGCAACTGTAACACCCCAGCATTAGAATGTGACGAAGGGTAGAATTAGGAATTCAAGTTTGTGCATGCATGCATCTGTAAATTCAGGATAAATTTTTCGCCAAACAAAAATCTAAAGGGATCAGAGTTTCTTTCGCTAACTGGAGGTAGGTATAGCTCTGGTTAGTGGTTGTTATGAATTTTGACATGACCTTTGGGCATTATTAAGCTTTTAGGGAAGTTACTTTGAATTCAAATTCAAAATTTAAATCAATTTGAAAAGAATTTGAAAATTAGAAGTTGTATTACTGGTTTGATTTCCAAAATTCGTTATTTATATTATTTGGTTAAATTTTAGATAATAGATACTAATAAGGATTTAAGACAAGGAAAATGAAATAAGAAAGAGAATCCTATTTCCTGATTAAATGATAATAACACAAATAGTGTTATATACACCAAAAACACTAAATAATACAGAAACAAACTTTATTAATTTATAATCACATCTTTACAAGATTCTTTAAAAAAGGAATTAAAAGAAGGTTACAATTGAAACATATACTACATATCTACTCCTATACTAGATCTTGTATGTCTAGATCTTGTTCCTGCAAATAAGAAGAAAAAAACTAAATAAAAGAAAGAGTTAGTGGTTAGTTTAGTTTACTCTCAGTGGGGAATAGTAAAGTACACTGTTCATATTACATCATTGAGTAGATAATAAAAGGGCAAGTTTTACCAAAAGTGCAGTATCTGTTCTTTTAAGTAAATAGCCAGATGCCACATTAGAATCCAAGTGGATAGAGATAAGTTTCACCAGGCCAACAACAAGTAATCAGGTAAAAGTAAAAGTCAGATTACTTGAGTTGATCCACATGAGCATCTCACACAGACACACAGGTGAGTCACCTAAATGCATGCTATGTGTTGTCCAAGCAGCAATAGCAGTACTAGCACTCAAGCAGACCACGAAGCCAAGGCTCATCCACAGCCAGCAATATTATCCTTCTCTAGCACACACTCTAACTTCATCGAGCTCAACAAAGCATCCACAAAATCCCCATCCACTACACCAAATTAACCACCACTTCACCTCAGCATGGTGACATAAGGAGGGGGTGGTGCAGAAGGATAGAAAGGGCATCATCCATGAGAAATCCCGGCGCACCATCGCCGATGCTCCAGGGCGGCCAAACCCTAACCCTAGTTTCGGGCAGGGGTCAACGCGGCCAGGAGGGAGCACCAGCAGCGGATCTGCTTGGATAGAATGGAGCAGCGTTGTTGACTTAGCCATCCTGCACCGTGGCGACGGCAACAGTGGCCGGACCTGGCTGGATTCGTGCGCGACGGCGGCAGCAAGCGGAGGAGGTGACCGTGTGAGCGAAAGAGAGAGAGATAGAGGGGAGAGGGTGTGAGTGTGTGGGGGTACTGGGCCTACGGGCAGCCCAGTACTACCCTAGTGACTTAACTGGGCCGAGTGGGTCAAGTTAGGTTGGGCCGGGCCAACCCAATGGGCTAGGCCTGTATGCTAATAGGGTTATTTAAAAGGAAATAATTATAAATATGCCCTTGAAATAAAAACAACTCTAGATAAATACATAAAAATCTTAAAAATACAAATAATATATCTATAAACTCACAAAAATATTTTCTATTGAGTAAAAAATAATCAATAGAATTTTTGGCAACTAAAATTAAAGGCTATTATTAATAGGATGCCAATTACTTTTGAATTTTATAAAAATATATGAAACACTTAAAATTGAATAAAATTCACTTTTAAGATCCTACATGAATATACTATTATAGAAAAATATTAGTTTATATTTTTGAAAAGTAAATTCAGTGTGATACAAATTAAGTATTAATTCCTTAAAGGAATTTTAGTAAATATTTAAAAGAGAAATAAATAAATAAGTTCATGTTTCTAATAATACTTTTATTTTATTAATCAAAGAAAATAGTAAAATTTTACTAAGAGGGTAAAACACGCAAAGAAGCGGATAATAAATCATTGCATGACATTACTATGCATTACATATTGCTTCTTTAAATATTGTCCTTATCGGGCAATAATGGTTCTTTGTAGAAACCGAAGCTCAAGGTCAGGTGGAAGTATCCGACTTCACTACCTTGCAGTCACAAGGCAAGTTCATAACTTGCTCATGTCTTTTGAAGAGTCTTTATCAAAGATATTGCAAATCGTGTGTTATCATCTATGAACTGGAGAAAGAAAATGTTATCTTTTCTAATAAATAAGATGTAGTTATCATCCTAAGTAATGATAAAGATTGGCAATGGAACTTAGGGTTCCAATTGCATAAGTCACATAGGCTTAACAACCCATGACATCAGTGATTCTAGCGCCGTATATTACACATTAACCATGAGATTTGGAATGGGACGGAGAAGTCAGTTGTATCTTCTTCCTTTCATATGGAGGCAAGATGACCTTATCGTGACGCTGGGATTCCTTGTGTGGATCCAGCATATGGGTGGGCACCCTTAGGCCCCACGATTTTGGTGTCTATATTATCTATGAGTGGCTGCCGGAGGTATAGTCAGACCTTTATGGAGCTTGCCAGGGGCATCACCAGCTCATAGAGTCTTCGGGAACTCATAAGGGTTATAGCTTGCCCTAAATTGGGGGCTTAACGAAGATGGATCTCAACCCGGAGGATCGTGCAGACATATGAGATCGCGGAGAGGGCAGCGATTGGATTGGATCACCTACTAGGCCCCACATCACGGAATCGTGGATGGGAAAGTACACCCGGTTGTGCAACAAGGAGTTGATCTCTCATGGGTAAAGCAACGCACCTCTACAGAGTGTAAGAACTGTAACTTGTTACTCCCTGTTTCGGTAAGGAGCTACGAACGCGGCAGGAAAGGAACTCCATGAAGTTTTGGTCAACCTATAAAGGCTGATGGGCATAGTTTTTGATAATAAAATCAATCTTTGAAGAAATGTTTATGAAAACTGCATAGTACCAAGGACGTATCGTCCGAGGTGGTAGATAGAGCATCAAACTTCCCACCTTGCATATAATGAACTTGCTGGGTAACACTGTTACTCACTCTTTCCTTTAAACCCCTGCTTAGACTCTGAGAATTCGGAAGACCCTTCAATGTACGCAACTGAAGGACAAGAGGATGTCTACTATGAAGAGCCAGACCTGTCCCGAGGAGTTGAAGGGGTGGACTACGAGATATGCTACGGAGTGCAGGGCAATGAGTCCGAGTAGTTGCTTTAGTTATTAGTAAAACAATTGAGCTGAGCAACATAACCTTCTAAAATAAGTTGTTGACCTCAATTTGGAATATGAGTTTGGATTTTATACCCTCCGCTAAAACTACTTAAATTTGGTTTGTAATTTTGTTAATACTTGAAGTGTGAACTTCTGGTTTGTAATAATAATGAAGTGTGTATGTTTGTAATATGGACCTGCAATATTTCTGTTGTACCAATATGAGGGATGTGATATTTACGGAACGGTGTTCTGTAGATGTCATGTCAACGACTATAGTGTAGTACACATGCAGTGGTATGCTGGGTCACCGCATCAATCCAGCAGCGTATCCGTCCTCGGGCACACGTCTGGCTCCCAACAACATCCACGTCTCCACTCCAGCAGAGCACGGAAGTGTAGATAAATCTTACTCCAGAGAATCCAATAGAACATGTACCTCGCTAATCTGAGGCCATGGAGAAAATGCTAGAGGGGGAAGAGAACCTTCACGAGGAGGTGGTGCATCTAAAGAGGAGGAGGGCTCCTTTTATAGGGGGAGGAGGCAGCCCAAGGGGTCCATGACGTCGTCCATGGAGGGTGCCTCCACCTCTCCCTTCATTCATGTGGGTGGACACTCCACTCACATGAATTCCTCTCCACTCACATGCATTAATTACCCATTAGCATAAATGCAATTTTCTCTTTAAATAAAACTCTTTTATTTATTTTATTCTGAATTTTGTTAATTACTTTAATTAACAAACATTTATATAAAACCCTTGCATTTTTTAATATCACGCCTGAAACCATTTTCAACAATTTGACTCAAAACACTTTTGGTGATCATCGAAATAATTTCAGCTCTAACAAAATTATTCTCAGATATGTTTTAGTCTACCACTTAGTGATGAAGTACCTTAAGTGTGTCACCCTATGGTTCACAAATAATGCATAAATGATAGAGACACATCTCTTATTAATAATCAGAAGTAGGACCTAGATATACGTACTGACTCCTTCACATTCAACAATAACTCTTGTGATCATGTGAACCATCAATGTCACAATACTTTACTTGTCCGAGATACGATCATAGCTATTAACCATACCCTAGTTCAATCTCGTTCCTGACAAGTACTCTTTACTAGTCTTATGATACAACATACATATGACCTAGTCACATGCTTACAAGAGATGTTGATGTGATATCACTGAGAGGGCCAGAGTATATCTCTCCGTCATTAGGATGAACCCCACTATTGATCCATGAGCCTCAACATAACACTTTTGGAATACCTAAACCCACATTTATAGTCACCCTATTATGGTGTGACATTTGATATTATCAAGGCACTCTTTAGGTGTTAGTGATTGACATGATCTCGTGGTTTAAGGACTGGGAATACTTCGTATGTGTTTGATGTAGCAATGTAAACTTAATGACTAGATCATATTGCTAAATCTACTTTGGGTGTATGTTCATCATATCATTCTTCTAATGGTATGATCCCATTATTAACAACATCCAATGTTCATGATCAGGAAACCTTGATCATCTGTTATCAACAAGCTAGTATAATGAGAGGCATTACTAGGAACTTTGGTTTATTTATTAAACACACATGTATTAACATTTAATACAATTATATCATGAGAAATAAACATCAATCATAAACTTGGAACAAGATAATAACATTTTATTATTGCCTCTCAGGCATATTCCCTCTAGTATCCAACTTGCACTGGAGTCAATAATCTAGATTATATTGTGATGTATCTAACACCCATTGAGTTCTGGTGCTGATCATGTTTTGCCCTAGAGAGAGTTTTAGTCAATGGATCAACCACGTCCAGGTCCGTGTGTACTTTGCAAATCCTTACATCGCCATCCTTGACATGTTCACATATGGAGTGAAATTGGCGCTTAATATGCTTGGAATTCTTGTGAGACCTTGACTCGCATTGGCTATGGCTACATTGTTGTCATAATAGATGACCATTGGGTCCAACGCACTATAAACCACACCAAGTTCAGATATGAACTCCTTCATCCAAACTGCTTCCTGCGCCGCTTCCGAATCAGCATCATATTCCACCTCTGTCGATGATCCATCCACCACGGGTTTCTTGGAACTCCTCCAACTTAATGTTGCCCCATTCATGAGAAATACGTATTCGGATTGTGAGAGTCATATGGACCAGTGTTGAAGATAACATCGATGTAACACTTTGCGACGAGCTCTTCTTCACCTCTGTACATGAGAAACATGTATTTAGTCCTTCTCAAGTACTTAAGGATATTCTTAACCGCTATCCAATGTTCCAAATCTGGATCAGTTTGGTACCTGTGAGTCAAACTAATAGCATGTGCCACATCCAGTATTGTACATAGCATGGCATACATGATAGATCCTATGGCCGAGGCATAGGGAATCTTATTCATCATTTCTCTATCTTCTGTCGTAGCTAGACTTTGAGTCTTACTCAACATCTTGCCTTGCAACATAGGTAAGAAAACTTTCTTACTTCCGTCCATATTGAACTTCTTCAAAATATTATCAAGGTATGTAATTTGCGATAGCCCAATCAAGCGTATCGATCTATCTCTATAGATTTTGATACCTAGTATATACGTTGCTTCACCGAGGTCCTTTGAAAAACTACTTTTCAAATAATCGTTTACACTCTTCAAAAGTTCTATATCATTTCCAATTAACAATATGTCATCCACATATGAAATTACAAATTCTATAGAGCTCCCACTCACTTTCTTATAAATACATGGTTCTCCATCAGTTTGGACAAATCCAAGCCCTTTGATGACTTCATCAAAATAGAGATTCCAACTCCAGGATGCTTGCTTCAGTCCATAAATGGATCACTGAAGTTTACCTTGTTAGCATCCTTAGGATCAATAAAACCTCTGGGTTGTATCATGTACAACTCTTCCTTAATGTTTCCATTAAGGAACGCGGTTTTCACATCCATATGCCAAATTTCGTAGTCGAAATATGCACAATTGCTAACATAATTCTAACTAACTTTAGCATCGCTACAGGAGAGAAAGTCTCATTGTAGTAAACTCCTTGAATTTGTTGGAATCCTTTTGTGACAAGTCAAGCTTTATAAACGGTCACATTACCATCATCATCAGTTTTCTTCTTGAAGATCCATTATTCTCAACAGCCTTACGGTCATGAGGTAGGTCCACCAAGGTCCAAACTTGGTTTTCGTACATGGATCCTATTTCGTATTGCATGGATTCTAGCCATTTGTTGGAATCCAGACTTTCCATCGCTTCCTCATAGGTCGCAGGGTCATCATTTCCATCTACCATGAAATTCATAGCTGGATTATCGTACAGTTCAGGATTTGCACGTGTCCTAGTTGACTTGCAAGTTTCGGTAGTGTTCTCTTTCAGAGTTTCATGATCATTATCATTAGTTCCCTCTTCATTTGGTGAAGTTGACACTAGAACATCTTATGATGTTGCGCCACTCACTGTTTCCGACGGATCACTATTCGCCATTCCATGAAGAGAATGTTCAATAACCTCGTCGAGTTCCATCTTCCTACTTATCACACCTTTTGAGAGAAACTCCTTCTCCAAAAAGGATCAATTCTTGGCAACAAAAATGTTGTCTTCAAATCTATGATAAAAGGTATACCCAATTGTTTCCTTAGGGTATCCTATGAAGACACATTTTTCTGCTTTGGATTCAAGTTTATCAGGTTGAAGTTTGTTCACATAAACATCGCATCCCCAAACTTTTAAAAATAATAACTTAGGTTTGTTACCAAACCACAATTCATACGGTGTCGTTTCCATGGATTTAGATGGATTCCTATTTAAAGTGAATGCGGTTGTTTATAGTGCATATCCCCAAAATGACAATAGCAAGTCTGTGAGGGACATCATAGATCAAACCATATATAATAGTGTATGATTATGACGTTTTGACACACCATTTCGCTGTGGTGTTCCGACAGGTGTGAGTTCTGAAAATATTCCACATTGTTTCATGTGTATGCTAAACTCGTAACTTAGATATTCACCTCCATGATCGGATCGCAGAAATTTGATCTTTCTATTACAATAATTTTCCACTTCACTCTGAAATTCCTTAAACTTTTCAAAGGTTTCAGACTTGTGTTTCATCAAATATATACCCATATCTACTCAAATCATCTGTGAAAGTAACAACATAATGATAACCTCCACGCATCAACACACTCATTGGTCCACACACATCCGAATGCATGATTTCCAATAAGTTGGTCATCTGTTCCATAGAACCAGAAAACGGGGTTCTAGTCATCCTACCCATAAGGCATGGTTCACATGTCTCAAATGAATCACTGATTCTAGCAATCCATCAGAATGGAGTTGTTTCATGTGTTTTACGCCAATATGACCAAGGCGGCAGTGCCACATATATGCAACATTATCATCACTCAATTTAATTATTTTTGCATCCACAATATGAATATGCGTATTACTATCAAGATCCCAAAGAAATAAACCTTTCTTCATATATATGCATGACCATAAAAGATATTATTCATATAAATGGAACAACCATTGTTCTCAAATTTAAATAAATAACCGTCTCGCAACAAACATGATCGAGAAATAATGTTCATGCTCAATGCAGGCACAAGATAACAATTATTTAGGTTCAAGACTAATCCCAACGATAAGTGAAGTGGTAGCGTTCTGACAGTGATCACATCAACCTTTGATCCATTGCTGACACACATCGTCACTTCATCCTTGGATAGTTGATGCTTGTTCTACAACCCCTGTTTCGAGTTACATATATTAGCAACTGAACCAGTATAAAATACCCAGGTGCTACTGTGAGTACTAGTCAATACAAGAAATGTTTCCTTCTGCAATGACTTGGCCTGACGGTCGGTGTAGAAGGCGCATCTTCCGCGACGAATTTCTCGGCTCGACCGTGGCCGATGGAAAACTTTTTTTTCGGTTTCATGGCCCTCTACTATGACAGAACCACTAAAACGTGGAGGAAGCTCAGCTGGCGCGTGGCAGAAGCAAGATTTTTGTTTCCTCGCTCGATGTTGACTCGCCGAAGTCTTTTGAGGTGTGGAGGTCCCAGACGTCAGTGTCTCTAGCAGACCATAATTTTCGGACATGCCTCCCTAATTTGAACTCGATAACTCGATGCGTCTTCTGTTTAGTCAGGCTGCTAGGTCCCACATGTAAGCCTCTCATTAGAAGAATCGTGTGTATGATGGAATTTTTTCCTTCGCTCGTGCTACCCTTTTCCGAAGTTGATAGCGTTACTCGATGCATCTACTGTTTAATCAGGCTTCTGGGACCCACATGGCATCCTCTCATTAGAAGAAACATGTGTATGATGGAATTTTTCCTTCACTGGTGCTACTTGTTCCAAAGTTGATAGTGCTGCTCGATGCATCTACCGTTTAATCAACCTCCTGGGCCCCACATGTTATCCACTCATTAGAAGAAACGTGTGTATGATGGATTTTTTGCCCTCGGTCGCACCTTCGTGTTCCGAACTTGATAGCGTTGCTCGCTACATTAGTTGTTTATTCAGGCTGGTGTGTCCCCTATGTTAGCCTCACATTAGAAGAATCGTGGGTATGATAGAATTTTTTCTTCTCTAGCTACCCTGTTCTGAACTAGATAGCGTTGCTCGACGAATTTACCATTTGCTCACGCTGCTGGGTCCCTCATTTTAGCCTCTCATTACAAGAAATGTGTCCATGCGGAACTTTTTTCTCACTCATGCCTCCCTATTTCGAACTGGCAACATTGCTTAATGCAACATCTGTATAAGGTCGCGCTGTTGGGTCCCACATATCAGTCTCTCTATAAATGAAACATGCGTATGATGGATTTTTTTCGGCCATGTCCGCTGTTTTGACCTTGACAACTTGCTGGGTCCCAGATGTCAATCTCCTTTGTGCAGGAAACGTGTCTATGCTAGGTCCTCGATGCATCCATGTATTTTCTGTCTGGTGGGTCCCTGATGCCAGCCTCTCTGCACAAGTATTTAAACTTTTTTTAAACCCACCCTCAAAAATAAACTCGAGGGATGTTGCAGGCTGGTGGGTCTATGATATTAGCCTCTCCGTAATGCGACATTGCTAGAAGAAAAAAATGTAAACCCAAGACACACACAAGCGATTCGAACAAAAGACCTTCAAATCAAATAAACATAAACTAAGTGTGTTGCCACTACAACAAAGATATTTATAGAAAAAATAGCATAGGCCGAATTAAAAAGAGTTTGACTATTCTACATAGGCTGCTCTACGTGGGTTATACTCCATAGGCTATGCTCCATGGGCTTCTTCCTCAAATTTCACTAGGTTGTGCTCAGCAGTCCCCTGGCCCCTAAAAGGACGAATTAATATGTTCTCGGCTATGCTCCATGGGCTCCTTTCTCAAATTTCACTGGGTTGTGGTCAGTAGTCCCCTGACCTCGAAAATACCAAATTAAAATGTTCTGGGCTAAAGAAGGGCCGAATGAGCTACTAGATTTCTTCTCCAGGTTAAGAAAAATTGCATTGTGATGTGCTCGGCCGAATTCGAAACAAAGACCTCAGAGAGGGAGGGGGAAAGTGATAATTCTTTTTGGCAGATATTCATGTCAAAATTCAGTAGTACAGAATAAGATAGAAAAATTATTAACAGATTCGAAGTTCATATTCAGCGACACTTGACCAATTCAGCATCATTTCAAAAGCGACCAATTCAGCAATACAGACACTAAAATACAATAGCAGTACAGAGAGAACCAGTTCTTGTTTCAGCTCTACAAACCTTGTCGTGCGATTAGTTTGCCCTTTTCACCAGACACACTCGACGATTGGAGCAACCAAAACTGACGATCAAGTCTGCTTCTAGTATCTTCTTCCCACATCAATGCCTGTGTGACCCCCGTATGTAACCCAAAATGCCCAAGTCTCATCTACATTGTGACAGGGCCATGTTCCAAAAGAAAAACAAGACTATCTACTACCCTTAATTTAAACAAGTACCCGTACAACAGTATTTCCATAAAATGCTTTAGTAATAGCAACGACAGAACATTTGAGAGATTCAGTAGCTTTCCTGCTTGAAATTCAATAGTAGTACAGAGATAATAAGTTCTTGTTCCATCTCAAAAAACCTTGGCGCACGATCAGTTTTACCGTGTTCTCCGAATAGGCTCGATCACTGGAATAAGCAAAACCGACGATCAAGTCTGCTTCAGTGTGAATACCACCTCATTTCGTCAATACCTGTGTGACCCTCCATATGCAACCCAAAATGCCTAAGACTCATCTAGATAATTGTGACAATACTAGGTTTCAAAAGAAAAGCAAGATAATCTGCTGCACTTGATCTAAACAAGTAACAGTACATCACTGTTAGTTCAACAAAATACTTTGGTAATATCAACGACAGAACAAACGCAAAGCAAGACCACCTCCTGCCCTTGACCTAAACAAGTACTACCAATATATAGTACAAAATACTCTGAAGTACAAGAACTAGTACTATACTATTATTACTATGCATCCAAAATCCACCCTCAAACACACAGAGATTGTTGGGGATATACTTTCCGGGTATCCTCACTGTGCCTCACTGACCAGGGTGGCCTACTTCGGGTTAGAGCTTTGCTTCATGGGTGACCCAGTCAGGGAGAAGAGACGAAGTCCAGTCCGGCTACAGGAAGGCCTAGAAGACTTACCGACATAGGCATGTAATGTTACTTATAGTTCAAGATGTACTTTGTAACGGACTCTTAGTCGTAGCCGGATAGGTCTCTCCTATAAACCCTAGGCCGGATATCTATATAAGTCGACCTAGGGGACAACCTTTAGGGCACCCCACAATAGTCTACAATCTCAACTCGCACAGGTGAAAACCTTGTAACCCATTGACGAGGGTTTAACTCATCAATGTCCATTGTTATGGACTTGGGTTTTGGAGAAGGAGGGAGCGCTAGAGACATCTATCGGCTAGCAAACAAGCATACATGGGACAAAGATTTACCCAGGTTCAGGCCTCGTAGAGGTCCCTACTCCTGCTTATCTGCTCGTGGAATTATCGAAGGAACCGAAGGTTACAATGGTGTGCAGATGCAATCTGGCGAGGGTTGTGGAAACTAGGGTTGCGTGTGTCTTTCTCGCCGCCCCCTCCTAGCCCTTATATAGATAGGCTAGGTCTCGGGTAGCAGGTCGAGTCGGTTACAAATTAGGGTTTTCCCCTTCAAACTTTCTATCTTTAGCTTCTTCTTGTTCTTCAAGCAATCGAGAGTCCGTAGGTTACTCGAGTCCTTCATTTGGGCCTTACACACATAATGCGTACGCATTTAGGCCGTATATACCAAGCTCGAGTACCTATAGGGTATACCCATGTCAAGAGCTCGAGTGTCCAAAGTGGAATCGCAGATTCGATCGGGACTTTTGAAGTCTTCGAGTGCATGAATGAGTATATTTCATCGCTTTATTTGTGTCATAGGATTGTCGATGTCGGTTCGATATAACCGAAGTATCGGTATCAGTTAACCACCTTAGGGTGAAACAACGCAATCTACTCGAACTCGAGTCCCCGGACTCGAATCCGGAAAAGTGCTGGTGTAATTCGACTCAAGCCGCGGAGGTCTTACAGGAGTCGAATTCCAGTTATATGGGTGTGAGCACTCGACGCGTCCGTCAAGGCATGTTCATCGTACCTATAGGCATGGATACATTTCTGGTAGTGCGCAGCTAATGCGTTGCCATGCCTTATTCAGGTCTTACCTTCACGCTGTAAGCGCGACATCCGAAATTTATCATCACGGAGACGATTCGGGTGACCCAGGAGACGCAGTCTCTTTGTAGGGGAAAATTATGAGGCGGTGTCGCCATGAGCTTCGAGTGTGGATGTTATCAACACACAGTTTTTTGTACAAATAGTCATAGGGTGTGCGACCAGCGCTCCCTATGGGAGTAACCCCCGAGTGCCTGGTTGAGTCGAAGACTCAGGCAGGGACTAAAAAACTTTTGCGACTACTGTCATCTTTTGCTTGCTTGTTTCAGTCGAATTTGTTTCCGGCGCTCCCTATGGGAGTAACCCATGTCCATAGTCGAACCGTTATTCAAGTGGTTGGGTTTACCTTTGACTCTCCATGTTCCTGCAAAAAAGAAAAGAAAAATCTTAGGGTGCGTGACCAACGCTCCCTATGGGAGTAGCCCCCGAGTGCTTGGTGGAGTCGAAGACTCGAGCAAGGACTAAAGTAGTCGAAGCCCTCTGCTGCATAGCTTTGATGACGTCAGTGCTGACGATTTCATGACCTTAGTTGCCCGCGTGAGCGAGTTTGACGGGACGTGATGAGCAGTGGGTCCCATTCTCTGACTTTGATTTGACTGGGCGTGCGTAATCTTTTATTTTAACTGCGTCTCCTTGATTTCCGCGCGTAATGGGAGTAGTGGTGGGACGGTTCGCGCTTCCACTTCTCCACGTGTCCAACACGATGTTTGCCACGCGTCTAGTAGGGTTTTTCTGAGCCGTTGGATTGCATCTTCTAGGGGTTAAGTAGCGGTGCTGTGATGGTAATTTTCTCATCTGCTCTCGTTCATCCTTCACTTCCATCACCATTGCTGCTGCTCCTCTTCTTTTCTCTGCGCCCGTTTCTTTCATGACACTGGACCAGCTCCGCTCGTTTCCGAGCTACTTCCTTTGCTCGCATCGCCGCCGCGCAATGGGGAAGAAGAAGGAAGGCGATGCGGCTGAATCCGCGGCCACCGTTGCCATGGCGAAGAAGAAGGGCGGCTCCGCCACTGCGGGCACCAGCACCGCCGCCGGCGGGAAGAAGAAGGCCGCAGGCACTCGCGTCACGAATGGTGCGTGGCGCCCCTCCATCATCAAGTCGTCGGATCTCCGCCTTCTTCGTCAAGACGGAGTGCTATCCGGCGCAGTCGCCGATGCGCGCGTCCCCGACGGTGAGACAATTCCTGTTCCTCCCGCTGGTTTCTGAGTGATGTTTTTAGCATTCATCATTTATGGTCTCTCCTTGCCTCTTCACCCCCTTTTTAGGGGCCTCCTTTGTTTCTACGGGCTTCAGCTCCATCAGCTGTCCCCGAATTCGATTCTCCATATCTCTTGTTTCATCACTCTCTGCGAGTGCTGGCTCGGAATCGAGCCGCACTTCGGCCTCTTCAAGCGCCTCTTCAAATTGAAGCGCCAATCTGCGTATGGCTCTTTAGTCTATGATGTAGGTGGTTGCGGAATCCACGTCGACCCATCCGCCACCTACTTCGACATCAAGCTCACGGAATCCACGGAGGGAGAAATGGTTCTACATCTATGATGAGAAGGCTAACAGTGAGCACTTCGGACTCGCGCCCTTCGATCCCGCGATGCCGTGCAGGAGGATGCGCTCCTGGAAGAATGTAGTCTTGTCTGGCAAGTCCGCGGAGACAGATGTGCTGTACCAGCACGTCTGCGACCTCGAGAGACGCATTGGCAAAGAGGAGGGAGGTTGCGCCATCATTCGCACTTGGCTGCGCCGTCGCATCCAGCCCCTGCAAGCCAGAGTCCACCCCATGTTTCAGTGGGCTGGCGCTGATGATGCCACTCGTGTGTCTGCCGATGGCATGTCCGCGAGTGAGGTGGACAAGAGGGTTCGACTGGTCACCAAGTACACCATCAAGGATGTGCTCCCCAGTGAGCCAGTTGTTCCTCCATTTGATGCTTCGAACCCTCCTCCCGGCATAGTTGTAGCACGCAGAGCTAAATTTGTGGATTGCTTCTCTGTTGTTTACTTGCTGTTTGCTAAATGTGTTGTCTGTGTGCAGGATTGGGCGGTGTCACCTTGTATGCCCCCTCTACCTGAGGGGATTATCCCTCGCGAAGCTTTGTAAGAGGACGAGTCGGAGTCGACCGTCTCTTTTGATGCGGAGGAGGAAGCCCCCGAGTCCGGTAGTCCGGATACTCGCAAGCGTTCGTGCAGCGAGGATTCCGATGTGTCGTCTCCTTCGACTCCGGAAGGTACGGGTGTTGGTGCGGAGTCGCCAATTCCTGCCATTCCTGTGAGCGCCATGGCACCATATTCTCACAAGAAGATGCGATTGCCCAAGGAGTCTTCGTCAGAGTCGGGGGGAGCCACTTTTGACTTTGACAAGTTTGATTGGTAAGTTTTCTTAGTCGATTTGCTCTTTTCTGTTTTTACTCTTGATGGCTCTTCTCTGGGTTTGCCCTATCTTGATATGGTTTTTGTCTTGCAGTCAAGAGGCGCCCATCTTCCGCGACGCGTCCGCTTTTTGAAGGAATCGGAGTCGCGACCTCAAGGGCCAAGGAAGAGGTCGAGCGCCCTTCCCTCCATTGGCGCCCACTCGCACAACTCTTCCGATTCTCCTCATGGGGAGCATCGAATGGTCGCCTGGATGACGGGATGCAACAGACATCTTTGAGTCATTGAGGACCATGTAAGTGTAGTTTTTCTCCTTTTGGTGTTGCAATGATGTTATCTATTGCCTCGCTAATTCCTTTTTGTGCGATAGCTCCTTGTGAAAGAAGCCGCGACTTGGCGGAGCAAGTGCTTGCGATGGTCGCCAAAGATGCGATGCCGGAGACGATCATCGCATGGTTGAAAGTGAGTGTCTTGCACTTCTTCTTCTTCTTTGTCTCCTTTTAATACGGTCGATAGTCAATCCCTTCTGCTTGTAGCTGAACATAACGCCTCTCGCAAGAATGTCGCCACCATGGAAAAGACCTCGCCACGACCGTGAAGGGTCGCAACGGCAATCGCGGCGTGACGAAGCGCAAAGGCGCCAAGAGGATCTACGTGCCTCCTTCGCAGCTGTGGAGAAGTTGTTCGAGGAACAATCGCTTCTCAATTGCCAAGGCCCTCGTGTACTTTGCTTGTGGATGTTGTTATCCTTCTCTTCAATGTTTTTGTCGGTGCTTGATGTTTTTGTCCATGTGTGAATTTATATCTGAGATCTTTGGCGATTTGAGCTTTGACCCGTAGGCCCTTCGTCGTGATGACGCTCTGGCGGGTGCACTGTCAGCAGTCGAAGACCGCATCATCGCCATGCAGGACACGCTTTCCAAGGCCAAACGCATACTCAGTCGCCTTTGGGAGGAGCTGATGCCCAAGGCGGAGCTAGTCGAGAATATAGACGAGCTGGTGGAGTCACTCGCTGGAGGTGTGCCTGCCAGCTTCAAGAACTCGCTCCGCTCGGCCGGCGCGTCCATGTCACTTGCCATGGTGCAGGCCCACGGAGTCGAGATTGACCTACAGATGTTGAAGGCAATGCAGTTACGCAGACGGCGACAGGTAGTCTTCGCTCCTTTCGATCGTCAGGCAAATATGGGCCTCAGTTGATAAATACCGTTGCAAAGTATTCTGAGGAGCTGCATCGCGCCAAGAAGGCGGCGACATCAGGGGCTGGCAGAAAGTCAGTGGCATCTGACACTGCCACAGACTCGATGAAGCCCCCGAGGCCGTCTAAGTCGAAGAAGCCAGCTGCTCCTTAGTTAGCTTTTGTAGTAGTTAATTAGCTTATGTCCTTTTGTTTAAGAACATGCCTGCTGGCGAGTGTATCTGCTGATACTTTTGCTAGTCTTGAATGCATTTGAATCCTTTGTCATTGTGTTGACTTGGTCGTCTTATTTGCTTCTATCTTGACTTGTGGTAGGGTACATCGAGTGATCCTTTGAGGGAAACTCAGGACTCGCCGACTCTTGATGATACTGTGGTACCGCCGCATTCCAGAGTAGATGAGCTGTCGCTGCTTTCGCGACTGCGTGACCGCGTGAAGCAGCTGGAGCGTGAGTTGCCCGTGCTCCACGTAACGCGGATGTATGGAAGTGGAAGGCGGAAAAGGCCGCCGAGAGCGATTCGCTACGAGGTGACGCAATTGGCGACCAATTCAAGTGTTAGTTTGCCTGCTCTCATCTTCTTCTTGTTGTCACTCGCAATTGTACGCTGTACTTATGCTGCTATTGCTGCTTCGTGTAGTTGTCAGCACGCGTCATCCGCATGAGGAGAAGGATACAATTGCCATTCGCATGCATGATCTCACCTAGGAACAACTTCAAGAGAGTGGATACTTCTGGGTGGATCATGATCGTCTTACGTTACCGGGCGACTAAGGATCGTGCAAATGGTGTGTCGTGACTTTCTAAAGAAGTCGCAGTCATGCTTGAAGAACATTTATCGGGCGATGTTTCCGCTGGATGATACTCCATCAAGATTGCTGGCCCTCCTTGCCAAGTTTCAAGACCTGACCGCGGTTTGCGAGTGCGTGAGGAAACAGTTGGTGGCTGGTGCCAAGGCTGCTCTATCAATGGTGCGACTGCACAGGCCTGACGTGGATGTTGCGACAATTGCATCTGGGCCGCCTGCACCACCGGCAGGTTCTGCCTGGAATATGGTGCCGCACTACCAGGCGGTGGATCGCCCAGCAGAAGAGATCGTCGACTTCTTCGAAGAATAGACCAACGTTCTCCTGCTGCAGTAGTAGCCTAGTTTGTATCCTGCACATAAGCGTACTTGTGTTGTAAAGTTCATATAAATGTTGTGTATAATTTATTGTCGAATATGTATAAAGAACTTTGTTAGCATGAAGTGCGTTGCACTATGCGAGTCCCTTTCGTTAGCCTGGTCATGCTTTTATCTCTGTCCCTTGTCAACTTGTCAGATGCGTTGCAGCTGGGTTGATGTTTGTGTCAAGGGTTTCGATTGATGTACCAGCTACTCAGGATATCGTGTTTTGGTTCGTAGAACATATGTATATAGGGTGGCGCAGCCCCCGAGTAGATAAATTGGAAAAGTAAAGGAAAACACAGAGTTTTGGGGCACTTAGCTTTATTTATTCAAAGAATAGTGCGAGGTACAATGTGTGGCTAAGTAGCCTTGGCTGAGTAGCCTTATTTGCAATGTAAAAAGTAAAGAGCGACTAAGGGTAGAAGCGTCGCAGTTGTGCGACGTTCCAGGGATTGGAGTATGCGACTCCTGTCTCTAAATCTTGAAGGCGATAGGCGCCACCTAGGATTACTTCTATAATCACGTACGACCCTTCCCAAGGGGACTCGAGCTTGAGATGCCCCTGCTGCTTCAGTCGCAGGACCAGGTCGCCTTCGACGAAGGATCTGGGGCGAAGCCTCCTACTGTGGTAGTTGCGTAGGTTCTGCTGGTAGATCGTGGATCTTTCCGTGGCGATTTCCCTTGCCTCATCAAGGAGGTCGACGGAGTCTTCGAGGATGCGGATGACGCTGCTGCTGTACCACGCCGCATGCCAGTTGTGCTGGGTAGCACTGCTTCGGCTCCGTGCACCATGAAGAATGGCATAGCCCGTGGCACTGTTTGGAGTTGTGCGTAGACTCCAGAGTACGGATGGCAGTTCGTCCGGCCAGCAACCCGCGGCTTGTTCGAGTGGCTGGAGGAGTCGCTTATTGATGCCGCCGCAGACGATCCCATTTGCTTTTTCCACCTGACCGTTGGTCTGTGGATGCACTACTAAGGCGTAGCTAATGTTTATCCCTAGGTTCTCGCAGAATTCTTGGAACTCCTTGGATGTGAAGTTCGTCCCGTTGTCGGTGATGATGCTGTGCGGCACTCCGAAGCGGTAGACGATGGACTCAACGAACTTGACTGTGCTATGTCCTGATTGGTTGGTCATTGGCATGGCCTCAATCCACTTGGTGAATTTGTCGACTGCGACCAAGAGGTAGACGTAGCCTCCTTGTGAGGACCTTGGGAGTTTGCCGACCATGTCGAGTCCCCATTGCGCGAAGGACCAGGCCAACAGAATTGGCCAGAGTTCTGCGCCAGGTGCATGCGGCTTGTCCGCGAATCGTTGGCATACGTTGCACTTCTGGACAATGTCCTTGGCGTCGCGCATGGCCGTAGGCCAGTAGAACCCAGCTCGCAGAGCTTTGGCCACGAGGGCGCGATTGCCGACATGGTGCCCACAGGTCCCTTCATGGATGTCGAGGAGAACAGCTCTTCCATCGATCGTGGAGACGCATCATTGCAGTACTCCTATGATGCTGCGTTTATACAGTTCGCCGTTGATAACAGCGAATGCCTTTGATCGCCGCGCGATGTGCCGTGCATCAGTCGGATCGTCCGGTAACCTTTTGCTGAGGAGATACATGATGTACGGTTGCGTCCAGGATTGCTCAATCATCATGACGCTCATTGGTCCCTCGAGTCATGTGTCTAGCTCCGAGTCATCGAGTGCCATTGGCTCATTGGGTGGTGTAGCCCCGAGTCCGTTGCTGCGCTTGTTTTCTTCTCTGCGGCCTTTGGCTTGATGGAGCGTTCGCAGATGCGCTCGAGAAATACCCCAGGTGGTATGGGGGCGCAGGTAGAGCCTATGTTGGCGAGTGCGTCCGCCTCTTCGTTGCTTTCGCGACCTACGTGTCGCAGCTTGCAACCATCGAAGTCTCCTTCTAGTGTGTCGTAGAGGTCGCGGTACGCGATCATGTTGTCATTCAGTGCGTCGCACTCATGCATCGTTTGGTTGACGACCAACTTAGAGTCGCCGTATATGATGAGCCTCTTGGCGCCGCAGGCTTTTGCCATCCTCATCCCGTGCAATAGGGCCTCGTATTCAGCCTTGTTGTTGGAGGCTATGAACTGCATTCGCAGGATGTACTTCAGCTTGTCCCCTTGAGGTGATGTCAGTATGACACCTGCGTCTGCTCCGTCCTTCTGCTTGGACCCGTTGAAGTGCATTGTCCACAGGTAGGACATGTCTGGTTTGTCCGGGAGCTGGTTCACCATCCAGTGCACGAGGAAGTCAGGGAGAACTTGCGACTTGATTGCGCTCTGCCAGATGTGATGTCTCGTGGAGACAATTCTATTCCCCAAAGCGACTCGCCCGTGGCGCGGGGTTGTTGACGATATGCCCTAACGGGCATCGCTGACCACCACGATTGGGTGTTCTCGAAGTAATGGCGCGATCGGGCGGTCATGAAGACACCGTACGCCAGCTTCTGGTAGTGCGGGTACTGCTGTTTTGTTGGCGTGGGGACCTCACTGAGGTAGTATACTGGGCGTTGCATGCCGTGGACCTTGTTTTCCTCAGCTCGCTCAACGACGAGCACTGTGCTGACCACCTGGGTGGTGGCTGAAATATATAGCAATAGTGGTTCCCTTTCTCTTGGGGTCACCAGCACTAGCGAATTGGATAGCAGGCGCTTTAGATCTTCGAATGCTTCTTGCGCTTCGTTGGTCCACTCGAATTTTTTAGCTTTGCGGAGGAGCTGGTAGAAGGGCAACACTCTTTCACCCATCTGGCTGATGAATCGGCTGAGGGCCGCGATTCGCCCAGCTAGCTGCTAGACGCCCCTTATGTTTTTCGGCTTCTCCATGGCCAGTATGGCTTTTATTTTCTTCGGGTTTGCCTCGATTCCCCTCACGGAAATGAGATACCCGAGTAGCTGCCCAGATGGTACGCCGAAGGCGCATTTGTCCGGATTGAGCTTGATCCGGTAGCGGTCGAGGTTGGCGAAGGTTTCGCGCAAATCGTCTATTAGGAAGGCTTCCTCCTTGGTCTTGATTACTATGTCGTCGACATAGACTTGAATGTTGCGACCCAGTTGTTCCTTGAGGCAAGCCTGCATGCACCGCTGGTAGGTGGCTCCCGTGTTCTTTAGCCCGAAGGGCATTGTGTTGTAGCAGAACACACCAAAGGGCGTTGTAAACGCTGTTTTCTCTTGATCTTCCTCCTTCATTCGAATCTGATTGTAGCCTGAGTAGGCGTCGAGGAAACAGAGGCGCTCGCATCCCACAGTGGAGTCGATGATTTGGTCGATGCACGACAACGGGAAGTGATCCTTTGGGCAGTGCTTGTTCAGAGAGGTGAAGTCAACGCACATCCGCAGGATATCCGTGTCCTTTTTTGGTACCAGCACCGTGTTGGCGAGCTAGTGCTTTCCTTGATCTCGCGTATGAACTTGGCTTCAAGATGTCTGTTGATCTCCATTCCAACTGCGTGCGCTCATGGCTCAGACAATCGCCGAATTGTTTGTTTGACTGGCCTTGCGTCGGGGTTGACGTTGAGTGCGTGCTCGGCGAATTCCATGGGAACTCCTGGCATGTCCGCAGGACACCAGGCAAAAATTTCCCAGTGCTCACGGAGGAATTCGACGAGCGCGAGTTCCTATGCGGGACTCAAGTTGTTGGCGATGAGGGTCGTCTTGGCGGGATCCGATGGGTGGACCTACACTTTCTTCGTGTGGACCGATGAGTCGAAGGAGAGATCAGGTGAGGTTGGCCGGCTCATGGGAGGCAGACTGTTGTTTGTCGTCTCCTTTAGTCTCGCGAGTTCCTCCTGCATGTCAAGGATCGGGAAATTTGTTGAATTTCGTCGCAATCGCCGATCGCCAAGCTCCCATTGATCGTGATGACGCCATTGGGACCTGGCATTTTCATCTGCAGGTAGGCGTAGTGGGGCACTGCCATGAACCTAGCGAACGCGACACGCCCGAGGATGCAGTGGTACTGTGAGGGTCAGTCGACGACCTCAAAGTCGATACGCTCGCGCCGGAAGTTCTTCGGCGTGCCGAAGATGACGTCGAGGTTGATTTTGCCCAGGAGGTATACGCCTTTCCCTGGGACGATGCCATGGAACGTTGTGTCCGAGGCCTCCAGGCAAGTTAGGGGGATCCTCATTGCTCGCAAGGTACTCGCGAATATAAGGTTGATGCCACTTCCACCATCCATGAAGACGCGGCTCATGTCGAAGCCTCCGATTTGCGCCTCGAGTAAGAGGGGGCAATGGCCTGGACGGAGTACCTGAGGCGGATGGTCGCGTTTGTTGAAGGTGATGCATGACTCGCTTCCACTGAGGTACTCAGTGGTGTATGGTGGCGAGTGTGTGGCCAAGTTGACTTGGCGAGTGATGGTCTTATGCACCCTATTGGAGGGGCGTCCCTTTTGGATCATCATGGTGCAAATGGCTCGTGGGTACGGTTCACCTCCATGGTGCTGGTCCGGTGCGGCTGCATTCGGGGGTGGCCCAGGTGGAGGTGGCGGAGCGCCATGTGCCACGGCACCTGGAGCGGCTCTGTAGCCTCTTTCGACTGCATTGCGGTTCATCTGAACCAGTCCCTCATGTAGCTTGAGGAACTCGTGGTAATCCTTGAGGAGGTGGCTGGACTTCTTCTTGCCATCATGCTTGTTGATGTAGAAGTGCACCGTACATGGCTCGGACAGTTTGTCCTCAATGGAGCTCACGGGTGCCTCGTCGCGAGTGCGGTGTTGCCACACTTGCGTGGTTTTCCCGGAGTCGCAGTATCCGCCGCTACGGTATCCACGGTTGCGGTTGTCGTCGCGTCTTTTGGCGTAGCCAGCCGCGACCATGTTGATGTCGTCGTGGTCATCGTAAATGCGCATGCGATGCTTGCCTCGGTGATCGCGTCTACGCTCGAGCTCCGCCTCCTCGTCGAAGTGAACACGATTCTTCACTGAATCTTCTCCATCGGCCCACCGATTCGCGATCTCCATCAGGTGGTCGATGGTCTTGGGCTTTGAGTGGCCCAGCTCCTCTCTGAGTTCTAAGCGGCGGACGCCACCGTTGAATGCGTCAATCGCGCGATCCTCCAAGATGTTTTCTGTGGAGTTCTTGATGATGGACCACCTTTGGATGTAGGAGCGCAGCGATTCGCCAGATCTTTGCTGGCAGCATCTCAACTCTTTGATTGATGCGGGCCGCTTGTATGTGCCCTTAAAGTTGCACATGAAGCTGTAAACCAGCTCGTCCCAACTGCGAATGGATCCGCGTGGGAGGTTGTTGAGCCATGCTCGGGCGGCGGCCTGCAGCTGTAGCTGCAAGCATTGCATGGCCGTGCTTCGACTGCCTCCGTGGAGCCTAACGGAGGAGATGTGGTCCTCCAGCCAGATCTTTGGGTCCTGTAGGCCGTCAAACTTCGGGTTCTCTGATGGGAGTTTAAATCCTTTAGGCATTCGTTTCTGCCTAATGGATCTGCTGAAGCATCTGGCGCCGCAGAGCTCCACATCTTTCTCTTCTGAGTCAGTCAACCGAGCACGTCATGCTCTTGATTTGTCGATCTTGCGCTGCGTGATGTCATCACGTGCGTCGTAGTCGTGGTCGTGTCGTCGTGAACGGTGACGTCGAGACAAGTCGTGACTGTCATCGCTAGATGAGGGCGAGGAGTAACGCTTTGCTAGCGCTTTGCCCTTCTTTGGTTCCGGTGTCAGCTCCTTGTCGAGGGCGGCCTCGATTAATCCCAAGCCCGCGATCGTAGATCGGTGCATGGCGGCTCGGGGGTCCCTAGCTGGTGGCTGGTTGTTCAGGAGGTACATGGTGGCCGCTGTCACCGCAGCCTGCGGCGTCTTGGGGACCACATTGCCCCTGGTGTCGACTGTCATGGAGCCGAAGTCGAGGACTTTTGCGGCCTCTATGCGTTCCTGCTCGGTGAGATGGGCCATCCGAGATTGCCTCTTCTTGGCGAGGTACTCATTGCCCTTTGAGGAGGATCCTCCGTAGGAGGAGAGCCCAGCACGACGAAGGCTCGACTCGTCTGCCGCCTTTTTGCGCGCCTCGAGTTGCGCGATTGTTTGTACTTGGCGCTTGAATTCTTCCATCAGGAGCCAGTGATATCCCATCAGCAGCTCTTGCGGGGACCCGAAGGGTAGAGGGGTGCCTCGCAGGGCCTCGCGGCAGCGAGCCCATTCTTGCTCGTTGAGCTTGATCACGACGCGTTCGCCGGTTTGCTCATTTACTATGGTTGGAGGTCTCTCGCCTCCGCCGTTTTCAACGCGATGCGGTCGATTGCCACCGTTATCGCTGGCCCATTGCCGCGATTGCCGCCGTTGTCGCGGTTGGCAAAGGTGTCGCCTGCATTGATGACGGCGCACATGAAGTGATTGGGGAAGCTGCTGCTTCCACAACTCTCAGATCCGGAACCGTAGGTTCCATCTTCAGTGGCCAGATCGCTCAGATCAGAGTCACGACTGCTGTCGCTGACCGTGTTCTCAACTGCTTTTGGGGCGTTGAGCTCGCTGAGGGTGCCGATCGATGGAGGAAACCATGATGCTGGGGCAATCGACGGTGCCGTCGGCTGATCAGGCATGCGAAGCGTGCCCATCTGACCGACTTGGAAGCGGAAGCTCCCTATCGCCAGGCTGATTCCGTCGCCTACGGACTCGAAGGTCGGGCGAGTGGCTGGCGTGTGGACGGTGAAGTCGAACGCGCCGAAGAGCTGGCGAATCTCCGCTATTGCGGAGTTGTAGATCGCGGTTCATGGGGCCGAAAAAGCCGCAACATCAGCACTCCCAATTCCCACAGACGACGCCAATTGACGAGGGTTTAACTCATCAATGCCCATTGTTATGGACTTGGGTTTTGGAGAAGGAGGGAGAGCTGGAGACATCTATCGGCTAGCAAACAAGCACACAGGGGACAAAGATTTACCCAGGTTCAGGCCTCGTAGAGGTCCCTACTCCTACTTGTCTGCTCGTGGAATTATCGAAGGAACCGAAGGTTACAATGGTGCGCAGATGCAATCTGGCGAGGGTTGTGGAAACTAGGGTTGCGTGTGTCTTCCTCGCCGCCCCCTCTGAGCCCTTATATAGATAGGCTAGGTCTCAGGTAGCAGGTCGAGTCGGTTACAAATTAGGGTTTTCCCCCTTCAAACTTTCTATCTTTAGCTTCTTCTTGTTCTTCAAGCAATCGAGAGTCCGTAGGTTACTCGAGTCCTTCATTTGGGCCTTGGCGACACCGTGGGCCTGTATGTACTTAGGCCATATATACCAAGCTCGAGTACCTGTAGGGTATACCCATGTCACCCATATTCTGGCTCTACCGTATTACTGGATTACTAGCAGGAGTAGGATCTGTCCAAAGTCGGCGGATTCGAACCTGGGTAAACTTGTGTGCTCACCGTCCCAGAACACCGTATGTCTCACAACCCTCTATTTTGCACACCTCGAGGACCCCCTCATGGCGTACTTATCATCAATCCGACAACATTTGGTGCCCACCATGGGGCAAGTGAGCTTCGGATCTGCGTTCTGAGCGGAATCTACAAGAATTGGAATCAGCGAGACAATCGTCGTCGGTCGCGTCCTCTACGCTAGTGACGTCCCTCTCATCGTTCTCGACGAGACTTGAGAAAGGATCATATGGGAACCTAGAGCGGGGTGAATAGGTGCTACTTCAAATTTTACTCTTTTTCAAATTAGGTTTGACACAAAAGGTAAATTCTCTAGATTATGCAACTATGGTGAATTTACCTATATGTCAATCTAGCACAAACACTAACCAAGAACAATATAAGTAAAGTGCGGTAAAGGATAGAAGTAACCAAAGTGGAGCACGCGGAGACACAAGGGTTTGTTTCCCATAGTTCCTTCCTTTTGAGGGGAAGTACATATATGTTTGGAGAGGGGGTGGTTTCAAACCACCAACGCCATGAGAGGCCACCCTTGTTCTCCCATGAACCTCACCCCAATGGATTCGATTCACCTCTTCCACTATATCGGCAACCTTCGAGGTGGAAGCCGACACCTTTACAACAAGTTTGAGGCACACGTCCACAACCAAATTGGAGGCTCTTGAATACAAGCAAGCTATAAAACAATCAAAGACAAGCTTGTAAGAACCAAATCATAAGCTAGGGTTTCCAAAGAAACACTAGAGAAAGGGGTGAAAGAGCATGTGGGCCCCATGTGTGGGTTTGGTAATTAATGACAATCTTTATGGACTAATGTGTGTATTAAGTTGTACTTGTAGGATTTGTCCATTGGCATCTCTTGGAGCATGTGGTGGCTTCAAGGTCGATGAAATGAAGAAGAAGATGTGTTGTGGAAGCTCAATATGCGCCATCCCTATAAGATCTCATGTTTGGTGCTTGCCATCCTCGGTGTTTATGAATCGATGAAGACAAGGTCAAAGGATGCTTAAGGCAAAGGTATTCTTGATAGGTTTTTTCCTTTTGTCGGTCTCGTGTTGATCGGGTTTAGGATGGATAGCCGTACTATCAAGAGGCTCTCGATTGAGTAACTCGATCATATCGTTCAGAGAGAGCTCAAACCTTTGCATACTTGCATCATCATATTTGGTTGTTTATTTGTCTTATACATGTGAGGATATATATCTTGTGGCAATCTTTATAACAAGCTCTTATTCATCAAAATCGGATCTCCCTTTTATATCTTGTTGCGATTTTGATCTTGGCGGTTTTCCAAATACTCACCGAGTGAGGTATCTCACATTATTATACTTCATACTTTCTCACTTGGTGATATCCAATATTTCCACTTGTAGTAGGGTAGATCTTATTGTCCTCTTTCCAACGCAATTAGATTTGGGTCAATCAAAGTCTCCTAGCTCAAGTTATGAATTTTGGGATATTTGCCTTTTGTTTTAAATGAAAAAGGAGTCTTGTGTTGGGACGACCGGTACTACCGCTCATGATCCGGGCTCCTTTATAAGCCTTTTCTCTCTCTCGTTTTGGCTGTTCTTCCTTTTTTTTTTCTCAAGCCCACTTGTCTATTTGTCTCATATCTTGTGTGCTTGATTAATCTCTCCCCCTCCAATGATTCTTGCCAATATTTGAGGGGGAAGATAGAGGAGATCTAGATCTACACTTTGATCAAACCAAATCATCTCTTTGTGAGTGAATCTTTGGGATCTAAATCTTTGGGGATTTTGTGTTCCCCTTTTGTGTTCTTACTCTCCTGTTCCACCAATTGCTTTAGTAGTCTTGTTGGAACTTGAGAGTGAAGATTTGGGACATCTTTGTGGTGTTCTTGCCTTTTGCATTTGGTGCATCGGTGTGTGTTCTCTCCGAAGGATTTGTTCCTTGGAACCCTAGACGGTTGTGTGGACTTTGTGGCGTGTTCTTGGGGTCTTCAATTAATTTGTGAAGCTCCCCCAAGTTTGAGGCCTTGGTGACGATTATTGGGAGCCTCAAATTAAGTTGTGGAGATAGCCCCAATCTTGTACGGGTTTGGTGACCGCCCTAAAGTGTCCCATAGTGGAACGGGTGCTTACCCGTGTGGTGGGTGCTCGGGAGAATAGGGCGAGGCGTTGGTGGCGTTGGTGGTCTTAGTATCACCCACCCCTCCAACAAGACATACTCCCTTGTTGGCAGGAACTCGGTAAAACATCGTCGTCCTCGCGTGCCTCGGTTATCTCTATACCCGAGCTTTTTTACTTATGCACTTTACATTATGATAGCCATCGTGCTTGAAGTAATTATATTGCTATCGCTTTGTTGCTTATCTTGCTTAGCATAAGTTGTTGGTGTACATAGGTGAACCTTAGTATATCTAGGCTTTGTGCTTAACAAAAGAAAACACTAGTTTTATTCCGCCTTTGTTAAGCCCATCTCGTAGAAGTTTTAATCGCCTATTCACCCCCCCTCTAGGCGAAATCCATGATCTTTCAAGGGGCCCTCAAGTGAATGAGGGGGAAATGAAGATCTCTCTTGGTGAAGCTATAGATCAAGGCCTCCTCCTTCGATTCTCCAAAGATCAATGACTTTGGATGGTTGAGTGAAGAGACCTCGAGGATTTGGTGGCTCAGCAGATGGTGATGTTGTTCTTGAACTAGTCGAGCAGCTCCCAAGGTAGAAGAAGGGGCCTTTATATAGGGCCCCAGGAATTAGAGTCATTGGGAGCCACTTACCCCGGACAGTCCGGCAAACAGCAACCGGATAGTCCGGCCCAACCGGACACTCCGGGTGACAACAATCGAACACTCCGATCTGGCAGAGTTTCTGCCAGAGTCCGGCCGGAGTCCGGGTGGTGTTCGATGTGACCTACTAATTGTCTGCACCGGGCGAAGAAAATCTTGCGAATCCTTAGGGCCGGACAGTCTGGCAGAAACCGGCCGATAGTCCGGTGGAGCCAGACACTCCGGCGCACATCAGCCGGACAGTCCGACAGGACTTTGTCTCTACACAGATTTGATCATGGGGAGCCCTTTTTCCTTAGGTACAATTTACACTAATGTAGCTGATATCTCCTGAAACATTTGACAACATATTAAACATATCCAAGTGTTGTCAACAAACATCAAAATATTATGAAGGGCATAAATGCCCTTTCAATCTCCCCCTTTTTGTGTTTGATGACAACCCAATGATTTGCATATAGGATAGGTAATAATTTTCACAATAGGAGATTTACAAAATATAGTAAGGCTCCCCCTAGATGTGTGGCCAATTTAGCTTTGCATGTGAATACAAGACCACACACCCTAGGATCACATCCTCACTAGATTTTGTAGGTAACAGGTTATGACATGATATAATAAAGACTAGATAAATAAGCTAGGCATAACATAGTCTTTAACAAAACCGGGTAAGCATGTCTTAACACACATAATGGAGTTCAACACAACATAGTACTTAGACAAATAAGATGAAAACATGAAGCTTCAAAGAGTCAAATCGAAATAACGTGAAGCTCGTGTACCCATGCAAATCCCCAGTAGCAACCTAATAAAAGGGCTACTTCTCCCTCTTTGGCACCGAGACGCCAAAAAAGGGAAAAGAGCACAACGAAAGCATCCCTAAGCCAAGTCTAGCCACGGAAGTCATCGTCATCCTCATCCTCATCCTCATCCTCATCCTCATCGCCATCCTCATCATCATGATCATCCTGAGTCGAGCTCTGGCCATGAGGGCGAGAAGAAGAAGTCACATCCTCAAACATGGACCAGTCCACACGTCCCTGACTCCAGTGACCATAGGAAAGAGTGCCATCTAATGCCTACTGCTAAGAAGGATCAACATCCATGGGCAGGTTGATCCGCTTGAGTTCCTTCATGACATTCCAGTTAGCCTTGTATGCATCATACTGTCCATGGTGAATGTCAATGTTCTAGCATAGGAGAAGCTTCTTCCACCAAGAGGCCTTCTTCACCTTCTTGTGCACTTCCTCCTTAGAGGAGTTGAAGCGATATGCGTTGCTAGCATGCTTCATGCGAGGGCCATGGGTCACAAACTCCTGCACCTCCTCAGACCCATCATCATTGTCAGAAGCATTTGCATCCATCTCATCATCCTCAAATATGTCCTGAGAAGGGGGTAGCCTCGAGGAGCCTTGGTGGTAGGGGCACCCTTCCTCTGTAGCTTGGCAGCAAGATGTGGAACAAGATCATTGTAGAGCAATGGAGTTGCTGCATTCCGAGTAGCAATGAGCTTCATCACATAAGGAGCAAACAGAGGACACTTCTTGTCTGTGATGCACTTGTACAAGTCCTGATAGATAAAAACCATGACATCTATAGCACCACCTGAATGGTATAGACCATGAGTATACACTGAGTGAGCATGGGCCATTAGATTGATTTATGCACCTCTCATCTCATCCTTGTTGCCCGCCTTGGGAGTGAGTGTGTGGTGAAACATGCGAAGCAGAATGTTGTAGATGAGCTTGATGTTGGTGGTTTGGCCAACCACACCATACTGAGAGTAAATTGGGGCCAACCTCTTCTTGTCATATGCCTGACCATGTACATGCATTCCGAGACCAGTAGGAGCATTGGGATTGAAAGGAAATCCAAGAATGTGTGCAAACTGAACCATGCTGGAACGACACCTAGTAGTGCCAGACATCCACTCGAGGGGAATATCCGTAGTGTCCCCAAAGACAACTGTGGCATAGAACTGCTGGACCAACTCAACATTGTAGTCTTATTTTACTTGAAAGATGGTGTGCAACCCCATCTTCTCAGTCACCCAAAGAGCATCCTCAAAGTAGCTGTGAGCGTGGAGCTTATCGATATCCAATCACTGCATGGGGAACACAGGAGTCCTGAACCCACAAAACACCACATAAAAGAGTAGGGCTTGTTCATTTCTCCAAAAGCGATCATCAACCAAGGTGTGTTGTAGAGAATAGAACTGTTGGATTCTCATCTCCACAAACTCCTCGGAACCCAAATCTGCCAGAGTGGTCAATGCTTCAAACTTCATGCGCTTGGCTTCATCCCTTTTCAGTTTTCTAATATTTTCTTCCTTTGTTGTAGCACGGTCATGAGGAGCCTGTCTGACCATAGAAGGATCTACATGAATTTCACTCTCTTCATCACGGAACCTGCGAGGACGAGCCTTTTGAGTAGCCTTAGACCGACGAGGGCGAGAGCAACCTACGAGATCAGAGTAGAAGGATAGCAAATGGGTAAGCACATTTGTCCTGGAGATACAAACACATAGCAGTAATCAAAGTAATACAGGAGCTGATCTAGATGAAAACACCCGAACTGTCCAGGAAAACCACCCCAGAGACTCCGCCTTGCCCGGACATTTCAGTGCGTATGCGCCGGACATTCCGGGTGGACCGGAGTGTCCGACCCGTACACGCCGGACATTCTGGCTGGAGCCTTGATGATTTTCAGGCAGTTCATGAGTGTTCAACCGGACCAGATCAGGATTGCTAGAACCACTACAAGGACGAGTATTGCATGCAAATATGATGTACCCATGGATCTAGGTAAGCCATTGCCCTCAAAATTTCATCTAGAGCAAACCCTAGAGATGGAGAAGGGGAGAGGCACTATACCAGCATCCATGGGGACCTTCACCGGAGGGGAAAGGATCCCAACGGCAAAGGGAAGGCAATGGCCAGTGGCAACAACAGGATCTAGGGTGGAGGAGCCCTCTCGGTGGTGCTCTTGGTCGGGGACAACAGGCAGAGTGCAAGAGGGAGTCGGGGAGGAGAAGGAGGACTGAACCATCCACTTCTCCTCGACCCCTTTTACAAGTTGGAAACTGCTGGGGCCGGGGTGTCTAGGTGAAATGCACCGAAGTGTCCAGCCTGACCAGAATGTCCGAAGTGAATCAAGTGGAGAGTCCGGTCTGGCCGGACACTCCGGTTGGTTCAGGGCGGACAGTCCGGCCCCGTGCGACTAGAAAGCCCAGTTTCAAGTAGTGGACAAATGTGTGGCAAGAGGAGCATGTTTAAAGGTGAGAATAGGCTTGGGATTCAGAATATGTATTGTGAAGGACCAAGAAAATATATATATTCAAGAAGATGGCAAATTAAGTTCCAAATCAAATAAACCAAGAACCAATTCTTCAATAAGAAGAGGGCAGTGGCCGAGGCCACCATGTAAGAGTTTGTGGCATGACACCGTGAAGAATTATCCTTGGGTTCATAGCCACTACTCATCAATGAAGCTCACATATCACAAAATGATATTAAGAGAATTGAATTTCTTAATGTTGGCATTATGGGGGGAGGGATAATCCAATGTATTAGGACCACACTCCCCCTATCTCCATGCCTGCACCTAAACCAAATAAGAGTCAAGACATAGGTGAGTATGTAAGGTGATCAAGTCAAGCTCCTTGAATCTATGATATTTAGTTCATTCCTCAAATAACAAAACCTTGCTTCATCAAGTGGCTTCGTGAAAATGTCGGCAAGTTGGTCTTTGGTTGACACATAAGATAGCTCAATATCACCTCGAGCAACATGGTCTCTAATGAAGTGATGACGAATCTCAATATGCTTTGTCCTTGTATGATCCACTAGGTTGTAGGCAATCTTGATAGCACTTTCATTGTCACATAGAAGAGGCACTTTGTCATAATGGATACTGTATTCCTTTAAAGTTTGCCTCATCCATAGCAATTGAGTACAAGCACTAGCAGCTACCACATACTCGGCTTCGACGGTGGAGAGATATATACGATTTTGCTTCTTAGAAGACCAACACAGCAAGGACCTTCCAAGGAATTGGCAAGCCCTGGAGGTTGATTTTCTATCATCCTTATCACCAGCCCAATCTACATCCGTGTATCCACAAAGAAAGAAAGTTGAGCCCCTAAGATACCAAATACCATAGTTTGGGGTATGAACCAAATATCGAAAGATTCTCTTGACCGCCATCAAATGGCTTTCTGTAGGAGCCACTTGATACCTTGCACACACTCCTACACTCAACACAATATAGGGTCTAGATGCACAAAGGTAAAGCAAAAAACCAATCATAGACCGGTATACCTTTTGATCCACATCTTTACCATTTGGGTTTAGTTCAAGATGAGTCTTTGTTGCCATGGGAGTAGGAGCTCCATTTAGATCTTTCATGTTGAATCTCTTGAGCATATCTTGAGTATACTTGGCTTGGTTGAAGAATGTTCCACCTCTTACTTGCTTGATCTCAAAACCAAGAAATACTCTCAATTCCCCTATCATAGACATCTGGAACCTATTAGTCATAAGCTTTGAGAATTCATCATTAAAAGCTTTGCTAGATGAGCCAAATATAATACCATCAACATATATTTGGCATACAAAAAGCTCCCCATTGACCTTCTTAGTAAAAAGAGTGGGGTCGATTTTCCCAACCTCAAACCCACAGCCTAACAACAACTCTCTAAGATGCTCATACCACGTGTGCGGGGCTTGTTTGAGCCCATAGAGTGCCTTATCAAGTTCGTAGACATGGTTTGGGAAGTTGGGATCCTCAAACCCCGGGGGTTGCTTTACATATACCAACTCATGCAATGGACCATTAAGAAATGCACTTTCTACATCCATTTGTTGTAATTTAAAGTTATGATGTGCCGCATAAACAATAAGGATACAAATGGACTCAAGGCGAGCCACGGGTGCATATGTCTCTCCATAATAAATGCCTTCAATTTGAGAGAACCCTTGTGCAACCAATCTTGCCTTGTTCCTCACAACAATTCCATGTTCATCTTGCTTGTTCTTGAATATCCACTTGGTGCCTATAACATTGCGGCAATCTTTTGGCTTTTCAACTAACTTACATACTTTGTTTCTCTCAAAGTTGTTGAGCTCTTTGTGCATTGCTTCCAACCAATCCGAATCTTCAAGAGCTTCCTATACTTTCTTTGGTTCCACCATGGAAATGTGTGCTTGGTGTTCACCAAAACTCTTCAATTGAGCTCTAGTGGACATCCCTCTTCTTAGATCCCCTACCACATTCTCTAGAGTGTGGTCTCTTAATTCCAACATTCTATCCACTCTAGCTTGGCAACGAGTTTCGATCTCCCTGTTGTTTCTTGTGGGGATCTCTTCATCATTTTGGTCCTCGTCTTGACCATTAACTTGACCTTGATCATCATCGGAATCATTATCTTCATTAAGAGGCAAAGATTGACCTTGGTCTTGATCAGGCACACTTATAGATAGGTGTTGAGCTGATCTTATGGCAGATTGTACAGATCTTCCTTGTACAATAGACTGAGCAGCGTTGGACATTCTGGCAAATGGAGACTCGATCTCCTCCTGGCTAGAGGTTTCTCCCTGATCAACTTGTTGAGGGTACACAGCTTGCCTTTGGCTTGGGTCATTGTCCTCCTCGATAGGAGCTTGTTGATGTTGTGAAGATGAGGGCTCCACTTGAGTAGACCATAGTTCTTCTCAATCCGCCATAAGGGGTTCCTCAATGGGGAAGATGAATCCCGCATCCATTTTTCCTATGGCATCCTGAGGCATTTCATCATCTACATCACAAACATCAACACACCCCTTGGGGACCATCAAATTCTTCAAAAACCACACTACAAGATTCTATGATAGTTCTAGAGAGCTTGTCATAGATTCTATAAGTGTGGGATTCGAGACCATGACCAACAAAAATACCCTCTAATGCTTTGGAATCAAATTTGGACAAACGGACACCCTTTATGCGATAGAAACACTTACAACCGAACACCCGGAAGTATGAAACGTTGGGCTTGTTACCGGTAAGAATTCATAGGGAGTCTTGATCAATTCTTTATGGAGGTAGAGCCAGTTTGATGCATGGCATGCCGTGGAGATTGCTTCGGCCCAAAAATTGTATGGAGATTTAAACTCCGCCAACATGGTCCTTGCCATATCAATAAGAGTTCAGTTCTTCCTCTCAGCTAAACCATTTTGTTGAGGGGTATATGCAGCGGAATATTGGTGTTTTATCCCCTCATCACTAAGAAATCCATTCAAGGTGTAGTTCTTGAACTCGGTGCCGTTTTCACTCCTTATTATTAACACAAGGACATTGTGTTGACGTTGAGCCATGTTGATGAAGTCAATGAAGTTTTCTTGAGTCTCACTTTTCAGCTTGAAGAAATATACCCATGTGTATCTTGAGTAGTCATCAACAATCACCAAACAATATTTCTTCCACCAAGACTTGCATGAGATGGAGGACCAAAGAGATCCACATGAAGGAGCTCCAAGATCCTCTTGGACTTGATGTAGTTCTTCGGCTTGTGGGGAGAATCATGCATCTTTCCTTCAACACAAGCCCTGCAAACACGATCTTTGGCAAAACAAACATTTTCTTTTAGTCCAACAATATGGCCATCCTTGTGGAGACTTTGCAAAGTTCTCATGTTGACATGGGCTAGACGGTGATGCCATAACCAACCCACATCGGCCTTTCCGAATAAGCACATCACACTTGTAGTAGTTTTCCCCGAAAAATCCACCACATACAAGTCATTTTCGACGTACCCAATGAAAGCGACCTTTAGAGACTTGCTCTACATGAGGACCATAATATAATTATCAATAAAGACGGCAAAACCCATCTTTCCAAGAGCACGGGTTAAAAGTAAATTATAGCTAAGGGTCTCAACAAGCATGACGTCCACGAGAGTAATATCATGGGCAACCACAACCTTGCTGAAACCCATTACCTTAGACTTTGACTTGTCGGCATATGTCACAGATATTTGATCAACATTTGGTCTCAACTCCTTGACACTAGATGCGCTTCCGGTCATATGACTTGTGCATCCACTATCAAGCACCCATTTTGACCCTCTGGAAGCATAGGTCTACAAAAGATCAAACTAGTTTTTAGGTACCCATTCTTCAATGGGTCCTCTTTTTTTAGCAACAAGGGTCTTGGGAACCCAAATAGACCAAGCAATATAACCATCAAAGGGGCCAACATGTATTTTTCCACTTGTGGTCTTACTACCCACAATGGACTTGTCTTTTTCTTATGCGGGCTTGGCCTTCTTCTTCTTGTTGTTCTTCTTCTTCTTGGCTTTGGAGACAAATCCAATGCCCCCTTTCTTACCATTTGGCCTCTGCTTACTCAAGAGGTCATCAGTTGACTTGTTACCTTTGGGAAAGGTGGTCTTAGCTAGATCCCCCTTCAACCTAGCATTTTCTTCAAGTATATTTGTACAACTAGAATGAATGAAAGTACTAGGTGAAGAAATATTGGTCAACTGAGTTTGAAGCTTTTCACGAGACTTTGTGAGTAACAAGAGTTCACTCTCCAAGGCCTCGTGAGCCTTGTCAAGCATCCTAAAGTCCTCGGCAAGTTTTTCATGAACAACACCAAACTCAATCTTGTCCTTTTTTAGCCTTTTTATATTTAGCAATAGCATGGTCACGTTCCTTGATGAGTTTATTAATAATTAGGTCATTTGCTTCATCAAACCCTTCAAGTTTAGTTTCAAGAGACATCCTAGTCTCTTGTTCTTCTTCTAGAGCATTATTTAGAGCTTCTACCTCAATCATGTGCTCTCTTCCTAATTTACATCTCTCATCAAGAAGCTATTGTGTGTGAGAAAGTTGATTTAAGAGGTCCACAAAATGTTTCTTGTGCTCCCCTTGCAAGTTAGTCATAAACACATCAAAAGAATCTAATTCCTTTTTGACCTCAAGAGATATCTCATCATCAACCAAGGAGGTGGGTTGTGACGATGATAATACCTCCATTCCTCTTGCCATAAGGCAAGTGACGTTCTTGTTGGAGATATTCTCATTTGGAGAGTCGAAGAGGGAGAAGGTAGGTGTAGAAGTAGTGGCAAGAGAAGCCACACCACTTGATGTTTCCTCTTATTCATCTTCATCATCATCATTGTCGGAGGAGAATTCTTCATGTGTTATCAAGACAATTTCACCCGAATTCTTGTTGGTGGGATTCTTCTTGATGAAGGGTTTCTTGAAAGGAGCTTTGGAGGTTTTCTTCAACACAAGTTTACCCCCATGATCTTCTCTTTTCTCATAGGGACAACCGACAACAAAGTGATATTGGTCACCACAATTGAAGCAAGTTCTCAATTTAGACCCATTATCTCTTCTCCCATTGGGGTTGCTTCTTCGTTGCATCTCCATCTTGGCCTTGGCGGGGTCTTTCCAAAAGTTTCTTGCATAGAAGGCCATGTATTCACCATGAGAAACCTTGACATCTTCGGGGTGGCTCACTGAAAGTGCATCATCACTCCCTTCTTTTTCATCATACTCCATAACCTTGGCCTTCAAGGCAAGATTGACACCACTACTCATTCCAATAGCACGAGCACAGGCATCTTTGGCATTCTTGGCAGCAACCTTGAAAGCGGCCATCTCTTGCATAACTTCATTGGAGGTCATGAGATGGTAGTTGTGTCTTCCTTGGAGACTCTTCAAGTCAGTGGGATCGAAAGGCATGAGTGCACTCACATACTTCCTCTTGATCCAAGCATCATCAATGTGAGAGGCACCAACATTCCTGAAGGTGGTGGCTGTGGATTTGAGTCTTCGATACATGTCTTCATGATCCTCACCATCCTTCATAAAGAAACCTTCAGCCTCATTGCTTAAGGCATCATACCTATTTATTCTCATGCTCTCATTGCCAACAAACAAGTCAATGAGAGCATCCCAAGCTTCCTTGGCGGTATTGTAGTGCTCAATGTGGGGAAAATCCTTTGGCCCCACTCAAAGTTGGATCATGTGCAAGGTTGTCGCATTGACTTGGCTTTTGACCACTTCTCTTCTAGTCAAGTTGGTTGGATCCTCAATTTTGAGTCCTTCTTCAATAATGTTCCACAAGTCAATGCAAGAGCTGCGCACATGAGATTTCATTAAAACTTGCCATTGAGCAAAGTATGTGCAGCTAACTTAGGTGGGTCACCTCTATTATTTATATGGGGATGAGGGATTGGAGGGTCAGGAGAGTACCATCCGGGAACCGCATGGTGCTCTTCCTTCCCATCACCCTTTCTGGTGGTGGAGTCAGTGGAATTATGTTCATCCCCCACCACTTCACCTATTTAGAGGGAGGTGGTGAGGCTGACTTTTACATAACAAGTTGCTCAACAAGTTGGCACAACTGTTGGATTCCGTTGCCCAAGGTAGATCTCAAGCTTGTTTCCAAATTCTTGAGATCTACCATGGTCACCGAGATACTAGCCTCACCCTCTCCCTCATCTCCTGGGTTGCCCATATATCTTAGGCGGTTAAGCCCGAATAAAGAGCCGAGGCTCTGATACCAAATTAAAGGATCGTATGGGCACCTAGAGGAGGGGCGGGGTGAATAGGTGCTACTTCAAATTTTACTCCTTTCAAAATTAGGCTTTAACACAAAAGGTAAATTCTCTAAATTATGCAACTATGGTGAATTTACCTATATGTCAATCTAACACAAACACTAAGCAAGAACAAGATAAGTAAAGTGCGGTAAAGGATAGAAGTAACCAAAGTGGAGCACACGGAGACACAAGGGTTTGTTTCCCGTAGTTCCTTCCTTTTGAGGGGAAGTACATCTATGTTTGGAGAGGGGTGGTTTCGAACCACCAATGCCACTAGAGGCCTCCCTTGTTCTCCGATGAACCTCACCCCAATGGGTTTGATTCACCCCTTCCACTATATCAACAACCTTCGAGGTGGAAGCCGACACCTTTACAACAAGTTCGAGGTACACATCCACAACCTAATTGGAGGCTTCCGAATACAAGCAAGCTGTCAAACAATCAAAGACAAGCTTGTAAGAACCAAATCATAAGCTAGGGTTTCCAAAGAAACACTAGAGCAAGGGGCCCTCAAGTGAATGAGGGGGAAATGAAGATCTCTCTTGGTGAATCTATAGATCAAGGCCTCCTCCTTCGATTCTCCAAAGATCAATGACTTTGGATGGTTGAGTGAAGAGATCTTGAGGATTTGGTGGCTCAGATGGTGATGCTGTTCTTGAACTGGTCAAGCAACTCCCAAGGTAGAAGAAGGGGCCTTTATATAGGGCCCCATGAATTAGAGCCGTTGGGAGCCACTTACCCCGGACAGTCTGGCAAACAACAGACAGACAGTCCGGCCCAACCAGACACTCTGGGTGACTACAATCAGACACCGGTCTCACAGAGTTTCCGGCCAGAGTCTGGGTGGTGTCCGATGTGACCTACTGATTGTCCGCACCGGGCGAAGAAAATCTTGCGAATCCTCAGGGCCGAACAGTCTGGCAGAAACCGGCCGGATAGTCCGGTGGGGCCGGACACTCCGGTGCACATCAGACATACAATTTGACAGGACTTTGTCTCTACACAGATTTGATCCTGGGGAGCCCTTTTTCCTTAGGTACAATTTACACTAATGTAGTTGATATCTCCTGAAACATTTAACAATAGATTAAACCTATCCAAGTGTTGTCAACAAACATGAAAACAGTATGAAGGTCATAAATGCCCTTTCAGCTTGGATTCTGGCTAGGGAGGTCATGACTGCCTACACCATCATGTCTTTTGGTGAGATCGATGTTTACATCGATTTCGCTGAACCTGCCCCACCCACCCCAGCGGCAATGATAGAGGCAGAAGAAGCTTATGGGTCCACTTTGTCTATGGAGGTGGCGGAGTTCCGGATCCTGGAAAACCCTAACCCCACCTAGCCCGCACCTATCGCAGAGATAGTGGAGAAAGCTAAGCCTAAAGTGGATCTTACTATGAACGTCGAATCTGGAGTGGATCTCCCTAGGGAGGCCGAATCCTAGATCGATCTTCCTAATGAGGTCGAAATCCAGGAGGAGCAAGATAACAACTCTGGTGCCGGCTCTGCCAACACCGGAACGGATCAACCTTTTCTGAGGCACACGTTGAGGCATATGATGCTACATGACACCAGCATGGATGAAATTCTCGAGACCATCAGACATTTCGAGGAAGCCCACGAAGAAAGCCGCAACTACCTCAGGACGCACGCATCGCACTTCATCGCATATGTTGGATCTGGATCTGGCTCTGCTGATGATGGAGAAAATGAAGACTCGGTGCTGGAGGCAATCGGAACAAACACCGACTTACCAGCATCTTCGGATGATTCAATGACGTCAGCAGATTTTTGAAAGTTCTCCGTGGAATATGAAGAGGAGTACAACTCCAAAGCTGTAGAAGAAGGAGAAGCCATGGACAAAGGATCCAGAGAAAACTCTCCCAAAGCGCGGGATGGCATGTATCTCGGAGACAATACCAACGTACAGATGTCCGAAAGTACTGATCAGAGCTTAACTCCAGGAAACAGACCCAAAGCCGTCTTTGCTACTAGCACGACCAAGAAGGCAAAGAAGAGGAACAAGAAAAAACTCCGGCAAAGGACCCTCTGGCCGAGGAGGCAGTTGCCGAAGAATATGAGAAAGACTTGGATGGAGCCCTAATCCCAGACGAACTCAAGGAAACTCTGGTGGATGGACACGTGGTTACCCCTGGTGCCCATAAACTCACCGGAGATGCGTTAACTACACCAATCCCTACTGCTGCAGAGCTTACACCTGCAGAATTGGAAGATAAGGCCCAAGCCCTAGAAGCATGTCGTCAAGTACTCCTTGATGAGGCCAACAACCTCATGGAAGAGAAGAAGCACATTGCATCTACGGGGCAATTCAACTCCCTGCAGCATTAGAAGACCTAGAACGACCCTGTGCAGGCTAACAAAAATCCGGAAGTCCACAAGACCCTCTTTGAGGGAGATGACACCATGATGAGTGCATATTTGCATCATGTTTTATATTATTATTTTGTATTGTAGATGTAGGATCTTGGTATTTTACAGCGCTCCCGCACACATTTTATGTCTGTTTTCACCAAGATCAGGACAGATGATGGATACAATGGACACAATTCTTGAAGCAGTTGTACTGAGGAGAAAAGGAGTCAAAAACAACGTAAATCGCTTATTTGGAAAATATTAATAATACCAGAAGAAAACCCAAAGCAATCAAGGGAGGCAAACGGTTTAACGACCAACTATACATCGGGAATAAATTTTCTGGCCGTATAGTTCCCGCCATATAGTTGGCTCCGCCACCGCCTCCTCAAATAGTTTCACCCCGTGCAACTAGATCAGAGAGACGACATACAAAACACCCAGAAATTGCCGAAACCTCACCTCCGGAAGGCATTTGGAGGGGGAACTCGTCCACCGAGGATCCATCTTCACCCTGCACAGATCCGAGAGGCTAAGACATCGATCTTCATCATCCACCACTACATCACCACCATCTCCATCCATCCCATCTACATCTTGTCTAGATCTTGTTGTAATTTCCATACTCGTTGTGGATTTATACAAGTACTATTCATCTATGATAGATTCCATTGTTATTGTCATGATGTTGATCGCCTCCATGTTTGAGTAGATCATTAGTTCTTGGGGAGATGGAGAAACCCTAGTATGAGATTGAAATAAGATAAAGTTTATTATGATATTCATCATTGTGACCATGTGTTAGATTGTCTTCATCTTGATGTTGAGAGAAGTCGACCTCTCAATATTTGCCTCTCATGGGGACTTGATGGAGGGAACTACTTATTGGTAGACGAAGGTGTGTTAGCACTTACAGTGACTATAAAGCTGTTGGCACTACTTACATATCAACTTGGGAAACCGAGGAAACTCACGAAACACTATCCATGCCATGGGATACGTCCTACAGGATTACGTCCCTTAATAGCATAGTAATTCGATTGATGTCGATTGCTGACTACTGTGGTTATAAGGATGATGTGAGCAGCGGTTGCTGCCTATTTGTCCAAATACGGAGTTCCTCCCACACATACATAGTTGAGAATGTTCATGATAATAATCTTTACCTTAGCTCCTTATAATGCTAGAGGTGTATCCGCTACTCCCTGAGAACGCTTTTTCCCTATTGCAGTTCCAATCTCTCTTACATATGCGATACTTACTTTCTGTATTCAGTTGTTTTACTTTACTTATTATTTCTCTTATACCAAAAACCCCCAAACACCCTTTTACACAATACTCGCATTTTATCTCGTCACTTAGAACTTTATTTAGCATTACTAGTGCAATATTTATTTCAAGAGTTATTAGACTTCAGACTCCTGCTCCCTGTGTGATCGATATCTTTATTTCAAAACTAGCTACAAACGATCTGTACACTTGCATTCATCAAGCTATTTTCTGGCGCCGTTGCCAGGGAGCTAAGCGTTGTAGGTCTTGTAGTTTTTGCTTATTTATTTTTGTCTTGCTAAGTTTTGTTTTGAGTTACAGGATTCCACCAACATGATGGAGTTTGAGCATATGACTAGTGCTTTGGGCTCCGTCTCGTGTCATAAAAAATAGGAACTTTGGCTTTTGTTTCGTCCAATTCCGAGAATATTTCTTTTCTGGCTTTTCTGAAACCAAAAACAACAGAAAACAGGCAACTGGCACTATGGCATCTTGTTAATAGGTTAGTTCCATAAAATGTATAAAAACACCTCAAAGTGTGAATAAAACATAAGAAAGTTGAAACAAAACAAGCATGGAGCATAAAAAATTATAGATACGTTTACGACATATCAACATCCCCAAGCTTAACTCCAGCTCGTCCTCGAGTAGGTAAGTGATAAAAATAATAATTTTTGAGGTGACATGCACCATCATAATCTTGATCAAGGTATTTGTAAAACATTGATAGCTGGGATCATAGTACTCTAACATAGACATGAAAGATATAGTTCTAACAATAAGACATAGCAACTATGTTGTAACATGAAAAGGTACAAACAAAAGATCATGAATAACAATGCTTTGAAAGACTTTGTTTGTTTCACATATAGAAAACATAATAAGAATGGTATTCAGCTTGTCCCTCATGGTATAGCAAAACATAAATGCATAGGACACCTTCAAAGTTCATAAGGGTGACTAGATACAAATAATTTAAGAACAAGAAATATCAAAGTTATGAATCAATCAACAAGTTTTGGTACAATGCACATTAAACTAAGAATGATCACTATGCTCTCTCAATTGGTGCATAAATATAGAAGATGGAGACTCAACATAAAAGTAAAAGAAAGGCCCTTCATAGAAGGAAGCAGGGATTCAAGTCTCATAAAGAGCTTCCAAAAATTATGGTACTTATTAGCTTTCAGCTCTCATTGCCCTTTCATAAACATATTTAGGTGATTAAGGTTAAAGTGACACAAATATGAGGATATGCTTGACAAGTTATAAGTTGAAAATCTCATGCCCCTTGCTTACGAGTACCGAACCTCATGCTACTCAACTTTAGTCACGAGTAAGTTCTTGTCATTGTAAGTACATGTGTATCATAGAGAACCGCCAACAGGGTACCCCTTGCCCCATGATATAGGAGCTATCCCATATCAAAATGACAAGGCAACAGACAATGAGCATCTCAATGATCTTTTTATTTGCTATTTGCATAGGTTTTTATTGTGGATGCTTCGCAGATTGCTCACTATGGTTATGCTGCAAGTTTCCACCATGATTAGGCATGGCTTAGGCTAGCTGCCCAGGAGTTTCTATAACACATATACAAACTCCATGAGCTTACAAGCTCCCCTTTTATTTCACACCGCCGGGATCCATAAACAAAAGAACATGATATCAACTGAATAAAGTGCAATGTTGAAAGCGTTCCCCATGGTAACATGGTTCTGCTAATTCACAACTTATAAAGACCAAGCATATACGCAACATAGATGGACACAATGGTTCAAGTTTATTAAGTGCAAGAAAGTAAAGTGTGCCATCAAGTTTGTGAGAGCTTTAATCACTAATTTTCACATAACAAGTTTAATTCGGAAGGTAGATAAAAACATGAATATACTTGGAATAGCAACAATGCTAGTAGGTAGGTATGGTGGACTCTTTGGAATAACTTGGTTTTATTTGGATTTGGATGCATGAGTGGAACTAACACTTGGTACATGTGGAGGCTAGCAAAAGACTGGGAGCGACCAACTAAGAGAGCAATAATGGCCGTAATCATGCAAAGCAACAAAACATTGTTAATTAAAGCATAAAGTGATATGAAAAGTTGAAAACTAAATGATCATAGAGGCTATGGTGACTGGTATAGTCTTAACATGGTGTAAGCATGCACCAAGTCAAGCCAAATAAAGCATCCAAGGAGAATACCACAGTATTATGCTTTTTGTATGCTAAAATAACGCATGATTCTTTCAAGGCACATTATGCAATCTCAATTGTTTGGAACAAGTCATGCTACAATAATAATTACTAAGCATAACGTCAAAGCAATATCAAACATGAGATGATAAAGTCTAGGCCACAGTCAAAACAAAACTCCTTTTATACCACTTATAAGCATGAACTTTCCTACTCTTTTCCAATCCAAATCAACGTATTTTAAACTATGTATGAATGAGGGTGTACAACCAATTTATTTAAGCAAACCAAACAAAAGGAAACAAAAAACAAAAATGAAGACGCTCCAAGAACAACACAATTGTGCATGAAACAATAAAAATGAAGTGTTTGGAAGAAAACTTGAGATTTTATTGATGAAGAAGGGGATGCCTTGGACATCCCTAAGCTTTGACGCTTGTACTTCTTGAATATTTCTTGGGGTGACACGGTGGCATCCCCAAGTTTGAGCTTTTGTCCATACTTCATCTTATCACATTATTCTTCCCTACACTTTAAAATTTCCTTCATACAAAACTTCACACAATCTTCATTAGCAACATTAGTGTACTCAAGATAATAAGTTTTTTGGTTCAGTTTCAACACAAATAAAACTTCCATTAAAACACAAGCTACTGTAGCAATTCCTTCTAAAAGCTCTAGTGATCAAAGATAACTCAAACAGAAAGAGATTAAGAGGCAAATGCAAATAATGGTAGAAATCTGTCAAAACAGAACAACAGGTAAAAACCGATTTTTTCGAAGACCTTCTGCTGCTCAAATTGAAAAGTGTTAACCTAACGAAAGTTAGATAACAACCTGGAGCAGAAGCACAAAAAATTATAGCTCAATCCAACGTACAGGGATTTTTCATGATTGTTTATAGTGAAGCACAAAAATCTGTTTCAGGACAACAACTTTCCCAAGTCTTACATCTCTCTTATTAGAGGTTATTCTTGGCACAAAAACTACACAAAAAGGATAAGGAGAGGTTATTACTAAGGCAATAACTTCCAAGACTCAACAAAAGAAAACTTACTATTTTTTTTTGGGTTATCTCCCAATAGTGCTTTTCTTTAACGCCTCTGAGCTAGGCATAGGAAGCAAGATTCAAGTATTTTCAAATGAAGAAGCATTAAGAGCAAACTTTGTTTGAATAGGAGAGGCAAAAGGTATCTTTTCTCTCCTCTTAGGGAAGTGTTCTATACCTTTCTTGAGTGGTAATTGATATTTAATGGTGCCTTCTTTCATATCAATAATGGCACCAACAGTTCTAAGAAAAGGTCTTCCCAAAATAATAGGACAAGAAGCATTGCATTCAACATCCAAAACATAGAAACCAATAAGGACATAGGTATTGTTAACCATAATAAGGACATCATTAATACTCCCCATGAGTTTCTTTTTGGCATTATCATCAAGTTGGACATCTAAATAACAATCTCCTAATGGTGGCAAATCAAGCATTTCATAAATCTTTGTAGGCATAATAGAGACACTAGCACCAAGATCACATAAAGCTTTTAGATCAAAATCATTCACTTTCATATTAATGATGGGTTCCCAACCATCTTCTAAATTCATAGGAATAGAAGCTTTATGTTTCAATTTTTCTTCTTTAATTTTTATGAGAGCATCAGTAATGTGTTTTGTAAAGGACATATTCATAGCACTAGCATTAGGACTTTTAGCAAGCTTTTGTAGGAACATAATTACTTTAGAGATATTGCAACCATCAAGATCAAAATCATAATTACCATCCAAGGTAGTAGAGCTATTGTTTCCCATATTTCGAAGAATTTCAGCATTTTTATTAGAAAAGGTTCCATTGGTTTTAGGCATTGTTGCTAAAGGAATGGGGACTTCATGTGGTTTGCTAGCATCAACATTGGTGGTGGTAATAGTACATATACTATTATTTCTAGCAATTTCATCTTCTCCTTCCCACTTAGCATGCAATTCAGCTAATAGTCTAACATTTTCATCGATTCTAACTTGTATGGCATTAGTAGCAGCAAAGGGATTTTCCATGGTTTCAGGTTTAGCAACCATTTTATTAATCAAAGAGGATTGTGCTTCAGACAAAGATGAAATATTTATTTCGACATTCGAAAGTTTTTCCTCAACAGTTTTATTGAAAGCGGTTTGTTTACTAATAAAATCCTTAAGCATGACTTCAAGTTCAGAGGGTGCACTTCTATTATTGTTGTAGGAATTTCCATAAGCATTACCATTATTGGGAGGATATGGCCTATAATTATTATTACCAAAATTATTCCTATAGGCATTGTTGTTAAAGTTATTGTTTCTAATGAAGTTCACATCAACTTGCTCTTCTTGAGTAACCAAAGAGGCTAAGGGAACATGATTTGGATCAATATGAGATTTTCCATTAACAAGCATAGACATAATAACATCAATTTTATCACTGAAGGAGGAGGTTTCTTCAATAGAATTTACCTTCTTACCTTGTGGAGCTCTCTCAGTGTGCCATTCAGAATAGTTAACCATCATATTATCAAGGAGCTTTTTTGCAGCACCCAAAGTAATGGTCATAAAGGTACCTCCAGCAGAAGAATCCAACAGATTTCTTGAAGAATAATTCAGTCCTGCATAAAAAGTTTGGATAATCATCCAAGCAGTCAGTCCATGAGTGGGACAATTCTTTACCAAATATTTCATTCTCTCCCAAGCTTGGGCAACATGTTTATTATCAAATTGTTTAAATTTCATTATTTCACTTCTCATAGATATAATCTTAGCAGGAGGATAGTATTTTCCAATGAAAGCATCTTTGCATTTAGTCCAAGAATAAATACTATTTCTTGTTAGGGATAGCAACCATTCTTTAGATTTTCCTCTCAAAGAGAAAGGAAACAATTTAAGCTTAATAATATCTCCATATATATCCCTATGTTTTTGCATCTCACAAAGTTCAACAAAGATATTAAGGTGAGCAGCAACATCATCAGTACCAACACCAGAGAATTGTTCTTTCATAACAAGATTGAGCAAAGCAGGTTTAATTTCAAAGAAAGTAGCTTCAGGAACAAGTGGAGCAATAGGTGTGCACATGAAATCATTGGTGTTTGTGCTAGTGAAGTCACACAACTTAGTGTTTTCAGGAGTATTCATTTTTGTAAGATTAAACTAAGCCAACAGAAATAGAAACTAAAATAGGAACTATTTTTTTGTGTTTTTGATAAAAAGAAATAAGCAAACAAAGCAAAAATAAACTAAGAAAAACCAAAACAAAGTAAAGAGATTGGTTATGAGGGACTCCCCTTGTGAAGTTATCCTTAACTCCTCGGCAACGACGCCAAAAAAGGCTTGATGGCTCAAGATATCTCGAGCTCGTTGGGAACCCCAAGAGGAAGGTATGATGAACATAGTAGCAAGTTTCCCTCAGTAATGAAACCAAGGTTATCGAACCAGTAGGAGCAAGGAAACAAACCCAAGGTGTTGCTACCAACTTGGAATCCTGCACAACACAATCACAGAACTTTGCCCCAACTTACAGTGAGGTTGTCAATCTCACCGATTTTGCTGAAAACAAAGGATTAAAGGTATAGTGTGGAAGATAGTAATTGCTTGTAGAAAGTAAATAGTAAACAGTAAATAATAGATGGTATATCAACGGTAAAAGAATGGACCGGGGTCCTTAGTTCACTAGAGGTGATTCTCCTTAAGATAGATAGCATGTTGGGTGAATAAATTACAGCGGGGAAATTGATAGATTTGACAAAGCATACAATACATATACTAGACATCTTGACTCCTATGAGATTTGATTGGGCATTACAACACTATACATAGACCATAATCCAACTGCATCTATGACTAATAATCCACCTTCAGGTTATCATCTAAACCCCCTCCAGTATTAAATTGCAAGCAACATATAATTGCATTAAGCAAAGTGTGTAAAGTAAACAATACGATTGTCCCATGGACAAAGGATTGTTGTTTTCTCCCTAGTAGCAATAGCACATCTACAACCTTAGAGATTCCTTTCACTTCCCCATATTACTAGAGGCGTGAACCCACTATCGAGCATAAATACTCCCTCTTGGAGTTGCAGGCATCTACTTGGCCAAGATAGTTACTAACAACGAAAAGCATGCAAGATCACAAATAACATAGACATGATAGAATCAATAATCAATCTAAAATAGCATCTCAATATCCATCGGATCCTTGCAAACACAACATGTAAGATTACAAATAGATGATCTTGATCATGAACGGAGCTCACAAGATCTAAACATGATAGCACAAATGAGGAGAACCAGCTATCTAGCTACTACATGGACCCATAGTCCAAGGATGAACTACTCACCGCATCACACCGGAGGCAGTCATGGTGATGAAGAAGGCCTCCAGGGTGATCTCTCCCCTCCGGCAGGGTGCCGGGAAGAGCTTTGGATCCCCCCGATCTAGGGATGGAGATGGTAGGGGCTACAGACTCTTCTGTGGATTTCTGATTGGGTTTTTTGATCCCGGTCCTTAGGGTTTTCGTCCCGGGAGGCTTTTATAGGTGAAGGGGCAAGGTCGGTGGAGCACCAGGGGGCCCACACCCCTAGTAGCGTGCCCCCCAGGCCGTGCCGCCACCAGGTGTGGCCGCCCTGGTGCGCCACTTCGTCTCCCCTCCGGACTCCGTGTTGCTTCGGGTAAAATATTGACTTTGGCTTTTGTCCCGTCCAATTCCGAGAATATTTCCTTACTAGCTTTTCTGAAACCAAAAACAACAGAAAATAGGCAACTAGCACTATGGCATCTTGTTAATAGGTTAGTCCCAGAAAATGTATAAAAATACCTCAAAGTGTGAACAAAACATAAGAAAGTAGATATAAAACAAGCATGGAACATCAAAAATTATAGATACGTTTACAACGTATCAATCCTTTGTGAATCTTCCTATAACTAAAGCTTGGCCTTTACTTAATAGAATTCACGATCATAGAGTTTCATGGAATTTTGGTCTAGGAAGTGAAGGAGGCGTAGAAATAGAACATGAATGTATTCATGACTATAATAAAAGGGCCATGTTAAAGAACTATCTAAAGAACTTTATTTGGATTCAGGTCTTGTGTTGCAAGTTGTTAAAGCTTTTATAGAACATATCAAAGCTCCGGAAGAGGGTTTGGTCAAGTACGATCCACCACCCGAACCTGAGAAGAAAAGAGGAGTTAAAGCAACACTGGCCTCCCTAGAACCAATATATGAGATACCTTTCCCTAACACTGCACAGAAGCATTTTTTGAATATGAACAGATCAAAGCAGCACAGGAAAAGAAAGAAGAGGAAAGTATTCCAGAAGTTGTGGAACATTTGGAAGAAACCAAAGATGAAGTGGTAACCAAGGAAGCAATTATGGCTATGTACACACATTGTAACATAGTTAAACTTGATGAAGAGACTTCCGTATTGGTTGAATGTAAAACAAAGGTAAAAGATGTGGGTAAGTGATACATTGCAAATGTATCTATAATTTTTGATGTTCCATGCTTGGTTTTATCTACTTTCTTGTGTTTTGTCTACACTTTGGAGTACTTTTCATATGATTTCTTGGACTAACCTATTAACAAGAGCCACAGTGCTAGCTGCCTGTTTTCTGCTATTTTTGGTTCCAGGAAAGTCAGAAAATGAATATTCTCAGAATTGGACGGGACAAAAGCCAAAAATCCTATTTCACCAGAGGACTCCTGGAGCCAGAATATGAGACGGAGTGGGGCTGGGCCCAGGCCACACCACCTGGCCGCGCGGGCTAGCCTAGGCCACGCCAGGGGGTGGTCTGGCCGCCCCAGACTCCCCCTCGGTCTCCCTCTTCGCCTATAAGTTGCGTTCTGACCTAAAAAATCAGGCGGGTTCGACGTTTTTCTAGAAGGAGTTCTGCTCCGCCGCCACCACCAGATTCCACGAAACAGCACCAAAAACTCCGTTCTGGCACCTATAAGACGGGGAATTGGAGGAGATCATCGCCATCATCATCATCATCACTTCTCCATCGACTATCCATGTTTCCCCCATCTATGAGTGAGTAATCCCCCGCTGTAGGATATGGGGATGGTAGGGATTGGATGAGATCGTTCATGTAATGGCATCATATTGTTAGGGCATGGTGCCTAGTATCTTTTATTAGTGCTTTATGACTTTGTTGCAACTTGTTATGCTTAACGCTTGTCACTAGGGCCCGAGTGCCATGATTTCAGATCTGAACATGTTATTGATTCATTATGATAGTATTGTTTATGGTATTTTCTACAAGTTGTATACACACATTGTTGTCCGAAACCAATGGCCCCGAAGTGACAGAAATCGGGATAACCAGAGGGAATGGCTTTGATGTGAGGATCACATGTGTTCACGGAGTGTTAATGCTTTGCTCCGGTGCTCTATTAAAAGGAGCACCTTAATTGCCAGTAGTTCCCTTTAGGCCCCGCTGCAAACGGGCTGGCAGGACAAAAGATGTTGTGCAAGTTCTCATTGTGAGCACGTATGACTATATATGGAACACATGCCTAGGATTATCTAGTACTTGGATGCTTTATCTTATTTATCTGCAATTGCCCTATGTTCTGTTTGCTATGTGAATTGTCTTGTCCATGCAACGCCCGTCCATCCATCCCTATGCCTACCGCACTCGAATCCCTCTTATCTGCATCACATCGTTGTCTTTACTTTACTACTGCTGCTACTTTACTATTCCTACTACAAAACCATTGCTACTGATAAACTGCTGTGAGCAAGATTGTTTCCAGGTGCAGCTGAATTGACAACTCAGTTGTTAAGGCTTATAAATATTCTTTGGCTCCCCTTGTGTCGAATCAATAAATTGGGTTTCACTTCCCTCGAAAATACTGCGATACACCCCCTATACTTGTGGGTCATCAAGACTATTTTCTAGCGCCGTTGCCGGGGAGCATAGCTTTATTTATCAAGTCCACTTGGAATCAATTTTGTTCAAGCTTAGTTTATTTCCGCCTTGTTTGCTTGTTTCTTTATCAAAAATACAAAAAAATTAGTTCCTACTCTAGTTGTTATTTTTGTTGGTCTGTTATTGTCTTGCTTTATCATGCTTGCTGTCAATGGTTGGTTTCTTTGAAACTGAATCTTATTGGCAAGGTGGGTGCACAGAAGATCAAAAATATTATTATAAGGAACACCGCTTGTCACAAAAAGGGAAACACTTATGGGAACAAATTGATAAATTGTATACCATTGCTAGAAACGTGTGCTCTACTTATAATGTTACTTATTGCTTTCATAAATCTTGTTGCTGTAAGAGGTATAAACAACTCCCTTTTCAATGTGAGTATAATGATAATGTTACCATATCTTCTTATGTTAAAGGAAATTATGACTTTTATGATGTGGAACAAATTGAGGAATTTATTGCTTGGAAGGGTGCATTTGAACTTGCTAGTTTGCTTGAAAATATTGATGATTCACCTTATAAACATGAGGTTTATGATATACTTAAATTTTGCTTTGATAATTACAAGGAAGAAAATGGCTATATTTTTGAATATATTAATAGATGCTTTCTACAAATGGAAGAGACTAATGCCTTGTAGGATCTTATGAAAGAAGAAATTGATGAACCTGAAAGCTCATTAGATGAAAAAGAGGAGGAGAGTGATGAACAAAAGGAGGAATAATGGATTAGCTACCCATGCCTACCTTCTAATGAGAGTAACTCTTTATCCCTTACATTATTTGGTTGTCCCCCATGCTTACCAAAGGAGGATGAATGTTATGCTCATGTTATCTGTGATAATCCTTTATTTGTGCCTAACTTCGAGATGCATGGTACTAAAGAGTTTTGCTTAGAAATTGTTTATGATAAAGCTCTATATGATGGTCCTATACTGAATGATCAGTCATCTTGTTATATAATTGTTAAAAGTGGGTTTGAAGGTTTTAATCCCACTATTTTTGAGCTTGATATTTTTTTGGGTTTTGTAGAACATGAAAAGCATTCTTTATGTGATAGTTATATTGTTGAGTTTATTCATGAGGCTACTGAAAATTATTATGAGAGAGTAAAATATGGTTGTAGAATTTTTCATGGTATTGAAACACCTCTCTATGTGCTGAAAGTTTTGAAGTTACTCTTGTTTTATCTTCCTATGCCTGTCACTTTGTTCTTTGCAAATTTATTTGCATACAAGATTCCTATGCATAGGAAGTGGGTTAGACTTAAATGTGTTTTGAATTTGCTTCTTGATGCTCTCTTTTATTTCAATTCATATTTCTTATGTGAGCATCCTCTCAAACTATCATGCCTAACTTAAAGGCGTTAAAGAAAAGTACTTATTGGGAGATAATCCAAAACTTTTAGATGAGTCTTGGAAGTTATTACTTAAGTAATAACCTCTCCTTCTCCTTTTTATTTGCTTTTTGTGCCAAGAGTAACCTCTAATGAGAGAGAAGTAATGGTTGGGAAAGTTGCTGTCCCAAAACAGATTTCTGTGCTTCACCGTAAAAATTCATGTAAAATCTCTGTATGTTATTTTGAGGCGTGAATTTTTGTGCTTCTTCTCCAGGTTGTTATCTAACTTTCATTAGTTGAACACTTTTCGATTTGAGCAACAGAAGGTCTTCGAAAAAAATCGTCTTTACCTGCTGGTCTGTTTTGACAGATTTCTGCCATTTTCTGCATTTGCTTCTTGTTGGTTCCTTCTTGAGTTCTTTTGGGGAATTGAGCTTTTTGAGGGAAGTGATACAGTAGATAGTGTTCTAATGGAAGTTTATTTGGTGTTAGAACTGAACCTTATGACTTATTTATCTTAAGTGCACTAATGTTGCTAATGAGATTGTGTGAAGTTTTGTATGAAGGAAAATTTTCAGGTGTATGGAAGGAATGAGTAATGAGATGAAGGATGGACTAAAGCTCAAGATTGGGGATGCCACACGTGTTACCCCAATAAATATGCAAGAAGTACAAGCGTCAAAGCTTGGGGATACCCAAGGCATCCCCTTCTTCATCAATAAAAATTCCAGGTTTCTTCCAAACGCTTCATTTTTATTGTTTCATGCACAGTTGTGTTTTTCTTGGAGCGTCTTCTTTTTCGTTTTCGTTTTGGTTTTTAGTTTGCTTGGTTTGCTTAGTTTTCTGAATAAGTTGGTTGGACCCCCTCTTTCTTACATTGGTTTGCAAATAGTTTGGTTTGGTTTGGAAAAGAGTAGGAAAGTTCATGCTTAGTGGTAAAAAGAGCTCGTTTTTGACTGTGGCCTATGCTTTGTCATGCCATGCTTGATATTGTTTTGGCTTTATGCTTAGTATTCTTTGCTGTAGCATGACTTGTTATAAACAATTGATATTTCTTAATGTGCCTTGGATGAATCATGCGTTGTTTTAGCATATTAAAGCATAGTATAGTGATATTCTCCTTTCATGCTTTATTTGGGTTGACTTGGCACATGCTCACACCATGTTATGACTGTCACAAGTCACCATAGACTTTATGATCCTTTAGTTTTCAACTTGTAGTATCACTTTATGCTTTGATCAATGATGTTTTGTCGCTCTGCATGATTATGGCCATTATTGCTCTCTTAGTTTGTCGCTCCCAGTCTTTTGCTAGCCTCCACAACAAAGTATGAGTTCCACTCATGCATCCAACTCCTTAAACCAAGTTATTCCAAAGAGTCCACCATATCTACCTACTAGCATACGCTATTCCAAGTATATTCATGTTTTTGTTTACCTTCCGAATTAAACTTGTTATGAGAAAACTAGTGATTAAAGCTCTCACGAACTTGATGGCACACTTTACTTTTCTTGCCCTTAATAAACTTGAACCATTGTGTCGTCTATGTTGTATATGCTTGCACTTATTTGTTGGGGATTAGCAGAACCATGCTGTCACGGGGAACGCTTTGAACATTGCACTGGTACTTTGTACCTAGTTGATATCATGCTCTTTTGTCTATGGATGTCGTGGGTGTGAAATGAAAGGGGAGCTTGTAAGTCCATGGAGTTATGTATATGTGTTAGAGAAACGCCTGGGCCACTGGTCTAATCCATGCTGACATGGTGGAAACCTACAGCGTAACCATAATGAGCTGTCTATGAAGCATTCTTCTTATAAAAAAAGAGTCCTATATTGAGAAAAAAGAGAAAAAGAAAAAAAGATATTATGAAAAGAGGAAAGAGAGAAAAAAACACCATATTCCCATGGTAAATAAGAAGATTGCTGAGATGCTCGTTGTCTGCTTGCCTTGCCATTTTGATATGGGGATTCTTCCGTATCATTGGGCAAGGGGTACCCCGTTGGCGGTTCTCTATGATACACATGTACTTACAATGAAAAAAACTTACCGGTGACTAAACTTGAGTATCATGAGGAGCGGCCCTCGTATTCAAGGGACATGAGATTTCTAACTTATACTTCGTCAAGCATGTACACCATAGTTTGTTCACTTTAACCTTAATCACTTCAAGATGCTTATGATAGGGGCAATGAGAGCTGAAAGCTAGAAGTACCATAATTTTTGGAAGCTCTTTATGGGACTTGAATCCCTACTTCCTTCTATGAAGGCCTTTCTTCCACCATATATATTGAGTCTCCACCTTCTACCTTTATGCACTTACTTTGAGAGCATAGAGGCTATTCTTAGTTCTATGTGCATTGTCCCAAGACTTGTTGATTGATGCATAGCTTTGATATTGCTTGTTTTAAACTATCTGTATCTAGTCACTCTTATGAACTTTTAAGGTGTCCTATGCATCTATGTTTGCTACTCTATGAGGGACAAGCTGAATACCACTATGCTATGTTTTCTTTATGTGAAACAAACAAACGTCTTGCAAAGCATTGTTATTCGTGAATCTTTTGTTTGTGCCTTTTCATGTTGCAACATAGTTTCTTTGTCTTATTGCTAGAACTTTGTCTTTCATGTTATGATTGAAGTACTATGATCCGAGCTTTGAATGTATTACAAATACTTTGATCAAGTTTATGATGGTGCATGTCACCTCAAAAATTATTCTTTCTTTTTATCACTTACCTACTCGAGGACGAGAAGGAGTTAAGCTTGGGGATATTGATACATTGCAAATGTATCTATAATTTTTGATGTTCCATGCCTGGTTTTATCTACTTTCTTGTGTTTTGTCCACACTTTGGAGTACTTTTCATATGATTTCTTGGACTAACCTATTAACAAGAGCCATAGTGCCAATTTGCTGTTTCTGCTGTTTTTGGTTCCAGGAAAGTCAGAAAATGAATATTCTCGGAATTGGACGGGACAAAAGCCAAAAATCCTATTTCACCAGAAGACTCCCGGAGCCAGAATATGAGACGGAGTGGGGCTAGGCCCAGGCCACACCACCTGGCCGCGCGGGCTAGCCCATGCCACGCCAGGGGGTGGTCTGGCCACCCTAGACTCCCCCTCGGTCTCCCTCTTTGCCTATAAGTTGCCTTCTAACCTAAAAACTCAGGGGGGGTTCGACGTTTTTCCAGAAGGAGTTCCGCTCCGCCGCCACCACCAGATTCCACGAAACAGCACCAGAAACTCCGTTCTAGCACCACTCGACGGGAATTGGAGGAGATCATCGCCATCATCATCACCATCGCTTCTCCATCGACCATCCATGTTTCCCCATCTATGAGTGAGTAATCCCCCGCTATAGGCTATGGGGATGGTAGGGATTGGATGCGATCGTTCATGTAATGGCATCAGATTGTTAGGGCATGGTGCCTAGTATCTTTTATTAGTGCTTTATGACTTTGTTGCAACTTGTTATGCTTAATGCTTGTCACTAGGGCCCGAGTGCCATGATTTTAGATCTGAACATGTTATTGATTCATTATGATAGTATTGTTTATGGTCTTATCTGCAAGTTGTATACACACGTTGTTATCCGGAACCAATGGCCCCGAAGTGACAAAAATCGGGATAACCGGAGGGAATGGCTTTGATGTGAGGATCACATGTGTTCACAGAGTGTTAATGCTTTGCTCCGGTGCTCTATTAAAAGGATCACCTTAATTGCCAGTAGTTCCCTTGAGGCCCTGCTGCAAACGGGCTGGCAGGACAAAAGATGTTGTGCAAGTTCTCATTGCGAGCACGTATGACTATATATGGAACACATGCATAGGATTATCTAGTACTTGGATGCTTTATCTTATTTATCTGCAATTGCCCTATGTTCTGTTTGCTATGTGAATTGTCTTGTCCATGCAACACCCGTCCATCCATCCCTATGCCTACCGCACTCGAATCCTATTGTTACTGCTACTATTACTGCTATTGTTACTGCTGTCTTTACTTTACTACTGCTGCTACTTTACTATTCCTACTACAAAACTATTGCTATTGATAAACTGCTGTGAGCAAGATTGTTTCCAGGTGCAGCTGAATTGACAACTCAGTTGTTAAGGCTTATAAATATTCTTTGGCTCCCCTTGTGTCGAATCAATAAATTGGATTTCACTTCCCTCGAAAATACTGCGATACACCCCCTATACTTGTGGGTCATCAGTAAGCCTATTCTTCCCTGCATATTTAAAGAAACCTTGCATTATGGTTTATGTGATCTTGGCACCGAAGTTAATGTTACATCTTATGATTTCTATTTAGAAATAAAAGAAGAAATTGAACTGGCTACAATTGAAAATACTGATATGACAATCATGTTAGCCAATAAAAATCTTAGAATTCCAATGGGAGTAGTTGAAGATGCAACTATCACAATTGGCAACAAAAAGTTTCCTATCGATCTTGTAGTTGTTGATATGCCAACTGACACTCTTTGCCCAATTATATTTGGAAGGAACTTTTTGAGTGATATAGGTGCCTATGTTGATTTAAAAATAGAGATTATGGCTCTTAAACTTGGGGGAGCGGAAAAGGAATTCCACTTTTCCAAATTTAAAGACAGGCCTCCACAAATACAAGAAGAAGAGGAAGAGAAAATTATTGAGGAAATGACAGCTCTTTTCTTTAGTAATCAAGAAGAGGAAATAAAGGAAGACTCAAATTATGAAGAAATAGTTATGGAGGACAAGTCCCTAGAAGAACTAGAAGGTGAACTCGATTCACTTCCCATTTTAGGGCCTCCAACTAATGAGGCTTTTGAAGAGCCAGAAAAGAGAGGGGACAAGGAATTACCACCCCTAGAGTTGAAGACTCTACCAGATAATCTTAAATACAGGTTTTTAGATAATACAAATAAATTTCCTTTTATTATTAGTGCTAAACTTTCAGAAGAAGAACTCATGAAAATACTCAAGGAGCATCGCAAGGCCTTTGGGTACTCAGTCGATGATTTGAAGGGCATTAGTCCCATGATAACCATCCATCGAATATTCATGGAAGAAGGTGCTAAACCAGTTGCGGAATTTAATATAAGATTGAAGCCTAAAATGAAGGAAGTGGTAAGGAAAGAAATTGTACGCCTACTAGACGCAGGTATAATCTATCCTGTTAAAGAAAGTGAATGGGTAAGTCCTGTTCATTGTGTCCCTAAGAAGGGCGGTTTTATTGTTGTTTCTAATGAAAACAATGAATTGATTCCTACTAGAACTATTGTTGGGCATAGGATGTGCATAGACTTCAGGAAATTGAATAAAGAAACTAGGAAAGATCATTATCCTTTACCGTTCATAGATCAATCTTTAGAAAGGTTACACTCATTTTTGCTACTTGGACGAATACTCTGGTTTTTCTCAAATAGTTGTTCATTCGGATGACCAACTTAAAACAACTTTCATTAGTCCTTATGGTTTGCATGCTTACCGACGTATGCCTTTTGGTTTATGTAATGCTCTAGATACTTTTCAAAGATGCATGACTGCTATTTTTGCAGATTTTATAGAACTGATAATGGAAGTATTTATGGATGACTTTTCTGTCTATGGAACTTTGTTTACTAGTTGCTTGGATAATCTCAAAAGAGTTTTGCAGTGTTGCGAAGAAACTAATCTTGTTCTAAACTGGGAGGAGTGCCATTTTATGGTCAAAGAAGGTATAGTCCTTGGACATAAGGTATCAGGTAAGGGAATTGAAGTGGATAGAGCTAAGGTTGAGGCCATAGAGAGAATGCCATAACCTAGAGATATTAAAGGTATAAGAAGTTTCCTTGGTCATGTGGGTTTTTATAGCAGGTTCATTAGAAACTTCTCTAGAATATCTAAACCTTTGACTAACCTCCTGCAAAAGGGAGTAAGATTTAATTTTGATGATAAATGTCTTATAGCCTTTGATAAATGCAAGAATGCTTTATCCCATGCTCCTATTATTAAACCTCCTACCTGGGATATGACTTTTGACTTAATATGTGAAGCTAGTGATGATGCTATAGGAGTAACTCTGGGCCAATACATTGGTTGCATATTTAATATTATACATCATGCTAGTAGAACTCTTAATGGTGCTCAAAAGTATTATCCTAAGGAAGAAAAGGAACTTTTTGCTGTATTTTTCTCTTGTGATAAATTTCATTCTTATATAGTTGATGCAAAAGTAAGAGTTCATATAGATCGTGATGGTTTAAAATAACTCCTTGAGAGGAAAGATAATAAGCCAAGACTGATCCATTGGATTCTTTTACTTCAAGAATTTGAGTTGTAGATTATGCAGAGGCAGGGAATAAAGATGTTGAGTGTAGTGTCCATGTTTGCCCAGTAAGACACCAATCTTATTGAGAGGAACTTTAGTCCTGTTGATTTTCATTTACGAGAATTATTCAATGAACTAAGGTCAATTCCTCCAAAAGAGAAGATGTATTTGTTGTTGAATAAGTAAACAGTAAGTTCAAGGTAAGTGTTCTTACTCAAATAAGTGATTTGTTTTCACAGATTTTACTTCTGAAATTTTTGCCCTTTGAATTCCTTGTGTTTTTCTGAAGTTTTTTAGGGTTTTACCAACTATACGGGCGGAACTATATGACCGGAGAGGAATCTCCCGCCGTATAGTTGGTCGTTAAACTCTCTGTATTCTTTTCTTGAAATTGTTTTCGATGTATGGACCTATATGGGCGCAACTATATGACCGGAGCTAAAATTCCGGCTGTATAGTTGGTTGTTGAACTCTCAGAAACTTTCGATTTTTTGGTGTCTGTATCTATACGGTCGCAAATATATGACCGGAGATAATTTTCTGGCCGTATAGTTGGTCGTTGAACTCTCAGACACTTTCATTTTTTGATGTTTGTATCTATATGGTTGCAACTATACGACCGGAGAAGTTTTTTCGGCCATATAGTTGGTCGTTAAACTACCATACACTTTTTCATTCTCCTTTTCATTTTAATTATGATATAAAATGTTATTGTCGGTTCCGAGTCGTAACTTAACCGACCTGGACTCGAGATATTTGGAAATATCTTCCCGGAACCAACTATACGGCCGGAGCTATACGGGCCACGCTCATATAGTTGGTCGTTACGCGACATGACTTTTCCAAATCCATGATTTCTTTCCCTATTTCGTTAAGATTCTTTTCTTGGGCGAGAATTTGGTGTTTCTCGCGAGTTTTACCGACCTCTGACCCCCTTATATACTGCCATTGTCTCTCTCTCTAATCATAATCTTCAGGGAACCAATCTATCTCTTCCCCATACTCGAAGACACGCAAACCAAGGGATAGAAGCCAAGGAGAGAGGTTCCTATGGAGATCGGGAGCAATAGCGATCAAGGCAAGGAGATCAAGGCCATCCCTATGGGGTTCCCCGATGCCGACCATGGGCGTCGGAAGAGGGATTTGAAATCCCTCGAGCTGAAGATTGAAGAGATGGATAGGGAGACGCCGGGGACACCCAAACATCTTTGGTTGCTACGACTTTATCTTGACAAACTTGATGAAGATATCAAGCAGACAACCGAAGTAGGTTTTTCTATGAGTCTTAGGGCACTACAAACCCTTCAGAATAATAATGAGTCCATTAAAGAATAAGTGAAAGTGCTAGAGAGGAATAATCTTTTCTACAAGATGCATGTTAAAGAATTAGAAGCTGTCAATCAATCCCTCCGTCTCAGGCTGGCCCATGAAGAGAAGATACCATGCACCATGGCGCCATAGTGATCTACAATAATCATGGTATCAAATAATTGCAAGGGATTATTTGATCCCGCCTGGCTTGATTCCAAGCTTGGGGAGATCTGTAAGACCTTGTAATCTATATTATAAGTTTTTATTACTATTTTCACATTAGTTCAAACTAGAAATAAAGTTTGCATCATTAGAACTCCCTTCAGGAATAGTCGATCCCTTTTATGAAATTCCGAGTTTATTATTATATATGGAGCAATTTTGAGTTTGTGCTTGTCTTATTGGATATATGAATGTCTTGAGTATTATTTTACTTGCACTTGATGATAGCAATAGGAGTCTTACACACCATTGGTATTAATGGAACATATAAAGATAATTTGATCATCCTGTGGTAAGTCTACAATGTCTACGCACGCTTCTATTCTTGTAGACAGTGTTGGGCCTCCAAGTGCAGAGGTTTGTAGAACAGCAGGAAGTTTCCCTTAAGTGGATCACCCAAGGTTTATCGAAATCAGGGAGGAAGTGGTCAAAGGTATCCCTCTCAAGTGAGAATATCATTTTGTGGCCCGAAAGTTGGGGCGCCTGTCATCGGATTGATGACAAGTAAGCCATGAGGGGGTCCTCGAGGCGTGCGGAAGAGAGGGGTGTGAGACGTACGGTGTTCCGGGACGGTGAGCACACAAGTTTACCTAGGTTCGAATCCGCTGGCTTTGGACGGATCCTACTCCTGCTAGCAATCGATGTCTGACAGCGGAATATGGGTTACAAGGGTTCGCCTGTGCGAGTTGAGATTGTGATTGTAAGGGGTGCCCTAAAGGCTCTCCCTAGGACAGCTTATATAGATATCCATCCTAGGGTTTACAGGAGAGATCTATCCGGCTACGACTAAGAGTCGATTACAGAGTACATCTTGAACTACAAGTAACACTATGGGCCTATGTCAGTAAGTCTTCTGGGCCTTCCTGTAGCCGGACTGGACTTCGTCTCTTCTCCCTGACTGGGCCGCCCGTGAAGCAAAGCTCTAACCTGAAGTGGGCCACCCTGGTCAGTGAGGAACTATGAGGATACCCGGAAAGTATATCCCCAACAGCAGCCCCTGGAAGTCTCCAAGATCCGAAGTCGGATTCATCATCGTCTAGCTTGATCTTCGGCTTGCAGAATCTTGAAGGGTTCCTAAAACTTCAAAACAAAAGATATGATTCGGGTCTCAAAAATAAGTCGGACCTATCCGTACATTATTCGGATTTCTAGCTTGATATTCAAACTAAGCCGGATCTTGGTCTCTGACGTCATCTGACACTGGTCATGGTCAAGTCACGTCACTGACAGACATCTCCTATCAGCACAACCGTTGGTGGGTCCGCCGTTTGTGGAACCGAGGCGCCGTTTCAATGCACGCGTGGAGATCGAGGCGGCGTAATCATCGCGTGGGGACTTCCCAGTTCTTTCCACGACGTGTGGCGTGTGTACTGTGTCATTTGCATGAATCTTGGCGCGGTTCGGTGGTTATAAGGGGTGAGGATTCCCTCATCTCATCTTCTTCACCTATTCCCATGCCGTTTCCTTCTCCTCCACTTCTCCCACGCGCACAGAGCTCCTTTGCCCCCAGAAATTCCTAGCGCCGCCCAACCAAGGTCACCGGCACACCCAGAAAATGGCTTCCACTTCATCTTCCAGCGCAGCAGCGACGGTGGAGACAACAGCGGCAGCGGAAAAGCAAAGCAATTGCGGGGTCTGGATCCCATGCGTCCTCGACGACGAGAAGCTCCATGGCATCGAAGAAGAAGGGATCCTCCATGCCAGTGATTGGCGGAGCGGCTTCGGCAAAGCCGTCCCTAACCATCACAACAGCGAGCGGGTGCACTTCGGCACCCACCTCGACAGAGGTTTCTCCTTTCCTCCCTCAGATTTCTTTTCTGAGGTGATTGATCATTACAGTGTTCATCTTCACCATCTCCCCCAAACTCTATCTTAGAGATGAGCGCCTATGCGGCTTTGTGTGAGGGGTATCTCGGCATTAGGCCGAGTCTCACTCTCTTCCGGTTCTATTTCCATGTCCGGAGCAACTCCATTACTGCAGGTAATCCTTATATTACCGGTACAATTAGTCTTTCATTTAGGCGTGAGCGCGTCTATCCTCGGATTTTAGCTAGTGAGTCGGTCAAACAATGGCCGGCTGCCTTTTTCTATCACAAAGACATTCCAGCTCCTGGCAAAGCTAGTGCTTTGTCGGCTTTCGTCGATGGAGCCGCCACGCCTCAGCCATCTTGGGACGAGGCCGCTCTAGCTCTCAGTGACGATCCGCTTCTCGCCAAGAGGCGGATTGAATATCTGATGAAGCACTAGGGCCTGAGTGGGTTCGACTTGGTATAGAGCTGGGTGGCACGTTGGATCCAGCCTCTCCAGCATCACGGTGACCGACCGATGCATTCCATCACGGTGTCGAAAAATGACTCTCTCCGCATCAACTCCAAGGCTTTAAAGCCACAAGATTACATACGCCAAATCAAATGGCTGATAAAGGAGCGGATCGAGAGAAAGATTCCGGATTTATCTCTGGACATGCATACAGCGGAAGACCCTATAGTGCCGGTAAGCTTTAGTAGTAAACCCTTTTTATGTGTTTCACCTTTAAGTTATTTCGCAACACTGAGATATTATCGAGTCGGAATTGGCTTGCCGACCTCCCCGAGTCGGAATTGGCTCCTATCGAGGGATATCCTCCTGAGTTTTCTCAGGAGGAGGAATTGGTCCCACTGCCAGACGTTGTGCCTAGGAAGCGCAAAGCTCCGACAGTGGCCATCAGCACAAAGGAAGTGGCAGTTGTGAAGAGGTAATTTTCCGCACAACTTCCGCCTTTGTACTTTACTCATGATTTCTTCTGAGATGTAATGTTCTCCATTCTATTACTTTCTTAGAGCTAAGCAGCTCATCAAGGGCAAGGGGAAGGGGAATATCTCGAAGCCCCTTGCGGCAGATGAAGCTAACTACGGTTCTCCTGCCGTGGCTCCTCCGACTCCTGCCCCTCAACCTTCTGCAGCACCGATGATTACTCCATCCCCAGTCGTCGCAGAAGATCCGGCTCCCTCAACAGGGCCAGCGACCCTTGAGTCACAGACTGACGTCACCATGGGTGACTCAGGTTTTGATAAGGGTGAACCCTCTTCGGGTAATGATCCCTCGGCAGAGACCTTCGCCGAAAATCTCCTGAACAATCCAGGACTTGCCAAATTTGGCTTGTCTCAGAAATCTTTGGAGGAATTCGTGCAGCTAGCCCGGCAATGCCTGGAAAGCCGTAATCTCTCTACCAAAGAATAAGCACAAGAAGTGGAGGACATCAAGTACTCCGATCTTCTCGAACAAGTCCGCCTTCGTGACGAGGGTTTAAGAGCTGGCGTGCTTCCACCACCTCCGGTTATTCCACTCACCCTCGTCGAGAAGGTTACCACTGAGGTGAACATGTTCCTGAGCAAGCTCACACATGAACATCATGTAAGTCGGAATTCCAACTCACGTTTTTTCCTTTATTGTATTTTATATCATATCCTCTAGCCCCCAAGCATGAAGTTGGATATACAATCCTGCTTCCTTAGGATGCCAAAGAATGAACTAGCGTAGCCCCCAAGGCTCGTGCTGATATTAGCTACAATATTAGCCCGAGTCTTTAGTAGACTTCTGACTCTGGATATTCTGACTTACAGAAAGTTAATTCATATAACCAGGATTTGTTGAAGAATGTCTGCAATAAGCGGAGAGAGATCAAAGCTCTCCGACTTAAAAATGCTGAGCTTAAAGTTTCCAAGGATGAGGCCGAAGGTAAACATTCCGAGACTCAAACCTTTTCTTGCGTTTTCATAGTCGAATATTTTTTGCTGAACTGTTGTTCTTTTTGACTTACAACACTGATAAAGCAGTCTTGTGCTATGATCGAAGAGGCCGAGAATCTGAAGACCTTGGTGGTGGAAAACAAGGATCTCTGCTGAGAGCTAGACCAGCTTAAGGCAGATCATGAGAAGAGCATTGCTCAAGTTCTCGAATCCTCCTCCATGGCCACCGTGGTGCGTGATCGCAAGATTGCACTCCACGAGCAGAAAATCTCAGATCTCAACGACGAGCTTTTCAGAGAGAAGGACCTTTCCGAGGCGCTCCGAGCTGAAGTCCAGAGTCTTCGTGAGGAGAAAACCAAAGTTGATGACATCATCTTTGGTATGTTTCCATCTTTCTGACTTGTTTACATTCTTCGACTCTTTCAATGTCGGATTTATTTAACCGTTTTGCGTTATATGCATAGGTCCTCTGAACTTGACGGACTCCACCTCTGCCGAGCCTCGCACCCACCGGCTTACCCAAGTCGGTGATTTTCTTCATGACTTCCGCCAATCCATTGAGGATATTGGTGAAGCTCTCAAGGTTCTGGACATGCATAGCATGTCTGACTTTCAGGTGCGAGACAAGGAAAAGGAGATGCCGCAGCTTGTCCAGGACTGGAACATGTCCTACGCGCGATCCGCAACGCAGAACGCTCTCACCATGGTCATGAGCCACCATGGAAGCATGGAAATCTGGCAAGTGACCAGAGGGTACTCTACTGTGGACGAAGATGGACAGAAGCAAGATATCAAAGCCATCATGGACTCTTGCGCCGGATATGGGTGCCACATAGCTGACTTGATCAGCTACGACACTCCCTTCTTCAACCATGTGGACACGCCGCCTCCGCCTCCCGAAGAAGCGGCTGAAGTTTCGACGATGAACAAACCATATCGGATTTGGACATCTTGGATCGTTATCAGGGTGCGACTGATGTGTCTAGCGAGCCGGCAGCTCCTACCTCTCCTCCTGCATCATAAGTTATCAAGAAAAAACAGATGTATTATTCTGAAAACATTATGGGTCTGTAAATATGTAGTATGATAATTTTGCTAGTGCTAAGTTTTTATCTATTCATCACTTTTAGCTTTGATTTTTGTGTGCCTGAAATGCTTACATAAGCACTTATACTTTTTTGTCTATACTTATCATTTATCTGGCTTTCTGCCTCGCCCCTTTCATGAGCCGGCTAAACTTTCAGCACGAAAACTTTGCCGAGCAACGGAGCTCAATTGCTAAACCAGTTTAAACTCGGAAACAAAGCCGACTTCTAGTACCAACAATTCACTACTCGGAAAATACCCACATCTAGAAATCAGACAAATAACCAAAGTATAGACTAGGAAATTTAGAGTTATACCCGAAGGTAGCATTTTTAGAATCGGAAATCTAGACCAGAACAAACATGAGCATAAAGTACTTTCAAGTACTCTGGGTTTTCGACTATGACATGACCATTCGGAAATAAGATGGTAAAAATTTCTCAGAAAACTTGAGGCAACCAAAACTTTTATTTCTCACAGAACATGTACACATATATGATTACAAAGAAGGATAAACTAAGAATAAAAGGGATGTAGCTGAGCAATATTCCATGGTCTATCTAACTCATCCGAATTTGTACTGCCTCCAGCTCTCTTTCTCTTCTTAGTAGCAGGTCTTTCTTTGACTGGCCTCATATCAGTTAAGTAGTATGAACCATTGTGTAATACTTGACTAACCAAAAAGGGCCCTTCCCATACTGGGGAAAGGTTGTGCTTTCTTTGTTGCACAAGCCAGAGAACCAAATCGCCCTTATTGAAAGATCTGTTTCTGACTCTCTGGCTATGATACTTGTGTAACTTCTGCTGATAGGCTGTTGATCTCATTTCAGCAATGACGCGAACTTCTTTGACTAAGTCGAGATCATTTTGTCGAGAAATCTCAGCATCCTCTTCAATATACGCGGCCACTCTAGGATAAGTGTGAATCAAATCACTAGGAAGAACTGCTTATGCGCCATAGACCAAGAAGAAAGGTGTGTATCCGGTTGACCTGTTAGGAGTTGTTCGTAAACTTCATATTACAGAAGGTAATTCCTCTGCCCAAGCCCCCGCAACACGTCGTAGTGGTGCTTCGAGTCTCAGTTTTAGGCCTTGTAGGATTAAACCATTTGCTCTTTTGACTTGACCATTAGCCTGCGGGTGTGCGACTGACGCAATGTCAAGCCAGATATTTTGTTCGTTGCAGAATTCGGCAAGTTCTCCCATAGAGAAATTACTCCCGTTGTCTATGATAATACTATGCGGATAACCATACCGGATTATAACATCCTCGACAAATCTTTTGGCTATTGCTCCATCACAACTAGTGACGGGGTTAGCCTCAATCCATTTAGTGAACTTATCCACCATCACTAAGAGGTGAGTAAATCCACATGGAGCCCGTTTAAATGATCCTACCATGTCAAGCCCCCAGACCGCGAAAGGCCATGTTATAGGTATTGTTCGTAGCTGATCATCCGGAACATGAGCTTGTTTGGTGTACTTTTGGCAGCCCTTGCACGTCTTGACCAGCCATTCGGCATCTGCCTTGGCTGTAAGCCAGAAAAAACCATGTCGAAAAGCTTTTGCCACTAAAGATTTGGCTGCAGCATGGTGACCACACTCGCCTTCGTGGATTTCTCTTAAGATTTCCACTCCTTCTTCCAGAGATACGCAGTGCTGAAAGACCCCAGATACACTCCGCTTATAGAGCTCACCACTAACTACTGTATAGGCTTTTGCTCGTCGGACAATCTGCCAGCTCAGAACTTCGTCTTCAGGTAATTTGCCATCTACCAAATAGTCAAGGTAGGGTTGAGTCCATCTGGGAATTACAGCCAGAACTGCTATCAAAGGTGAGTCGGATTTGGTCGGATATTCCTCGTCCACTCCCTTCATTGAGGGAACTTTGAGGTGCTCTAAAAAAGCGCCATCCGGGACCTCTTTCCGTGCAGAGCTTATTCGAGATAATGCATCTGCTTCCTCATTTTCTGCTCGAGGGATGTGTTGAACCTCAAACCCTTCGAACGATTTAGATAAATCATCCATGACAGCTTTATATGCTGCCATGTGTTTATTTGCGTTACAAATATCCGACTCTTGCTGAGCAACAAGATCCGAATCTCCGTAACACATCAAACGTCGGATGCCGATATCCTTAGCAATCTGGATTCCATGCAGCAGTGCTTCATACTCGGCAATGTTATTTGTCGCTGTGAAGTGGATCTGCAACACATACAAAAGTTTATCTCCTTGGGTGATTTGAGCACCACGCCAGCCCCCGAGCCCCCGCGAGCCTTAGACCCATCAAAATATAGGGTCCAATATTCTGACTCAGGGAGGGTCATATTCTCCTTCATCTCTATCCAATCAACAACAAAGTCGGCAATGATTTGGGATTTGATTGCTGTCCGAGGTTTGTACTCAATATCGAAAGATGAGAGCTCTATGCCCCATTTGGCGACGCGTCCTGTGGCGTCACTATTGTTGATTATATCTCTCATGGGAGCTGTGCTCACCACAGTAATTGGATGTTCCTAAAAATAATGTCGTAGCTTACGAGATGCTAAAAACACACCATAAGCTAGCTTTTGATAATGCGGATATCGCTGTTTCGATTCTGTTGAGACCTCGCTGAGAAAGTAAGTCGGGCGCTGCACCAAGTGTTCCTAATTTTCCTCCGGTCTCTCCACTACCATGACGGTACTGACGACTTTGTTTGTCGCAGCGAGATAGAGCAACATCGGTTTCCGTGGCTCCGGTGCAGCAAGGATAGGAGCAGATGAGAGTACTGTTTTCAGGTCTTGTAGTGCAGCTTCAGCTTCGTCGGTCCACAGAAAATCCTTGGTCTTTTTTAGGAGTTTGTATAATGGTGTGGCTCTTTCACCGAGCTGGCTTACAAACCGACTGACTGCGGCAATGCAACCAGTTAGTCTTTGTACATCCTTCAGGCGAGTTGGCCTGGAAATCTTGAGTATAGCCTTGATTTTATCTCGGTTCACCTCTATGCCTCTTTGAGACACGATGAAACCTAAGAATTTTCCGGCTTGGATTCCAAAGAAACATTTCTTCGGATTAAGCATTATGTTGTATTTCATAGATTGGCGAACGTTTCCTCCAAGTCAGAAATCAATGTTTCCTTCTTTTTGGACATCACCGCAATATCATCCACATATGCATGTACATTGCGTCTGATTTGATCGTGGAGGCAACACTGCATTGTGTGTTGGTACGTAGCTCCTGTGTTCTTCAGCCCAAAGGGCATCATAACAAAACAGAAGGTTTCGAAGGTGGTTATGAATGAAGTTTTGACTTTGTCAGATTCCTTCATCTGGATTTGGTGATAACCAGAATATGCATCGAGAAAATAGAGGAGTTCTGAGCCTGCTGTAGAATCGATAACTTGATCAATCCTAGGCAGAGCGAACGGATCTTTGGGACAAGCCTTGTTCAAGGCAGTATAATCAACACACATCCTTAAATCAACGGTGTCCTTTTTAGGGACCATTACAGGATTGGCCGACCACTCAGTGTGGATGACCTCTTCCATGAATCCGGCTAACTCGAGCCGTGCCAGTTCCTTAGCTATTGCCTTACACTTTTCATCGCCAAAACATCGTAAGGACTATTTGACGGGTTTAGCATTCGGGTTTACATTTAAAGAGTGCTCGGCAAGTTCCCTAGGTACTCCAGTCATGTCAGATGGCTGCCATGCGAAGATATCTTGATTTGCTTGGAGGAACTTGACGAGTGCGCTTTCCTATGTGCTATCTAGGCCTATGCCTATCTGGGTCACCTTGGAGGGGTCATCATCCTTCAACGGCGTATTCTTTGTCTCTTTTGATGCCTTGAACTCTAGATTCGGCTTTGTTAGCTCCTTCTTTGTTGCGGGCATCTCAGATGGATCTATGCTCTTCTTGATCTCCTGGTACTCCTGGGCGTGCAACATGGCTTCAGCAAAGGCGGCATTTCCATCCTCGCACTCTCGCACTTTCTTCGGGTCTCTCCTGATGGTGATCACGCCATTGGGACCTGGAATTTTCATCATATTGTAAATGTAACACGGACGAGCCATAAAAGCCTAGTAAGCCGGACGCCCGAATATAGCGTGGTACGCGCTCTTGAACGGGACCACTTCGAAGGAAAGTGCCTCCGTCTGATAGTTATTTGGAGTTCCAAAGGTAACATCCAAAGTGATTTCTCCAAGGGAATTTGCTTATCTTCCTGGGACAACCCCATGAAAGATCACAGTGCTGTGGTTCAGCTGGGTCTCCGAGATCTTCATCCGGCGTAGCGTTTCGACAAACAGAATGTTAATGCTGCTACCACCGTCCATGAGAGTCTTGGAGAAACCATAACCGTCAATAAGTGGATTGACGATTAAGGCGTATTTTCCTCGCCTGTGTAACTTAGGCAGATGATCAGCGCAGTCAAAGGTGATTGCCACTTCTGACCAGTCCAAAAATTGAGGGACAGCCGGAACTGTTGCATTGAGCTCATGTAGAACTGCTTTCTTGACCTTTGCTGGTTGAGATCCGAGGAAGGTGACGTAAGTGTCTTTCTTGGTCGGAAAATTTTTCTTCCCTTCCGGCTTGGGATTTGAAGCGTCAGCTTCCTCCATGTCAGAATCTTCCTTGGTCTCTTTATCCTTTTCGGGATTCATCTTTCCCTTCTTCCGCTTAGCCCTGTAGCCAGCGGTATCATCTCTCTTAATGTCGTCATTGAAACGACACTCGGCGTTTGTGTGGGACGAGCCCCCATTAGCGTCTAGGTGATGCACACATGGGTTATTGGCAATGTCGGCCCAAGAGTAGGTTTTGCCAGGTTGTTGGTCTCCTCTACCTTGAACTCTTGACGTCCCACGACCACGTCCGTGGCCACCATCACGTCCTCCTCATCCTCTAGACCCGAAAGTAGCAGTAACCACTGCCATTTCCGTGTTGGGTTTTTCTTCCGAGGTATTCTTGCGCTTCTGAGCTTCTTTCTTTGGTTGTTTTGTCGACTGTGGCATAGTCAGGGCGTTCAATAATCCCTCTGCATCGTCGTCAGCATATGCATACTTGCTCGCTATTTCTATCATCTCTCCCAAATCAGTGACTTTGTCACACTTCAAGAGATGATGTAGTAAACCAATTGGGAGACCTGCAATGAAAGCTTCAATCATAGTTTGGTCATTCACTCCTCCATAGGAGTTCTTGGTGTCGATCCATCATCCGAGATAATCTCAGCAAGTTTCTCCGGCTTTCTGGGTGCAACGCTGTAGGTCTCCGACCGTACAGGGCCTCCGGTATGTGCCTTCGAAATTCTGAAAGAACACACTTTGCATGTCATACCAGTTGTGAATGGTGTTCTCCAGAAGTTCATTGAGCCATGATCGTGCCGTCTTCCACAACATAAGTGGGAGATATCAGGTTGCGACCAGGCTGTTTCCGCCTTTGGCAATGCAGCAAGCCTGGAAGAAATCCTGTAGCCAAGTATCTGGCCGAGCTATACCGTCGTAGGCTTGAATGTGTCTTGAGATGGCAAATCCTTCCGGAAATTTTGTAGCTCTTATGTGTGGTCTGAAGCACTTTGGGCCCACGTATATGTCATCATTTTCATAGCGCCGCGCCTCTATATTGGAGTTGATCCTGTGCCTTGCATCATTTGGGGATAAAGATCGTCCTGAGTGACGGTTATGGCTGTGGTGCCTTGGAGCCGGACTTCGGCTTCTGCCACCACCTCTTCCACCACGACGCCCTCCTTGGCCTCCTTGGGAGCCATTGTGATGGCTACTTGGCCGAGAGGGTGGAGCAGCTGGGTTATTTCCGGCCGATCGCCGGCCTCCGTCCGGAGCATCATTATTCCGGTTCCGGGGAGGGTCTTCATTGTGACGAGCCCCCTGCCGGCTTGACTTGGAACGGTGTCTATCATTCCTTCGCCTATCATCTGGACGGCTTGCATGTCTAGGAGGTGGCATTCTTTGTCGGTCCTCCTTCCGATGTTTCTCTTTATCTTCTTCCCTGCGGTCCTTCGACTCTCGCCGGGGAGGATTCCTCGGATTCAATGCAGTAATTGCTTCTTGCTCCGCAACTGGGTTAACGTTATGCTAGTCACGCGTAGCTTTGTGGTGCTGTCTTGAAGATCCGGTTCTTGAGTAGTTGTCTTCCCTACGGTTGGAACGATGGTGTTGTTCCGGAGCACATTGGGGTCTTACGTCAACCCATGCCGGATCTGTGCAACATTGGTCAGAGTCAGAGACCAGTTTTTGACTTCCGGACAGGGCGACCTTTTGCTGCTCCAGTCCCTTGTTGAGTAGTTTGATTCCCAACCAGATCTGCTCCGGGCCTGGATTAGCCGATAGGATTTCTCGAGCCGCAACGGTGTTTTGTACTGGCGTTGGATACACACAATCCCCATTGCTGTCGCGTTGAGGCATCCCAAGTTCTCCTCCAAAAAGGACTTTGTGAATCTGCGGGAATTGGTCGTCATGAGTATGACGTTTCCTGGTCTTCTGATGTTGCATGGAGTTGTACTTCTCCGGAGTTGCCATGCGTTTATTTTCCTCCTCAATGTTTTTGGCCTCATCGAGGAGTACTTGGCGATGCGCTTCTAGGGCCTAGGCACTCTCGTCTAGCTCTTCAGCAGTAAGTTCTGCAGCTGTAGGAATAGGTGTGGTTAATGCATCATCGATGAGTTTACGCGCACCTTCAGTGATCACGTGTCCATCCACCGACTCTTCTTTGGGCTCGTCTAGGATAAATGCTCCATCCGAGTCTTCCTCGTACTCCTCGGCGATCACCTCCTCTGTCGGAGGGTCTTTAGCGAGGGTCTTGTTCTTCTTGTTCTTTTTCTTTGACTTCTTGGCAACGCCGGTAGCAAAGACGGCTTTGGGTCCGTTTCCCGGAGTCAAGCTCTGATCGGTACTTTCGGACATCTGGACCTCGGGATTATCTCCGATTTCCATGTTATCCTACGTTTTGGGAGAGTTTTCCCCCAATCCTTCATCCATGGCTTCTTCTTCCTCTGCAGCTTTGGAGTTATACTCTTCTTCATATTCCGCGGAGAACTTTCGGAAATCTACTGACGTCATCGACTCATCCGAGGATGCGGGTACTTCGGCGTTTGTTCCGATCACCTCCAGCACAGAGTCGGTGTTGTCTCCAACATCGGCAGAGCCGGATCCGGATCCCACATATCCGATGAAGTGTGACGCATGCCTATTGAGATAGTTGCGGCTCTCGCAATCGGCTTCCTCGAAACGCCTGATGGTCTCGAGAATATCATCTATGCTCGCATCTTGCATCATCATGCGTCTTAGCATGTATCTTAGGAAAGGCCTGTCTGTCCTAGTGTCATCAGAGCCGGAACAGTGTCGTTGCTATGCTCCTCCTGGATTTCGACTTCAGCGGGTGGGTCGATCTGGATTCGGTCTCTCTAGGGAGATCCACTCTAGATTCAACTTGGACCGCCATGTCTGCTTTAGGCTCGGATTTCTCCACTATCTCCGCGATTGGTGCGGGCTGGGTGGGATTAGGGTTTTCTGAGATCCGGAACTCTGCCGCCTCCGCGGACAAAGGGGATCCAGAAATTTCTTCTGCCTCTATCATCACCGCTGGGGTGGGTGGGGCAGGTTCAGCAAAGCCGATGTAAGAATCGATCTCGCCAAAAGACATCATGGTGTAGGCAGTCACAGCCTCCCTAGATGGAATCCAGGTCTCGTCAAGAACGATGAGAGGGACGTCACTGGCGTAGAGGATGCGACCGACGACGATAGTCTCCCGATTCCGATTCTTGCAGATTCCGCTCGGAACACAGATCCGAAGCTCACTTGCCCCACGGTGGGCGCCAACTGTTGTTGGATTGATGACAAGTACGCCATGAGGGGGTCCTCGAAGCGTGCAGAAGAGAGGGGTGTGAGACGTACGGTTTTCCGGGACGGTGAGCACACAAGTTTACCCAGGTTCAAATCTGCCGGCTTTGGACGGATCCTACTCCTGCTAGCAATCCAGTAATACGGTAGAGCCGGAATATGGGTTACAAGGGTTCGCCTGTGCGAGTTGAGATTGTGATTGTAAGGGGTGCCCTAAAGGCTCTCCCTAGGACGGCTTATATAGATATCCGGCCTAGGGTTTACCAGAGAGATCTATCCGGCTACGACTAAGAGTCGGTTACAGAGTACATCTTGAACTCCAAGTAACACTATGGGCCTATGTCGGTAAGTCTTCTAGGCCTTCCCGTATCCGGACTGGACTCCGTCTCTTCTCCCTGACTAGGCTGCCCGTGAAGCAAAGCTCTAACCCGAAGTGGGCCACCCTGGTCAGTGAGGAACTGTGAGGATACCCGGAAAGTATATCCCCAACAGTGCCTAGGCAACGCGGTACCCAAGTTCCCTTAAATCAGCCGCGATGACTACAGTTGGTGTGCCAAATACTCAGAGGGTCTTTTTCGGCACGAATTCAACTTTACGTTTCAATACAAAAAATCAGGCTAACGACCGTCAAGTTGGGCCCCCTGTCAGTTCTCGCCGTTATGTCGCTCCCGTCGCTTAGGTGTCAATTAGGCTTGCAGCGTTGGCGCCTGCATCCATTACACGTCTTCTTCTTCCCTAGAGCGGAACCTGCAAGGAATTTGCTGAAGACTGCGTGCCGCTCCAAGGTCTTGGGCTGATGCCTTTGGCTTCTGCCAACGTCCACTGCTGATGTGAGATCATTTAGTTACTTCAATACAAAATTTCAACCAATTTAACTTGTTGATATATTCCCTGACAATTATAATATAATCGAGCACTAGAAATATTTTGTAGTGTGCATGAGCATGATCAGTAATATAATTGAACACTAGAATTTTAAAGCACTCCATATAAAGGAGTAGATTAATATAGAAGGTTCACCAGAGACACCACGGATATATTGTGTTACATGCCACACACATGTAATAATTAACTAAAACAAAATAAAAGTAGGGGCGACAGCAGGAGGCCGGGACAAGGAGACGCCTAGCAGGGCTGGGGCATATCAGCAGGAGGCAGCGACAACCTAGTAGATGGGATACAGGCCAGTCCTGACATACTCCCGGAGGAATTTGCTGAAGGCTGCGTGCCGCGCCAAGGTAATCGGCCTATGGCTTCTGCCTCCGCCTCTGGCAACGCCCACCGCATGCTGGATCATGCTGTCGAGGTCCACGTTGATTGCACTGCCACAGAATAGGCAAAACAGTCTCCTCCTACGGTGGAAACGGATTAGCCCACACCGTAACCGCCTCAGCACGTAGCGGCTCTTGTTGTCCCTGGATACCTTGCTATCGTCCACTTCATCATCATCCTCCTGTTGATTTTTAAGAACATAACTTAGAACTCATACATATGATTGAATTGTATTACAACTCAAGAATTGACAACATGTACATGTAAGACAATATATCCGTGGATATCAAAGATAAAGCATCTCAACAATAGTTTGATCGGTTCATATTTCATTTCATCTCAACACAATGACAAATAATTGCATTAGAGTGTATGTAGAATAAAGATTGCAGCCTCATAAGTTTCTTCAGGGACGGCGTGAGTGAACCAAGTAACAATTGCACAACCTATATTGTTCTTGTACATCGCCCCAGGTTCACTAACTCGTCCCTGAAAAAATCTGACACCAATGTGTCTGCCTCTCTTTTGGGACAAATTTGAATCATTAGCCATAATAAGAAATTGAAAAGTAATCGTACAAAAAAATATTCAGGGATATACATAGTCAGGTACAAAAACAAGCCTAAATATTGTAATTATAAATAAAAAACCAAACAATTGATCTTCAGGTACATGTTAAAAATACTTATGATCAAAACCATTCATATACATATGCATCATACCAATCATTAAAAGATCAGAAACAATTCAAGGATTATATATGTAGTTCCATATGAGAATAAATCTAGGGCCTCATAATTTGTTTTAGAGATGGAGTTGGCGAACCAAAGTACCAACAACACAACCTATATTGTTTGTGTGCATTGCTGCCTCAGGTTCACCAACCCATCCCTAAAACACGACACCATCATATGTGTCTCCCCTTGAACTCTTTTGGGGCAAATTTCAATCATCGGCCTCGGTGACAAACTGAAATGTAATTCTTATACACTATGAATGCATAGAATAGATAATTCAAATATCATAGTTCTATGAATGTAGAATAAAGATTGCAGCCTTATAAGTTTCTACAGGGATAGCGTAAGAGAACCAAGTAACAATTACACAGCTTATATTGATCTTGTACATGGCCCCAGATTCACTAACTCATCCCTGAAAAAATCTGACACCAATGTGTCTGCCTCTCTTTGGGGAAAATTTGAATCATTAGCCACAATAAGAAATTGAAATGTAATCGTACAAAACAATATTCAGGGATATACATAGTCAGGTACAAAAACAAGCCTAAATATTGTAATTATAAATAAAAAACCAAACAATTAATCTTCATGTATATGTTAAAAATACTTATGATCAAAACCATTCATATACATATGCATCATACCAATCATTAAAAGATCAGAAACAAATCAAGGATCATATATGTAGTTCCATATGAGAATAAATCAAGGGCCTCATAATTTGTTTCAGAGATGGAGTTGGAGAACCAAAGTACCAACAACACAACCTATATTGTTTGTGTGCATTGCTACCTCAGGTTCACCAACCCATCCCTAAAACACGACACCATCATATGTGTCTCCCCTTGAACTCTTTTGGGGCAAATTTCAATCACCGTCCTCAGTGGCAAACTAAAATGTAATTCTTATACACTATGAATGCATGGAATAGATAATTCAAATATCATAGTTCTATGAATGTAGAATAAAGATTGCGGCCTCATAAGTTTCTACAGGGATGGCGTAAGCGAACCAAGTAACAATTGTACAGCTTCTATTGATCTTGTACATGGCCCCAGGTTTGCTAACTCATCCCTGAAAAAATCTGACACCAATGTGTCTGCCTCTCTTTGGGGCAAATTTGAATCATTGGCCACAATAAGAAATTGAAATGTAATCGTACAAAACAATATTCAGGGATATACATATGCATCATACAACACATTCATAGATCAGAAACAATACAAAGATTATATATATAGGTTCCATATGAGAAAAAATTAGGGCCTCATTTTTTAGCGATGGAGTCGGAGAACCAAAATACCAATATCACAACCTATATTGTTTATGTGCATTGCTAACTTAGGTTCACTAACCCTCCCTAAGAAAACGACACCATCAGATGCCCTTGCACTATTTTGGGGCAAAATTAAATCATTGGGCTCAGTAAGGAATATAAATGTAATATTATAGGCATGCTGTGTATCGAAATCAACACTCAACTAGAAAACTCAACTAGATGGCAGATGAGCAGATTGGGGTTTTGTGACTAGACGGATTGGGGTTTTGTGACTAGATGGCAGATGCATCAATCGACTGATCAAACCATATATATACTACCCTACTTCAAGAGCAAAAGAATCTGTACACGATTGAGCAAATCATATGTATGAACAGTGAAATCTGCGGCTACTACTAGAGAAGCTAGCAATATAGTACCTCGGACTCCTCATCAGGGACCTCCTCCTCAAACTCGTCATTCTCCATGATTGCGTCGAAGATTTCTTGTATGGCGATGGGGTCGTTGATGTAGAGCACCGGATTGCCTCCGCCTGCCGCCTTCCCCCATCCAGATCCGCAGCTGGAACCACGACGTTGTCGGCCATGAAATTGTCGGCCACCTGCTACTCGGCAGTGACGGCTACTGGCTGGACGGATGAGCTCGCACCCTCCACGGCACGGCAACGAGCGACATTCGTTCCCGGAGAAGACGCCTCCGCCTGCTTGGCGACGACCGAGCCATCTGCTGCTGCGCCTTCAACTGGCTTCACCTCCGGCTCTTCTCCATGCGTACGCTTCATGGCACACCAAGGGAAGGACATAGTGTAAGCGAGGGAGCTTCGGCGTGTGTGGTAGGTGCAGATTGGGGTCTTGGGACTAGACAGACTAGGGGAAAATGATACGAGCACATGGAAGAAGAACGTCGAGGAGGGTTATAAACACTGGACCGTTTGTAGTCCTTGAGTGGACACGTGTGGTGGGCGGGGGGCGGGGGGCTACTATGATCTCCACCTTTTTTAGGGTTCCCTTTTTTAAAACAGCCACGAACTCTACTTTAGAGCTGCATTGAAAACACGCTCATGGCAGACCTCGATTCCACTGCATGCAAGTGGCGCGGAACCAATTTCTAGCAACATTAGATCTACTCGAGGGGGGACCTTGACTCATGGAAGTTACTAGCGGTAGAGCCCAGTTGGAAGTGAGATTGAGAGCGCTGCGTAAAAATGGGATATGTCTTATTAAAATCAAGTGGCACTAAATTGCAGCGTCCCGTCGACAACCGTGCACTCGATGACCCCGTTGCCCTGTGCATGTGTTGTAGTAGCAGTAGTAGCCTTTGCAGACTAGATTAAACGTGACATGACCACTCGATGACTTTTTCCATGGATGACATCGTGTTCCTTCTTGTAGATGGAGACGTCAAGATGGGGCCTCGTCAAGATGGTAGCTTGTTAACTGGCAGTTTGAAAGAGTACCCTTTTCCTCTCTTGCTAAACAGATATGTTTCATTTTGCCCAAATAGGTAGCAAATCTAGAGAAGATTCTCTCTTTGATAATTTGTTCCCTTTTGGACCTCTTTTTGCCTCCGATCAGGTAGCAAATCTAGAGCAGCAAATCACACCAGGCAGAATACATTCGTTCAGAAAACAAAACAAATGTAGATATAGCTGTGCGCAACTAAACAGGATATAGCGATAGAAAGTAGGTTGCTTAACGAGGTTCGATGCATTCAGCCAGAAATAGGATGCAAGAAAAATATAGAAAATCAAAAGAAGCTGCTTAGCAGCAGCAGCCGCCACAGCAGCAGATACATTCAAGGACACATCCAACCCGTCCTTCATGCGCCCGCGCCTCCGCCTCCTCCCTCCGGCGCTTCCTCCACTTCTTGCTGCCCAGTCCCTTGATCTTGGGGGCCTTGGGCCTGATTGGAGGCATGCGACCCTCTTTGATGGCCACCCACTGGAGGTTTTGGAGGTGAATGCCGAGAGCCCGGTGTTTAGATGATGTAGGCGTTGATGTTCATGGTCTCGCTCCCGCCGCCTTTGTGGATGCCGGAGCCCGGGGCCTCTACATGCTTCAGTGAGGAGTTGAAGTCGGTGCCGGCGAGACTCACGCAGCAGAAGGGGCAGCGCTAGGGGCCGCCCCTAAAGAAGGCGCTGTACTGGCTAGCTCGCAGCGTCCTCAGCACCTGACGAGTCTTGGTGTGCATGGACTCGTCATCGCTGCAGACGTCGCTGCCAGAAACCTATTGGAAGAAAAGGAAAATGGGGGAGTAGATGATGTAAGAAGATCGAGCAATCGAAATGTGAACAAGTGAATCCTAATAAACCAAGATCTAGCATCCAACGATGGGAACGATAGAAGAATCAGGGGAGGGAGCAAAGCCTAGTTACCTCCAACCATGGGTCATCGATGCCGGTGTCGTAGGGGTTCAGCGGAGCGATGTACTTATCTAGATCATAGGTGCCCAAGAAGTGCTTGATCTGCTTGTGACCGGTGGGGGCCTCCTTGCCGGCGGGGGGCTCCTCTTCGGCGGCTCCGTCGGTAGCGGAGACGGGGGCCTGGACGGGAACGGTGACTGCCATCAATGCCTCGAATGGGGCCTAGACGGGGATGGTGGCTGCTTTCAACACGTCGAGGGGACCGGAGAGGGCGGCTGCTTTCAACATGTTGAGGGGGGCTGGCGAGGAGACGGCAGCCTCGGAGGCGACGATGGCCACCGTATCCTCCTCCGCCATCGCCGGTGCGGACGGGGTATTCTCGGGAGTTTGCAGATGCTGGTGGGATAGTGGAGAGGGTTGCGTGGGGAGAGTGAGCGAGAGTGAGAGTGGGTGTGCAGAGAGGGGCTCTATAGTTAAGGTGGATGGAAGCAAGGCATGTTTCGTTGCACCACCGTGCAACGCACCGTGCAGTCTACTGCACCGTGCACTGCAACACGTGCACGGTATGTCACATTTTTTTCCTGGGCCATGCATGGCAGTTCTGTATTGAGCCGCATGCAAAGGGCGCACACACAATTTCTATGTACGAAGTTTGACACGGCCCTAAAATTGGCGATAGTTAAAAGTGGAAATGTAGAGGGGAAGGTAGGTGGTTGTACGGCGAGATTGGGGGTTTGTGCTAGATCGAGTAGAGGGATGTGTTGATGGCTGCGAGTGACTCGATGAAGCCAGAGACGTTAGGTCTCGTCGAGCTCAGCTCTTCGGCCTTCGGCTAGTGCGTGCAAGCTTCTTACGGTGGGGCCCAGTTGGAAGTGAGATTGAGAGCCGCTACGTAAAAAATGGGATATGTCTTATTAAAATCAAGTGGCAATAAATTGCAGCTATCCATCGATGACCATGCACTCGATGACGCATGTGTTGTGGCATAGTAGTAGCAGTAGTAGGGTTTTTAGACTTGATTAAACATGACATGACCGCTCGATGATGTTTTCCATGGACGGCATCGTGTTCCTTCTTGCAGAAGTCTCGCTAAGGGAGACGTTCGTGGTGTCTCACGCTGTACTATGAAGGGCATGACGTGTGCAACGATCATCGTTGGATCGCACAGAATCAACGGTTGGTGCGCATGATCCGCGTGACAACTGTGACAACCAATCAGGGAGTAGCAGACAAGGTGAGCACAAGTTTGGGCTTCTATGAAAGATAGAGAGAGGGGGGCAAAGCTGAGTAGTATCAAAAAACCAAGGGCAAAATTGAGTAGTATAAAAATGGAAAGTGAGTGTCTTGTTCAATGAAATACATCGTGGCATAAATCAAATTATGCCAAGATAGATCCACTAGAGTTCATTGGATGTGTGTTCTTCTCATAAACCACATGGACCCACTAGAGTTCATTGCATGTGTGTTATTGTCATAAACCACATGGATCCACCGGTGTCATTGCATGTGTGTTCTTTTCATAAACCACATGTTGATCCACCAGTGTCATTGGATGTGTATTCTTTTCACAAACCACACATGGATCCACCAGTGTCATTGCATGTGTGTTGTTTTCATGAACCAAAGCTAGAGTCATTGCATGTGTGTTCTTCTCACAAACCACATAAGGATACACCGGTGTCATTGCATGTGTGTTCTTCTCATGAACCACAGCCAGTGTCATTGCATGTCTGTTCTTCTCACAAACCACATAAGGATCCACCAGTGTCATTGGATGTGTGTTCTTTTCATGAACCACACCCAGTGTCATTGGATGCGTGTCCTTCTCATGAACCACACATGGATCCACCAGTGTCATTGCATGTGTGTTCTTTTCATGAACCACAACTAGAGTCGTTGCATGTATGTTCTTCTCACAAACCACACAGGGATACACTAGTGTCATTGCATGTCTTTTCTTCTCATGAACCACATCTAGTGTCATTGGATGAGTGTTATTTACATGAACCACACCTAGTGTCATTGGATGTGTGTTCTTCTCACAAACCACATAAGGATCCACTAGTGTCATTGCATGTCTGATATTTTCATGAACCATAGCTAGAGTCATTGCATGTGTGTTCTTCTCACAAACCACATAAGGATCCACCAGTGTCATTGGATGTGTGTTCTTTTCATGAACCACACCCAGAGTCATTGCATGTGTGTTCTTCTCACAAACCACACATAGATCCACCAGTGTCATTGGATGTGTGTTCTTTTCATGAACCACCCTGTGTCATTGCATGTCTGTTCCTCTAAACAAACCACACATGGATCCACCAGTGTCATTCCATGTGGTCATTGCATGTGTGTTCTTCTAAACAAACCACACATGGATCCACCAGTATCATTGCATGTCTGTTCTTTTCATGAACCACACCCAGTGTCATTGCATGTCTGTTCTTCTCAAAAACCACATAGGGATACACCAGTGTCATTGCATGTCTGTTCTTATCATGAACCACATCTACTGTCATTGGATGTGTGTTCTTTTCATGAACCACACCCAGTGTCATTGGATGTGTGTTCTTCTCACAAACCACATATGGATCCACCAGTGTCATTGCATGTGTGTTCTTTTCATGAACCACAGCTAGAGTCATTGCATGTTTGTTCTTTCAACAAACCACATATGGATCCACCAGTGTCATTGCATGTATGTTCTTTTCATGAACCACAGCTAGAGTCATTGCATGTGTGTTCTTCTCACAAACCACATAAGGATCCACTAGTGTCATTGGATGTGTGTTCTTCTCATGAACCACACCTAGAGTCATTGCATGTCTGTTCTTCTCACAAACCACATAAAGATCCACCAATGTCATTGGATGTGTGTTCTTTTCATGAACCACACCCAGTGTCATTGGATGTGTGTTCTTCTTACATACCATACATGGATCCACCAGTGTCATTGCATGTGTGTTCTTTTCATGAACCACAGCTAGAGTCATTGCATGTCTGTTCTTTCCACAAACCACATATGGATCCACCAGTGTCATTACATGTGGTCATTGCATGTCTGTTCTTCTAAACAAACCACACATGGATCCACCAATATCATTGCATGTCTGTTCTTTTCATGAACCACACCCAGTGTCATTGCATGTCTGTTCTTCTCACAAACCACATAGGGATACACCAGTGTCATTGCATGTCTGTTCTTCTCATGAACCACATCTAGTGTCATTGGATGTGTGTTCTTTTCATGAACCACACCCAATGTCATTGGATGTGTGTTCTTCTCACAAACCACATAAGGATCCACCAGTGTCATTGCATGTCTGTTCTTTTCATGAACGACAGCTAGAGTCATTGCATGTGTGTTCTTCTCACAAACCACATAGGATCCACCAGTGTCATTGGATGTGTGTTCTTTTCATGAACCACACCCAGTGTCATTGGATGTGTGTTCTTCTCACAGACCACATAAGGATCCACCAATGTCATTGCATGTCTGTTCTTTTTATGAACCATAGCTAGAGTAATTGCATGTGTGTTCTTCTCACAAACCACATAAGGATCCACTAGTGTCATTGGATGTGTGTTCTTTTCATGAACCACACCCAGTGTCATAAGACGTGTGTTCTTCTCACAAACCACACATGGATCCACTAGTGTCATTGCATGTGTGTTCTTTTCATGAACCACAGCTAGAGTCATTGCATGTCTGTTCTTTCCACAAACCACATATGGATCCACAAGTGTCATTGGATGCGTGTTCTTTTAATGAACCTCAACTAGAGTCATTGCATGTGTGTTCTTCTCACAAACCACATAAGGATACAAAAGTGTCACTGCATGTGTGTTTTTCTCATGAACCACATCTAGAGTCATTGCATGTCTGTTCTTCTCACAAACCACAATGGATCCACCATTGTCATTGCATGTGTGTTCTTCTCATGAACCATAGCTAGTCATTAGATGTGTGTTCTTTTCATCAACCACAGCCAGAGTGATTGCATGTCTGTTCTTTTCACAAACCACATATGGATCCACCAGTGTCATTGCATGTCTTTTCTTTTCATGAACCACACCCAGTGTCATTGCGTGTCTGTTCTTCTCATAAACCACACATGGATCCACCAGTGTCATTGCATGTGTGTTCTTCTCATGAACCACATCTAGAGTGATTGCATGTCTGTTATTCTCACAAACCACATAAGGATACCCCAGTGTCATTGCATGTGTTTTATTTTGATGAACCACACCCAGTATCATTGCATGTGTGTTCCTCTCACATACCACACATGGATCCACCAGTGTCATTGCACGTGTGTTCTTCTCATGAACCACACCCAGAGTCATTACATGTCTGTTATTTTCACAATGACATGGGTATATCTGCAGGTACCCGAGTTTGGTATATACGGTCTAGATACGGTGGAAGCCCACGGTGTTGCCACGACCCAATGAAGAATTTGAGTGGCCCACAGACTCTCGTTGACTTGTGAGACAAGAAGAAGTTTAAAGATAGAGAGTTTAAAGGGAAAACCCTAATCTATAATGGACTCGACCTGCTACCCGAGACCTGGCCTATCTATATAAAGGCTAGGTGGGGGTGGCGAGGAGGGCACACGCAACCCTAGTTTCCACAACTCTCGCCAGATTGCATCTGCGCATCCCTGTAATCTTCGATTCCTTCGATAATTCCAAGAGCACACAAGCAGGAGTAGGGACCTCTACGAGGCCTGCACCTGGGTAAACCTTGCGTCCCTGTGTGCTTGTTTGCTAGCCGATTGATGCTTCTAGCGCTCCCTCCTTCTCCAAAACCCAAGTCCATAACAATGGGCATTGATAAGCTAAACCCTCGTCACATAAACCACATAGGGATACACTAGTGTCATTGCATGTGTGTTCTTCTCATGAACCACACCCAGTGTCATTGCATGTGTGTTCCTCTCACAGTGTACACATGGATCCACCAGTGTCATTGGATGTGTGTTCTTCTCATGAACCACATCTAGAGTCATTGCATGTGTGTTCTTCTCACAAACCACATAAGGATACACCAGTGTCATTGCATGTGTGTTCTTCTCATGAACCACAGCTAGAGTCATTGCATGTCTGTTCTTCTCACAAACCACATAAGGATCCACTAGTGTCATTGGATGTGTGTTCTTCTCACAAACCACACATGGATCCACAAGTGTCATTGCATGTCTGCTCTTTTCATTAGCCACAGTTAGAGTCATTGCATGTCTGTTCTTTTCACAAACCACATATCACCAGTGTCATTGCATGTGTGTTCTTCTAATGAACAACACATGGAACCACCCAGTGTGATTGCATGTCTATTCTTCTCACAAACCACATAAGGATACACCAGTGTCATTGCATGTGTGTTTTTTCACAAACCACATAAGGATCCACCAGTGTCATTAGATGTGTGTTCTTTTCACAAACCACATAAGAATCCACCAGTGTCATTGGATGTGTGTTCTTTTCATGAACCACACCCAGTGTCATTGCATGGCTGTTCCTCTCACAAACCACACATGGATCCACCAGTGTCATTGCATGTGTGTTCTTCTCATGAACCACGACTAGAGTCATTGGATGTGTGTTCTTTTCATGAACCACAGCTAGAGTCATTGCATGTGTGTTCTTCTCACAAATCACATAAGGATACACCAATGTCATTGCATGTGTGTTCTTCTCATGAACCACATCTAGAGTCATTGCATGTCTGTTATTCTCACAAACCACATAAGGATCCACCAGTGTCATTGCATGTGTGTTCTTCTCACAAACCACACATGGATCCACCAGTGTCATTGCATGTGTGTTCTTTTCATGAACCACACCCGGTTTCATTGCATGTGTGTTCTTCTCACAAACCACACATGGATCCACCAGTGTCATTGCATGTCTGCTCTTTTCATTAACCACAGTTAGAGTCATTGCATGTGTGTTCTTCTCACAAACCACAGCTAGAGTGATTGCGTGTGTGTTGTTCTCAGAAACCACATAAGGATACACCAGTGTCATTGGATGTGCGTTCTTCTCATGAACCACAGCTATAGTCATTGCATGTGTGTTCTTCTCACAAACCACATAAGGATACACCAGTGTCATTGCATGTGTTCTTTTCATGAACCACACCCAGTGTCATTGGATGTGTGTTCCTCTCATAAACCACACATGAATCCACCAGTGTCATTGCATGTCTTCTCTTTTCATTAACCATAGTTAGAGTTATTGCATGTGTGTTCTTTTCACAAACCACATATCACCAGTGTCATTGCATGTGTGTTCTTCTCACAAACCACATAAGGATCCACCAGTGTCATTGGATGTGTGTTCTTTTCATTAACCACACCCAGTGTCATTGGATGTTTGTTCCTCTCAGAAACCACACATGGATCGACCCGTGTCATTGCATGTGTGTTCTTGTCATGAACCACAGCTAGTGTCAGTGGATGTGTGTTCTTTTCATGAACCACAGCTAGAGTCATTGCATGTGTGTTCTTCTCACAAACCACATGAGGATACACCAGTGCCATTGCATGTGTGTTCTTCTCATGAACCACATCTAGAGTCATTGCATGTATATTCTTCTCACAAACCTCACATGCTTCCACCAGTGTCATTGTATGTGTGTTATTCTCATGAACCACATATAGAGTCATTGGATGTGTGTTCTTTTCATGAACGTGATCGCATGTATGTTTTTCTCATGAACCACACCCAGAGTCATTGCATGTCTGTTCTTCTCACAAACAACATAAGGATCCACCAATGTCATTGGATGTGTATTCTTTTCATGAACCACAACTAGTGTCATTGCATGTGTGTTCTTCTCACAAACCACACATGGATCCACCGGTATCATTGCATGTATGTTCTTTTCATGAACCACAGCCAGTGTCATTGCATGTGTGTTCTTCTCACAAACCACACATGGATCCACCAGTGTCATTGCATGACTGCCCTTTTAATTAACCATAGTTAGAGTCATTGCATGTGTGTTCTTTTCACAAACCACAACTATAGTCATTGCATATGTGTTCTTCTCACAAACCACATAAGGATACACCGGTGTCATTGGATGTGTGTTCTTCTAATGAACCACAGCTAGAGTCATTGCATGTCTGTTCTTCTCACAAACCACATAAGGATACACCAATGTCATTGCATGTGTGTTCTTTTCATGAACCACACCTAGAGTGATTGCATGTGTGTTCCTCTCATAGACCACACATGGATCCACTAGTGTCATTGCATGTGTGTTCTTCTCATGAAACCATAGCTAGAGTCATTGGACGTGTGTTCTTTTCATGAATCACAGTTGGTCTCATTGCATGTGTGTTCTTCTCATTAACCACAACTAGAGTCATTGCATGTGTGTTCTCTTCAGAGACCACACATGGATCCACCAGTGTCATTGCATGTGTGTTCTTTTTAATAACAACAATTAGAGTCATTTCATGACTATTGTTTTCACATACCACATATGGATCCACCAGTGTCATTGAAATGTGTGTTCTCTTCAGAGACCACACATGGATCGACCAGTGTCATCGCATGTGTGCTCTTTTTACTAACAACAACAAGTGTCATTGCATGTGTGTTCTTTTCACAATCCACCTATGGATCCACCAGTGTCATTGCATGTGTGTTCTTCTCATTAACCACAGTTAGAGTCATTGCATGTGTGTTCTCTTCAGAGACCACACATGGATCCACCAGTGTCATAACATGTGTATTCTTTTTACTAACAACAACTGGAGTCATTGCATGTGTGTTCTTTTCACATACCACATATGGATCCACCAGTGTCATTGCATGTGTGTTGTTTTCATGAACTACACCAGTGTCATTGCATGTCTGTTCCTCTCACAAACCACACATGGATCCACTAGTGTCATTGCATGTGTGTTCTTCTCATGAACCAAAACTAGAGTCATTGGATGTGTGTTCTTTTCATGAACCACAACTAGAGTCATTGCATGTGTGTTCTTCTCACAAACCACATAAGGATACACCAGTGTCATTGCATGTATGTTCTTCTCATGAACCACATCTAGAGTCATTGCATGTCTATTCTTCTCACAAACCACACATGGATCCACTAGTGTCATTGCATGTGTGTTGTTCTCACGAACCACAACTAGAGTCATTGGATGTGTGTTCTTTTCATGAACCACAGCAAGAGTGATTGCATGTCTGTTCTTCTCACAAACCACATATGGATCAACCATTTTCATTGCATGTCTGTTCTTTTCATGAACCACACCAGTTTCATTGCATGTGTGTTCTTCTCATAAACCACATATGGACCCACCAGTGTCATTACATGTGTGTTCTTCTTATGAACCACATCTAGAGTCATTGCATGTCTGTTATTCTCACAAACGACATAAGGATACCCCAGTGTTATTGCATGTATTCTTCTCACAAACCACAAATGGATCGACCGGTATCATTGCATGTCTGTTCTTTTCATGAACCATAGCCAGTGTCATTGCATGTGTTTTCTTCTCACAAACCACACATGGATCCACCAGTGTCATTGCATGTCCGCTCTTTTCATTAACCACAGTTAGAGTCATTGCATGTGTGTTCTTTTCACAAACCACAACTAGAGGTATTGCATGTGTGTTCTTCTCACAAACCACATAAGGATCCACCAGCGTCATTGGATGTGTGTTCTTTTCATGAACCACACCCAGTGTCATTGCATGGCTGTTCCTCTCACAAACCACACATGGATCCACCAGTGTCATTGCATGTGTGTTCTTCTCATGAACCACACCCAGAGTCATTGCATGTCTATTCTTCTCACAAACCACATATGGATCCACTCGTGTCATTGGATGTGTGTTCTTTTCATGAACCACACCCAGTGTCATTGCATGTTTGTTGCTCTCATAGACCACACATGGATCCACTAGTGTCATTGCATGTGTGTTCTTCTCATGAAACCATAGCTAGAGTCATTGGACGTGTTTTTTTCATGAATCACAGCTGGTCTCATTGCATGTGTGTTCTTCTCATTAACCACAACTAGATTCATTGCATGTGTGTTCTCTTCAGAGACCACACATGGATCCACCAGTGTCATTGCATGTGTGTTCTTTTTACTAACAACAACTAGAGTCATTTCATGACTATTCTTTTCACATACCACATATGGATCCACCAGTGTCATTGAAATGTGTGTTCTCTTCAGAGACCACACATGGATCGACCAGTGTCATTGCATGTCTGCTCTTTTTACTAACAACAACCGGTGTCATTGCATGTGTGTTCTTTTCACAATCCACCTATGGATCCACCAGTGTCATTGCATGTGTGTTCTTCTCATTAACCACAGATAGAGTCATTGCATGTGTGTTCTCTTCAGAGACCACACATGGATCCACCAGTGTCATAACATGTGGATTCTTTTTACTAACAACAACTGGAGTCATTGCATGTGTGTTCTTTTCACATACCACATATGGATCCACCAGTGTCATTGCATGTGTGTTGTTTTCAGGAACCACACCAGTGTCATTGCATGTCTGTTCCTCTCAGAAACCACACATGGATCCACTAATGTCATTGCATGTGTGTTCTTCTCATGAACCAAAACTAGAGTCATTGGATGTGTGTTCTTTTCATGAACTACAACTAGAGTCATTGCATGTGTGTTCTTCTCACAAACCACATAAGGATACACCAGTGTCATTGCATGTATGTTCTTCTCATGAACCACATCTAGAGTCATTGCATGTCTATTCTTCTCACAAACCACACATGGATCCACTCGTGTCATTGCATGTGCGTTATTCTCACGAACCACAACTAGAGTCATTGGATGTGTGTTCTTTTCATGAACCACAGCTAGAGTCATTGCATGTCTGTTCTTCTCACAAACCACATATGGATCCACCATTTTTATTGCATGTCTGTTCTTTTCATGAACCACACCAGTTTCATTGCATGTGTGTTCTTCTCATAAACCACATATGGATCCACCAGTGTCATTACATGTGTCTTCTTCTTATGAACGACATCTAGAGTCATTGCATGTCTGTTATTCTCACAAACGACATAAGGATACACCATTGTCATTGCATGCGTTTTCTTTTCATGAACCATACCTAGTGTCATTGCATCTGTGTTCCTCTCACAGACCACACATGGATCCACCAGTGTCATTGCATGTGTGTTCTTCTCATGAACCACACCCAGATTCATTGCATGTCTGTTCTTTTCACAAACCACATAAGGATCCACCAGTGTCATTGGATATGTATTCTTTTCATGAACCACACTCAGTCTCATTGCATGTGTTCTTCTCACAAACCACAAATGGATCCACCGGTATCATTGCATGTCTGTTCTTTTCATGAACCATAGCCAGTGTCATTGCATGTGTGTACTTCTCACAAACCACACATGGATCCACCAGTGTCATTACATGTCTGCTCTTTTCATTAACCACAGTTAGAATCATTGCATGTGTGTTCTTTTCACAAACCACAGCTAGAGTCATTGCATGTGTGTTCTTCTGACAAACCACATAAGGATACACGAGTGTCATTGGATGTGTGTTCTTCTCATGAACCACAACTAGAGTCATTGCATGTCTGTTCTTCTCACAAACCACATAAGGATACACTAGTTTCATTGCATGTGTGTTCTTTTCATGAACCACACCCAGTGTCATTGGATGTGTGTTCCTCTCACAAACCACACATGGATCCGCCAGTGTCATTGCATGTCTGGTCTTTTCATTAACCACAGTTAGAGATATTGCATGTGTGTTCTTTACACAAACCACATATGGATCCACTATGTCATTGCATGTGTGTTCTTCTCACAAACCACATAAGGATCCACTAGTGTCATTCGATGTGTGTTCTTATCATGAACCACACCTAGTGTCATTGCATGTCTGTTTCTCTCACAAACCACACATGGATCCACCAGTGTCATTGCATTGTGTTCTTCCCATGAACCACAGCTAGAATCATTGGATGTGTGTTGTTTTCATGAACCACAGCTAGAGTCATTGCATGTGTGTTCTTCTGACAAACCACATAAGGATACACGAGTGTCATTGGATGTGTGTTCTTCTCATGAACCACAACTAGAGTCATTGCATGTCTGTTCGTCTCACAAACCACATAAGGATACACCAGTGTCATTGCATGTGTGTTCTTTTCATGAACCACACCTAGTGTCATTGGATGTGTGTTCCTCTCACAAACCACACATGGATCCACTAGTGTCATTGCATGTGTGTTCTTCTCATGAACCACATATGGATCCACCAAGTGTGATAGCATGTCTATTCTTTTCACAAACCACTTATGGATTCACCAGTGTCATTGTATGTGTGTTCTTTTCATGAACCACACCCAGTGTCATTGCATGTCTGCTCCGCTCATAAACCACACATGGATCCACCAGTGTCATTGCATGTGTGTTCTTCTCATGAACCGCAGCTAGAGTCATTGCATGTCTGTTATTCTCACAAACCACATAAGGATACACCAGTGTCATTGCATGTGTGTTCTTCTCATGAACCACACCCAGTGTCATTGCATGTGTGTTCCTCTCACAGTGTACACATGGATCCACTAGTGTCATTGGATGTGTGTTCATCTCATGAACCACATCTAGAGTCATTTCATGTTTGCTCTTTTCACAAACCACATATGGATCCACTGTGTCATTGCATGTGTGTTCTTCTCACAAACCACATAAGGATGCACCACTGTCATTGGATGTGTGTTCTTTTCACGAACCACACCCATTGTCATTGCATGTCTGTTCCTCTCACAAACCACACAAGGATCCACCAGTGTCATTGCATGTGTGTTCTTCTCATGAACCACACCCAGAGTCATTGCATGTCTGTTCTTCTCACAAACCACATATGGATCCACTAGTGTCATTGGATGTGTGTTCTTATCATGAACCACACCCAGTGTCATTGCATGTCTGTTCCTCTCATAGACCACACATGGATCCACCAGTGTCATTGCATATGTTTTCTTCTCATGAACCACAACTAGAGTCATTGGATCTGTGTTGTTTTGATGAACCACAGCTAGAGTCATTGCATGTGTGTTCTTTTCACAATCCACCTATGGATCCACCAGTGTGATTGCATGTGTGTTCTTCTCATTAACCACAACTAGAGTCATTGCATGTGTGTTCTCTTCAGAGACCACACATGGATCCACCAGTGTCATTGCATGTGTGTTCTTTTTACTAACAACTAGAGTCATTTCATGACTATTCTTTTCACATACCACATATGGATCCACCAGTGTCATTGAAATGTGTGTTCTCTTCAGAGACCACACATGGATCCACCAGTGTCATTGCATGTGTGCTATTTTTACTAACAACAACCGGTGTCATTGCATGTGTGTTCTTTTCACAATCCACCTATGGATCCACTAGTGTCATTACATGTGTGTTCTTCTCATTAACCACAGTTAGAGTCATTGCATGTGTGTTCTCTTCAGAGACCACACATGGATCCACCAGTGTCATTGCATGTGTGTTCTTTTTACTAACAACAACTGGAGTCATTGCATGTGTGTTCTTTTCACATACCACATATGGATCCAACAGTGTCATTTCATGTCTGTTCCTCTCACAAACCACACATGGATCCACTAGTGTCATTGCATGTGTGTTCTTCTCATGAACCACAACTAGAGTCATTGGATGTGTGTTCTTTTCATGAACAACAGCTAGAGTCATTGCATGTGTGTTCTTCTCACAAACCACATAAGGATACACCAGTGTCATTGCATGTATGTTCTTCTCATGAACCACATCCAGAGTCATTGCATGTCTGTTCTTCTCATAAACCACACATGCATCTACTAGTGTCATTGCATGTGTGTTGTTCTCACGAATCACAACGTCATTGGATGTGTGTTCTTTTCATGAACCACAGCTAGAGTCATTGCATGTGTGTTCTGCTCACAAACCACATAAGGATACACCAGTGTCATTGCATGTATGTTCTTCTCATGAACCACATCCAGAGTCATTGCATGTCTGTTCTTCTCACAAACCACACATGGATCCACTAGTGTCATTGCATGTGTGTTGTTCTCACGAACGACAACTAGAGTCGTTGGATGTGTGTTCTTTTCATGAACCACAGCTAGAGTCATTGCATGTCTGTTCTGCTCACAAACCACATATGGATCCACCAGTTTCATAGCATGTCTGTTCTTTTCATGAACCACACCAGATTCATTGCATGTCTGTTCTTCTCACAAACCACATAAGGATCCACCAGTGTCATTGGATGTGTGTTCTTTTCATGAACCACACCCAGTGTCATTGCATGTCTGTTATTCTCACAAACCACACATGGATCCACCGGTATCATTGCATGTCTGTTCTTTTCATGAACCAAAGTCAGTGTCATTGCATGTGTGTTCTTCTCACAAACCACACATGGATCCACCAGTGTCATTGCATGTCTGCTCTTTTAATTAACCACAGTTAGAGTCATTGCATGTGTGTTCTTTTCACAAACCACAGCTAGACTCATTGCATGTGTGTTCTTCTCACAAACCACATAAGGATACACGAGTGTCATTGGATGTCTGTTCCTCTCAGAAACCACACATGGATCGACCCGTGTCATTGCATGTGTGTTCTTCTCATGAACCACAGCTAGTGTCAGTGGATGTGTGTTCTTTTCATGAACCATAGCTAGAGTCATTGCATGTGTGTTCTTCTCACAAACCACATAAGGATACACCAGTGTCATTGCATGTGTGTTCTTCTCATGAACCACAGCTAGTGTCAGTGGATGTGTGTTCTTTTCATGAACCATAGCTAGAGTCATTGCATGTGTGTTCTTCTCACAAACCACATAAGGATACACCAGTGTCATTGCATGTGTGTTCTTCTCATGAACCACATCTAGAGTCATTGCATGTATGTTCTTCTCACAAACCACACATGCTTCCACCAGTGTCATTGCATGTGTGTTATTCTCATGAACCACATCTAGAGTCATCGGATGTGTGTTCTTTTCATGAACCACAGCTAGAGTGATCGCATGTCTGTTCTTCTCATGAACCACACCCAGGGTCATTGCATGTCTGTTCTTCTCACAAACCACGTAAGGACACACCGGTGTCATTGGATGTGTGTTCTTCTAATGAACCACAGCTAGAGTCATTGCATGTCTGTTCTTCTCACAAACCACATAAGGATACACCAGTGTCATTGCATGTGTGTTATTTTCATGAACGACACCCAGTGTCATTGCATGTGTGTTCGTCTGATAAACCACACATGGATCCACCAGTGTCATTGCATGTTTGCTCTTTTCATTAACCACAGTTGGAGTCATTGCATGTGTGTTCTTTTCACAAACCACATATGGATCCACTATGTCATTGCATGTGTGTTCTTCTCACAAGCCACATAAGGATCCACCAGTGTCATTGGATGTGTGTTCTTTTCATGAACCACACCCAGTGTCATTGCATGGCTGTTCCTCTCAGAAACCACACATGGATCCACCAGTGTCATTGCATGTGTGTTCTTCTCATGAACCACACCCAGAGTCATTGCATGTCTATTCTTCTCACAAACCACATATGGATCCACTAGTGTCATTGGATGTGTGTTCTTTTCATGAACCACACCTAGTGTCATTGCATGGCTGTTCCTCTCACAAACCACACATGGATCCACCAGTGTCATTGCATGTGTGTTCTTCTCATGAACCACACCCAGAGTCATTGCATGTCTATTCTTCTCACAAACCACATATGGATCCACTAGTGTCATTGGATGTGTGTTCTTTTCATGAACCACACCCAGTGTCATTGCATGTCTGTTCCTCTCATAGACCACACATGGATCCACTAGTGTCATTGAATGTGTCTTCTTCTCATGAAACCATAGCTAGAGTCATTGGACGTGTGTTCTTTTCATGAATGACAGCTGGTCTCATTGCATGTGTGTTCTTCTCATTAACCACAACTAGAGTCATTGCATGTGTGTTCTCTTCAGAGACCACACATGGATCCACGAGTGTCATTGCATGTGTGTTCTTTTTACTAACAACAACAAGAGTCATTTCATGACTATTCTTTTCACATACCACATATGGATCCACCAGTGTCATTCAAATGTGTGTTCTCTTTATAGACCACACATGGATCCACCAGTGTCATTGCATGTGTGCTCTTTTTACTAACAACAACCGGTGTCATTGCATGTGTGTTCTTTTCACAATCCACCTATGGATCCACCAGTGTCATTGCATGTGTGTTCTCCTCATTAACCACATTTAGAGTCATTGCATGTGTGTTCTCTTTAGAGACCACACATGGATCCACCAGTGTCATTGCATGTGTATTCTTTTTACTAACAACAACTAGAGTCATTGCATGTGTGTTCTTTTCACATACGACATATGGATCCACCAGTATCATTGCATGTGTGTTGTTTTCATGAACCACACCAGTGTCATTGCATGTCTATTCTTCTCACAAACCACACATGGATCCACTACTGTCATTGCATGTGTGTTGTTCTCACGAACCACCACTAGAGTCATTGGATGTGTGTTCTTTTCATGAACCACGGCTAGAGTCATTGCATGTCTGTTCTTCTCACAAACCACATATGGATCCACCAGTTTCATTGCATGTCTGTTCTTTTCATGAACCACACCAGTTTCATTGCATGTGTGTTCTTCTCATAAACCACATATGTATCCACCAGTGTCATTACATGTGTGTTCTTCTTATGAACCACATCAAGAGTCATTGCATGTCTGTTATTCTCACAAACGACATAAGGATACACCAGTGTCATTGCATGTGTTTTCTTTTCATGAACCACACCTAGTGTCATTGCATCTGTGTTCCTCTCACAGACCACACATGGATCCACCAGTGTCATTGCATGTGTGTTCTTCTCATGAACCACACCCAGATTCATTGCATGTCTGTTCTTCTCACAAACCACTAAAGATCCACCAGTGTCATTGGATGTGTATTCTTTTCATGAACCACACCCAGTGTCATTGCATGTGTTCTTCTCATAAACCACAAATGGATCCACCGGTATCATTGCATGTCTATTCTTTTCATGAACCACAACCAGTGTCATTGCATGTGTGTTCTTCTCACAAACCACACATGGATCCACCAGTGTCATTGCATGTCTGCTCTTTTCATTAACCACAGTTAGAGTCATTGCATGTGTGTTCTTTTCACAAACCACAGCTAGAGTCATTGCATGTGTGTTCTTCTCACAAACCACATCAGGATACACGAGTGTCATTGGATGTGTGTTCTTCTCATGAACCACAGCTAGAGTCATTGCATGTCTGTTCTTCTCACAAACCACATAAGGATACACCAATGTCATTGCATGTGTGTTCTTTTCATGAACCACACCTAGTGTCATTGGATGTGTGTTCCTCTCACAAACCACACATGGATTCACCAGTGTCATTGCATGTCTGCTATTTTCATTAACCACAATTAGAGTCATTGCATGTGTGTTCTTTACACAAACCACATATGGATCCACTATGTCATTGCATGTGTGTTCTTATCACAAACCACAAAAGGATGCACCAGTGTCATTGGATGTGTGTTCTTTTCATGAACCACACCCAATGTCATTGCATGTCTGTTCCTCTCACAAACCACACATGGATCCACCAGTGTCATTGCATTGTGTTCTTCCCATGAACCACAGCTAGAGTCATTGGATGTGTGTTCTTTTCATGAACCACAACTAGAGTCATTGCATGTGTGTTCTTCTCACAAACCACATAAGGATACACCAGTGTCATTGCATGTGTTTTCTTCTCATGAACCACATCTAGAGTCATTGCATGTCTGTTCTTCTCACAAACCACATAAGTATCCACCATTGTCATTGGATGTGTGTTATTTTCATGAACCACACCTAGTGTCATTGGATGTGTGTTCTTCTCACAAACCACACATGGATCCACCATTGTCATTGCATGTGTGTTCTTCTCATGAACCACACATGGATCCACCACGTGTGATTGCATGTCTATTCTTTTCACAAACCACTTATGGATCCACCAGTGCCATTGGATGTGTGTTGTTTTCATGAGCCACACCCAGTGTCATTGCATGTCTGCTCCGCTCATAAACCACACATGGATCCACCAGTGTCATTGCATGTGTGTTCTTCTCATGAACCACAGCTAGAGTCATTACATGTGTGTTCTTTTCATGAACCACATCTAGAGTCATTGCATGTGTGTTCTTTTCACAATCCACCTATGGATCCACCAGTGTCATTGCATGTGTGTTATTCTCATTAACCACAACTAGAGTCATTGCATGTGTGTTCTCTTCAGAGACCACACATGGATCCACCAGTGCCATTGCATGTGTGTTCTCTTCAGAGACCACACATGGATCCACCAGTGCCATTGCATGTGTGTTCTTTTTACTAACAACAACTAGAGTCATTTCATGACTATTCTTTTCACATACCACATATGGATCCACCAGCGTCATTGAAATGTGTGTTCTCTTCAGAGACCACACATGGATCCACCAGTGTCATTGCATGTGTGCTCTTTTTACTAACAACAACCGGTGTCATTGCATGTGTGTTCTTTTCACAATCCACCTATGGATCCACCAGTGTCATTGCATGTGTGTTCTTCTCATTCACCACAGTTAGAGTCATTGCATGTGTGTTCTCTTCAGAGACCACACATGGATCCACCAGTGTCATTGCATGTGTGTTCTTTTTAGTAACAACAACTCGAGTCATTGCATGTGTGTTCTTTTCACATAGCACATATGGATCCACCAGTGTCATTGCATGTGTGTTATTGTCATGAACCACACCAGTGTCATTGCATGTATGTTCCTCTCACAAACCACACGTGGATCCACTAGTGTTATTGCATGTGTGTTCTTCTCACGAACCACAACTAGAGTCATTGGATGTGTGTTCTTTTCATGAACGACAGCTAGAGTCATTACATGTGTGTTCTCCTCACAAACCACAAAAGGATACACCAGTGTCATTGCATGTGTGTTCTTCTCATGAACCAGATCTAGAGTCATTGCATGTCTGTTCTTCTCACAAACCACACATGGATCCACTAGTGTCATTGCATGTGTGTTCTTCTCATGAACCACAACTAGAGTCATTGGATGTGTGTTCTTTTCATGAACCACATCTACAGTCATTGCATGTTTGTTCTTCTCACAAAGCACATATGGATCCACTAGTGTCATTGCATGTCTGTTCTTTTCAGGAACCACACCCAGTTTCATTGCATGTGTGTTCTTCTCATAAACCACATATGGATCCACCAGTGTCATTGCATGTGTGTTCTTCTCATGAACCACATCTAGAGTCATTGCATGTCTATTATTCTCACAAATGACATAAGGATACACCAGTGTCATTGCATGTGTTTTATTTTCATGAACCACACCCAGTGTCATTGCATGTGTGTTCCTCTCACAGACCACACATGGATCCACGAGTGTCATTGCATGTGTGTTCTTCTCATGAACCACACCCAGATTCATTGCATGTCTGTTCTTCTCACAAACCACATAAGGATCCACCAGTGTCACTGGATGTGTATTCTTTTCATGAACCACACCCAGTGTCATTGCATGTGCGTTCTTCTCACAAACCACACATGGATCCACCGGTATCATTGCATGTATGTTCTTTTCATTACCCACAACCAGTGTCATTGCATGTGTGTTCTTCTCACAAACCACACATGGATCCACCAGTGTCATTGCATGTCTGCTCTTTTCATTAACTACACTTAGAATCATTGCATGTGTGTTCTTTTCACAAACCACAGCTAGAATCATTGCATGTGTGTTCTTATCACAAACCCCATAAGGATACACCAGTGTCATTGGATGTGTGTTATTCTCATGAACCACAACTAGAGTCATTGCATGTCTATTCTTCTCAGAAACCACATAAGGATACACCAGTGTCATTGCATGTGTGTTCTTTTCATGAACCACACCCAGTGTCATTGGATGTGTGTTCTTCTCACAAACCACACATGGATCCACCAGTGTCATTGCATGTCTGCTCTTTTCATTAACCACAGTTAGATTCATTTCATGTGTGTACTTTACACAAACCACATATGGATCCACTATGTAATTGCATGTGTGTTCTTCTCACAAACCACATAAGGATCCACTAGTGTCATTGGATGTGTGTTCTTTTCATGAACCACACCCAATGTCATTGCATGTCTATTCCTCTCACAAACCACACATGGATCCACCAGTGTCATTGCATGTGTGTTCTTCTCATGAACCACAGCTAGAGTCATTGCATGTGTGTTCTTTTCATGAACCACAGCTAGAGTCATTGCATGTGTGTTCTTCTCACAGACCACATAAGGATACACCAGTGTCATTGCATGTGTGTTATTCGCATGAACCACATCTAGAGTCATTGCATGTCTGTTCTTCTCACAAACCACATAAGGATCCACCATTGTCATTGGATGTGTGTTCTTTTCATGAACCACACCCAGTGTCATTGGATGTGTGTTCTTCTCACAAACCACACATGGATCCACCAATGTCATTGCATGTGTGTTCTTCTCATGAACCACACATGGATCCACCAAGTGTGATTGCATGTCTGTTCTTTTCACAAACCACTTATGGATCCACCAGTGTCATTTTATGTGTGTTGTTTTCATGAACCACTCCTAGTGTCATTGCATGTCTGCTCTGCTCATAAACCAGACATGGATCCACCAGTGTCATTGCATGTGTGTTCTTCTCATGAACCACAACTAGAGTCATTTCATGTCTATTATTCTCACAAACCACATAAGGATACACCACTGTCATTGCATGTGTGTTCTTCTCATGAACCACTTCTAGTGTCATTGCATGTGTGTTCCTCTCACAGTGTACACATGGATCCACCAGTGTTATTGGATGTGTGTTCATCTCATGAACCACATTTAGAGTCATTTCATGTTTGCTCTTTTCACAAACCACATATGGATCCACTGTGTCATAGCATATGTGTTCTTCTCACAAACCACATAAGGATGCACCAGTGTCATTGGATGTGTGTTCTTTTCATGAACCACACCCATTGTCATTGCATGTCTATTCCTCTCACAAACCACACAAGGATCCACCAGTGTCATTGCATGTGTGTTCTTCTCATGAACCACACCCAGAGTCATTGCATGTCTGTTCTTCTCACAAACCACATATGGATCCACCAGTGTCATTGGATGTGTGTTCTTATCATGAACCACACCCAGTGTCATTGCATGTCTGTTCCTCTCATAGACCACACATGGATCCACCAGTGTCATTGCATGTGTTTTCTTCTGATGAACCACAGCTAGAGTCATTGGATGTGTGTTCTTTTCATGAACCACAGCTAGAGTCATTGCATGTGTGTTCTTTTCACAATCCACCTATGGATCCACCAGTGTCATTGCATGTGTGTTCTTCTCATTAACCACAACTAGAGTCATTGCTTGTGTGTTCTCTTTAGAGACCACACATGGATCCACCAGTGTCATTGCATGTGTGTTCTTTTTACTAATAACAACTAGAGTCATTTCATGACTATTCTTTTCACATACCACATATGGATCCACAAGTGTCATTGAAATGTGTGTTCTCTTCAGAGACCACACATGGATCCACCAGTGTCATTGCATGTGTGCTCTTTTTACTAACAACAACCGGTGTCATTGCATGTGTGTTCTTTTCACAATCCACCTATGGATCCACCAGTGTCATTGCATGTGTGTTTTTCTCATTAACCACAGTTAGAGTCATTGCATGTGTGTTCTCTTCAGAGACCACACATGGATCCACCGGTGTCATTACATGTGTGTTCTTTTTACTAACAACAACTGGAGTCATTGCATGTGTGTTCTTTTCACATACCACATATGGATCCACCTGTGTCATTGCATGTGTGTTGTTTTCATGAACCACACCAGTGTCATTGCATGTCTGTTACTCTCACAAACCACACATGGATCCACTAGTGTCATTGCATGTGTGTTCTTCTCATGAACCACAACTAGAGTCATTGGATGTGTGTTCTTTTCATTAACCACAACTAGAGTCATTGTATGTGTGTTCTTCTCACAAACCACATAAGGATACACCAGTGTCATTGCGTGTGTGTTCTTCTGATGAACCACATCTACAGTCATTGCATGTCTGTTCTTCTCATAAACCACACATGGATCCACTAGTGTCATTGCATGTGTGTTCTTCTCATGAACCACAACTAGAGTCATTGGATGTGTGTTCTTTTCATGAACCACAGCTAGAGTCATTGCATGTCTGTTGTTCTCACAAACCACATATGGATCCACTAGTGTCATTGCATGTCTGTTCTTTTCATGAACCACATCTAGAGTCATTGCATGTCTGTTATTCTCACAAACCACATAAGGATCCACCAATGTCATTGCATGTGTGTTCTTTTTAGTAACAACAACCAATCATTTTGCATGTGTGTTCTTTTCACATACCACCTATGGATCCACCAGTGTCATTGCATGTGTGTTCTCTTCACAATCCACCTATGGATCCACCAGTGTCATTGCATGTGTGTTCTTTTTAGTAACAACAACTAGTGTCATTGCATGTGTGTTCTCTTCAGAGACCACACATGGATCCACCGGTGTCATTACATGTGTGTTCTTTTTACTAACAACAACTGGAGTCATTGCATGTGTGTTCTTTTCACATACCACATATGGATCCACCTGTGTCATTGCATGTGTGTTGTTTTCATGAACCACACCAGTGTCATTGCATGTCTGTTACTCTCACAAACCACACATGGATCCACTAGTGTCATTGCATGTGTGTTCTTCTCATGAACCACAACTAGAGTCATTGGATGTGTGTTCTTTTCATGAACCACAACTAGAGTCATTGTATGTGTGTTCTTCTCACAAACCACATAAGGATACACCAGTGTCATTACGTGTGTGTTCTTCTGATGAACCACATCTACAGTCATTGCATGTCTGTTCTTCTCATAAACCACACATGGATCCACTAGTGTCATTGCATGTGTGTTCTTCTCATGAACCACAACTAGAGTCATTGGATGTGTGTTCTTTTCATGAACCACAGCTAGAGTCATTGCATGTCTGTTGTTCTCACAAACCACATATGGATCCACTAGTGTCATTGCATGTCTGTTCTTTTCATGAACCACATCTAGAGTCATTGCATGTCTGTTATTCTCACAAACCACATAAGGATCCACCAGTGTCATTGCATGTGTGTTCTTTTTAGTAACAACAACCAATCATTTTGCATGTGTGTTCTTTTCACATACCACCTATGGATCCACCAGTGTCATTGCATGTGTGTTCTCTTCACAATCCACCTATGGATCCACCAGTGTCATTGCATGTGTGTTCTTTTTAGTAACAACAACCAGTGTCATTGCATGTGTGTTCTCTTCAGAGACCACACATGGATCCACCGGTGTCATTACATGTGTGTTCTTTTTACTAACAACAACTGGAGTCATTGCATGTGTGTTCTTTTCACATACCACATATGGATCCACCTGTGTCATTGCATGTGTGTTGTTTTCATGAACCACACCAGTGTCATTGCATGTCTGTTACTCTCACAAACCACACATGGATCCACTGGTGTCATTGCATGTGTTCTTCTCATGAACCACAACTAGAGTCATTGGATGTGTGTTCTTTTCATGAACCACAACTAGAGTCATTGTATGTGTGTTCTTCTCACAAACCACATAAGGATACACCAGTGTCATTACGTGTGTGTTCTTCTGATGAACCACATCTACAGTCATTGCATGTCTGTTCTTCTCACAAACCACACATGGATCCACTAGTGTCATTGCATGTGTGTTCTTCTCATGAACCACAACTAGAGTCATTGGATGTGTTCTTTTCATGAACCACAGCTAGAGTCATTGCATGTCTGTTGTTCTCACAAACCACATATGGATCCACTAGTGTCATTGCATGTCTGTTCTTTTCATGAACCACATCTAGAGTCATTGCATGTCTGTTATTCTCACAAACCACATAAGGATCCACCAGTGTCATTGCATGTGTGTTCTTTTTAGTAACAACAACCAATCATTTTGCATGTGTGTTCTTTTCACATACCACCTATGGATCCACCAGTGTCATTGCATGTGTGTTCTCTTCACAATCCACCTATGGATCCACCAGTGTCATTGCATGTGTGTTCTTTTTAGTAACAACAACCAGTGTCATTGCATGTGTGTTCTCTTCAGAGACCACACATGGATCCACCGGTGTCATTACATGTGTGTTCTTTTTACTAACAACAACTGGAGTCATTGCATGTGTGTTCTTTTCACATACCACATATGGATCCACCTGTGTCATTGCATGTGTGTTGTTTTCATGAACCACACCAGTGTCATTGCATGTCTGTTACTCTCACAAACCACACATGGATCCACTAGTGTCATTGCATGTGTGTTCTTCTCATGAACCACAACTAGAGTCATTGGATGTGTGTTCTTTTCATGAACCACAACTAGAGTCATTGTATGTGTGTTCTTCTCACAAACCACATAAGGATACACCAGTGTCATTGCGTGTGTGTTCTTCTGATGAACCACATCTACAGTCATTGCATGTCTGTTCTTCTCACAAACCACACATGGATCCACTAGTGTCATTGCATGTGTGTTCTTCTCATGAACCACAACTAGAGTCATTGGATGTGTGTTCTTTTCATGAACCACAGCTAGAGTCATTGCATGTCTGTTGTTCTCACAAACCACATATGGATCCACTAGTGTCATTGCATGTCTGTTCTTTTCATGAACCACACCCAGTTTCATTGCAGGTGTGTTCTTCTCATAAACCACATATGGATCCACTAGAGTTATTGGATGTGTGTTCTTTTCATGAACCACATCTAGAGTCATTGCATGTCTGTTATTCTCACAAATGACATAAGGATACACCAGTGTCATTGCATGTGTTTTCTTTTCATGATCCAAACCCAGTGTCATTGCATGTGTGTTCCTCTCACAGACCACACATGGATCCACCAGTGTCATTGCATGTGTGTTCTTCTCATGAACCACACCCAGATTCATTGGATGTCTGTTCTTCTCACAAACCACATAAGGATCCACCAGTGTCATTGGATGTGTATTCTTTTCATGAACCACACCCAGTGTCATTGCATGTGCTTTCTTCTCACAAACCACAAATGGATCCACCGGTATCATTGCGTGTCTGTTCTTTTCATTACCCACAACCAGTGTCATTGCATGTGTGTTCTTCTCATAAACCACACATGGATCCACCAGTGTCATTCCATGTCTGCTCTTTTCATTAACCACACTTAGAGTCATTGCATGTGTGTTCTTTTCACAAACCACAGCTAGAATCGTTGCATGTGTGTTCTTATCACAAACCCCATAAGGATACACCAGTGTCATTGGATGTGCGTTATTCTCATGAACCACAACTAGAGTCATTTCATGTCTGTTCTTCTCACAAACCACATAAGGATACACCAGTATCATTGCATGTGTGTTCTTTTCATGAACGACACCTAGTGTCATTGGATGTGTGTTCCTCTCACAAACCACACATGGATCCACCAGTGTCATTGCATGTCTGCTCTTTTCATTAACCATAGTTAGAGTCATTGCATGCGTGTACTTTACACAAACCACATATGGATCAAATATGTCATTGCATGTGTGTTCTTCTCACAAACCACATAAGGATCCACCAGTTTCATTGGATGTGTGTTCTTTTCATGAACCACACCCAGTGTTGTTGCATGTCTATTCCTCTCACAGACCACACATGGATCCACCAGCGTCATTGCATGTGTGTTCTTCTCATGAACCACAACTAGAGTCATTAGATGTGTGTTCTTTTCATGAACCACAGCTAGAGTCATTGCATGTGTGTTCTTCTCATAGACCACATAAGGATACACCAGTGTCATTGCATGTGTGTTCTTCTCATGAACCACATCTAGAGTCATTGCATGTCTGTTCTTCTCACAAACCACACAAGGATCCACCATTGTCATTGGATGTGTGTTCTTTTCATGAACCACATCCAGTGTCATTGGATGTGTGTTCTTCTCACAAACCACACATGGATCCACCATTGTCATTGCATGTGTGTTCTTCTCATGAACCACACATGGATCCACCAAGTGTGATTGCATGTCTGTTCTTTTCACAAACCACTTATGGATCCACAAGTGTCATTGCATGTGTGTTCTTTTCATGAACCACACCCAGTGTTATTTCATGTCTGTTCCTCTCATAAACCACACATGGATCCACCAGTGTCATTGCATGTGTGTTCTTCTCATGAACCGCATCTAGAGTCATTGCATGTCTGTTATTCTCACAAACCAGATAAGGATACACCAGTGTCATTGCATGTGTGTTCTTCTCATGAACCACACCTAGTGTCATTGCATGTGTGTTCCCCTCACAGTGTACACATGGATCCACCAGTGTCATTGGATGTGTTCATCTCATGAACCACATCTAGAGTCATTGCATGTGTGTTCTTCTCACAAACCACATAAGGATACACCAGTGTCATTGCATGTGTGTTCTTCTCATGAACCACAGCTAGAGTCATTGCATGTCTGTTCTTCTCACAAATCAAATAAGGATCCACCAGTGTCATTGGATGTGTGTTCTTCTCACAAACTACACATGGATCCACCAGTGTCATTGCATGTCCGCTCTTTTTATTAACCATAGTTAGAGTCATTGCATGTCTGTTCTTTTCACAAACCACATATCACCAGTGTCATTGCATGTGTGTTCTTCTCATGAACTGCACATGGATCCACCCAGTGTGATTGCATGTCTGTTCTTTTCACAAACCACATATGGATACACCAGTGTCATTGCATGTGTGTTCTTTTCACAAACCACATATCACCAGTGTCATTGCATGTGTGTTCTTCTCACAAACCACATAAGGATCCACCAGTGTCATTGGATGTGTGTTCTTTTCACAAACCACATAAGGATCCACTAGTGTCATTGGATGTGTGTTCTTTTCATGAACCACACCCAGTGTCATTGCATGTCTATTCCTCTCACAGACCACACATGGATCCACCAGTGTCATTGCATGTGTGTTCTTCTCATGAACCACGGCTAGAGTCATTGGATGTGTGTTCTTTTCATGAACCACAACTAGAGTCATTGCATGTGCGTTCTTCTCACAAACCACATAAGGATACACCAGTGTCATTGCATGTGTTTTCTTCTCAAGAACCACATCTAGAGTCATTGCATGTCTGTTATTCTCACAAACCACATAAGGATCCACCAGAGTCATTGTATGTATGTTCTTCTCACAAACCACATAAGGATCCACCAGTGTCATTGGATGTGTGTTCTTTTCATGAACCACACCTAGTGTCATTGCATGTCTGTTCCTCTCACAAACCACACATGGATCCACCAGTGTCATTGCATGTGTGTTCTTCTCACGAACCACACCTAGAGTCATTGCATGTGTGTTCTTTTCACAAACCACTGCTAGAGTCATTGCATGTGTGTTGTTCTCACAAACCACATAAGGATACACCAGTGTCATTGCATGTGTGTTCTTCTCATGAACCACAGCTAGAGTCATTGCATGTGTGTTATTCTCACAAACCACATAAGGATACACCAGTGTCATTGCATGTGTGTTCTTTTCTTGAACCACACCCAGTGTCATTGGATGTGTGTTCTTCTCACAAACCACACATGGATCCACCAGTGTCATTGCATGTGTGTTCTTCTCACGAACCATACATGGATCCACCCAGTGTGATTGCATGTGTGTTCTTTTCATAAACCACATATGGATCCACCAGTGTCATTGCATGTCTCTTCTTTTCATGAACCACACCTAGTGTCATTGCATGTTTGTTCCTCTCATAGACCACACATGGATGCAAAGTGTCATTGCATGTGTGTTCATCTCATGAACAACATCTAGAGTCATTGCATGTCTGTTTTTCTCACAAACCACATAAGGATCCACCAATGTCATCGGATGTGTGTTCTTTTCATGAACCACACCCAGTGTCATTGCATGTGTGTTTTCTCATAGACCACACATGGATCCACCAGTGTCATTGCATGTGTGTTCTTCTCATGAACCACATCTAGAGTCATTGCATGTCTATTCTTCTCACAAACCACACATGGATCCACCAGTGTCATTGCATGTCTGTTCTTTTCATGAACCACAGTTAGAGTCATTGCATGTGTGTTCTTCTCACAAACCACACAAGGATCCACTGGTGTCATTGCATGTCTGTTCTTTCAATGAACCACAGCCAGTGTCATTGCATGTGTGTTCTTCTCACAAACCACACATGGATCCACCAGTGTCATTGCATGTCTGCTCTTTTCATTAACCACGGTTAGAGTCATTGCATGTGTGTTCTTTTCACAAACCACATATCACCAGTGTCATTGCATGTGTGTTCCTCTCATAAACCACATATGGATCCACCCAGTGTGATTGCATGTGTGTTCTTCTCACAAACCACATAAGGATCCACCTGTGTCATTGGATGTGTGTTCTTTTCATAAACCACATATGGATCCTAACCTTAGAGAGCCCTAACCTTAGCCCCCCAATGGGTGGCCATTAGACCGAGTCTTCTAGAAGGCACGCCCTAACATAGTTGTCCTGCTTGACGATTGTTACATACCGTTCCATCGGGGCGCTTGGACGCTTGGGACGGTCTTCGTGAGAGCGATCCGCGAGTAGGCTATTCTGCGGCATGATTGGCCACGCTTGCTCTGGACAAACTGGCAACACCGGGCGCTCCCTTGTTGCGAGTGTCACGACTCACGAGTTCAGTGGGCCATATCCTAGTGTCACGTCCCCATTACTTCTCTTCCTCCCTGTACTTTGCTTCCTTCCCCTCGAAGCCACTTTCCCCACTTCACTCCCATCCTGCCGTAGCCGCAAGCCGACGGCGCCTCCATCCCAATCCCCTCTCCGGCAGCCACCCCCTTCCACCGCCCCCCTCTCGCCATGGGTTCAAGGGGAGATAGCGAGGAAACGCGTCGTGACGACATGGACGGTGATTTCAATGTGAGTCGTCTCATCTCTATCTCTATCATCTGTGGCCACTTATCTATTTGTTGAGCTAGATCTACTCTGTTTACTCATGCGCGTACGATGTGTTAGGCCAACCAGACGATGTATGACTCTGACTATCATGGTTTAGCGGATGAAGACAGTCCTCTGCTATGTAAACATGGATATGTGCCCGCTAAATTTGTAGCGTTCGAAGGACGAAACACAGGCAGAAGGTTTCTACGTTGTCAAGGACATCATGCAATGATGCAAGGCGGAAGTTGCAGTGTTGTCAAATGGGTAGATCCATAGTGGCCCAAATCGATGCAGAAAACGCTGCACAAACTATGGGAAATGACTGTTGAGTTGAAAGAATCCGTATTCAGCTCACTTCTTGACAGTGTTGAGATGAAGCTATGGGAACCAGTTGACACGACCAAGCATAAGCGAGATCTCAGGTGGGTGCAAGACAAGGTTAGCAAAGTCGAGAAGGAGAGGGACGCGACGTTGGCCCTGAAGGATAAAGCAGAGCAAGAACTGACTCAAGCAAGGAATAATCTTCACCAGGCCAAAGTCCTGCCGTTCACAACTACGAGTATTGACAAGTGCATGAGGAAAAATGCAGAGAAACAATTGAAGCTGTGCAAGGAAGATGCTAAAAGGAAGGAGCAGACGATTCGATCCTTGCTCTTGCAGGAAGATGCGCATCGGGCTAAGATTAGGAAGATCAAGGATATGTGTGATAACTAGTCCTATTTAGCTTGAGCTCCGTGCCTTTTTAAGTTCTAATAGTTGTACTTGTTGACCTAGCGGTCTGAACTATTGGCCCTAGAGTCTTGGGAGGAAAAAAACTGGTCGCCCGTTAATCTGTCTTAACCCTGCATTACTTCCTTTTGTTTGACCAATGCCCCTTGGATATTCCGCCCGTCGCTTCGTCATCCTCGTGTACAAATAGGAGGCGCCACAATACGTCGCTTCGTCATCCATCCCCTCGCCCTCTCCAATCTCCACCACGTTGTTGCTTCGTCATCCATCCCCTCGCTCCCTCTCCAATCTCCACCGGGCCGCCATGGAGATGCCCACGCTGAACTCCTACGAGGCGGTGATGTTCGCGCACTTTGACATCCTCGCGCCGCCAGCCGCAACGGTGCCCCACGGATGGCGCATCAGCTATGCGAGGGTGCCGGTGGCTCCGCTCCTCATCCCCGGCGGAGCCGACATGGAGAGCGAAATTGCGGCGCGCTGCCGCCAGGTGCCCATGTGGAAGAGGGCGCTGCCCTGGTACGTGGCGGCCAGCCCGTACTGGCCAACGCTGTTCAAGAAGGAGAGGAAGGCCAAGATTGGAAACCGCATTGTTTACGGGCGCGTGGTGCACCGGGATCTCCGCATCCGAGAAGGGCGGGAGAGGTTCTGGTCCGTCCCTGGACGAACCAAGTACACCTTCATCGCCGCCGCTTGCCGCGAAGAGGTGCTCCGTCTCGTGAACAATGCGGAAATCGTGGAGGTTCCGTCCGACGACGACGAGGAAGCCGACAGCTCGGAGGACAGCGGCAGCGGAAGTGAAATTGTTGACTAGTGGTTGAATTAATGTAGGATGTGAAATCACACCTTTGTTTAGAAGAATTTGTGGTTGAATTAATGAAATGCCTCGATTTAGATGACTGTCTCGATTAATTTGTGGAAGAATTTGTGATTTAGATCAATTTCTGCCTCGATTTAGATCTCTGTCCCAGATTGGGAACGTGACCGTGGACCAAAGACCCTTTTTCTACTAGTGTATTCTGACATTGGTGGTTATTTTAAACGTAATCTACGTGGATTGTGCTGCATGCAAATGGCACAACCACAATTTATAAAGTGGAAGCACGTACACCCGGTTACTGGAGATCCAGGAGCTTCGCCAGATGCAGGGGATGCAGGAGCAGAGAGGCGGTGAGATAGATGGGCTCAAGATTAGGCCCGAAAGTGGTACCGATTTCCTCCTCATCTAGGCATTATCGGTTGCCATTGCTGTTTATGTTGCCATGTCGTTGTGTGCAGCAGCTAAAATAAGTTGCTGCTTCATGGGGTGTAGCAGCTTAAATAATTTATTTCTATGCCACTTACATTCCGTTGTATTTGGAGACCTCCTTCCCCTCAGCAATCGTGGAACCGGTGCTCCGTGTTTTCAGATAGTAGTGGCACAATCATAATTTCGGATTTAACTACTGACTCGGGCGTTTCCAAACTCTAAGTCGCAGTACATTTTACTCAGAGAATGTGGGTAGATTGTTTCTCCCAGCAAAGTTCCACACACAGAGCTCCAGAATTTAACCGAATTACATATATAGGTTCAAGTTCAACACATTACTATGCATCTTCATTGCCAGCAGCCTTCTTCCGCAGCCTGGGTGCCAAGCCTTCACGTCCACTGGCTTCTTCATTTCCTGCCTTCTTCTTCTTCCTCGGTGCCAATTTTCTTAGCTTCACGTACTCTGCATCACTGGGACAATGGGCACGAGAATCGTGTCCAATATCATCTTTCCACTCGTTTTTAATTTCTTCGGGAAGAAAAATGACTGACCCGGCAGTCATGTTTCTAACCTTGCGGCGATTCCTGTCAAAGAAACAAGACTGTTGCATAATTGCCCAATATGTACAGACTAAATAAAACCAAAATTCCAATTCAGCACAAACATACGAACCCCAAGAGACTTTTGCTTACCAGGAGCTAATTGGGTTCGAGCAACCACCCTGTCCAAGAATAGAAGGGCGACTCCCAGTTGCAGAAGCTTCCACATCCAGTACATCACAATTCAGCTCAAACATGCAAGCCGAAGCATACCTTTCATCAACCCAATTAGCTGGCTGTCACACATTAGAGGAACCATGATGCCACGTTCATCCATGAAGCTGAAGTTTGCAGTCTGCTTCGGCCATAATTCATCATGATTACGCAGAGCAACAACCATACCAGATATAGTGCAGATCTGCGCAGGTGCTTCTTCCATCGTAATACAATGATGTCCATACCACTTGCCCTTAGAGTCGTACCTGAAGAGGACTACCGTAACCAGGTAAGGGTGGTCCGCGGAGATCCCACTTGATAGAAAACTATGGACAAAATATGTTTGTTAGCGTTGGGCTAACAAACAATTTTAGGTTCAGTAGCCAGCTAGCAGTTATAATTAGTGCGAATAGCAAAGAGAAGGGTAGCTCACCCGCTTGTAGCCAGAACTTCTTCTTCCTTGGTAGTAGGATCTGCCATCCTCTAAGCTGCTCGGCTCGTCGGTGGCGGAGGCGGGCTGAACCCTGCAAGCAACGACATGCGCCATTGGAGCTGGGATCGATGATCGGCAGAATCGGGCGTAGCAACTTGGCACTGGAAGTCAAATGTCCGAAGGGATCGTCCTTCCTGGAGGGTGGATTCCAACACCGCGGGTGCTAGGGGAAAGGTGGGAATGGATTTGTGAAATTGGTCAACTCATCCAATCCACTTAGTTACTTGATTTGCCTAAGAGGTTGCCACGTTAGCGCTCGCGTCACGGACAGATGACCGACATGAGGGTCCCGACCGTCTACTTCACGGGGCAGTTTCACGGAATGTTTGAATTTGGCAGGGGTGAGATGAGTTTGCATCGAAATGGCCCGTCTCGGTAGTTGGCGGCCCAACATTTCGAAACGCGGCAATTTCAGGCAACTTAGGTACCGCAGTGCACTGGCGTACAAACTTTGGTACCACAGACGAACAGGCCCCTCTCAAGCAACCCAGCAATCAAGATACAAGAAGTCTCTTGTGTCCCCAACACACCCAATACACTTGTCAGGTGTATAGGTGCACTAGTTCGGCGAGGAGATAGTGAAATAAAAGTAATATGGATGATTATAAGTGGTAATTACAATCTTAAATAAGAGTGGCAGCAAGAAAACATGTAACAGAACTGGTTGTAAATGGTGTTTCAATGCTTAGAAACAAGGCCTAGGGATCATACTTTCACTAGTGGACACTCTCATATAAATATCTTCTCTTCATGATGCTACCCTGAACTACTCTCCGGTTGGACGATGTAGGGCTATAACAACACACCTTAAAGTTCGCATTCCCCATCTAGATAACCCCTCACTGTCACCTTGAGCACTAGATGGTTCCAACAAACACCACAATCTCATAGAGACATCCAACTCAAATTATACTCATGATAAGTATTTATGTAACCTTAGCCAAAGTGCCACACGGTGTGCAGACTGTTAACTTCACACACGTGGGGATAAGCAGAGATTCATTAAAGCACTTGAGTAGCAGAATAGATCTATAGATTATAAAGCTCATGATCTCATAAGATGACGCAGAGAGAGAGATGAACACATAGCTACCGGTAGAGCCCTTAGCCTCGAGAGAGAACTACTCCCTCCTCATTATGGAAGTCAGCAACAGCGATGGAGATGGCGGTGGAGTCGATGGATATGGATCCGGGGGCACTTCCCCGTCCTGGCAGGGTGGCGGAACATAGACTTCTATCCCCCGAATCTCCTCTTCAGTGGCGGCGGCGCTACGGCACTTTTCATGGAATTCTAATCTCGTACCTAGGGTTTTCGTCCCGAGGGGCTTTTATAGGCGAAAGGGCAAGGTAGGTGGAGGCCTGAGGGGCCCACACCACCTGTTGGCGCAGCTAGGGGTGACCCGCGCCACCATATGGTGTGGACAGGCCCTGGCCCTCCTCCGTCTCTGCTTTGGGCTCCGTCCCGTGTCGGAAAAAATAGGAACTTTGGCTTTTGTTTTGTCCAATTCCAAGAATATTTCTTTTCTGGCTTTTCTGAAACCAAAAACAGCAGAAAACAGGCAACTGGCACTGCGACATCTTGTTAATAGGTTAGTTCCAAAAAATGTATAAAAATACCTCAAAGTGTGAACAAAACATAAGAAAGTTGAAACAAAACAAGCATGGAGCATCAAAAATTATAGATACGTTTACGACGTATCAACATCCCCAAGATTAACTCATGCTCGTCCTCGAGTAGGTAATTGATAAAAAAGAATAATTTTTGAGGTGACATGCACCATCATAATCTTGATCAAGGTATTTGTAAAACATTGATAGCTGGGATTATAGTACACTAACATAGACAAGAAAGATATAGTTCTAACAATAAGACATAGCAACTATGTTGTAACATGAAAAGGTACAAACAAAAGATTCATGAATAACAATGCTTTGAAAGATGTTTGTTTGCTTCTCATATAGAAAACATAACGAGAATGGTATTCAGCTTGTCCCTCATAGTGTAGCAAAACATAAATGCATAGGACACCTTCAAAGTTCATAAGGGTGACTAGAGACAAATAGTTTAAGAATAAGCAATATCAAAGTTATGAATCAATCAACAAGTTTTGGGACAATGCACATTAAACTAAGAATGACCACTATGCTCTCTCAATAGGTGCATAAAGATAGAAGATGGGGACTCAACATAAAAGTAAAAGAAAGGCCCTTCATAGAAGGAAGCAGGGATTCAAGTCTCATAAAGAGCTTCCAAAAATTATGGTACTTATTAGCTTTCAGCTCTCATTGCGCCTATCATAAGCATCTTTAGGTGATTAAGGTTAAAGTAAACAAATATGATGATATGCTTGACAAGTTATAAGCTGAAAATCTCATGCCCTTACTTACGAGTATCGTTCCTCATGCTACTCAACTTTAGTCACAAGTAAGTTCTTGTCATTGTAAGTACATGTGTATCATATAGAACCGCCAATGGGGTACCCCTTGCCCAATGATACGAAAGATTTCCCATATCAAAATGACAAGGCAACAGACAATGAGCATCTCAGCAATCTTTTTATTTGCTATTTGCATAGGTTTTTATTGTGGATGCTTCACAGATTGATCACTATGGTTATGCTGCAGGTTTCCACCATGATTAGGCATGGCTTAGACCAGCTTCCCAGGCGTTTCTCTAACACATATACAAACTCCATGAGCCTTACAAGCTCCCCTTTCATTTCACACCGCCGGGATCCATAAGCAAAAGAACATGATATCAACTATATAAAGTGCAATGTGAAGCGTTCCCCATGGTAACATGGTTCTGCTAATTCACAACTTACAAAACGCAAGCATATACGCAACATAGATGGGCACAATGGTTCAAGTTTATTAAGTGCAAGAAAGTAAAGTGTGGCATCAAGTTCATGAGAGCTTTAGTCACTAATTTTCACATAACAAGTTTAATTTGGAAGGTAGATAAAAACATGAATATACTTGGAATGGCAATAATGCTAATAGGTAGGTATGGTGGACTCTTTGGAATAACTTGGTTTTATTTGGAGTTGGATGCATGAGTGGAACTCATACTTGGTACATGTGGAGGCTAGCAAAAGACTGGGAGCGACCAACTAAGAGGGCAATAATGGCCATAATCATGCAAAGCGACAAAACATTATTAATTAAAGCATAAAGTGATATTACAAGTCAAAAACTAAATGATCATAGAGGCTATGGTGACTTGGTATAGTCTTAACATGGTGTGAGCATGCGCCAAGTCAACCCAAATAGAGCATCAAACGAGAATACCACAATATTATGCTTTTATATGCTAAGACAACGCATGATTCTTTCAAGGCACATTAAGCAATCTCAATTGTTTGTAACAAGTCATGATACAACAATAATCACTAAGCATAAAGTCAAAGCAACATCTAGCATGTTATGATAAAGTCTAAGTCACATTCAAAACAAGCCTCCTTTTGTACCACTCATAATCATGAACTTCCTACTCTTTTCCAACACCAATTGAAAACTAAAGCTAAACGTAGTGCTAGCAAAGGAGAACAATCACAGAACAATAAGAGTGAAAACTCGAGTGTTCTAGGCAATGAATAACAGGGTGTGTCTCCCTCCAAAAGAAGTGTGTTGGGATACAACCAACTTATTTAAGCAAAAGAAAACTAAAAACAAAAATGCTCCAAGAACAACACAATTGTACATGAAACAATAAAAATAAAGTGTTTGGAGGAAACCTGAGATTTTTATTGATGAAGAAGGGGATGTCTTGGTCATCCCCAAGCTTTGACGCTTGTACTTCTTGAATAGTTTTTGGGGTGACACGGGTGGCATCCCCAAGCTTGAGCTTTTGTCCATACTTCATCTTATCACATTGTTCTTCCCTACACTTTAAAATTTCATTCATACAAAACTTCACACAATCTTCATTAGCAACATTAGTGCACTTAAGATAATAAGTCTTTAGGTTAAGTTTCAACACAAGCAAAACTTCCATTAAAACACAAGCTACTGTAGCAATTCCTTTTAAAAGTTCAAATGATCAAGGAGAAATCAAAGAGAAAGTGATTAAGAGGCAAATGCGAATAATGGCAAAAATCTATCAAAACAGACCAGCAGGTAAAAACCGATTTTTCCAAAGACCTTCTGTTGCTCAAATCGAAAAGTGTTAAACTAATGAAAGTTAGATATAAACTTGGGGCATAAGCACAGAAAATTACAGATTAATCCGACGTATTGAGATTTTTCACGATTTTTTACAGTGACATACAAAAATCTGTTTCAGGACAACAACTTTTCCAAGTCTTACTTCTCTCTCATTAGAGGTTATTCTTGGCACAAAAACCACACAAAAAGGATAAGAAGAGGTTATTACAGAAGTAATAACTTCCAAGACTCAACAAAACAAAAATAAACTGAAAGTAAAAATATAATGGGTTGTCTCCCAAAAGCTGTTTCTTTATAGCCATTAAGATAAACATGATAAATTTCAATGATGCTCACATAAGAATATGAATTGAAGTAAAAGAGAGCATCGAGAAGCAAATATACACATATTTAAGTCTAACCCACTTCCTATGCAAAATAATCTTGTAAAGAAACAAGTCATGAAAGCACAAAGCAACAAGCATAGGAAAGAATAATAAGTGCAACTTCAAAATTTTCAACATAAAGAGGGGAAACTTAATATTGTTAAAACACATAAAAACATGTTTCCCTCTCTCATAATAGCTTTCAGTAGCACCATGAATAAAATTAACAGTATAACTATCACATAAAACATTCTTATCATGATCCACATGCATAAAAGAATTAATACTCTCTACATAAACATAGTCATTCTTAGTAATGGTAGTGGGAGCAAATTCAACAAGATAGCTATCATTATTATTCTCATCACCATAATCATCAAAAATAGGAGGCATATTGTAATAATAATTAATTTTCTCCTCAATAGTAGGTGGACTGAAAATATCATATCCCTCATTGTAATCATCATACATTTGAGGTATAGTATTATCATATGCAATAGAATAGTTATCTTCCAAAGTGTGTTCATTTGTAAACATATCATCATTGGAAGGAACATGGATAGCACTAATAGTACAACAATTATTAATATCATCATTTTCGAAATTTGTACCAAAGAGATTTTCAATATCAAAAGAAGTGTGCTTTTCCCAATCATGATCACTACTATAGGTAACAAGCATAGGAACATCATCGAGTTCAGACTCATCAAAAACTATAATAGGAGCAACATGCTTAGGGGAAAATACCATTTCCTCCCTCCTTTTACTCCTCCTCTTCTTTTTCTTCTCCTCTTTAGGAGGGAGAGCTTTGTAAGGAAGCTTCTCCATATACCCTGGTTTATTGTTAGAGACAATAGAAGAAACTTTGGAGGATTCCTCCTTTTCATTAATAAGAACAAAACACGTATTAGTCCTATCATATTTTGGTAAAATCTCATCTTTTATAATATTTTATATGTAAGTATTTGTGTGGAAATTATCAACATAATAAAGATGACAACCATGCATGACGCTATTCATATTAAAAGCACTCATATCTACCAAAGAAGTTTTTCTTGATAACTCTTCACACCCCAAAAATAATGTAAGTTCATCATGCTGATTAGGAGTGATCATGTCATCACAGTACAAACTTGCAGTACTCATCGGATTAGACGGGCTATTATTATGGCCTGAGCATTGAAAATTAAAATGATCCACTTCAAAGCAAAGTTCACAAATAAAAGGATAGAGGGCACAAACTTTTTTACCAAGATCATTTAGAGCCCTATACCACATTATAGTTTTTTCATTCCTATGGGTGGTACAATATTCTTCTTCAATTTGATTCTTTCCACAAGGTCTATGTATTCCACAAAAATTAACATGCTTAAAAGAAATAGTACTTTCAGAGGTTTGAGCATGTTTATTGCTATCATTAATAACAATTTCATTTTCCATGCAAGTGTCTTTAAAAGGCTCATGATACATGTCCCATTTTTCTTTAGGAGCATTAATATGAGAAGCAAAGGCTCTACAACAATCAACAAGAATTTGGGGATCAAGACCATATTTAGCACTAAGCTCTTGAAAATCAGCAGTTTCAGCGAAAGACTTAATGCAATCATACTCATAGTTTATACCTAGTTCTTTACCTTTGTCGTTATCCCAATCTTCGGTATTGCTTTGAATTGTTTCAAGAAGATCCCACTTAGCTTTGACCTCCTTACTTGTGAAGGATCCCTCTAAACAAGTATCTAGATAGTCCGTATAATGTCTTGAAAGCCTTGCATAAAAATTATTAATAATAATATTACTGGGGAGCTCATGAATGGGACATTTGAGCATTAGTGACTTCAATCTCCCCCATGCTTGGGCAATACTTTCTCCATCATGAGGATGAAAATTATAAATGTAATTCCTATCTTTATGAATTTCATGAGGAGGATAAAATTTAGAGTAAAAGAGAGATTCAAGTTCCTTCCACTCCAAATGATGAGGATCGTTTAGTAGCTCATACCACTTCCTTTCTTTGCCCTTAAGTGATAAAGAGAATAACTTCCTCTTAACTTGGTTCATTGAAATACATGCACACTTGAACAACTCACATAATTCATGTATAAAGAGTAAATGATCACCAGGATGGACAGTTCCATCTCCAAAATAGTAGTTATTCATAACACATTCAACAATTTCCATAGATATTTTAAAAGGGGCGCTTTCAGAATGTGGATTTAAAATATCACAAGTATCATTAGAATTACCACATATGGGAGATAAAGTATCATCAGAGCAAATTTTCTTCTTTAAAGCTGGGGAACTAAAAAGATCATTTTCATAAAAACTAACTTCCCCAAGCTTAGATGTTTCCATAGCATTAGTAACAAAGGTGTTCAAAAAATTCATACTAATAACATTGCTATTAGCATGCAAATAAAGTTTGGGTTTTTAATTTTATTTTCAGACCATTCATGTTCTACCTTAGGAAAAATACTAAAAAGCTCTCTAATTTTGTTGTTGTTTTCCATTAAGCCTAACTAGTGAAAATAAAAACAAGAAACAAAAAGATATAATTGCAGAATCTAAAGGAAATAACTTCGAGCACTCACACACCAACTATAGTACTAGAAGATAGCTTAGTAGCCATAAGATGTGAGTACCTTTTACCTTACCTCCCCGGCAACATCGCTAGAAAATAGCTTGATGTCTACGCATGCTTCTATTCTTATAGACAGTGTTGGGCCTCCAAGTGCAGAGGTTTGTAGAACAGCAGCAAGTTTCCCTTAAGTGGATCACCCAAGGTTTATCGAACTCAGGGAGTAAGTGGTCAAAGGTATCCCTCTCAAGCAACCCTGCAATCAAGATACAAGAAGTCTCTTGTGTCCCCAACACACCCAATACACTTGTCAGGTGTATAGGTGCACTAGTTCGGCAAGGAGATAGTGAAATAAAAGTAATATGGATGATTATAAGTGGTAATTGCAATCTGAAATAAGAGTGGCAGCAAGCAAACATGTAACAAAACTGATTGTAAACGGTGTTTCAATGCTTAGAAACAAGGCCTAGGGGTCATACTTTCACTAGTGGACACTCTCATATAAATATCTTCTCTTCATGATGCTACCCTAAACTACTCTCCGGTTGGACGATGTAGGGCTATAATAACACACCTTAAAGTTCGCATTCCCCATCTAGATAACCCCTCACTATCACCTTGAGCGCTAGATGGTTCCAATAAACACCAAAATCTCATAGAGACATCCAATTCAAATTATACTCATGATAAGTTTTTATGTAACCTTAGCCAAAGTGCCACACGGTGTGCACACTGTCAACTTCACACATGTGGGGAAGCACTTGAGTAGCAGAATAGATCTATAGATTATAAAGCTCATGATCTCATAAGATCATGCATAGAGAGAGAGAGATGAACACATAGCTACCGGTAGAGCCCTTAGCCTCGAGAGAGAACTACTACCTCCTCATCATGGAAGTCAGCAACGTCGATGGAGAAGGCGGTGAAGTTGATGGAGATGGATCCGGGGGCACTTCCCCATCCCGGCAGGGTGCCGGAATAGCGACTTCTATCCCCCAAATCTCCTCTTCGGTGGTGGCAGCGCTGCCGAACTTTTCGTGGAATTCTGATCTCGTACCTAGGGTTTTCGTCCCGGGGGCTTTTATAGGCGAAAGGGCAAGGTCAGTGGAGGCCTGAGGGTCCCACACCACCTGGTGGCGTGGCCAGGGGTGACCCGTGCCACCATATGGTGTGGCCAGGCCCTGGCCCTCCTCCGTCTCTGCTTTGGGCTCCGTCTCATGTCGGAAAAATAGGAACTTTGGCTTTTGTTTCGTCCAATTCCGAGAATATTTATTTTTTGGCTGTTCTGAAACCAAAAACAGCAGAAAACAGGCAACTGGCACTGTGGCATCTTGCTAATAGGTTAGTTCCAGAAAATGTATAAAAATACCTCAATGTGTGAACAAAACATAAGAAAGTTGAAACAAAACAAGCATGGAGCATCAAAAATTATAGATACGTTTACGACGTATCAGTCTACGGTTCGATTTACAAAGAAAATTATCTATGCAGTTAAATTGAAAAAAAAGAAACCTTGAACAAAGGAAAATAAAAGTGCTATCAAAATAGAGTGAGAACAAGTCGAGGTAGAATCTTCAAGTCATAAAACTGCTTCATATACAATTGGAATTTGATAATTGAGATCGTTAAACTTTGAATTCCTACATGAAGTGGAATGTATGGCTAGCTTCTTTGCACAACACTTAAACAAAAGTGTGAGCATATATAAAAAGAAAAAAAAGAAGAAGAAGAAGAAGAGCGAATGTGCAAAGAGCAAATAGGCATACACCACTATATTGTAGTATGACAAAGAGACACTTTTGAGATTTTGAATGCCAAGTGAATATGTTAATCCTAAAACACTTAAGACTACCTTGCTAACTCATTCGGTTGAACCAGATACTTTTACATTATGTTGAGATTCATCTTTTGTGAACTGTTGATCACTAAGGTGTGGAAGCCTGCTAATACTAGTCAGATGGTTTGAGTAAGGTACTATTCATGAACTTATTCCTATGTATCGAATATGATAAACACATGCTGCAACCGCCTCATTTATTTTCTCGACTCAGCTTCATGAATATGAGGATCACATCCATTAAGATAAATTTGCTCAGGACAAGCAAGAGTTTAAGCTTGGGGAAGTTGATGAGTGCATATTTGCATCATGTTTTATATTGTTATTTTGCATTGTAGATGCAGGATCTTGGTATTTTATGGCGCTCCCGTGCACATTTTATGTCTGTTTTCACCAGGATCAGTACAAATGATGGATACAATGGACACAATTCTTGAAGTATTTGTATTGAGGAGAAATGGAGTTAGAAACAACGTAAATCGCTTATTTGGGAAATATTAATAATACCAGAAGAAAACCTGAAGCGATCAAGGGAGACAGACGGTTTAATGACCCACTTCAAAGCATCTCAACAATCCAAAGAGTCTTTTTAACAAGCTAAACCTTGGCTCTTTCGAAATCACTAAACAAAAACTACATCATGCAGATTCTACTTATAAACAAGCCATATGCATTAAGGAGAACACTTTGTTTTATATCAAAGGCTATCCTGCTTTTGACATGCCCGAAGATACTATTGCTCCTATCATACTAGGCTATCCTTTATTGAGAACTATAAAGGCTTTAATTAACCTCCATGACTAGAACGTGAAGCTGCAATTGCCTTCGCGGGATCCTTTTGTTATCCATTTTCCCAGGAAAAAAGAAAGCCAAACATGACGAGAAGGAGGCCATCACTTGGAAGGCCAATTACTTTGGAGTGGGTGTCCCACTCATCTGGCCCAAGTGAGTATCATCAAGGTCAAGCTATTAACCGTAAAAGAGCGCTCCATGGGAGGCAACCCATGTTAAATAAAGGTTTGAGTTAAGTTTTTAGTTTTTAGTTTAAGTTTATGTTTAATAGAGAGTGCTAGAAAACTCCAATTGAGGAGAAGAAGTTTAGTAGTACTTAAAATTCTGCTATATACATGCTATTGTTGGTTGACAATATTTACTGTCAATTTTCTATCATAAACAAGGTATATCACTAAGTTATAGGAAAAGAAGTAATTTTCGAAGAAACATAATTATTTTGATGCACAAAGAGAGTTTAACGACCAACTATACGACGGGAATAAAAATCCCGGCCGTATAGTTCTAGTCGTATAGATATCTTTGTCATCGATTTTTTCTTTAAAATGTACTGAGAGTTTAACGACCAACTATACGGCGGGAATAAAAATTCCGGCCATATAGTTCCGGTCGTATAGATATTAGTGCCTCCATACAAATTCTTTTCCAATGTACTGAGAGTTTAACGACCAACTATACGGTGGGAATAAAAATTCTGGCCATATAGTTCCGGTCATACAGATATCTATGCCTTTGTATATTTTCTTTCCCAGGGACAAACAGTTTGACTACCAACTACACGACACGTATAGCTGCACCGCTAGGAGGAAACCCTAAAAAAATTGATAGAAGGCCAACTATACGGCAGGAACACAATGTTCCGGCCGTATAGTTGCATCCGTATAGTTGCGTCCGACCACAAAATCGCACGGGAAGGTACCTCCAACTCCAAAACTTCAATCCTTTTTCTCTCTTCTACCTCCAATCTCTCTCAAAACCTCAAGAGATCTTCATCTCTAATCAATTTCGTTCGATTTCCTCGCACACAAGTGATCTACGGTATGTTTCTCCTCCGATCCTCCAATTACTTTTTGCAAATTCATCTTCTATCTATTATTATTATCAATCTAGGGTGAGACCTACTATGAACCAATTGCCATGATTTTCTTGCCTAGATTATTATTTTGAGGAGATTCTTTAGTGTGCTTTGATGAGGGATATATTGTACTTACTGTTGTTAGATCAAAAGGTTTTATTTTTGCCTTTCTTCAATGTTTTAGATGATGAACACAAGGAGCCAAACTCGTGCTCGTGCCACCGCTAGCACTTCTCAGGCTGTCGCTCAAGAACGCATGGGGATATGGTTTAGGAATGAGCTCCAACATGAGTGCTTCGACAAGATCAAGAACCACGAAGTGAAGGCCACCAAGTGGGCTTGCCCCATTATATTGAACCAACTCGGTATTTCTGATGACTTCAATTTACTTTGCAATAGAGCTGGCCTACAAAACTTTGTGTACAATGATGTGCCTACTTATCGCCGCTTAACCATTGAATTTCTAAGTTCGCTGTGAAGCACCGTTAAACAATGTCAAGGAGAGGACACTATTTCTTTTCGACTTATGAACAACAACTACAATTTAACTTTAGATCAATGGTGCGCATGCTTTAATTTGCCAAACAATGATGTTAATGCCCTACGCGCATCCTATACTGGCTTAGAACCTACCCCTGAACAATACTATAATGGAATGAGTTTTACTACTAGAGTGAGCAAGGGGAAGAATTCCTGCAATTCGCTATTTGTTCTATGTTATTTCTAACACCTTGCAGGCACGTAATGAGTTCACCAGACTCAATGAGGAGGACATCCTAGTCCTTGCAAAGGCTACTTACATCAACTGCGGCTTGTCACTTGGTGTCTACGCACTTCTATTCTTGTAGACAGTTGTTGGGCCTCCAAGTGCAGAGGTTTGTAGAACAACAGCAAGTTTCCCTTAAGTGGATTACCCAAGGTTTATCGAACTCAGGGAGGAAGTGGTCAAAGGTATCCCTCTCAAGCAACCCTGCAATCAAGAAACAAGAAGTCTCTTGTGTCCCCAACACACCCAATACACTTGTCAGGTGTATAGGTGCACTAGTTCGGCGAAGAGATAGTGAAATACAAGTGGTATGGATATAAGACAACAGTGCCAGAAAAGAGCTTGACGGGAGGAAAAGACTAAAGGCAAAAAGATGGAAGCAAGCAAACATGTAATAGATCTAGTTGCAAATGGTGTTTTAATGTTTAGAAACAAGGCCTAGGGATCATACTTTCACTAGTGAACACTCTCATATAAATATCTTCTCTTTATGATACTACTCTGAACTACTCTCCGGTTGAACACTCTAATCCACGGAAGGGCTATAACAACACACCTCAAAGTTCGCCTTCCCCATCTAGATAACCCCACACTATCACCTTGAGCGCTAGATGGTTCCAACAAACAACACAATTTCATAGAGACATCCAACTCCAAGTATAACTCATAACAAGTATTTGTAATCTGTAGCCTAAGTGCCACCATGGTGTACATGCTATCACTTTCACACACATGGGGAGAGCAGAGATCTATTAAAGCACTTGAGTAGAAAAGTAGATCTACTTAATTACAAAGCTCATGATCACAATATGATCATGCATAGAGAGAGAGATGAACACATAGCTACTGGTAGAGCCCTTAGCCTCGAGGAAGAACTACTCCCTCATCATCATGGGAATCAGCAATAGCGATGGAGATGGTGGTGGAGATCGATGGAGATGGCTCCGGGGGCACTTCCCCGTCCCAGCAGGGTGCTGGAATAGAGACTTTCTATCCCCTGAATCTCCCCTTCGGTGGCGGCGGCGTTGCGGAACTTTTCGTGGCTGGAGGCTGTTCGATTTAGGATTTTCGTCCTGGGGACTTCTTATAGGCGAAGGGGCAAGGTCGGTGGCCGGCCAGGGGGCCCACACCACTTGGTGGCACGTCCAGGGGGAACCCGCGCCACCACATGGTGTGGCCAGCCCCTGGCCCCTCTCCGTCTCATCTTCCGGTAAAATATCGACTTTGGCTTTTGTCCAGTCCAATTCCGAGAATATTTCTTTTCCAGCTTTTCTGAAACCAAAAACAGCAGAAAACAGGCAACTGGCACTGTGGCATCTTGTTAATAGGTTAGTTCTAGAAAATGTATAAAAATACCTCAAAAGCGTGGACAAAACATAAGAAAGTAGATATAAAACAAGCATGGAACATCAAAAATTATAGATACGTTTGCAACGTATCAACATCCCCAAGCTTAACTCCTGCTCGTCCTCGAGTAGGTAAGTGATAAAAAGAATAATTTTTGAGGTGACATGCACCATCATAATATTGATCAAGGTATTTGTAAAACATTGATAGCTGGGATCATAGTACTTTTTAACATAGCATGAAAGATATAGTTCTAACAAAAAGACATAGCAACTATGTTGTAACATGAAAAGGTACAAACAAAAGATTCATGAATAACAATGCTTTGCAAGACGTTTGTTTGTTTCACATATAGAAAACATAATGAGAATGGCATTCAGCTTGTCCCTCATAGTGTAGTAAAACATAAATGCATAGGACACCTTCAAAGTTCATAAGGGTGACTAGATACAAATAGTTTAAGAACAAGCAATATCAAAGTTATGAATCAATCAACAAGTCTTGGGACAATGCACATTAAACTAAGAATGGCCAATATGCTCTCTCAATAGGTGCATAAAGATAAAAGATGGAGACTCAACATAAAAGTAAAAGAAAGGCCTTCGTAGAAGGAAGCAGGGATTCAAGTCTCATAAAGAGCTTCCAAAAATTATGGTACTTATTAGCTTTTAGCTCTCATTGCCCCTATCATAAGCATATTGAAGTGATTAAGGTTAAAGTGAACAAACTATGGAGTATATGTTTGACAAAGTATAAGTTGGCAATCTCATGTCCCTTGAATGCGAGGGCTGCTCCTCATGCTACTCAAGTTTAGTTACCACTAAGTTCTTGTCATAGTAAGTACATGTGTATCATAGAGAACCTCCAACGGGGTACCCCTTGCACATGATACAGGAGCTATCCCATAATCAAAATGACAAGGCAAGCAGACAATGAGCATCTCAGCAATCTTCTTATTTACCATGGGAAAATGGTGCTTTTTTCTCTCTTTCCTCTTTTCTCATATTTTTTTCTTTTTCTCAATCTCTATCTATTTTTTATAAGAAGAATGCTTCATAGATTTCTCACTATGGTGATGCTGCAAGTTTCCACCATGATTAGGCATGGCTTAGGCTACCGGCCCAGGCGTTACTCTAACACACATACATAACTCCATGGACTTACAAGCTCCCCTTTCATTTCACACCGATGACATCCATAAACAAAAGAGCATGATATCAACTGGGTATAATGTACAAGTGCAATGTTGAAAGCGTTCTCCATGACAACATGGTTCTGCTAATCCCAACGTATAAGTGCAAGCATATACAACATAGATGACACGATGGTTCAAGTTTATTAGGGGCAAGAAAAGTAAAGTGTGCCATCAAGTTCGTGAGAGCTTTAATCACTAATTTTCACATAACAAGTTTAATTCGGAAGGTAGATAAAAACATGAATATACTTGGAATAGAAAATGCTAATAGGTAGGTATGGTGGACTCTTTGGAATAACTTGGCTTTATTTGGAGTTGGATGCATGAGTGGAACTCATACTTGGCATGGAGGCTAGCAAAAGACTGGGAGCGACCAACTAAGAGAGCAATAATGGCCATAATCATGCAAAGCGACAAAACATCGTTAATTAAAGCATAAAGTGATATTACAAGATGGAAACTAAATGATCATAGAGGCTATGGTGACTTGGTATAGTCTTAACATGGTGTGAGCATGCGCCAAGTCAACCCAAATAAAGCCTTAAAGGAGAATCCCACAATATTATGCTTTTATATGCTAAAACAACACATGATTCTTTCAACGCACATTAAGTAATCTCAATTGTTTATAACATGTCATGATACATCAATAATAACTAAGCATAAAGCCAAAACAATATCAAGCATGACATGATAAAGTCTAAGTCACAGTAAAAAACAAGGTCCTTTTTACCACTTAAGCATGAACTTTCCTACTCTTTTCCAATCCAAATCAACTTTATTTGAAAACTAATGTATGAATGAGGGGGGTACAACCAACTTATTCAAGCAAACAAAGCAAAATAAAACTAAAAACAAAAACAAAGACGCTCCGAGAACAACACAATAGTGCATGAAACAATAAAAACAAAGTGTCTAGAAAGACCTGAGATTTTTATTGATGAAGAAGGGGATGCCTTGGGCATCCCCAAGCTTTGGCGCTTGTACCTCTTGAATAGTTCTTGGGGTGACACGGGGTGGCATCCTGAAGCTTGAGCCTTTATCCATTCTTAATCTCATTACATCACTCTTTCTCTACACCCAAAAATTTCCTTCATACAAAACTTCACACAATCTTCATTAGCAACATTAGTGCATTCAAAAGATAATAAACCTTTGGGTTTTAGTTTTAAAACAGCAAAACTTTCATTAAAAACACAAGCTACTATTGTAATTCCCTCAAAATCTCAATTCACCAAAAAGAATCCAAAAAGAAATCGATAAAGAGGCAAATGCAAATAATGGCAGAAATCTGTCAAAACAGACCAACAGGTGAAAACCGATTTTTTAGAAGACCTTATATTGCTCAAATAAAAAAGTGTTGAACTAACAAAAGTTATCTAACAACCTGGGGGATTTATTAAGAAAATTACAGATCAATCCGACATAAAGAGATTTTTCACAAATTTTTACAGTGAAGCACAAAAATCTGTTTCGGGACATCACTTCCCCAAATCTTACTTCCCTCTCATTAGAGGTTATTCTTGGCACAAAATTCAAATAAAAAAGGATAAGGAGAGATTATTACAGGAGTAATAACTTCCAAGACTCAAGAAAACTATTGGGTTATCTCCCAAGAAGTACTTTTCTTTAACCCCTTTAAGTTAGGCATGATAGTTTCAGAAGGTTCTCACATAAGAAATATGAATTGAAGTAAAAGAGAGCATCAAGAAGCAAATTCAAAGCACATTTAAGTCTAACCCACTTACTATGCATAGGAGTCTTGTAAATAAACAAGTCATGAAAGCACAAAGCAACAAGCACAGGAAAGCAAAACAAGTGCAACTTCAAAATTTTCAACATAAAGAGGGGAAACTTAATATTGTTGAGATACATAAAACCATGTTTCCCACTCTCATAATTACTTTCAGTAGCATCATGAATAAAATTAACAATATAACTATCACATAAAACATTCTTATCATGAGCCACATGCATAAAATAATTAATACTCTCCACGTAAACATAGTCATTCTTATTAATTGTTGCAAATTCAACAAAATAGCTATCATTGTTATGCTCATCACCATAATCATCAAATATAGGAGGCATATTGTAATCATAATTAATTTTCTCCTCAATAGTAGGTGGACTGAAAATATCATACTCATCATTGTAATCAACATATATCGGAGGCATAGTATCATCAAACTAAATTTTCTCCTCCGTGCTTGGGGGACTAAAAATATTATGCTCATCAAAACCAGCATCCCCAAGATTAGACTTTTCCATAGCATTAGCAATAATGGTGTTCAAAGAATTCATACTAATAACATTGCTATTACCATGCAAATAAAGTTCCATAGGTTTTTTAATTTTCTCTTCAAACACTTCATGTCCTAACTCAAGATAAATACTATAAAGCTCTCTAATTTTGTTGTTGTTTTTCATTAAGCCTAACTAGTGAAAATAAAAACAATAAACAAAAAGATATAATTGCATAATCTAAAGGAAATAACTTCGAGCACGCACACCGGAGGATGTGAGTACCTTTTACCTTACCTCCCTGGCAACGGCGCTAGAAAATAGCTTAACGTTTACGCACTTCTATTCTTGTAGATAGTTGTTGGGCCTCCAAGTGCAGAGGTTTGTAGAACAGCAGCAAGTTTACCTTAAGTGGATTACCCAAGGTTTATCAAACTCAGGGAGGAAGTGGTCAAAGGTATCCCTCTCAAGCAACCCTGCAATCAAGATACAAGAAGTCTCTTGTGTCCCCAACACACCCAATACACTTGTCAGGTGTATATGTGCACTAGTTCAACGAAGAGATAGTGAAATAAAAGTGGTACAAATATAAGACAACTGTGCCAGAAAAGAGCTTGACGGGAGGAGAAGACTAAAGGCAAAAATATGGAAGCAAGCAAACATGTAATAGATCTAGTTGCAAACTGTGTTTCAATGTTTAGAAACAAGGCCTAGGGATCATACTTTCACTAGTGAACACTCTCATATAAATATCTTGTCTTTATGATACTACTCTGAACTACTCTCTGGTTGGACACTCTAATCCACGGTTGGGCTATAACAACACACCTCAAAGTTCGCCTTCCCCATCTAGATAACCCCACACTATCACCTTGAGTGCTAGATCGTTCCAACAAACACCACAATTTCATAGAGACATCCAACTCCAAGTATAACTCATAATAAGTATTTTTAATCTCTAGCCTAAGTGCCACCATGGTGTACATGCTGTCACTTTCACATACATGGGGAGAGCAGAGATCTATTAAAGCACTTGAGTAGCAAAGTAGATCACTTGATTACAAAGCTCATGATCACAATATGATCATGCATAGAGAGAGATGAACACATAGCTATCGGTAGAGCCCTTAGCCTCGAGGAATAACTACTCCCTCATCATCATGGGAATCAGCAATGGCGATGGATATGGTGGTGGAGATCGATGGAGATGGCTCCGGGCGCACTTCCCCGTCCCGGCAGGGTGCCAGAACAGAGACTTTCTATCCCCCGAATCTCCCCTTCGGTGGCGGCGGCGCTGCGGAACTTTTCGTGGCTGGAGGCTCGATGATTTAGGGTTTTCTCATCGGGAGGCTTCTTATAGGCGAAGGGGCAATGTCAGAGGGTGGACCAGGGGCCCACACCACCTGGTGGTGCGGCCAGGGGACCCGCGCCACCACATGGTGTGGCCAACCCCTGGCCCCTCTCCGTCTCGTCTTCTGGCTCCGTGAGTCTTCCTGTAAAATATCTATTTTGGCTTTTGTCCAGTCCAATTCCGAGAATATTTCTTTTCTAGATTTTCTGAAACCAAAAACAGCAGAAAACATGCAACTGACACTGTGGCATCTTGTTAATAGGTTAGTTCTAGAAAATGTATAAAAATACCTCAAAAGTGTGGATAAAACATAAGCAAGTAGATATAAAACAAGCATGGAACATCAAAAATTATGGATACGTTTGCAACGTATCATCACTCAACTTGGGCACCACCCTTGTGCGCTACTTAGAGTACCAAGCCTCCCAGAGCCAAGGACCAATCACAGGTGGAGGCCTCATCACTGTTCTTGCCACTACACTAGGCATCAACCTAGGTGAGTTGCAACCCGTGCTAGGTGAGCGACGTGTTGGTTTCTCCACCTTGAAAGCTTGTGGAATGCTCACTAGGAGAGGTGGTGTTTATTACCTGCATATTACTGGAGCTGGGTGTCTCTACCCTGCTCCTATGCCTAATGGTCTTTTCTCTATCGAGGAGGGACGTTTGCTATATGACTTGCAGGTTGAGCAATACCAACCCGAGGAGGAGATTTCAGAGGAGGATGAGGACCAAGAGGAGGAGCAAGAAGTTCCTTACCAAGAGGAGCAGCCACAAACCTGGTTTGCCACATACCAAGATTTCCAAGGACTTGGAGGGACCGTGGAGAGGATGCATAACCTCTCTTTGAATCTTCGATAATCAACTAGTAACCTCTCAACTCAATTCGAGAACTGGAGTAACGACTTTTTCCTGACACCACAATGATTTGAAGGGCTTGCAAAAGCCTAAGCTTGGGAAGTTTCCTCATGTATCTTTATTTGGCGTTCATTTTCTTTTATTTATTTTGACGTTGTGTTTTTATTTGAGTTTATAAGCACTCATATTGGTTTCCCCAACACTTTATTTTCTAGTTATTTCTATTTTCTTTTGAGATTTTCTAGCCGAGGTTTGCCGCCAATTTTATATTCTTTAAACTCCCTCTCTTAAAAACTACAAAAAGATTTCTCCATTTTTCCTTATTTTCCCTCTTTCTTTTCTTTCCGCCTCGAGGTTCATATGTTTGCAGGAGAGTGGTCGACTTTGAGTTTCCAAAGAAGCAAATAAAAAGAGGAAGAGAGAAGTGGAACCAAATATGAGAGGTATGCCTTATGACTCCCCACTTTTGAAGTTTGAGAAACCCATGCTAGTTAGTAGTAAATGTTGAGATATTATATTGGTGGAGTGAGTCTTTGTACCGTAGTAAGATTTTCGTTTGCATGGGTATTTAATTGGGTACATTTTGTTCCAGCTCTCATAATTAACCAAGTCTTGCCTAAAAATTTGCTAAACAATTGTAATAAGAAAAAGTCTCACAATTGAAGGCTTGGGTGTTGTAGTGCTTAGTCTTGAAGGTTTATTTCTAGAGACAGTCAACACCACTAAAAATGTTGATTGACTTGATAACTCTCTTTAAAAGGATTTGTTCGATTCAAGTAATGTTTAGCGGTTTTTGTGAGCATGCCAAACTTTGACTTGTTAATCATAAGAATGATATAGCTTTATGCGTGTCAAACTTCATGGGATGCCAACAACTCCGCTGGCCAACGAACGATCTTCATGGAGGAAACTCCTAGATTTCGGCTATGAGTTGATTAAACACTTGTAGCAGCAATGCTATAGTGGGTAAGATTCTTGGCACTCTCGGGCAGCTATAATCATGATGGAATCACTCATCTGGCTATTATGAGTAATCATTATGCAAAAGGAACAAAAACCTTAGTGATGCCACGAGTGTCCATCACAGCCCGATAAACTAATAAAAATCTTTGGCATGCTCTCAATTACTTAAAAACTAAAATTCTTGAAGGACAATGAATATAAAAGTAGTGCTTGAAAAGTCCCAATTTATTGATGTGGGAGAATTGAGATACTCTAGTATATATGTTTTTCATGACAACTCTCACACTCTTAAATTACATGATTTTAAAAGGCAAGCCTATGAGTTGATTACATGACATGGAATAAAATTTACTCATTTGAATCATCCATGTTGACAATAATTTTGCTGCACTATAAGGATGCATAAAACCAGTATGATATGCTTGCCATTACTCTATCTATGCTGAAGTTTTTCAGATTTATGAAGTGGACGAAACATTAGACTACCGATCATGAGTAAGATCACCATCTTGTTATTTCAGTTTAAATGCTGATTTCCTTTTTGATTTTGGTTTTCTTGCTCGGGGACGATCAAGTTTAAGCTTGGGGAGGTTGATGGATCTGAAATATAGCCATCTACGTCCACATTTAAACTGAATATTATTCATACTTATGATGAAATATCTCTCTAAACCCTGCCACTAATGCCTAATATTCAGAGGGGTATGCGATCCTTTCTTTTATATTTTTCCTGCGCAGATAATTTTCGTTTGAAGATGGGAATCACTACATTAAAGTCAAAGATACAAGATTTCCAACAACCAGAAAAAACCAGGAGCCGTAAAGCGGAGGCAGACGCTTTAACAACCAACTATATGACCAGAGCAAAATTCTGGCCGTATAGCTCTGGTCGTATAGTTGGCGCTGCCACTATTAGGTCAAACAGAACAACTTTCATCAAGGGACCCCTATATAAAGAAGCCTCGGGCGACGAGAAAACAAGCCCCAAAGAAGCCAGACTATAACACCCCTAGTTTTATTAAATAGTAATTAAGGTTTGTTTGAGCATAGCATGAGCATCATACTAAAATGCATGCAAGAAAAAGAAACTAAAAACCTTAAGCCCTACTCCCCCTCCCTATTTGAAACACATTCAAAATGGTTTTGAATTTTGAAAACTACAAAAATTATGGAACCCAAATTATTTACAAGGGTCCCTGCAATATTTGAATATTTGCAAAGTTCTGGTATTTTAACTGTATCAAAACACATTTGAAATTTAAATACAAAGAAAAAAAAGGAAAAAACAGAAAAAGAAAAAGGTTTTTGAAAATAAAAACCTACAGCTATTCTAATCAGGCCGGCCCATTCCTTCCTTTCTCCCTATCTGCTGCCCAGCATGCAAGCCTGCAGCCCAGCACGGCCCACCTGGGCCCGATACCGCTTCGCCACCGTTCGTCGTCTTCGACCCCGACACCAAACAGCTGGGTGTCGCTGCCGGCACCGTCGATCCCATCGCCTGTGCTATGCCGTCCGTCGCCCTCTGGGGTAGAGATAAGAAGCACCGCGACCCCCTGCCGCGTCCTTATACCCTGCCGCTCTCTCCCGCGACCTCCCTCTCACGAATTCCCTTTCTCACCAGAATCCTAACCGCCGCAGACCTCGCCGGTTGCCGCCGTTCTTTGCCTCCTCATGTCCCGTAGAGGTGCCTAGAAGCTCCGCCATGGTGGACTCGGACACCTACATGAAGGAATCGGCACCGCATGGCTCCAGTCGACGCCCACAACCCCATCTTCCCTGACTCCGGCCGCCGCGTCCGCCATCGATCCCGGCCGTCTCAGACCTCCTCCGGCCTAGGTGGCAACCGCATCACGTCAAGGGTAAGCTGCCGGTCCTCCTGGACCACCTACATGCCCTGCTCTCACTTTGTAGCCTCCTGACTTCATGCACCTGCAAGCCCCGCTACCGGCCGCTGCTACACTCGTCTCTCCGGTGACCACCCCGTAGCAGCTGATACGTTGCAAACGTATCTATAATTTTTGATGTTCCATGCTTGTTTAGTATCTACTTTGCTTTGCTTGTCAACACTTTGAGGTATTTTTATACGTTTTCTGGGACTAACCTATTAACAAGATGCCACAATGCTAGTTGCCTGTTTTCTTTTGTTTTTGGTTCCAGAAAAGGTAGAAAATCAATATTCTCGGAATTGGACCAGACAAAAGGCAAAGTTGATATTTTACCGAAAGCCACATGGAGTCCGAAGGAGAGACGAAGAGGGGCCACAGGGCGGCCACACCACCCCTTGGCGCGGGCAGCCCTAGGCCGTGCCATGGCACGGTGTGGGCCCCCTGGCCGGCCATCGACCTTGTACCTTCTCCTATAAGAAGCCCCTAGGATGAAAACCCTAAATCGAACAGCCTCCAGCCATGAAAAGTTCCGCAGTGCCGCTGCCACCGAAGGGGAGATTTGGGGGACAGAAAGTCTCTGTTCCAGCACCCTGCCGGGACTGCGAAGTGCCCCCGGAGCCATATCCATCGATCTCCACCACCATCTCCATCACCGTTGCTGATTCCCATGATGATGAGGGAGTAGTTCTTCCTCAAGGCTAAGGGTTCTACCGGTAGCTATGTGTTCATCTCTCTCTCTATGCATGATCATATTGTGATCATGAGCTTTGTAATCAAGTAGATCTACCTTGTTACTCAAGTGCTTTAATAGATCTCTGCTCTCCCCATGTGTGTGAAAGTGACAGCTTGCACACCATGGTGGCACTTAGGCTAGAGATTACAATTACTTGTTATGAGTTATATTTGGAGTTGGATGTTTCTATGAAATTGTGGTGTTTGTTGGAACCATCTAGTGCTCAAGGTGACAGTGTGGGGTTATCTATATGGGAAAAGAAAACTTTGAGGAGTGCTGTTATAGCCCTACCACGGATTAGAGTGTCCAACCGGAGAGTAGTTCAGAGTAGTATCATGAAGAGAAGATATTTATATGATAGTGTTCACTAGTGAAAGTATGATCCCTAGGCCTTGTTTCTAAGCATTGAAACACCCTTTGCAACTAGATCTGTTACATGTTTTATTTGCTTCCATCTTTATTTCAGTTTGCCTTTAGTCTCTTCCACGCCATCAAAGCTATTTTCTGGCACCGTTACCACTTATAATTATCTATACCACTTGTATTTCACTATCTCTTCGCTGAATAGTGCACCTATACACCTGACAAGTGTATTGGGCGTGTTGGGGACACAAGAGACTTCTTGTATCTTGATTGCAGGGTTGCTTGAGAAGGAATTCCTTTGACCACCTCCTCCCTGAGTTCGATAAACCTTGGGTGATCCACTTAAGGGAAAACTTGTTGCTGTTCTACAAAAATCTGCACTTGGAGGCCCAACAACTATCTACAAGAATAGAAGTGCGTAGACATCAAGCTATTTTCTGGCGCCGTTGCTGGGGAGGTAAGGTAAAAGGTACTCACATCCTCTAGCTACTAAGTACAGTTGCTGGTGTGTGAGTGCTCGAAGTTATTTCCTTTAGATTCTGCAATTATATCTTTTTGTTTCTTGTTTTTATTTTCATTAGTTAGGCTTAATGGAAAACAACAACAAAATTAGAGAGCTTTATAGTATTTATCTTGAGTTAGGACATGAAGTGTTTGAAGAGAAAATTAAAAAACCTATGGAACTTTATTTGCATGCTAATAGCAATGTTGTTAGTATGAATTATTTGGACACCATTATTGCTAATGCTACGGAAAACTCTAAGCTTGGGGAAGCTAGTTTTTATGAAAATGATCTTTTTAGTTCCCCAGCTTTGGAAGATAGCTATTCTATTGCTTATGATGATACCAAACCTCCAATATATGATGATTACAATGATTACAATGATGAATATGATATTTTTAGTCCACCTACTATTGAGGAGAAAATTAATGATTACAATATGCCTCCTATATTTGATGATTATGGTGATGAGAATAATAATGATAGCTATTTTGTTGAATTTGCTCCCACCACAATTAATAAGAATGATTATGCTTATGTGGAGAGTAATAATTATTATATGCATGTGGCTCATGATAAGAATGTCTTATGTGATAGTTATATTGTTAATTTTATTCATGATTCTACTGAAAGTTATTATGAGAGAGGGAAACATGGTTTTATGTGTCTCAACAATATTAAGTTTCCCCTCTTTATGTTGAAAGTCTTGAAGTTGCACTTGTTTTGCTTTCCTGTGCTTGTTGCTTTGTGCTTTCATGACTTGTTTCTTTACAAGATTTCTATGCATAGGAAGTGGGTTAGACTTAAATTTGTTTTGAATTTGCTTCTTGATGCTCTCTTTTACTTCAGTTCATATTTCTTATGTGAGCATCTTCTCAAACTATCATGCCTAACTTAAAGGCGTTAAAGAAAAGTACTTATTGGGAGATAACCCAAAAGTCTTAGATGAGTGTTGGAAGTTATTAACTCTGTAATAACCTCTCCTTATCCTTTTTATTTGCTTTTTGTGCCAAGAGAAACTTCTAATGAGAGAGAAGTAATGCTTGGAAAAGTTGCTATCCCGAAATAGATTTTTGTGCTTCGCTGTAAAAATTCGTGTAAAATCCCTGTACGTTGTTTTTAGGCGTGAATTTTTGTGATTCTCCCCCAGGTTGTTAGCTAACTTTATTTAGTTCAATAATTTTCGATTTGAGCAACACAAGGTCTTCGAAAAAATCGGTTTTCACCTGCTGGTCTGTTTTGATAGATTTCTGCCATTATTTGCATTTGTCTCTTTATCGATTTCTTTTTGGGTTCTTTTTGGTGAATTGAGATTTTTGAGGGAATTGCTACAGTATCTAGTGCTTTTAATGAAAGTTTTGCTGCTTTAAAACTAAAACCCAAAGGCTTATTATCTTGAATACACTAATGTTGCTAATGAAGATTATGTGAAGTTTTGTATGAAGGAAATTTTCAGGTGTAGGGAGAGAATGATGTAATGAGATGAAGAATGGACAAAAGCTCAAGCTTGGAGATGCCACCCCGTGTCACCCCAAGAAATATTGAAGAGGTACAATCGTCAAAGCTTGGGGATGCCCAAGGCATCCCCTTATTCATCAATAAAAATCTCAGGTCTTTCTAGACACTTCGTTTTTATTGTTTCATGCACTATTGTGTTGTTCTTGGAGCGTCTTTGTTTTTGTTTTTAGTTTTCTTTTGCTTTGTTTGCTGCAATAAGTTGGCTGGATCCCAACACACTTCTTTTGGAGAGAGACACACCTCGTTATTCATTGCCTAGAACACTCTAGTTTTCACTCTTATTGTTTTGTGAGTGTTCTCTTTTGCTAGCACTGTGTTTAGCCTTAGTTTTCTTGTGCTTTCAGCTTAGAACTTTTTAGTTCTTCTTTGTGGATTTGTGAGACAAGCTCACTGATCTTTATTTATTATTATCTTTGTGAGTTGTTTCAAATAAATTGATTGGTGTTGGAAAAGAGTAGGAAAGTTCATGCTTAAGTGGTATAAAAGGAGCTTGTTTTTTACTGTGACTTAGGCTTTATCATGTCATGATTGATATTGTTTTGGATTTATGCTTAGTGATTTTTTCTATAGCATGACATGTTATAAACAATTGAGATTGCTTAATGTGCCTTGAAAGAATCATGCGTTGTTTTAGCATATTAAAGCATAGTATTGTGGTATTCTCCTTTAATGCTTTATTTGGGTTGACTTGGTGCATGCTCACACCATGTTATGACTATCCCAAGTCATCATAGCCTTTATGATCCTTTAGTTTCCGACTTGTAATATCACTTTATGCTTTAATTAATGATGTTTTGTCGCTTTCCATGATTATGGCCATTATTGCTCTCTTAGTTGGTCGCTCCCAATCTTTTGCTAGCCTCCATAACCAAGTATGAGTTCCACTCATGCATCAACTCCAAATAAACCAAGTTATTACAAAGATTCCACCATACCTACCTATTAGCATTTGCTATTCAAAGTATATTCATGTTTTTATCTACCTTCCGAATTAAACTTGTTTTGAGAAAACTAGTGATTAAAGCTCTCACGAACTTGATGGCACACTTTACTTTTCTTGCCCTTAATAAACTTGAACTATTGTGCCACCTATGTTGTATATGCTTGCACTTATATGTTGGGGATTAGCAGAACCATGCTGTCATGGGGAACGCTTTCAACATTGCACTTGTACTTTGTACCTAGTTGATATCATGCTCTTTTGTCTATGGATGTCATCGGTGTGAAATGAAAGGGGAGCTTGTAAGTCCATGGAGTTATGTATGTGTGTTAGAGAAACGCCTGGGCCGCCGGTGTAATCCATGCCTAATCATGGTGGAAACCTCTAGCATAACCATAATGAGCCGTCTATGAAGCATTCTTCTTATAAAAAAAGAGTCAGATATTGAGAAAAAGAGAAAAAAGAGAAATGAGAAAAGAGGAAAGAGATAAAAAAAGCACCATTTTCCCATGGTAAATAATAAGATTGCTGAGATGCTCATTGTTTGCTTGCCTTATCATTTTGATATGGGGATTATTCCGTATCATCGGGCAAGGGGTACCCCGTTGGCGGTTCTCTATGATACACATGTACTTACTATGACAAGAACTTACCGGTAACTAAACTTGAGTAGCATGAGGAGCGGCCCTCGTATTCAAGGGACATGAGATTTCCAACTTATACTTTGTCAAGCATATACTCCATAGTTTGTTCACTTTAACCTTAATCACTTCAAGATTCTTATGATACGGAAAATGAGAGATGAAAGCTAATAAGTACCATAATTTTTGGAAGCTCTTTATGAGACTTGAATCCCTACTTCCTTCTATGAAGGCCTTTCTTTTACTTTTATGTTGAGTCTCCATCTTCTATCTTTATGCACCTATGAAGAGAGCATAGTTGTCATTCTTAGTTCTATGTGCATTGTCCCAAAACTTATTGATTGATTCATAACTGTGATATTGCTTGTTCTTAAATTATTTGTATCTAGTCACCCTTATGAACTTTGAAGGTGTCCTATGCATTTATGTTTTGCTACTCCATGAGGGACAAGCTGAATGCCACTATGCTATGTTTTCTATATGTGAAACAAACAAACGTCTTTCAATGCATTGTTATTCATGATCTTTGTTTGTATCCTTTCATGTTACAACATAGTTGATATGTCTTATTGTTAGAACTTTACCTTTCATGCTATGTTGAAGTTCTTTGATCCCAACTATCAAAATACTTTGATCAAGTTTATGATGGTGCATGTCACCTCAAATATTATTCTTTCTTTTTATCACTTACCTACTCGAGGACAAGAAGGAGTAAAGCTTGGGGATGTTGATACGTTGCAAACGTATCTATAATTTTTGATATTCCATGCTTGTTTAGTATCTACTTTGCTTTGCTTTGTCAACACTTTGAGGTATTTTTATATGTTTTCTGGGACTAACCTATTAACAATATGCCATAGTGCCAGTTGCCTGTTTTCTTCTGTTTTTGGTTGTAGAAATGGCAGAAAATCAATATTCTCAGAATTGGACCGGACAAAAGGCAAAGTTGATATTTTACCGGAAGCCACATGGAGTCCGAAGGAGAGACGAAGGGGGGCCACAGGGCGGCCACACCACCCGTTGGCACGGGCAGCCCTAGGCCGCGCCAGGGCATGGTGTGGGCCCCCTGGCCGGCCACCGACCTTGCCCCTTCGCCTATAAGAAGTCCCCAGGACGAAAATCCTAAATCGAACAGCCTCCAGCCACGAAAAGTTCCGTAGCACCGCCGCCACCGAAGGGGAGATTCGGGGGATAGAAAGTCTCTGTTCCAGTACCCTGCTGGGACGGGTAAGTGCCCCCGGAGCCATCTCCATCGATCTCCACCACCATCTCCATCGCCGTTGCTGATTCCCATGATGATGAGGGAGTTGTTCTTCCTCAAGGCTAAGGTTTCTACCGGTAGCTATGTGTTCATCTCTCTCTCTATGCATGATCATATTGTGATCATGAGATTTGTAATCAAGTAGATCTACCTTGCTACTCAAGTGCTTTAATAGATCTCTGCTCTCCCCATGTGTGTGAAAGTGACAACATGCACACCATGGTGGCACTTAGGCTAGAGATTACAATTACTTGTTATGAGTTATATTTGGAGTTGGATGTTTCTATGAAATTGTGGTGTTTGTTGGAACCATCTAGTGATCAAGGTGACAATGTGGGGTTATCTATATGGGAAAAGCGAACTTTGAGGAGTGCCGCCCTACCATGGATTAGAGTGTCCAACCGGAGAGTAGTTCAGAGTAGTATCATGAAGAGAAGATATTTATATGAGAGCATTCACTAGTGAAAGTATGATCCCTAGGCCTTGTTTCTAAACATTGAAACACCGTTTGCAACTAGATCTGTTACATGTTTGCTTTGCTTCCATCTTTATTTCAGTTTTCCTTTAGTCTCTTCCACGCCATCAAAGCTATTTTCTGGCACCGTTACCACTTATAATTATCTATACCACTTGTATTTCACTATCTCTTCTCAGAACTAGTGCACCTATACACCTGACAAGTGTATTGGGTGTGTTGGGGACACAAGAGACTTCTTGTATCTTGATTGCAGGGTTGCTTGAGAGGGAATACCTTTGACCACTTCCTCCCTGAGTTCGATAAACCTTGGGTGATCCACTTAAGGGAAAACTTGTTGCTGTTCTACAAACCTCTGCACTTGGAGGCCCAACAACTGTCTACAAGAATAGAAGTGCGTAGACATCAGCAGCGCCGCCTCGTTTAGGTTTGCCTCGCTCCCCTCTGTCGAACGCGCTTGTCCCTGCAGCCTTGCACGCCCTGCTCCACCATCGCCGGTGACCACCTGACGGTGGCCGTCGTGTGACGTCATGCCAGCCGCAGCGTGGCACAGACCTGGACCGCCCAGCGTGGCGGATGGCGTAACCGGCTTCGCCCACATCAACACAACAGCTGAACCAGTGGCAGTGTAAAAAGGTTAAACACCCTCGCTGACGTCAGCCTGGTGCAATAAAATTTTATTCAATTAGTTTAATATTTTCAAAAAAGGTTTAAATATTGTAAAATCAATAACTAATTCATTTTAAAGTCATAAAAATCTATATAATATATCAAAATGTTCAGAAAAATGAGACCTACACAATAGACTCATAATCATGCATTTCTAAACAACTTTAATTAAGAAGTTTGTTTGAAGAACAAAATGACCCCTCTCATATGCATCCGGGGTTTCTCTGAATTAGGGTTTGGACCCTCGGACCCTGTTTAAAATGACCAAGCATGCTATAGGGTTCATTTCAATACACTTTAACTTGTAATATCATCATCCTTGCTTGAGCATTGCATCGATGCCATGTATTGATTGTTGCTTTCCTTTCCGGTGTTTCTGCTTCTTCTCGGTAGACCTCGGAGTTGATGTGAGCAACGAGATCAAGTCCAAGGTTGAAGATCGAGATTAACACCATCAAAGAGAAGTACTTGATCAATGGTGAACAATGTCAAGCAGATGAACCTAAAGTTCTTCTTTGGGTATCAACAGGCAAAGGCAAGCATAGCCCCACACATGATAAAATCCTATGCTTTCAAAGTATTTCATTCTTGTCATGTGCATACGATTCTAAAGTCTTTTATCGATAGATAGAGTAACCCTATCTGATGCATGTTTCCTTTGTAGCCTAGATTCCCTAATCCACTGCTCCTAGCATAACTAGGGTTTGGCTTATGAGCTTCGCTAGTGCCATTTATATCCGTTGTGCTTAGCCATGCTTAGTTGTTACCTCTTGTCCATTCGGTTGATGAATCAGAGCTACGAATGAACCTAGTTAGACAGGATGACATGGTATGATCAAAGATGAAAGTTAAACATGCTAATGCTTGTATGGGAGGCCACAAGGGTTGTGGTTTTTGTATTCCCATACTTGCCACCACTAGGACCCGAGTTCTTGCCTTTGGACCAAGACCGAACGTGCAACCACACAGGGGGTTTATGGGGACCCCCATGACCCCAACTTGCCTAGTTTGATCCATGAGTCCATCGTTTGAGATTTGGAGTTGGCATCTGCATATTTGGATGGGTTGAAGATGGTGCATCATTTAGGGCGTGGCCGGGTGAAGGGTGCACGGCACTGAAACCTGATCCCGGTACATAGAGCCACGGACCTCCTCGGAGTATGGCCAACTGCCGCAGAAGGGAGCCTGGTACATTGTGCATGTTATTTATCATAGATGGGATCATGTATTAGTTTGTATGACATGATGATTATTATATCCTCTCTTGCCTCAATCTAAGGACTTGTCAGGTACCCAAGACCCTGAGGGTTGAGCCAGGTATAGGGAGTATGAGTAATGACTGATCTGCAGGTTGGAAACCCCAAAGGATGTAAGGGTAATGCTGTATGTGAGGGATTTACTTGGGATTAATAGTGACATCACTATGCATATCATTAGTTCTCTTTCTTCTGTGGATGAGACTAGTAGGTTATTGCTATAAGCAGTTGCGGAGGCAATAGCAATTATGGATGCACTGCCCACATATAATTTATCTTGCTTTAACAAGTACATGCACACTTTATTTCTATCTTTTATTTCCATCAGATGTTTTGCACAGCTACAGGTGAAACCGAACACCCTAGGCCCTCTCTCTCCATCATCATCAACAATAAAAATACGCAAGCTATTGGTCTGGTAAAAACACAAAAGGAATTCTAAAATTCCCGAAGGTCCGTTAAAGTAACTTCACTACGCATTCGCTTCCCGAGGATTCGATAACCTAGGTCTACTGGGAAAAAATAAGCTACACTACATTCGTAATCCGGATCGAAGGTATCAGCCACCTCCTAGACATACAAGTCGTCCGGCTAAACCTCATCACAATGGGGGAAATGAAGGACGAAGGAACGACGGACACCGCACCGAGTCAAGCCGACAGGGGGCTCGTCGTAATCAAGACCCTCCCTAGAACCGGAATAACGACGCTCCGGATGGAGGCCAACACTCAGCCGAAAATAATCCACCTACACCACCCTCTCCGCCAAGCAGCCATCATACCGGCTCTCGAGGAGGCCAAGGAGGGCGTCGTGGTGGAGGAGGTGGTGGTAGAAGAAGAAGTCTGACTCTAAGGCATCACGACCACATCGAACAACCAAGACGGCGTTTTGTGTCACCAAATGATGCGAGGCACCAGATCAACTCTAACATAGAGGCGTGGCGCTACGAGTTCGATGACATTTATGTGGGTCCAAAATGCTTCAGACCGTGCATTCGACAAACACACTTCCTGGAAGGATTTGCTATCTCAAGACACATCTAAGCCTATGACGGTGTGGCCCGGCCAGATACTTGGCTTCAGGATTTTTCCAGGCTTGCTGCATCGCCAAAGGAGGAAATAGCTTGGTCACGACCCGGTATCTCCCACTTATGCCGAGGAAGACGGCACGATCCTAGCTCAATGAACTTCCGGAAAACACCATCCACAACTGGTATGACATGCAAAGTGCGTTCTTTCGGAATTTCGAAGGCACATATCAGAAACCCTGTACGGTATAAGACCTACAACGTTACACCCAGAAAGCCGGAGAAACTTGCCGAGATTATCTCGGATGATGGATCGACACCAAGAACTCCTGTGAAGGATTAAATGATCAAACTGCGATTGAAGCTTTCATTACAGGACTCCCAATTGGTTTACTACGTCACCGTTTGAAGTGCGACAAGATCACTGATTTGGGAGAGATGATAGAGACGACGAGCAAATATGCTGACACCGACGATGACGCAGAAGGACGACTGAACGTACTGGCTATACCACAGTCAGCAAAACAGCCGAAGCAACCAACTCAGAATCTCAAGAACACCTCGGAAGAAATACCCAACGCGGAAACGACGGTTGTCAATGCTACTTTCGGGTCTGGAGGACGAGGAGGGCGCAGAGGCTACTGATGACTGCAAGTGCACAGATCGTTTGTAGATAGTTTCAAAATAAAGATATCAATCCCATAGGGAGCAGGAGTCTGAAGTCTAAGAATTCTTGAAATAAATATTGCGATAGAAATGTTAGATAAAGTTCTAAGTAACAAGGTAAAATGCGAGTATTGTGTAAAAAGGTGTTTTTGGGTTTTGGGTATAAGAGCAATAATAATGTAAAGCAAAATAACTTAACACATAAAGTAAGTATCGTGTATGTAAGACAGATTGGAACTGTAGTAGGGAAAATGTGTTCTCGGGGAATAACGGATACACCACTAGTATTGTAAAGATTTAAGATAAAGATTATTATCATGAACATTCTCAACTGTGTATGTGTGGGAGGAACTCCATATTTGGACAAATAGGTAGCAACCGCTACTCATATCATCCTCATAACCACAACAGTCAGCAATCGACATCAATCGAATTACTATGCTATTAAGGGATGTAATCCCGTAGGACGTATCCCATGACATGGATAGTGTTTCGTGAGTTTCCTCGGTTTCCCAAGTTGATACGTAAGGGGTGACAACAACTTAGTCACTGTAAGTGCTAGCACACCTCCGTCTACCAACAAGTAGTGCCCTCCATCATGTCCCCACAAGAGGAAAATATTGAGAGGTCGACTTCTCTCAACATCAAGATGTAGAAAATCTAACACATGGTCACAACGATGAATATCATAAGAGACTTTATCTTGTTTCAATCTCATACTAGGGTTTCTCCATCTCCCTAAGAACTAATGATCTACTCAGACATGGAGGCAATCAACATCATGACAATGGTAATGGAAATAATCATAGATGAATAGTACTTGTATAAATCCACAACGAGTATAGGAATTACAACAAGATCTAGACAAGATGTAGATGGGATGGATGGAGATGGTGGTGATGCAGTGGTGGATGATGAATATCGATGCCTTAGCCTCGTGGATCTGCGCAGGGCGAAGATGGATCCCTGGTGGATGAGTTCCCCCTCCAGATGCCTTCCGAAGGTGAGGTTTCTGCGATTTCTGGGTGTTGTGTATGTTGTCTCCTCAAACCAATTACACGGGGTGAAACTATTTGACGAGGCGGAGGCGTCACAAACTATACGGCCGGAAAATTGCTCTTGTCGTATAGTTGGTCGTTGGACTCTCTGCCTCCTTTGTTCGCTTCTGGTTTTCTTCTAGTATTATTAATATTTTCCAAATAAGCGATTTATGTTGTTTTTGACTCCTTTTCTCTACAGTACAAATGCTCCAATAATTGTATCCATTGGATCCATCATCTGTCCTGATCCTGGTGAAAATAGACATAAAATGTGCACGCGAGCGCCATAAAATACCAAGATCCTACATCTACAATGCAAAATAATAATGTAAAACATGATGCAAATATGCACTCATCAACTTCCCTAAGCTTAGACTCTTGCTCGTCCCTGAGCAAGTTTTTAGCTTAATGGATGTGATCCTCATATTCATGAAGTTGAGTCGATAAAATAATTGAGGCAATTGCAGCATGTGTTTATCATGTACGATATAGGGGAATAAGTTCATGAATAGTACCTTAATCGAACCATCTGAATAGTATTAGAAGGCTTCCACACCTTAGTTATCAACAGTTCATAAAAGATGAATCTCAACATAATGTAGTAGAATCCGGTTCAACCAAATGAGTTAACGAGGTAGTCCCAAGTGTTTTAGGATCAAGATATTCACTTGGGATTCAAAATCTCAAAAAGTGTCTCTTTGTCATACTACAATACAGTGGTATATGCCTATTTGCTCTTTACACATTCGCTCTTTTTCTTCTTTCTTTTACTTTTCTTTTGCATATATGCTCACAATTTTGTTTTAAGTGCTGTGCAAAGGAGCTAGCCATATATTCCACCTTATGTAGGAATTCAAAGTTCAATGATCTCAATTATCAAAATTCCAACTGTATATGAAGCATTCTTATAACTTGGAGATTCTACCTCGACTTGTTCTCACTCTATTTGGATAACACTTTCATTTTCCTTTGTTCAAGGTTTCTCTTTTAACTTAATTGTATAGATAATTTTTCTTTGTGAATCAACCCGTAGACTTACAACATATTGACCAAATTATCTTTATGTGTTCCATTAATACTAATGGTGTCAAAGACTCCTATTGCTATCATGAAGTGCAAGTAAAATCATACTCAATCCATTCATATATCATTAAAGCAAACACAAACTCAATATTGCTCCATATATAATAATAAACTCGGAATTTCATAAAAGGGATCGACTATTCCTGAAGGGAATTCTAATGATGCAAACTATATTTCTAGTTTGAACTAATGCAATAATAATAATAACTTATAGGATAGATTACAAGGTCTTAAAGATCTCCCCAAGCTTGGAATCAAGCCAGGCGGGATCAAATAATCCCTTGCAATTATTTGATACCTGATTGCTGTAGATCACTGTGGCGCCATGGCATGTAACACCACGGTGCGTAGGTTGTTGTTGGTCTCCTCTAGAGTAGTTATGCGGCTGTAGCACCTGCACAGATCAGATTGCAGAGTGTCCACTCTATCTGTTAGCTTGGTCACCAATGGAAGGAGGTATTCCTTCTTCTCCATCTCATTGAGACGGTGACAGACTTCAACACGATGGAGTAGCTCCTACTTCTGATATATCTCTAGTGCCCGCACGCGATCCTTGGTCCAGGGGACAACTTATTCTTCCTCATCCATAATTGATTGATCGAGGAAGTGGAAACCGTACCTCCACTCTTCTTGAGGCTTAACCTTCATACGAGCACCAATGGTTGGCTTCGAGATTGGAACCTCCCCTTCTTTGCTAGCACCTGCACCAATATTAGATAATTCCTTACGCTTGTGCAGCCTTGGATCTGTGGTGATGAACTTGACTGTCTCCACACGCCCTTTTCCATGTGGCTTGCGATCTTCTCTCTCTTGTTGAGCTTTCTTCATTGCCGCCCAATTGATCTCAGGTGGATCATAGACGTCTCGGTGGATGTAGACGTCAACCATGTCATCTTCGGAATCATTGTTGAAGTAGCTTGGCTTGACATACTCCTTGTACCTCGGGCTAAACCTCTCCACCTCCTCGTCATCGTCCTCCATGGACGAGCTGCTAGATCGGTCCCTGGAAGGAGCAATGAGCCCCATGGGTTTTCCACGGCCTAGAACGGGATACCGCATTGCTAGATTGGTTCCTTTAGATTGCGATTAGAGAGAGAGAGAGAATGGTAGTATATAAGGGGGGTCAGAGGTCGATAAAACTCGCGAGAAACACCAAATTATCGTCCAAGAAAAGAATCCAAACGAAACAAGGAAAGAAATCGTGGAATTGGAAGAGTCCTACTGCGTAAGGACCAACTGTACGGGCGCGTCCCGTATAGGTCCGGCCGTATAGTTGGTTATGGGCAGATATTTCCAAATATCTCGAGTCCAGGTCGATTAAATCACGACTCAGAACCAACAATAACCTTTTTTTAATGAATATCAAAGGAAAAGTGTCTGAGAGTTTAACGACCAACTATACGGCCGGAATTTTTGCTCCGGTTGTATAGCTGCGACCGTATAGATACAAACACCGAAAATCAAAAGTGTCTGAGAGTTGAAGGACCAACTATACGGCCAGAATTTTTGCTCCGGTCGTATAGTTGTGACTCTATAGATACAAACACCAAAAAACAAAAGTATCTGAGAGCTTAACGACCAACTATACGACCGGAATTTTTGCTCCGGTCGTATAGTTGCGACTGTATAGGCTCAGATATCGAAAACAATTGCACAAAGATGGTACAAAGAGTTTAACGACCAACTATACGGCGGGAGCTCCCTCTCCGGTCGTATAGCTCCTCCAGTATAGTTGGTAAAACCCCTCTAAAACTTCAGAAAAACACAAGGATTTCAAAGACTGAATTTTTAGGAGTAAAATTTGTGAAAACAAATCACTTATTTGGGTAAGAACACTTACCTTACACTTACCATTTGCTTAATCAAGGATGAAAAGTTCCACCCACAACAAGGACTCCTTCTCTTTTGGAGGAATTGACTTTAGTTCATTAAATAATTCCCGTAAACGAAAATCACCAGGACTAAAGTTCCTTTCAATAAGATTGGTGTCTTCCTGGGCAAACATGGACAGTGCATCTAACATTTTTTTCTTGCCTCTACATAATATGCAACTCAAATTCTTGGAGTGAAAGAATCCAACGGATCAGCCTTGGCTTATGGTCTCTCCTTTCAAGGAGTTCTTTTAGGCCATCACGATCCGTGTGAACTCTCATCTTTGCATCAACTATATAAGAAAGAAATTTATCGCAAGAGAAAAATACAGCAAAAAGTTCCTTTTCTTCCTTAGGGTAATCCCTTTGAGCGCCATTGAGAGTTCTACTAGCATGATGTATAATATTGAATCTATGACCAATATGTTGTCCAATAGTTACTCCTACAACATCATTGCTAGCTTCACATATTAAGTCAAACGTTGTATCCTAGATAGGTGGTTTAATGGTGGGATCACGAGTTAAAGCATTTTTCAGTTTATCAAAGGCTTCAAGACACTTGTCAACAAAATTAAATCTCATTCCCTTTTGCAAGAGGTTAGTCAAAGATTTAGATATCCCAAAGAAATTTCTAATGAACCTTCTGTAAAAACCCACATGACCAAGAAAACTTCTTATACCTTTAATATCCCTAGGTTGCAGCATTCTCTCTATTGCCTCAAACTTAGCTCTATTAACTTCAATTCCCTTACCTGATACCTTGTGTCCGAGGAATATGATGGGTTCGTAGCATGGAAAACAAATTTTTTTACTGCAAGAATGAACAAAACCCAGATCTACTCTAGACAAAAGCCAAGATCTAATCTATTAGACATGAGCAACGAGATAGATCGGTACTAACCCTCGTAGAACCGAAAGCGTTACGAGATTAGATCTCGTGGATGATGTAGTCGATCACTTGCCGATCTCAAGATCGTGTGGACGATCCTTCTGGCGCCGTGTTCCGGCAGCGCTTCCGCAGACGATCACACGTGCGGAGTCGAAGCAGACCTTCCTCTCCCTGTTCCAGCGAGCAGCGGAGGTAGTAGATCTTCTCCACGGAATCCCAAAGAGCACGGCGTGGTGGTGGTGGTGGAGATAAGAATAATGCAGGGCTTCGCCTATGCCTGTGCACAAGAAAGGTGGAGGAGAGAGGAGGCAGAGATTGGTGGTTATGAGAGAGAGAGCAAGAGGCGCCTCCCTTCTATTTAAAGGAGGAGGCGCTGGGAGGGAGAGTCCTAGTAGGACTCCCCTCCTTGGGCCGGTGGTGGGAAGGGGGGAGGAATCCTCCTCCCCCATGAATCCGTGTCTTGCTCCACTTGGTCTCCTTGATCCCTTTCTTGGTTTTCAAGTAAACTCTAAGAAATCCTCTAGAACCTTCCAGAACATTCCGAAACCTTCTAGAATCTCCATACAAACACTCCGGAACATTTCCTAACTTAGAAAATGATCCCCAATATATGAATCTTATTCTCCGGACCATTCTGGATCTCCTCGTGATGTCCCGGATCCATTCCAAGACTCCGAACAACATTCGGTCTCAAACGCAAATTCCATATCTACTTAAAACAACTTCGAACCTTAAGTGTGTCACCCTACGGTTCGTGAATATGCAGACATGATGAAGACACCTCTCCGATCAATAACCATCAGCGGGATCTGGAGATCCATAACGGCTCCCACATACTCAACGATTACTTCGTGATCGATAGAACCATTTAACATACGAAACCAATTCCCTTTGTCACGCGATATTCTACTTATCCGAGGTTTGATCGTCAGTATCTTCATACCTAGTTCTTCCTCGTTACTGATAAGTACTCTTTACTCGTTCCATGTTATGTCATCCCTTGTGACCCAGTCACATGCTTTAAAGCTATCTAGATGACATTCCACCGAGAGGGCCTAGAGTATATCTATCCGTCATATGGATGGAAAAATCCCAATCTTGGTCTATGCGCTTCAACACATACTTTCAGAATACCCAATGACACCTTTATAACCGCTCAGTTACGAAGCGGCGTTTGATGTCATCAATGTACCCATCCGGTGATGGTGATTAACATAACCTCATGGTCGAAGGATTAGGTTACTATGTATTTGAAAGCTTACAGCAATACGAACTTAATGACTTGACCTTATGCTACGCTTACTATGGGTGTGTGTCCATCACATCATTCTCCTAATGATATAACCTTCTAGCCATTTGTCGGAATCTGGGCTCACCATAGCTTCTTCATACGTCACAGGGTCATCAGTGTTGTCCACTAACATGACGTTCAAGGCAGAGTCATACCACTCAGGAGTGGTACAGACCCTCGTTGACCTGCGAGGTTCAGTAGTAACTTCGTTCGAAGTTTCATGATCATTATCATTAGCTTCCTCTCCAGTTGGTGCAGGCGGCACAGAAACATCTCCCGGTGCTGCGCTACTCTCAACTCCGAAAGAAGGTTCAATAACCTCATCGAGTTCTACTTTCCTTCTAGTCACTTCTTTCGAGAGAAATTCCTTCTCCAGAAAGGATCCATTCTTAGCAACGAAAACTTTGCCTTCGGATCTATGATAGAAGGTATACCCAATTGTTTCTTTAGGGTATCCTATGAAGACGCATTTCTCCGCTTTGGGTTCAAGCTTATCAGGCTGTAACTTCTTTACATATGCTTCACAACCCCAAACTTTAAGGAACGACAACTTAGGTTTCTTTCCAAACCACAATTCGTATGGTGTCGTTTCAACAGATTTAGATGGTGCCCTATTTAAAGTGAATGCGGCTGTCTCTAATGCATATCCCCAAAATGATAACGGTAAATCTGTAAGAGACATCATAGACCGAACCATATCTAAGAGTGTTCGATTACGACGTTCGGACACACCATTACACTGTGGTGTTCCCGGCAGTGTCAACTGTGAAAGTATTCCACATTTCTTTAAATGCATGCCAAACTCATAACTCAGATATTCACCTCCCATGGTAAGCAGAAACTTAATCTTCTTGTTACGATGATTTTCCACTTCACTTTGAAATTCCTTAAACTTCTCGAAAGTTTCGGATTTATGTTTCATAAAGTAGACATACCCATATCTACTCAAGTCATCCATGAAAGTGAGAACATAACGATATCCACCACGCGATGCTACACTCATTGGACCGCACACATCGGTATGTATTATTTCCAATAAGTCTATAGCTCGCTCCATTATACCAGAGAATGGAGTCTTAGTCATTTTTCCCATTAGACATGCTTCGCATCTTTCAAGTGATTCAAAATCAAGTGATTCAAGAAGTCCATCAGAATGGAGTTTCTTCATACGCTTCACTCCAATGTGACCAAGATGACAGTGCCACATGTATGTAGAATTATCATTCAATTTTATTCGTTTAGCATCTATGTTGTGAACATGTGTGTCACTACTATCGAGATTCAATAAGAATAAACCATTCATCTCAGGTGCATAACCATAAAAGATATTACTCATATAAATCGAACAACCTTTATTCTCAGACTTAAAAGAGTAACCGTCTCGCAATAAACAAGATCCAGATATAATGTTCATGCTTAACGCAGGCACCAAATAACAATTATTTAAATTTAAAACTAATCCTGATGGTAGATGCAAAGGGAGCGTGTCGACGGCGATCACATCAACCTTGGAGCCATTTCCAACGCGCATCGTCACCTTGTCTCTCGCCAGTCTTCGTTTATTCCGCAACTCCTGTTTCGAGTTACAAATATGAGCAACCGAACCAGTATCAAATACCTAGGCACTACTACGATTACTAGTAAGATACACATCTATAACATGTATATCGAATATACCTTTCTTCTTGATGTTGCCGTTCTTCAGATTCGCCAGGTATTTGGGGCAGTTACGCTTCCAGTGACCAGCACCCTTGCAGTAGAAGCACTTAGTTTCAGGTTTAGGACCAGCCTTGGGCTTCTTAGCAGGTGCGGCAGCTTTCTTGCCGTCCTTCTTGAAGTTGCCCTTGTTCTTAGGCTTGCCCCGTTTCTTGAAATTGGTGGTCTTATTGACCATCAACACTTGGTGCTCCTTCATGATCTCCACTTCAGCAGTTTTCAGCATGGACGATAGTTCAGGCAACGTCTTGTTCATGCAGTGCATATTGTAGTTCATCACAAAGTTCTTGTAACTTGGTGGCAGTGATTGGAGGACACGGTGAATCCCCAATTCATTAGGAATCGGTATCCCCAACTCTCGGAGTTTGTTTGCGTGCCCAGACATGGTGAGCACCTGCTCTCTAACGGAGCTACCCTCTTCCATCTTGCAAGTAAAGAACTTCTCGGAAGCTTCATAGCTTTCCATGGCCATGCGAGTCTCAAAAATGAGTTTGAGCTCCTTAATGATCTCAAACGGGTCATGGTGCTCAAAACGCTTTTGAAGCTCCGATTCTAAACCATACAGGATGGCACACTGAACTGTGGAGTAGTGATGTTTCCGAGTGGCATAAACATTCTTTACGTCATCGGTGGCATCTTCTGCAGGTGGGTCACCTAGCGGTGCTTCGAGCACATAGGTCAACTGACCAGCCCTAAGGACGATCTTCAGTCCACGGAACCAGTCCGTGAAATTGCTTCCATTGTTCTTAAGCTTTTCTTTCTCTAGGAACGCATTGAAATTGATGGAAACGTTCGCCATAATCTACAACAAATTTGCAAGTAATTTAGACTAAGTTTATGATAAATAGTGTTCAAATTTAATTCTTAAATCAACTAGGTGAACTCCCACTCAAAACAACATCCCTCGAGTTGTTTTAGTGATTACACGAACCAAATCCACTACACCAAGTCCGATCATCATGTGAGATGATGTAGCTTCATCGGCGAACAATCTTCATGTTCATCATATCAATCATATGACTCATGCTCTACCTTTCGGTATTCCGTGGTCCGAGACCATGTCTGTACATGCTAGGCTCGTCAAGATTAACCTTAGTTTCCGCATGTGCAAATCTGGCTTCCACCCGTTGTATGCACACGTAGAGTCTATCACACCCGATCATCACGAGATGCTTCGAAATGACGAGTCTTAGCAACGGTGCCAATTAAGGACGAACACTTTATTACTTGATATTTAGTGAGAGGGATCATCTTATAATGCTACCATCGTGATCTAAGCAATACAAGATGCATAAAGGAATAACATCACAGGCAATTCATAATTAGTGTGATATGATATGGCCCTTTCTTCTTATGCCTTCGATCTCCATCTCCAAAGCACGGACATGATCTCCATCATCACCAGCATTGCGTCAAGGTCCGTGGCGCCGCTTCATGGTTGTCCATCATCACTAGCAACTATTACTACTACTTGGAACAAAGCTATTACAAGATGAATAGACACGCAGGTCTTAACAGAATTAAAGACAACCATTAGGCTCCTCCGGTTGCCATATTACAACAAGGATCATTGCATACATCAAATACAATCTCAATCACATGATGGCCATATCACACCACAAAACCCCTGCAAAAACAAGTTAGATGCCTCTAATTTTCTTTGCAAGTTTTACGTGGCTTGGGGCTTTCGACTAAGAACGCATCTTACCTACTAAACTGAACCACAACGTTGATACAAGTGCTATCAAGTGCAAAGTGTAGATTTGATCTATACTATGATGGGAGAGACAGACACCCGCAAAGCCACTTGTGCAAAGCAAGTTGCACGTCAAGCGTGGAGCAAGTCTCATGTACGATGACATGTAATGTTAGCCCGAGCCACTTCATCCCACCATACCGCAAGATGCAAAGTACACACATAGCAAAAGACGGCACGAGCACCAACGCCCACAACCTCATTGTGTTCTACTCGTGCAACAGATCTATGCATAGACAAGGCTCTGATACCACTGATGGGTTCGTAGCATGGAAAACAATTTTTTTTACCCAACAACAAACAAAACCCAGATCTAATCTAGACAAAAGCCAAGATCTAATCTATTAGACATGAGCAACGAGATATATCGGTACTAACCCTCATAGAACCGAAAGCGTTACGAGATTAGATCTCGTGGATGATGTAGTCGATCACTTGCCGATCTCAAGATCGTGTGGACGATCCTTCCGGCGCCGCGTTTCGGCAGCGCTTCCGCAGACGGTCACACGTGCGGAGTCGAAGCAGACCTTCCTCTCCCCGTTCCAGCGAGCAGCGGAGGTAGTAGATCTTCTCCACGGAATCCTAGCAGCACGACAGCGTGGTGGTGGTGGTGGAGATAAGAATTCTGCAGGGCTTCGCCTATGCCTGTGCAGAAGAAAGGTGGAGGAGAGAGGCGGCTGAGATTGGTTGTTATGAGAGAGAGCAAGAGGGGGCGCCCCTCCCTTCTATTTAAAGGAGGGAGGCGCGCCTGGGGAGAGGGAGTCCTAGTAGGACTCCTCCTTGGCTTGGTGGGAAGGGGAGAATCCTCCTCCCCCACGAATCCATGTCTTGCCCCACTTGGTCTCCTTGATCCCTTTCTTGGTTTTCAAGTAAACTCCAAGAAATCCTCTAGAACCTTCCAGAACATTCCGAAACCTTCTAGAATCTCCATACAAACACTCTAGAACATTTCCTAACTTAGAAAATGATCCCCAATATATGAATCTTATTCTCCGGACCATTCCAGATCTCCTCGTGATGTCCCGGATCCATTCCGAGACTCCGAACAACATTCGGTCTCCAACGCAAATTCCATATCTACTTAAAACAACTTCGAACCTTAAGTGTGTCACCCTACGGTTCGTGAATATGCAGACATGATGAAGACACCTCTCCGATCAATAACCATCAGCGGGATCTGGAGATCCATAACGGCTCCCACATACTCAACGATTACTTCGTGATCGATAGAACCATTTAACATACGAAACCAATTCCCTTTGTCACGCGATATTCTACTTATCCGAGGTTTGATCATCGATCTTCATACCTAGTTCTTCCTCACATCGATAAGTACTCTTTACTCGTTCCATGTTATGTCATCCCTTGTGACCCAGTCACATGCTTGCAAGCTATCTAGATGACATTCCACCGAGAGGGCCCAGAGTATATCTATCCTTCATATGGATGGACAAATCCCAATCTTGGTCTATGCGCTTCAACACATACTTTTAGAATACCCAATGACACCTTTATAACCGCTCAGTTACGAAGCAGCGTTTGATGTCATCAAAGTACCCATCCGGTGATGGTGATTAACATAACCTCATGGTCGAAGGATTAGGTTACTATGTATTTGAAAGCTTACAACAATACGAACTTAATGACTTGATCTTATGCTACGCTTACTATGGGTGTGTGTCCATCACATCATTCTCCTAATGATATAACCTTGTTATTGATCACATCCAATGTCCATGATCAGGAAACCATGATCATCAATCAATCAACAAGCTAGTTCAACAAGAGGCTTACTAGGGACTCTTTTATGTTTACAAAACACACATGTATCAGAGTTTCCTTATAATACAATTATAGCATGGGATGTAAACATTCATCATAAACACAAAGATATAATAATAACGAGTTTTATTATTGCCTCTTGGGCATATCTCCAACAGAATATACCTTCTTTGACCATAAAGTGGCACTTCTCCTAGTTTAGAACCAGATTAGTTTCTTCACAATGCTGCAAAACTCTTTTGAGATTATCCAAGCAACTAGTAAATGAAGTTCCATAGACAGAAAAGTCATCCATAAATACTTCCATTATAAGTTCTGTAAAATCCGCAAAATAGCAGTCATACATCGTTGAAAAGTAGCTAGAGAATACATAGACCAAAAGGCATACGTCGGTAAGCATGTAAACCGTAAGGACTTGTGAAAGTTGTTTTAAGTTGGTCATTGACTCGTGTAATAACGAGCTCGTTGGGGAACCCCCAAGAGGAAGGTATGATGAGCACAGCAGTAAGTTTCCCTTAGTTATGAAACCAAGGTTATCAATCCAGTAGGAGCAAGGAAACACCTCAAAGGTGTTGCTAGCTGGACTTTGGCAGGGCGCACTACCGGTGTCAGCAGTAACGTGGAGACCAGCACAACACAACCACAGAACTCTGTCCCCAACTTACAGTGAGGTTGTCAATCTCATCGGTTTTGCTGAAAACAAAGGATTAAACGTATCGAGTGGAAGAAAGTAATAATTTGCAGAAAGTAAACAGAAAGCAGTAAACAGTTGTAGATTGATGATAAAAGAAAGGACCGGGGTCCATAGTTCACTAGTGGTGGCTCTCCTTAAGATAGATGACATGCTGGGTGAACAAATTACAGCGGGGCAATTGACAAACATCGAGAAAGCAATCATGCATATACTACTCATCTTGACTCCTTTGAGATTTGATTGGGCATTACAACATTATACATAGACCGTAATCCAATTGCATCTATGACTAATAATCCACCTTCAGGTTATCATCCGAACCCCCTCCAGTATTAAGTTGCAAGCAACGGATAATTGCATTACGCATTGCGTGTAAAGTAAACAATATGATTGTTCTATGAACAAAGGATTGTTGTTTTCTCCCTAGTAGCAACAACACATCTAGTACCTTAGAGATTTATGTCACTTCCCCAGATTACTAGAGGCATGAACCCACTATCGAGCATAAATACTAACTCTTGGAGTTGCTAGCATCTACTTGGCCAAGATAGCTACTAACAATGGAAAGCATGCAAGATCACAAATAACAAAGACATGATAGAATCAATAATCAATCTGAAATAGCATCTCAATATCCATCGGATCCTCGCAAACACAACATGTAGGAATTACAAACAGATGATCTTGATCATGAACGGAGCTCAAAAGATCTAAACATGATAGCACAAAGGAGAAGAACCAGCCATCTAGCTACTACATGGACCCGTAGTCCAGAGATGAACTACTCACGCATCACACCGGAGGCTTGCATGATGATGAAGAAGGCCTCTAGGGTGAATTCCCCTCTCCGGCAGGGTGCCAGGAAGAGCTTCAGATCCCTCCTGATCTAGGGATGGAGATGACGGTGGCTACAGACTCTTTCGTGGAATTTTGATTGGGTACTTAGGGTTTGTGTATTGGAGGCAATATATAGGCGAAAGGAGAGGCTGAGGGGGTGCCTGGGCTGGCCACACCACCCCCTGGCGTGGGCCAGGCCTGGCCACGCTGCCAGGTGGTGTGGCCGCCCTCTGGCCCCTCTTTGTCTCGTATTCTGGCTCTTTATGTCCGTCGGTGAAAACTGACTTTGGCTTTTGTCCCGTCCAATTCCGAGAATATTCATTTTCTGACTTTCTTGGAACCAAAAACAGCAGAAAACAGGCAGCTGGCACTGTGGCTCATGTTAATAGGTTAGTCCAAGAAAGTGTATAGAAAGTACTCCAAAGTGTGGACAAAACATAAGAAAGTAGATAAAACCAAGCATGAAACATCAAAAATTATAGATACGTTAGCAACATATCAACATCCCCAAGCTTAACTCCTGCTCGTCCTCGAGTAGGTAAGTGCTAAAAAGAAAGAATAATTTTTGAGGTGACATGCACCATCATAAACTTGATCAAAGTATTTGTAAACAATGATAGCTGGGATCATAGTACTTAAATCATAACATGAAACGCAAAGTTCTAACAATAAGGCAAAGCAACTATGTTGCAACACGAAAATGCACAAACAAGAGATTCATGAATAACAATGCTTTGCAAGACGTTTGTTTGTTTCACGTAAATAAAACATAGCATAGTAGCATTCAGCTTGTCCCTCATAGAGTAGCAAACATAAATGCACAGGACACCTTCCAAGTTCATAAGAGTGACTAGATACAAATAGTTTAAAACAAGCAATATCAAAGCTATGCATCAATTAACAAGTCTTGGGACAATGCACATAGAACTAATAATGGCCACTATGCTCTCAAAGTAGGTGCATAAAGGTAGAAGGTGGAGACTCAACATAAAAGTAAAAGAAGGGCCTTCATAGAAGGAAGTAGGGATTCAAGTTTCATAAAGAGCTTACAAAAATTATGGTACTTATTAGCTTTCAGCTCTCATTGCCCCTATCATAAGCATCTTGAAGGTGATTAAGGTTAAAGTGACACAACTAAGAGGATATGCTTGACAAGTTATAAGCCGAAATCTCATGCCCCTTACTTACGAAGACCGAACCTCATGCTACTCAACTTTAGTCACAAGTAAGCTCTTGTCATTGTAAGTACATATGTATCATAGAGAACCGCCAACGGGTACCCCTTGCACATGATACTGGAGCTATCCCATAATCAAAATGACAAGGCAAGCAGACAATGAGCATCTTAGCGATCTTTTTATTTGCTATTTGCATAGGTTTTTATTGAGGATGCTTCATAGAGTGCTCGTTATGGTTATGCTGCAAGTTTCCACCATGATTAGGCATGGCTTAGGCTAGCGGCCCAAGCGTTTCTCTAACACAAATACAAACTCCATGATCTTACAAGTTCCCCTTTTATTTCACATCGCCGGGATCCATAAGCAAAAGAACATAATATCAACAGGGTACAAAGTACAAGTGCAATGTTGAAAGCGTTCCCCATGATACATGGTTCTGCTAACTTCAACTTATAAAGCGCAATAATATACGCAACAAATATGGATGCAATGGTTCAATTTTATTAAATGCAAGAAAAGTAAAGTGTGCCATCAAGTTCGTGAGAGCTATAATCACTAGTTTTCTCATAACAAGTTTAATTCGGAAGGTAGACAAAAACATGAATATACTTGGAATAGCATATGCTAATAGGTAGGTATGGTGGACTCTTTGGAATAACTTGGTTTTAGGAGTTGGATGCATGAGTGGAACTCATACTTGGTTATGGAGGCTAGCAAAAGACTGGGAGCGACCAACTAAGAGAGCAATAATGGCCATAATCATGCAGAGCGACAAAACATCATTAATCAAAGCATAAAGTGATACTACAAGTTGAAAACTAAAGGATCATAAAGTCTTATGGTGACTTGGGATAGTCATAACATGGTGTGAGCATGCGCCAAGTCAACCCAAATAAAGCATCAAAGGAGAATACCACAATACTATGCTTTAATATGCTAAAACAACACATTATTCTTCCAAGGCACATTAAGCAATCTCAATTGTTTATAACAAGTCATGCTACAGCAAAGAATACTAAGCATAAAGCCAAAACAATATCAAGCATGGCATGATAAAGCATGGGACACAGTCAAAAACAAGATCCCTTTACCACTTAAGCATGAACTTTCCTACTCTTTTCCAATCCAAACCAAACTATTTGAAAACCAATGCATGAAACAGGGGGTCCAACCAATTTATTCAGCAAACTAAGCAAACCAAGCAAACGAAAAGCAAAACGAAAAACGAAAAAGAAGAAGCTCGAAGAACAAAACAACTGTGCATGAAACAATAAAAATGAAGTGTTTGGAAGAAACCTGGGATTTTTATTGATGAAGAAGGGGATTCCTTGCTTTGACGCTTGTACTTCTTGGATATTTCTTGGGGTGACACGCGTGGTCCCCAAGCTTGAGATTTAGTACATCCTTCATCTCATTACTCATTCCTTCCATACACCTGAAATTTTTCCTTCATACAAAAAAACTTCACACAATCTTTATTAGCAACATTAGTGCACTCAAGATAATAAGTCTTTAGGTTCAGTTTCAACACCAATAAAACTTCCATTAAAACACAAGCTACTGTAGCACTTCCCTAAAAAAGCCCAATTCCCCAAAAGAACTCAAAAAGGAACCAACAAGAAGCAAATTCAAATAAAGGCAGAAATCTGTCAAAACAGACCAGTAGGTAAAGACGAATTTTTTCGAAGACCTTCAGTTGCTCAAATCGAAAAGTGTTGAACTAACGAAAGTTAGATAACAACCTGGGGAAGAAGCACAAAACTTCACGCCTCAAAAGGCCGTACATAGATTTTACACGAATTTTTGCGGTGAAGCATAGAAATCTCTTTCGGGATAGCAACTTTCTCAATCATTACTTCTCTCTCATTAGAGGTTACTCTTGGCACAAAAAGCAAATAAAAAGGATAAGGAGCGATTATTAATGAAGTAATAACTTCCAAGACTCATCTAAAACTTTTGGGTTATCTCCCAATAAGTACTTTTCTTTAACGCCTTTAAGTTAGGCATAAGAAGCAAGAAAAAGAATCAAGTGTTCTGAAATGAAGAAGCATTAAAACCAAATTTCTTGCCCTTACCTCTCTTACTTTTATTCTTAACCATGGGAAACATATAATTGCTTGGTGGAGAAGCAAAGTGCATGGTGCCCTTTTCCACATCTATTATTGCTCCAAGGAGTTTCAATAGGGATCTTCCAAGTGTGATTTGTCCTTTTCCTACACATTCAATAACAAGATAATTAGTAGAAACTATTTTCCCTAGGATCTTTGTAAAAACTCCTTTAGCTATTCCAATGGGTAATATTGTGGCATTATTAGCAAGAAAAATTTCTTCTCCTCCTTCAGAAAGCCCCCAAAGATTCAATGATTCATAGATATCTTTGGGCATAAGACAAAATTCAGACATGATATCACAACGGGCATCAAAAGTTTCATTATTTATAGCAATCTTTACTGTGGGAAGCCATTTTGAGGGTTCTGAATTTATTGGAACATAGTTATGATGCTCTCTAAGTGTATTATAGCAATCTTTCAAACTAGCAGTGCTGGTCTCAAGAGTATTCAATCTAGCAAATATGTTTATGAAGGAAGAATCAGATTTGCTAGGCATGTTGTAAGTAAAGACCAACTTCTTTATGGCATTAACAACATCATCCTCATTGCATTGGAGGAAATCTCCTCCCACTACAGCATCCAAAGCATATCTATAGCAAAGAGCGATTCCAAGGTAAAAACTGCTAAGGAACAAGCTTTGAGTCATTTTTGGTTCAGTTTTTTCATGTAGATCAGAGATTCTAGACCAAGCTTCTTTGAAATTTCTTCAATTCCTTGTTTAAAAGTGAAAATCATCTCCTCGGGTGACATAGTAGCTGGAGCAATGCTAGACATAATGGCAACTTAAGATAGGAACTAAAAATTTTTGTGTTCTTTTTTTTAAAGAAAGCAAACTAGGAAAACTATTTTTTGTGTTTTTGATAAAGAAACAAGCAAACAAAGCAAAACATAAACTAAGAAAAACAAAAATAAGAAAGTAAAGACATTGGTTATGAGGGACTCCCATTGTGAAGATGTCCTTGACTCCCCGGCAACGGCGCTAGAAAATCATGTGCTGACTCGTGTAATAACGAGCTCGTTGGGGAACCCCAAGAGGAAGGTATGATGAGTACAGCAGTAAGTTTCCCTCAGTTATGAAACCAAGGTTATCAATCCAGTAGGAGCAAGGAAACACCTCAAAGGTGTTGCTAGCTGGACTTTGGCAGGGCGCACTACCGGTGTCATCGGTAACGTGGAAACCTGCACAACATAACCACAGAACTCTGTCCCCAACTTACAGTGAGGTTGTCAATCTCATCGGTTTTGCTGAAAACAAAGGATTAAACATATCAAGTGGAAGAGAATAATAGTTTGTAGAAAGTAAACAGAAAGCAGTAAACAGTTGTAGGTTGATGCTAAAAGAAAGGACCGGGGTCCATAGTTCACTAGTGGTGGCTCTCCTTAAGATAGATGACATGCTGGGTGAACAAATTACAGTGGGGCAATTGACAAACATTGAGAAAGCAATCATGCATATACTACTCATCTTGAATCCTTTAAGATTTGATTGGGCATTACAACATTATACATAGACTGTAATCCAACTGCATCTATGACTAATAATCCACCTTCAGGTTATCATCTGAAACCCTCCAGTATTAAGTTGCAAACAACGAATAATTGCATTACGCATTGTGTGTAAAGTAAAGAATACGATTGTTCTATGAACAAAGGATTGTTGTTTTCTCCCTAGTAGCAACAACACATCTAGTACCTTAGAGATTTCTGTCACTTCCCCAGATTACTAGAGGCATGAACCCACTATCGAGCATAAATACTAACTCATGGAGTTGCTAGCATCTACTTGGCCAAGATAGCTACTAACAACAGAAAGCATGCAAGATCACAAATAACAAAGACATGATAGAATCAATAATCAATCTGAAATAGCATCTCAATATCCACCGGATCCCTGCAAACACAACATGTAGAATTACAAATAGATGATCTTGATCATGAACGGAGCTCACAAGATTTAAACATGATAGCACAAAGGAGGAGAACCATCCATCTAGCTACTACATGGACCCGTAGTCTAGGGATGAACTACTCACACATCACACCGGAGGCTTGCATGGTGATGAAGAAGGCCTCCAGGGTGAATTCTCCCTTCTGGCAGGGTGCCGGGAAGAGCTTCAGATCCCTCGCGATCTATGGATGGAGATGACGGCAGAGACAGACTCTTTCGTGGAATTTTGATCGGGTACTTAGGGTTTCTGTATCGGAGGCATCTTATAGGCGAAAGTAGAGGCCGAGGGGGTGCCTGGGCTAGCCACACCACCCCTAGTGCGGGCCAGGCCTAGCCACGCGGCCAGGTGGTGTGGCCGCCCTCTGGCCCCTCTCTGTCTCGTATTCTGGCTCTTTATGTCCGTCGGTGAAAAACTGACTTTGACTTTTGTCCCGTCAAATTCCGAGAATATTCATTTTCTGACTTTCTTGGAACCAAAAACAGCAGAAAACAGGCAGCTAGCACTATGGCTCATGTTAATAGGTTAGTCCAAGAAAGTGTATAGAAAGTACTCCAAAGTGTGGACAAAACATAAGAAAGTAGATAAAACCAAGCATGGAACATCAAAAATTATGGATACGTTAGCAACGTATCAGTCATCCGGATGAACATCTATTTGAGAGAAACCATAGTATCCGTCCAAGTAACAAAAATGAGTATGGTTTGCTAACCTTTCTAAAGTTTGATCGATTAACGGTAATGGATACTGATCTTTCCTAGTTTCTTTATTTAATTTCCTGAAGTCTATGCACATCCTGTGCTCAACAATAGTTCTAGTAGGTATTAATTCATTGTTTTCATTAGGAACAACAGTAAAACTGCCCTTCTTAGGGACACAGTGAACATGACTTACCCAATCACTCTCTTTAATAGGATAAATTATACCTGCGTCCAGTAGGCGTATAATTTTTTCTTACCACTTCTTTCATTTTAGGCTTTAATCTTCTATTAAATTCTGCAACGGGTTTAGCTCCTTCTTCCATGAATATTCGATGGACGGCTATCATGGGTCTAATGCCCTTCAAGTCATCCATTGAGTACCCAAAGGCTTGGCGATGCTCCTTAAGTATCCTCATGAGTTCCTCTTCTTCTTCTCCTGAAAGTTTAGCACTAATAATAACAGGAAATTTATTTGTATCATCTAAAAACATGTATTTGATATTATCTGGTAGAGTATTTGTAACACCCCAAAACTTTAATCAAGATTATCAAGATCCAAATCACCCAATTTGGGGTTAACAAAAACTTTTTATAATTAAAATAATTAAGAATGCATATGTGTGGTGTATTAATATAGAATTGTTTGGAAATGCCATGTTTGTTTGTTCTAATGGTTGTAAAATGATTCAAAGGTGAATGCCACATCATCTAGATCATTCAAAAACAATATCCAAAGAAAAAGAATCAAAAAAGATTAATAAATGCAAATGGTCATTTGTGCCATTTTAATCCACTAGGCCACTTTAGGTGTTCCTAGAAGTCAATTTCAAACAGAAACAATTATAACTCTTTTCACCCCTTGCTAGTACAAGTAATGATCTACCAAGGCCCATTTTGAAATCTTACAAAAACATTTGAACACTAATTTTAAATGGCATTTGAAAATGGAATCTATTTCATATGCATAGACCCCACTTTTGCAAAAACCACTCAAATGAGTTCACCTTGACAATCCCAAGCAAACACAGACTACCAAGCATGAGATCAAGTCACCCACCAAAAATCATTTCAAAATTCAAATTTAATTCTTGCGGCCATTGTGTCGAACACCTTGTGATCACAGATAAACTTGCCTAACTATCACTGTTTTGATCAATGTTTTGTCGAGCCATTTGGCTAAAATTTTGTCCCCTGGTCTCCCCTAGTCCCAACCAAGCCATAAACAGGCTACCCTTTAGCCTTTAGCGGCAGTGCCGCGCCACCCCGAAGCCATGCCCGCCGGTCGAGCATGGGCAGCTCGCAGGAGACAACCTAGGCCCTCTCCGCCGTTCCTGGGAGGTAGGCATGATAGCACCGCCACCCATGGTCCCTTCCCCAAGCAATGCCAGCCACTGGACCACTGAAGCACGCTCGCGCCCACCGCCTCTGCACCATGCACAGACCACGCCAGAGCACCGTCCCCGACAGCCTCGCACAAGCCACGCCGTGCTCCCAGCTTGCACGCGCAGCTCCGCCTTAACCCCAACACGCCACCAGACATGCCCTCTCCCCACTGCTTGACCTGCAGCCACTGCACGCCGCATCAAACACCGTCGGACCCGCATAGAGCGTTGACCTTTCCGACCACATACCATCGCCCCTAGCCGTGCCATTACACCGTAGCTGACCGCCAGGAGGCAGAGCACCGTCCGCCTACCCCGCCCATGCCTTTAGCACCCTGTACCACCGTCACCGACAAGCTCACCGTCGCACCCCACGGTCTCCTCGTCGACCTACATAAGGAGCCCTCCCCAGCACCATTTCTCCACACTCCAACACTCCCCACATCCCACTGAGTCCCTCACACCATTCCCGGAGCCACTCGAGCCACCATTCGCCGGAATTTCCACCGGAGCCGCCGCAGCAGAGGAGGAAGGGGACAGTCGATTGCGACCACCCCAAGAGCCACCGTGACCTTGCCTGAGTCCGCCGTTGTCCACTCGTTCGATCGCCCCCATCGCCACATTAGCTGGAGCCCTGGTAAGCCCCCAATCGACCCCCACCGAGCCGCTAGGATTCGGTCTCGCCGGCGACCTGTTTGTCGTCGACGCCGAGCCACGACCGTTGATCTAGGTTCTAATCGCACGGCCCACATCGCCCCGTACCACTTCGGGTTTTAAGTGCCACTGACGTGTGGACCCCTCTTGTCAGTTGCCCGCTGTGCCACTGAGCGTCACTGGGCCGGCCCGTTTAGTTTCCTGCGCTGGCCTTAAATTTCAAATATAGGTTTTTCTATTTAGACTTAAACTCAATTCTGTCCACTAGTTTAAAAATCAATTTAGAGAGTTCTACTAAACCAAATTTAATGATTCCAATTTTGTTAGAAAGATACTTTAAATCTCTATCCAGGACCGTTGGATTTAAATCAATTGGAGTTATAGATCACATATAGCAAAAATAACAAAACATAGACTTTTCTACATTCAAACAATTTTCAAAAATCAACCATAATAGCTTTTGAGTTGTTTCCAACTCTCAAAAATCACATTTGATAATACCTATCGAAATATGTAATAATATTTAGGATTGCATGCAGTGACTTTGGACTAGTACCAAAATAATGCTATATAGGCATTTCTAGTCACTTTAAATCATTTAAATATGAATCCTAAACTTTATCAAATGTGATCCAACATTTAAATCACATTCCCATGTATTAGAATATATGGTGATGACATGTGTCCACATGATCCCATATTTTAATTGGAGAATATTAAATCTTAATTATTTTCAATGAGTAGGAATTACTTTTCTCAAATAAAATAAATGAAACTAGTTCATAAAATCTTGTGATGAATGTGATGATACTAGATCATCAAGTGTGTGCCTTAGTGTGCTAAATAGACTAGTTAAGTATTGTTTGGTGATTGTGTATCCCGTATGTATTTATAGACGATAGTACTGGCCAAGTCTACGAGGAGGAGGAGTTCTACCCCGAAGAAGACGAGGAGAATTTCAACCACTGCACCAACCAATGCAATCCATCATTAACAATGCAAGCTAACCCTTGCAAGCTTGATAACCTAAGTAAAATGCCTTAAGCATGCTTGGTTATACCTTTTTTTGATTTATACCCATCCCAAGTTTTACTTACAAGTTCACCTCTTACTTTCCAAAGTTTCTTTACTTCTAGTAATGCTTTGTGAGATTTTAGAAAGTAGTTTAGATAGCATAAAGAGTATAAAACTTGACCTATACTAGATGTCATTCTTTGGCATGAGATTACAGATTAGCATCCCACCTTAGTGAACACTCTTAACTTAGTGATTAAAGCTAAACCAAAAACTTGATCACTCTAGATGGGAATATTTGGTGAAAATGCTTATGAAAACCTTGGAATGATGAGTCATTCTATTGAGATGTTTTGACATGTGTTGAGAAACACGAATGGTTTATGATGATGAAAATTTTGAGGCATGAGCCTTAGCCCTTTATAAAAACTGATGGTTGGGTTCGGATGCGATACCATTCCAATTTTACCATACAACCACAATACCTGAACTGGGTAAGGCTTAGCCGGAAGTTTATATGCATTAGTATTGGTTCCCTCGCGGGAGAGATTTGAGCTGAGGATACCTCTCAAAGTTGTCCACCTATGCAGTGCCCAGGATGGCAGAAGGCCATGGCTGGGAGGCCAAGCTCATAGGAGAGGTGCTTATACTAGAGTGTGTAAAGGAAAGGTTATGATTGATTATCCACATACTAAGTATGATGATTCAGGGTTATCCCTGACGGATGTATTGAATGTTGTGGTGAAAGTGTACCACCTCTGCAGAGTGTCAAACTATTCGAATAGCCGCGTCCACAGTTATGGGCAGTTGGAGTGGCCATACTATTCCGTTGTCAGATGTTTTCAAAATGACTTATGAAATGAATTGTGACATGACTTGACCACAACATGGTTGTGACTATGACAACTAAGTTCCCACTTAGGTGATTTAGAACTTTATTTTATCTTTCTTTGTTTTTGAACTCAACTTAGGTTTCAAACTTAACTTTACAAATAAACTTAGAGCTTAGCATTCCTACTAGAACTACCTTACTTGTTAGTGATAGTTTGCGAGTACTTAAAGAGTACTCATGACTTTGTCCCTGGCTATTCCCGTGGCCACACTATGAGGAGGACTATCCGGAAGGAGGACAGCAGGACGGCTACGACAACTAGGATCATCTCCCATCATCTGCATTGCCTGTGACACTGAAGATGGAGCCCACCGCTACGCTTATTATTTTCCGCTACTTGTTTGTACTAAGACTGGATCATGAGATCCTTTATTTGTGTAAGACCTTATTATGGTTTGTAATGGATGATGTACTGTGATATCAAATCTGTTATGTCTCACAGAAATGGTAATCTTGAGATTGCGATGTATGGCATAACAGACATCTGGGATTAAAAATCCGTGTGTTGACAAGTTGGTATCATAGCCAGGATGACCATAGGAGACCCTAGTTAGAATGGATGTCCGAACAAAAACTTAGTTTCAAAACCAAAGTGAGTATTTATGAAAATCTATTTCCCCTCTTACCCTTGACATTCTTTCAAAAAGATTCATGTTCCTCAAAAACTCTTACATTGCTACATAAAATTTGACACACTTGATCACCTCACTAACTTTCTCATCCTAAATTCTTATAGATGGAAGTTCAGTACTGCAAGTTCTACCAGTTGGGCAACGGAGGCCAACTGATCTTCGAGAGGGATCTTGATGCACTGTCTGAGTACCTTGAGCGTCCGCATCCGGAATTCTTCGTAGCTCAACTCAATGACCACCCAGGAGGAGATTTACAATTGCTAATAGTTGCTGATCTTCGAGGCAAGATGGAGGCACCTGTTTCCAAGAATATTCAATTCACTATGAGAGAGAACAACTGGCTAGATGGATTAGCCAGGGCAATGCATGAAGCTCTCGCTCGTATTTGTGCACAGAATGTCAACTTGATCCAGGGAACTCGCTTTGCTCACTATGCAAGGCGTGATTCGATGGGAATGCCTCTGGAGATGCCAAGTCACCGGAGTTGAAGCGCAAAGTGGAGAACCTTGACTTCCTACTGTATGACAGACAGAAGGAATTGGACAATGCTCAAGAGTACGCCAACCACAACCTTGCCATTGCCGCCCAGAAGGCCTAGAATTTTTCACTACTCGTCAAGGATCGTCAATCACTTCGTCGTCAACGCGCAAGAAGGATCGCACCATCGACCGTCTTTGCAAGAAGGTGTTCGACCTCGAGAAGACCATCAAGGAGCAGGAAGCTCAGCTTGCAGCAAAAGAAGAAGAGGAAGAAGGTGAAGACATCTAGGGGGATATTCACTCGTACCTCAGCAATGATGATGACTACCTGGAGGATGATGCCATGGACTTCTACACCGACGATGATGACTCCAACTTCATCGATGATGAGTAGATGCACTAGAGCACTATCGTAGGAAGGAGTTGTATCGGTCCCATTGTATCTTAGCTTACAGAATGGTTCTTAAAACCATCTGTTTTCCTTTTGTTGTGGTGTGTGTGTTTGTATCGTGTGCTTTGCTTGAATGAATGAAAAGAAGTTAGTTGCAAAACCTGAGTCAAACTCAAAGTTTTAGCTTTGAAAACAAAACCATAAACCTTAGAACTTTCCCTCTTACCCCTTTATCTATCTCAATCTTCAGATGACTCGTGGAAACCAAGGAGGGAGCAGCTCATCGCAGGACCCGATGCTGCAGATTCTGCAGATGCTAGTTTTGGACCGCGAAGCTAGTAGAGCAGAGCGCCAAGCCAACCTAGCTACCCTGCAGCAGATCACCCAGATGGCCCACAACAATCAAGGCCATGGAAATCAGGATCATCATGGATCCAAGCTCAAAAACTTACAGAATACCTTCCCCCAATCTTTAGCAAGTATGAAGACCCGCTAGATGCTGATGATTGGTTACAGACCATGGAGAATAACTTAGAAGTCGTAGGAGTGGATGCCAACGAGAAAGTTCTATTTTCCACCCACTACCTGGTAGGAGATGCAAGAGCATGGTGGAATAGCACCTGCACGATGAACCACGGTCAAGTGATGACGTGGGAAGCTTTCAAGGTCAAGTTCAACCATACCCATGTGCCACAGGGTTTAGTCACCAGAATAAGAGATGAATTCAGAGAACTAAAGCAAGGCAGAATGACTGTAGTGGAGTACCGTGACAGATTCTTGTCCCTCGCCAGGTATGCACCTGATGAGATCAACACGGAAGCCAAGAAGAAGGAGAGATTCCTGAACGGACTGCATGATGAAATGCCGACGGTGCTAGTCAACATCCGTTTTGAGGATCTCGATGAGCTAGTTGACTCTACCATCCAGATGGAAGGGAAGATCAACCAAGCGAATGACAATCGCAAATGCCGGATGATGCACCAAGATGGGTCCCATAGTGCCCAGAAGTATCGCCCCAACCCGTCTGCTGGATATGCCCCGCGGAACAATACACTCCCAATGTCTCGCCCAAGCTACCCCAACCGTAGCGGAGGAAATGTGAAGACCGGAGGAAACAACAACAACCACCCTGACAACTCCAACAACTTCAACCGTGCACCGCCCAAGTCCAACAACAACAACAACACTTCCCCAAGGACTGGAAGCAATGTTGTGCCTATTGCAGCAAAAGACAAGTCACAGGTTACTTGTTTTGAGTGTGGAGTGAAGGGTCACTACTCCAATGAGTGTCCCAAGAAGATTGCCGCCACTACCAACGTGAATGCCCCAGCTCAGCAGCAGCGTCGTGTTTATCCCGGAAGAAGATTCGCCCCAGGGAACCCTCACAACCGCAACGGCTGTCTCTTCCACATGAACACCGAAGAAGCCCAAGAAGCGCCAGATGTCGTGCTGGGTATGTTTTCTATTAACTTAGTATTAGCAAGAGTGTTGTTTGATTCTAGAGCATCACACTCGTTTGTCACCGAAGAATTTGCATGCACTAGTAAGATTCACCCAACCAACTTGAAGCATGTTATGGTAGTTCAAATACCTGGTTCAACCACCAAAGCTAGAAAAATTTGCAAGGCTATGCCTATCAGAATACATGGGATAGATTTTTATGCCAATCTAATAGTACTTGGAACCAAAGGTTTGGAAGTAGTACTAGGAATGGATTGGATGTCGAAGCATAAAGGATTGATCGACTGTGCCAAGAAAGCCATCACCATGACCAGTAGCTCTGGAGTATCAGTAGAGCATATATCTGAAACCTTGCCCCGTCAATTCAAATGCAACAAGAGTCTAGCCCTACCCACCATAGACCAAGTGAGAGTAGTCTGTGAATACCCCGACGTATTCCCAGATGAATTGCCCGGTATGCCCCCAGGTCGGGATATTGAGTTCATTATCAAACTAATTCCTGGAACCAGACCCATAGCTCAGAGACCCTATAGCATGAACCCATCAGAGTTAGTGGAGCTGAAGAAGCAACTAGATGCTATGTTGTAGAAAGGCTTGATTCAACCAAGCGCATCACCATGGAGATCGCCCGTGTTGTTCGTCGACAAGAAGGATGGAGGCAACCGTTTGTGCACAGATTACAGGAAGCTAAATGATGTCACCATCAAGAACAAGTACCCATTGCCCAAGATATAGGATCTGTTTGATCAGTTGACTAGTGCCAGAGTGTTTTCTAAGATTGATCTTAGGACTGGTTATCATCAACTCAAGATTCGTGCAACGGATATTCCAAAGACCGCCTTCACCACCAGATATGGATTATATGAGTATACAGTCATGTCTTTTGGATTAACCAATGCCCCCGCTTATTTCATGAATCTCATGAATAAGATCTTGATGAATTTTCTGGATAAGTTTGTCGTTGTGTTTATCGATGATATTCTTATCTACTCCAAGTCAGAAGAAGACCATGAGCAACATCTGAGAATCATCCTTGAAACCCTTAGAGAGCATTAGTTGTATGCCAAGTTCAGCAAAGGTGAGTTTTGGCTGAAAGAAGTAGGATTCCTCGGACATATTGTGTCTGCCGGAGGAGTCACTGTTGATCCCGCCAAGATCAAAGATGTTGAAGAATGGGAAGCCCCAACCACTCAAACCCAAGTCCGTGCATTTCTTAGATTAGCGGGATATTACTGCAAGTTCGTAGAAGGATTTTCGAGCATCAGCAGACCCATGACCCAATTGTTGAAGAAGGACAAGAAGTTTGAATGGACCGACAAATGTGAAGCAAGTTTCCAAGAGCTCAAGAAGAGATTGATTTCAGCCCCAATATTGATTATGCCAAATATCAAGAAGCCGTTTGATGTGTATTGTGATGCATCCAAGATTGGTCTTGGATGTGTGTTGATGCAAGAAGGCAAAGTCATCGCATATCTGTCTCGACAACTGAAGCAGCATGAGAAGAACTACCCTACCCATGATCTTGAATTAGCAGCTCTAGTTTTAGCTTTGAAGACATGGCGTCATTATCTTATGGGTAACCGCTGTGAGATTTACTCAGATCACAAGAGCTTGAAGTATATTTTCACTCAGAAGGAGCTGAATATGAGGCAAAGGAGATGGATAGAGTTAATCACGGATTATGACCTTGACATTCACTATCACCCTGGCAAAGCCAATGTGGTAGCGGATGCTCTTAGCAGATTGCCGTGTAGGTTAAAAACTATGATCAAGGAGAAGCAACCAAGTTTGCATGAAGAGTTGGAGCAGTTTAGAACTGAGCTAGTTAGCAAAGGATTTTTAGCTAGCATTGAACTTCAACCCACTTTGATTATCCAAATCAAGGAAGCCTAGAAGGGAAATGCAAGTATCAACGGAATCAAGCGTCGTATTGGTACAGGAAAGGTGCCTGGATTCACCGAAGACGGAGAAGGAGTTCTATGGTACAAAGGACGTATCTGTGTGCCCGCAGATTCGGAACTGAAGCAAGTTATCATGCAAGAAGCTCATGATACTCTTTATTCTATCCACCCTGGAGGAACAAATATGTATCAAGATTTTAAGGAGCAATTTTGGTGGCACAAGATGAAGAGAGAAATCGGAAGCTACATCGCCAAGTGTGATATCTGTCAAAGAGTCAAAGCGAAACATCAGAGACCCGCAGGACTGTTGCAACCATTGCAGATTCTGGAATGGAAATGGGATTCCATCGGAATGGACTTTATCACCGGTTTGCCTACCTCTAGTAAGGGAAATGACTCAATCTGGGTCATCGTTGATAGACTGTCCAAGTTAGCCCATTTTATACCTATCAAGACAACCTACCAGAGTTCGAAGCTAGTAGAGCTGTACATTGCCAGAATTGTTAGTCTGCATGGAACCCCCAAGACCATAGTATCGGATCGAGGAACCCAATTTACCTCGAGATTTTGGCAGAAAGTCCAAGAAGGATTAGGAACCAAGTTGAATTTCAGCATAGCTTATCACCCACAGACCGACAGACAGACTGAACAAGTCAACCAAATCTTAGAAGATGTGTTGAGAGCTTGTGTGTTAGAGTACGGATCAAAATGGGAAGATTGTCTGCCCTTCAAAGAATTCTCATACAACAATAGTTATCAAGACAGTTTGCAAATGGCCCCATTTGAGTTCTTATATGGAAGAAAGTGTCGTACCCCTTTGAATTGGTCGCAAGTAGGAGAGAGTCAGATCTTCGGACCCGACATCCTACGAGAAGCCGAATAGAAGGTTCACAAAGTCCGTGAGCACCTCAAGACCACCCAATCCAGACAGAAGAGTTATGCTGACAAGAGACGTAGAGACCTGACTTTCAATGTCGGAGATTTTGTGTATCTCAAAGTTTCGCCATTGAAGGGAATGCAACGTTTTAGTCTGAAAGGAAAGTTAACCCCCAGATATATCGGACCCTTCAAGATTCTGAATCGTCGAGGAGAAGTATCGTATCAACTGGAACTGCCAGAAGAGATGTCTGCCATCCATAATGTGTTACATATCTCGTTACTTCGCAAATGCCTAGATGTGCCGGAGAAGACCGAAGTTTTCAAGAACATCGATCACCGAGCCGTTGATATCAACAAGGATCTGACATATCGTGAAGTGCCCATCCGTATCTTGGAGGAAGCTTACAGAACCACCAGGACCCGGGGTATCAAATTTCTCAAGATCCAATGGAGCAACCACACCGAAGAAGAAGCCACTTGGGAGCGAGAACATTACATTAGGACTGAGTTTCTAGATCTCTTTAGTTCCTAGTTTTCTTTCTTAAATCTCAGGATGAGATTTTGTTTAAGGGGGAAGGTTTCTAACATCCCAAAACTTTAATCAAGATTATCAAGATCCAAATCACCCAATTTGGGGTTAACAAAAACTTTTTATAATTAAAATAATTAAGAATGCATATGTGTGTTGTATTAATATAGAATTGTTTGGAAATGCCATGTTTGTTTGTTCTAATGGTTGTAAAATGATTAAAAGGTGAATGCCACATCATCTAGATCATTCAAAAACAAAATCCAAAGAAAAAGAAATCAAATAAGATTAATAAATGCAAATGGTCATTTGTGCCATTTTAATCCACTAGGCCACTTTAGGTGTTCCTAGAAGTAAATTTCAAACAGAAACAATTCTAACTCTTTTCACCCCTTGCTAGTATAAGTAATGATCTACCAAGGACCATTTTGAAATCTTACAAAAACATTTAAACACTAATTTTAAATGGCATTTGAAAATGGAATCTATTTCATATGCATAGATCCCACTATTGCAAAAACCACTCAAATGAGTTCACATTGACAATCCCAAGCAAACACAGACTACCAAGCATGAGATCAAGTCACCCACCAAAAATCATTTCAAAATTCAAATTTAATTCTCTTGCGGCCATTGTGTTGAACACCTTGTGATCACAGATAAACCTGCCTAACTATCACTGTTTTGATCAATGTTTTGTCGAGCCATTTGGCTAAAATTTTGTCCCCTGGTCTCCCCTAGTCCCAACCAAGCCATAAACAGGCTACCCTTTAGCCTTTAGCAGCAGTGCCGCGCCACCCCGAAGCCATGCCCGCCGGTCGAGCACGGGCAGCTCGCAGGAGACAACCCAGCCCCACTCCGCCGTGCCTAGGAGGTAGGCGTGATAGCACCGCCGCCCATGGTCCCTTCCCCAAGCAATGCCAGCCACTGGACCACCGAGGCACGCTCGCGCCCACCGCCTCTGCACCATGCACAGACCACGCCATTGCACCGTCCCCGATAGCCTCGCACAAGCCACGCCGTGCTCCCATCTTGGACGCGCAGCTCTGCCTTAACCCCAGCACGCCACCAGACATGCCCTCTCCCCGCCGCTTGACCTGCAGCCACCGCACGCCGCGTCAAACACTGTCAGACCCGCGCAGAGCGTCGAACTTTACCGACCGCATACCACTGCCCCTAGCCGTGCCATTACCGTGGTAGGCGCGGGAGGCAGAGCCTTGTCACCGCCCCGCCCATGCCTTTAACACCCTGTACCACCATCATCGACAAGCTCACCATCGCACCCCACGGTCTCCTTGTCAACCTATATAAGGAGCCCTCCCCAACACCATTTCTCCACATTCCAACACTCCCCACCTCCCACTGAGTCCCTCACACCATTCCCGGAGCCACTCGAGCCACCGTTTGCCGGAATTTCCACCAGAGCCGCTGCAGCAGAGGAGGAAGGGGCAGTCGATTGTGAACACCCTAGGAGCCACTACGACCTCGCCTGAGTCTATCGTCGTCCACTCGTTTGATTGCCCCCATCGCCATGTTAGCTAGAGCCCTGGTAAGCCCCCAATCGACCCCCACCGAGCCGCTAGGGTTCAGTCTCGCCGGTGACCTGTCCATCGTCGATGACGAGCCACAACCGTTGATCTAGGTTCTAATCGCACGGCCCACACCGCCCCATACCACTTCGGGTTTTAAGTGCCGCTGATGTCAGGACCCCCCTTGTCAGTTGCCCGCTGTGCCGCTGAGTTTCACTGGGCTGGCCCGTTTAGTTTCCCGCGCTGGCCCTAAATTTCAAATATAGGTTTTTCTATTTAGATTTAAACTCAATTCTGTCCACTAGTTTAAAAATCAATTCAGAGAGTTCTACTGAACCAAATGGAATGATTCGAATTTTATTAGAAATATACTTTAAATCTATATCCAGGCCCGTTGGATTTAAATCAATTGGAGTTATAGATCACATATAGCAAAAATAACAAAACAGAGACTTTTCTACATTCAAACAATTTTCAAAAATCAACCATAATAGCTTTTGAGTTGTTTCCAACTCTCAAAAATAACATTTGATAATACCTATCTGAATATGTAATAATATTTAGGATTGCATGCAGTGACTTTGGACTAGTACCAAAATAATGCTATATAGGCATTTCTAGTCACTTTAAATCATTTAAATATGAATCCTAAACTTTATCAAATGTGATCCAACATTTAAATCACATTCCCATGTATTAGAATATGTTGTGATGACATGTGTCCACATGATCCCATATTTTAATTGGAGAATATTAAATCTTAATTATTTTCAATGAGTAGAAATTACTTTTCTCAAATAAAATAAATGAAACTAGTTCATAAAATCTTATGATGAATGTGATGATACTAGATCATCAAGTGTGTGCCTTAGTGTGCTAAATATACTAGTTAAGTATTGTGTGGTGATTGTGTATCCCGTATGTATTTATAGACGATAATACCGACCAAGTCTATAAGGAGGAGGAGTTCTACCCCGAAGAAGACGAGGAGAATTTCAACCACTTCACCAACCAAGGCAAGCCATCATTAACAATGCAAGCTAACCCTTGCAAGCTTGATAACCGAAGAAAAATTCCTTAATCATGCTTGGTTATACCTTTTTTTGATTTATACCCATCCCAAGTTTTACTTACAAGTTTACCTCTTAGATTCCAAAGTTTCTTTACTTCTAGTAATGCTTTGTGAGATTTTAGAATGTAGTTTAGATAGCATAAAGAGTATAAAACTTGGCCTATACTAGATGTCATTCTATAGCATGAGATTAGAGATTAGCATCCCACCTTAGTGAACACTCTTAACTTAGTGATTAGAGCTAAACCAAAAACTTGATCACTCTAGATGGGAATACTTGGTGAAAATGCTTATGAAAACCTTGGAATGATGAGTCATTCTATTGAGATGTTTTGACATGTGTTGAGAAACACGAATGGTTTATGATGATGAAAATGTTGAGGCATGAGCCTTAGCTCTTTATAAAAACTGATGGTTGGGTTCGGATGGGATACCATTCCAATTTTATCATACAACGACAATACCTGAATTGGGTAAGGCTTAGCCGGAAGTTTATATGCATTAGTATTGGTTCCCTCGCGGGAGAGGTTTGAGCTGAGGCTACCTCTCAAAGTTGTCCACCTATGCAGTGCCCATGATGGCAGATGGCCATGGTTGGGAGGCCAAGCTCATAGGAGAGGTGCTTATACTAGAGTGTGTAAAGGAAAGGCTATGATTGATTATCCACATACTAAGTATGATGATTCAGGGTTATCCCTGTCGGATGTATCGAATGTTGTGGTGAAAGTGTACCACCTCTGCAGAGTGTCAAACTATTCGAATAGCCGCGTCCGCAGTTATGGACAGTTGGAGTGGCCATAATGTTCCGTTGTCAGATGTTTTCAAAATGACTTATGAAATGAATTGTGACATGACTTGACCACATCATGGTTGTGACTATGACAACTAAGTTCCCACTTAGGTGATTTAGAACTTTTTTTTATGTTTCTTTGTTTGTGAACTCAGCTTAGGTTTCAAACATAACTTTACAAATAAACTTAGAGCTTAGCATTCCTACTAGAACTACCTTACTTGTTAGTGATAGTTTGCGAGTACTTAAAGAGTACTCATGGCTTTGTCCCTGGCTATTCCCGTGGCCATACTATGAGGAGGACTATACGGAAGGAGGACAACAGGATGGTATGACAACTAGGATCATCTCCCATCGTCAGCATTTCCTGTGACACTGAAGATGGAGCCCACCGCTATGCTTATTATTTTGCTACTTCTTTGTACTAAGACTGGATCATGAGATCCTTTATTTGTGTAAGACCTTATTATGGTTTGTAATGGATGATGTACTATGATATCAAATCTGTTATGTCTCGCAAAAATGGTAATCCCGGGATTGCGATGTATGGCATAACAGGCATCTGGGATTAAAATCCGGGTGTTGACAGTCTTCAACTCTGGTGGTGGTAATTCCTCATCTCCTCTTTTTTCTGGCTCTTCAAAAGCCTCATCGGTTGGAGGTCCCAAAATGGGAAGTGAATCGAATTCATCTTCTAGTTCTCCTAGGGACTTGTCCTCCATAACAATTTCTTCATAATTTGGATCTTCATTTATTTCTTCTTCTTGATTACCAAAGAAAAAAAGGCGTCATTTCCTCAATAATTCTCTCTTCCTCTTCTTCTTGTATTTGTGGAGGCCTGTCTTTAAATTTGGAAAAATGGAATTTATTTTCTGTTCCCCCAATCCTAAGAGACACAATCTCCTTCTTGAAATTAACATAGGCACCTATATCACCCAAAAAGTTTCTTCCAAATATAATAGGGCAAACAGTGTCAGCTGGCATATCCACAACTACAGAATCGATAGGAAAGTTTGTGTTGCCAATTGTGACTATTGCATTGTTAACTACTCCCATTGGAATTCTAAGGTTTTTATTAGCTAACATAATTGTTATATCAGTATTTTCAATTGTAGCTGGTTCTATTTCTTCTTTTATTTCTAGGTAGAAATCATAAGATATAACATTAACTTCGGTGCCAAGATCACATAAACCATAATGAGAGGTTTCTTTAAATATACAGGGAAGAATAGGCTTACCCACATCTTTTACCTTTATTTTACCTTCAACCTATACGGAAGTTTCTTCATCAGGTTCAACTATGTTACAGTGTGAGTACATAGCCATAATTGCTTCCTTGGTTACCTCTTCATCTTTGTTTTCTTTCAGGTGTTTTGTGACTCCTGGCATGCTTTCGTCTTCCTTCTTTTCCTATACTGCTTTGACCTATTCATATTCAAAAAAATGTGCAGTGTTAGGGAAAGGTACTTCATATATTGGTTCTACAGAGGCAAGTGTTGCTTTATCTTCTCTTTTCTTTTCTGGTTCAGGTGGTGGATCATACTTGACTGGACCCTCCTTTGGAGCTTTAATATGTTCCGTAAAAGCTTTAACAACTTGCAACACAATATCTGAATCCATATAAAGTTCTTTAGGTAATTCTTTAATACAGACTTTTTTTATTATAGTCATGAATACAATCATGCTCTATTTCTACGCCTCCTTCACATCCTAGGCCAAAATTCCATGAAACTCTATGATCACGAATTCTATTAAGTAAAGCCCAAGCTTTAGGTATAGGAAGATTCATAAAGGCTCCTTCCGCAAAAGAGTCTAGTTCAATTTTATTAGGTTTAATTAAACTGCCATAAAATATATGTAGCAAATACTATTCAAGCAAATCATGATGAGGACATAGTCGTAGTAAATCTTTAAATCTAATATAAGCTCTTACTAGTCCTTCATTAGAACGATTCTTCCAGGTCATTATAAGGCGCCTGATTCTAAAAGATTTTGATAATGGATAATATTTTGATAGAAATTCACAAGCTAGATTATCCCAAGTAGTAGTGGCTTTAGGGGTAGAGGTCTATACCATGAGAGAGTTGTACTTGTCAAAGTTTGACTAAAAAGTTTAACCCTTACCTCATCAGCAGTATATCCTGTCAATATAAAAGTGCCACATATATCTTTAAAACATGCAATATGCTCATATGGATCAGGATCTTCTTCATCTCCAGTAACCTGCTTCTTATGTAGAATACTAAGTAGTAGAGGATTTATTTCAAACCCCCTTGTCTTCTCATTGGAGTTGTCTCTTTTATAAATATCATAGGGCCTCCCAAAGTGGTTGAGTGGGTTAGAACTAGTCATATGCTCAAACACCATCATGTTGGTGGAAACCTGTAACTCAAAATAAAATTTAGCAAGACAAAAATAAATAAGCAAAAACTAAAAGACCTACAACGCTTAGCTCCCCGGCAACGGTGAGAGAAAATAGCTTGATGACTGCAAGTGCACAAATTGTTTGTAGATAGTTTCGAAATAAAGATATCGATCCCACAGGGAGCAGGAGTCTGAAGTCCAATAATTCTTGAAATAAATATTGCGATAGAAATGCTAGATAAAGTTCTAAGTAACAAGGTAAAATGCGAGTATTGTGTAAAAAGGTGTTTTTGGGTTTTGGGTATAAGAGCAATAATATATTAAAGCAAAATAACTTAATACAAAAAGTAAGTACCGCGTATGTAACAGAGATTGGAACTGCAGTAGGGAAAAATGCGTTCTCAGGGAATAGCAGATACACCACTAGTATTGTAAAGATTTAAGATAAAGATTATCATCATGGACATTCTCAACTATGTATGTGTGGGAGGAACTCCGTATTTGGACAAACAGGTAGCAACCGCTGCTCACATCATCCTCATAACCACAACAATCAGCAATCAACATTAATCAAATTACTGCGCTATTAAGGGACGTAATCCCGTAGGACGTATCCCATTGCATGGATAGTGTTTCGTGAGTTTTCTTGGTTTCCCAAGTTGATATGTAAGCGGTGCCAACAGCTTTATAGTCACTGTAAGTGCTAGCACACCTCCGTCTACCAACATGTAGTTCCCTCCATCAAGTCCCCACAAGAGGCAAATGTTGAGAGGTCGATTTCTCTCAACATCAAGATGTAGAAAATCTAACACATGGTCACAACGATGAATATCATAAGAGACTTTATATTATTTCAATCTCATACTAGGGTTTCTCCATCTCCCCAAGAACTAATGATCTACTCAGACATGGAGGCAATCAACATCATGACAATGGTAATGGAAACAATCATAGATGAATAGTACTTGTATAAATCCACAATGAGTATAAGAATTACAACAAGATCTGGACAAGATGTAGATGGGATGGATGGAGATGGTGGTGATGCAGCGGTGGATGATGAAGATCGATGCCTTAGCCTCCTGGATCTGCGCAGGGCAAAGATGGATCTCTGGTGGATGAGTTCCCCCTCCAGATGCCATCTGGAGGTGAGGTTTCTGCGATTTTTGGGTGTTTTGTATGTCGTCTCCTCGAACCAATTGCACGGGGTGAAACTATTTGACGAGGCGGAGGCAGCGCCAACTGTACGGCCGGAAAATTGCTCCGGTCATATAGTTGGTCATTGGACTCTCTGCCTCCTTTTTTCGCTTCTGGTTTTCTTCTAGTATTATTAATATTTCCCAAATAAGCGATTTGCGTTGTTTTTGACTCCTTTTCTCCATAGTACAACTGCTCCAATAATTGTATCCATTGGATCCATCATTTGTCCTGATCCTGGTGAAAACAGACACAAAATGTGCGTGCGAGCACCGTAAAATATCAAGATCCTACATCTATAATGCAAAATAATAATTTAAAACATGATGGAAATATGCACGCATCAGCGGCCGTGAACACGGTCTTGGGACATCAAGAGTCCAAGGTAGAGGAGACCAGCAACCTGGCAAAATGTACTCTTGGGCCACATTGCCAATAATCCGTGTGTGCATCACTTAGATGCCAACGGGGGCTCGTCCCACTCAAATGCCGAGTGTCGTTTCAATGACGACATCAAGAAAGATGAATCTGCTAGCTACATGTACAAGCAAAGAAAGGGAAAGAAGAATCCCAAAAAAGAAAAAGAGACCAAGGAAGATTCCGACATGGAGGAAGCAGAACCTTCAAATCCCAAGTCGGATGGAAAGAAGAACTTCCCAACAAATAAAGACACTTATGTCACTTTCCTTGGGTCTCAACCAACTAAGGTCAAGAAGATAGTTTTGCATGAGCTCAACACAACTGTTCTGGTTGTCCCTAAATTCTTGGACTGGTCGGAAGTGACAATCACCTTTGACCGTGTTGATCATCCGCCTAAGTTGCACATGCGAGGAAAGTACGCTTTAGTCGTCAATCCGATTATCGATGGCTATGGTTTCTCCAAGACCCTCATGGACGGCGGCAGCAGCATCAACATCCTCTATGTTGAAATGCTGCGTTGGATGAGGATCTCGGAAACTAAGCTAAATCACAGCTCTGTGATCTTTCACGGAGTTTTCCTAGGAAGACAAGCAAATTCCCTAGGAGAGATCACTTTGGATGTTACCTTTAGAACTCCAAAGAACTACCGGACGGAAGCACTTTCCTTCGAAGTGGTCCCGTTTAAGAGCACATACCACGCTATATTTGGACGACCGGCTTACTGGGCTTTTATGGCTCGTCCGTGTTACATTTATAATATGATGAAAATTCCAGGTCCCAAGGGCATGATCACCATCAGGGGAGACCCGAAGAAAGCATGAGAGTGCGAGGATGGAAATGTCGCCTTTACTGAAGCCATACTGCACGCCCAGGAGTACCAGGAGATCAAGAAGACCATCGACCCATCCGAGATGCCTGTGGCAAAGAAGAAGGTTACAAAGCCGACTCCAGAGTTCAAGGAATCAGAAGAGACGAAGAAGACGCTGTTGAAGGATGATGACCCCTCCAAGGTGACCCAGATAGGTGTAGGTTTAGATAGCGCATAGGAAAGCGCGATCGTCAAGTTCCTCCAAGCAAATCAAGATATCTTCACATGGCAGCCATCTAACATGACCGGAGTACCTAGGGAACTTGCCGAGCTCTCTATAAATGTACACCCAAGCGCTAAACCCATCAAACAGTCCTTACGATGTTTCGGCGATGAAAAGTGAAAAGCAATAGCTACGGAACTAGCCCGGCTCGAGCTACCCGGATTCATAGAAGAGGTCATCCACACCGAGTGGTCGGCCAATCCTTTAATGGTCCCTAAAAAGGACACCACTGATTTAAGAATGTGTGTTGATTATGTTGCCTTGAACAAGGCTTGTCCCAAAGATTCGTTCGCTCTGCCTAGAATTGATCAAGTTATCGACTCTACGACAGGCTCAGAACTCCTATGTTTTCTCGACTCATATTACGATTATCACCAAATCCGGATGAAGGAATCAGACAAAGTCAAAACTTCATTCATAACCCCCTGCGGAACCTTTTGTTTCATTACGATGCCCTTTGGGCTAAAAAACATAGGAGCTACGTACCAGCGCACTATGCAGCGTTGCCTCCACGATCAAATCGGACGCAATGTACATGCATATGTGGACGACATAGAGGTGATGTCCAAAAAGAAGTAAACCTTAATTTCCAACTTGGAGGAAACATTCGCCAATCTACACAAATACAATATAATGCTTAATCCGAAGAAGTATTTCTTTGGAATACCAGCCGTAAAATGGTTAGGTTTCATCGTGTCTCAAAGAGGCATAGAGGTGAACCGAGACAAAATTAAGGCTATACTCAATATTTCCAGGCCGACTCGCCTGAAGGACGTTCAAAGACTAACTAGTTGCATTGCTGCAGTCGGTCGATTTGTAAGCCGGCTCGGTGAAAGAGCCGCATCGCTCTATAAGCTCCTGAAAAAAACCAAAAAATTCATTTGGACTGATGAAGTTGAAGCTGCACTACAGGACCTAAAAGCAGTACTCTCGTTCGCTCCTATCCTTGTAGTGCGAGAACCTCGCGAACTGATGTTGCTCTATCTGGTTGCGACAAACAGAGTCGTCAGCATTGTTATGGTGGTGGAAAGACCAGAGGAAAAATAGGAGCACCCGGTGCAGCATCCGACTTACTACCTCAGTGAAGTTCTAACTGAATCAAAAAATCGGTATCCACACTATCAAAAGCTGGCTTACGGCATGTTCTTCGCATCTAGGAAGCTACAAAGTTACTTTCAGGAGCATCAAATTACCGTGGTGAGCACAGCTCCCATGAGAGACATAATTAACAACAGCGACACCACAAGACGTGTTGCATAATGGGGAATAGAGCTTTCAGCTTTCGATATTGAGTACAAACCTCGTACAACAATCAAATCCCAAATCCTTGCGGACTTTGTCGCTGATAAGACAGAGACAACAGAAAATATGACCCTCCCAGAGTCGGAATACTGGACCTTGCATTTTGACGAGTCTAAGACGCTCGGGGGCTGGCGTGGTGCTCAAATCACCCCAAGGAGATAAGCTTTTCTATGTGTTGCAGATCCACTTCATGGCAACAAACAACATTGCCAGATATGAAGCACTACTGCATGGAATCCGGATTGCTAAGGATATCGGCATCCGACAACTCATGTGTTATGGACATTCGGATATTGTTGCTCAACAAGTGTCAGATCACTGTAATGAAAATAGACACATAGAAGCATATAGGGTTGTCGTGGATGAACTATCTAAATTGTTTGAAGGGTTTGAGGTTCGACACATCCCTCGAACAGAAAACGAGGAAGCAGATGCATTATCTCGAATAAGCTCTACACGGAAGAAGGTCTCAGATGGCGCTTTTTTAGAGCACCTCAATGTTCCCTATATTACAGAAGTTGATGAGGGATATCTGACCAAATCCGACTCACCTTTAGTAGCAGTTGTGGCTATGATTCCCAGCTGGACAAAACCCTACCTGGATTTCTTGGTAGATGGAAAATTACCCGAAAACGAGGTTCTGAGTCGACAGATTGTCTGATGAGCAAAAACCTGTACAATAATAAGTGGTGAGCTCTATAAGCGGAGTGTATCTAGGATTTTTCACCGCTGCGTATCTCTGTAAGAAGGAGTGGAAATCTTAAGGGGGATCCACGAAGGCGAATGCGGCCATCATGCTGCAGCCAAATCTTTAGTGGCAAATGCTTTTAGACACGGATTTTTCTAGCTCACAACCAAGGCAGTTGCCGAATGGCTGGTCAAGACGTGCAAAGGCTGCCAAAAGTACGCCAAATAAGCTCATGTTTTAGCTGAGCAGCTGCGAACAATACCTATAAAATGGCCCTTCGCGGTCTGGGGCTTGACATGGTAGGACCGTTTAAACGGGCTCCAAGTGGATTTACTCACCTCTTAGTGATGGTGGATAAGTTCACAAAACGGATTGAGGCTAAACTCGTCACAATTTGTGATGGAGAAACAACCAGAAGAATTGTCGAGGATGTTATAATCCGATACGGTTATCCGCATAGTATTATCACGGACAACAGGAGCAATTTTCTATGGGAGAACTTGCCAAATTCTGCGACGATCGAAAAATCCATCTTGACATTGCGTTAGTTGCACATCAACAAGCCAACGGATAAGTCAAAAGAGCAAATGGTTTAATCCATCAAGGCCTCAAATCGAGACTCAAAGCACCGATTCCTCGTGCTGTGGGGGCTTGGGCAGACGAATTACCGTCTATAATATGGATCTGAAGAACAACTCTGAATAGGTCAACTGGATACATACCTTTCTTCTTGGTTTATGGCGCAGAAGCAGTTCTTCCTAGTGATTTAGTTCATACTTCTCCCTGATTTGCTACGTATATCGAAGAGGATGCCGAAATTTCTCGACAAAATGATCTTGATTTAATCGAAGAAGTTCGTGTCGTTGCTGAGCAGAGATCAACAGCCTATCAACAGAAGTTACACAAGCATCATAGCCAGAGAGTCAGGAACCGGTCTTTCAATAAGGGTGATTTGGTTCTCCGGCTTGTGCATAAAAGAAAGCAAAAACTTTCCCCAATATGGGAAGGTCCATTTTTAGTTAGACGAGTATTGCACAATGGTTCTTACTATCTAACTGATATGCGGCCAGTCAAAGAAAGACCTGCTACTAAGAAAAGAAGAGAGCTGGATGCAGTACAGACCCGGAAGAATTAGACAGACCGTGGAATATTGCTTAGCTACGTCCCTTTTATTCTTAAAATTTGTTTCTTTGTAATCATATATGTGTACATGTTCAATGAGAAATAAAGTGTTGGTTGCCTCAATATTTTCTGACAAGTTTTATATTACCATCTTATTTCCCAATGATCCTATCATAGTCGAAAATCCCAGAATACTTGTAAGTACTTTATTCTCATGTTTGTTCTGGTTAGATATCCGATTCTAAATATGCTACCTTCAGGTATAAATTTAAAATTTTCTAATTTATACTTTGGTTCTTTATCTGATTGCTGGATGCGGGTATTTTCGGAGTAGTGAATTGTTTGTACTGGAAACCGGCTTTGTTTCCAAGTTTAAACTGGTTTAGCATTGAGCTCCGTTGCTCGACAAAGTTTCTGCATTGAAGGTTTGCCTCCTCACGAAAGGGACGAGGCAGAAAGTCAGAAAAAACGATAAGTATAGACAAAAACAAAAGGAGCTTATGTAAAATTCCAGGCACAACAAAATAAAGCCAAAGTGCTAAAAGGAAGTCAAAAGCATCAGTTCTTGCAAGATCCTTGATCTACAATACCAAGATCCTACATCTACGTGTGCGCGAATGCCGTAAAATACCAAGATCCTACATCTACCATGCAAAATAATAATACAAAACATGATGCAAATATGCACTCATTAACTTCCCCAAGCTTAGACTCTTGGTCATCCTGAGCAAGTTTAGCTTAATGGATGTGATCCTCATATTCATGAAGCTGAGTCGATAAAATAAATGAGGCAGTTGCAGCATGTGTTTATCATATATGATACATAGGAATAAATTCATGAATAGTACATTACTCGAACCATCTGAATAATATTAGAAGGCTTCCACACCTTAGTGATCAACAGTTCACAAAAGATGAATCTCAACATGATTTAAAAGTATTCGGTTCAACCAAATGAGTTAGCGAGGTAGTCCCAAGTGTTTTAGAATTAACATATTCACTTGGGATTCAAAATCTCAAAATGCTTCTTTGTCATACCACAATATAGTGGTGTATGCCTACTTGCTCTTTGTACATTTGCTCTTTTTCTTCTCTTCTTTTTCTCTTTTCTTTATATATGCTCACACTTTTGTTTAAGTGTTGTGCAAAGAAGCTAGCCATACATTCCACTTCATGTAGGAATCCAAAGTTTAACGATCTCAATTATCAAATTCCAATTGTATATGAAGCATCTTTATGACTTTAAGATACTACCACGACTTATCCTCACTCTATTTTGATAGAGCTTTTAATTTTCTTTTGTTCAAGGTTTCTTTTTCATCTTGACTAATCAGGTTATTTTTACTTTTGTAAATCAAACCATGAACTTACAACATATTGATTAAATTATCTTTATCTGTTCCATTAATACCAATGGTGTGGAATACTACTATTGTTATCATCAAGTGCAAGTACAATTATACTCAAGCCATTCATATATCTAATAAGACAAGCACAAACTCAATAATGCTCCATATATAATAATAAACTCAGAATTTCACAAATGGGATCGACTATTCCTTAAGGGAACTCGAATGATGCAAACTTATTTCTAAATTCGAACTAATGCAAAACTAAAATAGTAATATAAAACTTATAAGATAGATTACAAGGTCTTAAAGATCTCCCCAAACTTGGCCGGGCGGGATCAAATAACTCCTTGTTGGTACCTATTCCTCTTCTTGGGTAGGAGGATCATTGCCCTCCTCTTTTATGTTGCCATCTTTGACTATGCTTGCAAAGCGTATTCTAAGCTCGGCCATGTCATATTGAAGCTTCAACATTCTCTTCTTGAGGAATTTCTTCTCATTTGTCAACTCAAAAACAGTTTTGATCAAGAAACCAACTCTACCATCGATGTCATCGACCTTTTTCTCAGGGTCTTTGCTCATCATCCAGTAGGTGTCAATCCCTTCTCCAATTGTTTCAACACATGCCTTCGAAGCTTTTTCCAAATCATAGATCTTATCATGAATCTCATCTTGCCGCACCTTCTTAGGTTTAAGAGGTGATGTACCAAGAGGAGGTTTATAATAGGATCCTATGTTGTGACGATAGGGATGAGGGAGATACTCATCCTTGTTCTTTCCCCGCTCAGCTTGCCTCATCATCGCCATCTGTTGCAGGAACATGTCCTCCCAGTTTGGGAGAGGCTTGATCTCTAGGCTAGATGGTGATGGTGATCCTTTAGTGTCTACTTCTTTGATCCTCTTCATGGGTTTCTCTTCTTTCTTCTTCTAGATCTTGTTGACATGGAAAGGATGCATGGCTTCGCTACACGGATGTTGTTAGAGGGGCTTGGCGAGGATTTTTCGAGGCTGGAGGCTGTAGCTCTGTGAAAACTTAATGAAAAAGGTTAGATGCGATCAGCTTTAAAAGGAGAGGTTAAAAACCCTAGCCGCCTTTCGTAACGAGCAACTATATGGGTGCTACACATATAGGTCCCGTTGTATAGGTACGAACTGACTATAGAATTTCTTCTACGGTGGAACCAACTATACGGCTGGAACTATACAGGCGGGAATTTTTATTCCTGCCGTATAGTAGGTCATTAAACTCTCTGTATTCCGATTTTTTTTGGAGATGGGTCGATATCTATATGACCATAACTATACGGGCGGAATTTTCATTTCTGCCATATAGTTGGTCATTAAACTATCAGTACCTAGGAAAGAACTTTGTCAAAGGCATCGATATCTATACGACGGCAACTATACGGGTGGAATTTATATTCCCACCGTATAGTTGGTCGTTAAACTATTAGTACCTTTCGTAGACGGAAGGGGTGATGTCGAAACAACTATATGACCATAGCTATATGGCCGGAATTTTTATTCCGGTCATATAATTGGTCGTTAAACCCTCTGTATCCACCAAAAATTTCCTGCTTCTCCAGGGATTCCTTATTACTCTGAAACTTAACGAAATATCAAGTTTTGACAGAAAAATGACAGCTTAAATTTTCGACCAATATTGGCGTTATCAATCTTCCTCTTTCTTTGCTAGAGCTTCAAATGTTCCTCATTTAATACAAGCTCATAAAAACTTTAAAACTTACTCAAACCTTTACCTTGCATGGGTTGCCTCCCATGAAGCGCTCTTTTATGGTGAATAGCTTGACCATAGTGTTGCTTATTTCGTCCAGAGTCCATTCTTCTTGAAGTTGCCACCCCTTGCATATCTTTGCTCGATCAACTCTTCTGGGGTGATCACTTGTATGGTGACTGCACTTATATCTTCTTTTACTCGATAATGCTTCCAGCATTGTCCATTTACCACCCATGAAAGAGAGGGTGTTTTTCCCTTAAGCTTCACTGCTCCCGATGAATAAGCTTCTTAAACTATATAGGGACCTTCCCACTTTGATCTGAGCTTCCCTAAAAACAACTTAAGACGAGAATTATAGAGCAACACTTTGTCTCCATTTTTAAAGGTCTTATTTTCTATTTTTCTGCCATGCTATCTTTTCACTTTTTCTTTTAACAATCTAGCATTTTCATAAGCCTCACTTCTAAACTCATCTAAAGCATGAATATCTAATAAACATTTTTCTCCTACTGCTTTAAGATGATAGTTTAGGTTCTTGATTCCCCAGAAAATTTTGTGTTCCAATTCTGAAGGTAAATGGCATGCCTTATCGTATACCATCTTATAAGGTGTCATACCCATTGGATTTTTAAACGTTGTATGGTGTGCCCATAGAGTGTCATTTAACTTGTATGACCAATCTTTTCTTGATTTATCCATCGTCTTCTCGAGTATGGTCTTTAATTATCCGTTGGAGAGTTTCACTTGACTGCTCGTTTGAGGATGATATGGTGAAGCAACACGGTGAGTTACTCCATATTTGCTGAGAATTTTCCTGAAAGTTCCTTTCATAAAATGAGACCCACCATTAGTAATTAAGAATCTAGGAACTCCAAACCTGGGGAATATAACATCCTTGATCATCTTCACTGAGGCAGCTGCATCTGCATGGCTTGTGGGAGTAGCTTCAACCCATTTAGTAACATAATCAATAGCAACAAGAATATGAGTATAACCATTTGATTCTATAAAAGGTCCTATGTAATCCATTCCCCATACATCAAAGGGTTCGGTTATAAGACTATAATTCATGGTTGTGTTCTACATACCTATATTACCTCTTCTTTGGCAAGCATCGCAGTGTTCTACATACCTATGTGCGTCCTTAAGCAAGGTGGGCCAATAGAATCCGGATTGAAGTACCTTTGCTGCAGTTCACTTGCCTGCATGATATCCCCCAGGTCCATGAAGATATAGATATGGATCATCCCAAAAGTAATATTGAAGATCATTAAAGAATTTCATCCTTTGATTTCTTGTCATACCAGGAGGTATAAATTTTACTGCGAGATAGTTAGCATAATCTGCATAACAAGGATCAGCGATTTCAACATTTGCTAAATACTCGCCCGAAAATGACTCATTTATAGGTACGGGGTCGGTAATTATTCCATCCATCCTGGAGAGATGATATGCTACCGGATTATCCTTACCCCTCCTATCTACTATTTGCAAATCATATTCTTGTAGTAATAGAGCCCACCTAATCAACCGGGGCTTCCCATCCTTTTCACGAGGAGGTGACGCAAAGCTTGGTGATCCGTATGAACTATCACCTTAGAATTTATGATGTAAGATCTAAATTTTTCACAAGAAAAAATTATAGCTAGGAACTATTTTTCTATAGTAACATGATTTTTCTAAATCTTATTAAGAGGTCTACTAGCATAATAAATAACATTTAAATTCTTTCCGTCTCGCTGTCCTAAAATAGCCCCTAAAGCATAGTCACTAGCATCACACATGATTTCGAAAGGTTCATCCCATTTTGGAGATTGCATGATGGGTGCTGAAACTAACTTGTTTTTAAGGCTCTCAGAAGCTGCAATGTAGTTATGGTCAAAGTAGAATGGAGTTTATTTCTCAAGAAGGTTGGTGAGAGTCATTGGAAGATTTTATAAAACGCTTATTAAAACTTGTATGTCCTAGAAACATTTTTAAGTTTTTTATGTCCTGAGGCATTGGAAGATTTTCTATAGAATTTATATTAGTTTTATCTATTTATATTCCCTTCTTCGAAACCTTATGCCCAAAAACTTTACCTTCTCTTTCCATGAAACGACATTGTTCCCAATTCAAAACCAAATTTGATTACGTGCATCTCTGCAAAACTTTGGTTAAATTGTGGAGGCAATTATCAAAGGTTGTTCCATAAACAACAAAACCATTTGTTAAAACTTTCATAGTCTTCTCAACAAAATCATCAAAGATTTTTAAACACATTCTTGAAAAGTTGCTGCTGCGTTACATAAGCCAAATGGAATTAATCTATAAGCATAATGGCAAGTGGAAGTTGTTTTCTCTTGATCTTCTGGTTGTATGGCAATTTGAGAATATCCAGAATAACCATCAAGAAAACAGAAATAAGAATTATTACTTAGTCTTTCTAAAATTTTATCCATAAATGGTATAGGTTCATGATTTTTCTGTGTCTCACGGTTTAGCTTCCTAAAATCAATGCACATACGATATCCAACAATAGGTCTTATAGGAACTAGCTCATCATTCTCATTCATAGCAACATCAAGACCACCTTGTCTTGGTATGCAATGAGCTGGCCTAACCCACTTACTGTCAGAAATAGGATATATTATGCCTGCATCTAATAAGTGTATAACCTCTTTTCTTACTACTTCTTTGATTTTCGGATTAAGCCTTCTTTGTGCATCAACTACGGGTTCAGCATCATCAAGCATAGTAATCTTATGGGTTACAATAGATGGATATATCCTTTAATATCACTTAGAGTATATCCAAAGGCTTCACGATGCTTAACCAAGACTGAAATGAGTTTATTTGTTTCATCTTCTGATAGATTTTTGCTAATAATAACAGGACATTTATTTTCATTATCTAAAAACTCATACCTCATATTGTTGGAAGTTGTTTCAACTCAATTGGCGGAGGTTCTTCATCTCCTTTTCTTACCAGTTCTTTGTAGTCATGTGGGTTTTATGCTTCTGGAATTGAATCAAGATAATCATCCATGTCTTCTCTCTCCTCATCATCCGATGCTTCCTCCCAATTAATTAGGCTCCTCTCTAATTCATCTTGTGGAGTACTAAAATGGATTGCCGCCAACTCGGCAATCGTTTTCTCTTCCTTGATATATTCCACTTCATATGGCCTCTTCTTTAGTTTGTCAAAGTGGAATGTCATTTCCTCTTCTCCAAACATCAGCGAAATAGTCTCCTTCTTATTATCAACTCGAGCTTTGGTTATGGAACAAAAGGCCTGCCTAAAAGAATAGGACAAAAAGAATCTTGAGGCATGTCAACAATATGAAAATCAAGGGGGTACATGAGTGATCCAATAAATACATAGATGTTTCTGATAACCCCTTCCGGTTTTATATTAGTTCTATTAAACAATTTAATAGTAGTGTCTACCGGTTCCACATCTGGATTAATTAAATTATAGCGAAGTTATTCATAAAGTGATGAAGGCATAATATTTATAGTGGAGATCGGCTCACAAATTCTGTAAAAGAAAGTTTCTCCACAATATATAGGAGTCATAGGTTTAGAAGTTTTGTTACATCGTACCTTGCCTTCGATGAATTATTAGGTTTCAAAGTCTAGCATAACCACTTCATTATCCACCGTTCGTGCTTCCATAAGATCCTTCAATATTACATTATTTATATTGGTAGCTTCGGGGTTCTTTTCTGGTTTCTTTAGTCTTCTTTTTATTTGTTCTTCCTCTTTTTGCTTTTTCTTGATATTCTCTTGAATAGGTGTAAAGGATAACTCTTCCATTAGTGCTCTTGCACGCTTCTTTTCTTCGAGGGGATTATGGGGTTCCCATTCTGTAGGTACCTGTAGATTCCCTGCATAATTCTCAATAATTTTCTTTACCGAGTAAGAATCAATACCAAGGGTTTTAATCATTGCACAAGTCCCTTCATCTACAAGGAAATCGTTATCACAAGCATATTCAGAAAAAAAATTGTAATGTTCTCCTCATTTTTAAGATTTTCTGTTGCCTCCCTCATTTTCATTATTAATTTCCAAGCTCCAGAAAAACTATTTGTAATATTTTTGCTAGTGCTAAGGTTTGCCGGCTCACGAAAGGGACGAGGTGGAAAGCCAAAAAAAATGATAAGTATAGGCAAAAACAAAAAGTGATTATGTAAAATTTCAGGCACAACAAAATAAAGACAAAGTGCTAATAGGAAGTCAAAAGCATAAGTTCTTTCAAACCTTAGTACTAGCAAAAATATTACACTACTTATTACAATACGATTGTTTCAGAATAACATATTGTTTTTTCTGGTACTCTACAATGTAGGAGAAGAGGTGGGAGCTGCCGGCGAGCTAGAAACATCGCCTTCGCCTTGATACCTTTCCGAGATAGGAAAATTGGATTTGGTTTGCTCATCGTTGGAAACCTTAGCTGTTTCTTTGGGAGGCGGAGGAGGCATTTCCACACGAGTGAAGAATGGAGTGTCGTAGCTGGTCAGATGAGCTACGTGGCATCCATAGCCGGCACAGGAGTCCATGATGGCCTTGATGTTTTGCTCCTTTCCATCTTTGTCCACAGTTGAATAACCCCTGGTTACTTGCTAGATTTCCATGCTTCCATGGTGGCTCATAACCATTTTCAGGGCATTCTATGCTGCGGTTCGCGCATAGGACATATTCTAGTCTCGAATGAGCTGGGGCATCTCCTTCGCCTTATCTCGCACCTCAAAGGCGAACAATCTATTCATGTCCAGAACTTTGCCAATATCCTCCATTGACTGGCGGAAATCGTGAAGCAAGTCATCGACTTCGGTAAGCCGGCTAGTGCGAGACTCGGTGGAGGAAGAATCCAGTAAGTTCAAAGGAGCTGCATATAAAAAAAGCAAAGTCAGACAAATATCCGGATTCCTAGGAATCGGAAAGAAATAAAGGTCAGAGATAGGAAAATTACCGAAGATGGCATCGTCAACTTTGGTCTTCTGATGACTGCAAGTGCACAGATCGTTTGTAGCTAGTTTCAAAATAAAGATATCGATCCCACAGGGACCAGTATGCGAAAGACTAAAATGCTTTTAACTAAAACTAAACGAAGTACTTAAGGAATAAATTTAAGATGCAAGAATAGTAGAGTTGTTTTGGGGTTTTTGGGTTTTTGGTTGAACTAAGCAAGTAAAGTAAATTAGAACTTAATGCAGAAAGTAAGAATCACGTGTGTAAAAGAACTTAAAACTGCAATAGGGAAAAAGGCGCTCTCAGGGAGTGGTGGATACACCACTAGCAATTTAGACTAAGCAATGAAGATTATTATAATGAATATTCTCATGATATGTATGTATGTGGGAGGAGCTCCATATATGGACAAATAGGCCGCAACCACTGCTCATATCATCCTTCATAACCACAGCCAACAGATAAACGACATCAATCATATTATCCCGCTATTAAGGGATTTCTCCCATGGTATGGACATGTCTTTATGAGTTCTCCTTGATTCCCCAAGTTAGTACGTAAAGAATGACAATATCTTTATAGTCATAGTAAGTGCTATCGTCCCTCCGTCTACTAACAAGTAATCCCCTTCATCGAGTCCCCATATGAGGCAAATATTAAGGAGGTGCACAACTCCCAACATCAAGATGAAGACAATTAACTCATACACATAATGATGTATAACATAATAATCTCTATCTTATCTCAATCATATGCTAGGGTTTCTCCATCTCCCCAATAACTAAGGATCTACTCAGACATGGAGGCAATCAACATAATAGCAATGGTAATGGAACCAATTATAAATGAATAGTTCCTGTATAAATCCACAACAAGTACAAAAATTACAACAAGATCTAGATGGGTGAAGATGGGATGGATGGAGGTGAAGATGGGATGGATGGAGATGATGGTGGTGCAGCGGTTGATGAAGATGAAGATCGATGCCTTGGCCTCCTAGATCTGCATAGGGCAAAGATGGATCCCTTGGGCGAGTTCCCCCTCCAGATTCCTTCTGGAGGTGAGGTTTTAGAAAATTTCTACGTGTTCTGTATGTTGTGTCCCCAATCCAGTTGCACGGGGTGAAACTATTTGAGGAGGCGGTGGCGGCGCCAATTATACGACCGGAACTATATGACCGAAAAAAGTATTCCGGTCATATAGTTAGTCGCTGAACCGTCTGTAAGCCTTGATCACTTCGGGTTTTCTTCTGGTATTATTGATATTTCCCAAATAAACGATTTACATTGTTTTTGACTCATTTTCTCCCAAGTACAACTGCTCCAAGGATTGTGTCCATTGTATCCATCATCTGTCCTGATCCTGGTGAAAACAGACATAAAATGTGTGCACGAACACCGTAAAATACCAAGATCCTACATCTACAATGCAAAATAATAATATAAATATGATGCAAATATGCACTCATCATCTTCTCCGCTCGAAGACTCTGGAGTTCATCCCAAAGAGCTTGGGTGATGTCCTTCTCCCTGGCCAACTAATCACTGAGATCCGAGATTTTCTTATCCTGGATTGCAATCTTTTGATCACATTCTTTGGTGGCCATAATGGATGACTCAAGAACGCTGGCAATGCTACGCTCATGATCCATCTTAAGTTCATTTATCTCCCACTATAAGCTGGCGTTTTCCACCTCCAGGGTTTTGAAATTCTCAGCCTCTTCAATCATTTTACATGACTGTTTGACCAGTTCTCTAAGCAAAAGAAAATAGTCAAATGAGAATTTGACTATGACAAGCACAAATATCAAGGATAAGGACTGAAATGATTACCTTCAGCTTCATCCTTGGAAATCTTTACTTGAGCATTTTCAAGATGGAGAGCTCTGATCTCTCTCTGCTTATTGCAAATATTGTAGGGGTTCCGCGCATGAAAACAATAAAATTTTACTCTACAACCCTGAACCCCTGAAGCTGCCAGGACCTATCTATTAGTAATACAGTACCAGGAGGGGCTTTTTGCGAACTTACCCTTGAAGACCGAAAAGCGTTGTCAACGCTCAAGAGAGCATGGTTGATGTAGACGAGCCGAAGCTAACCTCAAGGTCGGGATGAAGTCCTTGCGCTCCTTCTGGCTCAAACGACTTGAGTGCCTCAAGTGTGACACCTCGTGGGAGTTACACACGTCCGGTGCCTGACGATGACTCCCGCCTCCCCGATCTAGTAGCAGTTGCGGAAGTAGAGCTCCCGGATCCGAATCCCACAGCGCGACGGCGCTCCGTGGTGAAGATGTCTCTCGCTCGCGCAGTCCAGACTTGGGACCACGGTCACGAGAGAGAGGGGGAGAGAGAAAATATCAATTAGAGGTCCTCCCAAAAGTGGGGAGACCTTTATTGATTATTTGGTGTCTTTTCTAGGCCAAATACCCCACCTTATATAGGGGGAGGGGAGGTGCTACCTCCCCTCAAGTCTCAGGGTGGGACTAAAGGAGAGGAGGGGGTGGGGTGGCCGCCGGCCAGCCCATAGTGGTCCCCGCGGGGGGGGGGGGGGGGGGGCAAGGCCCAGCCAGCCTCCCCCTTGGTCCCTCTCCCCTTTCTCCTTTCCCCTAATGGGCCCTCTCCCTCCGGAATTGGCCCATTAAGCCTTTTGACCTTTTAATTGATTTTCTCTTTATTAAATAATTATGAATAAATGATTAAATCAATATTTATCATTCATTCACATATCATTAAATCTCCGTGGCTATGGAACACCTTCCACCTCCACTCCGGACATCCTCCGGACTTACCGAAATCCTTCCGGTTTTCTCCCTTCTTTTCTTTAGTGATTCTACCGATCCCATAAACACTCTCTAAGCATCATCAAGCCCTTAAGTGTGATACCCTATGGTTCGGGAACACTCCAGACATGGTCGGGACACTCCCGTACCAATGATCAACAGAGGGACCTGGATGACCATGTGACCCCTGTGCATTCCACGAAGATCTTTTGTTGTTTGAACCGGTGACAGTCGTGTCTTATTCCCTTTGTCATTCGATACTTGCATTGCCCGAGATCTGATCAATGACATCACCATATCGAGTTCAATCTCGTTACTGAACAATGTTATTTGACTCGTTCCGACAAGTGATATCCCCGTGATCTAACTGCACGCCAGCCTATTGGATATAACTTCTCCGAGTGGGCCCTTGAGTATCTTCCTGTCACATGGACGGACAAATCCCGCTCTTGACATATATTGCCTCTACGGTTTCCTCCGAATACCTGAACACACCTTTATAACCACCGTTTTACCAGATGGCGTTTGATGCTATCTAAGCACTCTCGGGAGACAGTGATTGATATAGCCTCACGGTCTAAGGAATAGTCTACGAGGATCCTTTTCTAATCATCATAACTTGAACTTCGTGACATGATCGAATCACGATTTTTAGGTTGGGTATTGGTTCATCATCTCATTCTCAGAATGAGATGACCTCATTTCCAACTGGCATAAATGCCACATGATCAGGAAACATGATCATCTGTTGACCAATGAACCAGTGACTAGAGTTTCACTAGGAACCCCTGGTTTGTTTATATATCACACGTGTATTGATGTTTCCACTCAACACAGTTATAGCATGATACAAAACTTAATCATAAGCTCTACGAAATATGATAATAGTCCTTACTACTATTTGTCTCTAGGGCATATTTCCAACAGTCTCCCACTTGCACTAGAGTACAAATACACTAGCTGCATTTGTTCTTAATTATTGGCACCATATAACCGGTACCGAGAACATGCTTGCTTATGGAAGAGGTTGAGTCTTGGTTCTGTACTTTACAGTCCCAGATCGTTTACAACTTACTAATGTCACTTTGATTGACATTAATATTTTATCATCACATGATAGCATCTGTGTGTATGCATCGTTGTCATGGCAGTAGAACGAGGCCTGATTCCAGGAGCCTACAGTGACGTTAGATCAACCTCGAGGGCTTTCTCATGGGCACTGTGCCCTGGGACACATCATTATACGTTAAAAGCGAACTAGCCCCGTCATAACATTATACAACACTTTAGATAGTACCCTTATCTATTATTATAAATATATTCATCAAAACACTAGTGCACTCGGTGCAACTTTCGATGTTTTGTTCACCTCGCTTCCTACTTGACTTTTATTGGTATCTAGAGGAGTTTCCAACATATTCCCATATAACATAACTCTTTATGCTCTAAGATATGCTATCCTTTATGGATTTGGAAAATATGTCTACAGTTCTCTACTAGACACTGCGGACAAACTTAGCTCAACGTTCTATGATCCGAACTTGATCACTTTCAAACGTTCCATTTCTTAACATAGTGGTTATCATCATGGTTTACTAAGATAGAACCTATGTCTTAACATAGTGGATGATTATCATCCATTTCTTTCTTTTAACCATTGATGTTTAAACTTAATGCTATTCCTAATTTGAGTCATTAAGGACTAGTTCCTTAATTAACTTCTATTCTGAAAATCCCTTTCAGAATCTCTTAAGGAATACTACATAATATCATAATACACTTATTATCAACTTCTACATCTTATAAATCATTATTTATAAGTATTTGCGCTTTCATCCTTAACTTACTTAAGAATTAATCCTATAAGCTCCCACTCAAACTATGTTGCTAACATATTTGGGTATGAGTCAGTACTCTTACTCAAACAATGTTCCTACATATTTGAATTTTGAGTCTTATATTGCTCCCACTTAAAAATATG